>RCWM02000115.1:360000-2836001 GCA_003667255.2 Euschistus heros
CACATGGTTGCTATTTTTTATGCTCAGGGCTTTAGTATAAATCTGTTTCCATCTTTGGTTATTCATCCTGATTATGTGTGCATGAAAGTTCAGTTTACGCCTGATTATAGCTGAGTCCATGGGTTCCAAGATTTTATATAGCTCTAACGTCGGTCTCCTTCTGTATCCATCTTCTGTTTTGATTGGGCCGTATATCATTCTTAGGATTCTTTTCTCAATTCGAGCTAAGTTTTTGTTCTCCTTGTTCATAGCCAACGTTTCTGAACCATACAGAACCAGAGGTCTGATTACCGTAGCGTAGTGTCTTATCTTTGCATTCATTGACAAGTTCTTTTTATTGTAGACGTGTCTTACTGTCACTGTCATTTTATTTATTCTCATAAAACTTTCTTCAAATTTGGTGTAAGAGTTGCAGGTATTTTAATTGCACAAGCTGTGGGATACTTATAGTAAACTCTTAAACAGTTTCATCAAGACCTGTGTAACCTTTGACAATGAGAAGTGACTGTTCTCGCCCCGGATCATAAAGAAAAGTAATACCCTGTTGTTGCAGCTTTTTAACCCCGCCTAGCGAATAAAAGCACAATGTCCTTCCCCTGGGATAAAGTCGTCTTTGGAGGCGGGAGCGGAGGAGAGATTTTAAAATACCTCCCTCCGCCACTGTCTACGGCCAATAAAAATAATCCTCCAAGGAAATATACTGCGGCATTAACTAGGGAAAGGAGTTATACCAGCGAGGAGGGTCGGGGTAGATGTGAATAATTCAATGGTAAAAGGGGTGAGCCTCTGGATCCTAGATCAAAGGGCTGTTCAATTTCCTCAAGTAGGGGATCTTCGTGAAATATGGGGCTTACCGGCGGTGGAGGAAAAATGACGGGTATTAATGATCCGATCCATCCGCTTCCGGAAGATACGAAGGAGTATGACGTTCGCCGAGGAACTTTCTGTCTTTTGTAAGTTATATCTTGCAGGTATTTGTTTGAAATTATTGGTGGTTTGCGTTTTAAAAATAAAACTATTGAATAAATGATGAGAAAACATTTGGGTAACTCTACCCATGTATGTATGTATCCATGTATTCTTTTTCTGTTCTTGGAGGCTGTGTTGGTAAATTTTCTTTGTCAGTCTTCTCTCATCCATTCTCATCAAATTTCCATTAAATTTCAATCTACGTTTCCTCATTGCATCACTAAATTTTTCAATATTTTGGTGTATTTCTGTATTAATTTTTAGTTTAAAACCTTCAGTCTTTCTTGATCCGAATATTTTCCTTATTATTTTTCTCTCCTTCTTTTTCATATTTTCAATTTCTTCTTTTTTGTTGAGAAATGATCATTCAGATCGCATATAAGCTTTCAGGATGAACAACGCAATTTAGCCTCAATAGAGAGTTTTTTAATTGTATATATCCTTAGTTTTTTGGAAGGGAAATTCCATTTTGTTGGCTTTCGTGAGATTTGCTGCTTTATCTAAACCATTATGAATTACTTCACCTAAATATTTAAACTTATCTACCCTTTTATCGATACCATATTTAGTTTTTAGATCTTTGTTTGCATTCACATGAGTCGACATATATACTGTCTTTTCGAAAGAAATCTGTAAACCTGTTTTAGATGCAATTTCTTGTGATTTTTCAATATAAATTTTGGCGTTTATCTTTTTATAAACTCTTTATTTTTTGTTACTATTCCTAAATCCAAAAGGTAGTCCTGCCCTTCTGCACTACCTCTTGGTCTTTCAGGGATCGAATTAGTAAGATTCTACTGTATACGTTTTTCACACGGTCTCAACTCCTTTGATATACAATCTTTTTTTTATTTATTTATTTTTTATTTATTTATTTCCCTTCCTTGCCTCTCGGCTACACGGGTTTTGCAGGGATGGCTTGTAGCCATCACTGCTGGTTTTAACAGTTGATATACAATCGTCATCATACAGTCAAGATATAGGATCGAAGCTGGAAGACAAAATAACAGGGGATAGGGGGATTGAAATATTTACAAAGTTGGAGGATTGTGGAAAGGACAATCCCCGAAGGTAATAAAAAGCCAATTGAAAAACGATGAGCGCTGGCGGCGATGCTCGCCCCGATGCCTATGTATGAAGGCCCCTGCCCCGCTGTCCCAACTCCCAATATGTCCTGTTAGCATTTTTATAGCGGGGGTGCCTTATCGTCCGTGAATATCTACGTGCGTTTTTTCTCCGCCGCTACGGTGATCGTCACATGTCGCATTTTCTATCTGGTTTGAATTACAATAAAACGTGCACAGAAGAATTTCGATAAATTCAGCTTAGATTAGAATGTGAAATTATCTGCAAGCACAGCTCTTCAGAATACTCAGATTTTCTTAAACTTTAACCGACCTGATTTTTTTATTTTTTTTATTTATTAATAGAATTTTGCAACGGTATTACAAAAACTTGTCCAGTCTTAATCGGTAATTTTCAATGCAGAGTTGGTAGCACTCGAATGAAGTTCTAAATAGATGAAGATCCCGAGGATATCTTCTTTTCAGACACCTCGAAGGATTGCCAGGAATAGAAAGCAAGTTGAGAAACAAGTGAAATTTGGTAAGTATTTAGTTTATTGTGAAAGGTCTTTGGTTCGTTCCAAATCAGCGACATGTGTGACTTTAAGGTCATTGTGGATCAGTTCATTTGTGACAAAGTAAGAAGCATTATTTATTTTTCGAAGGATTTTTTGGATGGTTTTGTAAGGATTGAATAGTCTTTTGTCGTAAAACTACAAATATAATCAAATCTGTATTTTTTATTAATATAGTCCAGAACATGTGTGTAAATCTGTATCAAGTGATCATTGAAGACATTTATTTAACAGTACATTTATTTATAAGTAAAGTAAAGCTATTGATAATCTTGATTGGCAGTCGTCGTCGGGTAAAATTTGGAACGCTAAGTTTTGTAATCCCTATCGGGTGCATTTATTGTGAAATTTGAAACTTTGTTTAAATTCATATTGGTCAAATTTTGATGTTCCATTCAACGAAATCATAAACATCTGAAATTTATACAACAGCTAAATTACACCCATCGGGTTATAAGACTAATTGTATGCAGAAACTGACGTAATCGGTTTGGTTTTAAAAACTAACATTTCTTCAATTACTTCTCCCAGAAAACGGACTCTTTTGTATTTTTCAAAGTTTAAATTAGTCTTGAAGTGTCAATGTGTTGAAGTTTAATCTTGGAAAACTTTCCAAAGTTTCCGAAAAAAATTTTCGGGTCTATTTTACGGTTTATATGTTACATTTCACATCATCCTTAAGTGTGATTAAGATACCTCATAGTCAGACACATTTATGTAAAACTTAAAAATCAAAATTATTTATTATTATTATTTTAATTAAAGAGAATAATGACTTGCACCATTGAGTGCAGCTGTGACTAAGGGAGACAATATATTAAAAGATTGCCTGGAGCACGAGGAGGGGGGAAGAGATTTGTGTTTGGAGGTGTCATATCCCGCTAATCCGGTTATCTTGAGCGCTATGTGTTGTCAGAGGAGCACACCTTTTGCAAACAGGAGCTTGTTTGTCATGAGGTTATCTCTCCGCTGGGAGCTGTCATCCGTCAGTCTGCCTCACCCCAAGAGGGAGAAAAATTGCCAATGGCATATACAGATTGCACATCACGCCTTGTAGGAAATTTAAAACATTTAGCCGAAAAGCCTTCATTTACAATTCAAAGTGCGACAGATAAATGATTAAGGGAACGCAAACTTACGAATGAAAACTGATTGTATATTTTCTGATGATATTAATTTGCATTCAATATTTTTTTTTAATATTTATTTATTCAAATTTGTATAAAGCAGCACAAGTAAATACGAGTATAATAAGTATAACGAAGTGATATATTGACTGAAAATGCAACTACACATTGTTGGCTCTCTGATAACATCTAATTATTGGAATGCCCCGAAGCAATCTTCTTTTCAGACGCTCAGAGAATTATTTGCGAAATTAGTGGGAAGTAAATTAATCAATTAGTAAGTTAAAATCTAGAAAGGGGACAAGGTGATTATGAATTGATTTGGGACATCATATTTAACATTGAGTATTTTACATATGATTTTATATTGTAAAAATAGTAAAGCAGATGAATTGTATGATATTAGCGGAGCCAAAAGCTCAACCATGACCAAATGAATCAACTTAATGCCATGTAAATGACTTGTAAAGAAACCATTCATTAGTAAAAGCAAGTTGGGAGGCTAATACATTCTTGTGAGTATGGAGTTAACCATGGAAGAATAGGTATCTGCCTTGGACTAAATCAACTACATATCAGACGTACAATTCTAAAACTAGTCAAGTCCAATATCCAGAATTTTTTATTTTTTTTCCCTACTAGATTATCTTTAGACCAGGTTTTTTCCCCCAAAAAGAATTAAATCACATTGATAACGGCAATACAAAAAATAAGGCTACTTCCTAATCCAGTATGACCTCTTTACTTTAGTAAAGATTTAGTAAGACCTTTATCGAACAGCTGTTAAAAATTTTGAAAAATAGACGGCTGGATTTGGAACTCTATACCTCGTTTGTAACATAATAAGGATTTTACGCAGGTTTATGGATTTTCATGATTGACTTAGAAAAGAATTGGAAGATTTTGTAGAACCCCAAAGCTCAACCCCGTTTGTCCAAATGGGTCTAATTACTGTCTCGTAAATGAGTCTCTTGTAATTATTTAGGAGCTATGAATGTAATGTCTTGTAATTTGAGTTGAAAACGACGAGCGTTCTGTCGTTTCAGTCTCGTATGTGGATTCCAAGTAAGACCAGACTTCCAGATGAAGTCCTCAGTTGCGGATCTGTTGAACGGGGATCAAAGGTTTGCGACGAAGGGTAAAGGTTATTTGATTAGATCTGTTTGAATTTATTTCCATTCTTGAAACCATTCATAAAGATTTGTTGTATGAAATTGGAGTGATTGAGGTGTAATGAAAAGATAATTACTTACTGTTAACGCACTTGTTCCATTAAGTGGTGAGGGCAGTGATCGAATGTCTGAATATACTAACCTGTATACACCGTGTACAGGATGGTAACTAGGACTACCTTGTGAAACACCGGCTGAATGGAAAAGAGGCGAAAATAAAAAAAAAAAAAATATGGTTTACTTTTAAGGTTCTATCACTACATATATTAATAAATTTTCGATAAACTTCCATCACATGGTTTACTTAATGGTATAACATAATGTTAGTAATAATTACATCTTGTTTGTGGATTTCGACCTGATCTGGACATTTTTCCAGATGGAGTCCTAGGTAGCGGTTCTATTCCATAGAGATCAATGGAATATTAGTACTGAATTACAAAAAAATTAATAGATAAAAAAAATCAAATCGGAATTTTCAGCTTTATTAATATAATTTCACGATGATAGCCAATTCATTGCGATTTTATTCTGTTATTTTATGTCCTGAAGGAGAAACTCCACTAGTAAGAGTGAAAACAACTACCAATACAATTAGCCAATGGACACTGGCTCCTGGCAGACAAGTAGCCCTCGGGGGTGCGATAGAGGGGGCAGGGGGTTGGACTGCTCCCAGTATTTTTTGTTCTTCCGGCTCCTTTTTGATCTGATTTAGACAATCAAAGTTCTGGCAGCTCCCGGGGGTCCAGTCCCCCCCCCCCTCACTCTATATATAGCCTTATAATCCCACTCTTATGGGGGTGTCCTTTACAAAGGTGTTTTATAAGGTGACGCTTCGATGGAACCCCTTATTGTCTCCAAGGGAGATATCGTCCATTGTACTCGAGTCTTTATTCATGTACAGCTGCTCCATGGATTAGTTTCTTACTAATGATAGTTTTTTGGGATTATCGTTTTACAATAAGTATACATACATTATAAAAATAAAACCAGGTAATTGTACTGTTTCAAATTATTATTAAAGAAAGCAAAAAAAAAATTTTTTTTAATTTTAATTCACGCCCAGAGGAGAATAAAAAGAAAATATTTTATCATTATGCATAAGATTTTTGTCACAAAAACATTTTTCAACCGACTTCGAAAAAGAGGAGGTTTGATTGATGTTTGTTACGCTATTACTCCGTCAATTATGAATTGTTTTTGATGATTCTTTTTTCGATCGGTAGGTCATACTTCAGAGGTGGTTCCGTAACAAGTTTATTGAAACCAACTTAGCTCTTTTTAAGAAAAAAAAATTAATAAGAAATCACTGTTATACAGGGTGAATAATAAAATAAAATAAATAAATAAATAAATCTGGGTGAAATTAGATCAAAAAAGTAGAAAAATGCGATAGATATACGATAAATCAAACACTTTTTGGAGGAAACAACGTTTTTTGCCATAAAAGCTGTAATATCTCCATTTTAATTAAACATTTATCAAATTTTGACCACATTTTCGGATTTAGCATTAAATTTCTTATAAGAGCAGAGTATATGTATACCGATTTGTATGCCAAATTATAACACAATGTTTTTTCGGTTTCTAAAGTGAATTTTTCCATGAAATCGAAACAGAATCATTACTTTTAACATATCACTCGAAAGCTGATTAAATTTCCAAGCAAGTTTTGTGGATAGTTTTTTCGAATAACGGTGAGCGTTGAAGTAATATAAGACATTACAACTTCGCTAAATAATGTGAAAATCAAGCTGTCCTTTAGGTCCCAAGTTTGTAAAATTTAAGGTTACATTTACTCTGATCTCGTAGGAAATTTAATGCTAAATCTGAAAATAAGGTCAAAATTTGATAAATATTTAAATAAAATGGAGATATTAAAGCTTATGGCAAAAAAACGTTGTTTCTTCCAAAAAGTCTTTGATTTATCGTATATCGGCAACGGATTGGAATAGAAAGGTGATGTCTGCGGCATTTTTCAACATTTTTGATGTAGTTTCACCCGAATTTTTTTTTGCACAAAGAGGTACTCATCCTGTATTATTATTATTAACAAAAATAATCTACATAAGTGATTGTTCAATAAGTCGAACTGTTTTTCTGGGTCCCTTGAAGATGGAATTATCAAGGGTTGACTGTATAAACAAAAATACACTCACCACTAAAAAGAGAAAAGAAAAAAAAATTAAGAAAAAAAAAAGGACTTCAAGATTAAAGCTAAATGTAGAAACTTGGACAAAAAAGTAAAAAAAAAAAAAGAAAAAAAAGAGCATTAAAGGATAACTAAAGAAATTATCAATACTTATATACCTATTCAGAATTTATGATCAATGACATTTGGAGTCGGTGCCAACCAAAACAAATAGAATTCGAAAAAAAATATGGTAATTTTAAAGATCCCCAAACTATTTCATCACCATACCTTTGTCTCGTGCTATTCGAAAGTTTGTTGCAAAGGCAGGATTAAACTGCCCTTCTTGACTGGCACCGACTCCAATAATCACTGATCATAAATTGTGAATAAGTATATAAATATCGATAATTTCTTTGCTTGTCCTTTAATGCTCTTTGCTTTAAAATAAAATATTTTTTTTTACTGTTAAGTTCAAGTTTCTTCATGTAGGTTTCATCTTGAAGTCGGTGTTTGTTTTGTTTTTTTTTCCTGAAAATCATTTTTATTTATGTTTGAAGAAAAATGTAATATTAAAGATTTAATACTTCTTTTTTATATCAGCGAATGCTCAATATGAATAAGTTCTTCCTGATAACAGGGACCCAGACATGTCTTGGGACTTACACCTCATCTCAAAGCTGCCCTAGACGAAACTGGCAGGACGGACACCCCCCTTTCCCCTCTCCCAGTCCAGCTGGGGATGTTCTGACTGCCGTACCAGACAAACGCATTAGACCAGGTGTCCTCGGCGAATAAGATATTCAGGGAGAGTGGTGCCTGGGAACCCGGAGATTAGCTGGGAAGGGTTTTTCCTCGTGTGTGTTGCTAACACGTAGGCTGCGGATTAGGAGAGTGGAGCTTCTTAATCAACCCTCTGGGTTTTACACCCCATCCCTTCGCCGACCCCTTTTCCTATACGGCATTAACGGCGTCGTCCGGGGGTAGGGGATCTCCTGTGTCGAAAGCAATTTCGACATCCGAATGTTACTAGTAGCATCCCTTCTCATTCCTGAATGCAATAGGGGTTAGTTATAATGGATTGCGTGATTTTAAATTATTACTTGAAAAATAAATGACATTTTATTTCAATAGTTTATAACATTCTTAACCCAGAACTTTAAATACAAAGACCTTTATTAAATACTAGTAGCTCCTGTCGTGGCTTTATCCGCTCTTATCAGTAAAGAAATAAAGGAATTTTAATTATTCAAATCTTTAAAAAAAAAATTCTTTTTTAAAAATCTTGTATTGTAGCACGCGATTATTTTATTATTTATTTTTTCTTTAATGATATTTTCACACATTGCATTAATTTTTAACCTGAATAAAATTGCTTTAATTAAGCGGTTGAAGATCACGCAAAAGCTTAATTGAGGTACGCATGTAGTATAGAAGGATGAATACAATTAGGATTGATGAATTAATTGCCACTTCTATTAGGATTATTTTCTTAGAAAACTAGTTTAGAATGCTAAACATTCTTCAGTTCTTAAAAATACAAAATTTTCAACACATCAGCACTATGGCACATATATACTAAAGTTTTCAAGAAACATCAAGAGACAGAAATCAAACATTGGTACTAACCTGAGGAGATCTAACAGATATCCAATTTGAGGATGAATATATTTCAGATATCTGTTAGATCTCCTCAAGTGAGTACCAATACTTGATTTCTTGTCATACATTTTTAAAAATCTATTATATATAATCCATGAAACATAGTGCGGGTGTGTTGAAAATTTTGTATTTTTCAAAACTGAAGATGAATGTTTAGCATTCGAAACTAGTATTCTAATAAAATAATCTCAATAGAAGTGGCAATTAATTCATCAATCCTAAAGCTTAATTAGACATCCAATTTTTAATGGAGAGAGTTGAAGTTCCTAAGAGTTGGAAGTCTAGATGGACATAGACTATTAAGAAACTCACTCTTGATGATAATGGAATGCATTATCAGTGCTTCCTAAAGGCTCATGAATCATATTTTTACACAAAATATAAAAAAACAAAGGTTTTCAATTTCTAAATATAAAAGTATATGACAGAAACAAATCTTTCGTTTCTGCCACTCAACATTGTACATTGAATTTATTACTGTTAATTTTATTATTACTGAACGTTTCTAGAACTATGATAATGTTAATATTTGGTACTGACGGGTACAGTTGTTTTACAATTTTAAGCTCTATTGCGGAATGGCGCTAAAGTGTCGTTCGATTTTCCAACATTACTAGGAGCCGCATGTCGCACCACATTATTAAATCTTTTTAATAGTTTAATTGAATATAAGTAAATTTTCTTTTCAATTTTAAGTTCTATATAACATCCTACCTTTGTAACTTCACATGTAGAATAGCGCACACCACCAATTTTCGCTCTCCACTGTTATCCACATATTATCTATTTTAAATTAAAAAATAATCAAAATAGGTAGATTTTATTATTGCTAAACCTTCCTTGAATTATGAAGAAGATTTAGTTAAAATTTAATAGAGATTGGTTCAGTAGTTTTCTTCAGTAGTTGGTTAGTGATCACAAACGCAGGAATTATTTTCCTCATTTAAAACACTCATTTAGAGATTTATTATTTATATCTTTATGTATATGTATATAAATACTGTATATAATAGTGGGAATAACGGAAGTGAGTGACGCGAAGGATGATCCAAAGGCTTCATCATTGCTGTTAATCCCCAACCCCATGTTATCAATCCCGGCCTGGAAGGTAATGGACCTGATAAGAGAGTTTGTCCTGGGTTACACAAACTCAACCTCAGCCCTGAGGCGGAACCCTTCGCTACACTCTGCCGTAGACTATTGATGTTGTTAATTCGAAATTATTGCATCTCAAACATAATTACCTCGGGCAATATACCTTCATTAGCTACAAAGGCTCCATTACTCCGGGTAAATCTCGAGCTATTATTACCTCCATTCCGGGAAAGAAATGGCTTATTATTGTTAGAAATATGAATACATATTAAAATCTGTATAAATTTTCATCTATACACTGTTTCATTGTTTTTCATTTAGTTATTTAATATAACAACGAAATATACAAATAAACTTTAACTATAAGTGTACAGAAAATTTAAAGAAAAGATATGATTTAGGTGTTAAAAAAAAGAGAAAAAAACCTATCCCATTAACAACTCATCCTTCATGAGACCCTTCTTTTTTTTCCTTGAAAACCCTTTTTGGGTTCAGTACTTAGGCAAGGATGTACTGTTACTAGGCCAACGGTTGTGAAAAAATGAGATTTGGCCTAAATCACGCTCAACCGCCAGGTTTTCTCCCAACTATTTGTACCCACTTTGTAGAAGCTGGATGTGCCCCAGGAGGGTCTTGAAATGAAAGAAAATAATATTTCTGCTTTCGGCCGGACTCGAACTCGGGCCCGACAGCTTGGTAGTCAAGTGCCTTACCCACTGAAGTAAAAACAATCGACGGTAAGGGGTTGATAGTGTTCAAAAACTCAAACTTCCTGTAGAATGTGTTAACAATGGCGGAATATCCTTCGGATAACTTAATAACCGTTGAATCCTGGAATATTTCAATATATTAACCTTAAAGAGATAAACTAATATATATATGGCCAAAAATTTGCCATCTTAAAATAGTATCCTTAAGGACGAAAACTAATAAAAACCGTGAAATCGTAAAAAAAATAAATAGTATCCATCCATAAAATAGTATATAGGGAAGGAGAGTGATCAAGGATGTCCTGCGGTCGCCAAAAATCTACATATCCTGACAGATCTGAAAAACGTTCAAGATCTAAATTAGAATTGAACGTTGAGCCGTAAAAATGGAAAAATCAATTCGGTGAAATTTTTTACCTGTCTTTATATATTCGATTTCCAATGAATCCTAAAACTTTCTGAAATATTTTCATTTTTTTTTTTCTTCATTCATTTCGATAGATGAATGATACAAACATACGTAAAATAGGAAAACTGAAATCATATAACATTATAATTTATAACGATAGATATTATTTTTGCCAATACCAACATAAGTCCAGCAGCAATCGTGGCAGGAATGCTAAGTATAAGAAGCCCGGATGAGGACTTAAATGGCTTTTTGTTAAGTCCTCGAGAGGCGGCGAGAGCTGTTTAGCAGGCATTAGGGCTTCCTCACCCTTCGCCCTGAATAATACAACAAATATTTATTATTTAAACCGCAGCTTCCAAATCTTCTTTACCGACCATGCGAAATTCAATGCCCATTAAGGGATTAGTCTGTCCCAAAATATTTAGGGTTCAGTTCATTTTCTACTGAAGTTGGCCTGTCGTGTGTTTTTTTAAAAAAAATTATGGGTGAATATAAGCCAAGTATAATATTTACAGATATACTTGAATAAGACAAGGAGATAAGTGATATCAATTTTAAGCTTTTGTATGTTATTTTTAGGGAAAAGTTGACAGAATATGATATAAAACAAGACCAACCTAGCTCGAAAGTGGACTGACAAGAGAGATACGGCCACATGTTGAGCCGTCAAAAGTATAAATGGAACGATGACGTACTGAGTGGACAGCAAGCTCGCTAAAAAAGTCACTAATGTGTTTGCCGGGTTTGGGAGTGACAGCGGAGTAGGGAGCCCAATGCGATAGCCACTTGTCCTACAGAATGGAACCTTCCGATTGACTGGAACCTATTCTGTTTGAGAGGTCTTTTATACAATATTTTTCTTTCTTCGGCTTTTCTTTGTAATAATGATTAAATGATAATACTGTTTCCATCCAATTATAAAATAACATTTTTAATTTATATTCATTAATTAAAAAAAATAAATAAATTAATTGAAACAGTACCACTATAGCTATGAAGGATATGGGGTAACAAGGTACTGTTACTGGGCCCACGGTTGTGAAAGGAGGAGCTTCGGATAAAATCACGCTTAACTGCCAGGTATTTTTCACAATTAAGGATATAATTGTATAAATCCAAATCACGAGGGAATCTATTTTCATTCTTATGCAACTTTTACATTACCGCGATTCATTACCACTAAGTACTCGACAACTTTTGGTATCATCTCTCGTTTTTCCCAACTTTGACTTTTGGATGCATAGTATATGGAGGACTGTCTGATGAGCTCGAAATGAGATGTAAAGGCTAATGAACTGTTATATTAGATTTATTTTCGAGATCTCCAGACTTTCTCACATATTCCACAGGTATTCTGAAATTGGGTGGCTTTACCCCAGTTTCTTGCGTCAATAATTTCTAGGTGCACTTATATTTCAATCCTTGAAATCCAAAAAAAACCCCACCTATATTCATGACCTCCTTACTCTGCGCTCCTCCAACCCATCAACCTGTACACTCCTGCGGATCGCACTGCATCCTTCGAAAAATCCTTTATTATCCGTGCTTCCTCTTTATGGAATTGATTGCCCATCTCAATTCAAAAAAGCACCAATCTTACTTCCTTTATACATCATCTATTTATTTACCTCCTGGATTTTCAATCCTCCGAGCAAAAGTAAAACATTAATATTTATGACATGTACATTATAATAGTATACACAAGATGTATCTTTTTACAACATCTCTCATTTATTTTGTAATTCATAATTTAATTATTAATTAAATTTTATTATGATTTATTATAAATAATTATCATATCCTGATGATTGTCCTATGTACTATAATCATATGTTATTCTTAGGGGACAAGTTGTCCCAGAATAAAGTTAATTTTCTTCTTCTTCGTAATGAATAACACCATAAAATAAATTAGAATAATAATATTAAGAAATAAACTAAAATAGAGAAAGAAAATAATAAATAAAATAAAATAATAAATATTAAATCACACATATATTTTATCGTAGGCAAAAATAACATAAAAATAAAAATAAAATTCGTCTATTTAATAACTATGTTAAATATTTTCTCAGTTGTCTGGCCCAAACAATTTTTTTAAAAATAATTTATATTTTTTTATGGCAATGAGGAAATAAAATCCAAGTTAGTAAAACTTAATTGAAATCTTACACAATCTTATTCTTTTTTCAAGAATCGGTGGAATCAACTTTATTAGGAATCCCTAGTTCATACCTGATATGTGTTTCGATAGATTTATTAAAATAATAAAAATATTATTATACTTGTTAGAATTAAGAATAGACCACTTACCACCTCTTACAAACATTGAGATAATTTTTTTAAATACTTTTTTGCCATGAGGTACTTCGATGTTCTGAAAATTTTTTAATATTCAATCCTGAGTAAAATTCATAGTGACTTATTGGAATTTTCCCTTCTGTCTTAAAACATAACTATTTTATTTTCCTCAAACCATTGAACTTTTTGAAGTTCCCCCCTCAGCGGTTATTATTGCCGCGACTGTTTTCTCTGAAGACGGAGTTAAAAGTAGTTCCATCTCCATTACTGGGGAGATATACGTCTTCATTTGTCCTCTGGGTTATTAAGTGGGCAAGCGCCATTTAGTGTATCCGTTGGGCACTTACCGCCAGATTTCCACTGGGCCCCCTCCAGACGATTTTTCATGCATGGGCCCCACCAAAAGGTAAATGTACCGTGAGAATTGCCCCCATTAATCTGATGGTTCAGCGGCTCTTATATTTCCGGCGTAATTCTTTTGTCAGCCTTCGATGGAAGAGAAAAAAAAAACAGCATCCCGGTAGCTTACTGGCACTGACACGTCTTTATTTTTTTTTTCTCTTCTACTCATTCTATCGCGGTTTCTTCTCAGTTGATGCAACACTTAAGAAATTATTTTTAGTTTATATGAGTGAAGCTAACTTAAGAATGTGAACAAATGAGGCAAGAAAATTCTGTCTGTTTACAAAAAAAATGTTACCGTTAGAGTAGCTTCTAAACGTCACAGATGAGGGTGCAAATGTCAAAATGATGTGATCATTATGAAGCCACTTTTCCATATACTTTTGTTATTTATATTTTCATATGAATCGATATTATTTTTTAAATTGAGGAGCAAACATAACAAGAACCAAATTAAGCAGCGTTTAAAATAATCGATTAATTTGTTTTTTAAATATTGAACCACTAACAACCCATGGAGGGTCTTTTGTTCAGTACTTCAGTAAGGATAAACTGTTACAGGTACAACGGTTGTGAAAGGAGGAGATTTTGCTAGAATTCACGCTCAACCTCCAGGTTTTTCCCTTTTAAATTTGCTGATGAAGAGAGGAAATAAAATATATCTTCTGTTAAAACTCATAAATACAATACGTTTCTCAATCAAATCAAAAATTACTTTAGTCTCTTAACGCTAGTATAAAGTAGTGGAGCCCAGTGTTCTTGTTTTCTATTTACGTATTCTTTGTTTCAGAAATTTTTTTTTGAAAAATTGATAAGACATGATAAATATCCTTTCTTAAAGTTTGTAAATGGCTATTTCGAATATAAAGAGATTATATAAATATGGTTTTCTTATTATTATTATCTGGATAGAATATGTGTTCCAGATCAATTGAGTTACAACAAATCGATGTGGGAGAGATAGGGATGTATAGGGACTATCAGGCGATAACGCCAAGACAAGCTGAAGAAGGGACTCAAGATTGTTGATAAGGGCTGTGTAGTTAGGGCAGAGGTCCCGGGGGTTGTAAATGTTTGAATGCCCTCATGATGGCGGCCCGCCCTGCATCAAAGATTGACCAGCAAACATCCCAAATTGTGAGACCCACTTCTTTTCACTTTATCTGCGCTCAAGGGAGTACTTTTTTTATCAACGGGCTCCACATCCTCCGAGATACAAAGCTCGTTCGGCGTCTCTTCAAATCAGGAAGATATGGTTCCTATAATTGAAATTATAGGTGATGGATAATTTTATTGTTATCCATTATTAATACATTTCTACTTTTTTTTCTCATTCCCCATTAATTATAAACTAAATACATAAATATAAGGTTTCGATTAAAAATATAACAAAAAGAATAACGGTCCGAACCTGTGATGATCTTATTGTTTAAGAAAATATTTTTGTATTGTAAAGGAAATTTCGCTGCTTTTGTTTCATCGTGAATAAAGTATCCATTCTTAATCCAACAGGAAATTGGCTGTTAGCGAATATAAATGATTAAATAAATAATAAATTTAATGTAGTAGAGAAACTATTAAACAAAAATCAGGAAATTGTAATAAGGAAACAGGTAGCAAAAAATTGTATTTGATTACCAACAGAGCTATAGCGTGTCAAAAAAGCCCCAAAACTTAAAAAAATGTAGGCAAAACTTTATTTGTGTCATTCAAACCAAAAGAGCTTTTAAACAGCAGGTCCTAGCGACAAACTATTATTTTACCAAAAGAGCTAGAGCGTGTAAAAATGATACATTATTGAGTGTGAAAGTTACACATTTTGTTGGTAAATAAAAACGTTACACAAGAAAACTAAAGACCCCAGCCAATATACTTATTCATATAAAAAATGGTTACCTTAATTAAATGAAAGAAATATTATGTATTAAATCCTACAAGTCATGTTTGATAATGCATGCAGATTTATTTAAAATAGTAGAAAATATCCCATACCAATGGAAGCTAAGTAAGTCAAGTTCTCATGGCACCTAAAACAATTGTCTCAGGGCTGACTAAAAGACCCCAGCTCGCTAGCCCCAAGACCCCCGAATTAACAGGGGACTAACAAGGGCTACAAACAATCACCGACTCCCAGAAGCAGACAGGTGTAAATTGAACAAAGGGGCAGGCTGACCAGTGGATTAGAGGGCCTCCTATAAATGCAAACCAGGGGTGGTCAGTCTCTAATCGTGTTAATTGAGCAGCTCACCTTGTTTGCTTCCCTCATCTACTCATTTATATACTCAACAGCTTTGTAGACACATTTTCTTGTTTGTTTTACAGCTGTAAATAAACATATATTTCTTTGTACACTATATCTTCATAACTCACAAAAATATATGGTTCAGAAACTGGCATTGAATTTCATATTGAATAATTATTATTATTTTTTTTTTAATCTATTAGCCTTTATGGTATTTATGGTACTACTTTATTTAAAGAGAGGAATAGTTTGAGAAAAAGTTTAAATTTTGAGAACAAGATTTCCCTCTTGAAGGTGATCAGTTCTCAATAAATTTTAAACCCTGCCCTTGCGGAAGATCTTTAAAGTCACACTAGATTCTCTTTGACTGTATCCCTGACGATGTTCTCCATTCATCTTAACAGTCAATCATACTTTTATCATTATTAATCGTAAACTCCTGGAACTTCAACAATAATTATCAAAACTTATCCAGAACTGGTCATCTCCAAGAGAAAAAATCATGTTCCTGCTTCTGCGGTCTCTTTGACTACATCCCTGATTATCTTATTCTTCATTAAATTTTGAAATCTTTGTTATGTATGTTATACTAGGGGATCAGAAGGCGATCTTAATTATCTATCATACATAAAATAAAGGATTTATTTATTAAATAATAAATAAATAAAATATTTTTTTTTTCCCCTTCTGATTCTGAGACCTCATTAATGAAGAAAAAAAAATAATAATCATGAAGGAAGGGATCATGTTTTGCCATGTCGGCATTTGGACATTGGTGTATCTGTTGGCACTGGTGCCTCTGTTGACTGTACGTCTTTCTTTTACATTATTATTTCTTATATAAGAAGAAAAACAAACGTACTTATGTATATACAAGAGTCTTTGTTCTTTAGAAAGAAAAACAATTTTTTTTGTTCACCAAAAAAGTTCAATTATAACCTCTTTGTATTCTTTGCTGTTTTATTGAATGCATTATTGCAGAACGACGACCACCTTTTGGTGGGACTGAATAAGGGTCATTTGTGAACCCTAGAGAGTTTAAAGGCGTTATGATGAGTGATAATGTGATAATGTGACACCGGCGATCTCTATTAGGCGGTCCAAAGTCGGTAAAGAAGATATTGGAAATAAGCTCTGGTTGACTTATTTTATTCATACGACTGAACTGAGACCGAGACGGAGCCTCACTGTCTATTTATATTTGTTTTTTTCATTAATTGTAGTTTTTATAATATTATTATGAATGTAATGGCCTGGAATCTAAGGTTTTTCGTCTAGAAGAACAGTTTCAGATACATCACATCAAAAAAATTGTAGTTTTACCCTATGCTTATTACTCCAACAATACACATTGATAAGTAATGAACTTTATCTAAACATTAGTACCTATATATGTTTACAATCCGGGAACAGACAATGGTAAACAACAGACCTCTAAAGGAAACGTAAAGAAACGGTGAAGAAGGAAACGACGCAGCAGAAACGACCAGATCCCCGGGAGCGTCTGATTAGAGCCATTGAGAGACAGAGGCAGCACTATATCGCTATATCCGTGGGGGGAGTCCATCGGAGGAAATCACTAACAATAAACAAGATTGGATCACAACAGGTAAACGACTTGCCTCCCCGAGCGGAAGTTATACCGCACTAACACAACTCACCCAAGTCGCGCTGTAAATATACCTGATCCTCCTCCAGATCTACGTCCTCCTCCGTGCTCTATCTTCCGAGAGCGGGGCTGTTTTATTCTTCAGCGAGAAGGAGGACTCAATATGGGATTCTGGTGATGGTTAGGGGTAGTTTTTGAGATGGGATGTCTTCGGGATCTGCAATATATCTGTTGTCCATTAGGATTCAGTAAACGAACGGCATAATGCGCACGATTATTTACACAAACAAATAATTATGAAGATATTTTCAATTAATTGCTAATTGAGGAACTAATTTAGTCTTGCGATTCGGATCGATGAATTAATTGCCACTTCTACTGGGATATTTTTATTAGAATACTGGTTTCGAAAGTTAAACATTTATCTTCAGTTCTAAAACATACAAAATTTTCAACACACCAGCATTATGTTACATGGATTATATATAGTAAAATTTTCAAAAATGTAAGACAAGAAATCAAATATCCATCGTGGGAAGGGGAAGGGGGCAGGTAGGTTAAATTTTTGGGGTTGACTATGGGATTTCTCATTGGATTTTTCCGTTCCTATTGGAAATAAATTTAAAATGGGACTACTGGAAATGGTTATCTGGTAATTTAAACAAAAATCTGGATCGGTTTTAAACGGTTTCTTGTCTTACATTTTTGAAAACTTTAGTTTATATAATTCATATAAAATAGTACTGATGTGTTGAAAATTTTTCATGTTTTAGAACTGAAGATGAATATTTAGCATTCGAAACTAGTATTCTAATAAAATAACCCAACAGAAGTGGCGATTAATTCATCATGTACTGATCCTTCTATATTATCATGCGTACCTCAAGTAATTTAGTCTTGGGTAAGTATTGCCAGCATTCATTTCCCTTCAGAGTGAATTAATCGCAGTTCTGAATCCATTTTACTTTTTCAAAACTGACAGTCTGATTAAAAGAGCCTATGTTTGGATATTGACATTAAAACATCCTAACAAGGATACCACTATCGGCCTTGCAGTAAACGATATCAATCTAAAAGCGTTTTGTCCAAATCCGAAATATTTCATATAATCGATCTGGCAAAAATCTGGAACATTCTGATTTCCCTAGCCCACATCCTCCATGTTCAATCGGTGAATTTTACAATTCAGGGGGCTGCAATAGGTTACATATTCAACGAACATCTAAAACGGTAATAATCACTATACCGTCATGTAGAGATTCAAAGTCTCTTCTTGACTGAGTCGTAAAATTAGGATAACTCAAAAAATCGACTGTAAGTGGATTCGGTATTGAACTTTCGTCTTTGCCTGACTGATCATTATTACATCGTTATTAGATACGATTGGTATGATTGAGTAGTGGCAGAAAGCAAGAATAATAGGTTGTAGGTAAATTATGAAAAAATACAGTTATCTCATCTGAGTTGACCTATAATGAGTTTTGCGAATTATATCCCTTTAATTTAACACAGATCCATCTTTACGATATCAACTATCGATCCATCAGTTTGATTTCCAGGATCATTCTTCACAATAGTTTTCGTAAGAGACACTCGAAGCCTGGGTAGAGAGTATAATAATCTTATAATATTTCCCTAGATGGCAAAACAAGGCGTTATAACATTACCAGTGTTGGGCAGGACGAGAGGCGAGGGACGATATAAGGGCGATAAAAGGGCTAACTGCCTCTCGAGGGGCCATCCTGTTGTGCTCTCGCTCCAGACAAAATGGCCTCACTTTTATGGCCTTTTTATTACTCGTAATGAATCCGTTCGCCAGTTTGCGGACACGGTTCCTGTTGGCACTGGCTAAGTTGGCGGAAAATTCAGGCTCATCATAAAGGCAAGCAGTAAAGCCATAAAGGAGGTAATATATTCTGGGACGTCCCCAGGGAGCCCTGGCTGAATAGGCAGTCATCAACACCCCCCCCCCCTCCAATCCCCACCTCTCCAACAAGGATTTCTAATTCGGATCGGCTAATTCCCTCTGTCGATTGCTGTCTATTGAAGGCAGGGGGCAGCCTTCTTAGCTCAGCAACGGCCACTCATATGTCTGCAAGAACACTGTTAACATTTGACAAATAAAAATCTTTACAAACTGTACCATTGGTCACAACTATGGGACTCGATTTGTCTACATATTATATTTGTACATAAATATTCGAGTTGTACTACAATATCGATAACACATCAATTCTACAGATAGACGTAGTAAATTACCAATGGTTAAAGTTTGATAGAAAAATGTCTAGTTGAATGTCTAATGCAATCATTTCTTAAAAGACGTTGAAACTATAGCTTAGACAGAAAATTGCTACACCAGTTTTAACTTTCGCTTCTCAGATTTTCGGTCGAGCCAAAAAGACGAATTACAAAGACACCTTTATATGTTCGCAACAAAACTTAACATACTATCTTACGTACACCAACAGTTAGCGAAGCCGTGGTTCATTTTTACTAAATTATGCTTTTTTAATTTATTTAACTGCAAATAATTATTTTCGAAAACAATAAATAAAAAAACTAATATTGTTTTACTGTTGGTATATGAAATTCTAGAGGGGTAATTTACTATCTTATTACAACTGTATTTTCAGTGTATTATCTAGTATTTCTTTTTATAATTCAAAGTAAATTAAAACAAAAATATAGGTATACACTACGTAGTGAAAAATTGGTTAGGTTGTGCTTCTTTAAGAGTCCTTAAAGTATCTATTTTGGCGCACATTGTATTTTTAGAGTAATTACAAGTTTAAGGAAAATGATTAAAAATACCTTCCTGAAAATTCGATAATTTTGTTTTAAACACTTATTCACGACTGGCAGAGTAATATTCGAAATAAAATAATATTTAAATATAATAACGGTTATAATTTATTTGTGTGATTATTTTATTATTATTTAGTTGGATTTTGATCAGTTGTAGAGCATTAAACGGTTTATTTAACGCGATTCAGCCGAAGGATGAAAACAAAAAGATAAAAAAAAATACAAAAAATTATTAAAAATAATTTGAAAATTTTGGTGAAGATTTTTTTATTTGGTTAATTTTCCATCACAGTAAATACTAAATATTTATTTATAATTCTAATTATATTTGACTACACCTCCTTGATTTTATAAGATTTTCACACAACTCCGGGTCATTTTTCCCAAAGCACTCGACACCCTCGTTCCCTCGTCTCATCTCATCTCAGCCCCGAAAGTGGACTTGTTCCTGGTCCAGCGGGAGACGTTCCTGAAGACCTGCCGGGGGAACGTTATGAAAGTGAGGTGTTTCCCTGGAGGAGAGGCCGGCTCAGGCCGGGAAAACTCTCTGGGTAATATCACAATGAAAAGTGCCCAAAGTTTTCAGTTAAGTTCCCCCAACATGGCGGCCACCCCTCAATCTCAAACTTTCCCTTCCTGGAAGGATGGGGAGCCTTTAACCCTTGCGGACGCCTTCACTTTCAGAATATAACGTAGCCCCAACACGCAGCCACGGATCTAATATTCATATCCCCCTTTAGTTCACTTTTTTCATTCATATCCTAGTAATTTTTGCTTATAAATTATATTAATAGTGTGATTAAAACTGACACCAATTTCAGGTAAACTTAGAAAATCATTCAGTTGTAGGATTTACAAAATTTAATTTTCGTGATAAAAACTTTGAAATTATCGTGTTCGGAACAAATCCACATATCTACAACAAATTCCCAGCTGATGATTATTTTTATTTTCTAAAAGTTCAATTCTTTTTTTGATGTTTACGTTTCCAAGTACTTTAAAGAGGTCACATGAAACCTAACGTTCAACTGCAATATCTTTGTTTTCTTTACTTTTTCAAATGAGGAATGAATGGAATCGAAATATGAAAGCTTTTATTTTTTATTTTGAACAATGTCTTATTACACACTTAATTCAAGAGTTTGAAATCTATGTGTTGCCCTCCAAAAAAAAAAAATAATTAAAAAAAAAAATGAAATATATTTACATACACTGACAGGCAAAAAAATCCACCCAATTGATTTTTCCGTTTAAGGATAAAAGATGCACACTTGTTTAATTTGTACATTAATAATTGGTAATATTTGTTAATTAAAAATATCACCAATCAATTTTAAATTCTGAATTGATATCTTAATAAAGTTTATATTGTACCCTTGTATTCATTATACAGCATTTGACGAGGTATAGCTCTAATGTGATTCCAAAAAGATTCTTAAGGGATATGCCCATCTAATCCAAAAATGTAACAAATCATATTAATTTAAAAATTCGGGTCTTTATTTTATTTTACTTTTTTAGCTGCTTGATTTTACTTAATTAATATAATAATCCTAAATAATAATATAGGCCTTTGTTGAACTTTAGAGATACGTAAACCACTAAAAAAGAATGAAACTTTTAGCAGAGAAAATAAAAAAATATCTAATGGGTGGAATTTTTAAGCCAGTATTTTATAAGGTGCCCAAATTTGTTTTATATTTACCAATTTGAAAACGCTCTGGATTTATACATTTTAATAACCTTAGTAGTTAATATTTTTTTTAATTTTGAATACTTTTAAGTTAGATTTAAATGTTCAATGGATATGGAGAAATCTACCTTAAACATCTAAACATAATGTACTTTAAACTATAAACTTAAGTTCTTTTATTTTGGTTATCAGTAATAATTTAAAATAATAGTTTTGCCAATGTTACGTGTGCCATCCGGTATTCTGTACAACTTAAGTTGAAACCATATTACAAACAATGGCTTATAAATAGTAGTATACTGCATCACTTGAGAAATTTATAAATTAATTTTTAGTACCAATATCTTAAACAATTAAACTCAATAATTTGATACAAACGCTGTATTAACCAGAAAATTAGCAGTTCACTGTTAGATGGCATATGACTTATAGCACCCAGCTAACCTGATCTTGGAGGTACCAAGGACAAGAGGGACAAAAAGAGGTGGTTGGTCATTACGAGGTAATAAATTCAAGAGGGAACAACCCTTCCGTTGTAAATATTTCACCGGGGCCCTAGTGCACATTTTACAACCTCGCTCTCCGCCACTTCCAGCCTGGATTGAATTTAGATTGGCCTCATGAATCCGCCGCTGCCTCTATAATCAGTTGACTTGTTCCCTCAGCCTAGGAGGGATTATCCACTTTTGATTTCCTTGTTATCCAAAATGTTGTTGACTCTATATGAAATTTTCCAGGAATTCGAATAATGTCTAGTAATCATCAACGCACGAATCTGTTTTATTGATTAAATCATTATTGTTTAACGGATGTACCGGAGGTACTATCTTCTATTATTGAATCATCAGTTCTGTATTACATATTGGTATTCAAAGATTTGGTTATCTCTTAGGAATTTTAAAATATCTCATTGATTGTTTTGGAGGACTGTTTTTGGGTCTTGATTGAAAAGGGTTGTATGTGGGGATTTATATTTTGAGCACATTGGCTGTGATGTACGTTGAGAGTTGATTTTGATGAGTGAGCCCCTAGTGTGTCCGCATAGTAGTGGTCATAGTTGAGCATGGGAACGGATTTTGTTTTTAGTTTATTTGTCTCTGGTACCCTGGAATAATAACCAAGCCGACCTTGCTCTGTTGTTTGGTATACTTTCATTGAATACCTTCATTGAAAACCTTTATTGGTCATTGAGAACAATCGACAAGTTGGGTCCAGGGAACATAGTTCTCGCCTCTTTAGTAGCACCATCTGCCAATTCATTCCCAGGTATCCACCCGTCCATCCAACATGACTTATACCACTTGTATGCAATATATATATATATATTGTACAACTTAAGAATCTTAATAAAATTCAATTTTTCCTGGATTGATATTATTGCATTACTTTTTATCTATAATGAATCGATTGTTGTTTTTTTGGGGCTTAACGTCCTCATGTACTCCAACTAGGGTATGGATATAATGAACTATGAACGGGAATATAATGAATCGAATGTTTGGTAATTCATTTAAAATAAATTCATAATATACCTATGTGAACCGTTCTCCCTCATTTCTTACATGCCATCATCTTATTTATAAAAAACTTAGCACATTCGCTAATTTTCTTTAGCATTTAGTCAACTGTAAATTGAAAATAAATTAAGAAAAAAATGGTTATGTTTGCTAGTGTTTAAGAACGTAAAAGATCCGTTTATTCGTTATATTATACATAAAAATAATTATACAACACTTTATTCTTATTCTATATTCATTGTCATAAGTGTACGATAAATGATTCCTAAATTTATTTAATTTATTACTTACGTTTTAAGGCACCGTGTACTGCAACATAGCCAATGGAACTAGGTTCTAGTTTCAAATCGTTAATTGTATCTTAAATTAATTGAATATCTGGAAATTATTCTGAAATTATACAACAATGCACTTATATTTTACGTTTTCAGCTGTTGTTTGAGAAGAGTTGTTCCTGCCGTGGATTATAGGCCACAAATACAAAACATGTGATACCCGTGCAGCGTCTTGAGCACATTGGTTGTGATGCACCTTATTTATTTTATTTACTAGAAATGAGTAGCTACTCCATTAAGATCCCTTTTCAGAACTTTTCAATGTTTTTCAAAGGTTCAAGGACAGAAACCTTGCTTCATATTTCGTTTCAGATGTCAATTTTTATTGAATCATAAATTTTAGGTCTTCAAGTTTTTATTATAACCCATTTTTGATTGGGCCGGTAATCCGCTTAAGAGACCATTTGGAGATAAGCCATAAGGGTTAACGACTAGCCTTTAAGAAGAGAGGATCCTATGAAATTTATAGCTGTGTAATGGGGAGGGGGCGTGGCGCTTGTTTTTGCCGCGCCCGCCTTTACACAGATTGCCGCCACTGTTTACTGACCGCCCAAACAACATAATTCCCGCCTTATCTCACTTTATTTCCGGCGGGAATCGCCCGGTCACCCGCCACTTACTGGTAGGGATCTGATTGTGTCCGGTCCACTCTACTGATTTGAGGATTAGCTGTCGATATTTTCTATTTGTGGTAACAACAGTAATCTAAAATAATAACATGTTACAAAATTAATCTTTGGAAACTGTGTCATTTGGTTAACGAATCTTACCATTTATATAATCTACGGATAGTCCACCCAATTGTATTTTTTTTTTTTGCAAAATCTGATGTAGAACCATGATGTGAGTCCAACTACCAGTTCTCTATCCGAGAGAGAGGGAGTAAGAGAGAGAGAGAGAGAAAGGGAGAGAGATAGAGATAGATAGAGAGATAGAGAGATAGATAGATAGATAGAGAGAGAGAGAGAGGGAGAGGGAGAGGAGAGAGAGAGAGAGAGAGAGAGAGAGAGAGAGAGAGAGAGGAGAGAGAGAGAGAGAGAGGAGAGAGAGAGAGAGAGAGAGAGAGAGAGAGAGAGAGAGAGAGAGAGAGAGAGAGAGAGAGAGAGAGAGAGAGAGAGAGAGAGAGAGAGAGAGAGAGAGAGAGAGAGAGAGAGAGAGAGAGAGAGAGAGAGAGAGAGAGAGAGAGAGAGAGAGAGAGAGAGAGAGAGAGAGAGAGAGAGAGAGAGAGAGAGAGAGAGAGGGAGGGAGAATGTTTCATTTTCAGAGTATACCTATGGCAGGTCGATACGTTCTCCTCTTGCGAAGAAAAGAATAAGACACTGACTAATACCAAACCTTATTAAAGTAAGACCTTTCACTCTTCAGTTTGTTCATCAATGAATAATTCTAGTTGTTATGATACTACCAAAGAAAAAATATATTGCATTATTCAGTTTAAGTCCAACCATCGGAAAACGGAACAAGTCAACTTTATCATAAGTTAAACCAAAAACAAGAAGCGGGGCACTGATTTTAGTATTATCGTAATACTACTATATTTTAAAATAATGTTGCCTTCCTCATTTCTTTTGGAATAAGATTATTTGATCATTTCTGACAATATGACAGAATTTCTCAGTTTTTGTTGAATCAATTTTGAATTACTGAGATAGTCACTTCAATTAACTACCCTACCTTATCGGGTTAAACTTGAGGATTACAGTTGATGTCACATCCCCCCACCAAAGACGCTGCAGCTTATGTTGCTGCCAACATTTATTACCTTCCGCGTGTCATCCTCCGTAATCAGAGCTTGGAGGAGTAAGTGAATCGAAGGAAGACCCCAGCGGTCGGATCGACCTAATCCTGGGCCATCCCTAATGGCAGCACTGACTAATGTGCGAAGGAGCCTCACACGTAACGGCCGGTGGGGGAGGAGGGAGAGGAGAGCATTAGCGAGGGATGCAAATCCTGACTTGCTGCAATTAAGAGCCTCTCTCCGGAGTATTGGGGTCTAATCTGCTTAGCTCGGGGGGAGGGGGATTTTTGGGAGGATTAGGTTGCGGCCCTGAGGAGCTCCTGGTCAAAGGGTATGCTAGACCCGATGATTACACGGCCTGGGCATGCTTTATTGGATCTACACTGGACTCACAGAGGGCACTAATGCTTTGCAGGAGGAATCGCTAAAATCATGTGAACCTTCTCAGATAGCTCTAAAGCAAATCTACTTGCGATTGATAATTCAAACAGGTTGAATAGCAGATAAAACCTTATTTCTAAAATCAATTGATTACAAACCTCATCTTTATATTGCATTTCATATAGGGACCGAAGAGCACGATTAGTGGTTTATTTCTTTATCAAAATCAGTTGTAAGGAGGCATGTTCTGCATAACGAAAATGATTTCAAACATTTTCACGATCATATAAATGAACGCTGTAAAAAAAAAAAACCAAAACCTTTTAAGAATATTTTTAATGCAGGGGGTTTAAAAAAAAAAAAAAAAAAAAAAAAAAAAATCAAGAATTGTGTCAGAGCTGGAGAATTAAAATAAACCCAATCAAATCGCCTTTATTCTTCGTCTTAAACCTATGGCGTCCTCACCCACACTGTATAGATATTTCACTGTCCCTGTTAAATAGATCAATTAAGTTGGACTCCACTTTTATGCCTTGTTTGGAATCCGCATACAAGAAAAAACAAACTGACTATTTCAACATTAGCTGGAAAACGCTCCTAAATGCTTTAAATTACAAGAGACTTATCTACATGATTATAATCAGTAACTATTTGGACATACATAGTTGTACTTTGCGTCTCCAGTAAGACACTCAATCCAGCTTGTATCCAATCTAACATCCTTCGAAAAATCTTTAATACTCCTTTTTTTTCACCAAAAGCCTACTCATTAAGATTTCAATGTCCCATAAGTTGTTAATGTGGCCCAAACTAGATTTTTATCCATTCTCAGTTAACTCAAACAAACCCACTAATCTCTCATTTCGTTTCCTGTTCAATTACCAATGAACAACTGAGTTGTCTGGAAAGAACATGGTTTCGAGATCTTTTAAGGACTATTATTGAATTGCTGACAATGGCTAGCTTTACAATCCATTGTCTTGTTATTATAATCTTTATTTTTTAAAATTTAAAACAACACAACCTTAGATAAGAATGAGATACTGATAGTACATGTAATGTAATGTTTTAAGGGATTTTATTTTTCTGATTTGAAGAGGGATGAAATTCCAGATCAGTGGGTGTGTGTGTAAAAAAATAAGAAAATTGCATATAATTCAAACTTAATTAAATTATTATAAAATCCGGTCGATTATAGAGTGCAGAGAACACGGACCAAAGGCTGGGAGAGCCAAGACCCTCTGCTGTAAAGCGACCATTAAGCTAATCTGCTGTCGGATGTAAAAACAGAGCCTCCGGCGACAAATAAACCACCGCTTATCGCCCCCTGGGCCCTGCATCTAATTATCTCATATCGTTCCTCCTCCCTTATCTCTCTGCGGATTTAGCCCCGTTTCTCGCCTGTCTTCGTCTGCAGTTATAGCTGTGCAGTGGTGCATCACCTGCAGTGAACCTGGCACAACAGTTGGAAAAAGGAACGATGCTTATAGTTCTAAATTAGTTGAATTATTTAGGATAGATACCACTATTCAACAGAAATAGCCTGAAATGGGTAAATGTGGTTGTCACATTTATTTCGTTATGGTACAGACGAATATGTCCATCTAAGTTGTCCACGAGTCTTCAGACTTTAATTATAGAAAAAACAAAGTGATAATTTAAAGCTTTCCACATGGATTGTTAAATGCAATTATATTTAGTAGCTTTTAATAAGACTCATCACCAATGCATGACAATATGGATGCAATGGTTTTTTCCGATCTATTAATTCATACCTAGCCAACTAGTTTCGTCAGATCCGGGCTTACCGCATTCTAGATCTGTGAGTTGGCCTGAAATTGCGCATCTATTTAATGTGACCAGAATTTATTTTCATTTTTTATAAGCTAAGAAATTATGAAAACAACCCAAAGAATTTTTACTATGGACTGATGGAGTAACATAAAAAATTTCAAATCTTCATATATCATGTTCCTAAAAGAACATGTTTTTAATTCAAATTTTGACTAATTTATAATGATGGGGCTTTGAGCGACGAACAAGGTGAATATTTCCACCAAGGTATATCAATATGTAAGAAACGATACCAGGGGAAATAGAAAACAAAATATGCTTGCAGGCTATTGTCAAAATTAAAAATAAAGCAGAAAATAATCGAAGATCATATTTTGAATTAAAATATCACAAAATTTGCCTCTCAGAAAAAAATATTTTATAAATTTGTAATTAGAGAATCGATTTCTATAAAATCATTACATTGGAATTCATTTAACGGACCAAACGTTTAATTTTATTGTCCAGTGTAATCAACGATTTTTCTTCGAGGACCAGGATATGCGTATAATAAAGAATGAATGTGTATTTTGGTGTAAACTCCGAAACTGAGGTTAGTTAGTTATTGTATTTATTTGGGCCCGGTATAAAGTTTGTAACCATGACACAGATAAATTCATGACATTAAATAGAATATATGTTATGTTTTTTTTTTATGAAAGGAGTTAATTTAATGAATTTTGAATTATAGATATGAGTTGCTAAATACAATGCATCGCAGATTTAAGCTATTTTTTCAAAAGCAAAAAGAAGAAGAATTAATTCCCTGAAAAATTAGTCGTAGCCCATCTTAAATCAGGACTGTAATAGTTTCCTATTTATTTTTTTTAGAGATAAATCCACCGTATATTAACTTTAATTTTTGTTTGACTATTAAATTCACTCTTTATTTTGATTAAAAAAAAAAACATTATATTACGACATTATTTATTTTTATATAGTTTTTTTTCAGCCTAATCTTTTATGTATCGACACATATTGTGTAACATGACAAGGCTCCAATTCTAAAAAGTTCCCAGCGGTAACACCAATGTTCGAACCAGATGAAAAAAAAGAAACTTTTTTCGCGTAGAGGGGTGCGCCCATGTTTACATATTGAAAAGACCCAATTCTGGCGGAAGTGTCCGAGCGGGCGGAAACCCCAGCCACCCTCATCCGGCCTTTGCATAAACAAATTCTCGGCTTGATTCAATCTTCGGACTGCCATACTGCCTTTTTATTCTGTTATTCCGCTAGGACTCGCATCCACCTATGGAACGTCCACGGGGAGATCGTGCTCTGCATGGCCATGCAGATTCAGATTTAGAAGGCATGAGGCATAGGGATAGTGAATCACGTTTTCTATACGAAGTTATATTTCCATTTTATGAAAAAAAGCTATTGTAATGTTTCAGTACTTTACATCTTAAATACATTGTAAATTAAAAAGTATTCTTCCTTACACTTCTTAATAATAGACTAATATAGTAATTGTAATATTATAGTTATCACTATAAAAGAAATCTAAAATATTCCTGGGAAAAACTTTTTGTGCATGGCATCTAGAAGTTGGCACATAGAACTTTTGTTGAACGTACTGTCAAATGGGTTTATTTATTTTTTTAAAAATTCTGTGGTGTTAAAGAAAGCGTTGCTAAATGTTTTTATAACGGCGTTTCAGGTCAACTTTCGTAAAAAGGTAATAGCGTACCGACTCAACGCCTCTCCTCAAGCTGCGCTTCCTCTACCTACATTCTTTGTAAGTTTGGAGCTGATCCAAATCTTAGAAGGTCGTGGGTTCGAATCCCACGAAATGAACCTTGCCTTCCTGCTCTGGCTAGAATAGGTTGGTAACGTGTAGTATAACCCGTCCCTCCTGCCCTAATCGTAGTATATAAGGACGCTAAGCCCCAATAAAAAACAACAAATCAAAGCTGCGATATTAGAGTAAATTATCCAAGTAACCTTAACTGCTGCAATGTCCAATTCATATCAAAGAATCGGAATATGATTTCAAATATAATATAATGTATTATTAATAAATTATTTCGTGTTTTCTGGCTCAGAATGTCATTACTGCCAGTTTTAAAACTTATAAGCTACTTGGAACACCTCTGCGAAGTCATGAACTGGCACTGAACAAAGACAAAAAAAAGAAGGGAATTTCTCAAGTTGGTTGGAAGGAGCCCTATTAAAAATAATGAAAGAGGAACTGCAGGGGCGCCATTACAGGGAGGACGTGTTTAATGCCGACCCTACGGGATAACGAGGATGGCCTTTGTCCACCTCAGTCCCTCCTTCACCCGTCCCTTCATTTAGCAGGTGTCCTCAGGAGTACACTTCAAGGTTTGCCGCATTGGAATAATTCAATAGGAAGTGTTCTTGAATCCATGAAAGAAGCAATAGGCTGGTTTTTATCCGGTAATTCTATGAAAACAACCGATCATTTAAGGAATAGATATTGACATGAATATGTCTTTTGGCTGAGTTTCCATACTTTTTTCGTGTAACATTTTTTTTACACTCAAAAATGTTACTTTTTGACACGCTCTAAATGTGGGATCGAAAATCCAATGGCTGTAGTGGGATCGAAAATTTGATGACAGTTTCCTTTCAAGAATTGAATGTTAAATATTTTTTGTCATATAACGACCTACTACTGTTTAGGAACTATTTGGTTTGAATGAAAAAATTCACGTTTCCTATATTTTTTAACTGTTGGGTTTTTTTACACTTTCCAGCTCTGTTTGGGTTTGCTTGAATCGAAAATTGGTGACAGTTAACTCACAGAAATTTAATGAAAAATATTTTTTGTATTATAACATTTGTCGCTAGGACCTGTTAAAAGTTAGACTATATAAATGGTCATTGAATGATTTTTAATAAAGACTGTATAGCAACTTTTATTCTGCCGTAAAATATCATAAATATATAATCATAAAACTTCATAAAAATACAAGAGATACTGGTTTTTAAGAAAATCTCTTTATGCAAGAAGTTATCCTTTGCCATTCTACCCATTACATTATTATTTAATGCCTGACAGGACACCAGGTGAGCCTGATAGAGGACAGACGGACGGACAGTGAACAAGGAACCTAAGTGAAGGGTTATCCTTCAGACAGAGTAAAGGCATTAGCACTATCTCGTAGGCCCCTGTCATTTCCTCCCTGTCTCTTTTATCTCCGTCAATGGCTCCCCGAGGACGGATTGATAAGAAATAATCACCGCTTATAGCGGCTCCATCTTGTCTTCTAATAGTCTCCCGTTCCGCTCATTACCATTCATTCCGTTCGCCCATTATCTCTCTTATTGCCTCCCATCTTCCTTCTGTCCTCTAATCTCAGTCGCTCTCAGCTAATACGCGATTCTATCTGGGCACTCTATGCCATCTGCTCATCATTGGATCATCCTTCAGGGGGTTCTTGATGATGTTTACTGGCTCTTGTAAAACAGACCGAAAGAAGGAACGAAGTTTACCCATCACGACGAAGTTAATCCGTCACGACAAATAGTGAGTGATACGTATCCAAGTACAAACTATGTTATTGAAATTTTGCTATGATCCGTCAATTTTAGGCCCATTTCATCTTACTTCCCTTATCATATGTAATTAAAAGTACTATTGTATCACGAATATTTCTATTAGATCCTCTATGATTACTCTTAACTACAATCAACCAAATCTAATTAACTAAATTCCACCGTTATTTAATAAAATAATTGTGTTATCTCATATACAATTTATCAATTAAGAAATATGTGAGTCATCTTGTTTTGATGATACTTTTTTAATTTATTGTCACACTGCATTGATATCGCCGTAAAGTTATCATGTTCCTTGTTGATTTTCTGTTCTAAAAGTTGGAATTTTCATTAATTGTTTTCAAAAGACAGCCACAAAACAATACAGCTGATATTTTTCAGCATCCTGATTTTTCTATTTTAATTTTTTTTTTCTATTTTTTTAGGATTACCTTAGGGGGTTCTACAAATCCATGAATTTATTTATTTATTTTGTTTTCAATATCTTGAAATAGTGAACCACTACTGAATTCCAAAGTCTTATGATTAGTTCAGTAAACCACCATATTAAAAATAGTGTTTAAGGTTAAATGTTTTCTCAGACAATAAAAAAAAAATTAAAATATGGACAGGTGCAAAGAACCTTTTTCGAAGTTATTATGTCATGCCTAAGTGACCTATGCCTGAATTCAGCATTCCACTAAACATTTTTCAACCGTGCTGAATACCGTCTCATATTACCTTTAACACAATATTAAATTTATTAGCAATATATGAATCGTTTCTCACCGCGATATTGTCATAAAAATTTAATTATTATTAAATTTATCATCTTAATATTTAAACTTGTGAATTTTTTTGTAATTTAATGAAACTCCCATTTTTATTTTTATTAATCTTAAATATTTTGTTATACAAATGTAGTTGAAGTTTTTCCATTGTCCTTATATATGTTATTAGAAATATTTTATATTCAAAGTTTCGTGCTTTGCTTTATGCACGCAAAATTTTGAAATACTGACCAATTTGAAAGCCGATAAATCAGGAAAGTAGGTAGACCGCCATGCTATATCCAAGGCTATAGCTAAGTCTAAGACCGGGAGAAGGCGCTGCGTCTTTATTACAGGAACACTAAGGACACCCCTAATGTTCCTTCATATATTTAAATATCAGGTAAAGTTTCGTTATAAATCTGCCGGCCGAATGATGAATGCAGATGCTGGAGATAATATAAGGCCGAGGGGGGCGCGTTTTATGCCCGCAGCCGAGCCCATGCAAATCCGGGGGTGGCCTTCAGCTCTCGTTTCTTTTTCTTTTCGTTCTGCCTCTGGCCCGATAAAGACTGGTAATAAATGCAAATGCACCGGCTCCGAACCGTTCTAATGAATCTTTAAACAATCTCAGTCACATTTTTCCTCGGGGGCGGTCTCTTTTTTTGTGACTTACAATGTCTTTATGCCCCGGCTCTCGAGGAATCTGCTCTTTTTTTTTTTTATTTTACTTTCAGGCAGACTCCAGTGGCTGCATTTTGGCTCAGAAATTTCTACTCATTATACTCTTCCCCTCTATATTTTTCAATCGTTGGGAATATTTCAAAATAATAACCCCACGTTCATTTATAATATTTATATATAATTTTTAAGAATCCAGTTGCAGTAACTGTTTCTTATTTTATTACTACATGTGAAGAATTCAAAGGATTTCCAATGTCCATCAATGTCCAAATGGTCTGCCATACCAAATACTACGTCATAACTAATTACCTAATTTTATGATTTTTATTATCATGTATCCAATATTTTCTGAAGATTCTGTTACATTATTTTATTATATTCTGTATCATTATAATTATTAGAGGGAACAAGAGGTCTGGAAATTAGGCTGAATTCATTAGTATTAACTCTGCAGTTCTTAATGCACCCCAAAGGGTGCAAGCCTTTTTTTTCTCTTTACATCAAAATTATCAACTCGTTTATCTATTAACTTCAAAGCTTTTCCTGCGCTCTTCAGTAGCTATAGAACGCGTTTCAACCGGTCCGAGCCACTAGACTTTTGTTAAGAACTACTTTAACCTTCCAAAGTCCAAATGAATTTCATGCAGCTCTTCTGTAATGCATCATTATCTTTACTCCTTTTCATACCCCTTCTCTCCTTCCATTTCTCTTTCCACCTTTTCCTCATTCTTTCTGATTCCTCCTTTCTTCTTCCCTCGGTCCACGCTATTCCTTTTCTCGCACCTCTCTTTCCCACAAGGATCCTAATTTAAGAAACCTACCTGGTGCCTTATCTTCTATATAATTATTGTATATATGTATATAATTTTGAGATTTTGAGAATACTCAATAAATAAATACATATGATATTCAGCATAACTTTGGAAATTCTCTTTTTCTTTTTTTATTTATAAATACTCATTGAATATTTAAGAATAAGATTTTACCTTAAATTGTTTATTTCGGTGACCTCTCGGGCGCAATGCGACTGTTCAACGAATCTCCATCATATAGATTACTCTCTTGCTGTCGCCATCCACAATTAAAACGGCTTTCGCGAAGACAGTTGCCGACAGCTATTAAAGATTGACGGTACAGGAGGAAAGTTTGGCCGCAGAGCAGTCGACGGCTAATGCATTTAAAACCAGGGCAGGAGCTGGGCGAGGACAGGCGAGTCAATTAGTAAATTCTGTTCTGATAGCTCTGCCTCGCTATGACTGAATAATGGAGCACGATCTGTCTTAATTCCATTCCTCTAGATCCTTTGGGTCATGAACACGTTTGAGTACTTTAGGTTTTATGACAAACATAAATCTTTATATTTTAAAATTGTATTTAAATGAAAAAAAAATATCGATATCATTAATTTGGCCCTTGCTTCCATTTGATTCCCAACGATACTCTGAAGCGTCTGAAAATAATATGCCCTGCACCATCTAATATACTACTGGAGTGCTAGCAATGAGTATATTTTCAAGATGTAATTTTCATGTCATTAGACTTTTTTATTTATAGTAATTTTGTATTGCTATTTATAGTTGAAAATCCCAATAAATCAAACTAATAATGAGTTATTTATAGACAGACTTAATCTACATGAAGTCTGGAACAAATCGTCTGCTTTCTGAGATTATTCAAACAAAATGATTTGATTTGAAGTACTTGGTGTTTTATCCGTAGTGGACTGTGTTGGATGTGGATGACTCCTTCTGAGTCACATTCGAATTGTATTCATTTGAGATGGGTCTCGGAATATATTAACAACCATTAAATTATTTCAACATCACATAACAAATACACTACAAAATCATTTTTTCATACTTAAAAATTATTTACTATAATCAACAAGCTTTTAGCTTTGCATTTTATGAGGGGAAATATGTTTATTTGGATTCGCATCTAGTTTGTGAATTCTTAGAACATATCTCTGATACTTTTTATACCTCCATACTTCATTCGATATTCTAAGACTGCAGATACTAATAATGCTAGGCCGAAGGAGCAGGGCACATGAGGTATAGCGACAAGAGGAGCATCTATATCAGGACAACTGTCGCCATCCGGGCCTGGGCCGGAATAAAGATTTTATTGAGAAAATTCTCCGTGAGTTAGTGTCCTTGTGGGGCAGTGGACGTGTCCTGCAAAACATCCTTGGACGGATGTCCTTTTTGTCCGCCCTCTTATGGCGGCGGGGGAGAAATATCGGCGATGAGGGTGCTCACAAATCTCTCGGGGTAAAAAGCCTCATAAAAGCATTGCCGTCTCCCATTGTAGCCGTTACGTCACGCCTGATAGCAGGGGAGCATAACCGACTGCCTTAGTGTAATAGAGTCGGCTCTTCTATCTCAAAGTAATATATTACTTAGCTCTAATAGAATCTCATGCCCGTGTTGTTATAGATTCGATTCGATCGATAGAAAATCGATTTTATTATTTATTTATAGATCCAGCTACCATACTTGATAATTTTTAGAAGCCTGGCTCCCAACAAACAATACCCTCAAAGATATAACAAATACACATAAAGAATCTCGATGAAAATTGCAAACCGTTTCATTGAAGTCAGCCAGTGTGACGGCTGATGTCTTTCACAATTTGAGAGATTACCTTAGGGTCATATATTTTTGAAAATGTCAATTGGAAAACATGTTAATTCAGAAAATTCAGGAAACTTTTTTAGACTTTAATGTAAATGTTAATTTCTCACGATTATAACAATCACATATCTAGTTAAACCTCACAGCTGCCCGTCATGACATAAAGTAAGCATTGTCGGTAACTCAGCGAACACAGTCTTAAGAAAAGCACTCGTATTGAAGTGACGAATTTTTTTTATATTTTTTTTAGTAGGTATGTCTTTTTGCTGGAGGTCTATATATTTCTCGTGTAACGTTTTTTTTTCATCCTCAAATGTAACATTTCACACTCCAGCCCTGTTAGTGTTGCTTGGCCCGAAATTTTGCCTCCTGTTGTTTTTTTTTTTGTTTTTTTTTCCTAGTCGAAGAGAAGTTGAGTTTCTTTTTTTTAAGTTATATGTACGTATATATTTGTACTTACACTATTACAATACTTACATTAAGGCTGAGGACCCCGAAGCTCTCTCCTGCTACTTGAGGGGTTCAGATATACTGCTGTCTCTAAAATATATACCATGGGTAGTCTTAAAAAACAAAATGAAGGATTTCGTTTCATAAGAATATTACAATCAAAATTGTAAACAATCAGTTGTTTTCATTCCTGGACTAGGGTTTTCTTCTCTTGTATTTACTCTATCTTTGTGTTGGCAGTTCTCCTAGAAGTGTTATAACTAGAAGATAGATGTTCATGATATTCATTGTTGCATTGTTATATTATGAAATATCAATTATCCAACGCGCTGATGTTTTGTAAAAAAAAAAAAAAAAAAAAAAAAAAAAAAAAAAACCACTATAGGTGGGATTTGTTTGCAAAAAAAAAAAAATCGAAAATGTATCATTGTTGAATTCTTAGTGATTTTGGACAAGTGCTCATATTAGTGTCAGTTTTGTACTGATAATAGTTTATATAAGATATATCTACATTAATAAGATTATACGTTCTGTAATTTAATTTAGAATAATGAGCTATTTTAGCGCTATTTAAAGTGTAATGTGGTATACCCTTTTATGCAAATAGCTCTAGAAATGTTAAAATACTGATGTTATGGTTTAAAAAAATCTTATTCTGTTCTGCAAAAGTTTCTGGGTTGGGGGAACAATTTGAACAACAAATTGTACGATTTCGAATAGATTAAATATTACAAATATTTGTGAATTTCATTTAAATTTAGTTTTAGTGAAAAACAGTTGTAAGAAAGATATGGGAAAATTTCAATTGTTCATGTGGAATTTTATGTGACTACACTTTCTCTTGGCTAGGTTTTATCAAGATGAGAACCATATACATGACACTAGTGTACAATGACTAATTTTTAAATTAAATTAAAAGTAAATATCTCTCAATGTTCTCTAATTTCTGATACACTGAGTTAATTAACCATTTTAGGATTGTTTCCTGGATTTTCTTGTTTATTTGCGTTATCAGCAATTTTTCTCTTTCATTTTTATAAATTATTGCTTTCTTACTACATCGATTGAATTCCACTTCACAGCGAGCAGTCCCAATACCCTCCCTTGATATTTTAATCCTCCGAGATAGGTGCTCGATCGCTGGGTGGCCATGACAACTCGGCCCTCGGGGACAGAGACAATAAGATCTCAATTATCCTCCTCCTGGCCACTGACAGCCGCCACTTAAACTTAGATTGTCCTGGGGACCTGCCCTCTTCAAATTTTCACGTTGGTCGGGAGTGGGGGGGGGGGGGGGGGGAGTGGTCGCCGTCTCTGGAGAGTTCCTTCTCCATGCTCGGCCGCTCATGATTTAGTGAGCTTTCATTGCCTGGAGAAAAAAACAACAACAATCTTTTACAGAAATCTCAGTGATATTGTTGGGATCAATTTCGTGCTTTCGAAATTTATAAGCAGAAATCAAAGCTTGATAATTTTAAATATAAGTTTAATATTTAATGTACATATATTTTCCATTTTACTTATAAATCCCTGTAAATTTCGATTTGTACTTCTTGGGATGCACGTTCCTTTTTATATTTTATTACATTTTTTATTTCGCAGGTATACAGAACAGCTAAAAAGACACATCTTAACATACCCCAAACTTCCCAGGCAAAAAAATTCAGAACTAGAACCCTTGTACGTTAGCTACATAACTCTACATACTGACCTTCGCATGCCAAATGTTAATGAACAAATACGGACCCTCTACAAACGATTCCATGAAAAATTGCATGGAGATTGCAACACACACTCTAAACTCTAAGATACAAAAACACAATATGTTTCCCTGTTCCTCAAATAGTGCACCTTTTCTACCTTTGCATCATTTAAGTTGAGTCTCATTACACACACAAAGTGAAAAATAAAGTTTATTACTCGCAAAACTTTGTTTTGTTCATTTTTTTTTTGGCCTGACTAGATGTTTTTCTATTTCATCCGGCCCTCCCTTTAAAAGGTTTGCCCATGTCTGGAATAGAGAGTACGATGAGTTAACTAATTAACTAATAAGTTAATCACTATTATAGATTTTTTTTTCTACATAATGAGACCATAATATCTGTGTTCCTTTTATATTTACTTAAAACTCTAATTACTCATCAGGAACTGATCCAAAATATTCGGTCAATATGGATGAACTTAACTTTAATACATTCTTATCGACACAAACCTTTCCCTTTTTTTCTTGTAAGGTAAGATACTTTAAAAAAGGGCCAAGTCGAGCTTAATAAAGGGGCTTAAGACGGTCAGGGGCCACTAAGCCATAATTCCCTGGATTCCCCTTCGGAAAGCGCTTATGAAGATAGGCCAGAACAAAGAGGTCGGAGGACAGTGTAAGAAGGAGCTGCGGCTAAGTGGTTAGGGGAGCAACAGCTGCTCCTCGTGTCCTTTTTATCTTCCATAAAGGACCTCCCCCCATTCTTTTTATATTTACCGTCGGCCGTGGGGAGGGGGGCAGCAGTAATTTGTTGACTCGTCTTTAATTATGCAAACAGCCGCGGGGAAGTGCTGTTTAGGAACCGCTCTATCGTATCTGTGTCCCTCTTCTTCTCGCCCTACCTGCCCTTTTGTCTTGTGTTATCCTTTTAAAAAATAAGCTATTTCTTCTATTGATTTGACTTTTATCTTCTTGTAATGGTTTGTTATAACTCTTATCTCAATCCCCTCAAGCTATTAGTAACTGAAAATAATTATTTTAATATAGGGAGATTTATTTAATTTAATTTATGGAATACTCAGTAAAAGTTGCAAGGACGGGAACTTATTGTGTTGACGAAATGAGAATTCTGAGTCTTCATATATTACAATGAAAAATATTACATGATAGAGTTTTAAGTTTTAAAATTAATTAAACCAAAACATTAACTCTTCATACGAGCTGCTGCGGTTGACTCCAATTGCTTGATGTATCAAGTATCTCTTTATCTGCCAATGGCCAAAATAGAATCTTTTAAATAATTTGTTATAGAGACTCCTCCTGTATGCAGATCAGAGTGATTATTTATGCTAGCAATATATTTAATTGATAGCAATAATTTAATTATTAAATAATATTTAGTAGATGTAATATATATTATAATTTAGTTTTAATTAATAAATTATAGTTACACTTATTATTATATAGAAAAGGTCTAAAGGCACCCTAAATATCAGTAAATCAATTGTAAATACCCTGTGCTACAAGTGCCGATCAGACCTCCTTAAATCCTTTCTCGCAAAAATTACAGGAATATCTTAGAAAACGTTGTTAAACAAAATAATATTCAACATTCGAGAAAAGAAATCCAAAGATTAGATGGAACGGATTTACCACTATTTAAGATAGATCCGAATAAGGTGAGGTCTTATGGAAGTTATGTAGTACGAAAAGCAAAATAGCTTTTTAAAAAGATTTATTTAAATAAAAACACAAGTTATAAATACTGAATATAAACAATTAAACAAATAGTAAATAAACTCAATGAATACAAGTCATGAAGTGGACACGGAGTGATGGGCTGTCTGGAGGGGATGTTTATATAGAGTCTAGTTCGATGTATATGAGTGAAGATAAGTAAGAGTATGCTACTTGGCTAGGAGGTGAGGAATAAGATATAGAAGAGCATGGACTAAGTAGGTGGTTGAGACACACGGAACAGCCCAGTTTTTGCCTCACTTATAACACTGAAAATAAGTAAACATGTATTGTAAATCGCCAGGAACAGGTGAAAATCTCTAACTGAACAAGATAATTGAATATTACAACAAATACAAAATATTTAATTGTTGAATCATTTTTAAAGAGATCCGCTATTAACTCAATAAAAGTTGCAAACCCATTGTCCAATTTTCTATTCATACTAGACTTTATTTTCTATTCTACAACTTCATTATATTTCATGCGTATAATCCTTGTGTTAAAGCTGCTCTTTCCTGTAGCCAAGCGAAATAAACAAACTACCGCATGATTTAACCTCAACTCAACTCAACATTGCCTATCCACACTACCATATTCCCAGTTTTGCTAAAACTGCTCCCAAAACATCGCGCCAACGGCAGCTCGCACTTAGCTACACCAACAAACAAACTAGTGATTTATTTGCCTATTAGAGAGTTGTAGGATGATTATTGAATTCCAGCAGTGTTTGGCCAGCAAATAGACGGGAACAAACCCGCCGAACAAATCCTCCACTATCCCTCCGAAAACATCGGCTTGCCTAGGACCTAAATCAACATCCCTCGTAAAATCCGATTCAGTTTAGAGCGCTCGTTAACTGCTGATGTAGCCCCGTCCAATAACAAGGCCACTCGCCCGGACAGCTGAAGGTAAACGAAGCCTACAAGAACAGGTTTTGGAGCTGTATCAACAAGCTGATAGTGTTTCATTGTTTAACTTTTCTGTCGATCTGGTTCTATCGGTGTTATGGCAACAGGAAATTGCGGGAATTTCTATTCGTGAACTTTGTTGCTTAGTTCCGAAAACAATACATACACACGCGTGAGGTGGTATTTTACGCTTTAGCACCGCAATGAGTTTAGATAGTCCCTATAATGGAACCATAAATATGCTAGTCGAGCTTAATTTCAGTTTTATCAAACATTAAAGTTACATTGATTTACTCCTAAAATCCAGAAGCCACAACGCTCCACAATTAAACAGTTACCTACTTGACATTAAATATTTTGTAAATTAAATTAATTAGATATATTTTGATTTAGTTACATCAAATTTTGATTTATCATCGATGTCAATAATTAAACACGTTGCCTGGCCTCCCGGACTCTAGGCTATCAGTGCTTCTCCTTGCCAAAACTCTATCCTCCTTCTTTTAATGCCCTCTATATTTTCACATTACACATTCTATAATTATATATTTTTGTTTTACTATAAATTTAAGTAGTTATGTATGGAATCATTTTCATGAGTGTATGAAAGATGTGTTATTAAACGAGTTTATCAAAAACATGGAAATATTTTAGCTATGTCACTCACTGCCTCTTCAAATAGTGTTTGAAAAATACAACCATTAACCTCCAAATCTGATGTAAATTTTAATTCCTTGGACAAAATAAAATGTAATAACTTTTCACTCTTTAAACAAAAAAAATATATATGAAATAATAAAATATCGAGTGTGTAAAATAGGTATATTATAATAGATGTAATAGATACTTATATTATAATAGATACCTTATAATTGTAATTTTCTTCTCCCGTCATACCTTATATATTTAAACAGAAAAAAATAATAAAAATAAACATGTAACTGCTTTAATGAGTTACATATTCCCTCTAATAATTTTTATTTATTTATTTATTTTTTTTCAATTCTGGAACCATTGGATACCCCATACGATTATTTTACTGTTTCTTTTCACCATATAGCAGTGGATTTTTAAATTATTTTCAAACGTATAACATGATTAAATATTATGTTTATGAAAGTATGCAAAATAAGTTATTAATCTTTGAAAAAAGTTTTGGCCCTGAGAGAAGTTGAAAGGAGGCGCCAAGAAACAAACACAAAGTGCCGCCAACAAGGCATTAAGGGCAGAATTAAGGTCTATATGGTAGTGATTTAGGGGAGGTAAGGGCCGTTAAAAGTCTGCCCTTCACTGAAAGGAACAATAATTGTAAGTAAGAGAAAGAGGAGGGCTAAGGATTCAGGGTTATCCCAACTCTAAAGGGTTGCTCCTTGAGGAATCGGGGGTCGGTTAAGAAAAGGAGTTTTGAATCGGGGAGCCGAGAAATTAGAAGGGTCTTGTAATTAACATGGGCCCATTAGCGTAATTAAACTGCATAACGGCTCTCGGGGTCCAGGCTTCGGATGGAACATTCACTGATGTCCTTCGTCTGACTATCGGTGCCTAAACAACTTAGGTTTTATTTTATTTTTTCGGGAATAGGTATTTACTCAAGTCAAAATATTAAAAAAACTGCTCCCCTTGAGCCTGTTGGCTAAAGAAAGAATAATAACATGGGACATGTTTTAGGGGTTGCCCCCTTAAACGTCAATGATAGTCATATCGTCAGTGAGAACGGCAATTCCGTAATGAGCATTTTTTTTATTTAGGTTTTTTTTTTGCAGGTTTCGTTTTAAAATGAAATTTAACATCTAATGTAAAAACCCGAATACGTATAGTCAGGCTGGATCAGGTTTTAGTGAAACACTTCTGTTATTTTAACATAAAAAAAAAATTATAGTTTAAAAATCTAAAAAAAACACGCTTTAATAGCAAAACGAACTAAACCTATCTTAGACAAAATCTAATGATCTAAAACTAATGTATATAACATTTTTTTGATTAGCCATTTTTGTGTTATAGACTCTTAAACATGACCAAAACTAACTTTTTGAGAAAGTTGGCGAAATTAGTAGATTTTTGACAATCGACTGTGGCTAAACGCCTAAATGAAATTCAGCTTAGAAGATATCTTTAGACACACGATTTAATAAACTTTAATTTTGTAAATAACTCATTTTTTTTGGTTTAAAGCATTTCTGTTTATGTTTTTTACAAAAACCTGAAAAAAGTGCAAAAATGTTTTTACCAAAACAAAAAAAATTCCCCTTATCAAATGTAGTCACAGTTTTGATATTTCATTCTTAGGACCCATTGGGACCATAACGAATCATGAAACCTACTACTTCACCTTTTGCAAGGCAGACCTGTTTTTGGGGATATTTCGACTGGACTAAGTAAGAATCTTGGCCTTTGACACATGTGAAAATTTTCAAGATAATGAGATAGTTGTAAATCGGTGAAAATTAAGATGCAATTAATTACGATCCCGTTAAATACAGGTGAAGTTAATAGAAGCTATTAAAATTAATTACACCTGTGAATTAAAGCACATTTTGTATTTAATGTCGTAGAGGGTGCTAAAATGCACATAACGGAGCTGGCAATTTCACCGACAATATACTTTCTTTCTTTTTTTCTTACCTGTGATTTAAATTTCTGTTGGCGATAAACCAACTTACACCATTATAAATTGTTCTTAAATGTAACACAATTTATTACCGCAGAACTTTACTTATCTGACTTCTAAGGGAGCGAGAGGTAGGGTTGAGCGCCGAAATAGTCGGATTAACCGCAGATTACAATGAAATGTGAGTTTTTCGTAGTTAAAAGTGTATTATAATAACATTAAAAGTTATATTTTACGATAAAGGAAATAAAAACGTACTTTTTATATACTAAAAGACTAATATGTTTACATAGAAATGTTTTAGCCAGTTATTTATGTAAAGAAGCATTGACCTTAGAAACACTTTATTGTGTTTGTTTGTACCCATAGTGTACAATTTCACTGGTCTATTAGGGATTCCTTGAAAAGATGTCGGAATAGCGGGAGACAGATTAGCGAGGTACATCTGCATCAGCTTTCTGGTTTTATTTTTTGGCATACAACCTTATAAAATGAAACAAAAACATATTATTCAAGAATGAAAAGGAGCACTTATAATTCTTATGGTTGTAATCACTTATGGTTTTGGGCACACCTTGGATGCAGGTAGATTTTTGTATTTGTTTCTCCTAACAGGGCTGCCACCCGATGCCGACCTGTCGGACGTGCTTTGGCTGAGGATAAGACAAACCACCCCCCACCCCCCCCAAGGGGCTAAGCCAGGTACAGCTTATTGATTAAGACGTAACTCCCTTCATATAAAGGTCATTATGAGTGACGGCGGGGGAAGCAATTATATTAGTGGGCGGCTTTGTATTCTCCGGCCGAGGTTAGCGTCACGGACCTCACTCCACAATCTTCTCGTAATTACACTCGAGTCCTGCCTTAGTTCCGTTAGTTAGTTTAGTGGAAGGCAAATAGGCAAAGGCAAATATAAGTTTGTTGTTTAAATTAATCTATTTTGAATAAATCCGAGTGGAAGAAGTACTTAATGTCTATATTAACTACATCAGAGTATAGTAAAAACCTGAAATCCAAATAGTAAAAAATGAAATCCGGTCTTACATTGATTTCTGGTATTCTGAGGTAAGGTGGCTCAGAATTTCTGGCTGGAGCTAAGTTTCCGACAACAATACATACTTGGTTCCTTTATATTCCAATCTTTAAAGTCCAAAAAACCTTCATATATTTACGACATTCTTGCCCTTCGTTCTTCCGTTGATCATTTCGATACCAGATCTCAACCTATTAATTTGTATATCCCTTCTCATCGAACCGCTTCCTTTGATAAATTCCTTATTATTCGTGCAGGCATATTTTGAAATTCCATACGCATTTCAATTCGGAATGCTCCTTTTCTCACATCCTATAAAAACAGTTTGTACGTCCACCTCCTCAACTGTCAATCTTTGACATCTTTCTATTATACTGTTATGTTAATTTAAGGGAACAAGGTGTACCAGAATAAAGATTTTTTTTTTCTTTCTTTCTCTCTATAATCAGCTTCATAATAAGTTACTCTATTTCATTGATATTCAAATGAATAGATGAGGAAAAGGCCTGTTGTTTATTGGGGCATGACGTCATTGTATATTCTAGGGCAGGAAGGACGGGCTATCTTACATTACTAACCTCTTCTAGCGAGGGTGGGAAGGTCAAGATTTATTTCGTGGGTCCACAAGAAAATGAATCTAAATAAATAAATAAAATAAATTTTGACTCCCCCAGGTAGGATTCGAACCCACGACCTTCTGTACAGAGATCGCTGAAATTCTCGTTCTAACTGTTAATTACAACTAATTATAATAACTATCATCTTCACGATTGGAGAATTGACAATGACTACAATGTTTATTTAATTTTTTTTTTTTTTTTTTTTCAGGAAAACAGCGAAATTAAGTCATTACTGGGCAACGAACCAGCCCTTAGTGCTCGTAAGTAAATATTTCATTGTATTTAGTTAAGTTTTAATAATTGTTTTATAACAGATCACATAAGTATTGAATGAATAACATTGTAATTACAAAAAGTCAATTTTTTTATTATTTTTAAAATTTTAAATAAAAATTTATTAAAGAATCTGACACGCACCCATGACTATCAAATATGAACTACGAAATTCTTGATCTTTTAACGTAATCCGGACATGCTCTATTTTAAAAGACATGGAAAGATTCCTTGGAGATGATAAGGCGGTAGCTATTTTGTCAAAGTCCCTAAAAATAATCAGTTACTGAAAAAAAAAATTAATAAAAAGTCCTCTTCAAGGACCTTAAGAGGTGGAGGCTGAAAAATCAAAATAGCATTAGGTCCAGTATCCATTATTTTTTAAACATTGAGTAGGTTTAACTCGTCTTGATTTAACACGTAGGTGCAATATGTCTAGTTTTAAATGCTAATAATAAATAACTAAAAATATGTTATAAATTTAAACGAGGGTTTTAAATTACTCAATTTAAAAAAAACAAAAAACTATTATGTTTTAAGTTAATATTAATGTAAAAATTGAATATTTTATCACGGATTTCTTTAATATTTAATTATTTATATTTTTGACACAATACTTTTGTTTGTGAAAACCTTGAAATTTTATGCATATAGTATGTAGTACATAACTCCAGTTTCGAATCATTGAGAACCGACTGTAACCAATTATTGAATATACAGTTGAAAATAAAGGTGGATTTATACTGTTTCATCTGTGATGATCGTCCAGAGTGATTCATCCAAAGTTATTCAACCATAGATAATCATCCGTGTTCACACAGTTTCAGCCACTTTTCAGTTCACCGGTCAGTTTCATAATGCACATACCGAGTACGAACCGTTTTAATTTTATTTATGACATCTCTGGTTGATTATCCGGGTAAATTCAGCTGTTCTACCTTTTTTGGGTATGTTTTCCCCTTTGCTTTTTCTGTATTCTGCTGATTTTACAATCCGAAGACATCCCGGTCTTTTGTATGCCTGAAGGAAATATATAGAACCAAAAGGATACTGATTTCAGATCTGAAAGGATCTGATGATTTTTGGCTGCAGAGAGACATCCTTGTCCCCTATCCTTCCCAACAAATCACTTTTTGTCCTTCAGGATTCCATTTTAAAATATTTCAGGTTTAACGATTTTAAGATGGCCGAAGGGCATCCTTGGCTACTCTCCTTCCCAGAAAATTAGTTTTCGTTCTTAAGGATACCATTTTAAAATCTATTAGGAATTAAAGATATTTGAAACGGGCACAGGATAGCCTGCAATTGTTGTCCTTCTGCAAATCCGTCATTGTTATCCTTTTCGAAAATTAATTAAAACATGATGAATTTTACAAAGGACGCCCTCTTTTCCCGTTTAATCCAAAATAAAAACAAAATTATTGGCACAAAAAGAAAAATAAATCACGTGTTACAGGGTCCACACGCTTAGTTCAACACCCACTGACAATCAATTCACATATTGCTCATTTGCTGCATCAGCGACATAACTCAAAAACTTTTTCAAAAACAATTTTGCAGTAGGACAGTTTTGTAAATAAAGTACAGGACGATCTGTATACATACAATGGTGACTTATCCTGCTCTCTCTTAGCGAATAGCTGAGGCTCAAATATAACGTTCTACTGACTAAAACTACATAGGTGAATGGTTCATTATAGAGTTAAAAGCTTGGCATAACTCAAAATCTCGTTTTTGAGTTTTGTCGTTGTTGCAGCAAATGAACGATATGTCACTTAGCGTTGAAAAATGGTGAGTCATATTTTTACCTGGAAATATTGAAGGACTCAACAAACCTCTCACATTGATTTCTTTCATTTTCCACTTTTGATAATCATTCTGGAGGAATGGAAGATGAAAGGCAGTTTACACTTGTCACTCCCGATGATTCTTTCAAGATGATCATCCAAAGTGGCATGTGTGAAAGATATTATGCTATGTTATATTTATTTGATTTCCTCAACGATTGCCTCATTTTAACCCTAATATTTTGCAAATATTTCAGAGATGTTACTCCAAGAGCTCCCGTGTTCAAGTAAACATAGGCTCGGTAAATTGCTCGAGTAGCCGTTAAATGTAATTATAAATTACCACGGTCACTACGAGAGCTACTAATAGAGGGCACTTAGGAGGGACAAGGACAGCAATAATAGTCCTAAATCAACAGAGTCCGAGGAGACCCTGTCCTTATTATAGCCAGACCGCAGGGAGCCTCTCACATATTCTCCTATATAATTACAAGTCGAGGAAGGGATGGTGGTGAAGAGGGGTGGGAGGGGGGGGGGGGGGAGTTAAGACGGCCAAATATTTGCGGGGGTGCGCTCCCCTGACCGCGGAGGCCCCAAACCATGGCAAGGCCTCGGGGCTTAAACATTCTGTTTAATTATTGTGTACCGTGCTCTAGCCTTTGACCGGATTTAATAATTTCTAATTGCTCTCCTCTCACTAGCCCCGGGGGAGCTCTGGGAATCAAAGCGAAATATTCTAGAGCAAACTGTTACTCGCCCATATCTACTGAAATATTTGTAGGGGCCTGTCTTCAGTCCGACCGCCTTATATGCCCTACAGGTTCTCCCTTCAGATATTCTATACAATAGGTTAAACATATATATGTATAAACTTCCTTATGATTAATAATATCGTTACTATTATATAAAAGAAGAAGCCATTTTTCTTTTTTTATCACTAACCACGAAAACTAGTGAGCCAGTCTGTACGAAATCTTAATCACATAACCTTTATAGTTCAAGGAAGGTTTAGCCATAATAGAATCTACTGGCTTTCGATTAAATTTTTATTAAAAAAGCGATAATATATGGATAACAGTTCTAAAAATTTATCGATAGGTGGCAAGCGCCTTTGTACATGAGAAGTTACAAAGATACCGTTGTTATACAGATCTCGAAATTGATAATAAAATTTATTTATATTAAATTTAATTATTTAAAAAGATTTGGTGCGCCATGTGAATCCCAGTGAAGTTTAAAAATCGACCGATATGTGGTTGACACTATTCCCCTATAGAGTTTACAATGGTAAAACTACTGAACCAATCTTTATAAAATTTCAACAAAATCATCTTCATAGCTTTATGTTTAGTAATAATAAATTTCACAATCATAAAAATTTAAATGTTGAGCGACCGAAACAATTTTTGCCTCTTTGTCATATACTTTTATGGTCATAACTTAAAATCCAACCATATAAAATAAAATTATTTCTGTCAAATAAAAATTATGATCAAAATGTTTCTGTTTTTTGATTTTGTTTTGTAAAAATATGATTCATATTTGCAGTCCATTTACTGCAAGAGTTTCTTAATACTCTCGGTCTATCTGGGTTACCAAACCAAGCATTAAAATAAAAAATTGATCAATCAATTTAGATCATCAATCGCATAATATGTGCATCGGTACCATTACTGCTATGCGTGAAACTGTTATTAAAGAAACTTATTTTTTTTTTTAAATAAAAATATGATTGAGTAATTCTTACAATCTGCCACAAATGTGGGAAATAAGTAATATATTTATAATTACATTCATACATTATGTTCAACAAAAAATAAAGTAGGTGAAAAAGAATAAAGAAAAAAAAGAGAACATAATATAAAATATACAATATTCATAGTAAAATATATTAATTGTATATAATAAAATAATATTTAAAAAATAAATAAATAATAGTAATAGTAAAAAATAAAACAAAATTAATGTTAAAAATTCATTCATATTTTATTTGCAATGCATATACACATTCTAGGGATCCCCTAACCAGACCTGACCCTCCACTTAATGGAAGGACAAGCCACACATAGGTCCCAGCTCTTCTCTCTCAGATGCGTCACTAGTTTAAAAAAAACCAGTGGAGGCTATGTGAGAACGCTATAGTTGAAGAAATAATGCTTTATTTCATGTTTCAATACAAGATTTTTATTGCTGGACAAAAAAAATTAAATTATTTATTAAAATTATCTAGGTTCTTTACTTATGAGCGGGGAATTAGTGACGGGGTTATATAACCTTTGAATATATAATTAAATAAAAACTTTATTGTAATTATCTAGTTCATGTATATTTTATAAAAAATTGTTAGAATTCTTCCAGATTTTAAGACCCATCATGAACTCACCTTCCTGCCCCCGGACCAACAAATGCCACCCCGATCAGAAAGCTGAAGATAAATTATTCCCTTAATGCCGAGAGAGGGCCCGGGAAGAAACGTAAATGCAAGAGAAAGTTTGTGCGAGCAGAGTCGAGTTCTTAAACTAATTTCCTCGACGGTAGGTGGGGGGGGGGGAGATTGACGCGAGGAAATGAAAGAAACAGCCTGCCATGAGGGCCGTCCACTCGAGATAAGTGTGACACTTTGTTTTCGGGGAGCTTCTATCGTCATTAGTCTCGTTAGTTCTTATTCGTGTTATTCAGTCCCATCATTAACTTCACACGCACAGAAAGAAGAAGAAAAAAAAAATAAGATAATCGTATTAATGCATTCAGCTTTCAATTTCTTCACAGAAAGTTTCCAGTGACATCTAGCCATCAACAAAACTAAGTACAGCAGATGTAGAAAGTTTAATGCTATCATAAAAAAAAAAAAAAATTCCAGTGCTTGCTTGAGGGATTCATATGCATGTACGTATACGAGCATGTACTTGTATTTATTTTTTGTAAGGAATATTTCTATAATTCAGAACTCTTTGCACCAATGTCGATTGATTGCTTAAATAAGTAAGAGACAGATTTACAAATGAAAAAGAAATACAATTTTTCAGTTCTGCTCTTTCATTCCAAACTTTAAGACAATCTTGAAAATATTAAAATTAATTAACTATTGAAAAATAGTTATAATGAATCTGAAGTTCTGTGAGTGTTTTAAACCAAATTTTGTGAATGTTGCTCGATTGAATTTATTCTGAATAGAAAATAGTTACAACTATTTCTGGGTGAAAACAAATAGATTTATTGTAAAAAAAATTTTAAAAGTTTAAAATTTATTAATTATTACTAATGAGTATTCATACATCGCACATTTATTTCAAAAGTGACACAACTAAAAAATCTTTATTTTTTAATTTGTCTTTATATTTATGTTCAATAGTCTTCTATGAAATGTCAAAAATGTATAGGACTAAGGTACAGAAATTCGTGGGTTCGAATCCCACCAGGGTTGATAAATATTAATTTTGTGGCGGACACTCGAAATGAATCTTAACCTTCCTACCTTGGCTAGAATAGCCCTAGTTGGAGTACATAAGGACGATAAGCCCCAACAGACAAACAAACTTCTAACCCCACCTGAAACATCTCACATGCGGTTGAGATTAAAAAATAATTCTTACGATATTTCATACAAGAACTTTACATTGTTTTGAATTTAGGATTTTGAATTGTGTCACTTTAGAAATACATGTGCGATTGAGTGAATGTAGATGGGACTATAATTACAAAACTGATAAAGAATTTCAATAATTACCTCTTCAGACGAGGGCACTGACCCTCGAGAATGTACACAACAAAATGACTGACAGGAGACACAAGTAAATAAGTCGATACGCAGCCCTAACAAGTTGAACTGCTAAATAAAAACTCCTACTGAACGAGTACAGCTCTCGTGACGAGGGTCCTCAGAGCCCCTGAGTGCACTTGACATTAACATCCCTGGCCCACCTTAGGGTTAGCATCACTCAGCTGTGTACTTGATTCTCCATTCGTTAATGACAATAGTCTCTCCTCTATGTCTGTGCATTGGGATGGGTTTGTTCTTAATTAGGTAGTTACATTCATTATATAAATTAAAAACCATCAGAACGGAAAATAAATGGCAGAGGTTCTAATAAGAAAGCTTCAACCCACACATTTGTTTTTAGATTATTTTTCTATCCTTCGTTTTTTTTTTTATAATACCGCTGGAAAGAAAAAAAAACAAATAATAATAACACATGTATAAATAAACATGTATACATTATGAGAAAGAAAACGAAATTTTTACATTTTTCTACCTTTCCTGCCTTTTTTTCTATGCATTCTTCTCTTTTTTTTCATTGCTTTACCAGAATTAAATTTCAGATACTTCATGTTGCAAAGGGTTGTTTGTTAGATCAAGCAATAGACCATTTACTTAGTTGGCTAATTACTATTTTAAATAAATAAAAGATTTCAAGTCCTAGTTGTAGGAGTTTTCGTAACTTTTCTTAGTAAATATTCTGCAAGTGCAGTTCTCTTAAAGATTATTGACTTTGGAACGATTTTAAGCATTTAAGGGTTGCCTGTTCAATGCTACAAATTAATTACAAAAGACTTATTTACATGATTGTGATTAGACCTATTTGAAAGTACGGAATGGTGCTTTGGGGCTCCATTAAACCATCCAATTCATCTCGTATTCAATCCTTACAATCAAAAATCCTCCGAAAAACCCTCAATGCTCCTTACTTTGTCACCAATAAACTTATCCATAAAGATCTTAATGTTCCATATTTTTCTGATTTAGCCCAAACCAGGTACCTATCATTCCATAGTAAGCTCCATAACCACTCCAATCTCTCCCAACTTGCTTCCTCCTCCATCACTGATAATCCTCCGAGGCGTCTGAAAAGAAGATGGCCTAGAGACCTTTTAGTGTAGATTTTATTGAAGTGCTAGTAACTAGTTATTTACATGTTATTGTAATAATTTTCTTATTCTATATATGTATGTAGTTGTAAATATCAATGAATTATTTTTTTAAAAAAGAAAAGTGTTGCCTAACATTGTAAAGCGGTCAGAAAGACGGTACTGAATATTAACTGAAATGGTATAATATTAATTAAAAGTTCAAAGCATACTGTACCATCGTTTTGGTGTTGTATCAAAGTTGATTTTCAATAAAGAAAACAAATTCTCTTTGATTTAGCTTGACAGTGAATGAAAACTCGGAAAAGGTCAACGTTAAGAAAATAACCCCAAAGGGCCAACATAAAAACGTAAACAAATTAGAAAAATCTATTAAAAATTAAATTCTATTAATAAATAATGTGAATCATGTACTACGACCTCTAAAGTCTCAATAGAAAATTATGTCAAAGCAGATAGGATATATTAAGGTATGCAGAAGCAACAAATATAATAAAGTTACTATAATAATAAGGTAAATAATATACCTTTATAAGTTTACAAATAACATTTCTAATTACTTAATTAATGCCAGATAATTATTAATGTATTATTATTATCCTTATAAATTGTATCATATATAATATTTTTTGGTTTAAAATTAAATCATTTTGATTGTAATTAAAATAAATATAAAAATAACAGATCATATAAAGTGATAACAATATCATTGAAAAGATGGATGCAGTCAGGTATATAAATTACATATCTATATTCACAAATAATATTTTTAACCCTGAAGAAGGCTCGAAAGGCAGGTCGATGCGTTGGCCCTCCGTAGAAATTTTTTTTTTTAAACTTGGATGTGTATTTTATCAACCTGACTGCATCCCTGACCATCTCAACCATTATTCATAGAGTCAATCATAAAAAGTATATACCTCACTCATAGTTCTGTATTTTCAGTGAATAAGTGACCATGTCGAAATTTCTAGGTATGTTTTATAGTTCGAATACTTTTCAAAAACAGCTACTTAAGAGATAAGTTTGAAACTGAACATTCCCATATAGTCTCAATTCATTTTTTTTTTTTAAATCTAATTTTAAATGCTCAATTTTACAACAAACTTAATTTTTCTGAAAAGAGAAGTTAAAACATTTTCACCGATACTACAGATGTAGTTCGTTATTCACATTTCAATTAGGTACATTGAATATTCAATATTTAATCACAACAGTTATGCTTCGTACTAATGACCCCAAGATTAGTCTGTGCTCCAGGTGGCCGGTTGGAACCAGAAGCCCTCAAAGTCCCCGTCCACTGTTTAGCTCCTCTGAGATATTGGCCCAAGTTAAGGAGAAGGGATTCCATTGCTCCTCTACTATATCAAAGGGGCACAGGTAGGATTTCCCAGTCAACTTGTCCACTAATTTCTAGGTCTTCTTAGGGCCCTGTAGTGGGACAAGTTCGGCAGTATATCTGGCTGAGGGACAAAGGGTCGATCACGATGGTGTGTAATGGTGCCCTATACCACTTGTCGAAGTCATTGAGAACAACAGCTTATGGAAAAGAGTTTTTTGTTCAGAGAACCATTTGGAAAAATTTACCTTCAAAAAGGTGACCACATTTCTGAACAGATGGAAAGTGTAACGAATAAAATGGGCGTGGAAGGACTTCGTCAAATCTTAAGTTTCTTTACAGACTGTCATAAAACATGAGGTCTGGCGTTGACGTGCAAGAGTATCGGACCCTTCCGACGAACAAATGCTGGTTTTTTTTAACACGTTTTTGATGTAATAAGTCAATATCACTAAAACACGATGTGTCATGTGGCACGTCGATGCAACCCCCTTCCCCAAACGCCATCGTTATGTTTCGTGCAGCTTGGGCTGCCGAGTGTCAAGCTTAAACTCACTAAAAAAAATTACTCTAAAATCTGGTGTTTCCATAGCCAATAGAAGTGGCAATTGATTCATCCGAATTGTATTGACCTTTCTATACCATCATGCCTACTTCAAATACACAATATGTAATTAACGGGATATTAAATATTATCAAAAAATGGAGAATAATAACGACTCATTATAATCTGAATAATAATAATTACACAAAGGACAGGAGTCCACCATATCCACTTCGAATTCGTGAAATAATTAAAACGAACATTTTATATGAAACGACCTAATAATACCCACCTAAAAGAAAGAGACAGCGAAAGGATTGTGTGAATTGGTTAAATAAATCCACAAGGTGCGGTAGAGTGTTTAATTAAAGGGTGGGTGATATATGGCGGGGAGTACAAAAGCTGTGTAAAAAGCTACGACCACCTGTTGAGCCTACGCACGGACGTAGCCACTCAGCCTCGGCGAAATTCACTTATTCCGCCTCGGTCGGGGTGGGGGGAGGGGATTTTTACCCCATTCGTCCCTTCACTCCTGGTTAACCTTTTAATACCTCTAAACGGGCAGGGTAAACCTTCGACCTCATGGATTCCACTCAGCAGAGTATCGTTGTCAACTGCCCATCAGTTGGTTTATTCAGAGGTGATTCCGTTAAAATATACAGCAGGGGGTGTTGGTAATTACTGCTCTGTTTACTTTTATTTTGAATGGTTATTTTATTGTTTTTGTTTTTTTATTGAATCTAATTGCTACAAAGCAAATAGAAAATAGTATTAAATAAAACTTTTAATTCGATTTTAATTTGCAATTTTAATAGTGAATAATTAATTTAAAATATAATTATGTAATAATTTTTAGTAAAATTAAAAGCAATATAAAAAAAAAAAAGGATTTGCTATGTATCTAACACAACAAACCATTTCAGGATTTTTAAGTTTAAAAAAAGCAAGATTTTTGTTACGGTAGTTAACTGTTAAAAAAGCTTCTTAATTTTATTTTAATATTTGATTTGAATAAAGATCAATATGTCCAATAGTTCTATTTATAAATTGCGTTTGATAGGAGAATAATATTAATCTGTTAATTAAAAACAAAATTTTAAAAATGGATGTTTTTTTTTTTAATATATCTAACTTTGCAAAACAATATTTTTTTTCCTTGATGCCGATCGAATTTTTCTCACTAATTCTGTTAATAAATGAATTCCATCGATAAGATTATTTCGAAAAAAAAAATAATAAAAAGAAACACCTTATTTTTTTCGCTTAATTTCTTTTGTCCACACCTTTCCCTCAAATCGCGACAGTAAGTACATGTGATATGATACATTTTACAAAATTGGCATGTCAGGCGTGATGGAGTTCAGCACACATCGGTACCTACTCCAGGCTTCATTTGTTTATATTTATCTTAGGAGATCTCTTAACCAGCTCCTCTTCAGCCTTCTTCTGGTTGTATCTGGCATATCCAAAGTCGCCATGTTTTGAATTAGTTTGTTGTAGTGTTCTTGAAGTTTGTCATAAAATATTTTTTAGGAAGTGTGAATATGGTCCTGTAAAGTGGGTATGTTCAAGTCTATATGCAATGTTCAATTACTGACGTATCAGGGTGAGCGAGTTATGATTCTTAAAACCTTAGTCTGAAAAGTCTAAAGTTGAATGAGTCCATAATAATAATAGGTCCATAAAGGTTTGAGTAAGTAAGTATAAGTATTTAATCGTTGTCTGATTTTTAGATTCGATTGTTTGTGAAGTATCGAGTATAGTAGTCTTTGAAATACCTACTTTTTATTTTTATACACTGACCAACATAAAAAGTGAGGCATTTAAAAAAAATAGCTGTAAGTCGACATTTTTCAGTGTGCACATTTTTGATCGTTTTTCAAATTCCTATAATTAATATAAAAATATCATTTTTGCCCAAATAGATACTTAAATGTCATATTAAGAAGCACAATTTAACTATTTTTTCACAAAGCTAATGTTATCTAAATATAATAAGATTTAAAAAAAATTTTTATCGTGATTTCCAATCATGATACAAACGTTTTAGTAATTAGTTTTTTTTTTCTTTCTTAATATAAATATATTTTAATAATTATTATAATATCAATTCGGCCAGCAAAGTTTGATGTTTTTCTCAGTGTCAATTGTTTGGACTTCTCGACTTTTGTTCCTAGAACTGTGACCACACTAAGGTTTGTTTTCTTAGACCTGAAACAAATAGTCTATGAAAACATCTCACGGACTGTGTCTTCCATCCCCATTCTATACTTCTATTGACAGGGGCAGAGAATCAGAAACTAAGTTCTGTGAGATCTAAAAGACAGCAGAAAGTTGCCGACATCTGCCTCCAATCTCGCTGAAAGCCGCTAACTCCTGGGCTTTGTCTAGTTCGGCGCCGCCTCTCAAGAACTGTTCAGTTAATAGTCTACTTCGATTAATGACGGCGCTTCTTTCATCTCTGTTCCTGGGGATGCTGTGTATTGTTCTCTTCAGTGCTTTCTGGCAGCTTCCTCCTTCAGTGTAACTTGATGTTTCTTTTTATTTGATATTGTATTTTTATGAAGCAACATTTAATTCAATGAGCCTACACATAACACACCTTACCAGTCAACTAAGGGAAAAACTAATTAACGGACCAAAGTATATTTTTATTTCTAAAAAAATTAATTTCGGTGTTTTAAAATGTATAATATACTTTTGGATGAGGTATGAGAAATAATGTAGAAAACGTTGCCAAATAAGCTGATGCTTATAATGAATGCTAGGAACAGCAATTGTAATGTAACGCACACAGGTTTAAGTAACAATGTTTTAAATTATAAATAATATTGATAATAAATTAAAAACATCCAAATTTCTTGAAATAAAAATAAAAGTCATATTCCACAAATTAAAAGAAATAATGGAACATATAAGGATGTGAAAAGATTCAAAATAACTTTATATATCCGTAAAAATAAACTTCCATGTAAAAGTAATCTAGTAAAAAAAATAATCTCAATATTTGACTTGGGTGGTTTTGAAATTCTACGTCTGTTATTTGATCTATAATGATTTGGGGAGTTTTAAAAAAGTTAATGTTGTAATAGTTTATAATTCTTATTATTTCTTTCCCAATTTTTCTTTTACGAACCGTGAACCCTTAAGATAAACTAAGCGGCCTGTACTCCTCCCCACACTTAGTAAACACTCACACGAGAACAATTTACCGACAGCCTATTGCCCCTCAGGCTACAATAAAGTTAAGGTTTAATTTCATTTGTAGTCGATACCCTCCTTCGACGGGATCTTTGGTAAGGTCGAATGTCGGAGGAACACGCGATATGACTATACCATACCATACCTCGCCAGGACAACCTCTACAATTAATGTGTTCCCATCGTACCAGAGACCGGTTGTACTCTGCTCCGATCAATAGGTAATCGGTTTTCGATGAAAATAAAATTTCTAAAGAAAGGTGCGTTAACGTTCGTCATCATGATAACGAAAACATTAATATGATCTATAAAAGTCATTTATAATCTTAGTTTAGAATCATACTCTAGTGAGCCCCATCACTAGATAGTAAATTAAGATTATTTCTTTTTCAAACCATTGATCTCCTCAGAACTGTTTTATGATGCAGCATTGGCCCAGTAAAAGAAGCAATATCCATCAAATAAAGAATTCATTATTTTTTTTTATCCAAGAAAAAAAATGATAGAATCATTAAACTTTTATTCAGCAGTTTCAAATAACATCCATTATTTAGAAGTATCAAGAGGTTCAAAGAAGAAAGATCAAAGAACCTTATTTATTTTAATTTTTTTTTCAGTATTTAATATAAATATTTGTCAAACCATTATATAGTAATTATAAACTAAAATACATATATAGAAAGCATAGTCATACCTTTCTTCTCCGATTCTGAATTTAGGCTTCTTGACTTCTTTGGATTATGAGTGACTATTCCACAGCCAAGTTCTTCCTCATCTGCCTTCTCAATCCTGTGTTTAATCACTACTCACTACTAGTAAACTATAAAATCTCACTAAATGCATTCCATTCTTCACATTGAAAATCCAACCTTTGCATATTTATACTAATATAAGCTATTCAATTATGTATGATTAATTTTCATAATTACATGAAGGATATGTAGAGACAGCATTTGGTATTAAACCAGTTTATCGATAAAATTGAAATTATTTAACCATGTCACTCATTACCTTTACAAATAATATTATTAATTCCAAATTAAATTTAAATTTTCGTTTCTATAATAAAAGAAAATGTAATTAATTGTTCCACTTTTTTTTTTTTTTTTTTCTTTTTTTAATAATTAATGAAATGATAAAATAATAAACATTCGGATTAGGAATATTGCATTTTTATAATTTTATTTTCATTTTTTTTTTTAAGTTGTATTAATTTATTTAAACATATAACGAAAGGTGTAATTGTTTTGATCAGTTACATATCCCTTCGATTTTTTGTGTTTTTAAATGGACAATTGTCGGGTTTCAAATTGAACAATAAATAAACGTAACCAATTATTTTGGTTCGTTACAGTATTGTACGTGCGAATAAAATCTGAAAGTTAATTTAAAAATAGCTTCCAAAGGTAAGCTAAAAATCAAGAATAATATTGTAACTGCACATTCTGATATAGCATATAAACTCGCCGTCAAAGTTTTGCAACATCCATAATTATCGAGATTTTCCTGGTTTTTACCTTAATCCATACTTGGTTGCTATTCATATTAATATTATTTATTAAACTTAAGACATTAAGGATTCACATCAATGTTTTCCCCTGTTAATAACAAATGATGGAATTTTAGATTATTTTTTTCAAATTTCCTTCAGTCCATGTTTATCATTTGTTTCGTTATTTACAAGTATGTCAAGACTAGTGGAAGCAGTTATTCAAGCCAGAGGGGGGCAATATGTATTATTAAATATAAATTTTAAATTTTAAAGTTAAAATTGTAAAATATGAAAATTTTAAAAAGTATGTTTTCTAAATTTATCTTTATTGGAAGAAATATTGTATTTTATTTTAATATAAATTGTTTATGTCTAGTTTAGGAATGTTTATTATAGACTTCAGAACCCTTCTTTACTAAGAAAAAAAATACGTTTTTATAAAATTCAAATATTTCAAAGTGTTGCGATACTTTTGACGGGGAGTTTATATGAAATAACAATTAATTAATTAAAACCTGGTATTCTAACATAATAAATCCATAAAAACTTTTCTTTGGTGATTTTACTTACGTTGAATTTAGTTAACGGTTTAAAGATTTTGTTATAAACTGGAGTTTCTACCCACCTTGTGCAAATGGTGCAAGCGGTCGGAAGGAAGGCCAGAGGAGCGAGGAGAACATGGGATTGAGTTATTATAAAAAGATGTGGGGTTGAGAAGAGCTACGTGCTGCCTAACCACACGGGGTCACCCACCGTCATCAACTGTTCCACCCTGCGGTCACAGCTGTCGCTTCTCACTCCGGTCCAGTTCGCTGTCTTCCCCGCCTTCCTCGGGGGCAGATCCATCCTTCAATTAACATTACATCACTCCATGACAAACCCTTTTTGCATCGTTAGTCTATATTATCCATTATGTTTAAACTATTTTGACGTTCGATACGCATACGTTTCATAACAGCATTGGATTCTTTACACAAGAAACACGGTTACGCGTGGCGTTGCGATCTATTCTTAGCCGCGAATTGGAATTAACTACAATGGAATTAAAGCAATTGTAAAATAAATAACAATCGGTGTGATGTAACCATAGTTTGAACAGAAAGAATCTATGATTCCTATCTTTTAGATATAGTAAGATAGTATCACATGTCCTAAGACAATAAAACAATCGATCATTCAATCTTAATTAATGTATTAGACATGGATATGCACAAATCCGATAGGAAAGATGTGTATTCAGTATTCAATCCTATTTTAATACCTACAAATACCCAGTGTCAAATTATAGATTATAGATTACCCCAATTCATTGTATATTTTCCACATTTTCGTTCTTTCAGTTTCCAGTTCTATCACACACAATAGACCTCTCATCTATCTACTGCTATTATTGATGTACAGCGACCCATGTTCTAGGAGCAGAATAGTGAATAGACCGCATAGACTCCTAGGCAGTGGACCCTGGAGAGATGACGGCCGGAGTTTGCCGGGGGGCGATCAAGCGTTGAGCTGCCGGTGGACTGGAGGAAGGGCTTTGTCTTAGACAATGTGTCGCTGGAGGGGCTGGAAAAACACCCTCTCAGGGGCCCTTTGTCCACTCCTCCCTGTTTAGAACAATAAGGTTCCGCCGCCTTCACAATTAGCCCTTCCATCTGCTTCCAAATATCATCTTTTTATCTCACTTCTCTTTTTTTGTTTGCTCTGTCTCTTTTCGTTTGTCCCATCATTTGTGGTCCCTATAAAGGCAAATATTAACATACCTTATTGCAAACATGTCGAAATATCAGCTTATGCCTATGATATTGCTATCTAAAGTTCTTCTATTAGCAAGCTTTAAGAAAGGTTTTCAAAATGTACAAGCGACTCAACACATTTCAGATTCACTTTCCAGCTTAGATACTATTAAAAACCCACCTAAAACTGACGCTACCGTTGTTTGTCCCGTCAATCCCAAAAAAATCCAGTCTATCAAGCTTACAGATATTCCAATACTGTTAACTACCTTTTCGACTCAAGCTCTACTTTCGCCACATAATCACTCGATAATGACCTAAAAACACCGAATAATTAATTTGTGGTCCGACTTTTAAAACAAAACTCGTTATATCCAACACAAAATAGAAATTCTCTGCTTATGCAAGCATGCATTGAAATCAAAAATTCAGTACCACTCCAGAAAAACAATATTGAAGATAAGCTTAAAGTGTGATGAAACTTTCCGTCTGTCCAAATATCAGTATTTTGTAATTTTTGTTCTCCTGTAAAAGTTTGAAAACTGAATATACTTGTCAGAGGATAAGTGACAGGGGTGGAGTTAAAAAAGAAAATTAAAAAGAATTAAGACTATTATTTCATAATTCAGTATGGTATGAAGAGCGTGGAAGATGATTTAGAGATGACAATTCCTCTTGTTTGCTATTTTTCGACTTGTCAGTTTATTCTCTGCAACTTTAAGAAATTTATTTCGTATTTTATACCATCTACAGGTTTATTTATTTTCTGTTATACCAATCGACTTCATTTTCGAATTTCTTTCCCTGATTTATCGGATTTATTTATTCCATTTCACAATGATTCTTTCTACCATTTATTCCACATGGTGGACTGTTTCATTTTATTCGCTCTCCGGGCTGCTGATATACACGCTCTGCTTACCCTTCGGAGACCGCTAGCTAGGATCGATTCCCTCCTTGGAAGCTAATTGTCTTAGGGGGCCCCTTGCGGGTCCCGCCCCCCCCCTCTTCAAATAAAATATTCAGAACTGATACGGGGATTAGCAGGGGACCTGATTAGCTCGGGGTTGGATCGTCGAGGAAAAAAAAAATCGAGGAGGAAAAACTCTTGGGACACCTGAGCCTCTTGTCAACCTTTGAGGATAGATTGCCGTTTGGTGTTGGTTTTGCATCTATCTCTGCTAAGTGTTAATCGATCCTTCTTAGCTCGTGAACCAAAAGTTTTTTTTCTTAAAAATTGTTCTGCCTAAGCCTAACATAGTATTGTTTTTAATTTCTTTTTTTTGAACTCTTCACTTAAGAGGATTTGACTAAAAATAAAGTCTCTTTGAAGAAAAACAATAAATTTTCAAAATTTCCACATGATTAAAACGGCAAAATCGCCGAACATCATTCTTAAAAAAAAGAAATGTTTTATTTTAAATAGATACTGTGCTATAATTACAAGAAAGAGGATTCCAGCCTTTAAAAAAAGCATACCAATTGTGCAGCAATATCATACTTCAGCGCAATGATACAAATTTTCACTAGATTTTTCATAATTAATGAAGGTGTGATATACATCATATAATTACAAAGTTATTTATTCTTGGTTTTAAACCCATGAATTCTCAACAGTTGGGATTACCAAATTTCTTTTATTTGCTTAGAAAATGTATTAGGCCATTACTTTAAATTATTAATTTCTCATTCATTCATGTATTCAGTTAGTATACCTTAGACCTCAAAATTGAAGACTGTAGGCGTTGAAGAGGTTTCTAATGATGACAAGATGGGATTTCAGATTCAATATTAAGGATGGTACGAATAGAAAAATACAGGTAATTTAAATACTCTTCTGAACAATAGTCTTGCCTTATGAGCGCCATCTAGACTTTTTTCTTTAAGCCATTTTAATTTATTATTCATCACTCTTCTCAAGTAGTTCAAAGGATTTTTCTAAAGCATCAAGATGTTTTTAAATACTTTTCATATCTTTCTTTATAGATATTGGAACAGTGATTGAAAAAAAAAAATCGCTTTTTTTTGACAGTGGTAAAATCTGATTTTGAATGTAAATATAAAATCTGATTTTACATATTGTATATTAAAAGAGTTTAATATTAGCTATAATATCCGAAACTTCCTAAAGAGGTTGCGTTAGACGTCTTCTCATAGTGTGTGAACTAAAATTAATATAGCTCTACAGAAATATATTACTAGGGTTTATCACCCTAGACTTTTTACAACTTTAAATCGACAATCAGGAAATGTGTAACACAAGAAAAATATTTTAATACTGGCTTGTTAGGTTTGGGGAATAACCAACACAGCACCTAACTCTTCCTTAGAAAATAGATCTATAGTTCACCTTCATTTCTATTTATTTAAAAGTATCTAGGTAGTGGTCATTACTTCTAAATAACTTGATGTATCCTTGTAAAGTTTTGTAGAATCGTTTCAGTGTGAAGGCATGTATTCGCTAACTGATGGCATAAGTCAGTACGTAAATTATGTTGGCAACATAATATCAGTATATTTAAAGTATACTGGTATCTATAGATCAATTCAGAACATCTCATTCTCGCTGAACTGTTTTATATTTTCTTGTATCATTATGTCGAATCAAAATAATGTTGTGATCGATTTATTACAACAGAACTATATGTATATGTATTTTTTTAAGAAAAAAAATTCAAAACCACTTCATACAACAATTGATTGTATCTACAGACAGTTAAATCTTGTGCACTTATTCTTTCGTATGTTTATTGCAAATTAAAACTGTACAAACTGCAGTCCAATGTCAAGCCCCGTTGAACCCCTTCTGGGACCACCACCCAACCCCTTCTGCAATTACACCAAGGGCAGTCATAAGAAACGTCAACCATTGAGAAAGGATTATTGATCTGAATTCTAAGCTAACCCTAAGCTTTTTGTGTAACTGGATAATAATTTTATTTTAAATGTTGTTGTTTATATTTGAAATTATTGAAATTTACAACTGTACGAATATATACATCAAGTAAATGAGCTGATAAGGATTATAATAACATGTCAAAACTTGAAAAGAACTACTGATCAGTAGCACTTCAATAAAAATTCTACACTAGAAGATCTCTAGTCCATCTCCTTTTCAGACACCTCGGAGGATTATCGGGAATGGAGTTTCTCAAGCAAATTGAGAAACTAATAGATTTGAGTGGTTATGGAGCTTACTATGAAAGGATATGTATCTGGTTTGGGCCAACTCAGCAACGTATGGAACATTAAGATCTTTATGGATAAGTTTATTGGCGACAAAGTAAGGGGCATTGAGGATTTTTCGAAGGATTTTGGATTGTAAGGATTGGATATAAGATGAATTGGATGGTTTAGTAGAGCCCCAAAGCTCAACTTCGTACGTCCAAATAGTTCTAATCACAGTCATGTAAATAAGTCTTTTGTAATGAATTGGGAGCTTTGATCGTTTGTCTAGTAATGAATGGATGTAACGACGAGCAGTTTCTTGTCACTTTAGTCTTGACTTCATTTGTAGAAATATATATAATATAAATTTTTTATTTACATATTTTATGGTGCCGTGTACCCCAGCAACTAGTTAGAAGCACCATCAACCAGTCAAAAACTACCAATTTTTGTCAATATTATTTTCTTTTAAATATTTCATTATTTGATTGCGGAAAGGTGTGTTAGTTAGTTTTCAGCAATTTTGAAATTTCTTGATTTTTCAGGCTATTATTTAGTCTATGCTTGTTATATATTTGCATTCCACAATACTTGACGTTAAATTTGCTAATATTTTATATTCCATTTTTTATATATTATTAAATTATATAACTTCATATAAATATATACAGATGCATATATTCTTGATTTAGTGCGGACTACACTGTTTTAAGTTGTTTTGTTTTTTTTCGATTATACTAATATACATAAGCCTCATCATTGTTAGTGCAGGATTCGAGCTGAAATTTTTTTATTTTTTTTTTATTTTTATAATTTTCTATGGAATCAGATTTTCTTAGTTCAGTTGACTCTCCATAATCTAGTGTTCTCCTAACCAGTGAAAACTAATACAACTCTTAACTAAAAAGAAATTAATATTCTACGTATCCGTAAAAAATAAAATGAAATTTTCTACATTAAAATAATATTTAATTATTTGCTTATTATTTGTATGCTTAGGAGTAGTTACATACATACTATTTTATCATATACATATAAATGTTCTTAATTATACCCAATAAAACAATTTATAATTAACTATACTTTGTTTTACAAAAAAAAAAAAAGTACTAAAAATGTTTTCTGTGAAGTAACTTCGGCTTAATGGATACATACTGTAGATATTTAGGCTATAAATGTATATTTTATGCTGTTCAATTTATTTGTCACGTAAAAAAAAACATATATTAATACCTGTCTAAATTAATATTTGTCATTATTTTTAGGATTTTTTTTAGGTTTTATAAACTATGATTCAAATGGTGTAATTATTTTTCCTTTTTAATATAAAAAATATAATTGTATATTCGTCTTACTGGATCCGTACCACACACGCTATATTTTTCACATAGAACCTACCAACCTAAAAACAATTTTTTTTATGTTTTTCTTATTATAATTCATGATTTCTGTTATCCAGTGTGTTCCTTTATCCGGTGCGGTGTTGGTTCTAGCTATACTGGATAAGCGGGAGTCAATTGTAATAATATTTTATAATCAATATTTTTGCGAGATAATCACCTGTATAAGATTAATTTTGGATTTTTTAGGCATTTTAAATAAGAATGCAACTGGCAGAAGATTCAGTTAAGATGTACGACTTGAGGAGAGTTACATGAAATAAGGTAGACATGCAGGCAACAGGTAGACAACAGGTCTTGTATTTTTTAAGCGGGACATACAGAGCTAGCTCGTGAGACCTGCTAATAACACCCTCCAACCCCCTCATATTTACATACGGCCCCCATCTCCCGCTAAAACACACAAATCAGTTTTTATTTTCCCCTTATGAAATCCACTTTACTGCTTTTTATTTCCTAAATCGCTTGGAGAAATTATTTCTCCACTCCTTTCTCTCTTAGGTCTGGATTAACCTTGAATTGATATCGGTTTCAGATTTCTTTAGGATATTTCATTAGCTTTTATAATCCTAATTAATAAAATCAGAATGAAGTTTTAAATGAAATATCAATTTATTTATTAGTTAATATAAATTGATAGTAATGTATTGATTAGTAATCAACTGTAAAATTTAAAAGGAGATGACCATTTTTCAAAATGATTGATTCAATTATTGATACAATTAAATAAATTATTGTAATACTTTTTATTTATGTCATTACGTATCAATTTATAGAGTAAAGGTATATTATTTATTGTTTTTCAACTTTTCGATCTATTTATATTTTCTTTATCTGAGAACAAGGTGTTTTGTGAATGTGCTACATTATATGATTTGTAAGGGGTTCACATTTAGGCAAATTCATATTTTTTCTTCTTAATTTTTTTTTTTCAAAATCATGATTTGATATCTTTACGAAACAAGTTGGTGTGGATCATTTGGAAATTTAGCGTATTTATACGAAGCGATATTTCCGCTTATTCAGCCATAATTTTACCATTGTACATATTTCGATTTCGATTGCGTATTTTAAGCTATTCAATTTGTTTCTCACGTAAAAAAATATATACCTAATTTGGGTATAAGTTTTTATGTAAATTAATATTTGTTATTATTTTCAGTAACTTATTAGCTTTTATGAACTATCATTCAAATGGTAATAGGTATTACTTTTCATTTTCAATAAAGAAAAAAAATGTTTCCTTGAGTTGGAAAATCACTATATCATTGAAATGTCTATCTGTAATCTTCTGCATTGAAATGTCTATCTGTAATCTTCTGCAATGAAACGATTAGGATTCTTAGAAAAAGATTTTTTATTAATAATTTTTTTATTAAAATAAATATACAATCTGCCACAGTAAAGGGCAATAGGTAAAGAGATAATATCGTGTTATTCATACCATATAAACAAATACTCATCTTTTGAATAAAACTAGTAAATATTTACAATTATCTAGAATCAAATGAAATTAACAATAAAATTATAATTCAAAACATTATGATAGATTCGTACCATAAATACAATACAGACACACCCAGCCTGGGGAACCCCGAATCGAGCCTATTCCTCAATTATTGGGAGTAAAGGCTAGACCCGATGAGATCCCAGCGCTGCTCTCGCAACTGCATCATTTAGAAAATTAATAAAATAAAAGTGAGCTGGATTTAGAAAAAAAATACCAAGCAATTTTAAATTTATCATTTTTTAAATTAATATGGAAAATTAACGTATATAACGTCTTCCCCTTGCGTTCATTACTTTATAATGTTCATTTTTTATTTTTTTTTTTGCCGTAGTTTTTCCTGGTTGTCATAAATTCACTCTTTTCAATGGGAATTCGGTAAGCTTTCTTTTTCTGCTATTTCTTTCAGGGCATTTATTTGACTAATTGCTTCTTCTTCCGTTTCCGCCAGGAGGGCTAAATCATCTGCAAAGGCCAGGCTGCTCATTTTTATATGGTCCTTCCTACTACTTTTTTTTTGCTTTGATTTTTTATTTTTTTTTATTTTTAACAATTTACTGAAATTTACAACTGTACAAATATAAATCAAATATGTGTTAAAAACGCTTACAATAACATGCCAAAACTTGAAAAGAACTACTTATCAGTAGCACTTCAACAAAAAATCTACAAAAAAAGATCTCTAGGCCATCTTCTTTTCAGACGCCTCGGAGGATTATCGGGAATTGAATGGGAAGCAATTTGAGAAACTAGTGGATTTGAGTGGTTATGGAGCTTACCATGAAAGGATTGGTATCTGGTTTGGGCTAAATCAGCAACATATGGAACATTAAGATCTTTATGGATAAGTTTATTGGTGACAGAGCATTGAGGATTTTTCGAGGATTTCGGATTGTAAGGATTGGATACGGGATGGATTGGATGGCTTAGTAGAGCCCCAAAGCTCAGCTCAGCTTGAACTTGTCTAATCATGTTGAAGTAGTCTTTTAAAAAAGCAATTTCTTGTCGTTTTAGTCTTGTTTTAAGCAATGTTTTGCGTTTCATCCATATATAAAGTATGTATATATTGGACATTTTTCAATAAAATATTTTAAAAAAACAATTTTGTGCGTCAGTATACTTATAATTGGACATTTTTCTCAAATATTTAAAAAATACAATTGGTTCAATAAACTAATTTTAATTTACAATATTGCATGAGAGTGAACATGTGAACCCTAGGCCAACATGAATAGTAACTACCCAACCCAGCACTTAGATACTAAGAGGATTGAAATGGTAATTTCCTAAAATCTGCCAGAAGAGCCCCCCTGGGTGCAGTTTTTGTTTTCTTCGACCGGTCCATTAAATATGGGAGTACCCTAAGAGTGAGGGGAGTGGGGGGGAGTAGAGCGTAAGAAAGCTGCGTGCCAATTAGAGAGCACCCTCCCGAACACACGTGCTCTGGGGAAACGTCACATTTTATTAGAGTAATTATTGCCCCGGGCCTCTCCCAGCCAAACCGAGCCCATTTACCTTCGCTTAATTGTCAAAGTAACCTCAACAAGCTACCGCAACCCCCTCCCAAACTATGCCTCTCCAGCTGCGGCTCTCAGCAAACATAGCCCCGATCCTTAGAGCCTCCCTCTCTTCAATATTATATATCTCGCTCTTGTTCCAAATATTATACAGTCCTTTATTATATACAGGCCTCTCTATAGAACAAGTATTGCATACAAGCGGTATTATTCTCATCAGTACATTATGTAATATATCAGTACCCCGGAGGTACAGAGCAATATATCCATTTTTGACCAAAAATATATTATTACGTAATTGTATTAACCTTTTTCACTTTATATAGAGGTATAGAATTCTATTACCCAGACCAATTAATTGTAAGGTGTTACATTACATTGTTTTTTATTTATTTCTATTTTTTGGGGGGTGGGAGAGCATAACATTCTTATGTGCTCCAATTAGGGTAGGAAGGAGGGTTTACCAACCTATTCTAGGTACATTTACATTGATTGCGAAATCGGTATTTCGGGTCTTATTATTGTATGCTCTTATATGTTCTTATATGTACACCGCTTTTTTGTAATTGGCCTATTTTGTCTTTAGGTGAAGGGAAATAAGATGACAATGGTTTATCTATTTTAAATGCAGGATTTAAACCTACTTTTTGATATTCCTTTCTGACTTTGGTGAATATTGCGCCGTAATATAGTATCAAATATATTTCTTCGGGATAGCTTTAACCTCTGAGGGTGTTATGTATATATTATTCATAGTCACTATCATGCTTACCTCGAGGGATTCACTATTTAAGTTTCATAATATTATCTCTCACGAGGAACAATTTAAATAAATAATAAAACATCCATTATCATAAAATATAAATTTATTTTTTATTAATTGAATCTCAATAAACACAGGTTTTCTATGGAACAGTTCATTAACTACAGTCCTGAGTCTGTTTTGTACAATTTTTTCCTCTTCTTACATTCAGGAAACCCTGTAAATAATAAAATAAAAAAAATATGATTAATTTGTAATTATAATATGCAAAAACTACTTGAAAAAGTTAAAGAATAATATTCTTTAACTATATTTATTCATTAAATAATAAATTTAATAAAATAAAAAGATAATTTGAATTCTTTTTATATTATAATTTAACAACAATTAATAGATTGATTTGAAAAATTAATCATAAATTTATTGTTTACTAAAACTTGTATACAAATTTTTATATTTTATTTTATAAGAATTGTTAAAATGTGCAAACGATAGAACTTAGTAGTAAAATTCCAATATATATTCAGCGTTTTTATTTAATTTTTTTAAAATCGTGTATGTACCTATGTATGTTTATATTTTTATATCCATGCTAACATACTGCTATTATTTAGTGAAAGAAGGTTCCAGAAGTACTAAGCATGAATCACGGAGCTCTGTAAACAGGACTTAAGTCCGTGCGTGAGTCCGGATTTACTGCCCGAGTCTTTCATTACTCACGTCCGTGCCTCCCCAGCCAGGGACTAACTCCACCTTTATTGGTAGCTTTATTGCACCTAAGACAAGCCAGTTTTCTCTTTGTCAAATACTCCTTCAGAAAATTGGATGATCTACATTAAATGAACTTAAATTAGACGATTCCTTAATCTTTTCCTCGGTAGAGGAAAAAAACAGGCCTATGAACTTGATCGAAAGCATTGCCAAGTCAGAAAGGAGGCAGAGTAATCATTCGATACTTTATTTCGAAAATATTCACCTGAGTTACTAAATTTGAATAACCTTCTTTAGGTATCTACAACTCTCTCAAGAGTCCTAAAGCTTTTTTTTGGCATATCATCCTAAAATGTCTATGGGGATAGAAAATTCACAAGTTAATAGATATATGGTTCTTAATACCAGATATATCACATTCGTTTATTATCGAATTATAAAGAAAGACATGAGAGCATAAAAAATGAAAAAGAAAAAAATATATAAATAGCATTTGAGCCAAATCAATGTTACCACAGTTGTTCCTTGAAATTTGTTAATGAACTTTACCACAGGTTGAATCTTTCTCTCATTCTTCTTACTTTGGTCAAGACAATCCTTCTTTCTTCTTTATTTGAAGTTGGTGGATGAATGAATGAAGCTCTCATTCAGAATCCACTGAATTCACGCATCTAAGAGTGCACAACTAAGATCTCTTTGGTTCTGATTTCTCAACCTAAAAATGGGGAAAGAGGCTTGGTTTTTGGCTCAGGCCTAAGAATTATTTGCTTATTTCACATGGATACGTCTTTTGGATGGGAGTCTATACTTTAGGTGTAACTTTTTTCACATTAATTTTGACACGCTCTAGCTCTGTCGGTATGGCTCGGATCGAAAATTCTAACATAACTTTCTAATCAAAAATTTAATGGAGAATATTTCTTATTATATAAAATTTTTCGCTAGAACCTACAGTTTAGGAGCTATATTGGTTTGAATGAAAAAAAAAATCACGTTTGAAACAGCTATTTTCTCTCAACTTTTTTTATTTCGAATAGTCTTTAATTGTTACCTTAATTTGGTCCTTTGAATTCTGAAATGTAAATTGGGAAACATCAGTGGGTTATAGAAATATATTCATGATCTGTTGTATTTCCCAGTCAGGGAGAAATTGAGTTTTTTTGCATACGCCAATTCCATTTTTTTACAGTACATATTGTATGCATTGATTCATATATATATTTTACTTATTTATCTCTAATGATCGCCAAATATATTAAATAAAAGCACTTTTCTAAAAATGAAAATCTCAATATGAGTTATACTTGTAAAAATAAATCACAATTTCTCTCTGACTAGGAAAAAACAATAGATCATGGATATGTTTATCTATAATCTATTGCTTTTCCCAATTAACATTTTAGAAATAAAAGGATCAAATTACTTAAATTAAATCAAAAATCAATGATGATTCGAAATAAACAAAGTTGAGAGAAAATAGGTGTTTCGAACGTGAAATTTTTCATTCAAATCAATACAGCTCCTAAACGGTAGCTCCTAGCGAAAAATGTTTCATATCAAAAAATGTTCTTCATAAAACTCTCCATAATAAATGAAACGAAATGAAAAAATAAACTTTATTCTGGGACTTACTGTCCCCTAAGAATAAAAATAATACACAGTTAAAAGTACAATTGTCTGGCCTATCATTTACAAATTAGATGCTTCAGTAATTACAGCATACATTTTTTACAGGAAAAAAAATTAAATTAAATTAAAAAAATAAAAATAAATAGATATATGAAATAATAATTATATCATAGAAAAAAAAAATCGTACATATATGACCGTATAAAAGAAAGAAAGAATAAAAAATAGTAATTCTAAGTATTCATTTGATTATTGACATATCTGCGGAAGATTGATTGTCTAAAAGGTACAGGAATAAATTATTTTTAAAGGAAGTTATGGAAGCTGCTTTACGAATAGAAGTGGGTAGGGAATTCCAGAAGGAGGTAGCACGATTGATGAAGGATTTGTCAAAGGAAGCGGTTTTATGTGAGGGGATATATAGGTTGAAAGGTCGGGGATCTAGTGTTTAGGAGGTGGATAGAAGGACGCAGAGTTAATAAATCAAGAATATAGGAAGGTTTTTTGGTTTTTAGACTTTGGAATAGGAATGTACCCAGAAAGTATTGCCTTCGGAATTTAGGAAATAGCCACCCAGGCTCAGAATATTGGTAAGTAACGTGTGACCGTCTTAAGTAAATTGTGTAAACAGCCTTATACCTTATTTTCGCTTCAATCAGGCTTATAAAAAACATAAGCAGATCAAATGAATTCGAAATAGTATATCTATCTTACAAGCACCTTAAAATCTCATATTGCTCATCAAAACTAATGCAAAACCGTTAAGAAATTAAATCCTGTCAGTGATAACCGGTGTTCGGCTACAGAAATAAGACCGAAGCTTGTGTTGGAATTTAATTTTGAACTGTGTGCTCAGTGAAATGTTTGCCTTGCTACACCCACCCCCCTCCTCCCAGCGGACTAATTAATTAAAAAGGCCCTGTAAAGAGAATAAAACGTCATGTATTGTTTGTCACGGGCTGCGACTAAATTGCATTCTGTTGGTTTTTATTTAAATACACATTTTAAATAATTGTAGACAATTTACAAAATGATGGGCTTATAAAATATTTATTATATTGAATTGGCGAGATTTGTCTTACGACACCAATCCCTATTCCTTTCCGTCATGCGTACCTCAAATCATTCATTTATGCTTTATTTATTACTAATATTATTTAATTAAAATTGATGTATTATTTGTCACTTCTGTTGTAATGGTCATTAGAAAACTAGTTTCGGATGCTAAACATTTATCTTCAGTTCTAAAACATACAAAATTTTCAACACATCAGCACTATGTTACATGGATTATATGCACTATTGTTCACATGAGGGATTATATCTGTCATAAGTATTAAAAAATTTAAGATAGGGCTATTAGAAAGATATACCAGATAAAAATCAATCTTAAATATTATGCGTGATAATGCTCGACCTGAGGAGATAACGCTACAGGTATTTCTGTAGGTACAAGAAATAATATCCTTCATTTGAAGGAATAGGGGGCCAGGACTAAACAAATATCTGTAGTATTAGGATCCGAAAAACTATATCTAGAATAACAAAAATCTCCTACAAGAATAACAAAAAAATATAGTAGATTGAACTATTATCTGGCTGTATTTATTTATTTGATTTGACGTTTTAATATTATTTCCTCATTTTCCAACAGAAGATACAGCCGTGGCCAAAAGTATCAGGCACCATGAAAAATTCTATTTTTGATTTTAATAAGTAATTGTTCAATGATTGTTACACCCAAAACACGTTTTGTTGACTAAAATACTTCCTTAAGTTTCAACCATTGTCCCCTACTTCATACGATACACCAGGGAGAACAATAATGTAATGTAAACTAAAGGACTCAGTACAGTCGCTGCTCTCTTTACTTCAACTTGATAAAATTTTTGTTGTATTTAATTGTCAATATTACAAAAACAAATTACATTTCGTGCTTTTTTGAATTGAACTGAGTGAGATAAGATTTTATATCGTCAGAAGGGTATAATCAATCTGAGATTGCTAAAACTATGAAGTGCTCCCGATATGCTGTTCAATGTACACTCAAGAGACAGCGAACCTTTAACACATTTTCCTCGCTACCTAGAACAGGAAGATTTTTTGTGAGAACATCTCTTCAAAATCGCAAGAAAACATCAAAAGAACTGGCTGAAGAGATGAAAACCTTGTGTTCTGCATATATTTCTGCTTGTACAGAAAGAAGAAGACTAGGAGAGAAAGGTCTGAAGGGATGAAAATCCAGTACGAAACCGTGGCTTAGTGAAGCCAATCGCAAGAAGAGGCTTGCCTGGGCAAAACTTCTCCAAAACTGGACTGCTGAAGATGGGGCAAAGGTAATTTGGTCAGACGTAAGCAGCTTGAGGTAATTAAATGATTGTAAATTGAAATTAAAAAATGGCAAAAAATCCCTAAAATAAGTTTCTAATTCAAGAATATAATTATTTTTACGAATTCTTTAAAATATCTAATTTTGTGCAGATTTCTGGAACTCCTGGAGCAGTTTTTGTACGAAGGAGGGAGAGCGAAGCCTATCACCCAGATTGTGTTGTCCCTACTGTAAAACATGGTGGAGGAAACATAATGATTTGGGTTTGTATGGGGCTTCGGGAGTTGGAGAAATGTTTTTGTGCGAAGGGAAGATGAATAGCGATACCTACATATCAATATTTAACCAAATTTTGAAGCCTTCATTTGAAAAAATATTTGAACCTGATGACAGTGCTAATATTTTTTTTCAACAGGATAATGCTCCATGCCACGTTTTACACAAAAGTAGAGGATGGTTCGAAAAAAACAATATCAATGTTCTTGACTGGCCTCAGTCCCCAGACCTCAATCCCATTCAACACCTATGGGCTAAATTAAAAATCAGAGTTGGTAAACGTAATCCTACAAACTATGACAATTTGTTTACATTATTAAAAAAAGAGTGGGAAAAAATAGTTAAAGACGATTGTTCACAAATTGTTAATACAAGAATTCCTTGCCGAAATGAATAATTGGGGTTATAAAAGCAAATGGTTTAGTGACGAAGTATTAAATCGTGTTTTTTATGATTAAAATAATATATGTTTTAAATACTCGATGTTATTTTGATTCCCTAATACTTTTATATAGGTGCCTAATACTTTTGGCCGAGGCTGTACATGTCTTCAACAAACTAAAGTTAAGCTTGAAGTAGCAAAAATTGGTTTTAATTCTGTACAAAGACGGACTAGTGATTAGAAGAAGAATTTATGTATTATAATATAATAATGAGAGATCACAAAAATGTTGCCGGCATTAGCGGCATCGATCAGTTCCTAGGATTCGGCTTAGGATCATCAATTCTCGATACCGATTCATTTCTCAAGAATCAATTAAACTGAGAATGGACACATCCTTACTATTCATAATACACGTTTAATCATTATCTTGTAAACATATTTCCTCAATTGCTCTTATTGATTTAAATAATTTCTAAATGTAAGACCAATTCATAGTATTGGCGAAATTATTTCATCCCCTCCAATAACTTCCATCCCCATACTATCACGCAGGCCACTGAGTACCTAACCAAGAGAATATTTACTAGCGCAGTTAATTATAAATAAGGTAAGGGCCGTTAATATTGAGACGAGATATTGTGGACTAAGATTAGGACTGCTCCTTATATATATGCCTCGAGGGGGGGGGAGGGGATGAAGTTAGATTAGGCATTGCTCTAGCAGTTAACTGCTTCGGTTGGCTGGGAGATTACCCAAGCCTCCTCTAATGCCGCTACAATGCCTGGCCCGCTGGCTCTGCAGATAATACACCTACACCGCGTCTTATAATTTAATTGCGTTATTTTCGACTCGTCGCCTTCATGAGGGCTAATGGACGTAAATAATCCCTTTGTAGTGAGGGGATGTCTTCGGTTCGTTATGTGTTCGCCTATTGATCTCGCTGTACCAGGGAAGATAAGTAGGGACGATTCCAGTGTTATGAACAGGTAATATGAACCATACAAAAAAAAAAAAATAATCAACAGTTATACAAAGAAATATAAATTTTGTAATAAAGAATATAAATTAAATAATGCATTATTTAAATCTAAATTAATTAACTGTGTTTTCAGTACTTTTTTTTTAAATAAAAAAGTCTCCAAAAATCCCTATGGTGGATTGTTTACTGTTTGTAATATGTCATCAAACATTACTGCAAATTCTTGTTTACATTACCTTAGTATTGTGATTGCTATCGAACTGTGAACATGGAAAAAAATATTCATTATTGGCATGCTATATTATTTTAAAAAAGGTTAGCGTGCTGGAGAAGCTCATAAAAAAATTTGCAGCGTTTATGAGGATGATTCTTTAACTGAAAGCACCTGTCAAAATTGGTTTCGTTCAGGAAATTTGAAACGAGCTATTGTCATCACGACAAACAATTGAATCATCTTATACTGTTCGCAATTAACAAAGTTGGATCAACCAATTAAAGCGCCCAGAACAGGCAAATCCAAAGAGTGTTTTTTTCCTCCAAGACAACGCAAAGCCCCACACTTCGTTGGTCACTTGCAATATATTATTAAGCTGTGGATGGGACCTTGTGCCCTATCCTCCGTAATCACCTGTCCTTGCTCCAAGTGACTAACTTGATTGATTGGATGGTTTAGTATAGACCTAAAACTTAACTCCGTAAATATTTCTGAATATAGTCATGTAGGTGTGTAATTTTTCATTTATTTAAGCATCTTAGACAGTTTGTATAGAAAATGTTGATGTAACCAGTCGAATATGAAAAGCAGTTTCTTGTCGTTTCAATACTGTATAATAGAATAGAAAAATAATTTAATTCCGGGACAAAGTCCCTTAAGAATAACAAATAAGTACAGATATAAATAAAATTAAATCTGGTCATTAACATAATGAGATAAAAAAAAAAATATAAAAATACATTGATGATAGTTAATACATATACATGATAGTTAAATACATTGACAGAAAAGAAAATAAGATAACATTCTACAAATGAGAGAAAATAAAGTAAAATATGTTAAAAATGAAGTCTTTTGGTACAATGATTAGATTTGTATAAACAATCGAAGTACCCAATAGAAATCTACAATAGAATCTCAAGTATGCAAGGACTGAATTTGAATCTGATTCAAACAATGCAAGACCAATTTATATGTGGATTACAAGTGAGACGTTTGTCCAAATGGAGTCCTAAAGAGGTGATCTGTCAAGCATGGAATAATATTTAATATACATACATATGTTTCATGGTGTATTAAATAATCCAATGTGATATTTGTTTTTTGTACCTCTAACAACTCTAAGTTTGCTTAGGTCTAGGTCTAACTTCTAACTAAAACCTCTATCGATCCTCAAGCGACTACTAATCTCGGAAGGTAACTGCGCTAGTAGAGGCTTCTTAGGTCGACGAAGCGGCAAATCGCTTCAGCCCACTTGCCCGCTGCTACAACTGCACTAGTGCGCAAGTTTTGTAGAGTTAATTTTAACGGATTTAAATACGAATCGAAGCCCGGAGTAGGGGATAATCTAATTCACATCCGTCTCCGGCATAATTAGGGGGGATTAAAAGAGGTATTTACCCCCCGCGGTAACTCGCTTCCTAATCTGATAAGAGCGAAGGTTCTGGAGCCTCCACCTCTGCATATGAATGGGGCAATTCCAGAGCCGTCTTCCGTCTAACAGGCCCCTTCAACTTCTCCAAGCCCTGGAATATATGAAGACCGCCTGTTATCCAGTAGTAGTACAACGTCTTGCTTTTTGTACCAAGATTCTCTGTAGTATTTTTATTTTCTGCACTAAGGAAAAAAAATTTCAAAAGAGTTTTTTAAATGTCCACATTAAAAATCGTAATTTTTTTAGTTTCTGTGAGAAACTTCTATATCCATTCAAAATAATTGGATCTTTACAGCAGCCAAAAGATTTTTAAAAAAATATTTTTTTGATAATTGAATGGGTGAAGGGAATAACGTTGTATGTTGGGTTTCAGGAATTTTTTTTTTTTTTTTTTTTTTTTTTTTTTTTTTAACCGTGGGAAAACGTTTAGATAGAGTCTCTAAAAATGATAAGTACTATAATACATAATCCTGAATGATGTCAGAAGATGCTATTTTCATATCATTGTATATCATATCACCATATATATTCATATCACCATTTTCATATCATTGTGTTATTGTTGAGGTGGTTTACATACGTAGAAAAAAAATTTTCTCATAGAGGTCCATTTACTTACCTCAGTGAAGTTATATTAGTTCTTCATGTTAAGATGCCCAAAGTAACGTTTTTCACTCTACCATTTTAATAGTCTTTTGATTATCACTGTTGAATGAATTTACAACGTTTAAAAATTCATAATGTGTTATATTTTCTGAAAATAATATTTACAAAACCATCCAATTCTTTTTTTTTTACATAACCCAAAATGCAGCATATAAAAAAAGTCTTCATTCTTTATAAAAAAAAATTAATAATGATAATATTCTTCTACATGCAACTGATTTGGTACAAATCAGATACCCATCATTTCGAAACAAACGGTAACCCACACAAATTCTCCGTGTCCTCCTAAAAACAAAATGGTTTCGTCCTCTTCTGCTGTACAACTTTTCTAATTCTATATATTTTCATTACAAGGCATTGTCACATCATTAGATCACAACCCTTCATGTATTTTGTAGTAAATTTATAAATTTCCATGAAAAAAAAAATCTTAGATCATTGATATTGCGAAAAAAAAAGTTAAATATTGAATGAGTTAAAAAAAAAAAATAATAATGTCTCTACGTTTCAGAAACACTTATTCTGAACAGGAAAACTGATACCGACAGCTTCATGAAAAAATAATGCAAAATCATTAGGAAAATTCTTGGTCCAAAATTTTCACATGAACAATTCGTAAACGAAGCCTGAGTTTTAAGGCCATGTCAAAAGAATGAACACGAATCGTCTTACTAAAAGAATATTGGATTTTATGAAAATAGGAGTAAAGCCACAATAGACACCATCAAATGGATGGGTGAAATTAAAAAGGACCTAAAGCTAGCTGGAATTACTTAAAAATCACAGAAAGAGAGATTTTTCGATCCAAAAATCCACAGTTGGAAAGCCGAAAAAGAAGCACCAAAGAAAAAGACTGGGAGAACTTGGACAGATGAAAGAAATGAGGCCCATAGCAAGAGAATGAAGGAAATTTGGGCACAGAGGAAGGCAAAGAAACGCTGAAAGAAATGTGCTGCTTTGCGTAGTCCCGGTTGGAATCATCACAAATAAAATAAATAAAAACAATTATTTGAAAAATAGAATGACGATTTCGATTATAGAAAGGTACCAATAACAAATGTTTATTCCCTCTTAAAAATGGAATCGTTAATATAAATTAATAAATTTTTTTGTTGATAAATCAAGAAAATAAATCTCATTTTGGAAAAAAATTAAATAAAATTCAACCTAAAAGCGGAGACCAAAGTAACTCAACAGGTTGGTACTCAGGTACTCGTACACAGGCTATCAAGCAATAAACAGCTGAGTGGTTAAGGGCTTATTGATATTAGCTACGATATAACCGAACCTCAACCACAAATTAGCTGTGTATGTCTTAAGTGCAGGCTGCAGCTAATACAATCACCTGTGCCTCTATGATCACATTATCCTTGTATATATCCCGCCAGAGGCATTACAATCTATACTGTATGAGGGGGGGGGGGGGGGTAGTGCTCCTAATTCCGCGGTTCAGGTGGCATTGGCTAAGGCTTCCAATGTTTTCATTACGTCAGTAAATATGAATGTATTGTGTTTAATTAATCTATGCTTATAGATTTACGATTTTTATTTTTTCTAAGTCATTTTTTTTAATTACTTTTTCAATTTTAAGAAACATTTCTGAAGGTGATGTTTTGATAATTAGTGAAAAATATTAAATTCTCTCTTTCCACATTTTTATTCATCACAACGCGAAAACGTATCAGAGAAAAATAATTACTGAATGTTCAAAAATCTAAATTATGGAACTACGTACTAAAAAAATTATATTTGAATTTTGCCTTGTTTTAAATAAAGAACTAATTAGTATGTACTTTAACTTCTTGAACAATCTCTGAAATATTTTCAAATCTCATTTCTTTTCTCTCTAATTCATTCATGGTTACAAAATGATGTTTTTTTTGTCTTTATTTAACGTAATGTTTTTAATCCTTCAATAAAGGAGTATATAATCTTTCTATTTATCTTCACTTCAATGTAGTTACATGTTTCGGGATAATTATCCCATCATCAGACTGAATAAAAATAAACAAATTAAATGTAACAGTTTTAGATAGACAAGGTGAGTCAACACCAAAAGAAGGAAGAGGTGAATTAAATTGTTTTATTATTAAAATTAATTCATCCACATACAAGACTAAAACGACAAGAAACTGCCCGTCGTTACAGACTACTTCAACATTTACTAGACAAACGTTCAAAGCTCCCAATTAATTACAAAAGACTTATTTACTTGACTGTGATTAGACCTATTTGGAGTTTAGCATTGGGGCTCTACTAAACCATCCAATTCATCTCGTATCCAATCCTTACAATCCAAAATCCTTCGAAAAATCCTCAATGCTCCTTACTTTGTGTAAGGATAATAAACTTATCCATAAAGATCTTAATGTTCCATATGTTTCTGATTTAGCCCAAACCAAATACATATCCTTCCATAGTAAGCTCCATAACCACTCCAATCCACTAGTCTCCCAACTTACTTCCTCCTCCATCCCTGATAATCCTCCGAGGCGTCTGAAAAGTAGATGGCCTGGAGACCTTTTAGTGTAGATTTTATTGAAGTGCTACTAGTGAATAGTTCTTCACAAGTTATTTACATGCCATTGTATTCACTGCCATCACATTAACTTGTTGTTTATTATTTTATACAGTTGTAAATAACAATAAATGAAAAAAAAAAAAATAAACAATTAATTCATTCTGATTTGTATTGTTCAAGTGAAAGGTGAGAAGAATTAAATGTATTTCAGTCTGATCATGGGACAATTGTCCCGAAACATGTAACTATGTACATTGTAGTGAAGATAAATAGAAATATGGGAAGTTTAATCTAAAATAATATATATCTGATAATATATATAAAGTTTTGTCCATTCACTATTTTATTCCTAAATAAAGAAAAATTTCACTGTCTTATGTTACCGAAAGATCAAACACTGACGGTCTCCGCATATAGTTATCGTAAAAAAATAAATAATAATAATAATAACAAATACTTATTAACCAGCTCAGAAATTAAATTAAATGAATGTTCCGTGATAATAAATAAATAAACACTATTTCTTGATGAATCCTATTTGAAAAGAACTTCTGCCCTTACTAACTTACCTACAATGAGTTTTTTTTTTTCCTTTTTCAATTTTTTATTTATACCTGTTAATAAAGTAACGATAAGTGAAGGAGTTGGAGATCAAACATTTTAGATACGTTCCTTAACATGATTATTATTATTTTAATTTTAATTATACTAGAACCAACATTAATTGTTTTATTGACATTTTAATGAGAACTATTAAAGACTAGTATATAACGTCACATATATTTTTTAACTTAACGTTACATTTACTTTTATTTTAAATACCATAAGTAAGAATATAACGTTTAAAATTGATATAGAGGTTTTCCCTGGTATACGACCTTAAAAAACAATTTGTTACTAATTTTACAGTGAACTAAATAATATAAAGACTCGTTAAAAAAATTAAAATGTTTAATTTTTGTATTTACTAAAGAATCAACTGGAATCGAACAAACTGTTTAAATTTAATTTAATTCACTTGGGATATTTTTATTAGGTTGTCCCTGTTTTCTAAGGGAGTAACCCTTTAACTAACTGAAATTAATGATAATGTCTTAATAACGATTATAATTTTTTGGTTTTAATTAAGATTTTATCAGTGATAATTTAAAGCAAGTTAGTAATATTCTGTTTCTTGTTGGCATGTATATATGGAATTATTTTTGTATCGAATATTAAATACACAATTGAATATTTTTCAAAAATATTTACCTCACTTCACTATACGTATTTCGGGCAGTATGGGAGCATTCTCCTCTCTGGTGAGAGGCATTCTCGGCTCAGTATGGTGGCGGTCTCTCCTCATCCTGTATATAATGTCCAACATCTGCAAGCTCTGCTTCAGGACGAAGAAAGCTATGGCTATGGATATGCCGTACATGATCAGCTGTATCCACCTCTGAGAGCATACGTACATGTCTTGTTCAGGGCCCATCTTCTCTGTGTTTGGGGAATAACTAACAACAATCCGGCCAGATAAGAAGCTACCGTTATCAGTAAGGGATTGATACGGTATATTTACTGTCGTTTCTGACCATTGGTCTTTATCTGTACTGTCTAGATCTATTCTGTTATCTGAGTTTATAGTCATAGTATTGCAACTGAATAAGTTAAAACTAAAAACAAAGTTGAAAATAGGTATTTTGAAAGGGCTTACCAGTTATGGAATTCAACTGGAATCTATCGATAAATTTACAGATACTAAAAATATTTTAAATCACTGACCTCGCAGTTACATTGGAGCAAGTACCAGCTTGGATGGAGCACACACATATATACATATCTCAGTAGTTGTCGTGATGAAGTGGAAATGCCAAATTTATCCTAAAACATGGTAATTATTAACCTTCAAAGCAGGATTTTTGATATCTGCTTTGAGGAATTGGTTTAAGTTGTTCTTCTTAATAAGGCTTTAAAGTATTTATTTCCGTGCAAATGCTATGTTTAGAGTAATTACAAAATATAGAAAATGAAAAGTAAACTACAAAAAATGCACAATTGAAGGGTTTGGTAGATGAAGGGGTTATGTCACATTTAAAAAAAAAATGCAATCTAGGTCATTATATGAAAAATTCATGTGTAGCAGTGTTAGGTAGCAAAAACTGAAAACTTCAAAACAACTAGAAAAAGATATATATAGAATACGAAAAGCCTATTTAGCACTTACCTGCTAAAGGAAAATGTATATATATATATATATATATATATATATATATATATATATATATATATATATATATATAATATATATATATATATAATGCATTTATTGAAATTTACAACGGTACAAAATGTTAATGTTTTGATAATCATTCTAATAACATGTTAAAACTTGAAAAGAACTACTCATCAGTAGCACTTCAATAAAAATTCTACACTAGAAAGTCTCTAGGCCATTTTTTTTTCAGACGCCTCGAAGGATTATTGGGAATGGAATGAGAAGCGAGTTGAGAGACTAGTGGATTAGTGTGGTTATAAAGTTTACAGTGAAAGGATAGTTATCTGGTTAGGGTAAAATCAGTAACTGGTACGTTAAGATATTTTTGGATAAGTTTGTTTGTAACAAAGTAAGAACCATTAAGAATTTTTCGTAGGATTTTGGATTGTAAGGATTGGATGTGGGAAGAATAAGAAGATTTAGTTCTTAAATCTCAACTCCGTATGTCCAAATAGATCTGATAACTGTCATGTAAATGAGTCTTTTTTAGTAAATCGGAAGGTTTGAACTTTTGTCTAGTAAATGCTGAAGAAGTGGAAAACAACGAGCAGTTTCCTGTCGTTAAAAAAAAGAAGACTTTAAACAATAAATTACTTGAAATGTTGTTTTGTTATGTAACCCCTCCATCCACCAGACACTTCAATTTTGACTTAGTCGTTTCTTCACGACAGACAGCTTTGCAATATCCATACATTGTATGGTATGCGTGGTATTTAATTTTTCTTTTACAAGAACGGCTTAGACCACATTTCAATGAAGCTCTTCTAACAATAGATGACTGAATTAAGACAGAGCACACACGCATGTTTCCACGTCTCAGTTCGATATTCCATCGAGTTTATTTGCCGAGAACTCACGGAGAGCGAATGACTCAATTCTTCAACTAAAACGAGCACACAATCCCGAACGACGCTCGTCAAAGAGGCGCTGTTTGACGGAGACTGCTGTGAATGCCAAATCGGGACCACAGCGGTTCTTGTTGATTAGATCTCGGCGGCGAAGGGTTTAGAACAAAAGAAGGAATCCTCGCCCCCTCGACTCATTTCCACGGGACAAAAATGACTATCGTTGATTACTGGGACCTGATTGTCGAGATCAAACATCTGCTACCCGCCCTTCGTTTAGGCCTTTCTGTCCCTCTTTTGTCTTCTTCAATCCGCTAATGCCGCTAACCCTCTTAACTTCTCCTTAGAACATCCACGAATCGTTTGCAGAAACTGTGCGGAACCGACGCACTTCAAAAACGCGGAAAAACAAAATCTTGTCTATACTATAATACCTGTAAAATTGATTTAATCTGTAAATAGTATCTAGTTGTTTTACAAGTTTATACTAACTAATAGATTTTAGATCGAAACTCGGAACTTTCAACGTTTATATTTACATTACTAAGAAACTTGTTTTTGGACGACGAATTTCAATTCAATTTAATAAATGTTTTGGTGAAAAGTCATTAAATGAATAGACTGCCAAAAAAGTTAGAGCAACTTATGAGTTACCAGACATACTTCGTCAGGAAATATTATAAGAGGTAAAAAAAAAATATATGTTATTGCGTTAAATCTGTTTTCATCTAGAAGAAGGAAGCCTTGTTATGTGCCCTTGTCATAATATCTCTTCTCCATACGCCAATAGATCCAATCACAAGAAAAGCTCTAGCATATGCCTCAGTGATAAGGTACGAAAAAGCTTGGTGCTTATCTGCAAACCGTTCCACGTGGGAATTTTGAATGAATCAATGGATTTTGAAAGCCTCTATATTCAGATATATTCAACTTTTGTATATTATGGCAAGATTTTGCCAAGAATACATGGATTAAATTTTGGGAAGAAACTCACGAAAATAATAAATGAAAAGAATATAAAGTGAAATCAAACAATGGAATACATCCCGTCAAAAAAGTGATAATAGCAAGACTGAGGATTGGCCATAATCACCTTACGCATAGCTAGCTTATAATAAGAGATTCCTCACCGAAATGTCTTGTAAGGCTCAGTTAAACATTAGACATATTCTGGAGGAATGCCAGCTTTACGAAACCTATTTTTAGTATGAACGGCTGAAAAGACGGTCGCCAATCCTTGGAGACAACAAAACCATAATATTTAAAATTATTATATTTCTAAACCAATATAATTTCTTCGGAATGATATAATAAACTAAATAACTAAGGTTTAGACATAGCGTGAACAGGACACCGAAGATCATAGATGTTCAGTGTCCAAAAGCAGTTTACCTACTTACCTATTCACATAATTGCAATTCGAATATAATTTACTAGACATAATTGTTTTATATTATTATTCATATCATTTTAATTTCCTTAATAATCGTATACAGGAATCATATATTTGACAAAATAGTCTATCACTATTTACCTATCTATTTACCTCATTCCAAAATTATTCACAATCATTTTCATCTATATATTCTGGATATATACGATTTCTTTAAAACGATATGTACATAGAAATATTTTAAATCATACTGAACGAGGAAGGTTTTTTAATATAGTTGCTCCCTTAAAAAAAAAAAAAAAAATAGAGGGGAGAGAAACCTTTATTTACGATAGTTCTGTTTACCTCCTTCATTTTTAAAACTACTATAACTAGTGTAGCAATATTTTTGGCCTATTTTTATAAAAGATAATTTCTGTATTATCTTCCACAAATGTGTACAATCCTAACCATCGATGTATTTTCAGATCCTTATACGCATTTCGCTGGACTCCTTGCCCTTTGCTATGCAAATATGAAAGTTGGTGATATTTAGAGGGAGGCCGGTGCGCCAGCTGGGGAAATGTGGGGATGTGAGGGGTGGGGGTAGTGGAGGGAGAGGGGAGGAGGGTTCTAAAATAAAGCTACTCGAATTTAAATCAGCGTAGGGCAGCCCTCAAGGCTCACATGTGAGATTATTCCGCGGAGGGTTCCTGATTTGAAATGCATATTCCCCAGACCGGAGCTGAAAATCCTCCTTGTTTTCCTCCTCAGCCAACTGACGTTCCCTATGCAAATCCCTGGCTGGCTCACTAGCGAAAAGTGAAGAGGTGAGAGCGCTTTTCATATATACTTCGAGGGGTGGGGGCCCAAATGGGAAAACAATGCACTACCCCCCAAGCCCCTCCCAGCCAACTTTTCCATCATTTAGGCGTATAAATATCTATTTGCTTTCCTACTCTCTTTCTTCTGCTCTTTTTCTAAGGTGTCTGTGCCCCAATGCGATGCAGAAAGTAGGAATCCCTATATTGATTTCTTTATATTCTTATAACAGAGGGGTAAGAGAAAATATTGTGAATTTTTCTTTCTGGTCTTATTATATAATAACATACCTTTCGTTAAACTTATTTTTTCTATATTCATATGGCACTTTAAAATAAAAAAAAAAACATTGCCATAATAGCTTCTTACTATTGTTTACTTATTTTAGAAAATAAGAATTGCACTAATAAACACATATCGAACTTTTCCATTCTAATATGTAAAACTTCCAGCAGTCCCTCTATTTTCCAAAACATGAACAGTAGCACAGGAGCATTATATAACACACATGTATGTATAATATATTTATAACGTTTCCGTCATCACTGGTTTTGTTCGGATTCACACAAACTACATTTTACATCTATTTGAAAGCTGTTTACAAACAAATCTCCTACAAACGCAATGTTTTTTTTCCTATAAAAAATATTGAATTCAGAGTTTACGTTTGACCATTTACTAAATAAGTTAAAAATTTTCTTCATCTTAGCAATGTTTAATTTATCGTCCAACTCATCATTTGAATCAATCTGTTCCTCTTGTAAAGTTTCTGCCATTCATAATCGAAAAAAAAAATTATTTAAATAACCACATATTTTGATATAAATTGTATTAAGCCTCTTATAACGAAAAGCACTTATCAATAGCAATTTTAAAAAAATGTAAAAGAAAACCGTAGCTGAAATAAAATAAAATTATTTTAAGGTATATGGATGTTCTTAAGGGCACAGAATGCATCAACAATCAAGTTACTAGGATATTAAACGACTGGTGATCAACCGTGACTCAGAATTATTATTGACAACAAGTCTCTTATTGTTTTAGGGGGAATACAGAGTAGAGCTCGGCCCGCTATAAGCGATTGCCCAAGCTATTAAAAATAGATAAATTGATCGTATAATGGCAATGTAATTCTATAACTAACAAGGATATGTTTTGACTATTAACTCACTTATTTGTATCCCAATTTTTTTGTGGGTAGTAGGAACCTATAATAGTGCAAAACTAGAGTTATAGCCGCCAATGAGCGTTGGAGAGAAAAAATAAAATATGAAAATCACGTTTTATTTTTTTCTCAGGACTGAGTCTGAGAAATGATTCTTTCACGTTAAATTGTAGCTTTTTTATGCTATTTGAAATAAAAATACTTTCGTATTTTAATACACGATCCGGTTTAAAGGTGTTCAAAAACTGAAAAAAAAAAGAAAAAAAAAAGACAAAATTATAATGAAATCCACAGTATATAAGTGGAAAAATTGTTCATGAAAAACTGACCTGAAATCTCGATTTAACGCACCAAATAACCCCTATATGTGAAATGTTATCAAAATTAGAAAATATTGATTTTTTACCCCTTTCGAGGACGTTAAGTTGAAATTTCTTCAACAACTTCTTACGGTCAAAACAACTGCTGTGTTCAACCGATTACAGTAGTAAAGGCGCCACAAGAATCAGCGTACATTCTGCTTTTTATCCATGCATATAGCATTGGGTTTCCTCCAGAGTTTAGTGGAAAAAAACCGATGTGAATAAAAAATTTCGAGGTCAACTATAACTTGAGATATCTCAATACGGAGAAATCCTGCGACCTCCGGATTTGGGCAAAATTATGCAGTTTTACAGCTTCTAGATGACCTTAACAGTTTCAAAATGCCCCTCTGTATGTAATTTAAATCATGACTAACGGAAACGATTGTAGAATGAGTTCCTCAAGTCCTCATGATACACAAAAATTACGAAAAAAGGGTTAATTTATATATTTTTTTAAATAATTAATATATATAAAAATAATAATAAAAAACCGTTTTCCTTTTAATTAACCTTCTCAAAGTTGTTTATAACTGACTCCACAGAAGTATAAGTTGCCCTCTCGAGAAGAGAAATGAAAAGCTGCCTAGTGGAGTGGGCTTCATCTTCCCGATGAACTGAGCAAGTGTCGGGTTGAAGTGGCGAAAGTAAGGCAATATTTGAGCTGGCCTTTTGATCTCGCTGGTGTCCTTTGAGAGTGGATTAGTAGCCCCAGCTCCTCTCAGTATTAGAGGGCTCTTCTACTACCCCATTATTGTCGTCTTCGTCTTAGTCCCTTGTCTTAGTCCGGGGTCTTGGGGAAGTAATGGATAACCGCGGTCATTGATTACAGAGCAGAGTTATAACGAAGTTTATCACCTAACAATAATGTTTCAAGCCTCTTCATTTAATTTTGAAATGTGGGCTCCTGATAATTCATATGTACATACATATTCATTTACATATGATATATCTGTAGTTACTCTAAGAAAACTATGTTTCAGTAGCATGTCATAGGGTTGTGGACGTTTTAACCGAACGACAATATAGAGAAAAATGTAATAGTTAATATCAGAAAGGCCAAAATTAATTATAGTAATTTTTAAGATAAATGAAAACAATGATCATTTCAATTAAATTTTATCTTGGAATCCGATTTGACAGACATACGACTTGGCCAATGTGGAGGCTCTATCATCGGTTACTGTGGAGTAGTCTCCATCTACGTCTCATAAAGGCGTTATTTTTTGGACTATTTTCAATTTTTTTTTTTTTTTTTATTTATGTTTAACCTCTATAAGCATAACAAGTTTTCAGCCCCAGTCGGTTCAACATACGAGTATTATTTCAAACGCTGTTCCAAAAAATATTCAATTTGTTTATTTATATGGTGCTCCTTGAACTTATCAAATTTTATGTTGAAACTATTTCAATTAGCCCAGAATGGAATAATTAAGGAAATAGTGAAGGCTACCTCTGTTTAGAAGAAAAAAAAATTATTATTTACGAAGTAAACGGAGGAATGTGAAATAAATGAATTCATCAACTTAAAAGTTATAAATTTTTACTAAATGTTACTACTTTCAGGAATTACACTAATAAGAAGAAAAATTAAGAAGTTCCGTTCCCTAATATTGCAAATTTGTCATAATTTGCGATTGCAGTTTTTTTTGTACCTCTTATGCCAATAGAGGAAACCATCATTTGTTTAATAGATGAATTTAAAATTTTTGCAATGTAATATATATGTAATATGTTGATATTCACAACTTAATGATTAAATTAAATTACCAATTAATCATTATTTGAAATAAATAAAGTTCAAGGAAATTGACTTTTTTCAACTAAATCAATGTAGCTGCTAAACGGTAGGTTCTAGTGACAAATAGTACAAAAATGTTCTCTATTTAATTTCTAATAAGGAAACGTTTCTAGAGCGTGTTAAAACGTTATATTTTTGAGTGTGGAAAGAACGTTACACTAAAAAAGTAAAGGCCCCCAGCTAAAAGACATTTCCAAGATTAAAAGAATATCAAAATTCAAAAATGCCTAACTAAAGACTCAATTCTTGATCTTACTGGTTTGGAAACGTTAAAAGATATTTTTTGTTTTGAAGCTGATATAGTATATCTTTTGTTTGAGTAAAAACTCCACCCTCAGAGAAGCCTCCTGTACAGCGGATAAAGCAGTCTATCGGAGGAAATCTGTTAGGCCAGTGACTGCCTCGCGGAAATTTTCATTAAAGGTTCCTTAACGAGAGAGCTTCGGTGGAATTAATTTCTTTTTAACCCGCCCAAGAACACCGGGAAGGAGGGGAGAAGGGGGGCCTCTTTGAATATTTCAGATGAACCCCATCCTCACCGCAGCCAACTGACTATAGCATTAATATTTTACGTTGTGGTTGTTTGTGGCATCAAATTGTCTATTAATGGACATCTATAAGTTAAAATTATAGTGTAAGTAATTATTTATATATAACAATAAATAAGTAATTAAATAAAATAGTGGAGCATAAGTACTTGCATGGGTGTGGTTTTGAACGAACATCATTGCGAAAGGCACTGGAAAAAAAAACTCAATTTCTCCCTGACTGGGAAAAACAACAATCATGGACACTTGTATCTATTATCCACTGCTTTTCCGAATTAACATTTTAGAATGAAAAGGATCAAATTACTTAAAGTAGTAATCAAATTAAAATAAAAATTTCTAAACCTATGTAGAATAAAAAATCTTTTGAATTATGAGAAATATCTTAATAAGTCAAAAACTCGTATTAAATATATAATTACAGTAGAAACTCGATAATTCGTCAAGAGTGGGGGGGGGGTTACGAAATTACGGAAATGATGAGTTACAGGATTTTACTGGTAAAGTAACAAGAAAGAATTTTAAACTATATAATCGTAATTTTTGTTTGCAATTCATTAAATGTAAAAACGACCAGATGATCATCATAAACATTGGACTTGAGTGATAATGACATAAAACACAAAACTCTTGGAACACCAACGTCTTTAAAAAATGAAGTCATAAACTAAAACGTACTTACATATATAAAATAGAAAAAAAACAAACCTACATACATACCATATTTATTCAATACATACGTATCATGGATGTGAAAAGAGAAACTCTTTCATAACACGTACATACCAGAACCACAATAATACGTTTTGTTTTTCAAATATTATTTTACTTCCATTTTTTTCATTATTCATCTTTCAAATGCACACCTGTACTTTATTTCAATTTTTTTTTTTTTTTTTTTTTTTTTTATATTTAAGGCACTTCTTATCAGATTTCTTTTCAACCTTTGGTTTGTGGTCAGAATTGTTGATCGTAACCATTTATTAGTCTGTTAGGATGATAATGAAGCATCTCGTGAAACATTTTATGTACTGCTTTAAGGTAGGATAGAACTGTGGATATGCGTTAGTATTTTGTTTCCACTTATTTGTGGGCTGAGTCGTAGTATGAGTGATTGAAAAGTTTGTGGTTTGTATATTCATTTATGGACTAAGTTAACTACTAAACTACCAATGTTTCATTATTGTATGAGAATTGAAAAAAACATAACAACCTGATAGATACAGAAACAGTAAATCCATATCTGTTACTATAGTGTCATATTCTTCAATAGCTCCTTTGTTTTGTTATTGACCTTTGAAGATATATACATATTAATCACGTTATTCTTATGATTGATATATAAATAATTTATTTAGAAACATTTATCTCGCAAAGGGAATTAAAGAAAAGAATGGTTTTCAATCCTGTAAGTCCGCCAACTGAGTGTCCTGAATGGTCGCAGGGGAATTAACAGACTTGGCCTTAGGCCAGAGGGGAAGAGGGTCGTTGGACATTTTATTTCCACAGCTCGGACTGTGAAAATAATTTACGAAGGGGGGCTCTGGGCGAGGAAAGAGAGGAGGAAATTAACAATTTTGAGGGGGCCACTCAGGTGGTAAACATCTGGGACGGTGGCTTCTGCCCGGGGGAGTTTTCCACGGCGGCGAAGAGCTGCTCGGGAGACAAAGCCACCGGAAAATCCGCTTTTCGCCAGGGCTCGCTCTTGGAAACAATGGCTCGGGAACAGGGTTCCGTTCTGGCTGTCATTGTTTACAGCCGGGCTTTTTCCAAGGCAGTCCTTCACTGCTTTGTCGGTTCCCTCGATTAAATACAATAACAAAACGTTAATCTATTTTTGAAAAAAGGGCTAAATTTTCCTTTTCAACATCTAAATAATATTTACTTAGATCATTTGTAATGAGTTCTTAAGTCACTAAAATTACTAATAACGAACGTATCAACTTTTTACTGATTCAAGCGTCATCAGGACTGATAACTATGGACAATGATTAATAAAGGCTAGTGATGATAGTTTAATATGAAATGTTTTCACAAAAAATGTTATTTAGTAATACTGCTTTTGGAATTCCAAAAATGCTCATTCAAAATATTCAGCCTCATATCTATGTATTTAATCCCAACTTGATATCAAATTTTCAATCCCGAAGCGAAAAATTCAGGGTTTCGTGTAGAAACAGTATGAAAAATCGCGTTTTTTGACCGTAGAATTTTTTTTTTTTTAAACTTTACATTTAAGAAGGTTATATGAATAAGATAGGAGTGGAATGACGTCGTCACACAGCTTGTTAAATTAGGATTGATGAATTAATTGCCACATCCATTGGGATTATTTTATTAATAAAAATTTTGACCTATCTGCTCCCTTCCCCTTTCTACGATGGATATATTTCAAATATCTATTTAATCTCCTCAGGTGAGTACCAATGTTTGATTTCTTGTCTTACATTTTTGAAAACTTTTGTGAATATAATCCATGTAACTAAAATAGTGCTGATGTTTTGAAAATTTTGTATGTTTTAGAACTGAAGATGAATGTTTAGCATTCGAAACAAGTATTCTAATAAAATAATTCCAATAGAAGTTGCAATTAATTCATCAATCCTTATGTTATTGATCCTTCTATGCCATTTTGCGTACCTCAAGTGACAGCTTGTTTAGTTTCTTCACTGCATGTCCGGAAAAAACAAGTTCTTATTTTTTTGATGAACCCAGGTTGTTTTTGACGATGAAGTAAATTAATACAAAAAATAAAATAAAATAAAATAAATTAAAAAAATCAGCAATTAGGATTGGTACATTGTTAGGTTTTTTCCGCACTTGGTTGAATAGCTTACTTATTTTGGAAAATTCAAGAAAAGTGGTTGATTTTTTTAAAAAGAATCTTAAGGCTACATCTTTATAGTGGAACAACAATATACTGCCCTGTCAAGGAGAAAAGCAGTAACTCAAAATTGTTGAGGTAAATACTTATTGGACTTATTTTACTTATTGTTGGATCGTTATGAAATTTTCGATTCGTTTCTCCGTGAAAAACAGCAATCAGACTTTTTTCTGCTTTTCTACGGAGCATCGAGTGGAAAATTTCACAACGAATCCAACGATAAATTAAATAATTCCAGTTACTGCTTTTCTTCTTGGTAGTACAGTAAAGTGAGGAAAAGGTTGCTAGAGTCAGGTTTCTGAGCAAGCATACCTATCGTGCTTTTATCTATAACTAATTACAAGTTTGCCTTTGGTTCATAAGAATTTTTTTTTTAAGTAATAGAGTAATAATCATAATTTGTGTATAAAATCTCAATATAAATTATTGAAAATAATGAACACGTAAGTGCTCTAAAATGGTAATACGTTATGTCTCCATAGCTTTAAAGCATCATTGTAAGGTTTACTTGCTTCATTAGAACATCAACTTCCTTATTTTTTTATTTTAATCAACTTACAAAATATAGGTTCGCCCGTGAAAAAAAAAAAAAAAAAAAAAAAAAAAAAGGTTCTTCAGCAATTTTCACCGGAATAGGACAAAAAAAAGTACGAAAGAAATCCCTAGATAATTGTCGAGATTACTAAGATAAAGTGCTTCCTTTTCCTCTAAAGGGCGCGACTTTTTACTCTTTCTGTTAATTAGGGAAAGGCCCATAATTTTGTTTAATGTTAATTCCTTTAATGCCGAGTTTCCTGTTGTTTTCACAGTGGGGTAGAATTTTTCGCGGGATTCCGTTCCGGAAACAAATAATTACTGAATATTTCCCGTCGTTTCAGTTAATTGCCGTGTAAAGGTTACTTTCATATCGTTTGTAAAAATAAAATTATTGGAATATTTTGAACATTGAGTACATTTTTGCATTAAATATTTAATTGTTTTTTTTATTCTGAAGGAAACATTGATTTCATATCGTCTGAAGCCAAGTTTCAGAAAAGGAAATGTCTTGTGAATAATTTTTGAACAATATTGGGTTTATCAAAATTAACCAAAAAAAAAAAAAATGTTATTTTATGCAAGATCTTTGATTTATTAAAATTATAAATATTTTTGCGCTCTTATGGATTTTCTATATTAGGTGTTGAAGCCATCATCTTTTCAATCTCTTTGGTTTTCGGAATTTGAGTGAATATTAAAAATGATTTGAAATCATAGTTCGAACAAACAATTAAATTGAATGCATTAATTTGCTTTTTGCTGGGTAAAAAATATTTGTATACGGTTTGGCTAGGAATTAATATCATAAAAAATTATGAATTCTAAAATGAAATTTTTGTTGTAGGAAATGATTTTATGAAACTAAAATAATCTGTCGTAATAACAAAACGAACACGATAATACGAGAAAAGGGCATCTGCAGAGAGACGCACAGTGGTAAAAACGCCCAATATAGTTGGACATTAAGAAAAATTTTCATGTCAACAGAGCATTGAATGGATTTTGTAATGTTATCAAGAGATGGTTGACGAGATATAAACAGCAATGAGAATACGATTTGATGGATTAACACTGGTGTAAACATACATTCTTTCCAAAAAAGCAGGTTGTTCTCAGATCAGTATTTAGTGCAGGGCACTTCTATTGTCTATTCTATCGTCTAGACGTCAAGCGAAAATCCGGCAATCTTTCATCTCTGTCTATTTTGTTGCCTGTCTACTCGCTAGGAGTGTTACTATGAAATTCTAAATTCACCATAAATAGGTATACTGAAAAGTAAACAATTATATATAACTTACCGTGTCTTTAATTTTTCAACTGTTTTAATTTTCAATATTTAAACTATTTTAAGACATAATAAATATGATGGAGTTTATTCAGACACAAAATGAATTTGAACCATCATCATTCGTCTATATTTTTTATATTTAATTAAAATAGTAATTTCTTAGCTTTTAAATTATTTTATGTTTGATATCTTTTGTGGTATATTTACCTCTCTGCACATGAGTTAATAAGTGGAGAAAATAAAATTTAATCTTTTAAAATTTGAAACCTTGTTCTAAAACCGGTTTTAAAAATTGATTTTAGTAAACACGAGTTGTTCGAACTACCTGAGTTAACCTTATTACTTCAAATAAGATTTTGGTAAATATCTGAACATCTAAATGATATAATGATGCATCTAAAAACATTTTCCGAAAAATTTGCTCTTAACACATCTGTGAACTGAGGCATCGATATGTTCACCTAGTATTTTATTTTGATTTATTCTAATGTTTAGAGGGAAAAAACTGGCCCCTTTGACCGTCGATGATATTCATATCGTCAGTAACATTACCAATTCCGTTATTTTCCGATTCAGTTTTTTTTTTTTTTTTTTTTTTGCAGATTTCATTTTAAAATGAAATTTCGCTTCTAATGTAAAAACCCGAATACGCAAATTAAACTTGGACGAGGTTTTGACGAAACACTTTTTATGATTTTAGCCCAAAAAATAATTACACATGTGCATCAAAGCAAAGTTTGTATTTAATTTCATAGAAGGTGCTATAATGCACATAGCGGATTGGCAATCTCAGCGACGATATGTTTTCTATTTTTTTTCTTGCTTACATGTGATTCAGTTTTCTGTTATCTGTTGGAGATAAATTTTCAAATTAAATAGCTTAATCCTGCTAACCGTCTATACTCTTATGTTCTTTATCTTTTTTTTAAAATTTATTTTGCTGTATGATTGTTTTGTTTATTTCTAAAGGAGAGAAATTTACACAATAGCCTAGATCAGTCAAATCCAGGTTAAAATTTGTTGTTTTGTATTCCGAGGAACAGTGAGCTAGTGTTATTTAATGTAACGATAGTTCAGTTCTTAACTGTTCTTCCTCTCGTAATATCAAACTATCAAACTACGCGAAACGCCCTCTAGGCGTCCGGTAAAACATGTTCTATGTTAAAAAAATGTATGCAATAAGTAAATTTTTATTTAATTGTGGCTTCTGAAAAGAAGAAACCAAGGAACATTCTAGCGTAAAATATTGATTAAAGTGCTACTAATGGGTAGTTCTGCACAAGTTATTGACATGTCATTGTAATCATTTAACCCAACGTTTACATATTTTATATACTGTATACAGTTGCAAATGTCAATAAAACATATTTTTAAAAATAGTAATAAAAATAATATGTTAATATATAAATAATTTGCTACAGGTAGGGCGTGAAAATATTCCCGATGACGTTTAATTTCCCTCCAGCTGGACTCGCCGCTATTCTTTCCCGCTCGTTATACACCGCTGCGATACTGTCATACCACCCTTCCGGAATAAAAATATCAACAGGTGGCCATTTAACCAGTCCTGCCAACCTTCTCGTTTATCTGTCAATCTAAATTAAAAATGCCAGCCCCTCGGGTGCCCTTATCTCCTGTAGTATCCATTTTTTGCCCCCATTTTTTTTTTTTAATGTGTCACAGCATATCAGTTTGTGACATATATATTTGTTTCCAAATGTTTTGAATGTTTTTATTACGAGTACGTTATGGTAAGATTCAAATGAGTATAAAATAAAATTTGTAAAGGTGTGAAGAGCAATTCATTTTTTTTTCTTTTTTTACCACCTATTATATAATTTCGAGTTTATAATTTGGCTCGCTGATTCTTTTTAAACTGTGGTAATTACAATCATCTGAAAAGGAAATGTTAAAACCAAACTTTAAACATAAATTACTCAAAAGGTTTTGTTAAATAAGCCCTTCATCCAACATCTTAATCCAACTCTTGGATTGATGAATCCAATCTCTCAATTGGATTGATGAATTAATTACCGCTATTTGAATTATATTATTAGAAAACTAGAGTACCTCAAGTTATTCTAAAGCCAGCAGGTTACCACTTATAATCGATCAAAACTCAGCACAACCAAATTCAACATATAATCAAAAGAAGTTGTTACAGAACTGAAGACTACAAGCCTGAACGATGCAACTTATTGGTTTTTCCAAACCCAAATTGAAATATGCCATTGTGAACAAAAACAAATGGTTTAACCAGACTTGCTCAAGAGAAGACCTCATACGTGCAACTAAGAAGCGGAGCACAAAGCTGCGTCGAAAAAAAACTAGTTTTCATTATATAATTCATTATTTTAATTAATTCAGCAATCCTAATTGTATTGATCCTTCTACCGTATCATTCGTACCTCAAGTAATTAATTTTGTTTAATGTAATTGACGTAAATCTATGTTTAACGTACTGTATTCATTGTAAAATTGTACTCAGTGACTAATCCCGAACGAAAAAAAGGATGTATACTTACTTTATTAAATAGAAATCCACCAGGTACATTTTTACCATCTATGTCCATGGATTTAATTTTTAGTAATTATCGAGTTTTATAACTAAAACTTAGTATGTATAACTCATTATCGAGTTCAACTACATTACATATGTATTTTAATTGGCCTTATATTTTATAGTAATAGATACAAATAATTTCATCCGTAGGAATTCCTCTGTTTTTCAACCTAATGAACAGTTGCCTCATACATACCTAATTGTATGTGTAAATAACTATCAAAAACGACTCAATCTTCAGTCAGAACACTATTTTCAGTTTGAAATCAAAAGTATTCTACATCAGCCCTAATTTCTAAATACAGAGGTATTTCTACATTGTGTAGAAAGCCCGTTTCTGGTGTGGAGTAATTAATTCAGAACCCATTACTCATAATGTCATCGCCTCCCTTCGTAGGTGTGAGATCAAGTCCGTGGTAAAGGGTATACCTATATATTTGGTTAATTTAAAATAACTCGATCTTAAATGTTATTATTAACATTAATTATAATAACGCTGATGTACACTTTTCATTTTATTGCTTTCCTTTTTCATTTTTTTTTTTTAGATTGGGTAGTAGTTTATTTGATTGGGTTAACTTTTTATGAGTGGATATGCAGCTTGTCATGGAAGGATCTTTTTTAGCTTGCTATGTATAAGTTTATTGATGACAAGATAGGGAGCATTGGGAATTGTAGAAAAGATTTTGAATTGTAAGGACTGGATAAGAGAAGAATCGTTTAGTGTATCGAAGGTTTAGTGCAGCCCCATAGCTCAAATCAACAAATCGGCTTGTTTATAGTGTTATATTAATAGTTATAGTGCTGTGTTCAAATTTTATTACTAGTTCTAATAATCTTTTACTTTTAATCCAAAGTGAATTAATAAACACAACCTTTTATTTTATTTCGTTTCTACGGTTATATTCTATAATTGCGTCAGCTAAACTGCCATTTTGTTTATCCATTATGATTATTACCTATCAATGCATAATTACTATCATTATCTGTAGTTATTGAACATTAAGGACTTTATGGATAAGTTTATTTGTGACAAGATAAGGAGCATTGAGGATTTTACAAAGGATTTTGAATTGTTAGAACTGGACACGAGAAGAATTGGAAGGTTTAGTGTAGCCCCATAGCTCATCCCCGTTTGTCTAAATGGCTCTAATTACTGTTATGTAAATCAGTTTTTAAAATTAATTGCGGGCTTTCAAGGCTTTCCTTGTACAGGCTGGTTTAGTCAAAAACAACGAGCGGTTTCTTGTCTTTCATGTTTCGTAAATATCAACTTAACATTAACCTTTAAGGGTCCAATTTGCACTTAAAGGGAAACCGTTGGTTATCAATTTTTTTTTTTATCAGTGGGTGTCTTAAAGAAGTTAGAAGTCCATTTCAAATAATACTTAAAGATTGAGCAGAGTTCTAAACTGGAGTAACCAGTAAATTAAATCGGATGAATTAAAAATATCGAAGGCTAAAAAAAGGGCCCACCTGAAGAAATCTTTATTTTTTTATCAATGGGAGTCTTAAAGAAGTAAAGAAGTAATACATTTATTTCCTATAATGCTTAAGCATTAATCATACTAGTAAAGGAACCAGTAAATTAAACTTAAAAGATAAAAAATTACCGGTGGTAGGCCTCAACCTGGTTGATGAGTGAAATGGTACTTTTGGCAGGTGCTGAAGCTAAGTTTAGAAGGATATGAGCTACCAATCATTAAAAAAAAATAATACTAATAAATAAAAATAAAATAGGTTCAAAAGAATAACTACATACTAGTTGATAAAAAAAACAATAGATTATTTCTGTAGCAAGTTGGGAGATTAGTGGATTTTAGTGGGTATGCAGCTTGTCATGGAGGGATAGGCATCTTGTTGGGGCCAAATATGCAACATATATTTGGGCATTTAGGTCGTTATATATAAGTTTATTTGTTAAATTATAAGAAGCATTGAGGAAAACTGATTTCAAAGATTTTTCTACAGTACAATGATTTACTACATATGTTTACTATTCCCGAATTTTTAATTTTCATTTGAACTAGAATCTCGATTCAGGAAATGGCTTATGCCTGAATCTTTAAGCACCTTCCTTCAAATACGAGGTAGCGAATTCCATCATGGATCAACCGTACTCCTCCGATTTAACAGGTTCGGACTACAACCCCAATACAGCCACTTATTACCGAGGGTTCCCCTGTCGGAAAAAGGTGTCCCGTGAGTGAAGTTAAATAGAAAATCCTACCAAGAGGACTGCTCGCTCACTGGGTGGATCAATACGGAAACTTTGGCGTTTCTACTTAGCGAAGTTCGGGGCGGCGGGCGAAGTTAGGGGAGGAAGTTGCACATTGAAATTACCAGCCGGGCCCGGCTCTCCCCACTACACTGACCTATTTAGCTCCAGCTCTATTCACAGGAGATGCTCTAGGCAGCTTAGGCACGGATCTAATCACATCTACGGTCAATCAGTGTGTGCTGATTTAGGACCAAGTTGTGTCATAAGAAAACAAATAATTTACCAAAGAAAATTCATTATCATACATATATTTTTGAAAAACAAATCAACAAATTGGGTTGTTACTTTTAGGTTATAGTTCTGTATTCATATTTTATGACCAGTTCTAATACTAACGAATCTCTTACCTTTAACCCAAAGTATATTAATAAACACAACCTTTTATATTATTTCGTTTCTACGGTTATATTCTATATTTGGGTCTGCTAAACCGCCATTTTGTTTGTTCATTATTATTACCTATCAATGTATAATTATTATTATTATTATCTATAGTTAAATATATTTGTCAATATTGTATTTATTGTGTAAATCGATTCTTTGTCATCCATATTCTTATCTTATATTAAATTCCATATTTTAAGGCATATTATATTATTAATTCAATAAAACACTTCTCTAGCAAGATCGTTATTATTATACACTGACAGATAGCCTGTTGAAAGTTCATTTCAGCTTTCTTCCTCAATCGGTTTAGATATGTTATCCCTATACAGTTCTTTTACATATGTTATTTCTTTTTGAGATTCAAAATTGAAATTTAATTCAGACCTGATTTCGCTGTGAATATTATATGCTGGGGGTCCTCCGAGTAGTCACAAGTCTCACATTTTCCATTGGCTTCTATTTTTATCAAGAGATATTTTCTTATACAACCATGATTTATTCTAAGCCTCGTTGTTTTGATCATATGATTTCTATCAATAACGATATGGATGGTTCCAGGCTCTTATTATGTTTTTCCAAAAAAAATTTAGAAATGAAAAATTAAATTTTCCTTTAGTTTAGAAAAATATCTTTATATGCTATAGTGAACCAAAAATGATCACCTTACATGCGTGAATAAAAAAAACAACTCTATATAAGTTGTAGTCATTTATCTTGAATAATAAGAGTGCATTGCAGCATTTTAAGTTAGACTGTCTTTATCTCCGCCATATGTATGTAGTTTTAGAAAAAAAATAAATGGACTTATTTAATTAGCAATGGAGATTAAGCAGGTTTAGTTTGGTCTCTGGTTAAAATTCTTAGCTTGACCATAGCAATAAAAAAAAAACAATAAACGAAGCACTCCCTGTTAGTGTAATCTTGCTTCTTGATTTCCTGGTAATGTCATTCTCGGAATGAATGCCAATTTAAAGTTTTTCCCGTTATGCTTTCCTTCTGTTTGGGATGGAGTTTTCAACGCGGCAGACCAGGGTACCTACAAGCTGTAAACTGCTTCTTCATTAGGTTTTTCTCCAGAGGTACCTCTCCGGAGGGGGGGTATTTCCATTTTAATCCCCCTCAGACGGGGGTTGGTGAAGATCCTCTAAAGACATCATTATCCTCAGGGCTGGTGAAGGAAAAAAAGAGCTCCAGCCGAGGTCAAAAAACAAAAGCTGAAGTGTCTGTCATTGATATGATGAAGTTTTAATCACTCGCCCTGCTGGTCCCTTCTTATAAACGGATTGAAAGAATCCTCTTTCATTCTCCGCCTCCCGATTATCTTCTCCCTCGCTTTTTTTTTTTTTTTTTTTTTCTTAATTTAAAGTGATCTCCTTGGAATTAGCAACTTTTAAATGTTCCTAAAACGATATTTCTCAGAGAATAAAATGTTCGAATTCAGTGTTTCCCACAGTCTTTGTGTACAACACTCATGGTGTACACTCTATCTCTTAGGACATAGCAATTTGACTTGCAAGTTAAAGGCTATTACAATATAGGGATTTTTTTTCTTCAAAATAACAAACTAAACACGTTGATTCAATCATAAAGATAGCTAAATATATTTTGAGGTACAAATAATTTATAAGTTTATAATGCTTGTTTACTTGAGGATTTTAACATTCTTTAATTTCTTTTTATCTTTCAACCAAAGTTTTTGAAGGGTGGTGATTCTTCACTTATTCTAGAGTAAAATAGAAATATTTTAGTAAAAGAACCATGAGGATATACTATTTCATATTCGAGATTCAAGACAAACATTTCACCATGTTTTATTATTTATTTTCCCAACTTCCAAGCCCATTGGAAAACTATTTTCCATTGCTACCTACAATTATAAATATTTGTGAACATAAGTATTTTATCAACAGATACTCAGATAATTAACAATAAATAAAAACTTGAGATAATAGTTATTTATTTGACAAGAGTGTTAAGAAGTACTTTTACTCACTCGAGGCAAGGTTTACACGCACGAGTGAGCGAAGCGAAGCGAGTGCTGTAAATTGCCGAGAGTGAGTAAAATTCTTTATACTCGAGTTAAATATTACATTTTTTCTACAACCGTTCAAAAAAAAAAAATGAAAATTTTTTTATAAATTTTATTCAGGTAGCAATACAAGTACTCATATTATTATTTATTATAAATGTTTATTGTAATATTACAATTATTGGCGTTAGAAATAAATGGTTGATTTGAATTATTTGCATTGAAGTTAAGATTATTGTTGAAATGAGTATTTGAATTAGAATTTGAACTGTTAGCAACACATTGGTTATGGTTTGTGAAGCTCCTTGTAATATCAGCTGATAATAATAAACTCTGTATTAAGGCATCTATTAAGGTGGCACTGAAATTTTACTTTACACTCTAGAAAATTAAAGTTAAGCTTTTTTCTCACTAGAGAATAAAATGGAACGTTAATATGCTGTTTTTAATTGAATAATGTTCCCATTATTTAACGGTTACAGAAAAAGAAAAACTTTAATTTCTACTTACATTTTGTTACTCCACTAGGCGCTAGACATACTATGGACGTTAGGTATATTTCAGTTTTTCCATTGTAAGGGACCAAAAGTTGGTAGGATAAATCGAACGAAATACCAACGGAAATTTCCATATATTTTTAATAACGAAAATATCTGAGTGCAGTACAACGGACGGCATAGCGCCTGTTGAAGGATTAAGTTGGATTTACGACACTTTTGTACAAGTAAAGTAAAGAACAATTATGACAGTATGCATCATCAACTAATAATTTTTCTAATTCACGATGACTATTGTAATCGAGCTTTGACTAATACTCCTTCTATATATTTAACCAACGGATAGGCGGACAAACGGGAGCGGAGAAGTGGCAAACGAAGGGTGGTTGGAGGAAGCAGTAACTGCTATCTAGGAGGCCTGTTAATTACTTCCTAGAGGAAATACTGGCTCACAGATATACTAACTACTTCCACGGAAGCCTTTAAATCACCGGGTCGCTTCCAGCCTTACCGTAGCTCTTTTGATGCGTCTCTGTTTGCGCTAGAGGCAGAGATTCGTATTATATCAGCACTGAATCCACTGCAATAGATCAACATCATAAGTCTTAATTTTTACAGTTTTTTCTCAGGGACCTCATAGGTGTTACATGTGTCAAAATCTAGATCTGTATACTCGGTGAATAACTAGTAAAGTAGAATGACCAAATTTTCTCAGAAAGAGCTTTAAAATTTTTATTATTATTTTTTTTTTTTGAAATTGTTGTATTAAAAATAAATAACTAGCTGTCTCTTTAAAGGGAAATAAATAATATTGATGAAAATAGACCCATTGATAAATATTCTGTAAAATAAAATAAAAAATGAAAAAAAAAAAAATCTTCTTTCAATACTGGATAACATGATATAAAATATAGTAAATATTCAAATGGAATAAATAAAAAAATAATAGCATAAAGAAATAAAAAAAGAAGAATAATTATAATAAAGAGAGAGAAAAAAAATACCATGTGCTAATTGTTGTTGATAACATCATAAATCTAGACCTTCCACCTTTTCTTTAAAATTTAAAAGTCTTTTTTTTAAATTGACTGGGCGAATAAACGTTTGAAATTCAAGTAAACAACTTATTTACCTAGACTACAGAAATTTTTTATTTTATCAACTAGTAGTTATTCTTTTGTACCTATTTTTTTTATTTAGTATCATTTTTTTAATGATTGTTTGTTAATATCTATATAAACTTTTCTTAGCTTCAGCACTTGATCCCGCCAAGAATACCTTTTCACTCATCAGCCATGTTGAGACCTGCCATCTATATATTTTCTTCTTTCAAGTTTAATTTAATGGTTACTTTAATACTATCCTTAATGTTTACGTCTTATATGAAATAGACTTATTAGTTCTTTATGATGTCCATTGATAAAAATAAATAAACAAATGTTCTTTTTTTAAGTGCCGATCGAGTATTTATAGGTTAATTTTAAGTTGATATTTACGAGACATAAACGACAAGAAACAGCTGGTCGTTTTTGACTACTCCAGCATTTACAAGACAGGCGTTCAAAGCTCGCAATGAATTACAAAAGATTGATTTGCATTAATATTAATAAAATATATTAATAGACTGCATAAAATATATTAATTAGAAAGTTGGTATTTATTTATTTATTTTTTTTTTTATCAACCGAAAGACTTATCATAAAAATGTTAAATTTATTAGTTCCATGACGTTTTCTATATCATAGTAAACAAATCTTAACATTCATATTACATCACCAACCAAGAGAAACGACCTACTCCGTCTATGTTCACCAACCGCTATTTTACAATATTAACCATTTGCGTGGAATCAGCACTGTCGAATGTGAAACACATCCGTATCATTGAATCGGAATCTGGAAGACGCTTTTATAATAAATATTTTTATAGGAACACCTTTATCAGTTATGTACTGAAAGGATGGCATTACCATATTTTTCTCTTCCATTTTTTTTTCAAACATTTCACCAACGTTATAAAAACTGGGACAAGCGACATATCTCTCAATCGCCTGTACATATTCTTTTATAGAGATGTATTCAACAGTACCTCTTCCTGGCATTATGAAATGAAAAATAAAAAAAAATAATTGAGGAGATCTTCCATCAAGCTCCTTTTTGATCTTCTGAGAGTATTTCCGGAGATGTGGACATGTACCTTGATTCGGCCAAAAGTATACTAATAATTTATCGTTTCTGGTATCATTTCCAATATAGTTATTATGCGTTAAAACTTTTTTTTTTTTTTTTATTTTTTTAATATTTCAATAAATTTTGCTGGATTTATTTTAATACAGTGGGTATTGTTTTGTTTTCATTCAAGCAAGTTGCTTTATATTTAAATATAAACGATGGCGGAGTGGTATTTTCATAAATGTTCTATTAGCCTGTTTAATGATACCCTTAAGGAGTTACCATAAAATGTTTTACATCCTCAATCTATTTTCCGCTGGCATCAGATTTCATAATCTAGACTCGTATCTGAAGGAGCCATTGTTTTAGTTTTATGTTGGGTTATTAAACCAGCTGAGGTATTGCTTAAATTTTTATTTCATCCGCTCTTGTGCCTGTGATCACCGTTATAATTTTATAATAAGATTATTCATTTCATTCATTAGAATCCTACATTTTGAAGTTGGTATGGTTCAATTAAAACTTAATTTAATTTTGCCTTAACATACTGAAAATGTTGGGAAGAAGTCTGTCGGTCTCTAGGATTATAATAAGACAATATATATATATTTTGTAATTAATACTGCTAAATAAAATAATTTGTATCTTACAATACAATTTTTTTTTAGATATAATAGATATAATTTTTCTATTGTAACTCTTATGGCAACTTGTTAAACTTAACATAGCGGTTAGATATTTTCTGGGCCTAGATATAAGGTTAAGACTGTGCTATTGGATATAGAATCAAGGCGTAGAATTCCTAACCGAGCCAAGTCCAATATCTAGATTTTATTTTATTTTTTTTAAGCAATTTTTTTAATAGATTATCTTTAGGTGGAAGGTTTTCTCCATAATGTAGTTAAATCGTGTGAATTTAATTTAAATGTGAATTTCCAAAAAATCACCCGATCAAAAAAATCATAAAAAAATTTCTCATGGACACTTCTATGATTAAATAGATCCAAATTAAATAAATAAATTTTATACTTTTCTAATACTGTTTGGCTTTTTTCTTTGAGTTTAACTATGTACGATTCAAAAATTATTTCACCTTTATCTAGTAAATTGTTTAGTCGTAAACACCAATTATACTTAGAATTAGCATTTCTACTTAAATAAGACTTGACTAGATAATAAACACAACTTTAGAACTCTATTATCAATCATTTGGACTATGTTTTTTAAATAATCATAAGCTTTTTTAAGAGTCAGCCAACTAGCATAAAGCCAGTCTCAATCCTCACAAGCCCGTTTGGTGTAGATCTGGACAAACTGAATAACTTTGTATAGAAATTATTGTTTATTTTTTCTAAATCATCTAAATACATCAAACCCCATTGTGCTCTCTATTATTGCTCCTTTAAGCTTGTCCCGGACTGAATGTGTTCTAATTCTGGCTCTCCTACACGTAGCCCAGTACCGCTCCTATTGCTGCATTTCCACGAGAAACAGAATTTCTTGTTTATAATGAAATTGATTAACAATTTTATAATGTTTCCTTTAATTATTATTTCTCTTCCCTATTAAGGTCTACCATTGTAAAATTTTAGGATTCGAAAGTTCCTGTAAAGGCCATTGGCCAGGCAGTATTTGTCGAAGACATTTAACTTCCCTTGTAAATTAGTGTAACAATGACCAAACAGAAATACGTCGTCTGTGTAAAGGAGTAATATATCTTTATATATATATATATATATATATATATATATATATATATATATATATATATATATATATCCATTTATTGATATTTACAGAATATATACATAAAAAAAATGTGTTATATTTAATAACATGTCAAAACATGAAAAGAACTATTCATCAGTAGCCTTTCAATAAAAATTGTACGCTAAAAGTTGCTCTAGGCAATCTTCTTTTCAGACGCCTCTAAGAATTATCGGGAATAAAGTGGGAAGCAAGTTGAAAAACTAGTGGATTTGAGTGGTTATGGAGCTTACTATGAAAGGATAGGTATCTGGTTTGGGCTAAATCAGCAAAATGTGGAACATTAAGATCTTTATGAATAAGTTTTTTGTTTACAAAGTAGGGGTCATTGGGGTTTTTCGAAAGATTTTTATTTGTAAGGATTGAATACGAGATGAATTGGATTATTTTGGGGAGCCTCCGAGCTCAACTCCGTACGTCCAAATAGGTCTAATCACAGTCATCTATTTAAGACTGTTGTAATTAATTGGAAGCTTTGAACGTTTGCCTGGTAAATTTCAACGTAGTCTGTAATAAGATAATTCCGTTTTTTCATTTAATGGGATACCAGTGAACCCTTTAGATCTGAACAAGTACTCAATATATATTCATTTAATAGTTATCGATCCCTAAAATAGAAGGTTAAAAATTACGTCAGATATAACTGGTCGTAAAATAAAGCTTTCACTTACAGACCCCGTTGGTCCACCAATAGCCGACTCCAATAATTTCCTTGGTAACGGACTTAACCTGGACAGATGCCCCAGGACACCCCCGGGAGTGGGGCGGTGGTATACGATCGCCGGAATTGCACTAGCTGCCAAATAAAAAGACTAAAGAGCTCCATAAAGATATCTGGGGGTGCTGTAAGTCCCGTCCACCCCCCGCCGATAATTAAAAAGAAAAGTCCTCTCTCGAACTGGCGGGGATATTGGGAAATAAGATTTACAGTCGGGGGCACCTCTAATCTGTCTAATTAATATTTCTGTTTTCCCTCCTGGCGGCACTCCGGGCCGGTAGGGAATAAAAAATGGATGGTATTTTTCCCTACCCGACCCTGGCTGCCACCATGCCAATTCCCATTGTGTGCACCAGTTTTCATTTGGCCCTCACCAGGGCATGTTTTTAGCCCTCGACAAATAAAATGAAAAATCATTCCTCCCAAACGGGGCATAAATATTAGGCCAGTACTGTTTACCTGGAGCAATACTCACTTTAGGAGAAATTTCAATTTTGAACAATTTTACTATAGTAAATATATCTATATTATGCAATAATATGTATTATTTTTTTTTTTTGAATGAACTATCTTAAAACTAAAGTAGTAGGTAGTTGGGTTGAGCAGTCAGGAAATCACAAAGAAAATGTATTGATTTCTTATAAAAATGTTTCGGATTACATTTTATGCCTTAGTCAATGCTAGAAAAAAAAAACAATATAAATATTTATTTAGTTGAGCTTTAGGGCTGGTTTAGCCCAAACCAGATACCTATCCTTTCATAGTACCATAACCACACCAATCCACTATTCTCTTAGCTTCTCACTCCATTCTCGATAATCTTCCGAGGCGTCTTAATAGAAGATGGATTAGAATCCTTCTAGTGTAGAATTTTTATTTTTAGTGCTACTGATGAGTAGTTCTTTTCAAGTTTTGACAAGTTATTGCAATCAATATCAACACATTTACTCGATATATATATTTTGTACAGTAGTAAATTTCAATAAATAGAAAATAAAAATATATTTTTGAATATTTGAAGATAGATTTAAGATATTTACCTTATACAAGGTTGAACCGTTTCCAGGACAGTTTTATCATTCTATAGTTATGTTTAATCCATTTTCACATTTATTTAATCTTCTCCAGTTATATTTATTTTTTTCCATTTTATTTTGAACTATTCCAATTATATTTCACTCTTTTCCACAATTTTAAGTCTTTTTCCATTTAGATTGACTATTTTCCAATTTTATTTTAAACTTTTTCTAAATGGAATTAGGCTCCTAAATTATGGGAAATTCGAAAAAAAGAAGAATCATCAAAACGCCATATTCTGACTATCCAGCATTTATTATTAAATAACAAACAGTGCAATAATGTAAAAATAAAATAAATCATTCATTATTATTATACTGAGTTGGGATCTGGTTTCACAAAAAAAGAGTACCAAAGATCAAAAAAACACTAAAAGTCATCAACGTAAACACTATACTCATTCCCTACTGAACTTGATTTTATTATTAATGAACTATTATTTATAATTAATTATACTTATTATCAATGATTTCCCTAAAAAATCTATGGGCTTAATTTAATAAGATTTTTATTGTATTACATAAGAATAATGAAAGCCTTCCTTTTCTTATGATATGTTCAGGAAAAAAATTATCTCGACTGTCATTATTTATTGTGATATTGTTTTATAATTTTCTATTTATTCTCTCCATCTTATTTTCTATCTCTTAGTGATAATTGTGGCATTTATGATTTTAAACGTCCAGATGGGCGAATTCTCCAACACTAATCCATCAATTGTCTTTATCTTAAAACCTTATTACATAAGCCTCGATATTTCGTTTTTGATTACCTTATAGGTGCTGTTCCTTATGTATCCATGGTTATCGTTACATTTTAATTCAGCTTAATACATCGGGTCTCTATAACTTTGTACTTTGTTGAAAAACGTTTCTTATCTTGTTTATGTTTCCGTTCCTGTTAAAATAGAACCAAATGCTCAGTAACAACTTTATCAATCTATTCAATGGTACCAAATACTTTTTAATTATGACGTTCCCACTTCTTTTCGACTTATCGACCTGTTCTCGGAGATTTCGGACCCTGGAACCACATCTTCATTAAACTCGGAGAAAACTTAATTGCTCCAATTTGCGAGGGAAGGGTTTCTCGGAGCCGCAGCCACCACACACCCTGCACGTACAATCCGCCCCCACCCTCTGGCGTAATTAGCTTGATGACATCATCAATGATTCCGCGTCGGTTCGCGCTGTTTACACACTCTGCCGGGCAAATGTAGCGTAAGATAAACCTCTATGAAGCCCTCTCTCTCTCATCTCGGGGAATGTCCTAACTGCTGCAAGATGACCCTTGAAATTTCATGCTTGGTTAACAAGAAAGTTTGTATCAGAATTATTTCAAGACTTCAACTTATAATGATCAATTTGAAACTCATTGGACAATTTTCCCATAGTATCTGTACTGAAGTGTTCGTCCAACAAATAATTTGCTTATAATGAAAGAAATAACCTAATATATCTATGAAGAATGTAAGTTGATCATTGAATGTTGATGGTCCATTTCATAATCGATATATATTTATTTTTTTACACTACTTCACTCTAGTCAATCCTTTCATATTATCAGCTAATAAAGAACAATAAAAACCAAAATTAATTTTTACAAAATAAAGTATTGCTTATGGCTGACCATTATAATTTTCTTCACCGGCTAACAAAGTTCAAAGACTTAGTGCATGTATGAGTTTTCATCTTAGGTACTATTTAAAATTTAATCCAATTGAGGGATAAAGTAACCATAGAGTGTTTTTAAATATGTATTTTGTTAAAATGGATATGTCTTTTGGCTGTGGGTCTCCTTTTCTTCAACCTCAAAAATGTAAGATTTTGACACGCTCTAGTCCTTAGTGTTGCTTGGATTGAAAATTTACCGACAGTTTCCTTATCGGAGTTTAATGAAGAATATTATTCGTTTTATAAGATTTTTTGCCAGGACCTACCGTTTAAGAGCTATATTGGTTTGAACGAAAAAAAAAAGTCATGTTTTAAACCCTTATTTTCTCTTAACTTTGTTTATTTCGAATAATCATTGTTCTTTAATTTAATTTAATTATTAATTGAAGTAATTTGCTTCTTTTTATCCTAAAGAAAAGAAAGGAAAAGATATATATAGAAAAAAAAATAAGGACTGTTGAATGTTAATACTCTTTGATAGTAGCCATGTATAAATCCTATGTGAGTGTATCATAAGTAAAGCCCGGATTTTCGTGCAAGAAAAATTCTGAAATGTGCAGTAAAAACTTGAAATCGTGCAATAAAAACTTAAAATCATGCAAAATAAAATGCAAAAAAAAAATGTTGAACAAACAATTTGCTAGTTACATTTCTTCCCAAAAAGTGGTTTTTATCTTAAAATTTATTGATCCGGTCCTGAGTAAGGGAGTAGTTAAATAGTCCTTGTCTAAAACGCAATAAGGGGTCACCTGTGGTGTAGTGGTTAGCATAGCAACCTACTTAACCCAAGATCGCGGGTTCGCAGCCCGGTAGATGACCTTAGGATTTTTTAAAGGGAGTAAAAAAATCCTTAGCTATGCCGTCCTTCGGAAGGGACGTAAAATGGGGGTCCCGAGCCTGTGCGATGTCAGGTACTCGTTAAAGATCCCTATCCTAATTATACCTGGATAGGCAAAATTTAGGACTCCCACCGTAGCATCGTCCGATTAGCCATAGCAGCATAAAGTGACGTTAAATGAAATAAACAAAAAAAACGCAATAAGAACAAATCGCATCTCTTTATTGTACATGCTATACATAAGCTATGAGTACATATTACTTAGGAATATAAATATGTATATTGCAATTACAAATAAAAACAACCGTACATTTATGCTCTAAATCATTAAATAGAGATAAAAATTCAAGTTAAAAACTTATTCGAATTACAGTGTGCATCAACTTGTGACTTTCTTTCGCTGCCGATAGCTTTGTCACAGGGCCCAAAATATATTATTATGCCACCAGATTTTAGTTCCGGATATTTTTCTATCCATCCTGGTGTTTTTGAACTAACACTAGCTGAAATTTTAGGTATTTTAATGGAGACAACGTTACTCCTTGGAGGGAAGTCGGAAACTAAACCATTATTGCTTCCGATAAGAAAAGTTATGAGGGAGAGTCAAAATTTCTTGGAAGGTGGGGATCCGAGTTCCCTAGCTCAAGTCAATCTAAACATTTCTAAGAACGCTATAGAATCGTATTCATTTTAACGCTTAGATTTTTTATATTTTTGTACTAAGAATAGTTTATATCTCTTAAAAAAGAAACATTATTACCTATATAAAAATAAAATTATTCATTCTTCTAAAAGTTGCTAATTTTTCAAAAACAAGAAAGTGTTGTGCGCATTCACGATTTGTATTCAGGAATTTTGTGCATTCAAACTGCAGAATGTGCAATTTTATGCATTAAAACAGCAAAATGTGCAATTTTATGCATTCAAACTGCAGAATGTGCAACTTTATGCAGTAACCTCCAAAATGTGCAATTTTGTGCAATATTAAACTAGGTAAATTTGGGCCTAAACATCCTAATTCATATCAATAATTTGTCCCTGGCTGATTATGAGCTTGCAATAAAAAGATGCAATTGCACGAGAATCCGGGCTCTAATCATAAGAGTAATATTGCTTATGCCCGCGTGATAGTCCTAAATTAGTGTGCCTGAAATGTTTGCAGTTTGTGTATATGTGTCAATGAGGCATAATTTTAGAACTATAAGAGACTTTAAATTAAAATTAAACTATTGGAATTAATTAAAATGATTGGACCTTTGGAAGAGGTTTTAGTAAGTACGTGTAGCGTGTATAAGTTTTCATCTCACGTCTAATTTAATATTTCACCCAATAAGGCAATAAAGAAACCTTAGATCTAATGTTTTACTTATGGCCGTGATTTTTTTTTTTTTTAATTTTGTAACCACAGCAAAGTATGTTTAAATAACTTTTCACTAGAGCCGTGTTTAGTTTCATTCTTCCTGATAGTTTTCCTATTAGTTTCTATCTTGGAAACTATTAGGAAGATATAAAGATGTGCTGGGAGCCTTAACATGTGTGCTGAGCTGGCTTTCAACAGCTTAGCATCACTTAGGCTTAGCCAACTTGAACCCTCTCAGCTGGTTCTATTTCTAGTCATTTTAAAGAAAATTTAATTTTTTTTTTTTTATCTCTTATTTCTCTGTATTTAGGAAGTATCAATTTGAGTATATAGAAATATTTAAAAAAGTAACCATAAGTTAATTAAAAATTAGCATTCACACTCCTCAATAATTATATTGTAATCTTAATATCAAATATGGCTCCAAAGAATTTAGTAAAACTTCATAAGGTTATCTATGTGTATATAAGCATGTTTATTTAATAATGCTCAATGGTTTATTTAATAACAACTGATACATATAACTTATAGACACTTATACAATTAACTCTTTTTTTTTTTTTTTTTTAATTTAATTATTTGTTTTATATCTCTATCTTGCGCGTATTTTCTTTGTTTTTATCTATCGCGGAAGACATTTAAACTTTTCAGACGTCTAAGTCTCATATATTATTAATATTAGGTTATAATATATCGTCTAACATTATTGCTGCTGGCAGTTACATCTCGCATTGTACTTTCATCTTATTCTTAGGAGATAACATGTTCTAGAAAAAAGATTATTTTTTCATTCTATTTTAAATTAATCAAAGTAATGTATATCATGTAACTTCATATGCTATAAATGAAAAAAATACAATATTTATAACAAAATATGATATGTACTCAGTGATAATGCTCTATAAAAATTATTAAAGGTTTCTATTTTTAGGGAACCATTTGTATCGATTAATAAAGTAATAAAACACCTTTATTTCTTTTTTTATACAATTCATGTATCCAAAACAATAAAATAATTATTTTCTGAATAAAATATCATTCTCTAAATTATTATTATTAAAAATCGTATCATAGTCCCTTTTTTTTATTTACAATAAATAATCATAATAACATTGCAATAAATAATCGAATAAAGTTAATTCTCAAATCGGTACTAGTTATACTAGTTAATTTCCTAGTTTAATAGGTGTGCACAGATATATATAAACGCCTATATCTACATAAGTTGGAAGCAGATGTGTGAATATGTGTTTTTGTGTAACTGTGAATATCTCGTATCATCAACATTCAAGTAGTTCTTAAATTGTTTCTATATATTTTTTGTTGCTATTCATCATTTGTATTTATTTTATTGATTTATTTTAGATATTTCTTTTTTTTTCTCGAACACATTGTAATTATATAAGCATATAATTATTATATCATCATATTGTTATTATCATTATTATTTCTTTCCTCTTTCATCTTTTTTTTATTTACATGTTTATACCAAATATGTATTAATAATATATAATGATTAAAGACTAATGTACTGCTTTATAATATATCCCCTGGCGTTCTCACATCACTTGCTGGTATTCCGAGTTGAGGTGGCTTTATCCAAGTTTTCGGCCACAATACTTCCTTGGTTCCTTTCTATTCCAATCCTTAAAGTCCAAAAAACCTTCGTACATTTACGAAATCCTTGCCCTTCGTTCTTCCATTCATCTTTTGAACGCTAGATCCCAGCCTATAGATTTGTATATCCCTTCTCATCGAACTACTTCCTTTGAAAAATCCTTTATTAACCTTGCAGCTTTATTTTGGAATTCCACACCCATTTCGATCCGCAATGCTCCTTCTCTCACTTCCTTTAAACATAATTTATTCACCTACCTCCTCAATTATCAATCTTTCGAAATTATGTAATAATATATTAGTGTTATAATATTTCTTTTTATTTTATATTTTGTTTTTATTTTATTTTAATTTTGTTTTTTAATTATTTTATTTTTCTTATATAAACCTAAAGACTTGTTTTTAAATCTAATATTTCACCTTATATATTTATATGTTTATAATTTACATTCTATATAAGTTGCTCCCTGATATGTACGCAGCCAGACAATAATACCATTTTATTGTACTTTTGTATTATTCTTAGGGGACAAGGTGTCCCAGAATAAAGATTATTTTTCATTCATTTCATTTTCATTCAAAAGTGCTATTATCAATTGTATATACATATTTTACCTTTTAGGTATTCGTTAATACTTTGTCGTATTAACATTGAAATAGGTCTTAATATTTTTTCTTCTCTATATATCTTTTCCTTTCTATTCACTATATTTATTTTTTATTTATTTTTTTTTTATATTTCTTTATTTTTCTGAACGCATTGTAATTATTACGTTAGCATACTGCTATTATTATTTTTTTGTCTTATTTCTTTTCTCTCTCTTCTTTTGCTTAAGTATGTATTTATACCAAAAGTGATATTTTCAATCGCATATACATATATTACCTTTTATGCATATTATTATCTTGGTTTTAAATTTAGATAGCCAGACTATTATACAACCTTACTATACATGCTTGTTATTCTTACGGGACAATATGCCCTAGAATAAAGATTATTTTTTCATTTCATTCATTTCAAAAAAAGCATCATATGGTATTAGAGAAATAAAGAAATAGAGTAAGAGTACTATTGAAGACAAATTAACACTGCATTGTAATTGAAGCCTAAAAGAAAAATAACTTTGGAAAGTTAAAATATAATGATTGACCATCAGCCATTTAAAAGCTAAATGGGAGCGTCCCCCTGGAACGTAAAGGGAAAATTAAAAAACCGCAATGGTTTCGAAGTCATTCCGTCCATTTGATTTTCTGAGCTAATTTAATCATGAACCAAGGAGAAAAAAATATCGAAAAAGGGGGGAAAAAAAAGAGGGTGGCCTGCGGTGGTATTAATTCAGACAAATATTGACGGTAATTACTCCGATCATGAACAGACTTTGATCATGTTTGGCATCAGAGAGCCTGGAATCAAAGGACCTTCCTGAGAAAGAGACCCTGGCAGACCGATAATTTCATTAAGGTTTTTAACTCTCCCCCGAGGATGTTTTCCACCCTCCCTCCGACACAAAGGAAATTAAAACTCGCCTTCTCTACCTTAGAGCTTTTATGATTTTTAATAACAAGACTCTTGGGAGTGTGGGTACGGGGTGGGGTGGGGTCTAAGCCTTCAAAGGAAGCATTACAGAAATCAGCTCAGGTATTTTTACAGCATCCCTACCTAAACCTGTCCCTCCTTGTTTCTTTCTTGTTTCCGCTATTTATTTGTTTTTTGTTGTTTTTTTTTCCTTTACTGCTTAATCTTCTTTATTGTCTGTTGTTCTTCCCTTAAGGTAACGTTTGATTGTGAGCTTGTACTTATTCTTATGATGCCAATTGCGTCTTTCAGTTAACATTACAGATGAAGATAACAAGTTAACTGCATACAAATTCTATATTAGAAGGCCCTTTTAGGCCGTCTTTTCAGACGTCTCGGAGGATTGTCGGGACTTGAACAAGAAGTAAGTTAAGAGACTGGTGGAGTTAGTTTTAAAATGATAGTTATCTGGTTACGGCTAAATCAGCAATATATGAAACGTTATGGACCTTTATGGATAAGTTTATTTGTGAAAAAAGTATGGAGCATTGCGGATTTTGCATTCTTAGGATAGATATGAGATATAAGATTTGAGGATAGTTCAGTGGAGCCCCAAAGGTCAATCCAATATGAGCCGTTTATTTTGAAAATGGATCCAAAGTTTTAATATATATTTTTAATATTCTGAGTTACCAGATAGCGTAGTTTAGGATGCGATAGTGTTGACAGTGCTGGCTAAAAAAAGTAAGAATTTCATTACAACTAAATGAGTTTTCCATGTAGAAGAAATGTAAATGGTTTTTATCCACATCCTACTAATAAGCTTCGTATATAATTTAAAGATAAGAAAATATGTATTTATATAGATAGGCGAGCCGTGGCGTATTTCCTGCTCGGCAGGTGCGGTTCGCCTCTCCTTGGGGGCGCACCTCTGTTCCAGGCACCTTTCGTGACCCTAATCTTATGTGAAAGTAAACGTATATATAGAACTACACTGGTATTGATGACCCTAAGGTTTTATGCCTATAAACTCCAACAAACAAACAAACAACCAACTAAATGGATTTGTCTCACTTTCATAATTAATGAATATTAATTAATGTAATCGTTCATTTAATTTCAATTTTTTTTAGTTGCATCAGCCTGTATTTAATAATAAAAACAAAATACTATTCCAATTTTTATAAATATTTATCAATTTCATAAAAAGTGAAATCAAATATAGAATATTTCAGTAGAAAATATAACATAAAAAAAATAAATTCGGTTTTATAAAGAATTTCAATGAAATGATACGTTTTCAGTTTATACGTAGGTATAATAATTATATTATATTATAATTTAATTATTAAATGAATTTTATTCAGGAATTAACATTTTAAAATTTTGATGATGAACTTCAATTAAAAATATTCAATCTAAGATGGAATTGCACCACTTTCAAAATAAACATGTTTCATTACTATTAAGAGCTAAAATAATCTGATTTTTTTTTTTTTTTTTACTATAAATTGTTCACGCATAAAAATATCGTTACAAGATTTATCTACAACCACCATTATCTCCATATATTTCAAAAATGGACTTGCACCTCTTTCAAAATGAACGACTCATATGTCCGAATACGTCTAATTACTGTCAAATAAATGAATCCTTTGTAATTCATCGGAACGATGTACCCCTTTGGTATTTAGTCACCATGTTCCTATTTACTATTTACTGATTTACCATTAGCTACTACAGATTTCTCACATGAATTATGCAAAGTACTAATAAAACTCAATTGAAAAACCTATGGAAAAAAATTGAAAAATATGAAAAAATGAAGAGAGGAATATATGTTTGAGTTATTGCCCTTTGTTTGACAAGCTACACAGAAATATAGACTTGGCCCGATGTAAATAAAACCCTCCCCGGAGCGGATATACACGGCCTCCTCGATATTGGCAATCATGGGCCGACTATTAATTGCAGGCTGGCCACTTAACTGACCCTGTTTTTATATCGGTGGTGGCAGCCCTGCCCCCCCTCCCTCCTGTTTACACATTCATAAACACTCTTTGTCCCACCCCCGCCAAAAGGGGCCCGCTGAAATTTGAATGTCTCCCCATCAATTTTGCACAGTTTTGTAACGGCCTGTTAAGTCACCCCCTTCAGCTTTATTTGCCACTCTGCATTAATTAATACAGAGGCCACCTTTATTTATTAATCGTCCTTCGTCATCGCTCTCAGTCTATCGTCACCGGTACAATGAGTGGGAAAGAAATACTATATACTATACTCGATTTTGATTACCCATTTTACAGGATGATTTTTATGAATTTAATATTTTGTTTTCTATAATCGCAAGCTGGCTGACGAGTGACTAAAAATGAAATTGAATCACCCATCTTCATAAATATTTTATCATTTGGTTTTAAAGAATCCAAATTGTAATCCGATACTTGATAATAATCTTATATTGAAAGGAAAAAAAAAATATGAAGAACGTATTCAACATCAAAATGAAAGATCTACTATGATTCTACCAAAAAGAAAAAGAGAAACTGTAAAAGATTTTGATTTCATTTGTTTCAGACTACATATATGGTTCGCGTATTTGATGAGCTTTGTTATCTACACGAGTCAGAATAAAAAAAATAACATAACAGTAAAACTTCTCCTTTAAAAAAATAATCTTAGGATGTACTGTGCTTTAAAAGACATTTCATGTCATAAACACCACTTTGGCGAAAAAAGATTAATCAACAATATAGATCGTTAGCAAATTTAAAAACAGTAGCTCAACAGACACAAAGATGGCAGGTTAAGGCTTTAATATTTTTGTAAAGTTGTCAGAAAATTAAATGTATATACAATTTCTGTGTATTTTTTATAATGACCCAATTAGTTTCATTAATATTCAAATGTTGTTAATGATGAATATTATTCTACATATTATATAAAAAAATTAACTTTAACTTCAGATATTCTTAACATTAAGTTTGTATTGTTTTGTTTTTTTTCATTTTTAAATTATTTTTATTTATTTATTTTAAAAAATTTTGTATCATCTTGTTCACATCCAATGTTTGTTATTTTAGCCCTGAAGGAGACCTGCAAGGCAGGTCGAAACGTCGATACGCCAAATATAAAGTTTTTTTATTCAAACACTTTGACGTGTTTATTTACTTGACTGCACCCCTGACCATTTCTCTACTTACATTACATCCTAAAGTCAACTATAGATTCCTCATCATTTAAAAAAATAATATTTGTTTACTAGAAATACAATGTATCCGTTAACACTTCAGTGGAAGAAGATATAATCACGTTCAAATTTATGAAAATAAGATAACACGCCAAAATATTTTTTTTAAAATATTCTACTAGAAATTTTAAATTTAGAAAGTAACCATGGGTATTGTTTCGTGATAGAGAATTCGATTAGGTTTGACGACTTAATAGAGAGCATTCTACATTTGCCTAATGTATATTTTATTTATTATTTCTATAAAATTGTCTATAAACTAATAGAATCTGTTTAGAGTTCAGCACACAATTTTAATTCTAAAAATTATTTTTATTTTAATGATGTTTTATAGTTTACATATCTTAGTTTTAACAGCAAACCTGGTCTTCCTCTGAGGTTCCTACCTCTTCTTGGTCTTCTGTAGTCTCCTACTTCATCGGTTTACTCATTAGCTATTCTACTACCAACCTCCTGGCTCAGGCCCATCTTCGCCTACATTTCTCTCCATTCAATGACCTCTTCCTATTCCTAGAGTGGTGATATATAGTACTCCCCTCCTTTCTCTGATTTAACTCTTGAATTTCTTCGACATTATTTAACTTCGTCGGGGGTATTATTTGTCTCCTTGCCGAAAAAGTATCTAGCAGCCCTTCTACCATCATCCAGGCAGCAAGACTTCCGTACTTACTATACACCGCTCATAAATGAATCATTTGTGTGCACTTGCTCTAAAGGGCCCATAGCTAAGCCGATTCCCCTTAACATCTTAAGTTTGTCGCTATCCCTTACAACTTTTAATAAATTTAATTAATATATTTCTGTTTATTATTTGAGTTTCAGATAAATACATTATAATTGGATGTACTTCTATAAAAACAGTTTTGGAAAGGTTTCTTCTTTCATGATGTCTTTGGACATAAAGTTGTTTCGATTTCCTGGATAGAATCCAAAGATGATTACAACCTACGCCGCCTCTACAATCGGTTATGGTACAACGCATGTTCATAGATACATACAAGGGGTTAGACCATAAATCTGCAATAGTCTTGTTATGCTAGAACATTATTCTCTCATAGTTTTTTTATGTCTCCTCAAAATAAACCAGCCTTGTCGATCGATACCTCATGACGTGACACCCTGACCCATTGACCGAGTTCGGTTACGTAGGCACTATGACGTAGCCCAACTACAAGTGGGGTTCTCTGACAGGAGGGTGACAAACGGTGACGTCATATAGGCCCCCGGGAGCAGGAGAGATCTATAAGGAGCGAGAAACAGAGTGAGAGAGAGAGAGTGAGAGAGGCTGACCAACTCTGGATCAATGTGCTCCCCCTGACGTCATACAAAGTCATTATAAACTTTCCCCCCCCCCCCCCCGCAGCCCGTACAAACTTTACTTTGGCCCTCCGATAATCAATACAGTCGCACTCAGTTCTCTACCGGTCCACGACCAACAAAAATACAAGAGCCTGTCTTGTTTTCTATTGGCCTAGATGTATTTGTTTTTATAGTGAAAATTCATCTAAAAGTATAGATTTCTCTATTTATCCATTTTATAAAGACTTCCCGTCATATATTTTCGATATGTTTCACCTCAATCTTTCTCTATAGCTTTAATATAATAATTCCATTTAACCTCATCTTTTATATTTTTCATAAACAACAAACAAGATAGAAAGATAGGCGTGAGGGAGAGAACACGGTAGCACCTCTGCATGCCATGACATTCAGAAAATCCCCATAATTTTATTATTAAATTATGTTATCTATAGTATTTAATAAGATAACGGTTATGTATAATTATATCAATACCTACCAGTTTTATTAATTATGGTTAAAAATATGATTTCGGGCGCCAGATTATTAGAGGGGATAAGAGGGATGATGGAATTTTCCATTGACTGACGCCACAGGTGAGGCAGACAAAGCGGCAGCGATGCTAACAACCATGTAATTGATGGGGCCAGGGCTAACTAGCAGGATCAACCATTTAGTCACCAATTGCTCTTCTAATCTCTTGGTCAACTCGCTTTTCCGCTGCTCAATTCCTGATAATAATTCTTCAGGCTAAAATATAGAATAAAAGATAATCAGTACTCTTATTTTAATCAAAAGACGAATCCACTGGATAATTTGTAAGCCCATAGAATGGGAAATTTAAAGGATATTAACCAGTGTTGATAAGGCCATACGTTCATAAGGAATAAACGGAGATGAAAAAGAATAAGGACCGAAAGGTTAGAGTACTAAAAGTTGAACAAAATGTAAGTGGGAGGATCACATTATATCTAGATATGTTTATTGCTTTTATAATATAATAAATGTAGTAACAATATGTAAAAAAAAAAAAAAAAAAAAAAAAAATTCAATAATCATAAAAATTAAGCATAAACATAACTGTTTTTGCATTAAGAAAATAATACATGTGATGAGTATCCTTATCAACCAATAGCTATGGGGTGACCTAGAGTTTTTGGCAAAAATATGTCTTTGATTCTTGAGGCATAACGGGCTTATATACTTTAACTAGTGGAGGATGGACGGAATATCTTACAGGTTACCAACCTCTTCGTGTCAGAATAGGTAGATTGAGATTCATTCCGAGAGTCCGCCTAAAAATAAATGTCAACAAACAGAGACCAAAACTAACCGGCAGCGAAGAGATTACGAAAATACTAACGCGCATGGTATTCAATGAAAGGTGTGAGTACTTTGAGTACATAAAAATGAACGGCTATGTACAACTTGCCATCTCAGGTTTTCTATTTTCTAGGAGTTTTTAAACTATCGGAACATCAATCACAAAGTCATATGGCATTTTTATAATATGTTTCATTATATATATATATATATATATATATATATATATATATATATATATATATATATATATATATATATATATATATATATATATATAATGAAACATATATATATATTTTTTCTAATTGGAGCTAAACGTCCTTATGTTATTATCTTATTCCATATTATATAACGTCCTTATATAATTCAGTTATGACAGGAAGGATACATTATCCTGCAGATTATCAACCTTTTCTAACCAAGATTGGAAGGTCAAGATTCAGTTGGCCTTTAAGATTTATGACGACATAAATTTTAACCCGCCCAGGGGAAATTCGAACCCGCGACATTCAGTATCGCGCTGAAACCCTCACTTCAACTAGCATTTTATTAAATTTAAATTGAGGTAAAGATGACTTTGGGATTATTTAATATAAAACTATTTCTGGAGTGCAGTTGGTGAGTGGTGACTTATCGAGTCATTGTCATGACATTAAAATCCATTTACTTAAAATATATACATTTTAGCCAAATCATAATAAAAAATAGATTATAGTTTAAAAAACTATAAAACCCCCTTTAATAGCAAACCGAACTAAACCTCCCTTAGACAAAATCTAATGATGTACAACTATTAGTATATAACATTTTTTGATTGGATTAGCCATTTTTGTGTTATCGACACTTAAAAATGGTCAAAACTAACTTTTTGAGAAAGTTGGCGAAATTCTTCGATTTTTGACAATCGATTGTTTTTAGACGCACAATTTAATAAACTTTAATTTTGTAGATAACACATTTTTCGATTTAAAGCATTTTTGTATATGTTTTTTTGCAAAAATCTGAAAGAAGTGCAGAAATATTGGGTTTTTTTGACCCCCAAAATTTTCCCCTTATCAAATGTTGTCACATTTTTTATATTTTATTCTCAGGACCCATCTGGACCATACTGGATCATAAAACCTACTACTCCACCTTTTGCAAGGCAGATTTTGTGAGTATTTCGACTGGACTAAATTAGAATATTAAAACAAAGATGTGCAATTATTGTATTGTCATCAGTCCTTGACACGTGTACAAATTTTTAAGGTAATCAGATAGCTGGTGAAAATTACGATGCAAGATTCCATTACATAGAGGTGAAGTTAATAAAAGCGTATTAAAATAAATAAATAAAGTTCTACAATACAGTGGTTCTGAGAAAAAAACCAATTAACGGGATTCACTCTTTAGTAAATTTTGCAATCACTTAAAATTTTATAAAACGGTTTGAGTAAAATTAGATCTATCATTTTATAATAAAATTTAGTATAATGCAACTAAGATAATAGCAAATAATCGAGATCACATTTTTCTTTTAGTAATAATCTTTAAATATGTATTTTTTTAAACATTCATTTAATGATCTAGAACTAACACATGGAATAATTTCTGACATAATAAAATATTTTTAAGGCATGAACTTTTATTGCTGAGATATTGTACATTAAAAACACATTATGTAACAATAACAAAAAGTTTATTAAGGACAAATAGGCATCATCATTACTTAAATCTTAAACGGGAATATTCGCGATGTATTAAAAGCAAAAAAATGGAATCTTGGAAAGAATACTGCCAGAGTATTCCCACCAGAAATCCATGGAAATGGCCATACAAATACGCAGCTGGGAAAATACCACAACCATCCATTTTACAAAATTTAAAAAAATCAGATGGTACCTACACGACCTCAATTAATGATACCTATAATTAAATTGTTAATAACTTAATTAAATTGGACGATCCTACCAAAGATTCAGACATACATGTCACGATGAGACACTCTGCGAACAGTTTACCCGAAACAGTTGACGATCTCCCGGTTACGCAATTAGAGTTATCAGATGTTATTAACAATCTCAATGATAACAAAACACCAGGCATAGATGGAGTAAACTCTTTAATATACAAAAAAGTATACGAAACATTTCCACAAACTATATATATATATATATTCTAAACGCTTCAGCCTTGGACGTTTTCCAGATTTTTGGAAAAAGTCTAAATTGGTGCTATTAAATAAACCGGGGAAAAAACCTGAAGATATTTCCTCTATCAGACCTATATGTATTATTCCAACAGGTGGGAAAATCTTGGAAAAGTTAATACATAACAGGTTGTCGTATTATCTTTACAGTAATAAGCTCCTCAGTGAAAACCAATTTGGATTTACGCCACAAAAAAGCTCGGTTCATGCGGTAATGAAAGCCATAAATATTATCCAAAATGCCTTGAATAATAACCAGCATACCGCTATTATATCGCTTGATATCACTGGAGCGTTTGAAAATGCTTGGTGGCCGTCAATTTTTAGTACTCTTATTAAATATCAATGCCCACGTAACATTTACAGGATTATTAAAGATTATCTTAGCAATAGATCTGTATCTTTAGTGACAAACAACGTTGCATTACATAGAAATCAGTCTATTGGGACACCACAAGGCTCGTGCTGCTCTCCTCTTTTATGGAACCTAATTGTTGACTCACTGTTAAAAGAACGATTACCTTCAAACGCGACGATTTTGGCCTTTGCAGATGACATATTAGCAATTATAACATCAAAATATTTTAAACATTTACAGGCAGTTGTCGATATAGCATTAGACAAAATAAATTCTTGGGCTTACTTAAACAAATTGACATTCAATACACAAAAATCTAATTATATGGTGATCACTAAAAAACGACTAAGTCCGGACTTAAATGTGAAAATACAAAATAAAAACCTGAATCGAATACGTACTTTGAAATATTTAGGCATAACCATTGACGAAAAATTAAAGTGGTACAGACATATTGACATACTACAAAACAAACTTTTAAAATTAATAAATTCACTTTCAATAACAGCGCGAGCGACATGGGGGTTGAGAACGGGGGCTCTGGAGGTTTTGTATAAAGGCGCAATTTTGCCTATTCTTACTTATGGCATTGAAATATGGCATCCAGGACTTCAGATCAAATACAACAAGGCAAAGCTGGAAAGGGTCCAGAGGCTAATGGCACTCAAAATTGCCAAAGGATTCCGAACACTCTCTGATGAAGCTGCCTTTGTCTTGGCCAAAATGATCCCCATCAGTATATTAGCTAACAGTTACATAGGAAAATTCCATTTGTTATCCATGAACACTGACTACGAAAATTTCAAATCTAACAACTTTGAACATACTACCGACTACAAGGATTGGTTATACCCAGCAGAATTTCCTTGTATTACTGAATGCTTAACTGATCCCATCACTGAAAAAATAAGATCATTTCTAAGACATCTACAAACTGACGATAACATTCAAATTTCCTTCAAGTGGGTAAAAGGGCATTCCGACATAGCGGAAAACGAACTGGCTGACAAGGCTGCAAAAGAGGCTTCAAAGGATACTTCCCTTCCTATATCATATAGTATGATTTCCAAACAACACTTAAAACACATGCTAAAAACACAAGCAGTAGACCAGTGGCAGACACGTTGGAACACTACACACAAGGGAAGACATCTACATAACTTCATTCCAGACTTACGGACCTACATTAAATCAAACTCATGGACTAACTTTTACATTACACAAGGAGTAACAGGACATGCGGCAGTAAATAGTTATTTCTATCGATTTAAAATAAGAGATTCTTTCCTATGTCCTTGTGTGCAGACTACTCACTGACTACAGAACTATTCTACAGACAAAAACAGTACAGAAACTAGGACATTGGCCGGTGGGTGGTCAATGTTTGATGATTAATTTATTTGGTAATTTCCAAATATTTCTTAAAAATTCAATCATTAAAATACAGGATATAAATATGAAATATCTCTAAACCTCTAAATATTCATAAACTTTTCTCTACATAACTTTGTTGCTGTTTTTATTGAATTTTAAATTATTTATGTTATATAACTTCTTATTCTTTGTTTTATTTTTCTTGTTTATTTTTATATTTTTTATACCTTTCAACACATGTAAAATTATAATCAAATCAAAAATAATATTTACATGTACATTGTATACTTTGTACAAGTATGGTGTGTACAGAAAAGAATAAAATCACTTCCAACACGGTTACTGCTGGAAGGAAAACACTAAAAAAAAAAGAACAAAAGATTGATCTATAATCTAAGAAATTAAATATTTCAGATACCAAAAAAAAATGGCTATTTTGGATACTTTATTTCTTGCAACGGATTGTTTAATTTATTAAAATATTTGGTTGTTTCCCCCAGGAATGCGGTTGCCTGTTGCCTTCATTAGGGGCAGGTAGAGGCAGTTTTAAGTGTTCATTAAGAGAGCCTTGCAGTTCACTGGGGCGTTGCGGTTTGGATATTAATTGGAGCTTCACAGATCTCTCAATGTACTCATCCCTTCCATGTTGGTTGGTACTTGAAGGAAAGCGAGTTGAGATTGTATTATAACTTTACAATTTTATATAAAATCCCAAAATTACTTTTTTTTTTCCTTGGTCCGAAATCTCCTACATTTATTCCAGTCTCATTTAATCGTATCTCACTTGATAATTTTGGTAATATTCATCTTTCTAGAACAAATGCCCACAACAATATGTAAACAAAAATAATCCTTCACTTTAGTTAATTTATTATAAACAATGGTTATGTTGTTTTGCCTCCAAGATTATTTTAGTTTTTATTACATTTTCTATGATTAAGTTCACCATGTCAATAAAAGAATTTCGTCAAAATTATTTTTACGAGTTCAAACATGGTGCCCAAATCTCACGTACCCTCAGTATTGTCTGGAGTGAAGGAAGCCTCACTGAATGTACAGTGCAGCAATCGTTCCAAAAATTTCCCCTTAGAGGTTGTCGAAGACATGGAATCGAAGAAAGGAAAGTCGCAGAGGGCCTTCTGTTGATCACGACCATCTGAAAAAAAAATTGTAATATCTTATTTTTTTACATGTAAAATCCTGTATTATTTTTGCACCAATCCAATATTCACCTGATAGGGGTTCATTGTCATAGCAAAGTAATTACCGTGTTTAGACTCATGAAATAAAATTACTCAAAAAATTTTTTTTCATTTTCACGTTTTAAATGACTCTAAAATCTTTAAGCCTGCTTCGAAATAAAAACTAAAACTGTTAGTAAATAAAGCATTAGTAGCTCTTATTCACACTAGATAAATATTTTGCTGGGAATCAATTGAAGGCACTTTATTTCTTCTTAAATATTTACATGTAAAAAAAAATAAAATCGGACATTTCATGTCGGACAATCCTTAAATATTTACCAAAATACAAATTTAATAACTGATCATGAGCTTCAGGGCTCCACTAAATCATCCAATTCATCTCGTATCCAATCCTTACAATCCAAAATCCTTCGGAAAATCCTCGATGCTCCTTACTTTGTCACCAATAAACTTATCCATAAAGATCTTAATACTCCATATGTTGCTGACTTAGCCCAAACCAGATACCTTTCCTTCCATAGTAAGCTACATAACCACTCACAACCACTAGTTTCTCAACTTGCTCTAATGCTTTGATAATGCTCCCCTGCGCCTGAAAAAAAAAGTGCTACCAATGAGTAGTACCATTTAAGTTTTTACATGTTATTGTAATCGTTATTACATTTACTTGAAGTATATATTTGTACAGTTGTAAATTTCAATAAATTGATAAAGAAAACAAATAGGTAATAAAAAATAACTGATCATAAAAAACAAGAAAAAATCCATTCGGATTTTTCAAATATTATTTACTTATTTTTTTGGCTGCTGATTGAGATAGGATTTTCATGAATTCCTTTTCCGCTTGGCATGACCTTCCACCCGGCTGAGGAACGATATCCCCCGACAAATTAATAAGATGCTGTGGGAATAAAAGAGTGAAGAGACTAGGAAGTAAATATTTATGAAGTGGAGACTGAGGGTAATCAGGCCGTGTGCTATAGGGGACACATAATATAAATGCAAATTGGCTGGCCTGATCCTGGACCGCCGGTGACACCCTGGGGAGGTCCCGACCTGTTAGCTCACCTCTTAACCCGGGTCTTATCACCTCTGTCTCTATGTAAATGTCCCTCCACTTCTTGGGAGGATCCCTCTCTTGTCCTGACCTTAGGAGGTGTCTGCTAGGGGTGATATCTTCCGATGATCCCTTTTTCAAGGAATCCTTTTTTTTCTCCTTAGATATTATCGAATGTTTCCAATCACATTAAAAAAGAATTTCAAGTTAATTTACTATTCTAACTTTAATAAATGTGTAACAGATATCGCAATATTCTCTCAAGACATAGAAACAGCTTCAGATATATTTCGAAAAGATTAAATTCATGAACAACATCAAAAATTTACCGGCAGTATTAAAAACAGAGTACGGAAACAAAGTTACTAAATTTAAATATTTATGTGAAATAATTCAGGTAAATGAACTAGGCAAAGAAGCAAAAAATTCAAGAATGAGAAAACTGGAACTAGCTTACCAATTGACTAAAGATATATATAGAAATAGAAGTCTTTCAGTGAAAACTAAAATTAATAAGGATTGCAATTCAGTAATCAAACCAGAGAGTCTCTATGCTACAGAATGTATGTTCACCACGAAAATTAGAGAAAAAAGAAAGGAAAATTTGGGCCATTGAAAACAGACAAGGGACAATTTAGAAACAGGAAAAACAAGGACCTTTTTTTACAAAGAGAACATGAATTAAAGGATGTCAGATCCAATCAGGAAAAGGAGAATCAAATTCTCTGGTCACATAATGAGGATAAATAACAACAGGCTTACGAAACAAATTTTCGATCATGTTCATAAGAGCGAAAATTCAGGGAATTAAGAAAGACATGATAGAGATTGGTATATCAGATAACGTAATATAAGACAATACAGCTTTCAAAAGAATTATACTAATCTATAATGTTTTTTAGAAGAAAGAAAAGAGAAAAAGAATTAGCATCTGGACAGAAGAGAGAAGGAAACAGCAAAGTGAATGGATGAAGAAGTATTGGAAATCAAGGAAAGCAGTACAGAAATGATTGCATTGATGCCTGATTTTTTATGTCGGCAAGAAATCTGTTATTTTTTTCGGCGTGTATAGTTTGGGTAGTACATATTTAATGATTTTTTGTGCAATCTCCTTGAGAATCATTTTTTCGCTATTCAATCCCTGCTCTTTATTTCGATAAAAAACATGTTATTCTTAATTTTTTTTTCTAATTTTTATGGTTTACGAATCATATGAAAAAAATTCTCGATATCACAACTTTTCGACAAGCTAAAGAGAAAGCCTACTTTGGCTGACCAGAGGCGGCGACACAAGCTAATAGAGTTATATTTCCGAGGTAGGCTGGGATTGGATTAGTCGAGTCCCATTCTCCCGCTAATTAGAAAACATAATTTGAATTTCCCTCGCTAATCTGTCGGCCCCCTCGTCCAATCAGGAGCCGCCACGTGTCCCTTCTTTGTTTAATATCTCACCGGCAGCCAATGTGCCTAGTTCTGTCGTTATCGAAAAGATTTAAACAAAAAAAAAAGGAGGGTGTTTCCAGAAACTTTGCCAAACTAGGCCCCTTAGTTTAATAAGACCTCGACAAGTTAGCCTTTTCAAGAAATTTACTGAATCACAACTTACATTCATTGTTTCATCAGGAGAACTAACGGTTAATAGGTAATTAACTGTTTATAGACAACGGTTTATAATTAATTAACCCTGATCAAGATGTTGATGCTGCAAGATTGAAACTTATTGCATCATATACATCAACAAAACAACTGACATGGATTGGCGTATTGATGCGAATAAATATCACTGAAATATATTAGTAAAATATGCACCTTAAAAAACAACTTCGTACATTAAAAAAAAATGTTTCTTCCTTTAGCATTAGCACTTTTCTCATAGATCGGGATCAGAATATTTTATTAACAAACAAAATTTGGGACGATTTTTTTTTTTTTTTTTTTTTTTTTTTTTTTGTAATACATTATAATGCATAAAAGATATCAACACTAAACCTACCATGACAGGTCAAATGATCCTATTCAGACTTTTTGTCAGAGGTTCTTGGAAACAACTTAGCTATATAGGTTTTTTGACTTAGCTATATAAAAATAAATCCACATCCACTTCTCTTTCATTATTCTTTTTACAGATAAATAGAGCTCTGAAAGTGTATATATGAAATGTCGGATTGTTTTGTTTTAAAGAGAATAAATAATGTGAGAAATATTACATAAACAGATTTTATGAAGAAAACATTTGAAAAATAATTCAAGAAATTCTCTAGGTTGGCATGAAATAGTCCTTTACCCAATTCACCCTAATTGTGTCTGAATCCATAAATTATGGCCGTTCAAGGTCAGCAAGTTTGCTATAGATTTCTACTGTTCTTGGAAATTGATTTTTCATATACCTCCAACTGGTAATATTTTGGACAGTTATGTTATGTTATTCTTTTAGGTTAAGTTATTGTGTTGTGGTATCAATGAAAGTGTTTAATAGGTGCCAAATTAAAAGCAGTTTAAACCGTAGGTGTTGCCACGTGTTAAACATTTTTTGTAATGACCCATTTATCAGAATTTATTATCGACTCATTCAAATTACTTCCAGGAGACAGATACGAAACGATTTAACGATAATTAGTTGAGCACACAAAGCAAGCAAGAGATCATTTGCGGCAGAACAACCAATGACTGACACTGTTTGTCTCTGTTGCGATTGTCACTAGAGCAAACATCGGTAATTACTTAGCGCTGTACAAACACTGTGTTTATGGTCTCCTGAACATAATGCCTTATTATAGGCTATCGTTATCATTTATCGTTTTATTATCATTAATAAAATTAGTTGTTTTAATTATTTAATTAATAAAAATCTGGTTTGCGTAAATAAAACTAGTATTGAATGATGAACATGAAATTTTTCATTTAGCACCAAAGCCTTCCTTATAAAAGCAACATAAGAAGTTATTTTAACAATTTTTGAATGAGTCATTGTTAATTGAAAAGGAGTCACTATTCTAAAGTTTTCAACTGGAAAATACTGATATAATTTTTCAAAAACATTTTTTTTTTTTTAACAGAATGCAATTTTTAACATGTTTGATGTTCATGAGTCCATTATCAATATAAAATAAAAACACACACACACAAAAAAAAAAAAAAAAAACTAATTTTACTGAAGAATAAATTTAACTTTTCTTAGCATCCTGTTCTCTTTACAAGTATTAGGCCAGTTGTAACATACTTAATACAGATCTACAGTATGGTTTACATAGATCGAGGTGAATGGTACCATCGGCATAATTTCTAGGACTTTGGAAAATAAAATAAAACGATGATGAAAAATTGACATTGTTAAACATAAATTAAACTAAGTATTTACAGAGAACATTTACAATGAGCGGTATTGAAATAAAATTTATCATCCTACACAAGTCATCGCTTTCTTTGTTCGTATCCTTGCGAATTCGGCGATTCACGGTATTTTTAGTCAGGTGTGAATCAAATACCTGAAATTATAAGATGAAAAAATTAAATAACATAAAATAAAATAATTAATTAATTAAATCCCGTGAAACGCTCACGCTTGCATGCTAAATTTGTATATTTTGGCAAAATATGACAATAATGACATGTTCAGTGGGCTGGCACAGGTGTTTCACGGAATTTAATCTAAATTTCATATTTCATAGTCTAATAGTAAATTTAATCAGCTTTAAGATGATAAAAAAATATTTTTGAATCGGACAAATAGTTTCTGAGTTATAGACAAAAAAGTACTACAAACATGTTTTCGCGGAGAAATAGGACTGACCGCTAGTTGGCCAATTTCTACACTTTTTCCCAAGACCATATCTTCGCTGTAAATGGTCCGATTTCGAAGTAGTTTTTTTTTTTTTTCGTTTAGTTAGTTTTAATTCCAGCTACAATTAATATACTCGTATAAAGACTTTCTTCGAAAAAAGCTTCATTTTCGTTTTATAGGTAAAAAATAGCTGTTATTTTGGGCGTTTTTGGGTTTGAAGCCGACGTCTGCCGTGGAAGAAAACTTCAGATTCAGATTCAGCATTCCAAAAAACATAAAGATCCGTTGAGAATAAAAGTTCGGCAGTTTTTTCTTCGGCAAACCTTTATTTTACTGGACTAAATGTGCTTAATTGGGAACCAATCCGAACAAAACAGATCCATCTATCGCTTCACGTTTTCTTAGTAGTAATGTGAATTCCACTTATAGAGGTAAATACAAAAAATTGTCCCATTTACAGAGGCTATTTCCATAAAATTGATTCCCCTTATTGAGGTGAAAACATTCCATTTAAAGAGTTTATTTTAGGGAAATATGATGGGATCTTGTGTTTTGTACCACTTATCCAGGTTCCACTGTATATATAACTTTTAAAACAATAATAAACCTGATATCCCAGGAAGTTATTGCTTTTTTAGTGAAGAGCAATATTACACAAGAGAAGTAATATTTTTAAAAAACCATGTTTAACCCGTTGAAGTATTTCATTGAACATGTCACTGATATTCATCACAAAAATGTAAAATCTGTCCGAAGGGTTGGCAGCTTTTTTAAACGTTATCAGATTATCAGGAAACGAGGAAAAAAAAAATTATCCAGCACCCTCTAAAACGGGGGGCTGCTGAGTGACATGAGATCTAGGCAAACAAAGGAGAGGAGAGGCCTGCTGGCGAAGCGAAAAAAAAAACCACGGGAGATTGGACTTTTTCGAAAAGTCAGTAAAGAGCGTTGACAACGGAAGCAGTGTGAGATAAGCTTGTTTTTTGCCCACATGTCGTCTGCTCTGGCTGATACCATGTGTGGGGCACCTGTTGATTGCTCAATGCCGGCCTCAGTTTTTTTTTTTTTTTTTTTTTCCTGGTGAAATGGCACCATTTAACACGAATTAGCTGCAGGTCATCCGAGGTGGAAATAATGGTTAATAATTGGGCGGAAGGCTACTACAAATTTTCAACACTATAAATCTTCTGAGATAATTAGTTATTTTTTTATATATATGTCCCAGATAGGGGAAAGGATGGGTGTAGTAAGAAAAATATCGATAAATTTTTGAGCTTTGAATATCGATACGCGTAGGTTGTGATTTTTGTTTTATGAAATGCCATTTAAAATACTCATATTACGTTACAATTATATTCCCGTTTATTTTATCTTCTTAGTCAATTTATTTCGCAACTTCAAAAATATTCAAATTATTTCAAATTTTTAAACTTTAAAAGTGATTTATTATGAACTTCGCCCTCTCTCATACGTGTAGCCAAATTTAACTAATAATAATTGTAGTTTTATATGTTTATCGATAAAAATATTGTATTAAAGTATGCAATTGATCATTATATTTTGAATGATATTTACACGCAATAATGTTTAAACGTGTTAAATTTAGATTAATTAAGATGGATGAAGATTAAATAAAGTATAATTAGACATCAAATTTTCAATTTTAATCTATGAGTTGATAATCCAGTGCACTGCTTTATCAGTGCTTACAGCTAAAGGTACCTAATTCATATTTTTACATACAATTTCAAAAAGCTGAGGATCGGCATTTTGATTTATAATAATTTTTATTCGGCGGGAACAATAATTACATCTGGTTGGATTTTAATTTCAAACCATAAAAGTGTGTGAGAGCGTGGCAAACCTCGTTTCTAGCACTTAACATTGTACATTTAAATTTTTATTGTTGCTAAACCTAGAACTATGAAAACGATGTTAAAATTTGGTACATTTCACACCATATAGCTTTTTTTTATAACAATTTAATTGAAAATAAGTAACTTTTATTATCAAAGTCAAGCTCTATGTAACACTGTACCTTTCTAACCTTTGTGACGATTGAACTTCACTGTTATCCACTTATTATTGCTTTTTCAATAAAGAATTAGTAGAAAATCATTAGATTTTATCCTTGCTAAACCATTCTTGATCTATAAAGATGATGTGGTCGAAATTTGGTAGAGATTGGTTTAGTAGTTTTCGTGGTTAGTGATCACAAACGAAAAATGGTTTGTCCTTATATATAATAGCATGAATTACACATACTTTGCCCGGTACCAAAATTTTGAGGTAAACAATTTAACTTCCACATATCGTCATCAAGGGATCGCAGGAAGAGTAATTTTCCCAATAATTCAGTACTTAATTTATTATAGTACAGAGGGACCCTCAGTATTATTTTTCCGCTGAAGCCCTTTATACAAAGAAAAGTCAGTGTAAATTTTCTTTTCTACTATCTCAAGTCTCCAGGTTTGACCTAGCCCTATTACCTAGAACGTCAAAGAATTAAGTTGTAAGTAGTGCTAACTGAGAATCGATTGAATTTAAACTTTTTTTTTTTTTTTAATTTTTTCAGCATATCTACCTCATTAGCAGATATCATTTGTGGAGCTTTTTTGTGCTAGGTTTTATTTCCACAACTGTCTTGCTAGCTGTACTGCCTCTAAAATTAAAAACTTTCCCTTATCTAAACCATTTCTATATGGTTTTGTAATTTGGGTTTTAATATACGAGTTGATATATAGTTAATATATATATAGTCGTATATAGTTGATTGTTATATTTTTATAATATAGAAGAAATGCTATCTCATAGTGTGCGTATTAAAGCGAAAAATAGTAGCAATATTTGTGATGTCATGTATCGGCTCATTGCTGTTAACAGACAGTAAGTAAAGCGGTCACATTTTCAATAACTATATTTTATATTACTAATTCAAAAGTAAAAAGGTTCCACATTTTTTTGGAGGCTACTTGATGCAAATGTGCGATACATGATATCATTGTATAAAAATGATGAACTCCACATTTTTCACTTTATTTTGAGTAATTAACTGCTGAGACTTTAATGGACCCTAATCACCTAAAGGCTGATATAAAAATATATTACCACAAATTACAGCATGCCCCTCAAACTCAATCAATCATCCTATCCACCAGCCAATTTTTTTTTCCTCTTTTGGGAAGGGCTAAAAAGTCTACCTGGAAATTTCAGAGGGGCTGGGCCATATGAAATTGAGAGAGTGTGATCGAGCAATTTCCATAATTATCATTCTCCGAGTCATCAATCAGACAATTAGCAAGAGATCAATCACCACGACTCGGTGGAGCGCCAACTCTGCCGAGGGGTTGGGGAACGGCTGTCTCTTGCCTTAGGCTTCCGTCTCAGCTCAATATCATCCTATCCTTACTCTTGCTGAGATATTATTAGATAAATTTATTATTTTAATACTTGTTAAACATTTTTATTCAAAAATAAATAAAAGAACACAATTAATTGATATCAGGAGAATGACTCCTATAGTATTAATTATTAATATTATTTTTTTTTTAATTTTATATATGGGTCATTATCCCATTATGGTACAATCGCTTGTAACAAGAGGATGTTTCCCTCACACATCAATTTAAAATATGTTATGTACAGGAGGTAGATGGTGAGATTTCTTCACGTAAGTTGACAATATGATAACGCTTTCTAATCAATTAAAGCTGATTAATTATCCAAGTTTTCTATTTCTCTAGGCATGTTACAAGACAGTTTTACAAAGTTTACCTTAATTTTATAGATATTTATTGAACTAATAAAATTATTTGAAATTGACAAATCGTTTGATCATACTTTAGTACACAGATAATCTTGGAGTTTAGCCAATTGATCCATTTCCTACATTAATATGATTTTTATGTCTGTCACATGGGTGAAACTTATCTCTCTAGAAAGTTAACAAATCATAAGCTGGTGGCTAGAAGAAGGGATGTTTTGCATTGTCTAAAGGTTGGAGGCAACAAATGATCCACTGAAATGATGTCAGACAAGTTTTCAACGATTAAAGTTGATTTTTTTTTGTTTTAAATTGTCCATTTTCTATCTACTTAGACCATCATCTATCTCCCTAGACCTCTGATTCTATCTTCCTGGATCGTGATCTAACTCCGCGGATATAGTTGTCTAGGAGCTCAATTGAAAGTAATCTGTAAAGAAAAACAGGTAAAGATTAAACTGTTCTGTGGAACAAAATATTGAGGTATAATTGTACCATTATGGAATAATGGCCCATATGAATGATTGATATTTACAACTTTATACAATATATAAGTCGTTTATATAACCCGTTATATTCATTTTTCAAAATTTCATAGGAAGACAAAATACTAATTTTTGGACCGACGAAACATTTGATGACACATTAAACCCATCTTCAATATTCTATTTTTTTTTTCATTACATGCTTGTAAAAGCAGAAAATTTCTATATTGGGCTGGGCATAACGGTTTTTCTATCAAAATTTGTATTCTACAGATGTAGTCAAATTAGATTAAATATTCCTAATATATTTTTTCAACACTACCAACAAACTATATAAAAGAAAACCTCAAATAACCTTTAGACCTAGAAAACCCCGATGATGAGATCTGTGTCCCTAAACATATAGACGTAAAAATAAAGGGAATGAAATCAATAATAAATAACTAATTATTATAATAATCTGTCTCTTTAACCGATGACTTTACGTTATGTCAAATTTTTTGATTTATTGTACATTCAAAAGTACAACTTGATTGAATGCTGCATCTGAATTAAGTACTACTGTTATGGTGCTTTATAGATTGTTAATTTATAGTGAGAAGTAGAGACAATTTGTATAACTTTTCTTGTCTGTTTTTTCGTATTCCACAGTTAAAAAGATTATCAGTTAATTGTACCTTTTATTTATTTATCAGTTGTTGTTGTTTTTTTTTACGTTGGTTGCGTTTTTGTATTCCTTGTTGGTTTAACATTCCTTGTAGCGCAATCCCAGTTTTCAGCCTTGCCGTTCAATCTCTCCTTATTAATCAGAAGACCCTCTTACTCCGAGCAATCTGCGGACCGATCGGTCGGAACAGAGCATTAATTCCGAAGATGCTGTAAGAAATGGAACGGAAGGCGGATGAGAAATGATTTGCCAGAGGCTGCTATTTGTCAAGGCAACGGAGCGAGGGCTGTTAATTTTTCCTGCCTGCGGGTGACACGGGTCCAAGAAGAAACCTGCCCACTCTAATTCTCTCCTATTGTTTTATATTCAACATTTCATTCAGTCGTTCTTTCAACGTTTCTTTCTCCCTCTCCTCCTTACCGCCGGAACAAATTAGACTGAGGGTCGGAATGATAATTTTCGCGACCCTTCGTCCCGATCCTTGAGGGTTTTAACATTTCTTAAGTCAACTCTCTTGGGAACCTTTCAGTTGAATTTTATATTAGCCTGTCTCAAAACTGTTCATCTTAATGAGACTTGGATTTCTTATTCTCCTGGTAAATCTTTTTCCTTCTCCATCTACCTTTTGTTTTGTTTTATTATTGTATATTTATCCTCAGCTGAAAATTAATACACTAAGTGCTAATAAAGTATTGTCTGTAAAGTTGGTTACATGTAGAGCTTACTCATTAAACAAACAAAAAAATCTTGAGTTGACTTTTTTTTCCTAATATTTTACCGACCAGCTTTCGGTCCAAGTGACCTACAATGAAATATGCCAATGTTGGAACGATAATAGTTTATTTTTTGCCAACTTAACTATGTTAAACGCCTTAAAAAAAATACTCTGTATATCGTTTTCCATGGTCATGTTTAATGACTTACTGAACAATGTATGATCAATTGGAGCGGTAGCAAATATTAGAATAAGTAAAAAAAAAAGTGTTGGGGCTTTAGGGACTCGCTCTAGCTTTGTTGGTGTTGCTCGCATCAAAAATTAAACGGTAATTCATCAGAAATTTAATGGAGAATATTTTTTTATTTATAACATTTTGCGCTAGTTGCTACCCTTTAGGGGCTTTATTAGACTGAACGAAAAGTAGTCACGTTTGAAACCACAATTTCCTCTTAATTAAGTTAAATTTAATTCTTAATTAAGTAATTTCATCCTCTCAGTTCTAAAATTGAAAAACGCATCAGATTATAGATAGAACTATCCATGATCTATTGTTTTCCTAGTTAGGGAGTAACTGAGTTTTTTGTTTTTTTATGACAATGTGAAAAAATTGGTTCTTAACTCAAGATTGGAAAAAACGTTTTCCCATAACATTTAGTGAAGTCTAATAAATTAATAATAAATGAATATAATAGGGATTTTGAAGATATATAAATTGAGTTTTTTATATGTAACACGATACGTATGTATTATTTTTCTAATCCAAATCTGAATATGCGTGTATCAAGTATACATTTACTTTATCGAGGTATAAATAACATTTACTTCTTTTGTGATGCAGAAATATTTGACCTTCAATGAACAATGTATAAAGAAGAAAGCACATAAGAAAGCCCGAGAAGCAGACATTGCATGGCGGATCCTGCCAGCACAGATTCCAGTGCACCGACAGCTATTGTTGAGCGAAGACTTCCCTCTCCGTCGGCGATTTCTAATTTGCGGCCTTACCCCTTCTCTTGACGGATTAGGGGTTCATTTAAATTTGCCACCCCTTTCTTTCCCCTCGCCACCGCCCTCAGGAATTTCAATTCAATCTATTTCTTAATTAGTCATTTGTGAGGGGCCGGGAGAGAATTTTCCCCGGGCAGAAGGAAATCGGCCTGAGGAACCTCCGATAATTTGATTATAATGAAAGGAAAGCCGTCCGATAATGGAGTTGGGCTCGGCCTCTCCAATCGACTGGCTAATATCTGTTTGCATAGCTTTACCAATGAAGTGCACTCTTGCTAATAATATTACACTATCAACAAAATAAGCTTTTGTTCTTCATAAAATCTTTATAATTTTTTATATCCTAATAAACATTAATTCTAATTAATGCCCTGTTATTGCCTACATTTAAGGCAGATTGTGATAGTTACTCAATAAAAGATAAAAGAAAATTAAATAAAAATTAAAAGCAAACTATTGACTGAGGTATTTAATATACCGTGTCATTTTTACTTTAGCCCCGCGTTTATTAATTAGCGATTAATGTAATTAATAATTCCTAAATGTTCATAAACATAACCTAAATAAAGGATAGGAATATGAGTAAACAAAACATTTATTTATTTTCCATTTAGAAATATATAAATTGTGTAATGATATTATTTAGAAGGCAAATATTTCCTAATATTTGCTAAAATAACATAAAATAAACTCACAAATGCATGATTCAATCATACACCTTCTAGTTCCACGTCCTCTTTTTTTTCTTCTTTCTAATGACGCCCACAATGATTCCACACGTTGTGTTTCCAGACAAACTTTGATTATATTCTTTTCTATATACCCAAGGAACTATATTCTCAAGGTACTTGGGGTCTCAAATAATGGGGAAAAAATATATGAAATTTAAGATCAAAGCAAAAAAGATGATGTACGGCAGTCCGAGAGGAAATAGATTGAGAGGGAGACCAAGGCTGAGGTGGCTGGACAACTTCCAGGATGACCTAAGAAGATTGGGAGTGAATGGTTGGAAGAAAAGAAGGAAGATAGACAGGATGGTTGTTGATTTTTCGTGAAGCCAAGGCCCGACTAGAACTGAAGGCTGCAGTATAATAATAATTATAATAATAACTGGAAATATATTGTATTACAATTAAATCGTAAATGAAGTTTTCTGGATAGTGGTAAATATTCTTCTTATTCTTCCTCCTTGTGCCTTTCAGCGCAGATATTGCTTGGTTTAACCCTAACCAGCGCATTTTTCTATTGCTTTGAAACATTACATTTTGCCTAATAACAAATATTTTAAAAGTTTAAATGAATGGGAACCAGGATCTGTCCAGTGCTTTCCTACTTGATTTCTTAATTATACAATATACTTGATCTTTGGTTTAATTAAAATGTTATTTTTTTTCAAATATAAAAACATTTCATCGTTTCATCCTATACAGATGTCTTTGTTAAGTAAGTAAATGGAATTCGGAAGGATTTTTAAATTCATCTAATTTTCTTGGAGCATTACGTTCTTTAGTGTATTTAAACTTGTCTTACAGGGAATGGAGCATTTATGGTTATATTCAAAAGAGCTTCATAGACTGTATTGCGAATTTTTCTCAACTGTATCTTGGATCGGCATTATAAGTACACGTTTCAGCTCGACTGGGCGCCATTACCTCGCATGAGGAATGGTCCTAAATGGCTATATGTCAGCTGAGCATGACCTCCCGTCAAGCCTTAGTCAGCAGAGAGAAGGGTTGGGCTCGATAACTAATTACCGGGCCGGCCTCGGGCCTTATTAATTATCCGGCAGAAATAAAAATCAAACTTCCTGGGGGAGGGGGTTGATTGACTCTCCCAACCCCCTCGGAGAAACAATAACTCAAGAACAATGAGAGGGTCTCGCCCGGGTCAGATGAGCCGTGAATTAAATCCGGCGGCCTCCCTCAACAGGCTGGGGTTTTTCTTTTATTTAGCCTTTTTAGAATTCCGCATCAGTCCTCAAGATTTGTTCCTTCCCAGAGTCCATTTATTATCGCATCTTAAAGAGATGGAGTCAGTTTTTTTACAGATGTTCATCCCTTCATTAAAAGAAAGAAAAAAACATTGTAGAATTTATGAATGATAATTAGTTTATCATTATAGCAAGAGCTTTTCCCGTTATATCCTCTGCGTAAAACAATTAACACATAAAACACACACGTCAGCTATCGAAGGTTGTTCGATTGGTGCGACGTCTTCAAAATGGCGGACGTCTAAGGGTCTTCGACCCCTGTTAGTGCGCATTAAATTCATTTTGTGTTCGTCAATCATTGTAGTATCAACTCTGAATACGTCCTATTCTTCGTAAATGGCCCTCTTCACACCATATTAATATTTCCAATCATAAAGAAGAACTGTAAAACTAATATTTATATTCGGAACATTATCCTTATTTAGTTCCCAAGATATGAATGAATTTCTCTTCTTAATGGCGGTTGTCAATTTGGCCAAATGAAGTCGAGCTTTGGGGATCTATAATCCTCAAAAAGAAAAATCCTTAACTCTCCGTTATTTGTCACAAAGAAACTTATCCGTAGAGATCTTAATGTTCAATATGTTGTTAATTTAGCTCAAACCTGAAACATATCTTTTCATAGTAAACTCCATAACCAATCGAATCTACTGGTTTCTCAATTTGCTTCCCTTTAGAATCCCTGTAACCCTCCCTGGCGTTTAAAAATGGCCTAGAGAGAGACCTTCTAATATAAACATTTTATTGTAGAGGTACTAATAAGTTGTTCTTAAAAAGTTATTATCTTGCCGTTGCTGTCTCTTTTCATACATTTTCTTGATTTTTATATTGCATAGAGTTGTCATTAGCAATAGATAATTAAAAATACAAAAACAAAATATTTTACTACCTAAAACGCAGCGTCCGTATGTTTGTGTCCATAAAATTCGTTGCTTGATTGACTTAATATCTTTTACAATTTTCCATTTCTATTTAGGTTTGTTTTTATAAACTTTCTCACGGGAACGGGAAATCCCAACCTTTTTGAAAGGTATAGTAAAAACATTTGTATTCAACATACGATTTTAAGAAAGAAAGGTTGAGGTTACAGTTACGGATCATCTGAATCTCTTGATTGGTACCAATAAAATTTAAAATTTTACGAATTCTTTCTCAGCATAAGCTTGACGAGACGTATCCTTGCCTTGGCAAAACACCGGAGAGGGGTTAGGAGTCAGTCGTTGGTTATAAATGAAATAGTTGCTGGAGAGGAGAGGGCTGGCAGTGATGAATGCTATTCTGTAACGAAGGGTTTATCTCCAATAATGGACCTTGGAGTTGGAGGCGGTGACTGACGGCTACACTGAGTCACTGCACTCGCAGCCCGGTCACCAAACTTTTCAGTTCGGTAACTAATTACCAACTTTTTACACCCTACCTACTCCGTGGGGTTGAGGTGATGTAAGGTAATCCTATATGCATACATTAGGGCCTTAACTAAGGGCAGAAGGATGCTAATGCCACCTTAAGGGCTTATATGGAGATAGCTCTGCCTTAAAAACACCTCACCCCCAAGCTCATAAAACTCCTTGTAAATATTTACTCTGTGTTAATGACTCTTCTTCATATTCGGTCTATGCATCTCATAACATCAGCATGATAAATTATGTAAAATTTATATCAAAGTAATATTTTTTTGAATGCACAACGCGGTTCTTATTCATGTGCTATTCCAAAGAACTGAACCACATAAAATTATTTTAAATACTCCTATATTTATATCTCTGTACCTCGGTGGTACACAACACTATGTCCTTTTTTTACCAAAAATACATTATTACTTATTCTTATTCACCTGTTTCCTCTTTATACAGAGGTATAGAATTCTATGTTTTAGAAAAATTAATTGTAAAGTAAATTACGTAAAAATGTTTTTATTTATTTATTTTTTGGAGGGAGGGCAAAACGTCCTTATGTACTCCAATTATGGCAGGAAGGACGGGTTACCAACCTATTCTAGCCTGGATGGGAAAGTCAAGATTTATTTCTTACTCATAAGTATAATAGACAGTTCAGGAAATGAAATCTTTTTTCTTTAAAAGAGGTACAAATCTATACTATTATAAAAGAACTAGCCATTTTGTGATCACTAACCGCGAAAACTACTGAATCAATCTGTACCAAATTGTAACTACATCATCTTCTTAGTTCAAGGAAGGCTCATCCATAATAAGATTTACAGATTTACAATTTAATTGTCATAAAAAAAGCTATAAATATGTGGTGCGCAGTGAAGTTTGATAATCGACCGATAGTTGGCGAGCACCATTTGAGAGAGGTTACAAAGGTACGGTATTATATAGAGCTTGAAATTTATGATAAAATTTATTTATTTTCAATTCAATTGTTATTAAAAAATCTATAAATATATGGAGCGACATGTGGCTATTTTTCTACAACAGAGTTTGCAAAACTATTAAATCCTACCAAATTTTAACTTCATCTTCATAGTTCTCGGAAGGTTTATAATAATAAGTTTTACTATAATAGTAATTAGAATGTATAGTTTTGAGAGCCAGAAACGAGGTTTGCCAAACTGTCATATACTTTTATGGTTAGAAATTAAAATCCAAACAGATGAATCGATAAAATTATTTCTTCCTGATTGTATGTCTACCTGTGTTTTTACGTAATCTTGAAGTACCTAATCAATGCAATTTGAACAAGTTAAAAATGACTGCAATGTGTGGAAATATCATTGAAGAAATAATGTTAAATTTCATGCTTCAACACAAAATTTTTATCGATAAACAAATGCAATTCAATTATTAGTCAAAATTTATCTTATAAATTTATCTTAGTTCTTTACTTATAAAAGCGGGCGAAGCCGCGAAGTGGGATGCTAATCTATTATAAATCACAAACCGGTTTTTTTTCTCGGAACATTTCCAACGACCATCATAATATTTATTATATTTCCAAGGACAAATCACCACACAGGGACAACTTCTATTCATATGATACCCAGCAATAAGCCCCGAAGTGCTAGTAAAACTTTACACCCTGGAACAGTAGGACTGAAGGACTCGATGAAGAGTAATCCTTCAGTACTCAAAGCCTTATCTTACGCCCTCCAACAAGGGGCAGTAAAAAAGGGTTTCCGGGCTACCCAGATAACCAGGGGAGGGTACCCTTGTCTTAGGGTTAATTTTGCCCTAACCCTTGCCTGTCGTCGCCAGGGCTCCTCCTCTCCTCTCCCCGAAGGGTGTTCAACATCAACACTAACATGCATTACCCGCTCTAATGTCACTAGTAATTTACCAACAGGGTCCTGGAGTCAGGTATAAAGTTAGGCGGGTGGAAATAACGTTACTTTAATTATTTAACTAATAATATTCATAGTTAAAATGAAGTATTTAATACCATGTTATTTTTTTGTAACATGGAACATGCTTTAACGGTGACCTAGTTGGTCAAAAGCGATACGTTTTTGGGGAACGCTAGGTCCTTACGCTTAGTCTGATAGTTTGATATTAGGACGGTAGGAATAGTTAGGAGCTCAAATCTCGTTATACTAAATAACACCAGTTCTATAATGAGTGAGCTCCTTTTGACCTTGTTTCTCCTAATACGAAATAAAAAAACTTTAACCAGGATTTGACCGATCTTGCTCGATCGCTCTCGGCTGTTGTGTATTACTCTACCTTGGAAATAAACAATACAATCATACAGGTTACATTAGAATATAAGGGCATAGACGGTCAGCAGGTTTAAGTTATTTAATTTGAAAATGTATCTCCTACAGAGAACTGAGTTTCTTCAGTTCTGAGATTTCTTCAGTTCACAAGTAAGCGAGAAAAAATAAATAAAAAACTTATCGTTGGTTCCAATTCAATTCCGCTATGTTCCATGTTATACTTTCTTTAGCCGACAGGCTCAAGGGAAACGCTTTTAAATACTTTCTGATTTTTTAAACTGTATACAATGAACAAGTAGTTTAGAATCCAAACCCGTTTTTCATAATTTTCAAACAAGAGAAAAATTTGATCACATTTATCTCTACCTTCAATATCGTGTCCGTCGAGTGATCTTCAATTAGTGAAATTTCAACTTCAATGCATGCTTACACCCGAAGCTACGGGGAGTAGCCAGAGTCCTGCGGGCGCCCAAGTTCCTATAAGCCAGTTGTTAAATAGATTGTATATATAGAGCACGGGGATCCATCAGAGGATGTGGATAAAAACCATGTGAGGCTTAATCGTTCTATGTATATTAGTACATTCAACCAATGTTTACAACTGAATAATCATGGAAAAGTTCATTAGGTTCCTAACATGGCACAAAGTGCATGTCCCTTTTGGGATTGCTCTAGCTTTTACCTAATCGACACTATTGTCAATTGCAGCTTAGACGTTTGTCCCATTAAGTTGGCAGGACGCAATTACACGAGAAGAGACACAGTAGCAGAAGAAGCAATCAGTAGCACTGGGTTGGGGGTGGGGTGAGAGGGCGGAGTGTGTTACCTGTGGTATAAGATATTTAGAGGGCGGCTGAGTGGGTCTGACGTTTTTACCAACCCCCCTAAACCGCCTGTCACACCCACCTCCTTCATTTCCACCGCCTCCCTAAGACGCCAGGATATTGTTTTTGCCAATTTAGGAAGCATAAGTTAACTCCCTCCAGCTCCATAGGAAATGATATATACTTGAGATATTAGGCAGGATGGAGGGGGATGTCGCGGGGTTGCGGTCTTGGCGGTGTCATTTTCGCTGGGGGGTCGGAGGGGATCAAACCGAAAAACGGAAACTTAATTAAGATATCGGAAGGAGTTTTTTCAGTTTCAATATCTGGCTATCTGTTGGGATATCTTCGTGGGGGTTCGTTCTATATTTTCTATTTGTTTACCCAGCACTGATGCTCTATATAACTTTTTAGATTCAATGTAGGCTTTCTTATCCCTAAGAAAGTGCACATCTTTCCATATACATGTGCATTAAATATTTTTTATATTATTTTGTCAATTTTTAAGATTCCAATTTGAGCGTAAAAAATAAATTCATCTATTAAAATGCATGAGGCCCGTAACAAATAAAGTTTGGGTTAGCTTGTTTAAGGTGGACATAATAATGTGAATCATAAATGTAATTACTGTCAGAGATAGTGTTTATTTACACTAAGAGATTCCAACGTTGAATGGTTTAGAGGTTAAGAACTGTTGTGTCCACGAGAAACCGAGCTGTCACTACAAATAAAAATTCTCCGAAATTCCAAAAATTCCCTCCAATTATTTTTTCATCACTTATTTCAGTAATGCCACACCAATGTTAAGAAGTCACAAGGACAAGAATTAAATAACTCGTGGATTGGTTACTTGGACATCATAATCTCGATAAGCACATTTCCACATTCTTCCACTATTAGATTCTAAAACTAACACCCATTAGTTAAGTTAGTTTCGCCCTATCGGTTTTAAATGTCGTGGAATAAACAAAAAATGTAACCCTTGAACACTAAAATTCCAAATAATTTCATTTAATATCATTTTACATAACATGAATCGATTTGGAAACAGTATTTTAACGAAGTTTACTTCATTGAATTTTAATGGGCAGGAGATTTAAATTTGCTTGTAGTTTGAGAATCAGCCCTATAATAGAAACTCAGTATTTACAGTTTCTTGTTAAAATATAATAAGAACCGGCCATAAAAACATATATTCATAAAATACTACATATTCCAATCTAAATCCTTGACACTCATTACAGACTCCCCAACTTGCGTGTAAAACGCAACGCTACATACAGACTTACGCATTCCTAAAGTTAAGAGCCATATTCATAAAATTGACTAACATTTTCATGACTAATTGAATGGGTACTCTAACAAACAAGGTGCAGAATGAGCTATCGCAAATTCCAGATATAACTCAACGGAGGCTGAAAGTAGCAAGATGAGGTAATGTAGTACCACACCTAGGTATTGTACTTACCCATTGTTATACTCCAAATGTTGCTGAATCCCAAACCAGATTATTATTCTGCCATGATAAGCTCCACAGCAACTGGAATATACAATTTTAATGTAATAATTTTTTACACAATTACTTGATATATACACGTATTTTATATACAATCGTAAATATCAATATGTACTTAAAAAAATAATATGTTGGATAACTTTATAGTATGCTATATCTTCTGGTAGAATTACCTTTGATTTTACCACCCACTTACAGCTAAGCCTTAGTTACCATTACCTGTAGCGTTAACAAATGGGCGTGAGGTAAAAAGGGCTGTTACCTGTTGCAGTAAGCTCTCTATTGGAAGGCCCTCATTACTCACTATTAGGGCCCAACAGCCCTCCTATATCACTGTCCCTTCTCTCTAGTGTCTCAGCGGATATCTTGGATTTATATTCCTCGGTGTAGTAATGGCTTTAAATTTGAGATTTTACGTATCCATTTTAAATAAATATATTAATAAAACATTTAAAACTGGCAATGTTTTTTAAATCTTGTTTAATGATAAAAATGGTCTATCTTGTTTAATGAATTTTAACCCAGCTAGGACTCAGCAGTAACCCTCCGAAGACGATGTCATATTTTTTATTAGTATGACAAATATTAAATACAAATATTTATTATACAATTTTTATTTGTGTTTGACTAAAGACTACTTATATTTATACCTAATTATTATTTGTTTGTTTGCTGGGGTTCAGCGTCCTTATGTACTCCAACTAGAGCAGGAAGGACGGGTTATCCCACAATTTGTCAAACTACACCATGTATGGGCAAACTTTTTTTGCCCGGATGAAATAGAAAAACATCTAGGCAGGCCGAAAAAATTGAACAAAACAAAGTTTTACAACTAATAAACTTTATTTTTGACTTAATCTCATTACACTCAACTTATATGGTACAACGGTAGAATATCCGGAACGCAACGAGAAGAAAACAATAAGTCTATTCTTGCTTTGCAGAAAATAAATTTTGACTTATGTATAATTGTGTGTGACCATGTCGCGGGCCGGATTGACTAGCCCGAAGGGCCGCGCTTGGCCTACACTATCCAGAGTGGGAAGGCAAGATTCATTTCGTGGACCAACTACAAAATAAATATTAACCCGCCTTAGTGGGATTCGAACCCACGATATTCTGTACCGACTGGGAGTGGAGAGCATTTATTTATCTAAGTGTTAGCGAGAAATCCTCTTCGATGAGATTCGTTCCGATCTGTCAGTAGTGTGAGCTACTTCTTCTGTACTTCTACAGCCAGGGGTGGGCCTTGGCTTCCTGAACAATATTCCTCCAGACATACCTATCCATAGCATTCTCTCTCCTGGTAGTCACTCTCAGCCGTTCAAGATCATCTACCACGTCACTCAGCCATCTTCTTTTCCGCCTTTCCATTCTTCTAGGACCATATTACTTAATTTGGAGCATCCTTTTTGGGGTTCTGTGTTCAGGCAGTCTTATGACATGCCCCAGCCATTCAATGCAGCGGGATTTTACAGAACTTGTAACTTTAGTTTTCAACAGTTCGTTTATCTCATTGTGTGTTCTTATCCTCCTTATAATAATAATATGTTTGAATAACATATAATTGCTATTATATTGAATGTTATTATTCAAACATTATATTTCAAATGTTTTCGTTTTGTTGACTATTATAGTTCATGCGGCCAACTTTCTTTTTAAAAAGTAGACATAAAACTTGAATTTTCGTTTCTCCTAAAAACGGTTGAGAAGGACTTAAGAAGGCAGTGGGGAGCTGAAGTGAAGATGCCATAAGGAAGATTATCTCCGAAATAAGTGCATAAATACTGGCTCATCTCCACCAGAGGCCATCCCTCAGGATTCCAATCTAGAGGAGAATATGACTTCATTTTTTCTTTTCCTTTTTTTTTTTTTTTTTTTTTTTGTAATCTAAATAATTTTATTTTGCTACAGGCACTTGGCGGGGCGACCCTTCTCACTTAGCGCCCTTCTAGAAGAAAGGAGGAGGGGTAAAAAAAAACCAGATTAGAGGGCCATTGTAAAGGGAACCTCAGGAAGTGGGAGGGTATTTGTCAAATTAACCTCGGGGTCCTTAAAGATTAAGGACCTATCTCCTCAGGAACAACCCCTTCGTGCCAGTTTTTTTTTTCTTTTTAATTATTGCCGCTTACAGGGCACAAACACCGGGGCTCTGTTAACAGAGGCCTTAAGCGTTATTAGAGCCGTAGAGTTAATACACTGGTCATCATCCCCCATCATAATCCTCATGAATTTTTTCTTATTAACATTTTTATTATAGCTGGTGTATTAAATTCGTTCACGGGGATCTCTTGTAATTAAAACGGTCTTTTTTTTCTGCCCCTCCTCATCTTGTACAAGGCTAATCCTCTCTTGCAACATCTGGAAGGTGCTTATGGAACAATATGCCTAATTTTACATTGAAAAGTAAAGAATTTCTCTGTTTTTACTAACTTGTAATTAACTATTATTGTAAGGTATTAATAAAATTTATGTGCATGACTATAAAACATTGATGTCTCTATAACTACTTATTCTATTCTATGACTGACTGAAGACTATGATTGATCCCTCTATAAACCAAGATCATCATTGATCCTACAGTCAATCCCCCCGACCCCACTCCTCTTCATATAAAAAATTGTATCTTGTTCCTGTTTTAAAATAAAAATAGAGGATTAAAAAAAATATACATATTAAAATTATTAAACACTAATTTAAAAAAATGGTATCTCTACCTAAAGGCTGGTAGAGCCTTGTCTGATTGGAAGAACTAAATACATTAAAATACTAAAAATATGTTGCAATATAAGGTTGATTTAAAAATAAGTACTATATTTGATCAATTTAGGTGATTTTTATTATTTATTTTTTTATTTATCCAATGCCCGTCTGTGGCAGTTTAGCCATCTGACGACGAGCCTCTCAGTATCGATTTATAATATCTTCTTCTGGGTAGATGAGAGCAGTGCAAACCCTCACTTGATCTCCGTCCATGCATCCGATGTTGCATAACGGGCTAAAGTCACTGTCAGCAAGACCAATGAGGTGCAAGTGGGCTTGCAAGTAGTCGTGTCCTGTGATTAGTCAAAATCGTGCAACGGCTTCAGCTCTCGGTGTTTCTTGGGATCGGTCCTACCGTGGCAAGTTCCTCCCATTTTTTGCCAGTGCTTGATGCCATCAGGGTCATTTTAATTACGCTACTGACCGTGGCGTCTATCAAGTTTCTTGCTCTTTTTAAAGTGAGTGGCACGATAGGCTGGTCTGACTCTGCTCCCTGCTTAGCCCAAGACGACCCAACCAGTCAAAATAATTTTTGGTGAAACTGATTAAATTTGAATTTTCTGCTTACGTCGGAATGCTACTCAACCGTTTTCAGATCATGACTGACTATAAATCTAATTATATGAATTTGATAACATTAGCTTTCAGGGCATACGATTTATCTTTTGTCTTTCAGGCATAAATTGATGATTTCTGGGTTGGTGACTCTTATTTGGCTTCTGGTTCTTTGCTTATAAATGTTTACTCTAAATAGTAGATGTTTCTGTAAATTGGGTATGATTTTGGGTTTAGAGCTCAATCGATATCCATTGAAGCAGTGTGGTTCTTAATTAATCCTTAAAAAATATTAAAACAATATAACGTAAAAGATAGAGTTGGGTATTTACACTTATTATATTTTTTTATTTTTTTTACCGCTTAACTTCAATAAAAAAAAACTATAGAATGTTTAGATATGGTTGTCAGAATTTAAAACAAGATTTAATCACAAAGCATTAAAATCAAATGAGGGAACTCAACCAAATGTGTCATTTTATTACACATGGCAGTGAAATGAAAATAAAAAATTATAATAAAATCAGATATTTAATATATTTTATTAAAATATTTTAAATATCTGTGCTTTTATAAAAAAATAATATGTATATATTTTTATAGTCTTCGCCACAATAAATTCCAAAGTAAATATGTTCAGGAAAAATTAATAAAGACTGGTTGGATATTAGCAGTGAATACCTGACAGCCTGTTGGACAGACAGCACTCCGATATTTTTATTCAGAGCTGCATTAACATTTTCATTATGACTCAAGCAATGAAGGGGTGCATTTCTTTAACAAGTCTCAAGAAGGAAAACTGAATTTTTTTCTGATTGCCTGAATTCATTTGAATATTTTACAATGGCAGTATTAAACTTTCTACTGGATTATTTACTTACAAGGGGGCAGCAATTGGAGCTAGTCATCTGGACTGGATCCCTTTTTTGCATTTAAAACATCCCCGATCGGAGTTTCTTTTATTTATTTATTTATCCGCCTGGAATTTTGTTATTCGGAACTGTTTCGACGGTTATTTAGTCCAATCATCTAATTGTTTTTGTTGGGAAAAAATACAATAAATTTGATTCATTTGCAGGTGTTTGGTGAACGATATCTTGATACTTGGCAAACCAAAGATTTCCCCTAATGCTGATCACAGGATACGTGTCCTTTTTTTTTTTTCTTTTTTTTTGTAATATCTCGAAAAATATTGGTCAATCAAACAAACACTTTCTTTATATATTTAATAAGGTTCTTGAGGTTCGGTCAATAAAATAGCAACTTATTTTGGCGACGTTTCGAGACTATATTGTTCTCATAATCGTGCCAATCATAATCATAATGTTAATGGTAGATATGTTATTAGTATCTACTACTAAATTTGGAAAATTCTAGTACACAACCGTTGTATTAATTAATTAGACCTATTTGGACATACACAGTTGAGATTTGGGGTTACAGTAATCCTTGCGATTCTTCTCACACCCAATCCTTACAATCCACAACCCTTCGGAAAATCCTTAATAATGCATATTATGTCACAAATTTAACTCATCCTTAATGAACACAAAGAATTTTTGGCCCAGTAAACGACGATGGAAATTGGAGAATAAGGAGGAACGAAGAATTGGAAGAGCTATTCGGGGAACCGAATATAGTGGCGGTCATTAAGGAAGGAAGGTTGCGGTGGCTGGGACATGTCCAACGGATGCCGGACGAGAGGCTGCCGAAGAGGATGGTGAATGACAGACCTGAAAAATCTAAGAATAAGAGGATGGCGAAGAAAAGCTATGGATAAACTCCAATGGTCATTTCTTCTGCGTGAGGCCAAGGCCCATCTAGGGCTGTGGAGCCAAGCATCTATGAAAAATGTATCCCTTTCCTCAAGAGAAAAAATTCCGGAAAAAACAAGGAAAATATTAATAAATGAAGTGAAATAGGAAAAGAATGGGGGAAAAAAGAGAGGAAAAATAGTAAAAGGAATAAATAGGGAAAGGGAAATAATAATAATAATAATAAATAAGAAAAAAAAATATATAAATATATAAAAAAATAAAAATAAAAAAAATTAAAAAAAAAAAAAAAGTTATTAGTTTGTCTATTATTGGTTTTTTCTAGAAACTATTAAAATTATATTGTTTAGTAATTGGATTGATGAGTATTGCTGTGTGTGTAGCAACCCAATAAAGTTGGGCAGCACCTCAATAACCCCCAATGTTTTCTAGTTTTTTTTTTTAACTATTGATATATACAAATTCATACATTATAAACAACTAAATAAATAAAATTTAGTAAATTAGAGGAAGGCGATTGCATTGATATGTCAATAACAAGTAAAGAACTACTCATTAGTAGCAATTCAATAAAGGTTTTACATGAAAATGTTTTTTAGCCATCTTCTTTTCAGACGCTTATCGAGAATTGAGTGTAAGGCAAGTAAGGTAACTAGTGGATTCTAGTGGGTATGGAGTTTACTATGAAAGGATATGTATCTGATTTTGGCGGAATAAGGAAGATATGGAATATTAAGATCTTTATGGATAAGCCTAGTTGTGACATACTGTATACTGAGAATTGAGGATTTGAGGTTTCTTTGAAGAAACAAGGGTTTTGGATTGTGAGGACTGGATATGAGAAGAATTGGTAGGTTTATTGGAGCCCCTAAGCTCATATTAATAGGTCTTTTATGGTTTAATGGGAGCTTTGACCTCTTGTTAAGTAAATTTTGGAGTAGTCCGAAACGACCAACAGTTTCTCTTCTTTCTTTTCTTTGTCTGTAGACAAGATTCAAGGGAAGCAGAAATAATTTTAATACAGATATCATTGATCCGAAAATTCTTGTATTAAAATTAGTTAACAACATTACTGGGAAGAATTGTTACACGTTTTCCAAATCTCGAACTTATAATTATTCTGGTGATCCTCAGTACCCTAGGTATCGACTATTTGGCGAATTATCGGATGAGATACCCCGCCCAAGAAGGCGATTAGGGGAAGCCGAGGAGATATCGCCGGGCTAATATGCAAATCCGAGAGGTCGATAGGGTATGTCTTAATTAAGGGGGCCTCTCAATCTGTGGTGGCTGTAATCTGGGCCCCCCTCGCTTTATGAACGTCTTCAGCCTCTGCCTTTGTTGGTCTTTTATATCTTTCCGCGGGATGGCATGTAAGTGCCTGGGTCTCCCCTCGGGTCTGCGGTACAGAACCACACTTCCACTCTGGTAATAATGATTCTTTGTTGGTATTTTTGAAATTCCATTTCATTTGTATCGTATCAGCCATATAATCCAGAACGCTGAGAACACTTGAATAATCATATCTGATTAATTCAATCAGTTAATCATCCGTTTTCTTCTATACTAAATTCTTCGATTGGTCCTAAATACCTTAAACATCCTATCCGCAGCGACATAAACGTTCCATTTAAAAAAGCTGTAAAATCCCTGGCTGTCGTGAAGATGTCGATAAGTCAAAATATTGCACTTTCAATCAAAAAGTTTTTATCATTTTCCAAAATCCTGTAACTATTCTAAAAACACCATTTGTGCCAAAATAGATACTTAAAGACATTATAAACAGGCAAACTTTTCACAACGCAGATATATCCTACAATCGAGTCTTGAAGGCATATTTACTTCATTTTCATAATAGTTTAACTTAGTTAGATTCTGTCCCAATAATATTGTGTTAAGATGTCAGAAGTATAAGAAAGAAATTTTATGATGCACAGAGCCCAAATCTATAAATTTACTTCTATTTAGTACATTGTAAAAGTGTGGCTACTGACTATGAACATTGTTATTAAAACATTGCTTACACTTTTATTATATTATCTATATTATAAATATGTTTTATCATCTAAATAAATATTAACAAATATCCTGATTACTATTTAAAAATACATTAAGCGTAACATGAATAATTCATATTTAATCATTTTAAAGAAGAGTATTTATAAACATGTCTGCCACCATGTATAAAATATGTCCGTGATATTTTTAATACCATCTACTATTCAATTAAAACTTTATATCACAAATATATGAATAGAATATAGATTATATAATTTATTTTTTGTAAGTTCACTTCATAGGAAAACGACAGACAATCGAATCACTTAAATTAAAGTACGGTAACACTCTTTCGGCAATCGCCTTTTTTCGTTCTTCCTTTCATTTGGATTACATCTTTTAACGATTTACCATGATATTGAAATCCATTGATATATCTTCTTTCTTTAGATGTCCTGGGCAAAAATATCGGTGTTCATGATTTCCAATTTCTGTATGTCCTTCTGTATTTCTGTGATCCATGTTGTTGCCTGTTTTCCGAGTCTTTTTTCAGATAATCTTCTCATGTGACCATAAAATTTTAACCGCCTTTTCGTGACATCCAATTTAATGTTTTTTGACTATTCGATTATGTTGAAATATTTAGCCGTCTTTTTTTTTTTTTTTTTTTTTTTTTTACGGTTCTGAATTCTACATATGATCTTTCTTTCTTCTTTCTAGATATTTACAAAATTGCGCCTATTGTTGGGTGATAAAATTTCATTCAAATGTCATATTTTCGTGTTTCGTGACTTATTTATTTTTATATATTATTTATTTATTTTATTGTTTTGATTTTTTTTAAACATGTTAGTATAAATATCCACAGAAGCCATCTGTAAAATTTAATACAATGGTTTTTTTTTAATGAGAAAACATTATTAGTTCTGCCTCGCAATAGGAAAAACCAGGAAAATTGTTTAAACTCAAATATTTTTATAGTTTACAAAAATAAATTAATCTTCCTAAATGTATGTATAATAGATTACCATTTTCTTCTCATTTATAATAATTTGGTATTATTGTACTATAAAATTATAGTTAGTCACTATGTCTTGTGCCGATATTAAAATATCTACATTGTTACTAATATTCAACGATAACAATATTTGTCCGTTGCATAAGAAGGCCCAATAAAATCATGGTACTACAGTATTTGTAACTTTATTTTTGTTCATACTTTTTTAATTGATAAAGTTTATAATTTTTTTTTCTAATGTATATATATTGGTTATTAAGATGATTTAATCCTCTTTGTCTAATAATTTAAATCTTGTTACAGATTTAACAGAGCCGATTGGTTCCCGGCTTGTGAGCAAGGTGAGTTAACTCATAATATTACTTACGGTAAGCTTGTTTCCTGATACCTGAAGACTTACCTAGTTCGAAATTACCTCTATTGAACTTTCTTGTCCTACACCATAACATAATTCATGCTTAAACATAAATTTCGTTGCTCAATAGACATTTTTTGTTTCTGGCCCAGGATATTTTTAAAAATAGGATATACTATTTATTCCAATTGAAAAAATAAATAGATTTTTGTGAAGTTCTATGGAATATTATAATATTAATTTAAGAAAGATGAAAAAAATATTTGTCTTAACAATCAGTCAAATAATTTTCTTTATTACCTCGGAATTGAATCTTCCGGATTGAAGCAAAACATATACTTTGAATAAAAAGTCAAATTCCTTTTTATACACTACTTAATATCCTTAGAGTACGATAGACTTATTTGTTTAAAAGAGAGATAATTAAAGAGTACCGTAAACACATTCGCAACTAATATAATTTAAATAACATTGCTACTGAATTTTAAGTATTTTATTGTTTATATTTATTCTTTATTGAATTTAAATTTAATTTATTATCTATTATAGCAATGTTTTTAATTTAACGGCCGCACCTTTATTTGTTTCTAATTAATTACAAGAATGATTGTTATTTCTGAGAAGGGATTAGAAATCTACATCTCCCATAACAAGTTAGGGTTTTCATTTTATCACATATTGAATTAATATACTAGAATAGAATAAGGATAACAGAATATTCCTCTAATAGTCCAGTCAATGAGTGCTGAAATGAGGGGTGTAGATTGCTTGAAATATGCACTTTTATATTACCCTTTTAAAGTGTCCCAGTTTTTGTCAAACATTTGCTTCAAGTGCCAGAAACGTATGTATGAAATTAAATTAAATGTAATGCTCTACAACTTTGTTTCTGACATTTTTTTCTGAGAAACGATCGTAGATGGTACTAGAAGCAAATGTTTGAGAAAAAGTTGGTTAAAAATTATTTTTATGCGAACATTAACGATTTTCAATAACAAATATCTCGAAAACAATTTAAAGTTCAACAAATTTGTATATAAACAATTTTATAGGAAATTTCATTAGCTTTAATTTTAATTTAAAACATATTATTCTAGAGTACACCGTTTTCGATATATAATTGCAAATGGGACCTTCTCCCCTCCCTCCCACCGTTAGCTCACCTCCCAAAGGCGGGACTTTTAGTATGTTTATCTTCTTGCAACTCCTAACGGAGCCCTGAGGTAAAAAATAATCGCGTATTTCATGCACTCTACAATATGTTCATTGACTGAACTATAAGCCTAACAAATTTCTATTTCAAAACATCTTTTATATAAAATCTTTTTCTTCATTTTCAATATCACAAGCAAATTTTTATTTCGCGGTTTCCATTTTCTCTTTGAAACGAAATCAACTCCAATCTTTGAAAAACAATATTAGCTCGCTTGGAATACTCTCAATAAGGACGGCATAAGAAGGAAACGGACAAGACAGAAGAAGGTATATGTGTGTATATAAAGTGGGTGGTTACTATGCCCCTACTACACCCTGGGGTCCCACAAGGGCAGATAGCTGTTCGTTGTATCTACTAGTTCATCCTACGTTCACTTTGTCGACTCTGAGAAATTTCTAGGGTCGGTTTCATTTGTCACTGTCAAATATTATAAGTTTGTTAATTATTTTTTACATTATTCAATCTTTGTTAAAAAAAATTTTCAGAATAAATTAAAAATTATTATTATATTAACTCTTAAATCTTTTTTTTTTTTTTTTTATTAATACCGGATCGGGTAGAGAGAAACACTTTATTAAGTGGTGCTGCCCATTTTAAATGGGTTGCAAAAAAACACAGCATACTTAATCAATCCAAAAATAACATACCAAAAAAAAAAAAAAAAAAAAACCCGTAATAGTCATTATTTTTAAAATATAAGAATCTACATATTAAAATGATCAATCCATGCGGAAATATAAAATTAAATTAAAACAAAATTTAAAATATTAACAAGATAATATAAACCTTATTGATAACAATATAAAATATAATATATAAAATAAATATAAAACTATTCACACAAATAACAATAACTTTATAACTAATAACAATAACAATAACTATATAACTAATATCAATAACTAATAACAATAATAATAACTGTTCCGCGAGCTCCGAACCATAGGCCTCTCACGTGGAATTCTCTCTCGCCGAAAGTCTCGCGAAACTTTTCTTTAAGGAAAGGGATGCATTTGTCATATATTCCCTTCTTTTCCCTTTCCACTTTACCTGCTTGATCCGGATCGTTGCTTTCGAATCTAACCGTGGGATCCAGAATCACCGCTGAATTTCCTTTTCGTGAAAAAGCAACGATATCAGCGTATCGTGTAGATCCATCGGTATCGATGCAATACACCTCATCGAAGCAGGCAAAATCTTTCTCTTCAAGGAGCCTCACTATTTCCTTTTTTACTCTGTGATGACGTCGTGTTATAAGGAGGGAGTTGTTGGGGCAAATTCCCAGCACATGTGCTGGTGTTTCAGACTCTCTGCCGCATTTGCGACAAAGGGACCCAACTTCTCTCTTCTGTTCGCTGACGCCTGGGACTCCACGCAGGGGTGCGTAGTTAATATTAAGCTTAAGGGCGTTGGCCCATTCAGACCCGGATAGCACCTTCTTGTCGTATATGTAACTATTAGCCTTTGGGGTTTCTTTAAAGTGTCGAACACCAACGCCCTGCCACCTGCAACTGGCCCACTCCTCAAAGGCATTTTCTCTCAGCGACTGCCGTAGAGCTCTCACACTCCGGTACCCCTGATCAACACCCAATCTATCAACGCACTCGGAGATTTCCGCTGTATAATCAAAGATAGATTGGAACAGAGCATCCGGCACGTTGGACAGTCGCTGGGCGATAGACCAATGCTGAAGAGGGGCCTCCCATTGACAACGCATCAGTCCCAATCCTCTAAACCTCCTTGGTGCATACAGCATCGCCGTCGATGTATTCGCTGGAAGACCAACAATGGACTTGACACTTCTCCGAATTATTGTATCGATTCCATCAAGTAGAGAAGGATGCAGCTTCGTCATGGGTGCTGTTTGAAGAGGGTATGTGAGACCCGGGAACAAATATTGATTAACAATATTAAGCTTTTGTTCGGGCTTGAGCAAACTAGACGTTATTAATTTGTCCAAATTACTATTAATCTTTGTCACCGAATCCTCGTTAAATATTAGCTCCCCCGAGAATGTGCATCCAAGATACTTCACTGTTTCTTCTTGCTTTATTGTCCGGATTGCACTTCCATTCTCAAGGGAGAGCATCGCTGATTGCAGCTCTCCTTTGTTTAATATTATTCCCACGCTTTTCTGTGGGTTAATTGCCAGACCTATTTCATCAAGTACTTTTTGGATGCTGTTGATCACTCTCTCCGCGGCTCCCTTGTCTCGCGCCGACACAACCTGGTCATCAGCAAAGCCCGTGAGGACCACACTCTCTTGGTCACTCTTCAGGTTGTACCCGTATTCCATAGAAAATTCATGGTCACAAAGTTCACGGTACCTATGGTCGATGGCCAAGTTAAAGAGAGATGATGACAAGGGGCCGCCTTGGTGTACTCCCCTTAGCACCCTGATCTGGCTCTAATCTTGTTGGTGCCTAGGAGAGCAGCAATTACATCCCTAAGATCCGGTGACACACCCCTAGCCTCCATTGAGCTAACTATATGGTCATGCCCAACATTGTCAAAGGCCCCAATCACGTCAAGAAAGGCCACCGCACAATCCCTTTTTTTGGCAGTGGCGTCCTTTATGATTGCATCGACAATCCTGGCGTTGACGTGAGTTCCCGGGAGGCCTTTAATGAAACCTCTCTGATTTTTGCTAAAGGTGACCTGTTTCCTAAGCTCGCAGTCCAAAGCCTTTTCTATTATGCGGCGTACAATTGAGTAGATGGTGATAGGCCTCCAGGATGAAATAGCCTTAACTTCACCCTTACCTTTGTAAATCAGAATTGTACGCCCCTGACGAAGCGGTTCTGGTACATAGGCCACCCTCAGCATTATTTCCGCAATGGTCTTGATGATGTGAGAAACATCGAAATATTTCAACGTGCGGACTAATACTCCATCAGGCCCCGGCGATGTATCCAAAGATGTAGATTTAATTGCTCTTCTTATTGCTTGTATATCGATGGACATCAAATTTGGCCTCGGGGCACACTTTTCATAATCCACACGTTTGCGGGAATTCGCATTTTCAAAGAGGTCTCTGAAGTGACGCTCAACTTCGGCCACCTTCAAAGGGCATTGCTTAGGAGCGTCGGCATTCATAATAGTTTGGACTACTTTTTTTCCTCCTATTATAATAGTGATATTGTGCCAATTCATAATGATATTGCTCCTGCCGACGGCTCCTGTCTTTCTTGTTGGCTCTCTGGGGATTCGTCACTTTCCCAGCACCCTTATCTGCCATAACTGTTTTATTTTTCTTCCTCATTTTGTAAAATTTAACGGCAGGGTGCTGGGGGCCCGGTAGTTCAGCATTAGCATTTTTCAAAAACTTGAGAAAGCTGAATACCGCTTCATCAAAATCCCCATTTTGAATTGTGTCCCTTTTTTGTAGATTCTTAAAGGTGGCCGACCATTTATCAATGTCTTCTTTAGCGCCACAAGCCTTTCCCTCCTCATTGATCGGATTCAGTTCTGTTTTGAGTATACCCCTGACCGCTCTAAAATTTGCCTCCCTGGGATGTTTCTTTGCGATATGGGTTCCCAGACCTCTTTCTCCCTTAAAACTTAACCACATATGGGGCATGCTTTGCTTTCGGGGACCTGAGCAATTCCACTTCGATGTCCCGGAGGACAAGGCAGCACATCGTCAACAGGCACAGTTTTGCCTAACACTCGGCCGTCCTCACCCTCCCATTCCACCTTCACAAATTCTATTTCTTTACCTCCTGCGGTAGTTACAGGCACAATGGATGCCACCACAGCCTCTTGGACCAGTCCCCCAGTTCTTGGAACCCATATCGTCTCACCAATTTTAAAATTCTTAACTCTTCGCCCAGCCGAATCCGACTCCATCACAAAAAAAAACACAAAAAAAAATTCAATCAATTTACCGACGGAGACCACCAATATACCCATATCAAATCAAAGTTGAAAAATAATACATTACATTAAATTTTATATTAATATACAAAACAATACAATATTGCACGAAAACTAGGCTATGCCTATATATAAATAAATATGACAATATGAACATATTCCTAAAAAATAACTCTTAATAAATATTGATAAATAATTAAAAAAAATAAATAAATAAAATAAATAAATAAAATAAATAAATAAATAAATAATAACATGTACAAACTCACACAAAAACACAAACACAACATAGAAATTTATATAAATTCGAATAATCATAAAAAAATAATAATAATATAATAAAGATTTAAAAAAAAAAAAAAAAAATATTCCAAAAAAAAAAATAACAATAACAGAGTAAGTAACCAGTCAATTGGTATAAGGGATGGGATAGAGAAAAAATCATTAATCGGGTGTGTATATTTTTGACAGTTTATATTTTAGCTACTGATAATAAAAATAAGTAAATATAATTTTCTAATTCTATACTGTCTATATTACGAATTTTCTCGATATTAACATAAGGTGGTGAATAGGCTATGTATTGCTGCAGGCAGTGTTGGACATATTTAAATTCGTAAATACATATTTATATTCACACAGATTATTCTCTAATAATAAACAAATATATTCGTATTCACATGCGTGAATATAAATAGTTGTATTCATGCTTTTAAATTGTGAATACAGTTGTATTTACACGTCTCGAGTGTGAACACAGTTGTATTTACACGTCTCGAGTGTGAATACAGTTGTATTTACACGTCTCGAGTGTGAATACAGTTGTCTTTACACGTTTCGAGTGTGATATATACAACTGTATTCACATTCGAGAAGTGTAAATACAACTATTTATAATCACACAAGTGAATACGAATATATTTATATTCATATTCTTCTAAAACAATCTGTGTACTAATATAAATATATTCACAGGCTGCAGGTATCTTTTTCTATATAAATTAAACGACAGGAACAGAAGAAGATAATGTAGTCGATTAGATATATGTTGCTTACAGGCTCTGCAGATTTTTTCAACTTAAATGTTAAAGATCTTAAAGTGTAGGATGTATTTTTTAAATATATATTTATAGCGTGTGGGTTTAAAATTCTTAAACGGCTTACAACTCGTGTTTTGAGGGTACAAGTATTTAAAGTTCGATACTCTTCTGGAGAAAAATCCAGATAACTGACAGTTCTGTAGACTGGGATAATATTTGAATTTAGAGCTCTATTGATGTCAAGAGATAGAGAATGAATTTCTATTTTTTCAATAATATTCCATTTGTGGTTTTGCAGTCCCGTTCTTTGGCTAGATTATAAACTTGTAAGACCCAGCTAAAATCGATGCCAATTTGTTGTATACTTCTTAGTCTATTAAAGCACATTCGTGGGTACCTGTCTTCTGGTAGCATTGAGAGTCTCTTCCAAAATTTAACTACCTTTTTTTATTCTCAAAGGGCGTCGACCAGTCTCTCAAACTTACACAACATAAAGATAACGTAATTTGATTTGTTGTAAAACATTCAAAATCCAATTTTTCGGAGATGTTACAGTATCCAACGGAAGGAGCGATTTCATCTGATTTAATACATTTTGAGATTATTTGTTATTGACATAATAATGCAGTTATTAAAATATATTTTTTATTCAATTTTCTATTTAATATAAAGAAATTAACCAATGATTTATCTTCTCTAACATAATATTTTTAAACCTACATATTATTAAGCTTAGCAGTAATTACTACCGATCCCTCTGCCCCCTATCCACTCTAGAGACCATATCTCCACGTTACGAGGAGCTAATGAAGACGCAGAGTGATAATAGAAAAAGCCCTAATTACAACATAGTGACGTAAGACAAATGAAGAGTACAGAGAGGATATTCCCCGAGGAGTCATGCGTCTATTTAGGGCTAACAGGGCGGGGTATGAAGACTGGCTGCTCCCCTGGTGCTCGGAATGGAACAGTGTTGTACTCGCCCGTTTACCTGTGTTCAGTCCTCTATCCGTCTCAGCCAACATTTTATTAGGCCCTGCTGTAAGCTGAGGGATGGGGTGGTTGTGATGAGGGGTTAAAGTCGAGGATGTGCTCTCTCCAACGGCCTTAGGGGTTGTTGGTGTTTGTTATTGTTATAAAGTTTGATATACTTAGCACTTATCCCGCCATAAAACAATATGAGTATTATAATACACTATCATGCATAATATAAATGAAAGAAATGTTATTCATCCAAATTTTCGTTGAATTCCGGAGAAACTACTGCATTCTTGTACTAATAGATTGATTGTAGTATTGAGTTACAACCCATTCAATAGAATAGTTTATTAATATTAGTCCTCAGATTAATTAGTTTTGTATATTTATTAAGTTTTTCTGTGTATATATTCTTAGTATATGTTTAATATTACTTATTTACTTATCGTCACCTCGATGAATGCTAGAATTGGCGTAGCAAGTGTGTGTGCGAGTGTGCGGAAGTAATAGTAAGTACAGGGCACATAGCATTTTTTTTTTTTTTTTTATACTACCCATTTCGGATCACCTAACCATTTTTAATACTTTCTTGTATTACGATAAATGAACTTATATCATTTGAAGTCACTGTATGACATACATGTGACCTTAGTGTAATCCAACCGTAAATGTTAGACGGTCGTCTCGATGAACCATAAAAAAATAACATCATAACCTGATCTTAGGTTCGATTCGGACTTTTAAAAAAAAATCAACATTAGAGTTTAAATATAGTTCTTACTTTAAGTCAGGAAGCATAAAAAAGAAGAAAAACACATGAATAAAGAAGATACGAACCTATTTTTATCGATATTTCGATCTGTTGATCTTTTTAAGAAGACTGTGAAGTTTTACAAAAACAAAAATCAACTATATATCGATAAAAAAATGTTTTGGTCCTTCATTATTTACGTGTTTTCTCTCTCTTTATCCCTCCTGTCTTCAAGTTTATATACATATGTCTTCAACTGTATGTATACATATACAGCACAGAGGCAATATTTAAAAATTCGTACACAGGCCTCCAAAAAGCTTTATATACCAATAAGCTACGCCAGTGAATATTAGTAAAGTAGGCCCAAAAGTTTATTTTTACCGCTTCCTTGACCATCATTTCTTACATATAAATTTATTTTGTATAATATCGTATGTAAACAATAGATATTACCATGAATTATAGTAATAGTTTAAGTATGTTAATTAGTATTCTAATATAAACTTAATTAAATCATTATTGAACTTCAAAAGTAACATCACTGATTTATCAGTTGGGGGGAATCTGGGGGAAGTTTTGAGATAGCTGGTGGAAAACGCGGGAAATTTTGCTGCTACTCGGAAGAAAACAGTTATGTTTGAATCGGCAGCACTGATTTCAGGTTATGGGTATCACCAGAAAGCAACGTTTTGTTCTCTTAGTTTTGAGACTATTATAAATGAATAGAAATATGTGAATCACTATGGAACAAATTGCGTGTTTCTAACAAGAGACGATATGCACTTTACCAGTATTCACAAGTGCCACAGGTATTTTTTATTATTAAATATTACTATTACACTTTAAAAGATATAATTTTGAGTTATCAAAAATAACATACAAAACACTTTTGTCGGGAAAATATGCAAAATATTTGAGGTACACATGAAGGTATAGAAGGATAAATACAATTAGAAATGATGAATTAACTGCCACATCTATAGGAATTATTTTATTTGAAACTAGTTTCGAATACTAAATATTCATCTTCAATTCTAAAACATACAATATTTTCAACACATTAGCAATTTGTTACATAGATTATATATAATAAAGTTTTCAAAAATGTAAGACAAGAAATCAAATATTGGTTCTCACCTGAGGAGATCTAACAGATATCTGAAATATGTCCATCGTGGAAAGGGGTAGGGGTCCGGTAGGTTAATTTTTGGGGTTTACCAAGGGATTTACCCCATGTCTCATTGGATTTTCCCGTTCCTATTGGAAACAAATTTAAAATAGAGCTATTGGAAATGTTAATCTGGTAATTTATACAAAAATCTGGATCGGTTTTAAAAGATTTTATTATTTCTAATGATTCATAAATATTTAATTTTAGGCTATTTTCTACTTGATGTATTATTTTCACTCCCTAGTATTTATTGAATTATTGGTTATTTCCATGGAGTTATGGGTCTTATTATTGTATGTTCTTTTAATCTTTAATTTACCGATCGTCCGGTTTTTCCTGTGTATTTAGCTTCACAGTCATTATATTTTAGTTCGTATACACCGTTTCTTTTGGATAGGGTCTATTTTATCTTTAGGTGAAGGCATCAATCCTAATTGAAATTTCAGTATTGACCTTAACAATGAAAAAAATAAAATATTCCACACAGTATTATTGTTAGTGTTTGATACAACTCGGCACTTCTAGTAGGCCGAAGTTACGATCGGGAAAGAATTGGCACCGAAAGCGGATCCCCTCCTAGAGCGCTCTACATAGTTAGGGGTAATAATTCACGCCCTGTTCGAACTCGGGGCAGAAAACACATCAGTCTTCTCCAGAAGGAAACTTGAAAGACAGTACGGAGGGCACTAAAAGCTTCCCCCGACAATATGCATAACGGAATGAGTAGCTCCCTCCTTCACCATAATTAGACCTGGTTAGGAGACACTGATAATGCCAGCCTTGACACACATGTCCTGTAATTCCGAAGGCGTGGAACATAATACCTCGCGCAGTTGGTGGAGTCTTGATTAAAATAATACTCGCGCCGTACTAAGCGTCTTATAATTTAGCATACAGGCCCTAATATGTATTAGGGTGGAGCTCTCGCAATAACCTTCTATTACCGTCCCTTATCCTTACTCATGGCATTAGCCGCTCTGTCTGTTTAACACCGCCTATCTTTCGTATTAGCGCTCCGTAGAAGGTGTCTAGTGGGATTGAATCAGGTTTCCAGGGTATTGTATCCCTAAAATGAAATTATTTATTTTTTAAGTACTCTATCGGTTTTTACTACCATCTTCGAATATTAATTGCAAAAAGTAATATAGATTTATTTATTTATTCATTTGAGTTTTGTGAGCGTAAAACTTATAGGTCATTAACGCTCGACAGTTCTTGATAGAAATTTATCTATATTTTGTAATATAGCTTTTCTCTATAAAGGAGGGCTATCACTTTTTCAATTATTTCTTCATCGTTGCCCAGCGCCTTTGAGATGTTTCGAGGTATTCCTGATTCGGTAAGCTTTTTGGTGTAGTATGGGCATTCAGTAAACATGTGGTTTATTGTAAAACATTGCCACACATTTCACAATTGGGAGGAGCCTCTTTGGTTATAAGGTGAAGATGTGTTGTTCTGGAATGGCCAATTCTTAATCGCGTTAGGATCACTTCTTCTCTGCGATTAGTGCGGTAGGAACTGCTCCATGGTTTTATGTCCTTCTTAATAGCCTTAAGTTTATTTGATGGGCTGTGATACAATGCTTGCCACTCTTGGGATACCTTCTCTTTAAGTGGGCGTGCAAGTTCTGGTGCCGTGAGAAGGGTTTTGCCAGGTCCTGGGAGGGCTAGAGCTTCTTTTGCTGCTTTATCAGCCATATCATTCATTACCTCTTATACCGATATGACTTGGTGACCAGATGAAGTGAACCGATTTTCCTCCTTCATATAGTTTCTTGACGAAATCCAGAATGCAATATAGACCTGCAATATGACATGTTCATCATAGACCTCAAAGCGCTGAGTGAATCCGACACCAGGAGAACATATTTAATGGGCAAGTTTAAGGAATATCGTAGAGCCATGGCGATTGCATTAATTTTAGCCTCATAAATATTGCAAAGTTTGTGTAACTTGCACTTATGTGTTGTTTGTGGAGTGACAAAGACAGATGCTGTTGATGTGTCTGATTTGGACCCGTCTGTGAATATTAATAAATGTTGAGGTAAGGAGGATATGATATTGTCGAAATGTTTTCTGTAAACTTTAGGTTTTGTATTTCCTTTGGGATATAGATAACGTACTGTAAATACATCTATACATCAGTAAACAAAATAATATTGCAAAGAAACCATATTGTATTAGCACAGCCTATGATTCTATGAGGTTTGTTGGCCTGCTGTCAGTACGGTTTGTAATGGATAATTTATTATCTTTCAACTTTTTTTTTTTTTACCTTAATGGAAATAAATATTTTTTTATAAAACTCACTTTGACATGACTCCTAGTTTATTCATTAGTATGTTACTACTTGTTTCAGGAGTCTAGTCCCAAACTTCTGTCTGTAGAATTATCAGATTGCTTCTTCTTCTCAATTATCATTTTAGCTGGAATCATCCTCGACTTATGAGGATTGTGGTTTTTAAATGTCATCCACCAATAATTTGATTACAATTTTTGCACAAGATTTCTGAGCTGGATGAGATATATCAAGGAGTACTAGCTCTCATTAAAAAAATAAAATTTAAATTTTCTAGAATGCGAAAAAATAAATGTTAGATTATTTTCCTCTTTAACTATATACAAACTGAGCACTCAGTTGGTAATCTAAATTTATGCTTATTTCCGACTACGCCAACATTTATTAGAAAATAGTTCAAAGCTCCCAATAAATTACATAGGATTTATTTACATGACAGTAATTAGACACTTTTGGACATATGCAGTTGAGCTTTGAGGCTTCACTAAACATTCCAATTTTTCTCGTATCCAATCCAATAATCCAAAATCCTCAATGCTTCTTATTATGTCCGAGAAGTGTGATACACAAATAAACGTGAGATGTCACAAATACATTTATATATAAATTGATTTGACTTTTATCTTCTTGTAATTGTTTATACTCTCATCTAACTTCCTTCATACTACAAGTTACTAAAAATAATTGTTTTTAAAATATAGAAAGATATATCTCAAAACATTTATGGAATGTCAAGTGAAAACCTTGGTTGGGAACGCATTGCGTTTACGAAACCAGCATTTTAAGTTTTTATATATTATAAAAAATCATGGTTGATAGAATTTAATTTTACGTTTTAAAATTATAAGACTAGGAACTACTCCAACATTTACTAGAAAAGCTTTCAAAGCTTCCAATAAATTACAAAAGACCTATTTACATGGCAGTAATTAGACCTATTTTGACATACGGAGTAGAGCTTTTGTGCAAAACTAAACCTTCCAATTCTACTTGTATCCAATCCGTAGAATCCAAAATCCTTCGTAAAATCCTCAATTCTCTTTATAATGTCACAAACAAACATATTCATAAAGATCTTAATGTTCTATATGTAATTGATTTGGCCCAAACAAGAAACCTGTCCGTTTATAGTAAACTCCATACCCAATTGGACCCACTAGTCGAGGCAAGTTGGTAGCCTCACACTCAATTTCCGATAATTCTCCTAGTCGTCTGAAAAGAATATGGCCAAGAGACATTCTAATGTGGAACTTTTACTGAAGTGCTCCCTATGAGTAGTTCCTTGCATGTTATCGACATGTCATTGTATTCCTAAACTTACTTGTATATAATGTGTGCAGTTGTAAATATCAATAAATAGATTTTTTTAAAAGTCTGCTGTAAGCTGATTAATCATCAGATTAACTGAATACCACCTCAACGGGATCGCACTATTTTCTTATTACATGAGGAAGTTATACCTTCTTGTGTATGGCTAAGGTATAAATAATTTCACTTTCCGGATCAAAAATGAACTTTAGCTATACCATTATGCGCCTTAGCCTCGAGAAATAATAATAGCCTACCACCAAAAAAAATCTTTATCAAATTACGTCCAGGCGATGTCTTATGGATGTTATAATGGGATTTTCCGCTTTATCATAATGAATTGCCGGTTTCCTGGCGGTCGGGGTGAAAAAAAAAAAAACCTCCAAGATTTCCCAAAAGATATGCGGTATAAAATTTTAAACAGGGGTTGTTCTCCTAATTACTTCCTCCAAGTGGGGTCGGGTGCGGTCTGAGGCCCAACCTCTGGGAAGGGAATGTTTTATCAATCTTGGGCAGATAAATCCTGTTGGGTTTTTCTGATTCTCCCTTCCGGGCTCTGTTGAGGAATAAATTGGCTGCCATGTTCACAGCGTCTCCTCCTCCAGCTATCTAAATCATAATTAAATGAATTTAAAAAGGTCTCTTCCCGGATGTTCCAGGGGTAAGGATTGAGGCTTCTGGAAGTTGCGAGTTTGAACGGTGAAGTAATTTTATTTCAGATCGAGAAGAGATCTGAAAAGTATATTTTTCAACATTTTTTTTCCCTCTAACTTCATATATTTTATTAACAGCCGTCTAACTTAAAAATAAATTCTGGGAATGTGCTGAGATAAAGAAAAAAAATATGTAAGTGAGACTTAATGGAAGTTAGTATCCCTTGTTACCTCCACCTGACTTGATTTCCCGTTTTCTTTTTTCTTTTGTACCAAATTTTAAACATTTATAAGAAATGAACTGCTTTAGCGTACTTAGAAAATGGTAAATACATTAACAACTGTTCAGCGTTTGTTGAATGTACACCTGTCTTATAAAACTATGACATTATGAAGTATGCTGTAAACGCTAACTATATATAAAAAAATCTATCCAACTTTTTGTATGCCAAAATATAGAATTTTACTGGACTATTTGAGATTCCGCGAAAATATTGTTCCTCCACTCAGATCAGATTTCCCGGATAGCCGGACCAGCGGGGGTCGGTTTAGTGAGGTTCTTACTTTAGATGATGAAAAAGCGCTTTAGAACATTTCTTTTAAAGAAAGAAACATTGCTTGTAGGCTCACAATCGATTCTATTTCAACTGCACTTCAACCATTATGTTTATAATATAATCAATATTTATTCCAGCATACTTCATTGGTCTTTAGGTCTTTCATCAAATAAATAAAAAATATCTATAAAGAAAAAGAAAATGGATTGGATAGCTCACACTGGGATTGGCTATTAAATCCTACAGGAGCGGAAATATTGCTGTTACCTGACAGGGCCTAGCAACTCCTTATCTCCTGATCTAAAGCCGCTGTTCCTGATAAGAGTTCCGGCAGACTCCCCCCGTCCCCCCGTCCCCAGGGCGGAGAGAAGACAAAAGACCCTCCTGGGAGCCCCCTCGATACCAAATCAAATTTGAAGGGGCCCCCTCACGCACGGACCCTCACTTACGGCGAATTAGCTGCCCAGGGAATTTTACCAGAAGGTCCGGCTAACGATGTTATACACACTTAAATTAATATCACTTCACATTATAATACAATTAATAAGTGGTCTGGGGCCAGCTCATCTGTGGAGTCCGCTTCTAAGGTCAACGTAGATGACTTAGGGACCTTGAGCAAGAAATACGATTAAAATTTATGGAATTATTACTAAGCCCTACAGTGAATCTCTTTAACCAAACTTATCTAATTATAATATACTAGCATACCCCTTCTCGGCTAAGCCCGCTCTCATAAATAAATAACTTTTTAAAGATTATTTTAACTAATAACTTCATTTGTTTATCGATAAAAATCTTGTATTGAAGTGAGGGATTTAGCATTATTTCTTCAATAATATTATCATCCATGGCAGTAATTTTCAACCTGATTAAAATTGCATTGATTAGATGTTTGAAGAGTACGTAAAAACATATTTAGGCATCTAAGTTGGCAGAAATAATTTTATCGATCTATATAACAGTTTAGAAAACCTCATTTCTGGCACTGATGACTTTACAATTTAATTATTATTATAGTAAAATGTATTATTAAAAACCTTCCTAGAACTATGAAGATGTGCAGTTAAAATTTGGTAAAGTTGAGTTTAATAGTTTCAACATTGCAGAATGGTCAAGTATCAGTCGATTTTTAAACTCAATGAAGTCCTCATGTCGCCCCATATATTTATAGATTTTTTAATAACAATTGAAAATAAGTAAATTTTATCATAAATGCCTAGCTCAATATAACACCGTACCTTTATAACCTCTATAGAATGGTCCTCTTCACCTATCGGGCAATTATCAAACTGCACTGCGCACCACATATTTATCTCTTTTTTAAAAACAATTTAATTGACAATATGTAAACTTTATTATTGCTAAACTTTCCCTGAACTATGAATATTATATGGGTAAAATTTGGTAAAGATTAGTCCAGTAGTTTTCGCAGTTAGTGACCACAAACAAAAAATAGCTTGTCCTTTTATATAATAGTATAGACAAGCTACCCTTGCTGCTTCACCCGCTCTCATCTCAGACAATTTTAACTAATAATTGAAGTTTTAGCTGTCTATCGATAAAAATCTTGTATTGAAGTAAGCAGTTGAGCATTATTTCTTCAATGATATTTTCACGCATAGCAGTATTTTTTAAACTGGTTAAAACTACACTGATTACTTCTTTTTTTTAAGATTAAGTAAAAGCATAATTAGACATTATATTAATATTATTTTATTTAAATTGTTTTAATTTTAATGTTTGAGTCTGTAATCAAGATGGATAGAGACTATTAAGAAACCCTTGCGGTTAAGAGATTATATTATTAGTAATGACAACTAAAGGCCCGTTTATTGCGGAATTGTTTCCACATATCGATCGATTTTCAATCTTCATTGGGATCCACATGTCTCACTACATATTTAAATATTTTTTTAATAATTTAACTGAATATAAGTAAAGTTTATTATAATTTTCAAGCTTGATACAACGCCGTACCTTTGTAACCTCTCATGTAGAATGCTACTCGCCACCTTTCGGTAAATTTCCAAACTTCACTGTTATCCACATATTATCGCTTTTTAATAACAAATTAATTGAAAACCATTAGATTTTATTATTTCTAAACCTTCCTGGGACTATGACAATGACGTCGTTAAAATTTAGTACAGATGGAATCAGTAGTTTTATATTATAATATAGATTATATCAATCTTAAATCTATCAGGTTAGACCCTACGCTCCATTAGGAAATCACTGCCTCCACCTTGAATGTTTACACAGATTTCGTGGCGTAACTTGAAAGAAAATATCTTATTACTAGTTATTTTTTCTTTGTGTTTTTTATATTTTCGAAAGAAAACTAAAGAATAAGAATAAGAAAACTAAAGAATCATTATTCTAGGGTTCAATTAGGATTTGTTATAGGTTGTAGAAAAAATATGCTATAACTTAGTAAAACCAACCTTAAGATGAAATGTTGGCTTGATATTTATTTGACCTTACATGGAATTTTGGTTTTTCTACGTATAATTATTCTTTTTTCCTTGGTTTATCCAAAAATGAAACGCATTTCTGGAAGTTTCCTGCCTCCTCATTTTCATTTTTGTGCCTCCTTTTCCGATATTTCTTCATTATATGCTCCTCACCTTAAGCTAATGTTTTTCATAGTGGTATTTGGTATTCAGGCTAAGAGAAAATCCCTTATTGTAATTTATTCATGGGACTCGGTATTAGGTGAGGAATCCCTTGAAGTCTGCCATGGAGGCCCTTAGGCCCTGTTTAAGAAGAGAACCCTTAACGAGCCCTTAATAAGGAAGGTGAGCTAAGGAAGGGTGGGTCCTTCCTAAAGTTCCCCTCTCATGAAGAAATGCAAACCGCCTAGCCACCTTTGATAAAAACTTCTTACGGCCAAAACACTCCCGTTAGCCCTCATTGGCTGAAATTAGCAGAGGAAACTTAAGTATATTATTTTAAGATGGAAATATTTATTGAACAAAACCAGTATCTAGGATATCATGTGCTCAAATAATCAAAGGTTTTCCTAAACAATAAACGATATCATTGGAAATGAATAGTTTATAAAACGAAATCGTGTGATAATTTTAATATTGATAAGTTTGACACCCATCAAACATGAGGTTTGTTGTGTAAGAGGTCCCTTTCGATTAACCAATGCAGGTTGTTTTTATGTATTATGTCAACATCACCGTAGTAAAGTCGTAAAATCGTATATAATGTGACAGATTCAGGTCTGGGTAAAAAGAAAAAAATACTTTATTCCTGACATTGACCACCACACAGAAACCAATACATATATTTAATAAAAATATGGTTTTTGCGTGTGCCATGTGGTATGGCCCGAACGCCTTGGTAATGTTTCTTGCAGCTTGAGATACCAAATGTTCTAGTTTAAACACTATAAAAGAGTACTCTAAAATTGAGTGTTTCCATGGACATATTTGGTGGTATACTAAACAAATTGCAATCAAATGAAGTGATATTGGATATAACTAAAAAAGAGAGGTTTAATAATGGCTCATTATAAATTGAAAATATATTATATGTAGTAAGAAACAGAAGTTCACTAATCACACTTTGAATTTCTGAAATAATAAAAAACTGATAGTTCACATAAGACCTTATATGTTTGCTTTATAATAATTTAAATATTGTATTTCTTATTAAATATAAACAATTATAGTGCTGTATATAATGCTTCGTAATGCATTAATTACGTAATGCCTCACTAAAGACTTACAATAATATACTTGAGGGTTATTATTTGCATTAAAAAAAATATATAATTTGGAAAGTTTTATTTTTCTCTTTTAAAATAAATCAACATGTACTGTAACTTGCTATATATACTGTAATAGTTTGTCGCGAAATCGTTAGATATAATTAAGTATTGTTTGTTCATTTTAAATTGCTAAAGACAATTGGTAACTATGAAGACAATTACCGTTTGTTACATTGCATGAAAGTCGACTACTTCCTAGACTCTATTCCTGATTATTTTTCGAAGAAGAAAACGTACAACGGAGACGTATTCTTAGTCCATGATTTATACTATGAAATCTATATATATATATTTATTATAGTTATGATCTTACTTTGTATTATTTAATGTTATTCTTAAGGGGTCCCAGAATAAAGTTTTCTTTCTATTCTATATGGGAAAAAGCAGTACAGGTGTGTTTCTCGGTATTAAAAGGGGAGAAAGGGCAAATTGGGGTGGTAACCAGAGCGTCTGGAAGACATGTAGGGGGAAGATTTTAAGAGAGTTCGATGACATTTTTCTTCAAGGAGGCGATATATATATCTATATATATAATATATATATATATATATATGCCAAAAAATATATAATTTGGAAAGTTTTATTTTTCTCTTTTAAAATAAATCAACATGTACTGTAACTTGCTATATATACTGTAATAGTTTGTCGCGAAATCGTTAGATATAATTAAGTATTGTTTGTACATTTAAATTGCTAAAGACAATTGGTAACTATGAAGACAATTACCGTATGTTACATTGCATGAAAGTCGACTACTTCCTAGACTCTATTCCTGATTATTTTTCGAAGAAGAAACGTACAACGGAGACGTATTTTTAGTCCATGATTTATACTATGAAATCTATATATAAATATTTATTATAGTTATGATCTTACTTTGTATTATTTAATGTTATTCTTAAGGGACTTTGTCCCAGAATAAAGTTTTCTTTCTATTCTATTCTATTCTATATATATATATATATATATATATATATATATATATATATATATATATATATTATATTTATTTATTTTTTAATTTATGCAGTATACTTAAAAATTATTACAAATTTGGATTCTAAAAGGTAATCTAGTACCTGATCACTGGTTTTTCAGATTCGAGTCATACACACTCTATTTTGTCTCATGGTATCTGAAATTAATGCCATGTATATTAATTATTTACAAGATTTGAAGTTATTTAATGAATAAAGAAAAAATAACTATTACAAATAATGTATATTAGGGAAACCAAAATTGTTTTTAAGCGTCGTTAATAACTCAAACTGTCACTCTTTTTCAAGAATGGCGGATGCTATATAAATCAGGCTGCCGAAGACGTTGAGGCGGAAGTCAGCTCCGCTTTTATCTGCCTTGTGGGAGATTAATGAGGCAGCGATCAGCCGGAAATAGGTATCATCTGCACCCCGTACGAGGAACGGAAGGAGACCGATTGAAAAATAAATGAAAAATTATACAAGGAGGGAACTAGGTGGCAGGACGGATTCAATTTAGGTCGAGACAACGGAGCGGGAATAAATTAACTGAGGGGGGGATTTAAAATTTTGAATATGAATGGAAGATTTTGCATAGCTGATTAGCCCCCTACAGCTCCTTTTTAGGAGGCATACAAGGATTACCGTTATTGCACGGTGTTGTCTCCTCTAAACTATATAAACCATAATTTTCTTATCCTTGGTTTAATGGAATAAGAAACTTGGTAATCCAATCCTTGTTGTGATACAGTACTGTTTATTATAATTCAAGATAAAATCATTGTTTTGTTACTCCCTACCATTATATCATAGCAATTCTTTCACCATCATTCGGAGAAACAACGCCTTGTGGGATCCTAACTTCCTCTTGCAGCTTCCGCTAGTTTATTCCCTCGGGTGCACCTCCCCTATAACTTAGATTTGGGCGATAGTCGATAGTTACTATCGATATTTCGATAGGTCATGCCTATTGATGGTCACTATCGATAGTGTCGACTATCGATATATCTTTTTTACCCTCAAGTTTTGAAACTCTCGGAATTATGCTGATCTGGCTCTGTCCAGTGTCGAGTTCTTTTGAAATTGAATTCGGAATTCCTAGAACTCAAGGGCTCTCTCAAATATTGAGCCAAAGGAAAGCAGAAATGCTCGTTTTTCTTTCGGGAAATATGTGGCTCAAGGAGCACACTTGGCTCTTGAAATTAACTATTTTGTTATTTTTCTTTTCTGAAGATTTGATTTGTTCATTATTATTGTATGTTCAAATAAATTAGTTTTTTTTCTCTCATCTTTATGATATAATCTTATAATTTATAATCCTGAAAATTTCAAATAGTAAGTAGATAATTGAATTTAATTAAATTAGTTGAAATTCGTTATTAAATAGCTTTGGAAAAAAAGGAAGCAACTATCGAAAAACTATCGAAGGCAATCGATAGTTCTCAGCCGATAGTATCAGCCTATCACTAACTATCGACTATCGCCCAACCCTGCCATAACTACTAACTATTTAATTATGTTAGTTTTGGTTCATATATTTATCCAAGTTATTGTTTTTTGTATGGTGGCGTAGATAAGCTAATAATTAGTACCATACTAATTTTAAATCACTTTTTCATTTAATTCGTTGTCGGTTTCTATGGGTCCTTAATATACATAATCATTGTTCGATTGTCATATTGTAGCAATTGTTTTACTATTATTTGGCTCAACAACGCTTTGAAGTTTCCTGATCTCCTCGATTTTTTATTAATCTTCGAGTTTATTCTATCGAGTGCAGATTCCCTGTAAATAATTATTTTTTTTTTAGTTATTCATTTTAATTTACAATATAAAAATATAATACAACAAGTAAATATGATGATAAAAATGACACGTCACTTGTTTTTAACCCATTGGTTATAAAGGTTCTATAAAATAAAGTACTACATTAGAAGGTTTTCGAGGCCTTCTTCTTTTTAGGCTTCTTGGGCGGTTATCTGGAATGGAATGAGAAGCAAGTAATAATAATTATTTAATGGATTCTTTTTTGGTGCATGAATGTACCCATTATTTATTTAAAATTGATTTCTATCACTAAAAACAGATTCGTTCTTTTCAAGTGTCTACTAAAAATCAAATTATTGATAATCAGTTATAAATACTGCTAATTTTGGTAAACGCAGTTTGATTGGCTGCTGGTGGCAATGTTTTCCACCTATAAATTAGAAATTATATAATTCAACAACAGGATCTATACAGTAGCAGGAAGAAACAAGGCCTCTAATAACAATTGGATAACACCAGTGAAGTAGATCAGGAACAACTAGGGTTCCCACTGAATAAAACACAAGACCGACTGCAGTTCCGGCAAGCTGTCCAACAGGGAGTTTTCCCTATCTCCCTTACCAGTGAGAAGACCACAGGGACCTAGTGGACAGGGGAGAGAAAGCTGGCTCATAGTCAGAAAATGAAGGAATATTAGAAGAGAAAGAAGATCCTCACTGAAGAGTAGATACAAACCCCGTGGTCTTTTTTAGACCCAAAGGAAAAAATGAATAAATAATTTATATATTACATATTAAATATATTATTTAATTTCATATTAATTAAGTGAATATTATACTAAACAATACAAAATTATGTTTATTACATAACAGATTCCGATAAAAATTGGAACTAGAATCCTCCAAGATACTTCATTTCCTTTTAACCACAACATACGTATGTTTTATGTGTTAAGTTTCTTATAATCAAGTTATTTTATAATTATATCAATGTATATAGGGATATATGTCCCAGGATAAATTGAAATAATTATTTTGACATTTTCATGTAATTGTATTTTTAGTTTATGTACTTATATAATGTTAATGTCCAAATAACCAGCTGCATCTATAGTCCAAAGCTACACATCAGTCCAACTCCTAGCAATCCGTTAAATATGCAAGGGTAGGGGAGTCACTTTACATATATTACTTTTACGAACTTCATGAAATTTTTCATATCTTTCTCCGGTGCATAATGAACTAAGTAATAAACTTTTATTTTCTGAAATATTATTCTTTTTGCTTTTGGCACAGACCCTTTCATAAGGCTCTGTAAAAATCTCGTCTTATCTCTTTATTCCTCATTTAAATAATTTAACTTTAATTGAAATATATCATATAGTTATTATTTTAAATATAAGAAAGTTACTAAACAAGTTATTCAACAAGATAATTTTACTGTCTGGAATAATGAGAATATTATTCGTTTTTTTAATTAATTATAATTGACCAATTTAGATTTTGAAATTGAATAAGTTTATATCTTCTAAAATTGATACAATTGATATGTCTGTAACATAATACTGGCTTCTTGTTTTCTTAAAATTATTCAAAATATATACATCTAGTAAATGTGTTGATAACGATTACAATGACATGTAACAACGGGCAGTCTCTTAGTCTTTAATTTAATCCTATTTTTGATTTTACTATCATTACTATTTTAATATTTATTATTTTTTATTTAATGGTTTATTTCATGATCCGAGTGATTAATATCAGGTTTGATTGCTGAATTTCTCTTATAAATTGCTATTTACTTCAATAATTACATGACCCTTATAATTATGGTTATTATTATAATTATACTTTATTCTCGTGATAATTATTTACTTATATCAGTCATCTATTCAACGCTGGTCTTTCTTAAAACCGCAGGAACTTTTAAAATCTTTACTGGTGAATTTTTGTTTTTTTAATAAACCTTATAACATTTTAAAAACGGAGGCGCGGTAGCTAAGTGAGTAAGGCACTTATTTGACTACCAAACTTCGAGTCCGACTAAAAGCAGAAAATATTGTTATTTCGGTTGTGGCTCGACTTCGAGGTCGGAAGACCCTCCTGAAAAGCACACCCTGCATCTAAAAAGTGGGTACTCCGAAATGGGGAAAAACCTGGTAGTTGAGCATGATTTATAATTAGAGTTCATTTAATTTTTTTTACGTATTTAAACAACTAAATTTGAAAGATAGATAAATATTATAAATAGATAAATAGCTCACTTACATCAGAAACGAAGCAACGGACTGATTTTTGAGAGGCAAATCTACTTCTATCTAATGAACGATATGTTACAATTACATTGTTTTGTTTTTGTAGATTAATTTAAGTGTAAATTCCATTCATCGTAAACTACGACTTCCTATCCTACAGCATTCCTAAATGATATTCCACTAAACTCCACTTCAATAAACGTCTTACTTGGATCCACATACAAGAATAAACGACAAGAAACTGCTCGTCGTTACAGACTACTTCACTACTAGACAAACGTTTAAAGCAACCATTTAATTACAAAAGCCTCATATATATGACTGTTATTAGATCTATTTGGACGTAAGGAGTTGAGTTTGAGGTGCTCCACTAAGCCATCCAATTCATCTTGTATCCAATCCTTACAATCCAAAATCCTTCGAAAAATCCTCAATGCACCTTACTTTGTCACCAGTGAACTGATACATAAAGATCTTAATGTTCCATATGTCGCTGATATAACCCAAACCAGATACCTATCCTTTCATAGTAAGCTTCATAACCACTGAAATCCACCAGTCTCATAACTTGCTTCGCTCTCCATTCCCGATAATCCTCCAAGGCGTCAGAAAAGAAAAAGTCTCTATAGACCTTCTAGTGTAGACTTTTTATTGAAGTGCTACTGATGAGTTTACATTTACTTGAGGTATATATTTGTACAGTTGTAAATTTCAATAAATTGATATAAAATTAAAAGAATAAATTACTAAGATGATTTAAAGGAAGTTCAAAAAAAAAAAATCTCAAAATCACCTTTTTTTCAGACGATTTTAAGTTTCTGAAAAAACAAAGGATTCTGTTAAAAAACTCGGCATAATAATCGACATCAGGAATATAAAGGCACATTCAACAGAAACGCTTGCCCCTCCAGTGTCGTTTTTTTCCCGCCGACTGACTCCGCGACACCTCCACCGCGGATTTAAATACAAAGTTCCCCCCGTGTTTTTATTTAACGGAACAGAGGGCTAATTGCTAATCCCTCCACAACCCCTCGCTCCTTCACGCTCCGGCTATTCCTATTGTCCTAGGAGGTAGTCTTCGCCGGCATTCTTTCCGGAGAAGGAAGAGCCACCAAAGACAATAGCCGACTTTAATATACAAACAATGCTACCTCCCTAAGGATGCGTCTTCTTAAGGTTTAACAATTAATGTCTCCGGATGGATATTACCTCTATAAATTACTGCACTTTTATCTTTTAAGGTGATTGCATTAGGGGCAGAAATTGGTGATGTTATAGTCCGCTAATTGCTCGTTGTAGGTGCCTTTGTTATTTTCTTCTGAGACTAGTTTCCTTTACTATTTTACAAATAAGATCAAGTGGGGTACAGTGTTACAAGAGGAACCGTGTATCATAATGGTTAACATAATAACTAATCTTTTAATTTGACTTTGGTGTTTCTATTGGGTAGTCAATCTCACGTGTCCCATCCTGAACGTCTTTCATTGGATGTCAAATTTCAGGATAAATGGAAGAATAATCGAATTTATATTTTTCCCAATAAAATCTGTGACCAATGTCGCTAGTTATGTTTTGTTCTTGTTGAAAATTTTATTTCTGGTAATCACGTATATGTTCCCTTAAATCTTCAATTAACGTTAGAAAGTAAACAAAGTTTCTTGCAATTTTTAAGCATTGTAATTTTGACAATTTTTTGTTTCTAACAGTAGGGCGAGTTTTCCTATTATTGAGTTATGACATAAATCTACGTCCCGCTTATGACTCTTGTGCCAAGTTCTGACTGGACCTCGCGGCAGCCAGCGGAGTGGTACTAATCCACAAGGTACTACCGTGGTTCCGGAGGGCAGATCTTTCCAGATCCTCCCGGCGAAGAAGCCCTGCCAGGATACCCCGAGGGACAAGTTGGCAGATAAATCACGGTTTCCAGGCGATCTGTTCTGGCCCCAGGCGGCCGCATACGTCAAACTCCGCTCCGCTGCCAGTAAACATCGTGCCCTTATATTTCGATATTTATTTTTTACCAAGGGCTCCCTCGCAAGTTCTCCTGCCTCCTACGCAGCCTTCCCCAGCAAATCTAAATATTATATTGGCCCTGTCAAAATATTTGTAGCGACTTGCTCTCCGGAGAATTTATCGTTTTACAGGCCGATTGCTAAATAAAATATGTCCTGTTCTGAAGCAAAACATTTTTCAAGCTTAAAACTATAATATTGACTGTTGATTATTCCATACTAATTTAAGTGTGATATTAACTATTTCGTTCTAATGAAACGTTCGTTTTTATTATTTCAGATATTATAAGTGGGGTTAGAGGACTTCTTTTGCTAACTGCGTTTAAATTTATAGTTTATAATTATCTGTTATTCATCTTCTCTTTTTTTATATTTACAATTATTCCTATTAATCGCATTTTTTTTCTACTATCCCATCAAATATAACCATTTAAACACGCTATATTAAAGTATTTTTTTGAGGGGGCTTAAGCTTGGAAAACCTAGCCCAAAAAAAAATTATTGGTTTTAGTGAGGTTGTCGATTGCAAGAATAATTTATTTCTTCTCTTTATCTAGAAGTGAAACTATCACATCTACATCTTTCTGCAGTAATAATGGCATAATGCATCAAAAACTTACCAAACGACCTGCGATGGTTCATCGTAAGATACCTATACACCTACACGAAAACGCCTGACCTCATGTTCCACGACAGACAGTGAAGAAACTAAACGAGGTGTGTAAAAAAATAGTTAAGTGGGTGTGGACTTTATTCACCCGATTTATCTACAGCAGATTTCCATCTGTTCAGAACTTTTGAAAACTTCCTGAAAAAATTTCTACATTTCAACTGGTTGTTACATTTTTCTTTTTAATTTTTAGACAGAAAATATATTAGCAAAATATCTTAAAAAATCTTAGAAAAACAATGCGGTTCACAGCATTGATCCCGCCAATAGTATAAGAAGTATTAGGGTTATCTTAATAACGACATTTACGGTACATTAGTAGAATAGAGTGGAGTAGAGAACCCTAACAGCGATATTCAATAGCCACTGAAGAAGTGCCCTGTATAGATTGGACCGTTCGGCAATCCTCCCTGGCTATGTGCTCTTAGTGTCAGTCCTAAAGGTCGTAGGGAGCTTTGTACTGGCTCAATGGTCAGAGAATCTTTGTGTTCTTGCGCTGTATGGTCACAATAGGATCCGCGCAAAACCAACAAAGGTGATACAGGATATTGGTGTTTTGCTGTCTGATGTTTGAACTTCGGTTGATACTGTTCTTATACATCATGTATACATTGCTGAAAGACTCTAATACAAAAAAATCAATTTTATCTTTAATTTAATTATTTTTATTTACAACAATATAGACTGGCGTAGCTAGTCATTCTATGCAAACTTTTAAATGTTTAAGATAGAAGGCAAAAAATTAGAGAAAAAAGACCATTTTTTTATCGATATTTTTAACTGTTGATCTTTTTCAACAAGGGAAGACTGGGAAATTTTTTTGTTTTTTTTTTGTAACTGGCAGTTGCGGTTGAATTACGTCACGTTCACAAGTACGTCATACAATTACTTCAAATCATATAAGTTCATATTCCGTAATACAAGAAAGCATTAAAAATAGTTAACTGATCCGAAATCGGTAGTTTAAAAAAGAAAAAAATCTTAGTTGAAAAAATGCGGCCTGTGTGCGCCACACTCCCCCTCACATCCTCGCTACGCCAGCGTCTGTGTACAATATATACATCAAGTAAAAGTGTGTAAATATGATTACAATGGCATTAGAAAGCTCCTTAGGTTATTTTCTTCGACACCTCTCAGGGTTATCGGGAAACAAGTGGGAAGCAATTTGGGAGTCTAGTGGATTCGAAAAGGTATGTAGCTTATCACAGAAACATAGGTATCTGATTCGGGCCAATTCAGTGACATAGATTTTACGAAGGATTTTCGATTGAAATCATTGAATACGAGGAGAAATGAAAGATTTAGTCGAGCACCGAAGATCAACTCCTTATAAAAAATTCAGTCTGATTACTGTTATGTAAATGACTTTTGTAGTTAATTGGAAGCTTTTAACGTTTGTCTAGTAAATGTTTACTCGAAAACGATGAGCAGTTTTCGTGTGTCATGTAAATACCGAATAAAAAAAAAACAAATTCAAATCAGCAGTCAATTCTATTACTAGTTTTTGTTCTATTTGTTTGAAAGTATTCCTTAAACTGAAAAGTTGAATATGTTTTTTTTTTTTCTATTAAATGTTTGTAAAGATTTAAGTAGAATGGATTGGGCATATTTCTAGACCATGTTGGTTAGATAAGAAAAAGGGCAGAGCTCCAAGCCGACATATTATACATTGTTAACAACGTAACGTATCGCTGTCATAAATCAACTACTTTACACAGTATTAAAAACAAAATCTTAAATTTTTATAATATCAACTGTGAAACTTATAAATACCTTAGTCATAGACAGTCATAGTTGTACTATATATAAGCGAATTTTCTTTTTATACATGACCAAATTCCAACACTCATTAGTTTGAAACTTTGATATAATTGTGGTTAGTCCATTGCCATCGTTTGAAGTCCTGATTAGTAGAAAAACAAAATAAGAGTTGAAAAAAATAGTAATGTTAACCAGTATGGCTACCATCTAGTTTCAAGTAGTTCAATATAAGTTCGAATGCGAACAGTTTTAGCATCGAAAGGTGGGAACCTTTTATTTTTTAATGTCTCATTCGATTAGCGACAGATAATTTATAAATTACAGATCAGTATTAAAAAGCCTTATTAAACTAATGAAGTTGTATATATTAGTGTGTTGACATATATTTTTCATTTTTTTTTTAAACAACATAACGTGTTGAGTATATATTCAATTTATCATAAATATATGTATTAAATTCAAAATTTTGAGTCTCCATGCTGCATCTAGTAAATAAGGTATTTTTTTAATTTTCATTTCTTTTATTGAAATATTTTAATGAAACTTGAAAGGAAAAAAACTGAAAGAAAAACAGAAGTTGATTTAACAAGAGATCTTTTGGGCCACGTACATTTAAGGTATCTAAAGTGGTTGCCGGGTACCTGCTGTGTTGTTTTATTTGAACTGTACCTTAGAGCGTGTTTAAGTATTTTTACTGTGCGGTTTGTATTATATTTTATATTTAAATACTATAAGAATGTTCTAACTTGCATTGCTTAGGTGTATTTGGGATGTTGAATTAAATTACTGTAATTTTTTTTTTCAGGAAAAGAGTCGTAGTCAGAATACTCGAATTAAAACGGAAGATCAGGGGTGAGTATTTTTTTTTTTAATGCTAACACGAGACAAATGGTACAAATTAGATAAAATTGAATCTCTAAAATATCGTATACAATCATTGAAATTATTATTATTCGAAAGTTTTCGATTATAAAATTAAGAATCTAGTCTTATTTGTACTAAGTGTTTTGTTGGTCAATCCAAGTTGTTTTATTTTATATTGTGTTGTTTTGGTATGCTTCACTGTCGAACCTGAGGATAAGGATCGATCAGCAAAAGCAAAGAAAACAGATATAGCAAAGATAAGTGATAAAGACTGGTAGCACAAACAGGTTGAAGAGGGGTGGTTGGTACTGCGCCCCTTTCCCATATTTTTGCTAGGGCTGCAGCTAATTTATATAGGATTTGTGCTCTGGGGTCGCCGATAAATCAAAAAGGGTAGACACTTTTTGCTACGGCCTAAGCGTCTGAAGTACCACAAATATGATTAATCGAAGTATTTTTAATCTGAGAGTATTTTTACCTTCAAATTGAATCTTTATTATTAGCTTGTATCGGTAGTTGACAAGAAATGTTGGTATCATTTGTGGAAAGAAATCCATGACGATTAAATATAGTCATAACTCGATAAGTCAAAGTTTAAGGTTGAACAAATTTACTTCGACTTATCAATTTCTCGAGATAACAAATTTTCAAGATATCGAGTTCACAGAACATTTTTATTAGAGTTATCGAGTTTTTCCTATATATGTATATACATGTTTGTGTGTGTATAACGGTAATTAATTTATACCATAAAACCATGGTTTAATGTTTAAAAAATGATTCTTATTATGTATTATTAAAAATTAACATAAACGGAGATACTAATGTAAATGAAACATAATAATATGCATATGTAATAAATTATATAATTTAAAATAGTCTGTAAATTTCTTCTGCAACCATTCAAGGGTGCGAATATCTATCACACGTTGAATTGTTGGCAAAGCCGCTAAGACATCAGCTTCTATCCTGATAGCCATGGCTAATAAAAAACAATTAACACAATAAATGTCTGTATTTTCCTCGAAATGAAACAGTAATGAGGATAAGCCTGGATAGGGTTGAGATAGAGTGATTTGTTCATGGTTATTAGAAAATTCGACTTATAGAGCCTTCCCCTTCAGGAAATTCGACTTTCAGAGTCTTGGATACGTTGGTGATGATACGTTTTACTTCGAGGTAAACGATTGTTGATTCGAGTAAACGTATCATCATATAAACGTAATCGGGAAATGGGTTCTAATTCGACTTACCTAGTTTTTCGAGTTAACTAGTTTCGACTTATAATAAAATAATGAAGTAAATATAATCATTAAATTAAACGCAGTTAATAAAAACACTCTCTAACAATAAATACTCTCTCTTATCAGGCTTTACCGGGGCCGACACTGCACCGGATAAGGTAAAACGTCGGATAGCAGAAATCATCAATAATAACTAATTATGTTGCTTATCCGGTGCAACAAAGACGCATCTGTAAACAAATAAATTTTGAAGGAGAAGCGAGAAACTGAAACCAACACTATAAGCATAAGTAATATTCATATAAACCTAAGAATTGTTCAGACTACAATACAGGCAACGTTTCTACCGATGCATTAAGCTTTTGGAAGCACTTTTTCCGCATTAATCTCAGAAATATTTTTTACCAACTTTGAATTTAAGTCGTTCCGGATTAACGATATATATATATATATATATATATATATATATATATATATATATATATATATATATATATATATTTTTAAATTGTTCTTAGATCAGAAGCTTTTCCGTTAAAACCACAATGTTAACAACAGCGAACACTTCGTTAGCTCGCAGTGGAGCACATTTTCCTATCTACAAATACTAAACTATCGCTGCTGGAAAATCCGCTCAGATGCGTTCCGGTCAGATCCATCAGTAGCGTGTGCCTGCTTTAATCAAGTAATTTGACTAGTCCCTGTAAATTTTGCATATTTACCGTCAATATTAATATATCTTTACCGTATAGATATAAAATTTTTGTTCCGAAATTTCACATTTACCAATTTTCTGGATGAAATATAAATTAAAATTTTTTATTGGATGCATATCCGTGAAATTGTTTATTTTATTTTAAAATTCCACAGATATAAACAAGGAAGAGAAGGTTGGCACTGGAGAAGTCTGGAAGATATTATCTCCTCGAAATCTGGATGAAGGTCGTTTTACATTTTTATGAAGGGCTTCTTGGCAGGGCTCAGCGCGAGCTTAACTTACTTGAGCTTTATTTCTTAGAGGTCTGCCCTTGAGTCGTAAACTTAATTCGATACTTTGTTACTTAGATATTGGATTTTTTTTTTCTTGTATGCTCATAATCAAGAGTAGAATCCCTAATTTCCTCAGCATAAGCTTCAGGAAGTTAGTTGTTTTAAAAAGTATGTACCGATATAAAAATAATATATTTTACTATAGAATAATTTAGAAATATATATTTAAAATAAAGAATGATCAGTTCTGTATGTTTCTTAGTACTAAATCAGTGGATAAATTAAAATGTTGTTGCCAAGAGCTATCTCTAAATAATATCGATATACTCAAACAATATTACCTCAATCCTGTTTATGATGAAACATGATTTTCTTATAAAATCCATATTTAAAAAAACAAAGATGTTATATTTATTTTAAAAAATGATTTAAAGAAAAAATTGAGAAACTATATTTTCCATATTTCTATGCTTATTATTTGTAGAAAAAATGTATTACATAAGATTTATTTTAATAATCTATATCTCTAAAACCCATGAAGGTGTCGAAAAAACATTTTCTTAAATAACGGTTATCTAGATAAGCTGGAATATCCACATTCCACACATCCCCATTGAAGGATCAGGTACCTACTATACAGAGACTTTATGGACAACTGAAGAATTTCCTAATTCCATGGTAGATCCATCGTTAAGAGAATAAATATTTTTTTGTAAAATAAATAGTTTTCATTCTAAAACTGATTGGGATTAAATAATAATACTTGGCTTGAGCTTTTAAAAAAATAAATTATTTAATCTAAAACATTTCAGCTAATGTTTTTATCTGTTTATAAATTGGAAGCTCGGTATAAAGTATTAAGTATTAAGGTATAATACTTTTACTTACTTATACTTATAATACTTTACTTATACTTTTACTGTTTTGAACACATTTTCGCTTTGTATTTGTCTAATTACTTGAAATAAACCCTAATCTGACTTAAAAAAATAAACTTTAATGAAATTAGCAACATTAATTGGGATGTAGATTTCAAAAACAGCCAAATCTAATTTCCAGATTTTTTTAAAAAATAATTTCTATACTAGATTATTTTTAGGTGAAATGTTTTCAACATCAAAAGTCGGCAAATCACATTAATAACGGCCATAAATAAAATAAAGGTTGTAAAATAGGCAGTTGTATTTAGAAGAAAAAAAAAGTAATTTGTTTATATAAAACTTGTATCCTTCTCCGAACACAAAATATTCCATAAATTGTATACAGTGGAAGGAAGCTCATGATAAAAAGGTCCTTGCTGGATATCTCCATAGCCTAGCGAACAATAAATATCCCTGACAAGGAACATTTTCCAAGGTCTCCGGGAAGGCTAGGTGTAAGCTCCTGCTTATCGGAAAGTCTCCCCTCAGAGAAATAAATCCGTCATAGGGTCGATTAGAGAGTCGGCGGCTGAGTCGATAAATCTCAGCGGTTGCTATTCGATATATATCGAAGCCGGCACCACTTCTTTACACAATGCTGGCCAAAAATTCAATTATAAACAGCAATAAATAGCGTGTGCTGGTCCTCTGGACAGCCACCGCTTCTGTCATCTTTCTCTCCCTCACCCTCTCTCACTCCCACTCCCTCCCTCTCTTTCTCCCACTCGTTACTCTCCTCCAAGGAAATAAACCCAAAGGGAGATCTGATAATTAAAACGAACGATCTCTTTTGTATGTAAAGTAGCTAGAATCAGATCCTCACCTCTAGGGTCTTACTAACTATCAGCTCTAAAGTTTTTTTTTTTCTTTTTGTTTTTTGCACTGAGAAAAATAAATATGCGAAGGGGAAGATTTAATGGTCATCATTTTCATAAATTAAAAAAAAAAAAAATATTTATTTATCTATAGTACAATTTACAACTGTATACAATATAAAATACAGAGAAACTCCGATATCCAGATTAATTGGGCCCGAAATTGATCTGTATACCCAAAAATCCGGATAATCAGATTTACTATTGAATTACGGCATTGAAATAAAAATATACATATCAAAAGACATATCTCATGTTTTAACTATGCATTTTATAGAATAATAAAAAATGTGGCTGTTAATACAATTAACACAGTTAATACAACACGTTTTCTTTTAGGTGCCGTAACTCTTTAAGTTTATAAAGACAGCAATAGAGCCCAGAATGAGCAAAAACCGCGGAGGATGGATGTGCTATGCATCTAAGTACGTTTAGTCAGAACTTGAGTGTTATGAAGTGTGTGGACTCCGCCTCTAATCCTGAGACGCTTGGTCTATTTTGTTTTATGTCTTTTATTGTGTTATGAAAGAACCACGGCCTACAATAACTGTTGATAAACTGTTTAAAAAAAAATTGTATGTAATAAAAAAAAAAAAAAAAAAAATATATATATATATATATATATATATATATATTCTACTAATCAATCCGGATATCCGGATAATTGGAGTTTCGCTGTATATCAAATAAATGTGTTGATAATGCTAAAAATGACACGTCACTTGTTTTTATAGCAACTACCTATTGCTTGCATTTATAAAGTTCTATAAAACCTAGATTCTATATGTATTAGAAGCCTTCTTCTTTTCTGGTGCCTCGAAGGGTTATCTGGAATAGAATGGGAAGCAAGTTGTATTCATGAATTTGAATTTTTTTTAAGTGAGCTATGAAAGGATAGGCTTCTGATTTGGGCCAAATGATGGCTAAGTTAGTTTGTGACACTCAATCATCTGTCAGAACACTATTTTCAGTATTAAATCAAAGGTATTCTCCGCCAGCCCGTATTTCTACATACAGAGGTATTTCTACATTGGGTAGAAAGCCCGTTTCTGGAGTGGTGTAATTAATTCAGAACCCATTACTCATAATGTCATCGTCTCCCTTCGTAGGTGTGAGATCAAGTCCGTGGTAAAGGGTATACGTTTGGTTAATTTAAAATAATTCGATCTCAGTTGTTATTATTAACATTAATTATTATAATGCTAATGTGCACTTTTCATTTTATTCATTTCCATTATTTCTAGATTGGGCTTAATGTTTATTTGATTGGGTTTACTTATTATGAATGGATATGCAGCTTGTCATGAAAGGATAGGTATATTGTTTGGGCCAAATATGCTACAGATCGGACTTTAAGGTTGTTATGGATAAGTTTATTTGTGACATGATATGGAGCACTGAGGATTTTTCAGAGGATTTTGGGTTATAAAAGACGAATTGGATGGTTTAGTGGAGCCCCAAAGCTCAACTCTTTATGTCCAAATAGGTCTAATTACTCTCATATAAATGAGTCCCTTGTAATTAATCGGAAGGTTTGACCTGAAAATGTCGAAGAAATACATTTTAAAAGATTATTTCACAAATGCAAAATACTTTTAATCTTATACTTTTTTTTTCTGTTTGTATTCGTAATTTTGTCATTTACTTTAAGTACTGTTTTTCTTTACTTTCTTCCTTTAACAATATAAGTATCATATATAACACTTTAAAAAAATAGTTTGTATAGTATTTCGAAATATTGGTTAATTTTGATTTCTACTATAGTTTACCCTTACAAATATTTTTATTTAAATTTTAAAATATGATTTTTGCAAATATTTATTTTTATTTATCTTGAATTATGGGAATAGATTATTATTTTAAATATATATATCATTATATAATGATTATTATTTTTGGGATGACCTGTTATAATTATTATTTTAAAAAGAAAATTCTTTAATTGGCAATTCAAAACTCATTTAATAGATCGATAGAAAAATTTTCTTCGTATTAAAATTTTCTTCTAAAAATATTAATAGCGATTATATGTATAATATTTAAAGTAATGATTTACAGGAAAACAATATCAAATTTATATCATTTATTTATGATGCTGTTCGTTTCGACTTTCCATTTAATCCAAAATCTTGGAAACCCATTAGACTATATTTATAAATCTAATTATGATATTAAAATATCAAATTCAGTTTTAATTTGTAAGGATATAATTTCTATAAATATTAAAAATACCAATTTAGAAATTATTAATGATATCAAGATATTAAATTGATAACTTGTATATATTCTTAATTTTTTAATAACTGTTGTTAACATACAACATACAAATAGCCTATGTATAGAACGGTTCTAAGCTACATCGATCCACATATACTGAGAACTTGGCTACTAAATCAAGATTCGAATCTCCTCCTGAATAAGTTTTTCTTTTCATGGTCCCTGGTCTATCAGGTCCATGGATCCACATTGTAAAAAAGAAAAAAAATACAGAGATATTTGAGAACGGATATTTTTTTTTAGTACTGGTAAACATTTATTTACGAAGAATAATGCTGAAGTGCACATTGATCCCTTATTTAAGAAGGAATAGATATAAAATAAAGTATAAGTACACAAGTAACATAAAAAAAATAAACACATAATGTAAAAACAAATGTACACAATAGACGAGATATAATGAAAAGAAAATTAAAAAAGCATCAAAACATTTAAATTCTTTAATGTTTACTATCAGGCTGAGAATCCGCTAACCATAGTCTCCCCACCAAGTCAGTGGATAAGCGGGACTAAGGCGCGGTGTACACTAAGGGAATACGATATGCGATGCAACAAGTGATACGATATACGAAGCGATATGAACGGGACATGAACATGTAAAAAGCGTGAACACAAACTAGTACGATAGCGATTTTGTAGCGACATCTATCGGTATCGTAGAGTATTACGGCGTGCTTGCCTTTTCTTGTCAGATTGGTGAAACTGCAGTTGGAATTTCTTTTCTTGTTTCTACTAGATAGCTGAAACAATTCCACTTGCAAATAAATTGATCAGGTCTCATCCAAGTCCAATTTCTTTAAATTTATCAGCGTGTTTAGCCAATTCTCGAGGAACACTCGCCCAACCATGCTTTATGTCGCTCCCATTATATAGGTGCACTCAATACTTTCTCTTCATACTAGTTCGTTCGTCTTGCTGCAACCACCAGTATACGGTAGCAACATTCTCTTCACACAAGTTCATAGTTCAAACCCAAAAAAGAGCCATCCTCATGTCGCTCTTCTTATTGATTCGCGCTGGTGGGAACTAGAAATGTTGTAATTATAAAAAATCACATCACTCGGTTTCTTGTATAATATTAAATTTCATATCGTATCTCTTTAGTGTGGACTTATGCTCCTTTATCGCCGTCAGTGGTTGGCGGAAGCAAAGAGCTCTTAAGCTGCAATCGTCCTCAAAATGATAACAAAAATTAATATTAAAAATAAGCAGAAACATATAAGAAAAAAATGAATCTTAATAAAATCAATCGAGGATAAATAAGTGATCTGGAAGAAATTAAGGAAGCAGTTTATAATGCTGGGTTGATGCCGTAAAATCCTCTGTGGACCATTTATCTTCCAATGGGCTCGGCAACACATCTCTAAGGCGTGAGGTTATAAAGAGATAAAATTAATAAGAAAACAAAGGAAAAATACGATATTACTTTAGAGAAGAAAAGAAACAAACGAAAAAAAAAAAGAAGAAGAGCTCTAAGATCAGGAAGCAGTAAGAGAAGAAAAAAAGGCTATAAAGGAAGACTTAGTGGATGGAGGGTAGTGGTCCCCAGGGGTGGAGTTAGACAATTAAAAATAAAATCTCGACCCCCCTCCCTCCAGCCCGTACACGACATTCCAATTTCCAGGACCCTCCGGGCCACGACCAAAATGGTAATTAATGCATTAATTTTTAGGGGTCTTTCAAGGATCATCCATTCATCCTCAGCCCTCTGCCTTTTAATTTGTGTTTCCTCCGTCAGGACCGAGCCGGACAAGGACATATGATCTGGGGGGAGAAGGGCACTTTTTTCACACCTCTCACGCCGTGAACTTTTATTGATATTGTCAACAGCCTTTTTGTAGATTAAACAATCCTATAATGGTGATTATTGACTTTAATATATTTTTAAGGCTCAATACTTATAAGCACTTTTATACTAATATCTATTGAGAAATGATTTTATAAATTAAGTCATTCTTTGTTCTGGTTACTATCTTATACTTCTTTTTTTCATTTGGATAGGTATTTCCAAGTCCGACAAGGTACGGTTGTCTGTTTTATGTATTCGTTCAGGGCTGGAATCACGCAAGGTTCAACTAAAGCACCTTTGCTATACTTTATAAAGATATATAGGATTTCAACTAAACTCAACAATAACAATAACAAAAAAAAGACGATACTGCAGTGACTAGATATTCAGATATTACTCAGGCTTCACTGGCTCTCTAACATTACAATTACAAGAATACTTAAAACTGTGGAAAATTAAACTGAAATACAAATCTCAGCATATCACATCCACTCTTAGACACGACATCTGCCCTCCAGCCTATATAAATAAATCTGTTAAAAAAACACAGTTCATTACTTAGGACATACTTTTGACAGAAGATGACCATTGTGACAAGTAAATTAGTCAACGATTATTACTTTGTATTATTATTTTTTCTTTTTCTTTTTCATTTTTAAATTATTTTTATTAATTCATTTTTTTAAATGTTTGTCTAAATGTTTATGTTGTTTAAATGTTTAAATGTCTTGGTCACATCCAATTTTTTTGTTATTTTAGCCCTGATGAAGACCTACAAGGTCGAAACGTCAGCACGCCAAATATAAAGTCTTTAATTTAAAAACTTAAAGTGTTTATTTACCTGACTGCACCCTTCTTCACTATAAAACGCCTCTACCTCAACAATAGACTGAGGCTTCTATGCTCTATACTTCACAAACAAATCCGACAAATATTAAACTCTTATACTTACTTGCTGAAACCTAAATGGGCCTACGCTTCACAAATTTTTGGAATTGGGAACAAATGTTTCAGTGAAAAATATTAAGAATCATAAGACGGTTTTCCTGGTACGTGTCCGTAATAGAACATTGCAAATACCCTTTGTACAGGACTGAATTGAAAAAACATCATTATCCATTTGTAAAAAGATTATAGTCAGTGAATTATTGACAGGATGGAAATTATTAAAAGAATAGTAAGTCGTAAGTTTACGACGAAGGGTAAGGCATAAGTACATCATTGATTGCTTAAAACTGCATCTGTACTTATCTTTGGTTAGCAATGATGAATTTCTTAAAATTATGTCTAATATGTGTTGTTCAATCTAAACTATAGTATGTAAGTTACCGAAATATTAACTAAGGTGTACCCCAAGACACTGCCTTCAGCCCCCTCCCTTCATGTGCGCACCGCACTGGCGAGAAGAGCACCCTAAAGCTCGCAGCTGACGGAGTGCTCAGTTCTAATGAGGGCTTAGCTTAAGTCCGGGCTTGGCTGACAGAGTGCGCTAATAGCGGCGATAACTCACATACGTTAGGGAGGTCCCCTCTTAACCACCTCGCCGAGTGTGGATGTCCTGGAAGCCTTCGTGAAAGCAGTTTTTATAGGCTAAGAAGTTATTTCTGTTAATGTTTTGGATGTTATGGTCAAATATGTGTAGCTATGAAAATGGATTATCAAGGAGGTGAGTTTTTATAGTTTCAATTTTGCTTATATCAACTTCTTAATTTTTTATTATTATTTTTTTTTTTAACTATATTGAAACCTACCTACTCCTGAAGTCGAAATTTATTTTTGTGGTGCAAACGAACTAAAACAGAATTAATAATTTCCACTCCTCTTTTGATTTCCCCTCTTGCAATTTTTCATTTGTTAAACTTTTCGTTGAAGCTGTATAAATATTGCTACACATGAAAAGAAAATCCTCTAAAACACAATTTTTAAAATATCGTTCGTAATCCGGTAGCAATGTTAATCTATGGTTGAATGATTTTAATCTTAGTTGAAAGACTATTAATAGAATTTTCACTATCATACTCAGTTTCATCATTAACAGCTTTCTTCTTCTTCTTCGTAGAACTACAGCCGTGTGTGGGACTAGGCTTGCCGAAAGATAAGCGTCCTACGCGATCAAGAGCCTTCCTCTTTCAATTTGTGACTCCCAATGCTTCCTTGTCACTAACCATGTCTTGCAACCAACGTCTTCTTAGACGTCTTCTCTTTCTTTTTTTTGCCAAATATCTCCGCCAGTAATTTTACATGAGTTCCAATATTCCGGAATTCTCATTGCGTGCCACCTATTAAATTAAGCAATATTTGCGTTCGGATATGCCTCTTTCAATTGATTCTCCATTCCTTCTTTCTTTGACAGGGCCATAGATTTTGCGCAGTATTTTTCTCTCAAATATCCTAAGATCATTAGTTGCAGCTGCAGTAAGGACCCATGTTTCGACAACATACGTCACAATATACCTTATGAGGGTTTTGTAAAATCTTAGTTTTTTTAGAGAGTAACGATTTAAATGGGCTTAAGTTTTAATTAATAATTTAAGACATTAATATGATGCAAATAAATTTCCAGCCGTTAGATATAATTTCGTACACCAAGAAATTTAATACTTGGTATCATTGATTGTTGGCCATTTAAAAAGTCAGCCATAAGAAAAAAAAAGTTTTTAAACGGTTCCGCAAGAAAGATTATGCAACTTCCTTGAACTAACTTTCTTGAACTTGAAAGTTCCTACTTTTTATTAATTCTTCAAAACTAAGCCGGAAGTTCTGAACTAGAAGTTTCTCATCCTAATCAGCTCACAATCGATTTTTATTCTCCATTTATTGCTACAAATTGTTATTCGTTTAAATCGTACGCAATCAAGAAACAGTTTTATATATTATTAATTTAAAATGTTACGGTGTGATTATTTCCAAAGTACTGATAGAGTATGAACTGTTATCATATTTTTAAAGAATAATTTTGTTAAATTTAAAAAATATAATTGAGATAATAGTCATATTATTTTTAGTTTAGCTTTTATTGCAACTAAATAACAAATATTTTTTGTGTTTTAGTACATATTTAAGCTTTAGACTCTTGGACATAAAATCGTATTAGAGTTGTAAAGTCAATTTACATCCCCTAAAGACAAATTAACTATGTCTAGTGGAGAGGTATGATTAAAAGAAACTGACCAAACAGTCCTGAAGATGAGTTTGATTGACAATTGAGGCTATAAGTTTTCGAAAAAAACATTTTTAAAAAATAAGTGAGGACAAGACATTCCTATGGGCTGTTTCTATATTTGCATTACTTTTTTTTTATTTATTTAGATAATTTGTTGTTAAAAGGCACCTTATTATAATCACTGTTATTTTGGATCTGGATTATTCGACATTATAATTGTGACATGATATTGGTTGTGAAGTTCCGATAATCTGATGAAGGACTACGGTTAGAATGAGGATGGTATGAAGAGCCCGTTGGATTGTTTAAGGCTACCAGCCAGCCTAAAGTATCTTCCTCTCTTTTCGTTCTAATGCATATCATCGTAAATCAGCCAGAAGTTTATTATGCACTCAATATGTATAGTTTTATAAGAATATTTAAACTTAAAATTAAACTTATATATTAGAAAGTACAATAGATTGTTTGGAGCAACTAAATGGATTTATTTCAAAAGCAGAAGTGGGCACAGGCTTCACAACTGCAGTCCTTAAATACTGTCTTTTATATCAAACTAGACCGACAATAGGAACAAAAACCGCAAACGATTTCCATCACATTTAGAGAAAATTGTGAAAATTCGAAAGCCTCATTATCTCAGTCCTCCTTAAACCTATTGAATTCGTTTTCAATTCAAATTGTAGACAATTTTGTCAAGTTTAATTTTGAAAATTACATTATTTTTTTTCAATCCTGGCATTTAGCAGGTATTTTGTTGAAACAAAGGACAAAAAATTGTATGGTTTGACACTACCAATTTGCGGGATTGGATTTTAGTAAACAAGCATAACACTAAAAACACATAAAAAAATCAGAACTAAACTACCTTTAACATGACAAAATATACAATTTTATTGGACTATTTTCCTGGCAGTCGTGATAAAGTCTGTAAGTCAAAATTCTGCACTTTTCAGTAGGGCATTTTAAATGTAATTGAAAATCCTGTAATTACTCTAGAAATACTATTCGCGGCTGATTAGATAATTTCTGACCTTATTAAGAACATTTTTTCACAACGCAGATTTAAAAAGTCCTGATTTTAACGTTGATAGTAAACTCGTTTTAGGAGTAATTTGAATTATCTACCACGACAACTTCCTATGTATAATCTGAATACTAAATATGACACTTGAGTCATATTAAAGTGGACTCAAAGTTAATATTACTGAATCAAAGGAATGAGATTGTGATGGGGGGGGGGGGAGAAAACAAGAAAAAAATTATTGAAATTAGATAAAGTGTAAATATTAAAAAAATAAATAAAACTCAATTTCTCTCTCACTGCGAAAATCAATAGATCACGGATATGTCTACTAATCTACTGCTTCTGATATGGAAACTGTCGGCAAACTTTTGATCCGAGCTTGAGCGTGCCAAATGCCGAACACTTAAGAAAGTTTGGCAAAACGTTCCTTTTTTCATTCAAACCAAGTATATTTTGGATTATTTTGGCCAAACTAAACTAACAAAAATAGTCTCCATTAAATTTCTAATTAGGAAACTGTCGTTTGACCCGAGGAACACCAACATAACTAAAACTTGTTAAAAAAAGCACTAAAACTTAAATGTTTTTGGCAAAACGTCCCTTTTTCTAACTAATATAACTCTTAAACGGTTGGTCCTAGCTAAAAATATTATATAACAAATATATTCTCTATTAAATTTTTAATCCAAAACCAAGTGTTCCAATTTTGATTGTGCAAAATAAGATTTTGAGAGCGAGAAAACGTTCCAAAAGAAAATTATTGACTCCCAGCCAAAAGACATATCCATGTCAAAGTATTGATAGCTGTTAAATTATTGGCATTATTTTTATTTGGTTGGTTACCGAGTTAAATTTAACTTTTTGCTCTACTATTTTTTTTTTTTGAACTAACATAATTATATTGGGCTGCTCTTTATTATATTCCACTTTTAAAGGCTTTTACAATTAACTGCAGTGTCAATTGCTCATAAAACATAGGCTACGACCTGCCGGACTTGGTCGTTACCTGCTTTCAGAACGCATATCCAACACCTAATTGACTATCAAAACAGCCCCTCCGCCCTACTTACGCTATAAAACTCCTGTGAACGTCATTCCGTAGGAGCAGGTGAGAGGCCGTTATAATGAAGTCATAAAAGGAGTTTTTTCTCATCCAGGCCCTGAGGAGTTCGAGTCAGGATGGGACGGCCTGCGGCAGACAGCTCCCTCTGCTAATGAAGACGGGAACTATCAGCCCGGAATTAGATAAAGCCCTCTCCCCTTCAATCCCTAGCCGCTAACTTAAAAAAAAAAACTCCTGAACTCCTCTCGGTATCTAGCAGTAGCAGGCCTCGGGTGTTAGTTGTCTCAACCTCTATTGCAGAATGGTCCATTAGACATGTGAGGACCTTCATTTTGTTTTTGTTTTTTTTTTAGCTCAACTCCTGATTTCTGAAAAAATAAAATCAATAAATAGTTACCGTTGGGTTGTTCGCAAATTAATGCGGGTTTAATTTTTTTTTTTTTAATAAATTAAAAATAAATTATTTCAAAACGTTTTTACTAATCAAAATTTAAAATTTAAGCATTTCACTACTTAGAAGTGATTCAGTATTTATTCACAAGTTTATACTAGATAAAGGCCGACTTTGGCCTACTAGCCGACTTGTCGGCAATGTTCGTGATGCATTGTTTATAGCTTTAAAACCGTGCGGACATGCAGTTTGTTTCCTTTTCATCTAGCGACAGTTCTCCGAAGCTGGATGTATACATGCATGAAACAATAAGAAATCATATGCTACCAGAAAAAGCGATAGTAAGACAGTGTTTTTTACTAATGACGGAAAATCGAGACTGTAGTATAATAGTAGTTTTCGTAAGTTCTTTATTCGGTATTGTAGAAGTTATCAAATTTATTAAGTAAATATAGTAATCTTTCTACATTACTTAAGATCTATAATTGGTTACAATAAAAAAAATAAATAAATAAAAAATAGTTCCTCTTCCTGGGTTAAATAATAAACTGTAAGGATGAATCTAAAATAAAAATTATTATCTTTACAGATCATGATTTCATTTCAATTATCATATTTGTAAGCATATATTACAAATATTTAAAATATGAATGAAGCAGAATAGCCAATTAGTAGACTCTTTTTACCGACCAACGACAAGTCACCGACTACAAAAGAATCCGATTAGTCGGCCCATAAATAGTTTACGTGATTTTCATAAAATTTCGTTTTACGAGTTCAAAATCGGCGATTAAGTGAGTGTGAGCTTCGTCCAACAATAGTTTTATAAATTTCTGGAGGGACGCTGAAAATATTGGTTGATGAAAATCCGAGAACTGTTTGAGAAATTGCAGATAAAAGAACAGTTAGCAAATCGAACGACGCTTACCACCTCCAGACAATTGAAAGTGCTTAAGGATAGAAAGGGGAAAAAATCCATTGTTATGAAATTGTTAGAGCTTAGTTATGTGTCTCTTCTTTAACTCTCCAGACCTCTAGCCTACCAATTACAATTTTCTTAAGGAATTGCATCAATTTTTAAACGATGAAAACATTATTGATCAAAAGTAGTTTGGAATTTCAAATACTTAAATAATAAGAATTAAAATTCCTATTCGGAGGAGCCATTATGTTGGCAAAGTGTATCGCAAAGAATATTCCACTAAGCAGACAGACTAAGGAGACGATACGGGTAGCTTGGTACTTATATAAAGCTTGGTAGATATAAATTTGAATTTTAAAATAATTCATCAATCCTAAGAACAAAAATTATCAAAGCTTAATACTCCTTTGGAACTATGAAATTTAAAATTATAAATTATTGGTCATTTAATAACTAATGAGTTTACAGATTTATCAAAATGAGGTAGCAATTTTTTAAAAAATTTTAATTTATGAAATATTTTCGCAATAAGAAGCCGTTTTAGCAGTAACAAATCAGTTGGCCCAATAAGTAAAATTAATCCCGTCCTAATACCTGGCAGAACGTGGCCAAGGGAGGGTTTGGTTTTTGCCCTCCCAACAAACCTGCTTAAATAATTTATCGAGCCAGCCTCCCCCTCAGTTGCTAGGAAAAACAAGAGGCGGTTCTAATCTGTTTTTGCCGATGACTGTAGATTATTTGTTTTATGTTAACCGTTTCCTATACGGTGACGTTAAAAGGGGGGTCGGGGCTTAACGGCCCCAGTTAAATATTCAGGACAGATGCTAAGATGGTTACTAGAGTAGGAGATGTGTATGCGTGTCTTTCCCGGGGTGCTTAGCTTGTCCTGCATAAAGTGTCTTCTTTATGCCGCTCCTTATCGGTTAGTGTGGGGTGCTTCGGCAGGTGCTATCAGGGTATTTCTTTCGGAGGTAATTATTTCTGCAGCTCAGAGAGAATTCGATTATTCTATGTCGCTAGAAATGTCAAAATTGCTAGAAATTTAATGAGTGAAGAAGGAATATAAATAGCAAATAATTTATCAATCCTAAATTTAATTGATCCTTCTATACGTACCCCAAGTAAACATACTTGCCAAAAGTCCTTTGGCCAGAAATTTTTGAACATTGAAATCATCATTTACTGGCTGTTTACAAATAAATAAATTCTTTTAAAGCCGTTTTGGAAATATGGTATAGAGTTATTAGGGACGGTAATGACAATTCTGTATTAAATAGATCAAATCTTTTCAGTCTAATATGAAAAATTACCTCCTGCTTTTATATTTCTAATTATATATTCCACAAATACCTTAAGATTTCCGGTCGCAGAACAACTTCAGATATATTCAGGAACCAAGTTCGTCCTTATCTTACAAGATTGCGTAACTGGATGTGCAGAAATCCTAACGCTGGCCTCCCATCCGCGTCACTGAGGCAACAAACCAGTGAGGGCACACTATACCAGAATAAAATGTTGTATCTTGTATTTAAAAAGAAACAGTCTATCTCAAAATTTCAGGGTAAGCTCTGTTGTATAGGAAACTGTTTGTATTGCATTTTTATCATAAGCTTAGCTTTTGGATTCTGGAGTGTCTTATGAAAGTACTAAGTTTTGAAATTAGGTACCCGTTTTAACTCTATCGCTTTCATATTAAATTCGATAGCTATTCTTCTTCCAATTCCTACTTATCAAGTTTTTATGCGATCAGGGGTATTTCTCTGAGTTCTTTGACCTATCGCTTTGCACTTTCTGACAGCAAACATCCTGTTATTTCCGGGACCGCTGCTTCCGCTTCCCGATTGATTAACCAATTACAAAAACCTTGCCTAAAAGAAAAGCCATTCTAGACAGTGGAGGGGGGAGCCGATGGGACTGACGTGGCTCAGACCAGGGGCACTAATTAAAACAAGACTTAACGAGTTGAACCGCACGAGAGGTTCGGTGCCTGGTGGTGCTGTCGGAGGATATGGGAGAGCCTCTAGGAACACCAGGAAATGTGAATAACTTCCTCTCATTGTTTCTTGTCATGGAAACTTTTCCTTGATTTTCCTAACGCTGGCTTATCTGATTCGTTCATTTCCTCTCGTAGGACCACCCCGAAAAGTATATTTCCTGTCATGTTATCGGACTGATCAATTCTAAATACAATTATGAAGTAGAGAAAATATCGTTATTTGTTAGTCAGTTGCCTGTTTAAAACACAACGATTTTTCAGCGGATTTTATTTGGTAGTTTTAATCAAAGTTACATACTTTTGTACGTTGACGCCTCCTGAAGGTATTATGATACATGTTAGTTCGCATTCAATTAATTCTTTTTACAGTTTTTACTATCGTAGTAAAACCTCAAAACATATTCTAACCTTCATAAAGGGTCCTCTTTATACTATGGACCATACGGCCGCCGGAAGTTTCAAAGAAACCTTTAAAAGCAAAGAAAATCCCGCTGTTCATTGTTCTCATTGAATTGTTATACAATTTATCTACAAAAAATACCAGTTTCATTTTTCTGTAAGATCAGCCGTTTTTTGAGCAGAGTGCTGAGAAAGCTACTAACTGGCTGAAAGTCGCACTTTTTCCATGAAAACACGTACTCTTTTGTCTATAACTCCAAAACTCTTTGTCTGATCTAAAATATGTTTTTTTCATCTGAGAGCTAGCAAAATTTTTTGTCAGAACCTATATATGAAGTTTTGATCAAGTCCCGTAAAACGTCCATGCCAGCACGCTGAGAACCCCGTACTATTGTGAAATCCTCATTTTTTCTTCACATTTCTAGTTATAACTCCAAAAAGTTTTGTCCGATCCCAAATTCCTTTTTTTCATCACAAAGCTGGTTAAATTTACTATCAGATCCCATACATCATTTATTAATTCCATGTAATACCTATGACATTACGCTTTTAAAATGCCGTAATACAGGTGTATACAAAAATTCATAATTTATCCGCAGATAAATGGGTTATAAAGGGGCTTATAACTTCTAAAATACGAAAAGTATATTAAATTTAGAAAGGTGACCACTGTTTGAACTTAAAAGTAATCTGATCTATTCCTCAAGTGCATTTCATTCAAGATTTCATTTTCTTTATTTTACGTAATCATTTATATAATTACTGCAATTAATTGATAATTTTCGTTGTTTTTGTTGTGCGCTATGTTAAACGTAATTTTGCTTTATCATTGATTCTATTTCTGAAACAACTTTCTCATCAGTCATTCAGCCCATCCACGTTATCAACTTCTAAGGTTCTTAAAGATGCCCGAACATGAGAATTTATCTTGATTGATAAATGGTTTCAACTCTCCATCATATAAATATTTGAACCTCCACATTTTAGACATGTTGCCACCACAACCCAGTTAGATCGCGCATGCCAGAGGAAATGAGACAATTCTGTTTCTGTAAAAAATTCAGCAGTAGACGTCGTGCTGACTGATCGCCCAACATTAGTGGGGATGGGAGCGGACTTTTTCAGCCGTAAGACGGATGAAGCCTAACTTGTAACATTGTTACAACCGGAGCTATAATCTTACCTTTTATTGTACCATAATTTGTGGGGTATTTCCCCCCCCCCCCCACAAGATTAAAGCCACGCACTCAAGACAACTGTCTTCGTTTTTCTTTTCTTACGGGATCTCATTAATTCCCACTAGCCAAGGAGTTCCTTGCGTATTTTCTATCTTCAACTTTTCGACATACAAAAAAATGTTTTATATCATTCAGTGAAATTGCATTATGTGTTCCATAACTTCATAAATGATACAAATTACTTACTTTTATCATATATTTTAAAACATTATTTTTGTCCTTAACTGACATTCAAAAATGTTACAGACATATAATGATATAAATGTTGCTTAGATTTTGTCCAAACTTTCCTTAGATTCGATTTTTTAATATTCAAGTATTATCATTCTAGAGCTCTAAAATAAATTTCTTTAAAATAACTGTAATATATTTAAAGCAGCCCTTGTAAAAATCATTGATACTTTTCAGCTGAAAATTCGTGAACTGAATATGACTGCCGGTTTAAAACATATAATTAAAACACCATTAGTTTCAATTTGAAGAAGCAATTATCAATGGCCATTTTATAATATATTACTTTTATCATCAAACTTATTTTCCTCCACTTTTTTTTTCAACATTTCAGTGTATTCTATTTCTTACAGCCCATATTCATGAGTTCTTCCTTGTAATCCATAGTTTACTTCTGTAAGAAATTTCTACAGTTCAAAATAGAAGCAAAAACTGTATAGAAAAGACCATAACTTCTCTTCCTGCCAAGTACTTTTGATTATTTAATATTTGATGTCTAAGATATACATGTCAATGACAGAATTACTATGAGAGCTACTAACGTAGACAACATATTAAAGGAAGCTTGTTCTGTGTTTCAGGGTCGGCGGGGGGATGGTGGGCGGAAACCGGAAAGAGGGGAAGCCCAAGATAGCCGATCTCCTGAACAAGAAACTAAATCGGAAGGAGGAAGAGGACTCAACAGGGAAACGGAGGAGAAAGAAAGACGAGGAGTCCGAAATGGAGGATTCGCAGAGAACTCTACCGCAGAAGAAGAGGACGTTGATGGTGTCCCCATCTCGGAGTCCAGCTAGGAAGACGGCGAAGCAGGAAGAACAAGACGACGAAACACTGATTAGAGAAACTGAAGCGGCTCTTAAGTCATTGTCTGGAAGCTGGCCTGCCAGGGACAACTTCAGAGAACAGGATGAGAGTCCCGCTTTTGAAAATCTATTCGAAGAAAAGAAAAAGTCCACTTTGGATAGTGGTATCAAAGACGTGATCACATTGAGAGGATCACAAAAGACAGACATCAATAAAAATCCAATTGTCAAGGAAGAGCCGGAAGAGAAAAAAGTTGATAAAAATGAATTAGAAAACCTTTTGAAAATCGAAAACGAATGCGCCTCTATACAGTCAACAGTTGGAAAAGTGAAGCAGGAAGGAAAGTATACTAGGTATGAACCCGATTTCAACGAATTAGTAGACGACTCTTCGAATGAGCTGGAAATAGATATGTCAGACCCGGGAGCAGAAGAAGAGAAGAAGAAAAAGGAAGAGAAAGAAGATAAGAAGTTTGTCTCTGCGTTTAAGCCGATCGAGAAGGAGAAAATAATGGATACGTTCGGACCATATCCTGCTGGAGCCACCTTTGTCGGATATCCAGGCCTACCACCACCTCCGCGAGTCGAGGAGAAGAGGATCAAGGAAGAACCTGAAGTTGTCACCAGCACGAAGCGTACGGACAGCCCAGGCAGCAAGCAGTATACCATCCTCCAGCCTGCGGGAGCTGGGAGCAGGGCCGCCACAGTTGTCCAGGACGTGGCCAGGGAGGGAGTCGTCAGTGTTCCAGCCGTTTCCAGCAGTGTCTCCCCGCCCAAGGAGAGGCCTCTGTCCCCCAGCAGCATCGGAAAAGGTAAAGTAATAGCTGCTATACTTTATTTCTAGAGCCCGTGTCTATGGCTTGCTTTCAAGAGAAAAATCATTTCAAAAAATTCTTGTTTGATCATGTTTCATTTCAAAATTCATAACATATAATAGACTTTCCGTTGTTCCAATAGATACATTATAGCATAGCTTGCTAAATAAATAAAATATTAGCATAATTCAATAGTAAATGGTAAATAATATAGAATTGTGTAGATAGAGAGAATTTTGAGTGAAATAAAACATTTTTAACCAAATTAACTGTCAAAGAAATTACTTTATAATAAGTTTTTTTTAATTTATTTTTACTTCTTTTTTCAAACGCTATCACTTTTGTTACACAAGATAAAGAACTAAAATTATTTAAGGTATTTTAATTTTTTATAAAAACATGTGAAAACTTTTCCAAAGTTCCATTATCGGGATATAATGTTTGCATTGAGTTGGGAAGAGAGGGGTTGGTGACACCGCAAGAGAGACTCCACCACAACGCCGCGGGCTACGCTTGCTGTAAATATTGTTAGGGTCGTATTGTTCTGTGAGCTTTTGTTACCCAACTCGTGTATATGAATTTTGGAAAGGTATCGATACACGTGTGTGGCAGAGACCTTTGGTTTTGTTGCCAAAATCGTTTGCCGTGGGTTTAGGTAGCCATTCTGCACTCTGTGGACACTGGCAACCGAAGCTATAGTTGACAGGTTTTAGAAATCAAAGTGAAACAGCCGGAACCAATGTCCTGGTTTGTTCCAACAGTGACGAACAAAAGGTAACAGTCTTATCAGTGAATCGACAATTTCTAGTGTGCTAAATTTGGATAAATGGTTTCCGAAACTTGGAATTAGTGTAATAGAAAAAGAAATAACAGAGCGTACCTCCTCCATGCCATCGTAAACACAAAGTGTAATATAAAAAAATCTTTTATTTATAATATAACAAAATCAAAAAAAAAATAATATGAAACGTCTTTAATTAAAAATCGTACATTAGCTCCAGTAACATGAAAATAATATGAAATGCATTGTATTTCCTTACGGATCAGTAAATCGTGAGATACTAAAATTAAATGTAGCATAAGATTTTATGGCAAGCTTATGATACTATCTAAGTGATAGAACAATTCAAGTTGTCAAAGAAATCCAGTCCAAATCCTTGCTTAAGCTCCTGCCTTACTAAGCACATAATGGAGGCACAGAAGTTTTTTCTTGATCTGAACGTTTAATGAAAGGTGATTCTTTGATGTTTCATATTAGATTATTATGACCTTAGATTGATGGCAGATATTTTAGAAAGCTTTATTTTACTAGTGGTAACTGTACATTTTTTAATTATTTCCTATAGTATTAAAATAATAATATTACTATATTACTTGGAACAAGCCCACAACAGGTGACTGCGAAACTGCTTGTGATTCAGGCAACGGAGGGAGATATCCTTGCCAGAGAAGAGGGAAGGATCCGAACAAATAAGAAAACAGAAGAGGGACATTTTCATAATTCCATTAGTCACTCAGCTCCGAAATTAACATTAGCATCGTCCTCTTGTCCTCGTTGTTCATTAGCAACCACGTACTCTCTACCCTTTCTTCTTGATTAGAGGGACGTCACTCTGTAAGCATTAAAATACCAGCCAATGATAGGGATCCTGCACTCCTTGGTTATACGATATTTAAAATAAGACAGTGTGTGTCAGGCACTGAATGTGAAAAGTTGCCCAATTGTATAATATATAATTGACGTATAACGTATAAGAGAGAGTGAAGCCATTGAATTCATAAAATTTGGAATCACCTATACCTTCCTATTAATAAACCTTACTGCTAATTTCTTACTTATTGAATAAATACTAAATGCAATCGGTTTTGCATTGTGCATTGAGCAATAGCCAGAATATAACTGAACTTCGACATCCTTTTGTATTTTTTTTTTTAACTTATCAGATAACTAAAGAACAAGATATCGTATGCTTCTTACTATTTCTTTTTATCGACAAGGTCAGTCTCAAAAAAGTCCTGGATATGACATACACAAAACATTTTTTCGGTTTGTTAAAAATATATTTATTGAAATTTAATATACAACTGTTTATCAAAATAAATATTGAAAATCTGCTGAATTAAGTATCAAAAAAACGTGTGGAGAAACTACCCATTGGTAGTACGCCATCCCTAAATATGACTGATATTATTCCTAATATCAGCTACTGCCCATATTATATATTTTTACCCAATACCTTCGGCTATGATTGATAAGATATTTTATTTTATGTGTTCTTGAAGCAATTTTAATTTATAAATGTATTATTCTTATAACAAAAAAAAAAAAAAAATTATAAAAGATGAAGATCCACTTGCTACTTGGCTACTTTACTTTTATCTTCTGAGTATTGTTTGTTTTTTCCTTTTCAAACAAAATTTATTTATATTAGGTTTTTTTGGGACGTGATATCTGTTTTCGAGTTATATGATATTAATTTTGAAAAATTAAAAAAAGAAATCTTTTTAAGATAATAATTTATTTTTCCTATTAAATAATTTGGAGTTTAAAAAAAAAACAACAAAAAAAAAACATATTTTGTTTCTATTTTGCTGTAAAGCAATGTTAATTTTTTTTTTCCACAACAAAGAACCTTACTGTTTTTTTTTCCCCAAACAAAATGCAAAATCCTTATAAAAATAAAACATTGAGAGAAACTTTTCAGTTTCACCTAGAACATATGGATGAACTCTATTGATAATTATATTTCATTCACATTTTCCCCCCATTTTATCTTGATGCAAGAGATCTGCATTTTCGTTTCCTGGTACCTTCAGTATAGGTTGTTGTTTTTAGAATTTTTGATGTAATTGGTAGAATTAAATGGGGTAGGATCTATCAGTGAGTGTCAGGTTTAACTCTAGCAAATAATGGCATCAGCAACCGGCGGTTAAACATTAACGGTGTTCAGTCACAATTCACTTTTTTTTTGTTTATTAGGTATTTCGTTTTGGCAACAGAAAATATTTTTTACGTTGATGAAACCTTTCCAACGGACACTTTAATATTTCATGCAGCTTGGATTGCAGAATATTTAGATTCAAACTGATATTAGAATATAGCAAGAAATGTCTTTATGGCTGTGTTTGAGAGTATATATATATATTTTTTTTTCTAGAACCTATATTGAGTAATTATTGCAATCTTCCATAAATGTGGGCAAAAGGTAATACAAATGGCATATGATTACTTTCACACATTATGTACAAAGAAAAAAAAATTAATAAAATAAAAAAATATATATACAAAATAAAATAAATAAAAAGATAACTGAAAAGAACTTCCTATACATAAACAATATAAATTATACAATATACATATAAATAAAATGAAATACTAAAATAAAAAATAAATAAATAGTAATAATAAACAACAAAACAAAATTAAATTATTAGTTAAAAACACAATCGTACTTTATTTACAATACACACTCATCCTGGGACCCCCAGCCAGACCCTTCATATCAATCATAATTCATAATTCATATATAGAAATCTTACTAGTTACAGGAAACGTTGAAAAATGTCCGTATATTTATATTTTTATATATATATATATATATATATATATATATATATATATATATATATAAAATTATTTTTCTATTCTATTCTAAATAAGAACTTCCTTATTTTCTGTTGCAATCCACAACTGAGATAGATGAAATCTTTCAGATTTTTTCTCCTAAAATCGATTCACTTACTGTTGTTTGTCTTCCAATTCGCAAAGTTTCTCTCCTTCACCCATCGGCGTCTTTCTGGCCTTATTAAAACGTTAACATAATCAGACAGAAAGTGTTTGCTCCGTCTGAGACCCCCGCGGATAAACCAAACAAGGGAGATAAATTTCAGGACCCAATATTTAAAGAGCGGGAAGAGAAACTCCTTGAGGAATTATGAGATAGAGGGGGCTATTTTAACCCTTGCTCAAAAACAACACCCCCGACCCGTAAATATAAGATAATGGTATTAAAGGGGTAGAAGAGATTTTTACAGCTTCAGTAATAGCGGTGCCCTGAGTTAGAGAGCCGGGGACCAGTAAACAGGCTATCGCAACCCTTCCGCTGGCTTGGGCTCCCACTTAGTTAATGCAATTATCAGCCAGCCCTTGGCCCTTCCCCATGTGTTAATAATTCAGATTTATTCTTTGTCTTCCCGCCCTTTTAATCAGCCCTCTGAGATTTTTAATCTCGAGTCCTTCTTGAATTAATCAACAGCAGGTGTCGTTCTCATTGGGAAGAAACATAACCACTTTGGTTTTATGAACAACGATTAACTCACTCTATCAAGACCCTTTTGGAGAAAAGAATTCTGAAACCGTTTAATATATGTTGTGAATATTGAATTATTTACAAAAATCGAACATTTCTCGAATCCCCTTTTCTCTTCAAATTGAATTGTTTTCCTTTTTTGTTTTATCTTTTCCCGTTAGTAAATCGAAGATTAAGCGTCCCACACACCTAAGCCAAAATTTTTGAGGAGCGAACTTCGTGGGGGAAGAAATCGTTTCCATCCTATTCCACACCAGCGCGAAAAATTCACGCGGATTTTGACAGTCTCTATTCTTCAGTTACAATCATGATGTTGTCAGAAGAGGCACTTCTTCTATTAGATTAATTTAGTCCAGTCAATAAGCATATTTTAGAGTTAATGAAATATGCGATTTTTTTTTATTTTATAACTTTGTTAGTAGTTGGAAGGTAAACACACTAAAAGTCCCCGCCTCAGGGTGATGAGCTTACAGAAGCGGGGGTGGGGGGATATTAATGTGTCATTAGAACTCAGTTCTTTATTTATTATAATATTTCCTGTCTTATTAAAAAACAGAAAATCATTACTAGAATTTATGATTGATTAGCATCAACAACTTCTAACCTAGAAGATAGTTACTTGAATAAAATAAGATTTATTCCTGTAAAATAGTTAGAGATCGATTGGTGGAAACCATGAAATTTCTAATGAATCAAAGCCATATAACTATATAGTACCCGTGTATTGTGAACTTTAGTGGAAATTGACGTATATCCTTTCATTAAGAGCATCGTATAATCTCTTTTGGTATTCGTTATATCATAAACTATTGTTTATACTTGCTTTTTTATGTTAAATAGATCATAGCAGCATGTCCACTATTGTTCCCAAAAGGCCCCCTCCAATAGTTTCAGCCGCTGGAGCCCGAGGTAGCAAGTTGGAGGCCACTAACAGAATAAGATGTCCCTGTAATTAGGCTAAGACGCAGCTGGGCAGTTAAACTTGACTTAAACTGCAATAAAGGGGTGGCCGGCGGCGACAGTTGTCCGCTATCATACCCCGATCTCCGGCATCTTATAGGCATTAGCGACCGGGCGTCTTAAATCTTGGGCGCGCCTTGCATCCCGATCTGCCGCTTAGTCGGGGTCACACGATGGCACTTTGATACCGCTCAGGTCCCTCTGGTCGTGCGGAGGGTGAAAATTGGTTATAGATGAGTAGAGAAAACTCTCTGGGTATGCGAAGAAGCGGAATAGATGGTTCAATAAAAATGGACGTTAATACAATCTTCGTAAAGTTTATTTACAATGTCATAAATTGCAATACCTATCGATTAAGAACTCGTCATTTAATCTCAGATAAATAACTCTTTAATTCTTCTTTTAAAAACATTTATATGTGTCCACAAAAAACATAGCTGTAGTTATGCATGTCCTTATGAACTCCAACTAGAACAGAAAATACGAGTTATCCTACAGGTAAAAAACTTGTTCTTACCAGAGTGGGAAGGTTCAGATTCGGCCATCGAGAAATAAATATTAATCGACAAAAATAGGATTCGAACTCACAACCTAGAGTGCCCAGCACTCTGACACCCTCACTTTAACGTGCTCAGACGTCATCTTACCATAATAAAAAAGCAGATTCCGAAAATGTTGCAAAACAAGGTTTGGAATGTACTATGGGATAAAAGAACTAAGGTAGAATAACGTATAAAGCATCAGAATCTTAGAAGACGTAAAGCTATTTCTATAATTAGAATATAAACTAGTTTGGAGGGGTGAAATCATATTTCAAAGATTTAAACTTTCAGACAATATTTGTAAATGTGATAATAAGAGCGACCAGAACTATGAAAAATTTATTATTTCAATGTTTAATTGAAATAGGTATTTTGAAATATCTGTGCCTCAGAACCAGAAGAGCGTTAGTTACACCAGGCTAACTTTTCAGAAGGATAACGTATGTGTACTTAGGTTTGTCTGGCACAACCATAAGTAAGGACTTACGTTCTAACAGCCCTTAGAAAATAGTAAAGGTGAATTAGAAAATTAGAAAATTTTTAAATGGGACTTAAGTAATTATGGCTTAATGTAATATAAAAGTTTTCATACAATGTTGCAATAAGCTTAAAATTGTAAAATTTGGACTTAGCTCTTCTGGTTCTGAGGTACAGATATGTGATTTATTATTTTAATATTAATATAAAGAATGTAGTAATTTAATTAATTAATTAATTATATAATAATGAGATAATAATTTAAATGGGTTTTGTCACATTTTATAAAAAAATACAAACTAGTTCATTGGATGAAGAATTTATGTGGAGAAGTGTTGGGTAGTAAAATCTGAATATTTCAAAACAACTAGAAAATAGAAAATTGAAGAACACGAAGGGGCTATGTTACATCTTCGTCCTAAAGGAAAACGTAAATAAAAACTATAAATATAAATTACTCTAAATTGTGTTTTGTTGCATAACACCTTCATCCATCAAGCCCTTCGATTTCGGCCTCTAAATTATATTGAAAATGATTACAAATAATAACATTATTATAAATTTTATTTTAAATCGTTAAAGAGAAAAGTATAGCCGGCTGTTGATTATAAATGAAAAATTTACAGTAACAATAACTGAATTTCATTTGTTTATCGATAAAAATCTTGTATTGAAGTATAGAATTTAGCACTATTTTTTCAATGATGTTTTTACGCATAGCAGTAATTTTTAGTCTGGTTGAAATAGCATTGATTAGCTGTTTGAAGAGTACGTAAAAGCATAATTAGTCATCCACATTGGCAGAAATAATTCTATTGATCCATCTGGTTGGATTTTAATTTCTAACCATAAAAGTATATGAGAGTATGGCAAACCTCGTTTCTGGCACTCAGTACTATACATTTTTATAATTATTATAGTAAAATTTATTATTATAAACGCTCCTAAAACTATAAAGATGTAGGTAAAATACAGTTGGGTTTATTAGTTTTACCATTGCAAACTGTCGCAGAATGAACACTTCGGTCGATTTTTAATTTGCACTGAAATCCACATGTCGCTCTGTATATTTATAGTTTTTTTTTTTAATATCGATTGAATTGAAAATAACTAAACTGTATCTTAAATTTGTAGATCTATATGACACCGTACCTTTTTAACCTCTCTCAAATGGTACTCTCCACCTATCGGTCGAATATCAAACTTATAGATAGTATTTGTACTTGGAAGTATTGTTTCTTTTTTAATGATCTCTGATCATTTTCTTCTTTATTATATCTTTAAAAGATGGATGAAACGGAAATTTGGCTTTTTGGTTTACCCTTCTGATATCCCCACCACCCCATCTACCAACCCTTCCTCCCGGAACATTACATCCGAGGAACTGCTCAGCCTAAAAAGTTCATTAGCCGAAAGTACTTTATTACTTAAAGGTAACCCATCCGTTACCTTTGAGGCCCGGGGAAGAAGACAGAAAGAGGCTGGATAATTAGCCCTGTTTGGCGGCTGGTTCATTACCGAACACTCTCAAGAAGAAACTACTTGCTCTCTAATTAAAGCGGTGTGGACTTAGGCCGTTTTACTCGAAACGGAGCTAGAGGGTCGCTGATGAGGGTTGTCTTTGCCTCAACTTTCGTCCCTGTCAGCCGTCGAAAGTTTATTTCTTACGTGCGCTTTTCCGGTTCGTAGGGATAAATACCTTGATCCTGAAAGTGTAAAAGACGTTAGAAAATTGATTCGTGGGATAAAAATGCATTAATAGTATATTATCTTGTAATATTTGAACTTAAAGTATAACTTTAATATCACTAATCTAAATATGACTTGGTTTTATTGAAGGAGCAGCTTAAGAAGACGAGTTACAATGGGGAAAGCAGCCAGTCTAGGAGTGCAAAATTCGTATTCTCTACAAAACCATTAGTTTTGAAATCTCATGTCTTCTGAACATGTTAAATTTAGTAAAAACATCATGGGTTATCAGATTATTTTATTTTTTTCTCATGTGATAATTATGTAAGGAAATAAAAAATATATTTTTTACTTTTAAATATGAGCGTAAAATGTTTAAGGTATTGATGCCACTAGATTTAATAAAATTTCGCAGTTAAATTGAAAAAGACAAGGGGAGGACACACTCAGTCTCTCACGGATCTTGTCGGCAATTTTTTTGGAGGTTCCTGGTCAAAAAATATTAGACACGTATTTCGCCGTTCCGACCAATGGGCCCTAGAAGCCGAGAACACATTTTAAAAACATTTAAAACAAAGGTGACTGCCGCTGTTGCGAAGTCCAGTTATGTTAAAAATCAAAATGTATTTAGGATTTTCCAATTTTTTTAATAGGTTTTTGTTCATTGAATTTTGCATTTATGTACATCAAAAGAAAGCTGAGGTTCTCCTCTTTCCAGCGATACCAATCAATGAATTGCATAACAAAGTAATAGCGATTTAAAGAAAAGTTACCAATAGTCAGTTTAAAAACTTCATTCCCCTCGAAGAGGGTAAAAAAATGATATTTTTTGTTTTTATGGAATAAACGTTTTTCAATGTTTTCGAAGGTGCTGAATTAGCATTTGACGTCAATTTTTGTGTAAAAAAATCTGTAGAGGTAGTTTGCTTCAAATTTGTTAATAATTTAATTAACCTAAACTAAAATCTATGCAGCGGCTGTATTTTTCCTTAAATCCGGTATCAAAAATAAAACTCTTGGTGCAAGAATCATGTCGATATAAATTTTTTAACTCGAGATATAAAATAAAATAGTTTAATGCTATTTTTATTTTTTTTTTTCGGCTTCTAGGGCACATTGGTCGGAACGGCAAAATACGTGTCTAATAGATTTTGACCAGGAACCTCCAAAAAAATTGCAAACAAGATCCATGAGACTGAGTGTATCCTCCCCTAGTAAGATACTTGTTTAACAGAGAAAATGCCAAGGAAGTTATTACGGGGTTTGCGTTATTTGTATCTAGTCTTGGGGTTAAAAAAAATAAACAAAACTTTTAAGAAAATGTTCGACTTCAGTATCTTCTTCTTGCCTTAACGAATTGAGTATCTTCTAACTACTCCTAACGAAGCTATGAAGTCAAGAATTTTCAAATATTACATGCACTCTAAAATATGTTTATTGACTGGACTATAAGTTTATGAAGAGACATGTTAGGTGATAAGAGATCCCAGCGTTGTTCCCTCAGCTGCTCTACTGTTATCAACCCAGTGGAGGCTGAGTGAGAGCACTACGATTTTACTAATTATTAATTATGTAACATAATATTTTTTTTTTCCAGAGGGCAGTAAATGCCCCGCCCCAGGCTGCAACGGTGAAGGTCACGTCACGGGTCTCTACTCTCACCACAGGAGGTAAGGAATTATATCAAAGTAATAAATTATAATTAAATTAATTATGAATAATTAAACCATTTTTTAAATATAAAAATCATTAAAATAGAATTTTAAGTTCTAAAGTTTACATATATTTTTAATAGCCTTTCCGGATGTCCGAGGAAGGATAAAGTTACTCCTGAGAGTAAGTATTTAAAGGGTGCTTGATCTAGTTGTCAGTGTATGTGTTGTTTATAAAAGGGGTAGTGAAATCATTAAACTAAAATAGAAAATTGGTGAAAAACTAATTTTTAGGAGGACCGAAATACAGTTATTTATTGTTGTCTTAGTAGAGTATATTATTGTATGATGTAAATGGTTTCTGGTCCTCTTCAGAAGTTATGTTTTTACCAATTTCCTAGTTTAGCATAAACCCGACCATTTTATGTGACTTTGTTCTCAAATGTTTTATTATTGAAATTTGACTATATTGTTATTGTTCGTATAAATTGAGCTAAACATTTATATAAAATAAAATTCATATAGAAAACATTTAAGAATAAAGTCACGTCTTTAAGTGTGCTGTACCGGCTCGTCTTCGACATTTCAACTGGGCAGTTCCAATAAAATTGCAATATTTATATTGTGATTTGTTATTACTTATATTGAAAAATAAAACAAATATAAATACACATTCATACCTTTGTATAAAAACCTGTCAAATAGAACAGGATTATAAAACAAAAATTATTAAAATAATCAACGGTTCCTTAGAATTCTGTTTGTATATAAAATAACTGCGATAGAATTGACGCAAGTAAATAGCAGTTATAAAAGTAACATATTATCAGGAACCTGTTTCATAAATTACATTCATACTTTTATTTAAAAATTTATTATGTCACTAATTTTAAATTAAAAATTGAGTGGACGTAAAAAAACTGGTTAGTATAGCCTGTCACAGGATTAAATACCGAAATTATTAAAATTACTGAGTTCTTTGGAATTAACTGTTAAAAATCCAATGCTTGGAAATAATGGGACGAAACTAGCTGGTTACTAATTGGGAACCTGTGTTCAAAATTACATTGATACTTATATGTAAATATTTATTGTGCTATTAATTTTAAATTATAAAGTGAGGGGTGACAATAAATTGGTTACTTTAATTCATACCATGATTAAAAACCTATATTATTAAAATTCAAAGTTCTTAAATTATATATAACTGTTAAAAACCTGATGCCATGAAATAACAGTTATAAAAAAATTAACTACTAATTAAGAACCTGTGTCTGAAATTACATTCATATTTGTAAATATCTACTCGTATCCATTATGTTACTAATTTTAAATTAAAAAGTAAAGAGTAGCAAGAAACAGGTTAATTAAATTCAAAACGGGATTGAAAACCTAAATAATAAAAATTACAATTTGGGGTTATTTGGAAAAAGTTGTTAAAAACCTGATCCGATAAAATAACGGTTGTAAAAGTAGCAGGTTACTAATTAGGAACCTGTATCTGAAATTACATTCATATTTGTGAATATTTATTATGTTACTAATTTTAAATGAAAAATTAAGGGGTAGCTAGAAACTTGTAAATTAAATTCATAACGGGATTTAAAAAACTAAATAATTAAAATTACAGAGTTCTTAAATTATATATAACTGTTAAAACCTAATTCGTGAATTAACAGTTGTAAAAGTAACAGAATACTAAGTAGGAACCTCTGTCTGAAATTACATCCATATTTTTAAATATTTAATATGTTACTAATTTTAAATTAAAAAGTAAGGGGTAGCTAGAAACTTGTAAATTAAATTCAAAACGACATTAAAAACCTATTTACCTAAAATTACATAGTTCTTAAATTAGATATAACTGTTAAAACCTTTTTCTTGAAATAACAGTTATAAAAGTAACACATTACTTATTAGGAACCTGTGTCTGAAATTACATTCATATTTATAAATGTTTATTATGCTACTAATTTTAAATTAAAAAGTAAGAGGTAGCTAGAAACTTGTAATTTAAATCCAAAACGGGATTCAAAACCTATTTACCTAAAATTACATAGTTCTTAAATTAGATATAGCTGTTAAAACCTAATGCGTGAAATAACAGTTATAAAAGTAACAAAATACTAATTAGGAACCTGTGTCCGAAATTACATTCAAAATTCTAAATATTTAATATGTTACTAATTTTAAATTTAAAAGTAAGGGGTAGCTAGAAACTTGTAAATTAAATTCAAAACGACATTAAAAACCTATTTACCTAAAATTTCATAGTTCTTAAATTAGATATAACTGTTAAAACCTTTTTTCTTGAAATAACAGTTATAAAAGTAACACATTACTAATTAGAAATCTGTGTCTAAAAAATAAACGAGGAAAATGCGGATAAAATGTGGGAAAAGCCATATATAATCATTTCGAACATTATTTTTTTTAAAGAAAAATGATTTTCATATTCGGATCGATTGTTTCCGTCTTTGAAAGTATCGGAATTGAGAGTAACCCCGGTGATTTTGGAACTGCTCCGTTCAAATGTCGTTACGATCGGGGACTGAGAGGCTCCCCCGGGGGGACTGGGCAGAGCTGGGACCCTGGGGGAGCCGCGCCTGCTGGACTTGCTCTCATGCGGTGTCTCCTCTGTCCCAGTTCTGGCCATGCACGAGACCATTCTCAAGTGCCCCACCCCGGGCTGCAATGGGCGGGGCCACGTCTCGTCCAATAGGAACACGCACAGGAGCCTCTCCGGCTGCCCATTGGCCGCCGCGCAAAAGCAGGCCGCCAGGGAAGCCCGCCACAAGCACCACCAAGCTTCTAGTAATGAGAATAGTTAATGTTTATAGTGTGAGTGTGTATGTGATGTGTGTAGGAGGGGTAGCAGGTGTGTCTAATACGGGATGGTTTCTTAGTGCATATCAGGGGAAGGGGATGAGGACGTCTCTATTCCAAAGATGTATTAGAACAGATAAAATTTTTTGGGATTCTTAAATTTAATTATTATTATTCTTTTCATACCTAAGGAATTTAGTTTTTATTTTATTTTAATTTAGTCTTTCCTTTTTATTTATTATATATTTTTTTATTTATTTTTTTTTTACATTGAGGGACGTCCCCAAAAAATTATTTTCAAATTACATACAAAGAAAAAAGTTATATGTATATTATAATCTTCAATCAGATGTAGAAGTAAAAGGTTACAAGCAATTTATTTATTTTTCACTATACATTTTCTTTTTTTTTTTTTTTTTTTTTTAATGGATTATCTGGATTTTTTTCCAGTAACACAATTATTAGTTGTTAAATTAAAATTATAGAACAGGTTTTGTTACTATTAAACAGAATTAGACAAAATTTAATCATAGTTAAACTTTAATCATAACTATTTAGCAACTAATTTCCTCGAAAATAGAAGATGAAATAATGAGAAAGAAAATGAAATAATACTATATAGACATTAATAAAAAATAAAATTAATAGAGTCATAACGCTATATAGATTTTTTTATTTTTTTTTCCGAATTTAAGATTTCAAAAACAAGAGGTTTTCTAGTTATATCGATTTCCTCATACCATAGGATTATATCCTAATCCTAATAGGATAAGTTAATAGCAGGGTTTGACTAAATTTAATAACTATTTAGCTACTAATTTATTCGAAATAATCACCTAATTTAATCATAATTAAATCTTTCAATCATTTTTCAGTTACTTTTAGTCATTATTTGACTAAAAGATTTAATCATTATTAAATTATGTGATTTATTCCAGGAAATTAGTCCTCAAATAGCTATAATTAAATTTAGTTAAACCCTGCTATTAACTTATCCTATTAGGATTAGGATATATTCCTATGGTATAAGGAAATCGATATAACTAAAAAACCTCTTGTTTTTGAAATCTTGAATTTGAAACTAAACAAAAAAACAATAGTGCTATAGTTATAATTTATATAGAGATATAACTTTATAACTCTATTAATTTTATTTTTGATGAATGTCTATATGACATTTAATTTTCTTTATTGTCACGTTTTTTTTTCGTTTTTTTTTTTCCCCTAATTCTACAACAATTATTTTTTTAAATTTAATAAAGACGTAGACGTTGAGCTTTTATCAACTTTATTGTTTATAAACGAGAAAGTCTTAAAGATCAATTTTTTTGCCTACGTCTCTTAGAACACCTGATTAAACTGAGACTAAAACGAATGTAAAGCAAGAAAAGTTAAATCCAATGACAGTGATCTTATCTTAGTGAATCTTATTTCAATGAAAAATCGTGGCATACCAACGTTATATTCATGGACAAAGATTTAAAAAAAAAAATTCTATAAAACAATTGTCACATTTATTTTTATTATAGTATCCACGATCATAACTAATACAAACACAAATAACGATTATCAGTATTTATTGGAATGCATATGCTTGTAAAACTTCTCAAGGAAGAAATTAAAGAATGATGATTTAAATGTTTGTTATGAGATTTTACAAGAAATAATATAAAATATAAATACTATGTAATTATATAAAATAAATAATAATATAATTAATATAAATCCCCTTGATATAAACGTGCTCTCTAATTTAAATATTTTCTTCACTATAGACGGCTTACCTCCAGTCGGTGTCACTGCCAACGAGTGCAACCTAGGTTTCACGAAGCCTCCAGTTTCTGGAGCTGAGCTCAAGCAGTGCTACTACCCCGAGAGGGACTATAGCGGCTTCTACACCAAACCAACCCTCAAGCCCACCAAGATCATTCACCAGGAGGAACCAGGAGAGAAGGGAAAACTGAAGCCAGACTCACCTCAGAGGTAACATATGCACAAGATTAATATCTGTGGAACTTGTGAATAATATGCCAAGTGCAATTTTGTGAATTTTTGGGTTATGGGTATCGCCAGAAAGCTAAGTTTTGTCTTTTTATTTGTGTCTAATCGGTTAAGTTAAGCGACTATTACAAATAGTCCAGGTAGCTTGTTTCAAAAAAGAGCCTAATAAGAAACATTATGATGTGGTTTTCATTTTTGTTACTATGTAGTTTTTTGGGATGCTGTTTGCCAATAAAATTCCTAACGGGAATTTTTTTTTTTTCCCAAACAAATGGACATTTTTCCGCTTTTTCTAAAATAACTCAATAACTGCAAGTTCTATCGCCGATCAGCCGTTTATCCGATAGAGCGCCGCTAAAAGGCTAACTCCCGGTAAGTCGCACTTCTCCGCGAAAACGTGTGTCGGTACTCTTTTGGCTATAACTCCGAAAATGTTTGTCCGATCCAAAATATCTTTTTTTTTTTTTCATCTGAAAGCTGAATTTACTATCAGAACCCATATATGAAATTTTGATCAAGTCCCTTAAAACACCCATGCCAGCAACCCTGTAGTGAAATACTTGCTTTTTCGGCACATTTCTCGCTATAAATCCGAACATATTCGTCCAATCCCAAATTTACTTCTTTCATCTCAAAGTTGGTAAAATTTTCTTTCAGATCCTATTTATGAAATTTTAATTAATTCCGCAAAATACCTATGCGACCACGCTAAAAGCCGCGTACTATTGCGAGATTCAAGGTTTTATGGCTTATTTTACGATATAAGTCCAAAACAATATGTCTGACCCTAAATTTCTTTTATTCATCTCAAAGCTGGTTAAATTTCCTATTTGGTTTTACATATGAAATATTTATTATATCCCATAAAATACCCACGCCAGCCCACTGAACATATCTAAGTTGTCATATTTCGCCAAAACAAACACATTTAGTGTGCTGGCATGGATATTTCATGGGATTTAATCAAATGTTAATATATAGGACCTAATAGTGAATTCTGTGGGTCTTTAGTTTTTTAAAGGTTTTTTCACCCCCGAAAATCTAACACGCATCCCATTCTGGTTTCCTGATTAGAAATTTATTGGTGAATTTTTTTGTAATATAACATTGGTAGCTAGGACCTACCGTTTAGGAGCGATATTGGTTTGAATGAAAAAAAGTGTGTGGTCAACGGTTGGTGGCGTCGGCATCGAACCTTCGAGTTAAAAGGTTTTTATAGATAGACAAGTCCGTGATCTATTGTTTTTCCTAATCAGGGAGAAACACGAAACGCATTTTTTTTTTTTTTTTTTTTTTTTTTTTTTGAATAATCCTTAAAACAAAACGAATCCCCTAAGCCAAGAATACAAAAGGATGCATCATCGGGCTAGTAATAACCAGGGGGTTATCCCAGCTCCTTGAATAGTTAATAATAATTGTATATAAGAGGAAGCTATTGGCTGGTTTTCAATTAGATAGAATTAACTGACGGCAAAGTTTGAACAACTTTCAGGCTGGGAATTATTGATGTGGCCTCTTCAACGAGAACAGCGATCAGGAACTTAGTGAACATATCGCCATGCTACAACGGATGAAAATTTTATGCTGTCGCTGGCATAATCCACAAGGCTTTTTTAGGCAGTTCTCTCAGTTATAGTGTTTTATGTTTTGTGATACATTTTTCGTTATGATTAAATATTTATATCACAATAATATTATAATTATAAAAAAAAAAAAACACTAGAAATTGTGTTCCTTTACGGTTTTGACTCCATACGTCCTTAAAAACGACGGTTAGAGTATAATTCTTCTTTCGAATTCGGCCATCTTTTGACCACGTTCCACAATTTATTTCTTACTCTTCCGTTCTTTCCAATACGTCTTCATCACCTCTGCCTGATGTTTCCCCTTTCATCTGACCACTGTCTATTAATTTGTATTTTTACTACTTCTGGAAATTTGATGTTGTTGACTACTGTCCGAAATTTGTCTCTGTCCCATATTTAATCCCGTTGTATATTTACCACCATCATTTTACTTTACCATCCGTATCCACGTATTCGGTTTGGAAGACTGTGTTGGAAAACTTTCTTTTTTAGTCTTCTCTCGTCCATTTTCATTAAATATCCATGGAATATCAATCTATGTTTCCTCATTGCATCCTCAATTCTTCAATATTCTGATATATTTCTGTATTACTTTTCAGTTTAGAACCTTCTTTAGTCTTTGTTGGTCCTAATATTTTTCTTTTCTTCTTTTCCATATTTTCTATTTCTCCTTTTTTGTTGAGATTCATTCAAACATTCAGAGGCATATAAGTTTTCAGGTCGAACAACAGTTTTATAAAAACGAATTTAGCATCAATAGAAAGATTTTTTTTAAATTATATGTATCTTTAGTTTTTTGGTAATGTTTTGCTATAAACAATATATAATACAGTGTCAGTATGGCCAATGCTTCTATACATAAAGTGCTGGCTAAAATGCATAACGTACGTTTCTATTTTATTTACTTTTTTAAAACGTTAATATATAATTTTTAATATAATTGTATTTCAATTTTAACTATAAAAATCATGTGCTTCATTGAAGTCGATCCACCGCTGAAGTAACAGAAATCCAATTTCCTGTCTTCAGCCAGGTTCGAACTCGGGCACTGGAGTATCGTACTGCTTTGTCCACTGAACTACCCCGCTTCATAGCATTATATTACTTATTTTATATTACATATTATTCTCTCTATCTGTAGGTACGACACTTACCTGAGCCACGACTCCAACTCTTCTTCAGTGTCCAGTATGGAAATGCACCACATGGGTCCTCACCTACCCGTCCCGCCACCGCCAGTTCCTCCACACATACCCCCACCACACTACCCTACTCCTATCATCGAAGAACGCCGCTACGAAGAGGAAATGTACAGGTAACTATCTAGAATGTAAAGTACAATGTCTCTGCAATAATAAAAGAATGTATTATCACAACTCATTAGTACAATGAATCACAATACATTTAGCTTCTTGTTTAAAAAAAAAAAAAATTAATAGAAAACTTTTTTCATGATTCATTGATAATAATAATAAAAATACAGATTAATTTATTCCATATTAATATAAAATTTTTTTTTTTAAATATTTATAAATCTATACTGTTATATAAAACTACTGAACCAATCTGTACCAAATTATAACCACACGATCTTCATAATTCAAAGAAGGTTTAACAATAATACAATTTAATGATTTTCAATTATAATGCTATAAAAAAGCGATAAATATGTGGTGCGCAGTGAAGTTTGATAATCAGCCAATAGGTGGCGAGCACCGTTCGAGAGAGGATACAAAGGTACGGTGTTATATAAAACTTGAAAATTATGATAATATTTGCCTATTTTCAATTCAATTGCTATTAAAAAAGCTATAAATGTATGGAGCGACATTTGGATTCCAGTGCAGTTCAAAAATCGACCGATAAGTGGCCATTCTGCAACAGAGTCTGCAATGGTAAAAATATTAAACCCAACTGTAACAAATTTTAACTACATCTTCATAGTCCTAGGAAGGTTCATATTTATAACATTTACTATAATAATAATTAAAATATAATAAAAGGATCAGCCATCGTTCCTCTCCTCTCCAGTGTGGTTCGTTAGCCCTGAGGAAAACCTGCAAGGTCGGAACGTTGACAAGCATTAAAGTATTTTTACTTAGACGTGGTGTTTCACTTTGACTGCTTCCTTGATTATCTTCTTCTCCACTAATTAAAATATAGTCTTGAGTGCCAGAATAAACCAGGTTAAAAATTACTGCCATACGTGAAAATACTATTGAAGAAATAATGCTAAATTTCATACTTCAATATAAGATTTTTTCATAAAAAATCAAATTAAATTAAATTATTAGTTAAAATAATCTAACAAAGTTCTTACCTGTGTAAGTTATTTAGTTATGAGAGCGGGCTAAGCCGCGACAGAGTATGCTAGTTTTAAATATTTTGAACAGAAGTTTTACTATCATTTTTTTTTTTTAATAGGAAGTCACAAACATTTAATTATTTTGTATAACCATTATTTGTCATATCTGTAATTATGATATTTTGGACATGGTTCCAAAAATTACTCTTGTTCAATATTTTCATAAGAAAGCTTATTAATTAATGAAGGCTCAGATTCCTAAACCTTCTTTTAAATTTCTTTTATAGCCTTGCCTTAATTACTTTAGCCTATCTGCTTGTATTCCCATCCGTCTGAATTAACCTTAACCCCGCCTACAGGTATACAGCCAGTGCCACAACGACGTACCCGGGCTACGAAGGCCGAGGGTACGAACCCGGTTACGACAGGTACCCCTCCGAGTGCGGGGCCAGGCCGTACGCTGAGTATAGCCACGAGTACGATATGGGAGTGATGATGAAGCAGGAACAGCCTCAAGAACCGGAGCACAACGAGCAGCCGATATATCCGAGGTTTGGATAACAACATAATATTTTTAAATTATCCAAGATAATTTTATAATATGACTACTTTAGAAACACATCATTATTTTTTTTTTAACACTGTTTTATGATAATTTATTCCTAGACAACTGTCTACAGCTCTATCCAGTAAAAATTGAGACTTTACCAGAGTGTTATGCGGTATGGTACTCCCAACGCGCCTTTTCCGATTCAAAACATTATATCAAGACCTTAAAATTGTAAGTTCAAGCCACAATATAGGTTGCAAAAAAAAAGAAAAAACACGTCACTACATTACGAAAAACATTTAACACCAAGCCAACATTCATTGTATCGTATAAGGAATTATTTGAGACTAGGCTACACATAACTGGCAGTTCCTAGTAATTATCCTATTTCTCAATATTGGATGGTAGAAAATTAAATGATAGATCAATTATTCATTTCAATTAAAATGTAACCTATAAGTCAAATATGAAGTGAGGTAAACACAGTTTGTAAATTTTACTCAACTTTATCCTGCATCATATAGGTACGCATGATGGTATAGAAGGATCAATACAATTAGGATTGATGAATTAATTGCCACTTCTATTGGAAATATGTTGTTATAATACTAGTTTCGAATGCTAAACATTCATCTTCATTTCTAAAACATACAAAATTTTCAACACATCAGCACTATGTTACACGGGTTATATACACTAAAGTTATCAAAAATGTAAGTCAAGAAATCAAATATTGGTACTCACCTGTGGAGATCTAACAACAGACAATAATAAGACCTAAAATTTCAATTTCTCTATCCATCTAAAAATGAAAATAACCATAAATTCAATAAACTTTCGAAAATAAAAATTATACATCAAGTAGAAAATAGCCTAAAATTAAAAATTCATGAATCATTAGAAATAATTAAACCGTTTAAAACCGATCCAGATTTTTGTTTAAATGACCAGATAAACATTTAAAATAGCCCCATTTTAAATTGGTTTCCAATAAGAACAGACAAATCCAAATAGCTATAAGAGAAATCCCATAGTAAACCCCCAAAATTTAACCTGCCCTCTTCCCCCTTCCACGATGGATATATTTATATGTTAGATCTTCTCAGGTCAATACCAATATTTGATTTCTTTTCTTACATTTTTGAAATCTTTAGTTCACCCATGTCACATAGTGCTGATGTGATGAAAATTTTGTATGCTTTAGAACTGAAGATGAATGTTTAGCAGTCGAAACTAGTTTTCTAATAAAATAATCCCAATAGAAGTGGCAATTAATTCATCTATCATAATTTTATATCTTGCCTGATTTAATTAATTCAAAAATAAATGAACTGTACTTAAAGTGTTATGAAAGTGAGCTACCAAATTATATTCAACGGTTAGATAGTGGATTAAAATTTAAAAATGATAATTATAATGATTTTTTTTTAGTCTAGTCCATCCTAACTATTTCTTTTCTTTTTTTTTAGCACATTTTTTTTTTTTTAATTTAGTTACGTTTATTTATTTTGTTTATTTATTTATAGCTGATTTAAGTTGATGTTATCCTCTGTTTGTGAGCACATCCTTTTTACATTGGACAAATCCTGAAATGTTTTTAAAAGGTAAAAACTGATTATTTTTTTTTTTTTTATCTTGTTTCCTTTGATTTATTTTATGTTTTTATTTTTTCTATGTTTATTTTTATTTTAATGTTTTTTATTTTAATTTTTATTTTTATGTTAACATTTTTTTTAAATTATTCAAATGATCTATTGATAGTTACAGTTAGGTCAAGACAGTGAATTTTATTGTAATCCTTGTCAAACAGTTCAGATGTAACATCTAGTATTTCTTTTTAATCCACTATTTCATCTTGTAATTTACTTTTTTTTTAATGAACTACAAACTATTTTTAATTGTGGTGGCAAATTATCAAACTGTCTTTTGCAATAATTATCTAAGGTACTGTTAGTTTCAGTTATAGCGATAAATTAATTTGCCTGTGAGGTAGATCTACACTCAACCTCAAAAAAACTGGTCACTCAGATTTGGTCTCATAAGCTTGTTAAATATGTTAATCATTTTAATTTATGGTAAGAAATGGTTTAATTTTACGTTGTCTACATAATATATGCCACAAATGAACAATTTTTAGTAATTATTAACAAACAATTATAAATATAGAAAGAATAAGAAATTTTTAAAAACTTAATGCTTATTTATATCAGGTTTTCTGACAAGGGATGTTCTTCCAATAGCGGGTATTTTTCCCTCTTCTACAGCAAAGGACCCTAATCCTGTCAGGCATAGAAGAAATCGAAACAATCCAATAAATAGCAAAGAAGTTGAATTTGCGAAATTTCAGTTATAGGAATTATTTTTAAAAATCCATTTATCATTACTATAAGACAGGAAGGTATCGTCAAAGCATTTTTTTCTGTGCCGTTTCACATTGTGTTTAACAAAATTATGAGACCAAATCTGATTGTTCGGTTTTTTTTTTTTTGCTTTTGAGTGTATAGAAAAGCACCTACCTAAGAATTTAAGATTCTATATTTGGAATCTTATCGCGGATAAAGTCCTCACAGATGGTTGAAGACCTTATTTAGTGTTTTACGACTCTCTGAGGGTAGTACTGACATAAAGTTCTGTACAGGCCGATGTACCAGTACGAGGGGGGTACGGCAGCCGCTGGGTTCAGCCCTGCTCCAGGGTCCGCCATCAACTTGTCCGTGAAGTGCCTCCCCGCGGGTCTCAAACCTGTCGAGCCCAGGTCTCCAGCCTCCGTCATGGACTTGTCAACCTCTAGCGTCACTTCCACCTCACCTCAAGTAATTATATTTATTAATTATTATATTATGTACAATGTTTAACATATGCATACTGATGATATGGTACCTCAGGGTGGAGCCTATACCGGGAACAGCCTCAGCCCAGCAGCCTACAACAGGGGGAGTCCCCAGGCCGCAGCGAGCCCTCACCTCACCCCCACAAGTCCACAGGGCCAAACCCTAGATTTAAGTGTTAACAGGTAAGTATTATTTTATATCTACACCTGTATAAAAAGATATATATTTATATACAGTAAGACCTCAATAATCCGGATAATTTATAATCCGGACGATGCACAGTGGGATGAATGACCAAGCTAGGTGGAAAAAAGTCTGACTCACTTAAATAGACAAGGCGACCCTGGAAACAGGGATTTCAAGCTCTCTTATTGTCTTGTACAGCTGTCCCCTATGAACAATATCATACGCTTCTTTAAAATCTACAAAAGATGATGTGTTTTAAGCTTATATTCGTGTTTTTTTTTAAGTATGGTGCGTAAGCTGAATATTTGGTCAATTGTAGATCTTCCTTTTCGAAAACCACACTGGTACGGACCCAAGAACTTTTCTGTAAATGGGAGTAATCTTTGAAAGAGTATGTTGGACAGCACATTATATGCGCATGAATGTAGGGAGATACCTCTATAATTGCTGCAGACTAGACTATTACTCTTTTTATGTATTGGACGGATTATGGGCTGATTCCATGATTCTGGCAATACTTCATCAGTCCAAATCCAAGTAATAATATTCTGAAGGATCTTTACAAATTCATTTACTCCACACTTCAATAACTCTACAGGCAATTCGTCAGGACCAGGCGGCTTATTATTTTAAGTTTCGCCATTGAATCCAGAATTTCCTCTTCTTAAAATATAAAGAATGGAAAAACACAGCAATATTATAATAATATATATATTATTATATATGTAGTTATTATATACATATTATTATATATATAATATATATGTATTATTATATAATATATATATTATTATATAGGCAATATAGCAAGCTGGTATCTAATGAATGATATGTTTCCGGTGTACTATTTCAAAGTCTTTCAGCGATACTCTTACTGGCCTCTTTGCCTGCTGTTTGTACAGCGTTATACTGCTCCGTCATATGATGGGATCCCGTCTGCAGAATGCAATTCAATCCAAAATAACGGACTTCCAAAAATTCCAATACAAATAAGTTTTACTCCGATTTTTCTTAAATACTTATACTTATATTATGTTTTTTGTAGATTACCATTTTAATTGTACATAAATAAATAGATACCTCTCATTTCACTATTCGTTCTATTTTACGTACATTTAAATCACTAGGTTTTTAGTCATCCGGACGACCCATTGATTATCAAGGTTCTATTGAATATGTTCAGTATAGTCAGGTCTATATATAGTGTGTGTTGCCCATACCAAACTAACTTGACCTATCGTATCGAATAAATCGATACCGTTAAACTTTGAATTTGCTTATCAAACCCTTATAAATTCTTGGAAACTAATTACAAGAACTAAGAATTATATTGTTCAATTACTTCACAACATATTTTTATTTCATTTTGTTGATTTACTGTATACAAATTATAAATGTAGTCTACTTATTATTGATACATTTTTTTTTCTCACAATTGGATTGTTTACTATATGAATAGAAAGTTTTTGAATTTGAGTTGCAGATTTATTTTAAGGAGTCATGTAGATAGATATTCTCGGTGTTAAGGGTATGGAATGTTCGTGTTCGTTGAACGTGATTATCTCGACAGTTAAAGCCCTTCTCTGGTCAAATTTACCAAGTGATGAATCCCTCCAGTTTCTCATGAAGAATACCAATGCGAACCCCTATAACTTGTTTTTGTCATAAAAGGCCTAATGAAAAAAACTGCTGCCTCAACAAAGGGCCATAAGCCTATATCGAACACTTGCATTCCCCATCGCGGCTTCGCCCGCACTCATAAGTAAACACTTTAGATAATTTTAACTAATAATTGAAGTTTTATTTCTTTATCAATAAAAATCTTATCTTGAAATAAGCGATTGAGCATTATTTCTGCTATGATATTTTCAAATTGCACTGATTAGATGTTTGAAGATTACGTCAAAGCACATAATCAGGCATCCAATTATTAATCAAGATATGAGGTGGTAATCCAGACGGATAGAGACTTTAAAAACTATTGAGGATAATAGACTGCATTATTAGTGCTTACACACAATATCAATAAGCAAAGGATCGACTTTTTGATTCGGTAATAATTTTATATTAGGCCAAAATAAATATTAATTTTATCTGGTTGGATTTTATTTTCCAACTATATGAGAGTGTGGCAAACCTCGTTTCTGCCACTTAACATTGTACATTTAAATTTTTATTATTGTAAATTGTATTATTGCTAAATCTTCCTAGAACTATAAAGATGATGTTAAAATTTGGTTATGATGGGTTCTGTAGTTTTAACATTGTAAACTCTACAACGGAATGGTGCTAACCACATATCGTTAGTTTTTCGAACTTCACTGGTATTCACATGTCGCACCACATATTTCAATATTTTTTAATAATTCAACACAATGACATTGTAACCTCTCTTGCTGAACGGCGCTCGCCAACTATTGGTCAATTTTCAAACTAATTGTAAGTATATTCAAATATACTGGTATCCACATAATATCACTTTTTCTTTTTATGACAAACTAATTGAAAATCAGTAAATTTTGTTATTGCGAAATCTTCCTTGAACTACGAAGATGGAGTAATTAAAATCTGGAAAAGATAGGTTCAATATTTTCGAGGTTAGTGATCACAAACGAAAAATGGCTTGTCCTTTTATATAATAGTATTGATTTGTATCCTCAGTTCCAAGAAGGTGAACCAAAACCTATCGCCCGCAACACCACGCCCTAAAAACTACTGCTAAAGAAAACATTTTAACGATAAGGGGCCATAAAAAATTAATTCTTTCACCAACGGTGAACGCCCCCTCCTTAAATTACCCCTGAAATGAGCCGCCATTAAAGAACTTTTTATACAAGGAGCCGGAAGTGGAAGTGGATATCGGAAAGTCATTACTTAGCCACTCCATTCCCTTCATTAACTGTTCCGGCGTCGGTAGAGCGCTCCCTTTCGGAACTCTGATCTCTGCTAATCCGATACTAACTCTGCTGCCGATAGTTTATTATTGTATTATTTTTAGATCCTTGGAAAGTAATTATTGTGAGGTCATTGTTCCTTGTTCTTCAGGGTCGCCGGTGCAGGAGGCAGGCCTCATGTCTTCCCATACTCGAGGGAGTCGACGCCTGACTCATCACATCCTCACTACATCGATACATATAGGGACGTAAACGGTAAGTTATAGCTGTCTTTAATATAGAATATTAGCCATATGCCTGGTTCTAACAAATGTGTCTGCAGGTTATTCGAGTATGAGTCCGCACGGGTATTTGGGTTCGGCGGGAGAGTACCCAACTAATGGCTATACTGCAGGGTACGGAGGGTACGGCTGTGGTGGCTATCCTGGCAGTGGATATCCGACTGGGGGCTACACGGCCTGCTACACCATGGCACCTCCTCAGCACGACTCCAAACCACCTCACTCCAAGGAGCAAAGGTAAGTTAATTATTCAGATTACTAATAAAATTGTTCTCGTTATTCTCTCATCTCACGCTCCTTGCCCTAGTAATATATCAACCAGATAAAAATAATTTTTAAAAAAACTTTCGTTAATGATAGCGACCTCCTATCAGCTAAATTTCTTAGCATTAATATTTTTTTTCTTCTTTGAAATCACTTTGAAAAAAATCAAAATAAATCAGTCAAAATCAACATGTTGCATACATACCATTAAAGATGGATTCATCAGCAGCTACAAAAAATATGTACAATATCCTGGACTACATATAGATAAAGTACTCATCTGAAATAATCATACAAAATTAGAAATACAAGATCTAAGAAAACGGTACTACCGTCTTTCTCATCTACTGGACTACAGATCTTCAATCAGCTTACTAAACTAGGTTTTGATATTTAACACAAACTGTAACTTGTCTGGACATTTAGAACTGATCTTTAGAGTTCAATAAAACACGTACAAATCAGCATAATACAAATCATTTATTCCAAATACTTTTTACTTTTTCACCCAAAACAACCCCATTCCATAATTTCAATGTTTTATTCTCTCTCTCACTTCACCAAGATTAAATAGAGATGCCTAAGGATTCTTCTGCAAAATTTAAATATTTAATTCAAATTATAAGCTATGAAAAATAATCTATTTCACTGCAAGCATAACTAAAATTCATATTTTTTTTTTTTAAATACAAAAATATTAAATAAATGTAAGTAGTAATTAACGAAATTTCACTTTATATACTGATATGTTATTTACAATGAATTAAAAATTGTATTTAAAAAATGCCACTCGAGAGTTACAATTTTTTTTTTTTAGATGGATATGTCTTTTGGCTTGGGGTCTATACTTATTTGGTGTAACTTTTTTTCACACTCAAAAATGTAACATTTTTTACGCTCCAGCTATGTTGGTATAGCTCGGATCGAAAATCTGACGACAGTTTCCTGTTCAGAAATTTAATAAAGAATATTTTTAATAAAATAACATTTGCCGCTCGGATCTACCGTTTAGGAGCTGTATTGGTTTGAATGAAAAAAAAAAAAATAGAGTTTGAAATGCTTAGTTTCTCTTAACTTTGTTTATTTCGAACAATCATTAATTGTTAATGTAATTTGATCATTTGTATTTTAAAATGTAGATTGAGAAAAACAGTAGATTATCCATGAAGTGTTGTTTTTCCCAGTCTTGGAAAAACTATTTTTTTTTTTTTTTTTTTTGTTTCAAACTCAAATTCATTGCGATTTTTTTTTTAAATATGACTTTTACTGTATTACTGAAACATTTTTCACCTATTCATTAGTATACCAATTGTTTTCCGGATATCTTCTTTTGTATATTTACAGTGGTGAAGGATCACACAATTACCTAGATTGTTCCTTTTAAACTATTCCGATTATCTATCTAACAACTAGTTCCATAGTATCTTGCATCTCGTAAAAATCAAAAGAATTCTCAAGTTTAAAGGTTGAAAAGAATCATTAAATTTGACTTGTCTAGAGTTTTACCTTTTTGTTTTCTCTCTGAGACGTAAGTCATCATATAAGTTTTTCGAGTAGGTGACTAAAATTTACGATAAGTTCGAATCTCCCGTCTTCGTAAAAAATATTCTTGTCCATAAATTTTATGACGAAGATAAGAGGGAAAATGAAGACTATGGGTGGAGGGGGGAGCTAAGGTAGAGGAGATATTGGTAGACCGTTTTGTGTACTCTCATCAATATTGAAAAAGTAATAATGGACAGAGCTAATAAACAGAAGGACCCCTAGCCCTTATGAAATACTTAAGTACCTCCTGCTCCTGGTACTTAGCGATGAATTTTTAACTTCATTCTTGCATATACGTTCCCTTCCGACCCATCGGCCTCTCATATCCGTCCTCTGTCAACAAATCATGCTGCCCGTTTTCTGAAAAATTTTCTTATTGGCCCTGTCCAAACACTTTCTTCCATCGGGGTAGTTGTTCGGTGAACTTAGGCAATAGTTGAATGGCTGCGTGATAAAACAGATGTGGTTGACGAAGTAGTACATTTTAGCGTTCGTGATATTTTTTTTCTTTCTTGATATTTCTATGACCTAAGTCCGTTTCATTATTTTTCTCCTATCTACAAACTATAAACACTAGAGAAAAATAATGTCACTGTAACAATATAAAAGTTCACTTCGAGATACGTACATAGAATTACTTAGTGAGAAATAACAGCAGTAGTACCGACACAACACCGAAAACAAGATTAAAAATGCTAATTAAATTGACTTGTTAATTTATATTAATTAACCTTTTTAATTAAGTAATTTATCGTAATGGGCCAATGGAAATTTAAATAGTTAAATTTCAAAACTTGAATAAAGTATTTCAAATTGAGTAGTGGAATAATAATGCAAATGTCTTTTTTTTTCTTCTTTTTTTTTTGTATTCTTTATTGAAAATAAATTACATAAAGCCGAACTTGGCTTATAATAACATAGGCACTTGTCTGAATACACACTCATCTTACATGACATAATAAGTAATAAGAAAGAATTTATAAACAAATTTAAGAATACAAAAAGCTTAAACAAAGAGATAAAAAAGAAGGAAAAAAATAATAAAAAAACAAAAACAAAAAAAATCACTATACAATAAAATAAACAATACTAATGAGAATAATAATAAAGAATTTATATAATAGTACAAACAACATGAAAATAAAACTCTTTTGTAGTGTACAATACAAAATAAACTTTTATTAATTAATTTTATAGTGTAAATAAGATATTTACACTATTCTAATTTGTGCACTATTGTGTAATTTAAAGAAATCAGTTAAAAGTCATTTGCTTTGGAATTATTGAGGAATTAAATGGGCAGTATGTTGAAAATAGTTCATGATTGTAAGTTATATTTAATCAATTTCAAACCTAATTTTAATTCTATGTTAAAATCGTTACATTAAGGAACTGATGCATTATTTGTCACTTCTATTTTAAGTGCCAGCCAGATTGTTCAGAAATGTTTTACAGAAAACACAAATTTGATTATACTTCCATTCATCCTACAATTTAAGTCCGACGGCAGATGTTTAAGATGAGGAAACATGAGATATTGACTAACAAATAAAGAGACACCAAAGTCAAATCAAGAAAGGATAGAGCGAATAATGATATTACTACCCTGTGTCCATTGTTACACAGTGCCCAACTACTACCCTAGTTTTGTAGATATTATATCATGCAAATAAATTATCTCTGTTTGTTGTTAATTGAGTATAGATATAATTTAGTCATAGTCTATTATAATTTAGTTATTTTATATAGGCTGAACGTACTGTCAATTAAACGCAACATTTTAAACATTAAACTGAACATTTTAAACATTAAACTGAACATTTTAAACATTAAACTGAACATTTTAAACATTAAACTGAACATTTTAAACATTAAACTGAACATTTTAAACATTAAACTGAACATTTTAAACATTAAACTAAACATTTTAAACATCAAACTGAACATTTTAAACATTAAACTAAATAGAATATAGAAATTTTGTTTTCAAACTGGTTGTTAAAATTTATGCCTAAAGTGTTATCGATGGTATTTTTAGCCTAAGCTGTGGGAGGTCAGAAAGATCTGGGTTGCAGTCTCACTCACAAGAGCTGAAGTGCCCAACACCAGGCTGCGATGGATCTGGCCACGTCACCGGTAACTACTCTTCACACAGGAGTCTATCAGGATGTCCACGTGCAAACAAGCCAAAAAGCAAACCAAGAGATGGGCAAGACTCTGAACCATTAAGGTTAGTCCATTTATATTTCACCTTGAAAATTGAAGAAAATTGGCTTACATTTCAAGATTGTTTAATTTTGAGTTTCATAGATGTCAGAATCAAGAATTCCAATAATATAAGAAATTTTCACTATTTTTTTTTTTATTTTTTATCACAAGCACTCAAATATTAATTAGGAAGTTCCTAAATACTAAATTGTAAAATATCTTGCGGTGTACTACAATAAAGTTAAATATTTAATTGTTAAAATTTGTTGTACCTATACTTACAACTTATTTAGTCTTTCAATAACATAATGAAAAAATCACATTTTTATATTTTTATAAAAACCACTAAAACTCTATAAATTAAATTTCTCTTATATTCTTTCAAGAATCTTGAATCATTTTTAGAAAAATGTAATCAATTTATCAAATAAAATATTTATTTGTAAAAACAAAAATCATTAGAACCTCTTTCTAAAAAATAAAAGAAACCAAGATATACAAATATATTGCCATATATATGTATGTACTGTTATAAGAATATTACAGCTGAATATTCCAATTATTCAGAATGGGAAAACTCCATTAGTTATTTTTAACAAATCTATAAGAATGGCAATGATGAGATCTTAAAGTTTTTATTCATTGATTTTATTTACAAAAAAACCTTGAGGTTTACCTTCTTTTCAGTGTAGAATGAAACTTAAAAATCACTAATATAATATAATTAGTTATTTAACTATAATAATGTAACAAACATTAAACATCTAACAAAAATTTATTTTTTATCATTTCTTCTTTTTTCGATCATTATTAGTGGGTAGCAAAAAATTATTGTTTTTAACAGTGGGTAGTGACTGTTCAGAAACTCTTGGATTACCCATTTAATATCACTTTTATTTATTTTTATTTTTTGGTATCTTTTGTCAGAGAGAGAAACATTTTATTAAAAAAAAATTAAAAATCTATTTACTGCATGTTTTTGTATGATATATTGCTCTCTGACTATTGCAACATTTATTCAACTTAATTATATTTACAGTTTAAGGAATCATTCCTCAAACAACTAATTTTGATATGTAGTTAATCTATACTCAACTTTAAAGTCACCCAATATTTTAATTATATAATTAGAATTGCCAACTGACAAGTCTAAACCACTCCGTAGATACCCATCTCATACGTGATTTGCAAACAATAATTTAGAATTAACTTAAGTAATTTAATAATAAAAGAGAAGAGATCTTGAACAATCAGTTTAGTATTGTTGTTGGCTTTAAGTAAACTATACTATGTATTATATACTAATAAAGTATATAGACCTTGATTTTGTCTGATGTCAATAGCTGTGCTGAAGAAGAGAGATGGGTTTCTTCTCGGGCGAAGTATGATTTCTTAAACAAATGAAGTTTAACCTATTTATGATTGTTTCCTGACCTGTTGATTTGCTTTTAGGTGTCCGATACCTGGATGTGATGGTTCTGGGCACGCCACTGGAAAATTTCTTTCCCATAGGAGGTAAGAAAAGCATATGTGAATACATATACTGTAAATATATTAATTAATTTTGATATTGTTGTTTGAACCAAATATCACTTTACTTATTTTCTTTATGTATGGTTTAAGAAATTCAGACAAAATATTAAGGTAAATTATACACACGATTCTACAATTTAAATGGTTTACCCTACATTAACAACTTATTAATGATAATTATTCATAGCACAATATTATTGTAATTCATTTATTAATGTAGCTAACAATGAGATATAAGTTTTAAGATAAAGTAAAAGATTAAACTTTTAGAATTTTTTTTGGTAGGACTAATACATTTATGTTATAAATTGAAACTAAAATTAGTATACAGGAACCATTTATCTTGCCAAGTCTTGGTTGATTATGATGTAGGTAGTTTATAAATTCCATGGTTAATAGATACATCCAACTGGGAATGTGCAATCCGAAATAGTATATTCTCAGCAAAATTAAATTACAAACATTTAAAATAAATAATGATTTTATCCTATTGTTTAAAATTTTAGAACGCTCGGCTTTTCTTCTGTCTTCGCTAGTCCCCACTACCTCCGGTGTTCCTCAGGGGTCAGTGCTGGGACCAATCTTGTTTAACATCTTTATGGCACCAGTCGTATTCCTAAAGCATCCTGAGGTGGTAGTGGCTGCATACGCAGACAACGTCGCCGTCTATGCATTCAGCCTCAACGCCGGCTGAGTCCTCAAGATGGCTGAGAGGGGAACCTCTACCATTGTTGAGGCGCTGAAGTCCTGCGGGACCAAGATGAACCCTAAGAAGACTGACGCCATAGTAATGTCGTTCTGTAAATTTTACAGTCGACGGTACTGAGCAGCCCATCTCTAGCTCTATACTATATCTAAGCATAAGCTTCGATAGGCATCTCACCTTCTCCACCCATGTCAAGGACAGGATAAAACAGGCTCTGGTGCAAACATACTGCCTCCATCACCTCCTAAACTCTCCTCAGTTATCCCTCGCCTAAAATTACAAATATATAAATCCATCATCCGACCCACTCTCCTCCATGGTGCTCCACTGCTGCATTACATGTACAAAAGTACACTCGGCGTCTTACAGACATTCCAGAACGCCGTGCTTTGGCGAATCGTCCGTGGTACCCGCCTACAGAGGGCCAAAAATACCCACATTCTCGAAGAACTGAGTATGCCTATAATCCCGGCTTTCATTGGTCGTAGGCATGTCAAGTTCTTTGCTTCAGGCAGTGTTCCTCCACACTCGACACATAAAAAAGTAAAAAGGAGTACCTTTAGTCGACATAGGACCCACCAGAGAAGGCCAAGATGAAAACAAATCTTAAAATGCCAAAAGGCAAGAAAAGATCAGCTATTCCCTTCGTTTTTCCTTGCATAAAATTAAATAAAATAAAGTCGGAGGATAGAAAAAAAAAAGTTTAAAATCAGATCTTGAAATCTTTTTATAAATATTTGTTTAAATATAATGAATAAATTCTGATTTATTGAAAAAAATTCTGATCAAATCACCATTTTTTATATTGGTGTCTTTCTTGATCCTCTTATTTCGGGCCCTTATAACCAAATGAATCTACTGCCTTATATAAGTATACGAAAAATAAATATATTAAACAAGTACCTATTTGAATAGATTATGAAATATAGATGTTAATCAATGCAAGTATTGATGAATAATATAAAATAGTATAACCATGCTTTATAATGTTGATTATATGAAATTCGTCGGCTGCTATACTGCCTTGCCAAGAAGAAAAGCAGTAACTCAAAAATTGTTTGATAATGACTTATTGGTATCATTGGATTCGTTGTGAAATTTTCGATTAAATGCTCTCTAGAAAACCAGTAATTACTTTTTACTGCTTTCCTGTGGAGCATCAAATCAAAAATTTAAAAATGTATCCAACTATACCAATGAGTCATAATTTCACAATTTTAGAGTTTTTTTTCTTTTCTCCTTGGCAGGGCAGTATGTTAATATCATTAGGCATGTAGTTTTTGTCTTACATAAACAAGCTTTATTCATTTGCTATTTTATAAATGTGTCAATAATTCCAAATATTTTTGAAAATGATTGCTATCTATAACATTTGATTTTTTTTTTTTTTACTTTTCTAAAATGTAAAATGTAAATAACCACTCTAATGAGTATCACTATTTTTGTTACAGTGCTTCAGGTTGCCCAATCGCTAATAGAAATAAGATGAGAGTTCTGGAGTCAGGTGGTACTGTGGAACAGCACAAGGCTGCCATTGCTGCTGTTACTGCTGCAGCCAAGTTTGACCCGCTGTCATGCCCTGTCTCTTGTCCAGAGGCTTTCTTACCTCGTCCTCTCCCTCCACCTCCTCCTCCACCAGCCAAGAAACCTCAGACTCAAATGAAATATACAGATGACATCAGTGGAGGACCAGTTTATAATAAACACCAAACAAGTAAGTGAAGAAATTAGTTTTCCAATTTATTTAAAGCATTTTTTAACTTTCTATTCTTGTGGATTCTAATTTATTGAGTCAAAAAATACTTAAATTACATAAAATACAATTACTTAACCAATATAAGAATACAAATCTTGTAGGGTTTTTAAAAAATGCTTTATTTCTTGAACCTATGAAGGTCCATTCACACACATTGTCCCTTTCAGCAAAAATACATATTATTACAACTGTGTCAGTTCCTAAAATTGTTCATCTTACCTTTTCCGATGGGCTTGATAAAGCTCATACAGGGCAGTTCGGGCTCCAATTTGTTATGTTTCCCTGGTGCCTGCCCATCATGTCTAATATAAATCTAAACAAAATTTATTGTTTTTAAAGACTTCTGTAGTCTTAGACTTTTTATGTTGAACAACCTCATGAATTAATTAAAAATAATCATTAATTGGAGCTTCTAAAAATAAATAAATAAACAGACAAATAAATTAATCATAACTGTCATTGCTCCTATACCACTATGCAGGATGAGGTGTCTTTCAGTACAGCCTGGACTAAGCTCTGTGATCTTTAATCATTTCTCTTCTTCTGTTTCAGTCCAGCCCTCTTTTTGTAAAATATTCCCTTTCAACTTCCTCCCAGGATTGTCAGGATTTTCCTCTAGACCTTCCTCCTTCAACCTTAGCCTTGTATGTCATCCCGGCAAGTTTTGAAACTTGAAAAAATTGTTTGAGTTGGTTTGAAACCAAGGTTTATACACATTTAATTTGTAATCCTGGAATACTTTTCTTTAGCTCAAGAAATTACTATTAATGGCATTGAACATCTTTCCAGCCAAGTTAGCTCACACCTCAATTTCATTATAAATGATTTTGTTCTCGTTATCATTGATAAATTAATTAAAAATAATAATACATATTTAAATTTAAATTGTTGAATATACCCTTTAAAAAAAAATTCTTAATCCTTTATGTTATGATAAAGTTGGTCAATATTTTCTATCAATATGCATTCCCATATAAATGAAAACGATTATCAATGACTAAATTTTCTGTAATGATTTTAGTCCATTCTGAGAACTGTTATTGTTTTGAAAAAATAGCATATCAAATATCACTGAAACAAACCTGATGAGTGTGAATCGACTATTCATATTTATTTGGCCATTTTATTGTTGTAAAATATTAATATTAAGTGTTTATATAACTATGTAAAGAGTTAATTTCTAAATTAATACGATACAAATAATCTAGATGAAAATGAAAAGAGGTCGAATAATATCTTCAGAACTGTCACAACTTATAAGATTAAAAAATTATATAAATATACGTCAACTTGTCATTTGTATATTCAGAAAACATCATAATCACACATTAAATTTTCTGTATTGTAAGGCAGGTGTTAAACTTGAACTAAGCAAATAAATTTAGTGTGGGTTTTTATTAAAAGAAACAAATTTAACATGTAAAATGGTTATAATTTCATAAAGCTTTTTACAATGGCAAATATTAATTTATATGATTTTTCATGATAATCATAAAAGCAAGAATTATCAATCTCTAGTTATTTTCAAGTAGTTTACAACTTTAAATTAATAATAAATGGTTGGAACTATTATTTAACACACATTTAAAAGTACCACATTAAGAGTAATTCAAATCAGCATTAGCACTTAAAAATTAAAATCTAAACTATTCAATTAAATTATATTTTATGAACCAATGTATATTTTTAAAAATTGCCACTCAAGATCAAAAGTGAAAATAAAATGATTGGGTACTCAAGGTTGTATATTAAGGTCTATTATTATTGGGTACTGTCTAACTATTGTCTCTCTCTATCACTTATAAAAAAGAGCGAAAGAAAAATTAAATAAATAAAATGGTAAATGTTTTGAATTTCAATATCCTTTTGGAATATTTTTATAAGATGAAGAGACCATGGTTAGACTGCAGCTAAGGTGGCTCCCTTGGAATGGGTAGGCAATGGGAAGCCCCGTGACTGACTATCACGGAAATGTACAGACGGGGCCGGTGGTAATTCTGAGGACCTGTTCACTCTAGAGGCTGAGATCTCAGAGTTACAACGAGAGAATGCGAGGGTCGAGAGTCAAATGCTACGCCTCAAGACTGACATCACTGCCATGGAAGCACACCTCCGTCATGGACCTCAATCTGCTGACAAGGTAAGCAAAGTTAGTGTTTTTTTTTTTCAACATCTTCTAGTTTTAATTTATTTATTTATACTTTAATAAGTAATGTTTATCTTAATTATATTAAACAGCAATCAAATTTATGGAGAAAAAATTATTTATGATAAAATAAAATATTTTTTTTGATTTTTTTTTTTCAAGTTCCAAGTAGAAATTTTAATATTAATTTAAAAAATAACCATAAAACTTTTTTTCAAATATTGCACCCTTGAATTACATGAATAATTTAAGTGTAGAGGGCTGAATATTTTTAGAAATAGAAATATTTTTGTAGTATACTTGAGTGTAATTCGAGTAAATACATTTTCAGATCTTTTTCACCTTCAAATATGTTAAAGAAATAATTTACATTATGAATTGAACTAAGGGTGGTTACTTGATTTAATTTGATTATAACAGCTGTTTAATTATGTAATTCTAACAATATAAAAATTAAAAACTTTTTTCCTTCCTCTCTTTTCTTTCTGTATACCATGAAAGATTTCATTTAAACATCAATTTAATTCATGTCGTTCAGTATAATAGTAAAGTATAACACATTTTAATTAATCAAAAAGATAAACAAAGTTAAATTTTGTTTTACAGCCTAATTAAAAAAAAAAAAAAAAAAAAAAAATTAGAATAGAATAGATGCATCAAAATATTTAAATCATAGAGTTAATAATTATAACTATTTGTTTGTTAAATACATTACGTAGTTGAAATTTTCTAGTTTGCTATTAACTATAAATAAACTAAGATAATTAGAAAATAAAGGTAAGATAAAATCAATTATAAAATTAAAATTCACGAAATAACATGAAAACTACAACTTTTGATTCCAGTTTTGAATATTTATTTTTTATTTTCTTATTTAAAAAACAAAATAAGAGCTTTTCAAGAGAAGATTTAGAAAATTTCTAATTAGGCTATGTTAAGACAATACTCTAAAAACTTGCCACTTAACTTTGCAACTCCTCAGTTGTACTATGCATTATCAGATTTATGCTAAACTAGCAAATCTGCAAAAACATAACTTTTTGGGATACCTGAAAAACCTGGAAAAAATAATTTTTTTACGAATATATTAAGAAAGAACACAAAATACTAAAATTTGGAAAAGTTATTTTTATCAATATTCTAGTTTAGCATAGATCCAACAAAATGTTTAAACAAAGTTAATTTATAAAAAACTTAAATAAACCAATTAGGCTAAAATATGTTTACAACTTTTTGGGCTCATAACAATTGCCTTTTGAGTTTATATGTGACTTTAAAAAAAAAAAATATGTCAACTTCTGTGTATGTTTTTTTATATGAAATAAAAAAATAAAAAAATTATCCAAAGATAAATAATATTTTTTTCTTTTGTAATAAACTGACTAATGTGAAATGGTTGTCACTAATTTTGTCTGGATATTACATACATTGTACCGGATGTCTGTTAGATTTAATTTTATACCATATAACATTCATTTGAGTTATTTTAAATGTAGTTAATTCATAATTCTTGAGACTTAGAAGTATACTTATCAATCCATTTTTTAAAGTGCTAATGAAGTTTATGTTAATGCTAATAAGTGATCTACTAATTCATAAGACGATTAATTCGCTTTTCTTGCACAGTATTTATTCAACAGTTTTAAGAAAATTATTTCCCATACATGGTGTATTTATTTCACATGATTCTTCTTAAAAAATTTGTTAACTTATTAATCAAAATTAACAAAATAAAATATACATACATTTAATTCAATTATTAAATTTTAAAATCTGAAGTGGTTTTAACATCAAGTTCCAGCTATTGCAAAATCTTGTAATGTTGCATATATATTATTTTATGTATATTGATGTGCGAGTGACTAAAGAGACTCTGTTGTGTGTCTAGTGGCTTGAAGAAGGCTGGGCCCGTCCACTGCCTGCTACACAGCTCTCCATCGCTTGTTGGAGGCTCTAGCTGCATCTAGCCCACTAGACACACGTGAGTCTCTTTTGTTATTTCTTTAGTCCCAAGGGAGGCAAGTTTTTATTAATAATTTTGTTTAAATTAAATAAAATGACAAATTGTCTTTCAACAAAAGTGACTTTGATAAAAAATAACCTAAAAAAAAAAATAACATTTTGGATGTAGAAAATGATTTTATTTGGATAAGTTTATTCATTCCTATAAAAATCCTATGATAATCTGTAATCAGGATTGATGAATTTACCACTTCTATTGGAATTATTTATTCGAATCCTAGTTTCGATTGTTAAACATTCATAATCAGTTCTAAAAACGTACAAAACATCAGCAATTTGGTACACAGATTACCCACATTAAATTTTACAAATGAAGGACAAGAAATCAAACATGTTCATGCTCGCTTATGGAGGTTAAATGGAAGGGCTTCATTCTAGCTGTCAGGTCTAGAATAGACTGAGTTTGAACATGTAGATTCTGATAGCTAGTCTATGTCTTGTTGATGAGTCTAGACTATATCCTGATAGCTTTTAGAAGCCTTTCTGCCTTTTGTATGCCTTATGTATTTTGCCACCTCAGGTATCTCATGTCAGTTTTTTTGTCTCACATCTATTAAAGTTAATAAACAGAATCTGGGGGGCAAAGTGCTGAATGTTTTTGAACTTTTGTATGTTTTTAGAACTGATGATCAATATCCTATAAGTGTAATATCCTATTGCCCTTGCTGACAGTGCAAAATCAGTAAAGCTAAAATATGCAGCTTGAAAAAACACGTGTGAACTGAATTAGGAATGATAAATTATTTACTACGTCTATTGGGATTCTTTTTATTTTAAAACTAGTTTCAAATGTCTTACATTTTAGAACAAATTTAATATATATAATCAGTGTACCTGAGTGCTGCTGTTTTGAATTGTTTGTATATTTTTTCAACTGATGATGAATTTTTAACATTCAAAACTCGTATATCATAACCAGAAGGTCATGGGGTTGAATTCCACTTGGGCGAGTTAAAATTTATTTTGTAGCAAACCCATGAAATGAATCTTGGTGAAGGCAAAGGTGGAAAGCAGCCCTGGCTAGAATAGGTTGGTAACCTGTAGGATAACCCGTCCTTCCTGCCCCAGTTGGAGTACATAAGGACATAAAGCCCAAGAAACAACAACAACAACAAAACTTGTATTTGAATAAAAAATTCCAATAGGGGATCCTTCTACACCATCATGCATACCTCGAGTGAATAATTTTTAACCTTTACTTTATGAGAGAGATCTAACCTCATAATTATCTATTTAAGTCTAATGAAGTGTCTTGGAATTGTTTTGTTTTTTTTCCCCCTACAAAATATGTGTTCTGCCCTTTATTTTTGTTATAATTTAGATCTGTACACCAATATTAAATTTAAACATAAAGGACAAAGAGTATTTTATAATTTTGCAGTATGATTACAGGAGAGCACTGGCGGTGGGCTCAACTGTCCTCAACCACAGCGGCAGCTCCTTGGCTCCGCGACAGCTACCAATAACAACACCAGCAGCAACAACCTCAATGACTATTACGAGTCTCTAAGGAACAACGTCATCACGCTGCTAGAGCACGTGAGGATCCCAGGAGGAGGGGGAGGCGGGGGAGTCATGCCCCAGGACGGTGAGTCAGGCTTGGACTCGTACCTGAGCAAGCTGCAGACACTCTGCGGTAGCCAGGGCCAACCAGACGAGGAACCCAACCGGCCAATTTATGAGACAGTCAAGTTCGCCCTCCAGGACTTTACCGTCCTTTCAACCCCAATTTAGGCTTCCCATGTTCCTTCCCAATTGTGTAAATAGTCATCCTTCAAACCCTCCTGAGTATGTATATATGTCTACTATGTAAATACAGCAGAGTCGGCTATGATGGCTAATTATTTAATGTGAATTATGTTATTACTTTATGTTATAAAGTAATTCTTGTCAATGAGTTGATTGGTTTTCCTATGCATATAGTATTTTAAGAAAACATACATTTTATTGGTATCTAAATTATGTAATTTAGAAAAAAAAAAATAAGCCATTAAGAAAGAATAATATCAGTTATGGTACAGTATTACTGGACTATTTAGACTAATCGAGAACAAACAGTTTGGAATATTTCACTAAATTATTACAATCTAACTATATATATAATACAAACTGAAAAAAAGGTTAATTACTGCATTATTAATCTTTTTATTATTGTAATTGTTTGTCTAAAAATTGTGTAAAAATTTTTATGTATACGAAAAATGATCTCATTCTACAGGCCTTGGTATGCCGACTCTGGCACATTTTTCAGATAGTATGTTGTATGTAAATCTCTTTGTACATAAATTATTAGATCAGTTACGGCAATTTATAAAACCCCGAAAATATATCAATGAAATGAATGGGCAACGAAGATAAGTGAATAAGCTCAATACCAAATGTGGAAAAACACTTTTCCACCTTATCAACGAAAACATGAGGAAGAAAAAAAAAATAATAGTTTTTTTATATTGAAAGAAATGTTTTAGATGTTTTCTATATGTTGTAAATAAAGATGTGTCCGTTTTGGCCTAGGTTTAGAAAAAAAAATGAGCAAAAGCTCTCAACACTAGCCCTATGTTAAATATAAAATATTTATAATATTTAAATCAAATATTTAAATAAATTTAATTGTATTATGAATGATAAAAGTTACCATATGAAAATTGGGTACCGGCCTCATAAAGTGGTCATAATGTAGGTGATCGTGCTACATGTATGTACATGGAATATATATGTATAGAACCAAAAGTTCACTGAATGAAGTACATTCTTAAATTGAAAATAAAAAGTGCAAAAGTGGATCTGTATCCATTTGCATGCCAACAGACATTAACTGGTTTTGAGGTTGTATATTTGTAAATATATTTTATAAGTATCAGGTAAATATGAATGTTAAAGTTGCGTAATTGGAAATAATAACTAAGGCATAAATTTAATTATAAAAATTATTTGCAATGTATGAAACATAATCAGGGCCGGAACCATGTATTAGGTGTGAATATAGTTTAGAAAATGTAAAACCATTTATTTCTTTTTATTATTTTATATTTCTAAAAATGGAAAAAGTGGATCCATTTGCTGTTATTTATCCTAGCATGTTTTAAAATTATAATAAACCTAAACCATGCTCAAAGATATTGACTTCATAAAAGCCCTTTGTGTAAAATTTGTTTTATATCAATATAACGATTTACAGTGTTCAAAGCAGAATTTTGTCCTAACTGGTTATGAACTGTTTTTATTTAATGAGCTATAACAAACCAAAGATAAGAAGTAAAGGTGCTTGGGGCTTGTGCAATTTATGTTTCAGTATTGTTTATCGTTAAGTTTTTTATTACCCTTACATCGTTAAGTTGAGGGTAAATGCTAATTATATTCATGTTGGAGATTTTTATTGTATTTAGATACCTGTTATTTTAACCAATCTCATTTACTGGAACACGGAATAAAATGTTATGTCATAATTGTTTTCAAATTAAAAAAAATAGGTCGTTTTATATGATAATAATGTGTAGATTAAAATGGAAAAAAAAAAAAAAAATGAATGAAAAAATCCACTTGACATAACTATCTTTGGATAAATACTTTTAAGAAACATGTTTGTAACGATTCAATATGTTGATGTATAAAAAGTAATCATTAATAAAAATATTTTAAAAAGTCTTAGAGTATTTAAAACCATGATTATGTAATTTTAATTTTCCTTTCTTTATATTTAAACCTATAAAAAATCTATACCTATGAAACAATGTAAAGCGAAACCATAACATATCAATAGCTATGCGAGAGTGTTTGATAAATTAAAAAATTAGTTCCCCATTTACCCTTAGAGGATTACTGATTTTTGCCTTCAATGGATTTATACCTAACATTATTAATTTTCTAAACAACTAAAAAGAAAATAACTCAAAATTCTTCATTACTGATTTAGGCAATCTCTTATGTGTGATAATGGAACATTGTTTTTTTCATGTTGTTCCCAGCAGTTAAAGGACAAGAAAATTAGAGATGGGCCAACAAGTTGGTATAGCCGACTAATCAGCTGCTTTAGTTAGCGATGTCGGCAAAATGTGCCATCTAGTCGGACATTTTATCCATTGATATATATTTCTACTCTTAAAAATAGGTTGATTGAAATTTAAAATAGCCTTTATCGATAATAATTTTTTATTATTAGATTCATCAACGCACTTTGTTACTTCCAGTAATAGGAACTTGTTTTTGTAATCACTTGTCTAACTTTAACAAAGATCATGATATTAACAAAAATAAATTTGATAACTTCTACAATGCTGAATTAATTAATAACTTATGTAGCCTACTATTTATTTAAAATCACAGTTTTGGTTTTGTGTCATAGTTAAAAATATTAATTCTAAATTGGAACATGTAAAGGAAACTGATATTTTAACAATTTACAGACCTGTTTATTTACAAGATATTTTTGTGTTATAAATTGTATAAGTCCATAAAAATATTAACTTTTTCAGCATGATTGAATTCCAAATTTCACAATTAACTATCTAAGCTAAGTGCAATAGATTGCTGAATTTTGCTTTATTAAAAAAAAAAAAAAAACACTGTTTTTGCAAATAAAATATAGGATAACCAAAAACCTCTAGCTACATGTACTGATGGCTATAAACAAAGTTCCTCGAACTTTGCCAATGTCACCTGAATTCCAACAGAATCAATTATCGGCCTGGCCAACTGATTGGCTGACTTGTCGGGCCATCTCTAAAGAAAATGTAATATAAATAATGTGTAGCAATGCCTTTTTCCAGAATATTCTACTCAATGATGAAAAGTCGTCGACAACTAAGTTCATACAATCAAAACATAATTCAAATAATGAGAAAGGACATGTTCTTAAAAAGAGACAGGTATAGTATATATAGTATAGTATAGAGCAGTATTTCTTTTTAATTTACATCTTATATTTTTGTAATTATATTAGATTTACATCTTTGGTATCCTTTTTATTTTAATGAGACTTGAAGAAATTTTCCAGTACATCCAAATGTTGTTACCTTGTTAAGACAAAAACCTTACTTAACATTCCTTCAGTCAAAGGGCATTACTACATGCTTGTCAAATAAAGTCCTGTTACATAAGGGTTTAATAGGTTAAAGCAATTTAAAGGTACCAAGTGTAATTGTTTTTAAATTTTAAAACAATATGTATTTAAAACAAAAATAATTCAATTTACAATCGATAGAACCCAAGGGTATAAAAAAGACTAACTTAAAAAAAAAAAAAAATTAACTAAGAAATATCACAATAGATGCAGTTTAGGAGGAATTTAATAAGAAGAGTGCATTTAAAGGCTTACCAAGATTTATGAAAAACCACAATAACAGTGATTCAGGCAGATATAGGGATAGAGTGGTCAGGCAGATTTGTATTCCCTATGGGAGACTGGTGTAAAGTTGACACTGAGGAAACATTTTCTCCAGTAAACTTATAGGAAAGTCAATTTAAAAAATGATTAGTATGTATAAAAAAAAGTGTAGAATCAATAAATCAACTTATCTTAGAAAATATTTTTAAATTTTTAGTTTTCTTCAACACTTGCAGAGGGCACTTGGCCACAGTATGTAGGTTAAGTTAAAAGATTTTTTTTTTCATTGATAATTAATTACATTGTTTTCCGAGGACACGATGTTTGGGCCGACGACAATACATAGTTGAAAATGTCTTTTTTTTGTTTTTCAAAATATTTATATGTTAAGGTGGCATTTGATTCCGTGGATCATAAAATTCTTCTCACTAAATTATAAAAAATCTCCCTTTCCAATAGTGCTCTTGGCTGGTTCCAGTCCTTATCTCTCCGTTCCCAAACAGTTGTTCCTAACCAACCTCCTTCAAAATCTCTAACACGAGGTGTTCCTCAGGGATCTTCTCTTTCACCAACTCTCTTTTCAGTTTTATTAATGATTTGACAGACACAATTCATAATTCCCAATATCATTTATATGCTGATGACCTTCAAATCTACTTACTGTTACATCCTTCTTAGATTTTTGAGGCAACTCGTAAGTTTCAAGATGACATTTATAGCATAACCAATGGGCAGTGGAGAATAAGTTACGACTAAACCCAGATAAAACTAAGGCAATGCTGATTGGATCGAAACCCTCCCTTAATTCCCTTTCCTGTAATCCACTTCTTTATCTCAATAACGTTCCTATTCACTTCACAAACTCAGTCAAAAACCTCGGAGTAGTACTCGATCAACATCTGTATTAGAATAGCCATATTTCCCACATTACCCGAAAAACCATCTCTATCCTCAAACAGCTCTTAAGATTCCATGAATCTTTCCCTCGCAATATCCGTCAATTGTTAGTACCCTTCCCCACCTCAATTATGGATGCTTAGTATACGGAGGACTGTCTGGCGAGCTTGAAATGAAGCTGAAAAGATTAATGAACTCCTTTATAAGATTCATTTTTGGGATCCCCAGGCGTTCTCACATCACTTGCTGGTATTCTGAGTTAAGGTGGCTTTATCCAAGTTTTCGGCAACAATACTTCCTTGGTTCCTTTCTATTCCAATCCTTAAAGTCCAAAAAACCTTCGTACATTTACGACATCTTTGCCCTTCGTTCTTCCATTCATCTTTTGAACACTAGATCTCAGCCTATAGATTTGTATATCCCTTCTCATCGAACTGCTTCCTTTGAAAAATCCTTTATAAATCGTGCAGCTTTATTTTGGAATTCCATACCCATTTTGATCCGCAATGCTCCGTCTCTCACTTCCTTTAAACATAATTTATTCATCTACCTCCTCAATTATCAATCTTCCGAAATTATGTTATAATATATTAGTGTTAGAATATTTCTTTTTATTTTGTTATTTTGTTTTTCTCATATAAACCCACCAAAAACTTGTTTTTAAATCTAAAATTTCACCTTATATATTTATATGTATATAATTTATATTCTATATAAGTTGCTTCCTGATATGTATGCAGCCATACAATAATACCTTTTTATTGTACTTTCATGTTATTCTTAGGGGACAAGGTGTCCCAGAATAAAGATTATTTTTCAAAATAAAAAAAAAAAAGAGACAGGGGCAAATTGTTCGGGAGACCTTAGTCAACCTTGGACTGTAAAGCCACATCATTAGGTAATATAAAAATATAAACAAATACATAAATATACATACATACACATAAAACATACATTCGTAGTTAATAGAGAAAAAGGGAACTATAATTTTTAAAATTAAGTAGCACTTCAGAAAGAATGTGAAGAATGAAACAGTAGAATTTTTGTAAGCACCATTTGAGGAGTTATCTTTCAAAACTGAACATGCCCACTTTCATTTGATTTTTTTTTTTAATTTATTTTCTGATAAAGCTTTGTGAGCTGCACACACTACTATATACTTTTTTCGTTAGTAGACATCATTGTTTTGAATGCTACAGCAGGGGGAGGACTGGAGTAGTTTTTTTTTGCTATTTTTTAAGTATTTTCTGAAGTGGACATGTTCAGTTTTAAAAGAAAATTCATTTGATTTAAGAAACTAAATGAGAGATGCTTTGATTAATTTGATTTTTTATAAGTTTATCATAAATAAATATATATATATATATATATATATATATATATATATATATATATATATATATATATATATATATTTCAAGCATTTATTTATTGGAAGCAACTTGTGGAAATATTAAAATAATTAATAAAAAAATGAAGTTAAACATTTATAAACTAATCAAAGAAATGAAAGTTATTAAAATTGAAATAAAAAACAAGAGAAAATTAAAGGTGTTTTGTTACTACTTGATGGGCTTGATGGATTAAGGGGTTATGTAACAAAACACAGTTTTGAGTAATTCATGTTTAAAGTTTTTTTGTTTTTTTTTACATTTTCCTTTAGCCGGAAAATGTTACATAGCCTCTTTATCTTCTTCATATATCTTTCTCTAGTTGTCTAGAAATATTCAGATTTCGCTACTTAACACTTCTGCACATAAACCCTTCATCCAATGAACTAGATTGTATTTTATTTAAAATGTGACATAACCACTTCATTCACCAAACCCTTCAATTGTTGTTCATTAATAAAGCTAAGACAGATTACATAATTTTTCAGCCAAAATTAATCAATTTTGTAAATAGCTAAAACAGTAACATATTAACATTTTTTAGTACATTTCATTCGTTACATGAGAAATATTACAAGATAGATACTTTTTCATGTCCCTATTGAGATGGGTGAACTGTGTATATAAGGAAATTGTAAAACAAATAAAATAATTATATAATATATTTTATTTTCTCTAGCTTACAATAAATGAAGCATAAATATTTATGATAATATTCAACAGTGGTCAAAGATACAGGAGGATTTTAAGATTCGTGACTTATAGTAACTATATCAGTGAAAATTCCTTTACTTCTTTCAATTCGTCATTTTTGTTTCCTAATAAAACTATAATCCCTAGAGTTATATACAGAAAATTTCCTAGTTCGATAACATATTTCCTATGCAACTTCTATTTTTAAAGAGAAGGTCCGAATATTATCTAACAATAATTACAATATTGCCATCGTAATTACAATATAATCCAATGAACCGACATTGATATAGCTCACAGCCTTTCAAGAATGCTTGCGCAAACAAATCCTCTATTCAATGCCTGGGCATTGAATATGCTTAATTACTCTTTCTATCTGCCAGAGCTTTGATTGACAATATGATTAACAATATGCTATACAATGGATAATGAACAGTCAATTTATCAGATAAAATATTTTTTTTTTTTTTTTTTTTTTTGGGAATCGAGTAAAAAAAATATATCAATTTCAAAATTATTTTTAAAAAAAAAAAAAAAAAAAACTTCTTGATCGTTTTTCAGTTGAGAAAATTTCAATCTAAAAAATATTCGGTTATATATTTTTGTGAAAATTACAAAAAAAAAACTAATACAACAAATTGAAACGAAAATACATACACAAATATAATGTAAGTATATATATACAATCATAGTATGAAAGAATTATCATATTACCTGTACACACAGGAACATACATACATTTGTATTATTAGTATACATGCATGTTTATATAAACATACTAACTCACAATCCAACCCTTATATATTGACCTCAAATATATTTTTTTTTATTTTTTAGGAGACATTTTTTTTGTAAAAAACTTATGATACTAATTTAGCAAAACTTTTAATATTATTAAAATTAAATATGTATAAATCTACATTTGTTAATTAGGAAAATTTGAAAAAAAAAAAAAAAAAAAAAAAAAAAAAAAAAATACTAGAAACTATCGGGTCTCCAAATAAGAGAAATTACTTTGTTCATTTTTATATATTTATAAATTATTATTGCATTTCTTAAAAAAAAAAATTATATTTAAAATATCAGCAATTAAATAAATCTTTCAAATTAAAAAAATCTTTGACATTAAAATTTTTTTTTTATCTGAAAAAAATTCTTCAACCATAAAAATTTCCTAATGAAAAATTGCAATATTTCCACACATAGCTTTTTAGTTAAGAACTTGGCATGGAATGTTTTGACAGAGAGATTGAATATATAAGGGTTTAACTGAAACTGCATGAGTGTAAGTATATTTTCTACATGAAAGAATGAAATTTTGTTTTCAAGAAGTACTAATAACACACTAATTTCTTCACACAATATTTTAACACTAACAATCACATAATCAAATATTTTAAAACTGCATACATACATGTAACAACAAACCCACAGGCACACGCTATATGGTGTTTATTTTCTTTGAAGACTTTATAAATTGATAATACAAAATGTAATTATACAATTTAATAAACTTAAAACTTTATAAATAGTGAACTTAGAAACTAATAACTTCCATCTACTTTTAACAAACTAAACGGAACCCATAAAATAGACTAACAAATGACTAGGCCAACAAATATGAAATATATGACACTTCTTACGATTATTCTTTAATAATCTTTTATTCTTTCTTCAAAATAGTATTATTTTACTCAATTATCTATAAATCTGATCAAAACTTTCATAATCATTACTGAAATAGGCTTTTGGAGGAATAATTCAAAATTTAATAACAAAATTAAAAATTTACAATTTAAATTGGGTTGTCAGGTCATTTGAAATATCCTCAATGGTCCTAAAAGAAAAAAATAACTAATAAAATATCCATTATGTGAAATATCACTTAATTTCAAAACACAGACAATAACATCACGGAAGATTGAAAATTATAAAAAAGATTGACTGCACAAACAGAAATAATATTAAAAAAATTACATCTGTTTAAAAACAGAAAATGTTTAGCATCTTAATTATACAAAATGCTAAAATTTTAATAAATTCGTATTTTGTTTTTTGTTTTAATAAAAAGTGTTGAGACTAATTCAAAATATTTGAATTACCCAAGTTCATAAATCAAAATATAAATTATAAGGAAGTTTACAGTTGAATAAAAAAATTGAAAAAATTAACGTAATATTTTTTATATGTGTAATGATCATGTCATATTTGTAACCAAAATAATTTGTAAGAATCATAAAAAATAAATCAAAAGGGTTTTGAGCAAATTATGTGCTATCGAATTGTCTATTGAGCTTCATATATTGAATATAACAATACTTGATAAGGTTTTTAAGTACAAGTAAACAAAATATTAACTCTAATCAAAGAGAAGGGTTCCGTCCTAAACAGATAAATTCAATGCTAATAACACTTTCTTTAACTTAATGTAGTTTTTAAAAACTAATTTTAAAATACAAAAAAAAAAAAAAAAAAAAAAAAAAAAAAAAAAAAAAAAAAAAAAAAAAAAAAAAAAAAAAAAAGGAAGTGGAATACAATTATGATTATGATAACTAGGGAAAGACTATCATGGAAAAAAATAACACAAAATATATAATTATGAACATTTAAGCAATAATATAGTTTGGCACTAAAAATAGATATATGCGTATATTAAAAATATTAATCATTGTAGGATAATAAACAAGTGTTTATAAACTTTAAATATTTAGAATAAAAAAATAAAAGGATATAAAGTGATGGTCAGGGTGCTATTCAAACTTCAGGAATGTTGTGGCTCATCAAATTCTTAATCAAATTGGTAGACATCCTAGAAACATTAATTTTTATTTTTATTCTTATCCATTAACTGTTTCATTACTAGTTCTTAAAAAATAAGTAAAATAAAATAATCATGGTGAAAAATAACTAAAAAATAATAAATAAATCATACATATATCTAAGTAACGTTTTACTTTCTAAAACAAATTTTAGATATTGCGACATAAGCAACCTAAGTTTTCAGAATTGGGATGGTGTATACCTTTATACGTCTGAACAAAATAACTTGGAAGATAAAAAAAGGTGAATTTAAATTGATAAAATTTGATAGACTTTACAAAATATTGTAGATCAGTCTTTACCGATGGACTTATCTGATTGTCTTCATGTTAACAAAAGTATTAAATTAATTCAACTATTGGGTTATGTGGAAAATAATGCAGGCCTTCTTAATTTCTTTAAATTTCCCACCTGTGTAATAAACTATTTGTATTTAATTGGTTTTTTTTTTTGTATGGATGTCAATAATTCTTCTTCCCCTAAAGTTTAAGTGAGATTTTCACATCATTTTGTTTTATGAGTTACCAGAACATTAAGAAAGTGTAGGGTAACAATAGGGTGAGTGTAAAGCCCAAGAGCTTAAAAAAAAAAAAATTCGAGTGGGAAAATTCAACCTTGAAAACCAAGAATGTGTGGTAGGACTTCTTTCCAGGATAACAATATTCTGTAAACTTTGGTAGGTGAAACTCAAAACTGTTCAAGAAAATTGTTATATTCAAGAAAACAATTAGCAGACCGAATGGAACATTAAAACAGCTCAATCTTTGAACGGCCACAAAAACATTATTATTTAGCTGACTACCCCAATCCCCTTTCTTTCTATTAAATTCCAGTTTACTCTAAGACCTGACAACTATAAGAAGCCATTCCGCTTTGCCTCCCTAACTAAGTATCAACATGTATTTGATTTCTTGTCTAACATTTTTAAATTTATACAATTTGCATATCAAATTGCAGATGTTTTGAAATTTTTAAAACTGATGATGAATGTTTAGCATACGAAACTAATCTTTGAATGAACAAAATACCAACAGAAATAACAAATAATTTATCAATTCTTAATGAATCTTTGTCTTTCTAGGTTATGCCTAATTTGGCTCTATTCTCTCTATAGATTTTTTACAGTATTGAAGGTGCCTAACCAAGAAATACAAGGAAGAAAATCTTCATTGGATACCTGGACTCTTTCAAATGAATATTGTGAAAGCAGATCACCTGATTAAAGAAAGAACAAAATACCCTCCAAAACAATCGACACTAAGCCTATAGAATACCAAAAGTAAGCACTACAATTCTACCTAGTCATGCTGGAAAATTTTACATTCCTAACACAACCAAGGAACAATTAGAAAATAAATAATAAATTTTTTGGAATCAAATGTCACAGATGATAACTGGGCATTAAACTTCACCGCAGAGATAAAACAACAATGGCAGGAGTGGTGGAATCTTTTCCAAAGCTGAAAAAATTAAAAAAATAGCCAGCTGGTAAAGTTATGAAGACTGTGGAATTGAAAGGGAGTATAGTTGGTCGACTTAATGCCTGCTGGGACCATAATAAACCCTGAGCCTGAGTGGTATAGTGAAACTCTGAAAAAATCAAGATGGGCAAATCAGAACCGGAGAAGAGAAATGTTGAGCAAAGATGTAAGGCATTCTCCATCTTACATGTCACCCATCGAACAGTCAAGCTTCTGCAAAAGTTTGAATGGGAAATCACCACTCATCCACCTTAGTCTCGATTTGGCACCCTGTGACTACCACCTGTTCCCTAAGTTAAAAGAACATTTGGCAGGTAGGTGAATCAACTCCAACATGAGGAAAGAAGAGGTTTAACTATTCCTCAAGGGCAAGGAGGCGAGCTGGTATAGCATAGGCAAACAAAAGCTGTCATGACATCTAAAAAAATGCTTCGATTCTAATTAATAAAAAAAGAGGCCGCTTTTGAGACTACCCTCTTAATTGATATAATTAATCATCACGGCAAAAGACAACTACACATCAAATTTCATTAAGATCCATAGAAAAACAAGTAAAAAATCTTATACTACCAGACTGGTTTTTTACTAAAATAGTACATGGTTGATGGATACAATTTTTTTTTTTAAGCCCAATTTAAATATTTAATTCTACAATTTCCAAAGATAATGAAATAAGATGTTCCATCAAAATCATTCAAAGAACTGATGATTCAACATAAATGAATTTTCATGCAAACTACAAGTTTAATCAATACAGGCAAGTCAAATATAGAAAATTTTTGTTTTCTTTAGATATTAACCAAATTAAATTAATCATTTATATTATTAAAATTAGAATAATGCATTCACATTAAATAACACAGGACTAATTCAACATTCACCCTACTACCAGTTGAAATGAGTCATTTCAAAAGATATTCATAAATGATAAAAAAAAAAAAAAGGTTATTCCTATTTGCTAAGTATTTATCTTATCAGTAATGAAAATGACCAGAAATAAATATTATATGATTTTTTTAAAAAAATTTGGCTTATCCGAGATAAAAAAAGAAAAAATATAACAGTAAACATAAACATTATGAACATTAAACTTTCAACATCGGAGTCAATAAATAATAATTTAAAAAAAGTAATTTAACAAAAGTCGATGTTTTATATCACCATTCTATAACATATATAAGGCAGTGAAAAGACGAGGACCCCTTATAAACCACAAAAGTTTTTACCTATGTGACAAATTAAAAATTTTACAGTATGCACAATTTTACGTCAAATTATAAGAATTAATTACTAATTCCCTCTGAGCATTTATTTATTTATTTTTATTAATTTTTATAATGTACAAAAATCAATTCCACGGGATCATACTGAAATTTTGTTTATTTAAAAAAAAGGAAAGCTCAAATTACATGAAATGTATATTTTGTGAACATTTTATGGAAAAGGGGAGTTTTATATTATAAATATTATAATTCCAAAACAATTATAAGTAATTATATTATTATTTTTTAAAAAATCAATCACATTTTAATGTAATCTAGTGGTTTCCAACCTGTGGGGCTCAATAATCAATTGCATGGTTGGTCACGAATCATACAAAAATATTTTTGAATAGCAAAAATGTACTGTTACATGCACAAGTAGTTTTGAAACATGTTCCTCATTCAGTAAGAACACATTTAATAATTGAAGGGTTTGGTGGACGAAGGGGTTATGTAACAAAATACTATTTCGAGTAATTTATGTTTAAAGTTTTTTTTTTTAATACTTTTTCCTTTAGCAAGATAATGTTACATAGCCCTTTTATCTTCTTCATATATCTTTTTATAGTTGTTTTGAAATATATAAATTTTGCTACCTGACATTTCTGCACACAAATTCTTCATCCAATAAACTAGATTAAATTTTTTAAAAAATGTGACAACCCCTTCATCCACCAAACCCTTTAATTTATAGACTATCACTTGTTTCAATGGATTTGGGTGAGGATTTAGTAAGAGTATTTGAACTAACTATAAGAGTTGTATGTCTGACTAAAAATATCCTATTAGGAGAAAAGCTTTGGGCGAATTTGTGTAACATTGATGGAAAATATTATTGAACTTTATATTATTGTGTGGAACTTAGTATTTTTCTCTAAAAAAACTTTTAGGTCTGTAGGAGCTAAAACAACTTTAAGTACCGGATGAAAGAAATAATTAATAATGAAATATAATATAGTAAATAAATACCTTCTATTTATATTTATACAAACATGATTTTGTGGCTCATTAAAATAATTACAATCAGGTACATTTCTATTAAATTTGATTAAATTTATATATATATATATATATAAATATATATATACTTTAATATATATATATGTACACAAAAATATATATATATAGTTATAATGAGATATATATATACATATATGTAATCATGTTTAAAGGCACAAGGGCCTTGATATCCAAAAAAGATGTGTTATTATTAATTAATTTTTTGCGTGTTAATTTAAAAGGTTAGATTTTGTGTAATTGCTTTTATAAGAAATAGACTATAAAAACTGATTTTGTAGGTACTTATGGATTTGTGTATTCATTTTATACATTATATTATTTAAGAGAAAAATTATGTAATTAGGTAAATAAAGATTTTGTATTTGTAGCAATCCAAAAGAAGTTTATAGTCTTAAACTTGAAGATCCAGCTTATAAACTTATATATATGTATATATACATATAGTATATATATATATATATATTATATATAATATATATATATATATATATATATATATATATATATATTGGGTGAAACTAGATCAAAAATGAAGAAAAATGCTGCAGACCATACCTTTCTATTCCAATTCATTGCAGATACACAATAATTCAAAGACTTTTTTGAGGAAACTACATTTTACCATAAAAGCTGTAATATCTCCATTGTTTAAATATCTTTCAAATTTGACCATATTTTTGGATTTAGCATTAAATTTCCGATAAGAGCAGAGTACATGTAGCCTTGAATTTTACAAACTTGGGACCTAAACAACAGCTTGATCTTTAACTTCAAAGGGAAGTTACAATGTCATATGATACTTCAACACTCACTGTTTTTCGAAAAAACTATCCATAAAACTACAAATCTTGCTAATAAAGGTGCTTCCATATTCTTCATCAATGTCACACAAATTTACCCAGAGCTTTTCTCTTAATAGGCTATTTCTATTAAAAAAATACATCTCTTAAATTTTTTTTTTTTATTTCAAAACCCATATTTATGAAATATATACAGTGGTGGGCATTTATATAAATTATACAAGCTAAAAGGGGTTATGCGCCTTTTTCTGTAACCAGGTTACATTTTAAGGCGGTTCTGTGTTAAAGTTTACAATAATATGGATTATCAGGAGGTTTATGAAGATGTTGGGGCACATCTTTTTCTGATCTGTTCTCCTATAGTTACTTCAAACACTGTTAATAAGTCATAGCCCAAATCCATTGAAATAAAGGGGAACTGGGATACAGAAACGTTGGAAACCACTGACATAATTATTGATACAAGCAGTTAATCACGGCTCATATAAGGTATAGATAAACTTCAAAATAAAAAAATATGGCAGCTATATAAGATGACTAGCTCAGAGAAACTCATAGATTTCTCATCAAGCATAGTATCGAGAAAAGTCTCACTCATTAGATCCTTCTATGCAGGTAATATAAAGAGTATTTACGTACACATTCCAATTTCCAAAACACGACACAAGCCAAAAACTCAAGCAGTGAAGCTTATAAATCTGATATTACCTGAAGAAGGGTGTCGTCTTACAGTCTTAATGAATAACAATTGTGAAATTGGAATGACTACCAATTTACAAACTCACTTTGACACAATATGCTCATATATTGACAGCGGTATAATAGTAACAGTTAACGGCGAGGAGGCTGCTTCGATCACAGCTGTTATCTCCTTGTCTTTAAGGCCAACAACATTTTGACCATCGACCTCTAATATCTGATGTCCAGTAAGGAGTCCGTTTCTAGTAGCAGAAGAATCTTTAACCAAGCTCACTATTTCGCCTTTCTTAAACTGGAAGCCAACTCTTCCACCAGAATCTTTATGAAGAGTGACAGTTCTTTCGAATGGCCTGTAAAATAAAAATAAACATTAACAATGTTATTAACTAGGTTTATTATAATGAACGGTATAAAGAGAATTAAAAATTATTTAAATAACTGCTTTTATTATAATAAGTATGACTATTAAATGTTTGGTATAGTTCGTGAAAGTAATGAAATATTTAATTGCTGTATTCATATATATGAAAAGAAGAAAACAAATTTAACAAAATAATAACATGTTAAGTTTAATTAACAAATATTTATTTTTTAAGGTCAACGTTTCAGGAACAATGATGGTTCAAATCAGAGTTACAACAATTATAAGTCAGAAACACTTCAGAAAATACAAAAAGAAAAAACTACAGAAATGAAGATGATATAGAAAATAAAATACAAGATTAGTGTGTAGAGGGGATACATTGTTGGTAAAAAATCAATAGGGTAAACACATTTATAGTTCTTGGAACTGTTGTAATGACGAATCAGTATTTATTTTATTTTTATTTTTTATTTTTTTTGAGACATCTGTTAAGGCATGGTTTATACACTTCCAATATTGTTATTTGATCTAATTAAATTAACAATCTTTAATTTTATTAAACATTTTCAGTTAGGAAAAAAGAAGAAAAAAAAACAGTAATTGTAATTTTTTAAGTTAATAGTCACCATTTGTTAACAAAAGCTAAGAAAACAAATGTATAAGCCGATATTACCCATCAGTCTGGATGCAGTTCAGAGTAAGAGCATAAGTCGCAGCTTGATCGCTGAAAGCAATAGTCAATTTTTTTTTTTGTTTGAAATCATCGGTTACTTGGTGGTTGAGAACTCATATGGAATTCACTTTATTATCAGTATTTCTGGATGTCGGCTTCTCTTTGTGATCGCAAAATTCATGAGTTTTGGCTGGACTTGAAACCAGTAAATGTTATAAAATTATAGAATTGTAAATTTTCTCATAGTATAAATATTAATTCAAATTATTTGTTTATGTAATTTTTTTTTTTTTTTTTTTTTTTTTTTTTGCGAAGTTCATTTTAAATTGTTTATTTTAGTTTTTGTTTAATTTAATTCTTGTCAGTCATCTATTTTTTGTTGTTTTGCTTAAATTTGTAAAGATACATTAAAATTAGTTTGTAATATAAGTGGAAAGGTCTATTCTTTAATATCTTTTTTATTATTTTTTTTTTTTTTTTTTTTTTTTTTTTTTTTATTATTTTTTTTTTTCATAATTATTAAGGACAACACAGTGGAAACGGCTGGCATTGGGACAGAGGTAGGTAGCCAATGAGGTAATCCTCTCTTCCCAACAACACCAAACGGATAAAGGAACGTGAAAGAATAGGTTAGATGAATAGAAATAGAACAGAAATACAAAAGAAAAAAAAAATTTAAGAATTAGGGAAAACAATATACCTGTCTCTGACAACTACAGAAATCCCGTTGACCGCAGCTTTCTTGAACATCTTGTGCACTTGGTCAACAGTGAAACCGGCCACTTGAGTACCATTCACCTCAAGTATCTGGTCTCCAAAACGTATTCCTCCCATTTCAGCAGGAGATCCCCGAGCAACAAGGCAGACAAAAATACCAGAATTTACAGCAGCAACCCTTACTCCAACTTTACCATCCTTATCTTTACATAAGATTAACTAAAATAACAAACAAGAATCAGCAATTCAAGGTCGATTCTTTAAGAGAAAAATGACTAAATACATCAATTAATATTTTGTTTTAATATGCTTTAAAATAACAACCAGAAATTTAAATATGTTCAAAATCAAATTATTGATGTAAAAACTTTGTTTTAAAATAGACTTTAATAATTATTATTTTTGTATAAAATTAAAGCATTTAAAAAAAATAAAGAATAATTTATACAAACAATTTATTTAAAATATGGAACACAGACTTCCGGCTATAGGAAGCTTCTTACTCCTGACTGCATCCCTGCCTACCTTCTTCATAAAATATTCTACAGTCAACAATTTAATATTTATTAAAATATCTTTAATTTCTGTTTAAAATATAATTGGAAAAATACTTTAGCGTACTTTTTTTTCAGAAAAAAATATTTAGAATTTAAATCAACTTGACTGACAAAGCAAAATACTGCATAACAAAATTATTGCTCAAAACTGTAACAAAAAGAAAGATAACCAAAGATTTGAAATCAATACAGAATTTTTACCATCTCTGAGTCAGAAACATAACTGATTTTGCAAATATTGAAATGTCTGCATGAAATTGTTGGACTGAGTGAAGAACAAGTAAAAAGAAAGATTATCAATATCAAACTAACACCTGATGGTAAAACTGATCTTGGCCACTTAACAGATTTAATTTATAACAGATAGGATTTAATGGAGGAAAATGCGTACAAACAAGCAAATCACATAAATGAAATCAAAACTTCCTTTTTTTCTACAAAACAATTAAATATACATATATTTAATATAAACTATGTTATATTCATCAATTCATTGAAACCAGGAAGAAATATTTCTAGATATAATTTCAGAAAATATTAATTTAATTGTTCTGTTTCATATACTGATAATAAAGACTCAATAAATGTTTTGATAAAGATATCAATACATTTTAAAAGCAGTAACATTACCTCTCTTATTCCATTGGTAACGTGAGCCCTTTTTAAACCTAGGGACTGGCCAGAAAGTGGGGCAACCATGTTGTTAAAATTTGTTTTTGTCAAATCCTAAAAATAAAAATGTCAAATTATAAATATTAAAAAACTTAAGACAAGTTTCAAGAAATACAAAAATTTATAGTAATGCAGCTGTAATTTAACAGTTATAATAGGTATTCTATTGATAACTTGATTCATACATTAGGTGTAACTTATAAAAAAAATAGTTTAAACTTACTGGCTGTGGTAAAGCAACTGCATTGTTTGAATTAGGAAAATCGTTGAACTTAAAACTCAATTGACCTGTAGGTCCAAGGTCAAGACCCATGTAATCGTGCAGTGAAGGATAGACAGGCACAGCCCGCCCAGCCTGATGCATGGCAAGACCACTCGGTTTGCTAGGCTTCTCACGGTCTCCAATCTCTGGTGGAGCACTTGGAATTACACCACCGTTTTCTTTGACTTGGGCCTAAAAATAAAAAATAAAGGACATGATTAAAATAAAAATACAACCCTTGTATAAATATGTTTCACTCATTTTTTCTAAATGATGAGAAATTAATGTTAGTAAAAAAAAAAAATTACTATTTCATAAAATTTTTGTAACAGAGTATAGAAACATACTATTAATCTATTATTATTATTATTATTATTATTATTTATTGGCGCTACGTCCTAAGTTGAGACTTGGCCTGCTACAATACTGACTACCAGTTTTCCCGATCAAGAGATGCTGCCTTCCAATTTCGGGTACCAAGCAGAATCCTGGCATCAGTAGCTACAGAATCTTCTCATCTAAGCTTTGGATGACCAACTCTTCTAGTTCCATACACTTACTCACTTAACACCTTCTTTGGATTTTCTTCAGGGTTCATCCTTATTAGGTGACCGTGAAAGAATTGATTGAAATCAAAAGTAAAAGGCACCCTTAACCACCATACCCATCGATCAAATATGTCCTTAGAACAAAAATCGGCTAGTTTAATGAAATTACAATATCAACATCCATATAGAGGTCCTTTAGCTCGTTATTTATCCTTCCTCACCAGGTTAGATTAATGCATACTGGTCCGAATATTCTTTGGATAATTTTCCTCTCACACCTCAGGAGCGATAATTTGGTTGCTTTAGTCATTATCCACATTTCTGAGCCATAGGTAAGAACCTATTAACCTATTATACTCTAAAACTTTCTTGTGAAGGATTGAGTAAGCTTGTGGTTATTCTCTTATCCATAGCTATTATATGGATGACCAAGTGATAAGGGATATAAGTAAACATTGAAAATTGCTACTTGTATGTTATCATTATTTACATATTTATATCCCTGCTTCATTTGCTGTGTTAATTGCATTTTCTTTACTTTGATAACTATATTATTACCTACTATTATCAATGTATGTTAATTTTAATATAAATTGACATTTATTAAATCTATTGTATAAAAAAATATTGTGGTTTTCAGAAGATGACCATTGTTCAATGCTGATTGTTTTATTTATTAAAAATAAGACTCAAAATAAAATCTGATAAGCACTTTATGTTTTAATAGGCTTTAATTAAAGCAATACTCATTTGATTAACATTTTGTCTTAGTTCAAATAATTTTCTTAATACCGAACATTCCATAGCACAAAAGTTTCCACATTATCTTGAAATAAACATGTATTATGTAAATATAAATTTTTTTGTTTTGATACATTATTATTGAGGTTTTATTTAGTCACTTAATAAAAAACAAAGAATAGTTGTCAAAGTTTAAAAAGTTATTAATTATAGGCTAAGAGAGGAGACCTTGCAACAGAATAAATATTGCTATTTCTGATGAGTCATGGTTTTAGTATGCGCTAATAATAGGTATCAGAATCATTTTAGGAAAAAATTAAACAGAAAAACAACTTCCCCATTAATAAATCATTTTTTTTTTTTTTTTTTTTTTTTTTTTACAAATTTTAAATATAACATCCATAAAACAATTAAATTATGTTATTTTAATAGCCTATTTCACTGACTCATTGAAAATTATGCATTATAAGCTGGAGAACTGATAATCAGGCCGATAGTGCGCTATAAAATCCTGGGCAAACCGGGAGAGTTTTTGTTTTTCGACTTTAAAATTTAGGGAGAGGGCCCTGCGTGCTTTGTATAAAACATTTATTATAATACAAAGCTGTTAAAAAAAGGTAATATGAATAAAATAAAATATGAAGCTGGATAGAAGAAGCAGGAGTTCCTCTTCATCAGAACTACTAAATTTTCCGTCAAAAATATAGTAGATAGACTATAGTCGATGGAAAGCCCTACTGTGAACCTGCTATGTGGTTCGCTCACACAGATATCACTCAAATAATTAATTTTGACCATTACACTATTATTAGAATAGGTAGAGAACCTGTAATAGAACTTTTTCTCTCTACAAAAGTTGGAATATATAAAGTCATTAAAACCCTACAAACAACTTATGTCCACTAGTTTCCATTCTATTCTTAAGTATGGACTTCTTTTTCAATAATCTAATAATATATTTATAATAATTCCATAGAAGTTCTAAAAAATGAAAAAATTGATATAGATTACAATCTAAACAGGGGGAAAAAAAAGAAGAGAACATAATTGTAAATGATGCACTGAGTACAAGACTTTGAAATTAATAATACAAATTTATTATTAAAAAACAGGAGGATATTGGACAGCTTAAATATTTGAATGACACTTATAAATTTTAAATTAAATAAAATTTTTTTTTTTTAAATATTTTAATTTCAAGCAAATGAAATATTGTTTAAAAGAATAATCATTTTATGGAAACATTTGGTAACAGTCGGGTTTAGAGGAGGCAGCAAACTGGCTTGACCCGCGCTACACCGACCAGTTCGATGCTTATGCTTCACTTCGATAGCTCTTTCCTATAACCTCACATGTAAACAATCACTTCTACAGTTTCAACTTGGATTGTGTTGTTTCGTGTCTTATATTGATATTTAGTCTTCTTAAATGAAAATAGGTGAAACAGAAGTCAACAAAATGAATTTCATAAAGGATTAAGTGTTTTATCAATTCATGTTTTCTTATTCCCTCTTATCTAATGTGTAAAAGTGTTACAAAACTTAAGAACATTAATTTGTACATGGATTTGGTGTTTTATATATTTTTATTTGTTGTGTCAATTGAAGTGATAAAATTTCAGTATGCATATTTTGTAAATGGATTCTTTGTTATCCATAATACTTATTGTCCTAAAGTGTAACAGATTGTATAATGTAAATAAGTGAAAGAGAAGTTAACAAAATGAGTTTCATAAAGGATTAAGTGTTTTATCAATTCTTGTTTTCTTATTTCCTCTTATCTAATGTGTGAAAGTGTTACAAAACTTAAGAACATTAATTTGTACATGGACTTGGTGTTTTATATATTTTTATTTGTTGTATCAATTTAATTTAAGTTGTTTAATTATTTAAATAAAACATATCGATCTATAAATAAATATGAGAAAGTAAATCATAGGTTTCATATTTTCTTATTTCCACTTCCCTTGATAAAACATAGCAGAAATTAACATCATAACTTTCAACAAGGATTCTGTCTTATATTATATAATCCCTTGTAACATGGAGAATGGACAATGTGAAAATAATCACTGATTAAGAGGTAAATGACATATTATATAACTGTAAAACTATTGGTGTAATGTTATAGATTAATGTATTCTTAAACATTTTTAGAAGCCTGATGATGGAGCATTTTCTCCGAAACATGTAGCTACAAATGTTAAATAAATAGGAGTTATGTGAAATAAATACTTAGGGATTCTGTCGCTTAAATATTTATAATTTGTTATTTACACTTCCCTCATATCACAAAGTTTATCAAGAATTAACATTACTGGTGGTTAAGCATTATATTAATTTTCATTTAATATAACATTAATTCAAAATTGATTTAGTGTCTTATATCTTGACATTTTCTTAATTCCACTTCATTATTTTCTTATTTCACATTTTAATATCATAAGGTAAACAGAAGTTAATATTCCTTTGAACAAGGATTTAAAGTTTCTCCGTAAATAAATGAGAATAACCTTTCCCCTCGAAAAGTAGCCACTAAAACACCGAAATAAATTGGAAGAAGGTAAGAATCAATAAAAGGTATTCTCGGCGCGCATAGGAGCTGCCTCCTCTTAACCTGACCGTTACCTAACATTTTCATAACATATACTTATCGAACAAAAAAGCACTAAATGTGCTTAAAGAAGTTAAAACTTCAAGCATACATCCATTAATGATAAATTCTGAAATTAATTAATTGAAAAAAAACAAGCAGAGTAGAAATATTATTAATGAATATGATAAATAAAAAAGAAAAAGAAGTATGCTAATATAAAGTCCCTAGGTATAGAGTCTTAAAAAATGGAATAAGTATATATAAATTAGACATTAATTGTACCTGCATCATTTGCCCAACTTTCATATCCTCCAGGGAAGGGTATAGAGATGCCATGATTATATTAGCTGTTGTTTTATCTTCCCCTGAAATTGAAAAATTCAGTAAATAAATGTAAATATGGCTATGGCTAAATAAACCAAAAAATAAATTTATAATTTCAAAAATATATCTAATAGACTTAAACAGGGCTTAAATTAAATATTATGGTTAAAGCTTTTAAAATAGCTATTAACCAAAACAGTAATGGAGACTAAGCCTAAAGCAATTAGGTGTATAAACACTTAACAGAAATAATTATTGCAATAATAATTGTTGTTAGATGTTAACAAAAAATAAATGACTGTGGAGCATTATTATAAATGTAAACAATGCCCTCCAATGAAAACAATGGATAATTCCTTCATTCAATATATTTTTTAAATAACTTGGTTTATATACTATAATTTGCCGATATTTTGCTTCCCAGCATTTTATTTGTAAGCATTAGACATCAATTATAGAACAACATTAAAAATTAATCAATTAAACCAGGGCCTCTAATTCAAATTCATACGATATCATTCAAGCCTCTTGATATCATAATAAGCTCTTTATTCTTTAAATTACCTTTTTAAAACTCTCATCAAATTCCCTTAAGAGTTCAACTCTCCATTATCTTGACTTAATTCAACTATGTCTATTAATTACAGGCTCAGTAATGGTGTCAATATTATTAACTTAATAATTATTAACACCTAAAAAGAAGTGATGAGTAAGATTTCAGAACATGCAATAGGTCACAGGAGAATGTGTTTCTGGGTCTGACCACAATGACAAGAGATTGTGCTACTCAGGAAAAGCAGTCAGTTAATTTTTTCCTTATTAAATATCTCTGTGTAAAAGAGCAGAATGGGTAAAAAGTCTAACCAGATAACTGACAATTCTTCGGTATCAACTGATAACATAGTACTTTTTCCACTTCATAGATTTGCTCATGTAATTTACTTGAGAATCAAACAACAACGATATTCATCTATTTCTAATTTCAATTCATAATAGAGCTGTTAGTTACTCCTTACAAAAAAAAATCTACAAATCAATTCAAAATAAAGAGATTTGATATACTTTACAATTAAAAGATGACAGTATTAAATTCGTATGAAATTCATCCAAAATTAAATGCAACTTTTAAAAGAAAGCAAATCATCTTTAAAAAATATTATATTTACAAATTACAGCAAGAGGAGGTATTCACAATAGACGGATTTCATGAAATCAGAATTGCAGTATTGAGAAATAATACACTCACCAGACAATTTCACCAAAGTAGTAAACAAAAGACCTTTCTTGGAACTTTCGTTAAATCACTTCAATACGTAGCACTCAAATGACTAACCTTTCTGATTGACAAAACAACCTTATCAAATGCTGTCAGTCTGGACCAGCAGTGTTGACCTGCTTATCGCGATTTAAGGATCCATTTAATTTAAACGAAGAGTATATATTTATTTGTATACTTTCTCTAGTTACTTCCGTAAAAAATATTTTGTCCGAGGTATGAAGATATTTTTTCAGTTTTTATTTTATTATAAAAGTTAAACAGGGCGTTGGCTAGTACACATAAATTTCCCTTCTATCCACGATATTCAATTAAGATGGGTGCCAACTTTATTCATTACATAATAAGTAGTACTATATTACATAATCTTATACAAATTACATAAGCATTATGTAATTAATGGTTGCCATATTGCATACAATAAAACTAATTTATTACAAAATGTCTCGTAAACAATGATACTAAAACTGACTTTACTTGAAATTGATTTTAAAATACAAGAGGAAGTGATAAACAGGAGTTGCCTATTAAATAAATGGTCTTTTTTATTTTATTTTTTTATTATTTCATGTGAATAAAATAAAAGCTGTCCTTATTTACCTGCGTTATGTATTTATATAATCGTTTCAAAAGTAATTGTGTAGATTTAACAATAACAAAAAAATCAATTACAGTTTTATAAAGCCAGGAATACTTACGAAAAAGTCATTAATGGGATGTGATGACAAATCGCGCTAGGCAAAGGTCGGAGTTCGATTCCCACCTGTGCTGGTTGTTATTTCTTTATTCATGGTTGGTGGCTCTACGAAATGAATCTCAACTTACCCACTCTTGCTTGAAAAGGCTAGTAACCTGTAAAATAAATAGAGATGGACCAACCATGACTTTGAACGTCTATCCACTAGCGGATTTTTCGGTTGGCAAAAAGGCCGATTAGGCGAGCAAATAGTAATGCCCGTGGTGCTTTATTAACAGGAAATGCCTCTAGTTTTCAATCCAATGAGTGACAGTTCTCTGAAGCTGGATAAATACAAATATGAAACATTACAAAATCGAATCCTATTCGAAGAGCTGGACGGTAGGGTTCCTACATTTAAATTAGAATTTAATTAAGAATTAATATTTTTCACTAATGAAACAAAACCGAAACTATGATCCTAAACAATAGTATATGATGTAATTTGTTATTCAGTATTCTAGGAGTTATCAATTTTTTTTTTTTTTTTTTAATATAATCTTGCAATTTTTTTTAGGTCAATAGTTGATTTCCAAAAAAAAAAAAAAAAAAAAAAAAATATTTTATACTCCTGGACTGAACCACAAATTGTAAAGATGGATCCAAAAAAAATTAAATGGGTGTGCTCAGGACCACATGTTGGAAGCGTCAACTTTTTGACCGATCTACAAATGAAATATATTTTTTTATTAAATAGGAATATGTCTGAAAATTATGTATTGCAGAAGTATCAGTCCTATTTTATTTCAATCTTAATAATTCTCCATTGTGTAAAAATAGGTTACTTCCACAAATAATTTATTTGAAAATGTCAATTATAATGAAATAAAAATTGTTCAAGTCGACATTGCCAAAATATAATTGGTAATTTTACCTTATATACGCCTGCTCGACTTGATTAAATAAATGAATAAATAGAAGTAGGTTCTCTGGGTTTTAGGGACAATAGGGATAAGACCTCGACTTTGAACAGTTGTCACTTCTGACTGTAAAAATGGAATAAATAAAATGTCACTTCTCAATAAATTTTTAGAAAAATTTCGGAGTGGATCCGTAATCGGACGATGCTAAAAATTTTTCTCTGGCTTTAGTACCTGACATTTTAAATTTTACGTTTAAAGCATAGCTTTTAAAAAATCCTAAGGTCATCTGCCGGGCTGCGAATATCTTGGGTATAGTTTGATCACCACTAAACCACAGGTGACCCCATTTTAAATTTTGTTAAAGTTTCTTATTGAAAAAATTCTATGACAATAGTTCTTAAGCTTAAATGGTGGGATAAATTCTCCGTAGTCTAACGCGTCATTCCGGCAAGTCATGCTTCTTAAAATATCTCAGGCAATAGTCATCCGACTTACGAAGTTGACGTGTCATTCCTTCAAGCATTAATCCCATTAAGTTCTAATGTGGCCGTGTCTCAAAAAATACTAGTCGCGCGAGCGATGCCAACGGATAACTTTTTGAACATTAATTTGTTTCGCTCTCTATCGTTTAATCCAAAATTAATCAAAAGTTTCTGTGATTTCTGACGTAGTATTAAAATATTTGAAAAAGTGAAAGTCTAGATCTATACTATGTTCTAACGAAATGTAGCTGGGTTCTTCCTGTTTAAAACGGTATATCTATGATAACCGTAGCTTGTTCCTTCTAAGACTTACGCACACCTTTCGTCATCGGACGGACGGTTGGCATCGGACGGATTCGGATTTTAGATGTTACTGTGCACACTAGGCAGCATCGGAACAACTGCATTTTCGGCGTTCCACTCCCCATTAGTCATAACATAACCGGCGTTCAGTGAAGGTGTGACTGCTCTTGTTGTGGAAATTGTAAAAAGTAATTCCTATGGATAGCAGTAGTGAAGAAGAAGTTGTAATTATTAGTTGTTTGATAGCAGAAGAAGAAGAAGAGGGACAGTGACGGAAGATTTAATCATTTGGAGTCAATTGTAACATTAATAAATCAAACACCCATAAACACATTGAAATAATCAATATACTGCTAACATACCTTTATGAAAATTCGAGTATGGAAAAAATCACAATAACTAGAAAGCACAATCTTATTGCCAAATTGCATTAACAAAAGACAAATAATTACCTAATAAAACATATAAGTAACGTTATATTTCATTGTTTTCCTTCTCAGAATTGTCGGTAACGTCATCCATTCCGAACGGAGCCGTCGGCTTGAATGCCCCTCTCGAGATTCCTGTCGGCATTTCGAATGCCGATACGTACGATGCTGAAAGGTGTGCGCACTTCCTATTAAAATAATGGGCCGAATCTAAAAATCCGATCCGTCCGTCCGATGACGAAAGGTGTGCGCCTACCTTTATAAGGAAAAGAACGGACAAATAAGTCAAAAGTCATTAATGATGGGTCGTTCTGGGTGGAACTGGTTCCAGCTTTGAACATGTTTGGAACGAAGCGAATCGCCCAAGTTTTTCGTCCCACCTGGAATGAAAACCAACGCCAAAAGACCTCTCGTTTCTTTCCAAACCGGACGATTTGTTCAAAAGCTGCGGACAAGAATTGATTACTCTTTTTTTTCTCGGAGCCAATGTAAATTGAAAAATTCTCGCTAAATTGTGCGATATACTTGAACATTTATCAAAAAAAAAAAAAAAAAAAAAATTGTTGATTGAATAAAACTATTTCAAAAGTTTACATTTCTTTAATAAGCTATTTAAATTTTCTTAATATCATAATATATTTAAAAATTTTAATTATAAAATAGAAGGAGGACGTTAACAGCTCGAAGTCACTACAAGGAATGGAACAAAAAAGCATAGCAAGTAGGTAAGCCAAACTGACGTAGAACGAAAACTGGAACGGAACTAAAACTGGAACTGGTTCCATTAGTTGAACAGAACGTAAAAATAATTCCACTTTTAAAGTCGGAACGGCCCTTCACTAAAAGTCATCTTCTGAGAGTGTCCTTAAAGGCTGCGCATTGCGCCACTTTGTCCCCACTCCTGTTATTATTGCATTGCCATCCAGTCCTAAGATATTTTCCAAGTTTCAAGACTCTATCTCTTCGGGAAGATAGAATACAGATCTAAATCTAGGTGGTAAATCTAAATCTATGGGTGTAGGGTACGGTACAGTACGTGACCCTCAAGGAGCCACAAGAAGTTAATGCTTCAATAAAAATAATTACCAACACAGGTTAAGATTTCATATTTTACCCTGTTTATAAGCCAAGAAATATGAATGAACCAAAATGCTGACTAGTTACCGACTAATCGCCGACTCCATACCAAGCAGATTAATCGGATTTTTCGATCTCTAAAAATTATTTTTTGGGGCCTAGTTGGGGTAAAGTCAAGTGGAGAACAGTTTAAAAAAAAAAAGTTTCAGAAAAAAAAAAAAATCGTTTATTGTACTATCGTTTATTGTCTTCTAATTATTTACCATAAAATCAACAGTCTTCAACCTTCATATTAGGCTTGCAATCATATCAAAATAATACTTAAAAGCTACTTATTTTATTTTAGTTATCTGAAATCACAAATTTGTTACAGTGGGCCGCAGGAGTAGGGTATGGTGTAAAAGCATGGGGAACACTAAACATACATTTACAAACTGAAATATGATAAATATAAAATTTTTAACCTCAATCAGGTTCCATAGCAATTTTTTGGGTAATCAAAACTAAGCATAAGCAAATTAATAATATGAGAACATCTTTTCTTCTTTAATGCCAATAGAATTGTATAGACCAATGCCCATCTTCATTTTCCTATTCCAAACTATTTTTGATGTAACACACCTAGAAAATATATGTAATCAAAGGAGGCACAGTATAACATGTAATGTTACACTGTGCCCCACACCCTACTATTTGAAACAAATTAAAAAAAAAATTATATTGGTTAGAAATTGCTAGAAACTTTGTTTGTTATTCAAATGTCTACTAATCGAAGATTAAAGGGGACATAAAAGACATCAAAGTCAAATTAAAAAAGGACAGAGCTAGTCATGATGTTACCGTGTGCCCCTTGTTACATTGTACTCCACTTGACCCTACATTAAGAAGTTAGGCCTTAACAAACAAGATTTTTTTTTCTTGGCACAAGAAAACTGTTGGTGAACATTTCACCTCCATCTCCTTTCCAAACATTTATTGGTTCATATTTCAATAAACATGTTATAAAAACTCTAGATTTGTATTTTTTTCAGCGAACATTTCAACAAGCGGTAATAATTTGATATTTAAATGAATATATGGTTATCACCTAATTTTTCATTTTAATTTCTTAATTATTATACACTATACACTTTAAAATCAATTAGTGTGAATTATTGTTTAAAAAACATAAAACATTGCAGACCTTAGCAAACTATTTAAGTTCCCAGTTTCTTCAAACCTGTTGATCCGAACAATTACCATTTTTTTTTATATTATAGAGATATTTTCAAAAATTGTTTTGCTTTTTTTTTTTTTTTTTTTTTTTTTTTTTGCAAAGTTACTTGCATTGTACCTATTTGAATTGAGCAATGGAAACAGGAAATTGTCATAAGCAAATTATATTTTTAGTTAAATTAAACCATTAATTTACTTCAAATTCAAATTAAAAAAAAACAAAAAAAAACATTAACCTACTTACTTTAATGTTAATCTAGGTAAATAAGTGATTATAGGCACTAGAATTCAAGTCCATTATTACTTTTATAAACACTGAACAGAACCCTAAATAAATGCATAGCTTCATAACTGCTGAGAATAATAGAGATCTTAAGCTAAAAAAGGAAATGATAATAAGGGAAAGCTACAGATGTCAGAAAAAAGTATTATTTAGATAATAGTATTTTTCTATTTACATATGTTCATGCAACTTCAAATTTTAATATTGATATTATTAAATGGCTACTGTTTTTCATTCACCCAGATTGAAAGGTAAATAAGGATGTTGATATTAGTTATATATATAAAAAAAAAAAAAATTGTTTATAACCTTTACATCAATTGATATCTTAAGTATTATTTAATTATGTACTATACCATAAATAAAGATGGTCAGTATCACATGCCTACCTGCCTCTGTAATCAAAAAACCTTTTAAATAAAAAAGCAAAACATTTTGTTAAATTTTAAAAACCAAAGGAATGGATCTATTCATGAATTAATTTTAAATTTAGGTTAAGCAGTTATTATTTAATTTACACATTAATGATTTAAAGTGTCACTATGTTATTTCTAAATCACCCTATTAATTTTCATATTACCCTAAGGCTTCTTTGTTTGTCATATTTTTATGATAATTGTTCTGACTACCATATCTCTGTTTCAGATTCTTTCCTTCAAGAAAAAATATATACAAGTTTTTAAATAAAGAAAAAAAGCCACTTAACATTAGTGACACCTTTCTCTTTGCTAACAAATGGCTTGATACAGAGAGTGCCACCCATGACAACACTACTGACATTAATTTTAGTTACAGAAATCATGCGCAAGATACTCTATCCAAATCATCGAGTTATCCATGGTCTAAAAAGAAGCAGGAAAGACATAAGAGATTCAAATTGAATGGTATTAATCTTTCAGAACTGGTTGAGCACTCATACGAGTTTGATGAATCATATCCCATAAAGAGAGATTTGTACCTTTATAAAGAAATTTTTAGTCCTTGGAAGTACAGTCAGTTACAAGGTAACTATTTTAATGCTCCATTTTTTCCTAATAGAAATGATGATAACAATGATGGGGATCTTATTAGAGAAAAACGTTTTCCTGAAAATGTTTACAGTGGCAACCCAGATAGTCAGTTCACTTCAGATGAGATTGAAGAATTTATAAATCTGAAAACTGGTGAAAAGACTAAAAAGAACATATCTATTTTAGAGAAAGCTTTTAGAAAGCTGGAACAGGACATAACAGATCTTGCAAAATTAAAGTCCTTGACAGCCGTAAACTCTGAATTTAGGGACAAGCTTTATTTGAATCCTAAAAAAGGAAATGTTGAAGTCGATTCATATAGGCCTTCAAATGATCAACAAGTAGACAAAGATATTTTGGAAGAGGTTGTAAGAGTCTATGTCCCAAAGGTTACAAAATCTCCAATTCAAAGCCCTCCCGAAATAGCGACTGATTTTATACCTATTTTACAGGAACTATTGATTCCAAAAATCAAAGCATCTTTAAAAAACAATATAGTGGAAAACAGAGAAAAGAAGAATGTTTTTTCACAACCGAAAAATCCTGTGGGTATTTTAACTTACAAATTTAATAAAACTAATCAAAATGGAGAAGACAAATGATTATTACTATTCATTAATTGACAATTATAATCAATAAAGATTAAGGAATAGGGGAGAAAAATAATAAAGCCATCTAATATGCAATTCATTTTTTAAGTTTCTTATAACATTTTTTAAACATAACAACTTAAATAATTAGTTAGGTATTTTTATGAAAATAGTGCATGTTAAATTTTCGGTGTGATAGAGAAGATATAACAAGTTATTTTCCTAAACATACAAATAGGAATGATTTTATATCAGCTTAGATTTATATATGATTTAGTAGAAAAATATTATAAAATACTTCATTTAGTATTTAACATATACAAATTCAATATTCCAATTTATTTTTTAAATCAACTAAATAAAATTTAAAATTCAATACAACAAACAATCATTAAAGAAGAGCCAATATCTCAAGATATATAATAAAAAAAAAGAAAAAAAAAAGATACTTTCAATTTAGTACAGAGTAAAACTACATTTTTTTAATTAAATGAAACAATAGATTATATTTGGCACAGTCATTTTCAGTTTAAATTTTTTTTTTCACTAAACATAATTCTTTAAATGTAATTATTAAATTAAATGTACATAAAAAAAAGAAGACTAGATTGTTTTATTTATTTTAAGAAAATAAGCATAATGTATATAACAAAATGAACAATGTAGGTGATATTTGCACATATTTACAGTCCAACATCATTACTTTTTTTTGTTTAGGGATATAATATATTTTGTTTAAAGATGTCCATGCAAGATTCCCAATCAATTTCAACTTACATTTAAAGAAAAATATGTATGGAAATATTTTTTATGGTACAGCATCACAATAGTGGGCAAACATCTCAACTTGGAAGATCACAATATTGTCTAATTACAATATCTATTTACAACATATACATAACTGCTGAAGAATAAGTTTATTCATTTATCAGCTGAGAATATATCGCTCATGGGCTGCAATAGTAGCATAACTCAAAAAATCATTTTTTGAGATAAGTGGGTTTTAAGTTTTCATAGCTAAGGAAAATGCATAGGAAATACTTTAGTTTGCTTAAACAAGAGAGGGTATGACTTGAAGGTAATTTTGTTTAAGCAAACTAAAGCATTTCCTATGCATTTTCCTTAGCAAAGAAAACTTTAAACCCACTTATCTCAAACAATGATTTTTTTAGTTGTGCCACTATTGCAGCCCATGAGCGATATATTGGTTGGAAAAATAGAAAGCAGCGCTAGAGTACAGCAATTTAGATATAATCGTACGAAAGGAAAAAAGAAAAATCACTTTTACTATTATATAAATTATTCAGGTTAGAATATGCTCTTAACACACTGCATATAAAACAGGAAGTATTGGTGGTGTCTTGCATTTTCTGGAAGCTTAGGTTTAATCTGACTAATCACTGTTTTAAAATATTTCAGAAATCTAAATTCAAGAGTATTTTTGTAGAGGCCTCAAATTTAATTTTAAAAATAGTGCTCATTAAGTAAAAGTAAATATTTTAATTTATGATTTATTGAATAATATGTGAATATTATGTTACAGCAGTTAAGCACTAAAATATTTTAGAAAAATGGTTTAAGAAAGAAAAATGTGTTCCACATACAGTGTGTTAACATAATTACAAAGCTACCAAACTTATTATAACAAGAAGAAAAAGTATGTTTCATTGAGTTTAAAGAAACCATTAATATTAAAACTGTTATATACTGTAGATTTTATTCCGAATGCTAAATTAAATTTATTTTAATTATAGTAAGTAACAAATAAATTGATATGTCTGGAAATATGTATTTTTTTCAGTTTATCAATCTCTCCACATGCATGTAAGTATATACTGATGACTAGTTGTCTTTGAGTTATCTAAGTAATGGTATAATCAAGCAGAAGTTAATATGCATATAATAAAGATAGAATATTTTATGGAAAGCTTCTAGAGAGATTGTTGTCTACCCAACTTGACTTTTCCTTAACACATTTTATTATTATTATAATTAATATAATATAAATTATTATAAGAGATGGATTTTGTTAAATTTATTATTACATAATCCTATGATACAATATTCACACAAATAAAATTAATGGGATTAAAAAATTTAGAAAATAAATATTATACCATAGTTTGGTGATTCACACATTCAAACAAAATTAAAAACATGTATTGATGTGGTTTATTTGATGGTAGAATCAATGATGAAGTGGATAGTGGGGGTGTGCAGTCATATTTTAATTTTGTTTTAAAATATGACTTCATACCCCAACTACCTACATCATTATTAAAAACATTTATTAATTATGAGTGAAAGAAAAATTCTTCAAAAACTTTTGGCCCAACTAAAGAAGAGAATCTTTGGTGGATGAAGACTGACGAAGAACTGAAGAGCCTGTATAAAACTCCAGAAACTTTAGTCAGCATAGAGGCAGGCTAAGATGACAAGGACTTGCACAAATAATGGAACATGATAGGCTCCCTAAAATGTGGATGTGTTCCAGAGGTATATGAGGAGCGGGATAGAGTTTGAATACAAAATAGGCCAACTAGTCGCTCAAGCCAATCATTGCTTCTGATGGAATTCAGGTGACTTCAGCAATATTCGAAGCGCTTTGTTCATAGCTTTATAGCCATCTATAAATGTAGCTACAGATTTTTGTTTATCTTTTATATATTTTTTCTTCTGTTGTTTGCAAACGGTGTATAATGGATTTTTTTAAGAAAAATAAAGATAAAGTCAGCAATTTACTTTACTTACCTGAGATGGTTAATTGCGATATTTGAAATTCAATCATGGTGAAAAAGATATCATGCTTATGGACTTTTATGTATGACATAATTATGTAATTATGTTACATAATACATAATTATGTATAAATATCTTACAGAAAATTGTGGATAAACACGTATGTAAATTGTTAACATGGCAGTTTCCGTTGGGTGTTCCAATCTTTATATTACATTTCAATTAATAATTAATATTTTTTAATTTGACACCAATCCAAAACTGCAATTAAAAACAAAAAAAATAGCAGATTACATAAGTTCTATATTCAGTACTGTAGAAGTTACGGAATTTATTTTTTGTCAATATGTTGAAGTTCGATCATTGATTAAAAAAAAAAAAAAAAAGTTCCTATTCCTAGATTAAATAACAAACGGTAAAGATGAATCTAAAATAAAAATTATAATCAATAAATGCCATGTTCTCATTTCAATTTTTTAAATAATAAATAATAAATGAATAAAATGGCTGACTAGTCGGTCTTTAACTTTTCTGAAAGGAAGTTCTTTATAATTCACTTCAATTGATCCAAGTGGAAGCAAAATAATTGAGTAAGCTGCAAGTAATTAATAGATATGAAAAAGAGGATTCTGCCCTTTCAAACAGCATAAATAAATTGAATTCTCTCTCTAAATTTAGATTATAGTACTTAGGAGGATGAAAATTGGACATAGCATTAAAATTTACATTGCCGATTCAGCTTAAATATTAATCCTTCGAGGGCTAAGAGCTGGATAATTAATAAAAGATAGAATGAAGAGCTGAAGCATTGCAGTGGAAATGATGAGAGAATCTGAATTTTTGATTTAACTTGAAAACATTAGAAATATTATAGCTCAACTGGTTTGGTAATATATGCAGGATAGAGAACGACAAAGGCTCAATGAAAAAATGGAAATACATCTATTTCGTAAGAGACCCTGGGGACATAACACGTAAGGCATCATAACTTGAACTTATTCAAAAGTTGCCTAAATCAGCTTAACAAAAATTCTTCCCAAAGACAAAAAAGCCAGGCACAAATGGCTGAATCAATATCAATGCTGAGAAATCATGTAGAAAGAAGTGAACGAAAGAGAATGTCGTGATTAACATCTTGATTAGCAATAGTTTTCAAGGATTGGAAAAATATATGAAGAGCCAGAGGGAAAAAACACAGTAGCCCTAGTAAATTTTAAGAAAAATTAAATTTAAAGTTTAACTCGACACAATCTATTTTCAAAAAGTGAAATATTATTTTCTCAAAAACTGTCTTTTTACCCAGATAGTCGTTTACCTCTACAAAAATTTTCAAACCAAAAATTAATCTCTTATTGCCACCAAAAATAATGAGGCATCACCAAACTACTTATTGCTTGCAAGAAAAACACTGGCTCAGTGATTATTTGTTTGACTACAGTAAATTGAAGAGTCAATGGGAAAAACCATGGCAGTCTAATCTAGTCTTTAGTGGCTTTTGGCGTAATGCTGGGCCCATCTCTGAACCCCTCCTCGAATCCCCACCACCACGGTTGTATATTGTACCAATTCAGTAAAAACTTTCGACGGGTAGGGTCGATTGGGTTGAGAGACTATTTCCAACCTCCTGACAAATATGTTAGACACTGTCTAATACAGCCAAAATCCAAAGGATTAAACAGGAAGAATGTGTGTCATTTTAAAAAACAAAAATCTTTAATCAACATTCAAAAGAACAACAATGGCGGAATATCCTTGGGCCATCAATGATCATTAGAATTTGGCAGATCTCAGTAGAATATTATTTAATGTTCTGTAAAAAGGATTAAATGGTAAGAGAAAGATTCTTAAAAATCTTAATAATTAATTAAATTTTCAAAAGAGGAAAATTAAATTGTCGGGGAGGAGATGCGAAAGATATCCTTTAGCTGTTAGAAATTGTTAGATCCTAGGAAAAACTAGTATCCTCTAGTGGCTTTGGATTAGATGCTAAGGACTTTCATCAGTTTTTCACCCTTGCTGTTTTTTCCATTGATTTTGTGACGACTATAAATTTTTTACGAAAAGTAACATGTACGAAAACAAAGTACACTTCCTATACTTTCAGATGGCTCCACCAGTTTGAAATCAACTAAAAGAAGACAACCACCGTTATTCCCCTGGCCCTTCATATTGCTCTGATTAGTGCTGTTTACATATGCCATAAATAATGCCCGATGACCAAGCATCTTCTTATTCTTTCTTCTTCTTCTTTGTAACGGCGTTTCCCTTCATTGGGTTCCGTTAGGTCAAACTAAGCATCTTGAGAATTTTAATATCAAGAGTTCATGATAATTAATTTTACTGAAGGAACATTTTCAGCCTACTGGGTAATTAATATTGACTGAGGATGTTGGCCTAAAACTAAATAACAGTAAGTTAGTTAGCGATTGAAATGTGATCCTTCTGGATGAATATTAACAATCAGCACTTAAAGAAACAATTATAGATCTCTAAAGTCTGCCAAGACCATGTATTCCACATGGTTCAAAGCAGTTAAAAATTCAATCTCATTGGCTATTGCTGCCCTTAGATCCAAACTGGGAAGTAATTATTTATATTTATTTGGGAAAAGGAACAGTCAAAAGGATTTCAACTATTGGGCCTGACCAGTCGGTGTTGTTATACTATGGGGTATCAGAAAATAAGATGATTCGTAGACTACTAGTTGAAAAATTGATATCCACTGGTGAAAAATCTGCAAGATTTTTTGACCCAAACAACAAACTTTTGTCTGAATTGGTGAACCAACCATAACGCAAGTATTGAAGTCCTTTTCATGTAGCGAATTCAATCATTTAAAAACAAGAACAAAAAAAATTCATAAGTGCTGATCAGCATGATTCCAACTTACTCTTTATCAATTTTTGCTGATCATTTTCAGGATGAACTTTCTAATAAAATATAATAGACTAGTAAAATAGACTAGAATAAGCATATTTGCAACTTGTTCAAGAGACATAACATAAATAGAAAATATAATTCCTAATCTTAAAAAATATATTAGTAAACTTAAATCAATTCAACAAATACATGTTTAGTACCTAGTTAGATTCTTTACTGTTTCATTAAATATTTATTTACAATATATGATATTCAGATAAATTAACAATATAGCCTTTAACAATTTTTAATAATTGACATAAATTAAAATAAAGAAATTTGTAAAATTTCTTCTTTACTTTTTTATACAAAGATTTTAAATATAAAATAACCTATATCATATTATACATTTCACATTCTTTCCTACAGGTACTTAGGTCCATACCTTTGGTCAATGCATATACCTATCAACTACATATGCTTTGCTCGCACTCTTGAGTCTTCATCCACTTCTTTGTTGATAATACATATCTGAAAGCTAGCCAGAAATGAAGAGTTTTGTATTAAAATTTATCTCCCAATGAAATAATAATTAAATAATATTAACTATGGAGAGATTGTCAATCAGAGATTAAATTAAAGAGATTTAAGATTTTTTAATTTAGTGTTGGGGTACTGTCAATAAACCACACAATGTGAAAAATACTGTTATTTATTGTATGCCAGCATTTTGGACTGTGTTGTAGACCTTTTTCAGCGTTGCTAATTCATGTCTTGTACTGAGAAAAACTAGGTTAATACAAACTGTCAGAATGCTATGAATAACATGTTTTTATTGACTGTACCCTAACCATAATCTTCTTAAAATATATTACTATATATTTATAAGAATTTTTTTTTGAAAGGAATAATTTATTTTATATAATTAAATAGAACCAGAAATTTAAAAATAAAAATATTAAAAAAAATTAAGATAAGAGCTAATTATAGCTTTTAGAGGCACAGAGGACCTCTGTTAACAGTTTTTTTTTTGGCTGTCTGAATATGTTATCTGAGGGGTGTTAGGCTAGAAGGGAAAATGTCCAGTCACAAATGAAAATTACAAAGCCTGTATTCTTTCTCATAGGAAATAGGTTCTTAAAATCCTAAACATTTGAAAATCCTTTCTAGTTTCTGAGAGACCACTTTAAGTGATAGTACATGAGACAGGTTAACAGGTGGTGATGAATTCTCAGTTTCGATTTTTTTGGATTTCCCCCCTTCTAGTCTAACATTCTTAATATGGTTAAAATTTTCAGGTTGTTGTTTTCAGAATGAATAAATTTACTGACACAAAATACTATGTGTTAACATTATAATTTTTTTTTTTTTTTTAGAAACTGAACTCATTCACTACTTTTCATTTTTATGAACAAAATATAAAGTAGCGTCTATAATTTCATTATGATTGAAATCCAATTAAGTATAACTTTAAGTTAAAAAGATATATGTTTTCATCATATTAAACTTTAAATTTAACCATAGTTACTAACTAGCGAATTCAGCTGGGTGAAAGTTTCAGAGATTTAGTAGAGAATGATCTTCTAAAGGGGCGAGAGTCCCCACTATCAACAGAATGGGCTCTTGAGAAGAAATTTGATGAATTGCAATTATCGGGCCACTTAGTTTCTTCATATCCAATGCCTTCCTCTTCTTCTTGAGGACCTTCCTCGACCGGCAAGAGAGGCAGCTCACTGGGATCCAAACCAAGCCACCTGAGTACTGTTTCAGGATGGGTTGCCACAAACATTCTACACCTGTAATTTAATTTAAAACTTATATTAAACACAATTTAAATAAGTTGGCCACTCAAATACCAGTAACCTTGTCTTTATAGGTTTTTATTTCTTGATTTAAAATATCTATTTTAGGAAGAATAAATAAGTTTGGAAATTTTAATTTATAATTTAATGTACCATTTAGAGAACTATGCATAAATAGGACTAAATCGTAATCTAAGAAAGGTCATGTCATTGTTCATTTTTGTTTTAATTATATGATTGCTTTATTAGCAAATGTCTCATGCAGCCTGTTGACTTAGGTTATGTTATTATTATTATTTATTTTTTTTTAGCCTTAATTAATCACATTTTTCATTTCACATTTTTTTTTTTTTTAAGTCGCATATTTCAGCATTAACAATTTTAATCTGAGAGCAAGGTCAATAGGATTTTCACCTTTAAATACTATTGTCTAAATCCTCAAAGAAAAAAAAAACAAGATGCTTTTCTTTTAAGCATTGTACAAAAAATTAAAAAGTATTGAGTAAAAAATTTAATTACTGATTAAAATTAATTGAAAAAAGTATACATTTCTGAACTTTTAACCTTATAACTTCAAGTGTAGAATCTGTTTGAGTGGCTGCTTCTGCTCTACCCCAGTCAACACCTCCTCTAAATGTCTCAGGTGGTTGTGATGAACATCGGAGAATTTCAGTAGAAATGCCACCATGAGCAGAAGGCAGGTTTGGGTTAGAGTGAGCTGGTAATGGATAAGGGTACCTCAGCTCTTGAAGGGCATGAAGAGCATTCCTAACCTGTGAAAAGAATAAAATTAATTATTTTATTAGTTCAACAAACTTTATTATGGTTGCAGTTTGTCGCTAGTACAGGTATTGGTGTAGAGAAATAATTCTACTAATTGAACTGTTGGTTTTGCCAATCCAGATTTGCCTTGGTTAGCAAGATTATTCAGGACAACATCCATGATTGGTCGTTTCTCTGAACTAAACAGAATGGGAGTGAAATATATATATATATATATATATATATATATATATATATATATATATATATATATATATATATATATATATATATATATATTGGGTTGTTTCACATGAAATGTCCGTTTTCAAGGTAAAGGGATTTTAGTAAAAATACAATATGAAAACAATATAATTTTATTTGAAGTATTTACCTTCTTTTTCTACACATTTTTCCCAACGTGACAACAACTTTTTTATCCCGGATTTGAAAAACTCTGAGCTTTGAAGTGAAACAAAATCTGAAAACGCACTTTTGATTTCAGCATCATTTGCAAAAATTTTTCCTCTGCAGAAGTTGTCTAAATGCCTGAAAAGGTGATAATCTGTTGGAGACAAGTCGGGAGAATATGGTGGGTGTGGAAGAACTTCGTACCCCAGCTCTTTCAATTTATGCATGGTAAGTTTTGAAACGTGGGGTCTAGCGTTGTCGTGTAGGAGTATAGGGCCCTTCCGATTTACCAATCCAGGTTGTTTTTTCAATAATTTTTCGTGCATTTGGCCAATTTCATTGCAGTAGGTTGTAGAGGTAATGGTCTCACCTCTAGGCAAAAAGGAATAATGTATGATTCCAGCCATGGACCACCATACTGTAACCATCAATTTTTTCGGGTGCAAATTTGGTTTTGGCATTTGTCCTGAGCTTTTGTCGATGTCTAACAACTGCCCTGACCTACGCTGATTGTCATGAGCAATCCAGCTGCCGAATGACCTAGTTTAAACTCATAAAAAAATATTACACGAAAATCGCGTGTTTCCATGTTCATATTTGAAGGTATACTAAACAGTGTGTAATTGATTGGGAAGCTAATGTTTATAAAAGAAAAGTAGAGGATTAGTAACTGCTTGATTATGATATGTGAACTTTGGAAGTAAACAACAGAGACTCGCAAAATCCTCTATGTATTTCAAATATTATAAAATCGGACATTTCATGTGAAACAACCCAATATATATATATATATATATATATATATATATATATATATATATATATATATATATATATATATATATATATATATGGGAACCATAAATGCTGTAATACTAAAATTGTTCCTAGTGACTTAGACTACATTTTTATAAATCCTACACACAGATCAGACATTGGACTTTGTTATTTTAGGATAGCTAAAGGTAGTAATAAATTACTAATTACTATTTATAAATCATTTATTTATTATATACGGCTTATTAACAAGTTATCTACTAAATACCATTAGTTATTAACTTATGCAAGTTCTACGAATAATAATTAACTTTAAATTATTGTAATATCTTTAAAATTTTATATTGTTTTGATAAACTTATACCTCTTGACTAAGTGTAGCTACATCATGGTGCAGAGAGGAGACTTGGTTATTAAGACGATCTCGGCTAATTTCACTGCCACCACTTATCCTTTCCCTAATAAAATATTAAAATCATATAATATTGATAAAATAAATAATGATTAAAAAGACATAAAACTACAAAAATATGTTAAAAAACTTATTTTGGGGCAGCTGTCCCCAGTTTTCCAATATAGTCAGTTCAGATACTTGTGGGTCTGCCTTCCGGAATAGCTTTGCAGAACCATTAAACATTTCAAATACTGACCTTTCTGAAAATGTGGTCATATCAGTTTTGCTGTTGCTTTTTTATGATGCTGCACACAACTCGCTCCAAAATCTTAATGAATTCTATCATTTTTGATACAGTCCCTATTGGTGTTTTTATTTATTTATCTGAGGAATCTCATTTCAGCAGCAGTGATCTTGTTAATGAGTTTATTGATGGTTGTCCAGCTTTTTAATCCATACAGGTGCACTAAAAGAAAAAACCAATTTAAAGATCCTAAGTTTGTCTTCTCTACTCACTTCTTGCTTGCCTATGATTGTTCTTGATGTTTGATAAAATAGTCTATTAGCCAATTTAAAACCTTCTGGGCTATTCTAGCATCATTGCTCATGATTTTCCCTAAATACATTCACATATTAACTATTTCCAGGGATTCTCCATTACATATAATTCCTGCCTTAATAATGACTGCCTTTGTTGGGATTTATGTTCAGTCCACTTAGCTGCGATTCTTCTTGCCATTCAACCAAAGATGACTAGAGAGTCTCCAGGGAGATCTGGACTATATCATCTGCTTTAATCATCATGCTTGAGCAAGCACTAAGGTTAAGTTCCAGTATGCATAACATACTCAATTAAATTCGATATTATTTTTAACATGTTCCTTCTTAATATTCTCAAAAAAAAAAAAAATCTGTTAATACTGTTTAATTCTTAGAACATTGAATATTTAACTGTAGCAAAAATTAAAATGGTCTACTGTTAGAATTTTTTTGAAATTTCAATTCTTCAAGATGTAAGGGAAGTGTATATAGTGGTTTGGACATCATGGTAATAAATTAAATCTATATAGTTTACAGTCATGTATTTTGGTTAATTATATTTATTCTAAAACATTATTTCAACCCTAAATGGCAGTAATTGATATGAGCAAAGAAAAACTTTTAATTGCATTTTTTAAAATAAATATTAAAGAAGAGTGTTAAGTTGTATTTATAAGCAGGTTTATTTCTAGACTGACCTAAGTCTTCCATGTCGGGGTGAAACTGCATCTAAAGGTGATCTATTTGGCGGGGAAAGTGGAGAATCTTCTCCATCATCAGCAGCATTCTCATCGTCTTCTGAGATCGAAGGGAGTGTTAGTGACGGCAAGCCATTCATATCAGATTCCTGAAATAATGAATAATTAAGAGATAACTCAAGAATTTGCTATTTAAAAAAAGAAACAAATTAGCAATTATGATAATTTAAACAAAAAAGACCCAATCAATAGTAAGGTTAATAGGGAAAACTGTTCAAGATAAATATATGCATTAGGTATGGAGATAGTTTACCACCAAAATTTTCTATCCTTATCTTGAACTCCATCATAAGAATTCAAAACTATTAGAGGATTAAAGTAATTTAAAAAGGAAAAACAAAAGTAAATGAATTAAAACACATTACCTGCCATTGGCAGGTGATTTTCAAAAACCTAAATATGAATCAAATCAAATTAAATTCTCGAAGAAAATACCAACAAAAAAGGATTAGGAACTGAGTTGAAAAATTAAGTACTACACAAAAAAAAAAAAAAAAAAAAAAAAAAAAAGAGTCCTGGAATTCCTACTGACAAATATTGATCAAATAGAGAGAAGAAATTTGGAACAATAGAACCCCTGTTATCTGGGATAATGATGGGTATGAGGGTTCACAGATAATCGAAAACCCCGAATAACCAAATCACTATATTTTATTGACTTAATATGATTGATCAGAAAGTTAATCTAAAAATAAGCTGTGCAGAAAATCACTTTTATTAACAAACTAACATGTTATATGCATTCATGAAATTATAATATGCAAAAATACATAAAAATGAAGGTATGTCTGCATGTTTTTACATATGTATTGAATTTTTATTTAAATAAAAATTCGGTTATGTTTTTTATTAAACATTTCTATTCTACTATCAGTTCTCATTGCTCTTTGCAAGATAATTTTGCTATAATCAGCTTTCTCCAGTTCAAAATAATTTAGTAGAAGTTCTGTTGTCTCCAATGATTGCATGTGTTTAATTTTTTTGTTTTCCAAACGATAACTGAATCATTGTTCTTATCGCTCATGTTTCTGTAATTAAACTGCAACCAATGGATGGCCCATCTTTTCTTATTTAGTTCATATTTGTTATGGAGACAAAAATCCAACTGTTAAATAATTTTGTTTTATAGGCAAACAGGCTAGTAGGAATGAAATACGAATGAATATATACCAGGAATGAAAAGACTTGAAAATATCACTGTTCCTAGCATATTAATTAGAATAATACATAGTTATCGGAAACTGTAATTAAAAGCCATTTCTCAGAAATTTTTGCATAATTTGAAAGATTATTCAAGATGAAAAGAACATATTTTACTAAAAATGTAAGAAAAAACAAATGCATATTTTAATATAAAGGTCAAATCCTTGAATTCAGAATATTTACAGGTGAGCGAGCTACTAGTAATGGTAAATTCTAAATTTATAAATTCTTGTAAATTTAGAAGTATCCTAATTTACCTCAGCTTCATAACCCTCTCTTAGATTATATGTTAAGTCATGCTGAATGTCTCTGGCGAATTCCTGCTGATATTCAGGATAAAGCCTTAAAACTTCAATAAGTCCTTGAATGTTTATACACTTCAAATCACAATAAGTAAGGGCCTTCACATCAGAACTTGACTTCACAACTACTTCTCCAAGTCCATTGTTGGCTCCACTTAAGTGCTGGGAAATGTCACACCCTACAAGGTCACCTTTTCCTATAAATAAAAAATAAATTAGTCATCTGAATTTAAATAAAATTAAAAATATATATCTATGAAATTTTTAATACTAAAGTAGCTTATTTAACGCTAACACTTTTTAATGCTTTAAAATAGAATGTTTCATTTAAATTATATTACATTTTATTATATATAAAATGTTTTGATAGATAATTAAATATAAATTACCCAGTATTGCTACAACCATATCATATTTTACAACTTCCATTGACCCATTGCACAGGTAATAAAATGAAGCAAGAGCATCTCCTTTATGAATTAGGTACTCTCCAGGAGCACAGAAGTTAGATCTAGAGTAAAAAATTAAATATTGTATCATTAATTTATAATCCGAATTTTACTGAATTATCAGTTTTGTTTTTCTGAAATAATTATAAATTTTGTAAAGTAATGAAATAGAATTTTTTAAAACTATTCTTTTAAAGAGTGGAATGAGTTGATTTCTTTTAAATTTCAGCTTTCATTATACAACCTTAATACCTTTTTAATATTTTAGTTTAAAAATTTTTTATAATCAATTGGTAGCTCATTCTTACATGGGATAGTGTACCACATCATTTAGAGTTTCAGAAGCTAAGACCAGGTATTCATCATTCAAAAACTATTTAACTAAGATGTTGAAAAAATCAACATCACAACACTCAATATAATTATTTAATATAAGTTTGTAGCATATGAAATGTCGGTTTTGTTTGTGATCAGTAAATATTTGTACACAAGGCATTAATGCTAAGCATACCGTAATATTTAATCCTTTAGATTAAATAGAGTATTAATTCCTTTTTTATTATCAGTTTTAGTTTTCAATCTGAAGGTAAAACAAAATTTAGGAAAATCAATCAAATATTTTATTGAAGGAGATTAAATTTAATTATTTCATATTAAAGGCATAACTCCTATTTATCTTTTATTTTCTTCTACGAATTTTATTTTTAAAATTTTATTCTCGATTGAATAAATGATTTTCACTTTTGTTATGAAACAGGAATTTAATTTTAATTTTTCCTGTTTGGATTTTTTTTTTTTTTTTTTTTTTTTTTTTTTTTTTTTTTTTTTTTTTTTTTTAATGCTCTGAAATCAGCCTTCTAAGACTTTGCATCTTCATTGACACCAAAGTTTCATGTCGGAAAAAGTTTAAAGACAGTCTAAGAGCATTAAAAAAAGTTTGTAGACAATAAAAGGTATTAAAAAAGAAAATCTACAAATTTAAGTTGGTACCTTTACTAACATTTCATATGCTACAACCAAATTCTTTTTACTAGAAAGTGTAAAATATTCATATAAATTGATTCATTTTGTTATTTAAATCTTTCTTAATGAAAAAGGATGAATCAAAAGTTAATATAATACAATACTAATACAAACAAAAAAATTGTTTAGTCCTTAATATTTATAACAAGTCACCTAATATGAAGAGATAACAACTTTAAACAGCCTTGAGAAGCGGATTCAAATATAGGAAGCTGTAGGATCTCTCGGTGCAAGTGCATTGAGACATCTCCTCTCAATTCTTCGGGAAACTCTCTCAGTGTCTGAAAAAAAAAAAAAAAATACAAATATCAAAGCTAAATCCTACCTATAGCTTCAGGTATTAAACCAATTATTGTCTTGATTTTATTTTATTTTACTTAAATTTCATTTTAATAAATATTGACAAGTTCATTAGTTGAAAAATATGTTGCATAAATAATAAAATAAACATTTAGCAGAAATTTTATAAATTATTTAACTATAACAACATAATAATATCTGATTTTGGATGTTATAAAATTTACATTTTCCATAACAAACTAATCAAAATCAAATGGAGTCACATTAGCAAAATATTTATAACCTCCAAAATAACAGTTCAATTTAATAAAAATTATTCTATTTCACTTAAAATAGTTTTGCAATGACTTGAGGTACGCATGATGATATAGAAGGATCAATACAATTAGGATTGATTAATTAAGTGCCACTTCTATTGAGATTATTTTATTTGAAAGCTAGTTTCGAATGCTAAACATTCATCTTCAGTTCTTCGAGGTAACTAAAACACTGTGTGACTAACTAGTTTTCAAATAAAATAATCTCAATAGAAGTGGCACTTAATTAATCATTCCTAATAGTTTTGCAATGATTACTTATTAGGATGTAATCCTGTATATGGGCTGTTTATTAATAATAGAGGGGGGGGGGGAAGAAAGGAAATCACATGTGTTCTTGCTCAATTAAAATACTATAACAAAAAAGAAAATAACGTAGATGTTGAACTCAAATCCAAGCAGGTTCCATAAAATCTTCGAATCTATGAAAGAACAGGTATAATAAGCTGCTTAAGAAAGAATTGAGAACTTTATGAGCTCTTTAGTGAGGTATTATTATTTATTATAATTTGGTCTTGCAAGAACCTGGGCCTCCTCCAAATCAGCCAACCAATCTCCATGATCCTGTGCTCTCTTTCTCCATCCTAGAACTCTCAACCGCCTTAGATCCTCCTCCAAATCATCTAGACATCTGATCCGAGGACGTCCTCTCCTTCTCTTGCCATCTGGCTTCCCGTAGAACATCTTCTTTGGTATCCTTTGGTTGTTCATTCAAATATTTCAATCCAAATTCCTAAGACTGATAACAGACTCCACTCCTTATGTGTCAAGCGATACGCTACATACAGATTTACATATTCTAAAAGTTAAGACCCATATTCATAAACTACTGACAATTTCATGAAAAACTACATGGACACACTAACAAACAGATACATAATATGGCAAGAGTACAAATTCCTGACATAACTCAATGGAGGCTGAAAAGGAAGTGGATGAGGGATCTCCTAGTCTAATCCCTAATAGTTTAGTATCATGCCTGGAGATTGTACCATTGGGTGCTGACTCCCTCATGCCTGATCATGTCTGTTGTTTTAATGTAACTTCAAATTCACTGGTTGTCCTTTGTGTACAGTTGTGAATAAAATTATGTATTATGATAAATATATATTTATCATCACACATCACAGCTATTTAACTGGGTCTTGCTGTGAACGAAAACAAGACAGTTTACATGTAAAGTTCAAGATGGGGAAATGAAGAAGTTACTTTCAGAAATCTTAGTTGACAATATATATATTGTTGGCTATGATCAGGCTTCCCAATTACTTGAACTAGTTTACAGACCTACAACTAAGATTTCTGATAGTAACTGCTTCATTTTCCCATCTTGAACTTTATATGTAAACTGTCTTGTTTTCGTTCACAGCAAGACCCAGTTGAATAGCTGCCTCTTTGAATATTTGGAAGGTTCCTGACAATGCTGTTTGGGTTCTAGACATTATGACCATGTCAAAGACATATGCCAGGTTTTGGGACAGGTGATTAAATATAGTCCCTCCTGGATTTGTTCTAAAGCTATGAATAGCTGCTTCCAGGGCTATATTAAAAAGAAGGGGTGATAGATCACCCTGTCTTATGCCATTATTAACATCAAATTTGTCAAACGGTGACAGACTATATCAACAAGGAGTCTTCATTGACGTAATTTTTGTCATTCTAACTAGTTTCTTTGGTATGCCCACAAATAAGTTTCTGCGCTAACTGTGATGATGGAAAAGTTTAAATAAAATAAATCAAGGTAAGTATTTAAAAAAATAAATTTTAAATATCTAATGTAAATTGAAATTGTTCTTAAAGGTGTTATTTAATCAAATAAATCTCGATAAATAATATACCTGATTTATATCAATCCCATGGTTGAGTGACCACATAGTTTGAAAGTAATCTTGCATTCTTTGCTTCAAAACTTTAGGGATCTGATGTAGAGTTAAAAAGTCTTTTAGATCCCTCCATTTAGTCTGGTACAAAGATCGGCGAAGATACATTCGTTGTATTATTGCTGTGACATTACCAAATACTACAGCATGCATCAAAGCTGAAAATAAAACACAAAAATATATGGACAAATATGAAGAAAATGAAATCTAATAAAGCAAGATATGTAATATTAATATTGTTCCTTACCTCCGATGAGCATAGTTAAAATGCTAAATATTTTTTCGGGGCTAGTGTTGGCTGAAACATTTCCAAAGCCTACACTTGTCAGAGAAGAACAAGTAAAGTATAGCGCAGTAATGTAACTCTCTGACCGAGAAACATTGTCTATGTCCACTTTCAGTCTTTCGGCAAGAGCATGGATCCAACCTAAATTAAAAAATAATTAATTGCTATCTTTATATTGCCTATCTCTTATTCTAACTTTTCTCAAATGTTAGAATATTTTAATATCAATTAAAGTGAGCATGCACCATTTTTGAATCAAACAAGAACTTAAGCCAAACCATAATAATGATCATTTGTTCAGTTGCTTCCATTGGCTATTAGAATCTCTGACAACTATTGCCAATTGTTTTTAAAAAAACCCTTTAAAATTTAATTAAAATATAGATTTTTATCAGTCTGAATATAGATGTTACAAAATACTTGTCAAAACAAAACTTTCTTTAAATCTACATTTAAGAAATTAAATTTGTCAATAGTGACTTTTAAATGACTCAGAATATAAATGAATTTTGGGATCAAAGGAATTATTTGTGGATGCACCACCAGTTTTAATTCATAAAATTTCAATGCAATGACTAAAAAATATTTTGATCATTTAAAGCTATCCTTGTGAGGTTGCAATAGCTGTGCTTGTCGAAGTAGTAACCAAGTGCAGTTGTGCCAAAAGAATTGTGTTGTAAATTTTTATCTGAGTAAATTTTCTTTACTCGGCATTAATGTGTAATAGATCTCAATTTCCTTACCATTCCACTTAATAATTTCCTTATACTTCAGTTCAACTTCTTCAGGTAGTTTTAGTATTAGTTCAGACTGAGTCTCTGGCTAATCCCCACAATACCAACTCTGAAAGGCCTTTAAAAGTGTCAGGCGAATTTTAAAAAAAATAAAAAATAATACAACAAAATCCTGAGCAGTAATTTTTTATTTTTTTTTTCGAATTTTTTATCGACCTCAATGTCGATCCACGACAGAAATAACAGAAAATAAATTATCTGCCATTAGTGGGAGTCGAAATCGGATCTCGTAGTTTGGTAGGCAGGTGCTTTACCTATTGAGCTACTGTGCCTTCCTCTTCTTTCTTATATAGGATTTACAAAGTTTAATATTCAATTGTTTAGAGTTTCAACACCTATATAGTATTAATTTTAAGAACAAGATTCTTTGTAATATATGAAAAATATATAATATATATATATATATATATATATATATATATATATATATATATATATATATATATATATATATATAAATATATTTATCCCAGGAAAAATATCCTCTTAGAATAATTTAAAATATGGATATAAATTTGTCAATTAATATCTTAATATAAAATTTTATTATTAGTATTAATAGTATCTTTAGTATTATAGCTATTACTAATACAGGAAACAAATACTGTGACGCTTAATACAAAGCGTCTCCAAAGAAAACTTATAAATGGATTCTTATGAGTCTGAAGATATTTCCAACAGACAATGAAATATTGTATTTTCTCTTCATTATTTTATTATTTTATTAGTAGGCTATATATATAGCTTCTTCTTATTCTTAGTTGAGGTCAAATGTGAGTGGGAATTCTATAGAAGGTTTTTATTATTACATTCATTTTCATATAATTATCCTAGAACAGTATTATTTTTTTTCCAATGTAAAAACCTTGCTAATTAGCATGATAGTAATGCCACAATATTTAAACACACAGAATGTTATTTTGATACAAAATAAGTAATTTAATGAGAAAAAAAAAATGAATCAAAATACAACCATGTTGTTTTTTTGTTTTTTTTATGGCTTTTTTTAAAATAAATTCGATTCTGCATAATTTTGAATTTAGAACCTTGTTTCTGTTGTCATATTATTTGAAAAGATTTATTTAAAAAACATTTGAAAGCAATTAGCGCAATGTCGATGAACATTTAAAAGATACTTTTAAAGTCAGAAATAAGATTTAAATTAATCACAAATATATTTCAATATTTAGTTCTTACCTAGGTATACAAAATATATAAATATTTGACAGCTTTCTTACAATTCGGTATATGAATACTTTAAATCAATAATATTATTTTATAAAACAAAATATTGTCATGGTAAACATTGAACTTGACAGAAAATTAATGACCAATGTCTATTATCACTTTAGGTATGCATGACGGTATACAAGTATTAATACAATCAGAATTGATGAATTAATGCCACTTCAACTAACAAAATTTTCAAAACATTAGCACTTTGCTACATAGGTTAAATATATTAAAGTTTTTAAAAAAGTAAGACAAGAAAAAAAATATATTGGTATTCAACAAAGCAGGCAAATGGACTTCAGGAAGAGTGGAAATGGTCAGGTAGAGCAGGACTTTTCAGTCCAGATCCTATTGAAAACAAATTTAAAATGAGTCTATTTGAAATATTTATCTGGTCAATTAAACTAAAATCTGTATTGGTTTTGAGTTTCACTCCTGATTCTTTGTTGAATTAACCATAAACTCATTCATTTAAATGGATATCAAATTATGATAAATGAACAATAAATATATTATATAATCGAATAAATAAATGGATAAACAAATGACTAGATAAATATTTCCAATAGTCTCATTTTAAATTTGTTTGCAATAGGAAAGGAAAAAACTAATCAGTCAAAGGGAAAATCAAAATTTACTACTCAATTGGACTCTTTCCACTCTTCCTGATATCTTTCAGAAGTCTGTTTGCCTCCTTAGGTGTGTACCAATGTATTTTATTTATTTTCTTACATTTTTTAAAACTTTAATATATATATATATAATCCATATAACAAATTGCTGATGTTTTGAAAATTTTGTATGCTTTAGAACGGATAATGAATGTTTAACATTCCAAACTAGTTTTCAAATAAAACTATTCCAATAGAAGTGAATTAAGGCATGGAGATGCAAAAGGGGGTAAATCCACTTTTTATCATTTTAAATTTTTTATAGGTTTTTCACAAAGTTAGCGCCCTCTATAAGGTGGTAAATTGTTCACCCTTCAAAACATGCTTAAACCAATCTAATTTTACCTTCAAAGTTTGGGTTGAGTTTCAGAAGCAGGTAAATCTTTGTTTCTCAAAACAGCCGCTTGGAGCACCACTTACAATTGTAATGAAAGTAGCAATGAACATTTGAAAAGGTTTTAATTGTCGATAAATTTTTACTTGTATGATAATCAATTTATAGAGTTGTGTTGAATATGGAGAGATATCCTGAAATAAATATTATAGCATCCAGAAAAAAATCTGGGAATGAAGCTAATTGGAAGCGGACTTTGTCAAAACATCAGAGGTTTGTACAGTCATTTCATTTTCTATCTGTTCTTACATCTGCCGATTTCAATCTAATTTAATTTGAACTTAAATAGATATGCTGCTCCTGGAAGATAAATGTAAACACTTCAAGCACAAACAATTAAAATGCTCCATTATCGATTTTCCTTTTACATGTTCTACTCAACTACAGACAAGTTTGAACCCCTTTAGCATCTGTTTTTTTTTTGACTTTTGTTTAAAAAAAAAAAAAAATTTTTAAAGAAATTCGTTTGAATCAAGTTTTTTTTTTTTTTTTTTTTTTTTTTATTAATTATTTGTTTCATCTAGTTTGTTCAATGTTAAATTAATAAAACAATAGAATTTGTTAATTGTTATGAGTTTTTTTCTTATTTATTACCTTTTTTAAATTTTACTTGCAGATTAGGATAAATCAAATTTATGTAAATTGTTTAAAAATTTGAAGTTTATAAAAGCTGAACAATATTTTACTGATATGTTTCTGATGTTGTTTAAAAACTTATGGTCCAATAATAATTGTTTCCAAAAAAGAATCACCTGAATTATGCATATTTTTAGGTTTACTGAAATATTTTCAATTTTGAATTTACTCCCTTTTGTGTCTCAATGCCTCAATTAATAGAATTAATTCATCTAAATATTTATTATGTTTCTGTATTTATAAAATACATTATTTTATGTTGATCTAACATTTTATCAATCTATCTTACAAGATAAATGTTAGATAAATCATAAAATTCATTATAATTAAATCTAGTTTATAAAATTACCCAGATCCCAATCCTCTGCATGCCTCGCCCGCTCTTTCTCTGCAATGACAAACCATATGCAAGCTAGCCAGTGAGCTAAAAGAGTGAAGGATAGCATGAGTAAGGTAAGAATCATCGCTGAATACTGTGCGTATCTATCCATCTTTTGGAGAATCCTGGCCAATCTGAGGAGCCTCGTCAGTTTGAGAAGATGGATTTGGCCATGCCCCGTTTCCTGTTATGGTGAAACCAGCACGGAAAAAACAATATCAATTAACATAAGTGATATCAATATAAAACCTTAAATTCTTTTTGTGCACATTTAATTCCATTTCTTATTACCCTCAAATGAGATAGAATGTAATAGTCAACTAATAATAATAATAATAATAATAATAAAAAAATTTACATACTTTTAAATAATATCTTGCTAAAATCTTATTTCTTCTGTATATCTATTAAGTTGAAAATAGCTACAAATAAATAATATTTAACAAATTTTATTTCTTAATATGAATTCACAAGATCTGTTAATAAAAAAAATTGTTAATTAATAAGACATATATTAACTAATAATTAATTTTTACTGAATATCAATGATCACTGGTAATGATAGCAATGATATATTAATATTTTCATATGATATATCAAAAATAACTTTATTTATTTTTAACACAAACAATTTTATTTTAATTGTGTTTGGTAAAACCTATGATAGGGATGGTAAAGATATTATTTTTAGGATTGATTTTTATGCTCCTCAAATATAAGTACCAATTTATCAATATTTGTAATTTTTTGCTTCCCTAAACATATAGAATAAGTTCTTAAGTGGAAAAATGGACAAAATGATTGCCTTTCATTTATCAAGATTTCTAAACACAAGAAATTGTTAGCTTATGGCTGTAATTCTTGTTATTCTGGAATCACAATGGTATATATTTCTATATTTCTATAAGTTTTGAAACTGTTTACGTATTTTCAATTACTGAAATATGTAGACAGGAACAATGCCGATTTAAAAGTTTTACCCTGAAAAGTTTCAATTTTATACTTAAAGACTTATTTCCTATGATCACAGATATTATATATGTTAATTGTATATTACTATCAAAATTTAATCCTAATTATGTATTTAAACATGCATTGATGTTTGTTCTGAATTTTAGTGAATTATCACTTGAAAAACTATTCAATGGGCAAAATTAAACTCAAAGGTTTGAGTAAGCTTACAACAAAAATATATGCTTCTTAGAAGAATGTATTTCGATTTTATTAAATGTATTTAAATAGTTCTACAATTGTTAACACCCTCTTAATAATAATAAATTAATAACTGACAGGAATGGAAAAGAAAATATCAGAAATAGAATCTACGTAAAAACAATTTTTGTAGAGGATGAATGCCTCCTTATTAAAAAAAGTTTAGTTTATAGCAGCATGATACTGAGGTTTTAATGAGATCGTTTCTATATTCTACTAATAATAACTAACTAATTCTCTGAATGATTACCGCTGTTAAGTTTTTAGTCATTAAACAAACAATTATAAATAATTCATGCAGCAAATTTGATGTTTGTGATCAATCATCTTCTATCTTACTAAACAGTGTTATGTAATCAGTTTCTTATATGAGTATTATTGATACAGCCTGTAATTATTTCAATGATCTAGTAAAGGAAGATTGGATAAGAGGGTGGAACAGGCTAGTCACTTAATTTTCACACCTGAAACCTACAGTTATCATCATTTTCATTCCATTCTGTGATTAACTCAAATTTATACATTGTGTGAAGAATAGTATAAATAACTCTTGACAGGATGATCTATGACTTTTCTCATATGAGACCTTCCAACAACTAATGAGTATAATGTAAAGTGTTAGATAATATCGGAAAAACCGTTGTTTTATAAATATATAAATAAGTTCGTGAGAGTTAAATTCTAGTCAATGAAGCTTGTAGGTTTTAAAAATAATTTTTAACTTAATATCATTGTACAACAGGATGGAACAAAAAAAAAAAAAAAAAAAAAAAAAAAATTTGAGAATCCCATATACGGGAAAAATGGCGAAATTGGCTACAAACCATTGTCTGAAAATTTCGTTCTGATATTATCTCTTCCTGAGGTTGCACTAATCGTTTTCCGTAGCCGAAATGTTTAATTAAAAAAAAAAAAAAAAAAAAAAATTCTAATTGTTAGCAATTCTTCACTCTGAATTATTGAAATTATATTGAAACGTATTTCCCAGTTTTATAAGAGCTACAAAGGCAAGAGAAATTGTGAGATCAACACACTATCTGTAATTCAAATAAGCCTGGCTGTGGAACATATTAATGAGAAGGGCTCATATGAACTGGCTGCTTTGAAAATAATAAAACTTACAATTTTTTTGTATATCGACATTTTTTTTTTTTTTTTTTTTTTTTTTTTTTAAGACCTGGGTCATGGTTTTACAGATTCTCAAATTTCTTTTCTGTCCGTTTTCGTTCCACCCCATTGTACGATGACTCAGGTCAAATGATTCAGTTATGATATAATGAGCACCTCCACACGTCATGAACAGAATGTTACTTCTTGATCTTGAATTTTTAACAATAAATTCATGAATGAACGAGACATTTCCCAAACAAAATGGAAGGTCAGATCACTTTTTTTTTTTTTTTTTTAAATCAATTTATTGAAATTTACAACTGTACAAGTATACATCAAGTAAATGGTTAAAAAAAAAGTTTACATAACATGCCTAAACTTGAGAACTACTCAACTTAAGTAAAAAACAAAAACACAAGAAGATCTCTGGGCCATCTTCTTTTCACCTCGGAGGATTATCGGGAATGAGTGGGAAGCAAGTTGGAAAGAGGGGATCCTAGTGGTTATGGAGCTTACTATGAAAGCATTGGTATAAATCAAATTGTCTTTATGGAAGGGACATTGAAGATTTTTCGAAGGATTTTGGATTGTAAGGATTGGATACGGGAAGAATTGGATGTTTAGTATAGCCCCAAAGCTCAACTCCGATCTATAAACTTAATTCAGAAACTCACCTTCCAATAGGTTGGAGAGAATCCTAGGATAAGCATATAATCAAATTGTCTTTATGGAAGGGACAAATACAATTTATATATGCAGTTTTTTAACTAAAGAAATACATATAGGAAACATATTAGTTTGCAATATTTAAATAAATACGTTTTACTTATCAATTAAGTACATATGTATGGAAGTAAAGATATTTTAAATAATAAATGTCCAATTAAAATATTCGAACTTTTGATCACTTAATCGCAGAACGATTTTTTAAAAATTTATTCAAAGAATCTAATAGCAACTCGAAAAATCATGCATTTTATTATTAATTCAACAAAACTTAATTTCTCTCTGATAGGGAGATGGGTATGCCTATATATAATCTACTTCGATTCCTAAATTACATTTTAGAATTAGAAGGATCAAATAACTTAAATTATAATTAAATTAAGTTAAAAATTAAAGATTATGAAATAAAAAAAAAAGTTGAGAGAAAATTTATTTTTTATTTTATTATTATTATTTTTTAATTGTTGCTTAACGTCCTCATGTCCTCCATTTAAAGAAGGAAAGACGGATTATCCTTCAGGTTACCAACCTATTCCAGCCTAGGTGGGAAGGTCGAAATTTATTTAATTAATTTAAAATAGGGATTTAAAACGTGACTTGTTTCATTCAAACCAATATTATAGCTTCTAAACGGTTGGCTTTTCAACAAATGTTATATAACAAAACATGTTCTCCATTAAATTTTTAAACTGTAATCTTTTGGGAAATTTTTGATCTAATTAATACCAACAGAGATAGAGTGTGTTTTTTTTTCTCAATAAAAATTTACAATAAAAAAGTATAAACCCTCCGCCAAAAGACTCCTGTTAAAAAATAAGTAGAAACCTATATAATCGTCGAGAGAACATTGCCTTATCAAGGATTGCTTTCTTAACTATAGTACAGTTATAGTATTGTATAGTCTTGTTGTAATAGTATAGTTTTTTTTTCTTAATCGATAGTTGTTATAAAAACCTTGACAAATATTAATCCATTTCTCTAAACTGTTTACAAAATATTATTAAGTACGTAAAGTAATTGAAGGGTTTGGTGGATGAATGGGTTATGTCACATTAAAAAAAAAATACAATCTACTTCATTGGATGTAGAATTTATGTGGATAAGTGTTAGGTAGAAAAATATGAATATTTCAAAACAACTAGAAACATATACATGAAGAAGATGAAGGGGCTACGTAGCATTTTCCTGCTAAAGGAAAACGTAAAAAAAAAAAATTACTCAAAATTGTGTTTTGTTGCATAACCCCTTCATTCACCAAGCCTTTCAGTCATTACATAACACAAATGTTTATAATGAAAATTAAAATTTTTCGTCAAAAATGCAGATAAATTATTACAGTAAATCTACTTAAAAGAAGTTAATTTATTTTTTTAAAATATATGTCTTAATTCGGACCAGACTTTAAGTTCTATTTGTCCTCATTAAAAGAGCCCTTACAACGAGCACGTGGATGACCAAGTCCGTTTCAATTCCACTAAATCACGTGCAACCAAGTCGCAATTCCAACAGTCCTCACGTGCTTAGCTAAAGCAATTTTAATTTTTTTTTTGTTTATTCGGATAAAAAATAAACATCCTAATGTACGCTAACGAGGGAAGGAAGGGACGTTAGTTTTATACTCATAGGTTATTAAAAAAATATTAATATAAATGTTACAAAAAAAAAATCTTTAATTTTTAATTCTCATCAGATAAAAGTAAAGGACCAAATAATATTAGGTTGGTGCAAAAATAATGCAGGTATTTATACATGACAAAAACAATTACTATAATTTCGTATGGCTTATAATTTTGAGTGGTCAATACTAACTCCTCTCGCTATGTTCCGAGGAGTTTTGCGAGGGTTTTCTTCTACCAAATCCAATCCAATCCAAAGGACCAAATAATATTAGGTTGGTGCAAAAATAATGCAGGTATTTATACATGACAAAAACAATTATTATAATTTCGTATGGTTGATAATTTTGAGTGGTCAACACTAACTCCTCTCGCTGTGTTCCGAGGAGTTTTGCGAGGGTTTTCTTCTACCAAATCCCTCAGATAGTCTTTACCAACAACAGAAGGCCTACCGCAACCTTCCTTGTCTTCGAGATCAAAATCTGCAAGAGAAAATTTTTGGAACCCTCGCTGCACTATACATTCACTAATGCCTCTTTCATCCCCCAAAAAACTTTGATTTTACGGTGGTTCGGACCGCACTTCGACCAAGATTGAACTCGTAAAAATAAATTTGATAAAAATCTTGTTTTGACATGATGAATTTCAGTGGTCCTCACAAAATGTAACACAAAATAATCATTGAGGAAAAACAACAATAATAACCATTAGTTATTATTACTAGACTGGAGGATTACCTTTGTTCACTTGCATAAACAAAATGAATATTCAAAACCTGCATTATTTTTGCACAAACCCAATCATTTCTGGCGTAGTTTAGTTTCGACTTTTTTTTTTTAATGATACTGTATCCCAATTTAAAAAAATAATATAGCACTATTTACCGAAACGTTTTTACTTTATTAATTCATTTGTTTCTTTAAAATAATAAAATCAATGGTTAATCAACGCCTCATAATGTTTTTTTCCTTATACTTGACTGGATTTATTGTAAAACATCGTGCACCAACACTATATTAAAAAAAAAAAAAAAAAAAAAAAAAGAAAAATATTGCACTATATTACCACCTATTTCTAAATTTTTAATAAATTTTATAAATTTCTATCTTGATAAGAAGATTTATTAATTTTTTGATATGTGAGATCCCTCTTTATACTAAGGTGATAGTTTTCCTTCTAACCTCTAATCTTCCATAATTTTGTCCTCAAAACAGCCGATTTCATTTATTAAAACATATGGAAACTACTCATGTATATTAATATAATAGATTTCATGGGAAGTGTGATCAGGGCTGCCGATTGGGGGGAAATTTTCCCAAAAGGAACCTTTGCACCCAAATGGAGAAATGTTTTGGGGAGGAAATTCGAGCAATTATTGAATTTGTGGAGGTTACACGTCATCAGCAAAGAGTGCTAACTAAAGAGGAATTGTGAAATGGACTTACCCACTGCCGTAATCACTTTATAATCGCTTTTATTTTTCATTATTTTAATTCAGAGGACATTTTGATTTATAATTATTTTTCATAACTATATTTTGTAACGTTCTTTTTTATAACCTTCGGTGGTAAAGCCATTGGATACCTCACTCCTGCTGTTTTTTTAATTACTGGTATATTTTTGGTGTGCTCTTGTGACAATACCTTATTTTTGCTATAATAATTAATTTGGAAATAAAAGCTAAAGTTAATAATAAAATATTGTTGCCATTTTTACCCCAAATTTTTTAAATACAAAAATGTCAAGTCCAGTAGCCTAGATTTTGACTATAATTAATATTAAAAAAGTATTCATTTTTATTTTATAACAATAGGGAATCATATTAAATATACGAATTATATCTTAATTTCTAATTATGACATAAAGAAGTGTATAAACTTAATGTCTCATTATTTAATTTGAAAAGCAACATCACTTATTTGTCATTTGGGGGAAATCGGAGGGAATTTCTGATATGGCTTGGGGGAAATTTTACTGCCATCCGGGGGAAAAATGTTATTTTGGAATCGGAAGCACTGAGTAATTTACCTAATATGAGTGCTCTACTTCCGATGAAACTCTTTAGAAAATCAAAGTTGAATAATGCATTATGAAGGAAAATTTGTCTAATATAGTTTTATGAAACACTCTATCGGAACGCGCATAGTTTCCTATATATAAGCAACAATAAATAAAAAGATGTTCTTTGGATTTTCCCCACCCTCCCCTGGGAACTATCTAGAACCGCTTAAATAAAAACTTTTTCAATGTTATTACAGGAAGACTGTGCTGTACCTTGACACTTTTCCAGAGTTCTTTAACTCCTGCAATCATGAGCTTGAATGAAGGACTTACCAAATGTTAACAGTCGTTTCTATTTTCTGAAATAACTGCCTTATGACCGGTGGGATAGAGTAAAGCGAACAAGAAAATGAAGAATATAAGGAAGGTGTCAATAAGCAGAGCAATAAATACAGGCTTGGAGCACGAAACAGATTTACTATTAGGAATTATTGACACGGGCTTGAGAATAGAAATGATGAATGAATAGTGCCTTAGCAAGATCTATAACTATGCCAGGCATTGTTGGGACTTAGATGAGGAAATGAGATCGGCAAAACATTTCATCAATTCCATCAGGAAAATTGATGCTCACAAAGGAAATGAAGAAAAGGGTTGATATCAGAGTTGGGCAAAATGTATCCATAGATATAAATTTAATCTTGATTAAATTAGGTGATTGATTTCAGGAAATTAGTTTTAAAATAGCTATGATCGAATTTTGCTCAAATCTGGATCAATAAATTTTCTCCGGAAAAATGAATGATATAATCGTACGAAATTCAAAGTACTGGATTTTAGGATGACTGAGATAAATGGGTGTTCTAGAGAGCTAAGTCAATGCAGTAGTAAAAAGTATTAGAGGATGATTTCATTCAAAATTCATCTATTATAACTTACCATATACCATACTTAAAAGACAAGAAACTGCTCCTCGTTTCCGATTACTCCAACACAAATTACCTAAGACTTATTTCTTCTTCTTCTTCTTTGACTTTACAGTCCATTGTGAATCTTGGCCTCCCTATCAATTAAACCCCAGCAATGTCTGTCCAAAGCTTTTCGTTTTTAGTTAGTCACGCCCATCTTTTCCAAGTCCTCTTCCACATCAGCAATCCAGCTCTGAAGAGGGCGCCCTCTTCTTCTCTTTCCAGGGAAAGTCGCCTGGGAAACTTTTTTGGCCATGCTTGTATCTGGCATCCTTTCCAGATGTCCTAACCAGCTGATCCGTCTAGATTTAATAAATCTTACTATATTTTTATGCTGTATAAGGTCTTCTATTTTCTGATTATTCCTTATTCGCCATGCTCCTTGAGCGTACAGAGGACTGAACACGTGCCTCCATATCTTCCTTTCGAAGATCCTTTGGGCTTGCTGGTCAGTGTCCAGGTCTCTGCGCCACAACACACAGCGGGTCTAATAAGAGATCTGTATAGCCTGAGTTTTGTCCTTTTGGATATTAAATATACTTATTTACATGACAATAATTAGACCTATTTGGAAAAAAAGGAGTTGAGCTTTGGGACGCCTCTAAACTTTCCAAATCTTCTCATATCCAATCCTTACAATTCGAAATCCTTTGTAAAATCCTCAATGCTGCTTATTATGTCACAAAAAAACTTATCCATAAAGATCATGATGAGCCATTTGTCCCTGATATATATTATTTCATAGTAAACTCCATTCCCAGTCGAATCCACTTAGCCTTCCAGCTTGTCACACACTCAATGCCCGATAATCCTCCGAGGCGTCTGAAAAGATGATGGCCGAAAGACATTCTAATATAGAACTTTTATTGAAGTGTTACAAGAGAGCAGTTCTTTACCTGTCATTGTAATAATTTTGCCCAAATTTCCTTGTTGTATATAATGTATTGAGTAATAAATATCAATAAATAGTTTAAAAAAATATATATGTTACTTACAGATCATTGTAAAATATGCAAAGAAATGGTACCTCAAAGAGCCTTACCTCGCCTGAGTAGACGTCGAAAGCATAGAGCAAGTCAAAGGGGATGGCGGCCAAGAGGTCGACGACGAACCAGCCCTTGAGGTAGTTGAGGGCGATGGAGCTGCTCTTGGAGACCACCTCCCCCTTCTTACTCACGAACGTCGTGCGGAAGTTGAGAATGATATCTGGCAACATTACAAGGAGCAATAAGTTAAAACTAGGAAATTTAATAAAGAATTATATTCAGTGACGTATAATTAAGTAAAAATAAAATATTGATAACAAACAACAAAAATAAGTAAAAAAAAAAAGTAGAGGTTACAAGCCTGACTTTTTTCGTTGAAATCAATATAGCTCCTGAACAGAAGGTCCTAACGACAAATGTTACATAACAAAAACATATTTTCCATTAAATTTCTCACCAGGAAACTGTCGTCGAACATTCGATCCGAGAAGTACTAACAGAGCTAGAGCGTTTCAAAAAGTTACATTTTGACTTTAAAAAAAAAAAAAACGTTACACCAAAAAAGTAATGGACCGCCAAAAAACAAACAAACATCCATGTCAAAAAGGAAAGAAACACGTTAAGAATGAGGATACACTTTTAACTGTATAAAAATCACACGAAATTACCGTGAAAATTTATTTTTATAATTTTCTGGCAAATAGGAACAATCCAAATAGAATTTCACTATTTTCTTTAGTTGACACTTCACCCAAGATAGCTGATGTTATATCTAAGTATGATATGTGTAAATAATATGCGATTGAATATTCCAGCCTCAGTGACAGGTTGAGTGCCAAAGGTGGTAGTTGAGAGTTATTGAGGTTCTCCCAACCTTTATCCACTTTACCCTTTTCACCAAGCTGAGTGGGTTCAGGTGCAGATCCAACTCAAGTGAAAAATATATCATTTAAGTATCTCATAAATATGGTAAAATGAAAAGGCAAGGTTAATGTTTTACTGACAATTTTGTCAGAATAATATGTATTTTTGAGAATGAAAATAATTTTATCATTAGAACCTCACTAATCCGGCCAAAGGCTAGAGCGGAACGGTAAAATGGCCGGATTAACCGGAGATTTCAATGAATGACATTTTTTTAAAGGTTAAAAATGTATTTTAATTATATTAAATGCCATATATTAACATTTAAAAAAAATAAAAATATACATATACACCAATAGGCTAATATGTTTGCATAAAAATGTTTTAGCCAGTTATTCATGTATAGGATCATTAGCCATAATAACACTCCATTGTGTTTGTTTTATAGCAAACTATCTGATTTTTAAAATCGTTCATAATAAAGTACGCTCTAAACATCTTTTTAAAAGAGATATATAGGCAAAAACCGTTAAAAAAATAAATGTCTGTAACTTTTTGAAAAAAATTCGAAAATTTGTAATCCTGTATCTGTCACCGTTTAAGATACTGAGTTTATTTTCTGCACAAATAAGATTACATCTAGTCTTGTCAAAATTTATACATAACGAGCTTTTTTTCAGAACCAACCGTGCAGCAAATATTTTGTTGAAACGTAATAAAGGACGAAATATTTGACGTTTTAACGCTACCAATCAGCGAGAGGTGACGCATCTGGATGAAAAACTTAGATTTTCGTACACAAGTACTACACTGACATTATATAATTAAATCAAAACTACCCGACCTTTTGCATACTTACAATTTTATTACAATTGCAAAATGTACAATTTTAATGGACTGTTTGGGATTCCACCAAAATATTGTTCCTCCACCCCCCGAACTCCGCGGGAGGAACGGATTACCCGGAGAGCCAGTCTAGCGGAAATCGGATTAGTGAGGCTCAACTTAAAACTGTTTCCTTATCTTCCTTTGAGTATCAATTATAATTAATTTTAATCTAGTTTCAGAAAGGTCAACGAATAAACAATGTTTATAAATTCAAAAACCACTTTAAAAAGTTCTAAAATATAAGTATTATTCTAAAATTACCAACAAAAAAAAATATTTTTTTCGAACAACGTTTATACAAAGGTGATGTGGTCAACATACTTGTACAATCGCTATGTTTTCACCTTAATCTAAAGTGGAGAAGTTTACAGAAGTACAAACTTGGTAGGGAATGAATTTGTCTCAGGAGGGTCTACCAACTCCAGAGTCCTTCCACGGCTGATAAAACAGAAGCATTTTCTGCCCACAGCCGGACACAGACCGGTAGTTGTCCAACTATTTTACTTTGAAACTCGATTTGTCCGGTACACTATTCGGTAACGGTTCGGATCGGCGACACCACCAAACTAGGTTGACCCGCGCTACACCGACCAGTTCGATCATTACGCTTCACTTCATGTTTACATTTTTCGATAGTTCATTCCTATAACCTCACATGTAAACAATCACTTCTAATGTTTCAACTTGGATTGTGTTGTTTAGTTTGTTATACTGATATTTAGACTTCTTAAATGTAAATAAGTGAAACAGAAGTTAACAAAATGAATTTCATAAAGGATTAAGTGTTTTATGAATTCATGTTTTCTTATTTCATCTAATCTTATGTGTAACAGTGTTATAAAACTTAAGAAGATTAATTAGTACATGGATTTGGTGTTTTACATATTTATATTTGTTCTATCAATTTAAGTGATAAAACTTACAACTTGTAAAAGTGTTATGAAACTTGACAAGATTTATTTGTACATGGATTTGGTGTTTTATATATTTGTATTTGTTGTTTCAATTTCAGTATACATATTTTGTGAATGGATTCTTTGTCATCCATATTACTTTTTGTGCTAAAGTGAGACAGATTGTATAATTAATTCAATAAAACATATCAGTTTATAAATAAATGTGAGAAAGTATATCACAGGTTTTTTATGTTTTCTTATTTCCACTTCCATGAGAAAAATATAGCAGAAATTAACATCATCACTTTCAACTAGGATTCTGTCTTATATTATATAATGGCTTATAACATGGAGAATTGACAATGTGAAAATAATCACATATTAAGAGGTAAATGACACATTACTATATAATTGTAGAACTATTGGTATAATGTTATAGATTAATGTGTTTTTAAAAAAAATTAGAAGCCTGATGATGGAACGTTATCTTCGAAACATGTAGCTACAAATGTTAAATAAATAAGAGTTATGCCAAATAAATTCTTAAGGATTCTGTCTTTTTTATATTTATAATTTGTTATTTTCACTTCTCTGACAGAAAGTTCATCAGGAATTAACTTTACTGGTGGTTCAGTAGTATATTAATTGTTGATTAAATTAATATTAATTCAAAATTTATTTAGTGTCTTATATTTCGATATTTCCACTATTTCTCATTTTAATATTAGAAGGTAAACAGAAGTTAATATTACTTTGAACAAGGATTTAGAGTTTCTCAGTAAATGTAGGAGAATAACCTTTCCCCTCTAAAAGCAGCGACTAGAACATCGAAATAAACCGGTACAAGGTTAGAATCGATAAAAGGTATTCTGAGCGCGTTTAGGGGTTGGTGTCGCCGATCCGAACCATTACCCACTATTCATTCAGTTACTTGTTTTCCTCATAATATAATGTAAACATTTATTTATTTTTTTAATCTTAAATTATTAATTTATCACATTTTAAGGTACCGTGTACTGCACCATCTTCGGCGCAGAGGTTCCATCTTCTAGTATCGGATTATAAATTGTATTTTAATTTAGGTTGCAGATCCGAGTATTTTTCAGAAATTTCATAACTTATTGTTTACGAGTACTGTTTCTTGAATGAAACATCGCTGAAGATGTGCACCACAGAAAGAGGGGTGCAGCAACTTGAGCACATTGGCTGTACTCTTCTTAAAAAATAGTTTACGTATGGTATTATATTATCTTATGCGTAAAAAAAATCTAGCTTCGGTATGTATATGCCCATAAAACTCGAAAAGTAGTCGATGGAGTGTTAGAATCGATATAAGGTATTCTGGGCGTGTGAAGGGGCTGGAGCCCCGCTTGTGGACTGGTACCCTGATTTTAACTACATATATGTACTTTTAATTTTTCAATGTAGTTTTGAAAAAATTTATGGTTCCCACACTATTTTAAAAAATCATAACTACAGAAATCCCGCCCCTTTCTTTTTTCCCCTTTGTTGCCAAGATTACTCGGTAGAATGAAGGTTGGTTTAAAGATTTTAGATTTTATGCTAATGTTCTTAAAGTTAAAAAGTACATTTTTTTTTTTTTTTTTTTTTTTGGATGACATCCAAATCAATACTGAAATATTGCCTTAAAATGCACACTAGCAAATAACATTTTAGTCTTATATGTCATACTGCTATTAATTATTCAAACAAAATAATTCATTTTTAACAAAGCAGTTAACACGGTATGTGATGAGGGAGGAGGCTGATTCACGGCATGATGATATTGTTGGGAGACAATGCGGACAGCGCCAGAGATGGGCCAACAGCAAATAGTTGTCATGGCGACATGTTTGTTATGTTTCTCATCGCTACCAGATATATGTATTATGATACATGTCCAATATCAAACGTTAGACATTGAAACTTCGTCCCATTGGGTGATTGCCTGACATTCATATAGTTAATATTAGACATATATCTTGATATTAGAAAAGGTTAATTACATAGCGAAATTAATGACAATATGTTAATAAGTTAGACAATAAGAAAAATAAAGAAAGTTAACGGTCAACAAAAGTAAACTTAAACCTCTCTAATATGCCCTTATAGTACGGATAACTGTTTACGACTGAATGAAATTTAACAATAAAAAAACTTTGCTCATTGTTGGCGGTAAAACTCACTGTAGTTTAGTGCTTGTGTATGTGAGGTTAGTAAATTATTATTATTTAGGGGTAGAAACAAAAAAAAAAATTAAAACTTAAAATGATAAATGAAAACATTTCTGCCGGAGACAATTGTCCAGAGATCTGAAAAAGGTGATAATGAGAGATTAAGGTCGGGAAAATATAATGGGCAATGTTTCCTAACCAATTTCCATTTATTTATCCCTAGTCAACTTTGCAGTATGAGGCCGAACATTGTCTAGAAGGATCATCATCATCATAGGTGGAGCGACATTCCGTCACGGAAACTGGGCCTCCTCCAAAAGTATCCACCAGTTCGCTCGGTCGTTTGCCACAGCTTTCCAGTTTCGGGCTCCAAGAAGGGCCCGCGCGTCCGCAGAAACCAAGTCCATCCATCGCACGCTCGGTCGTCCAACTCGCCGTTTCCCATAGAGCTGTTCCGTCAGCATCATTTTCGGGATCTCGTTGGCAGCAATCTTTCCACCTGTCCCGCCCATCGAAGTTGTCCGAGCCTCACGAACTTGACTATGTCGACATCGTTGTAGAGTCTCGCTAGATCTGCATTACTCCTTCTTTTCCAAACTTTGTCCTGTCTAACAGGCCCAAAAATTCGTCTAAGAACGTTCCTTTCTAAGACAAACGATAAGATTTTGGAAAATATTTTGGTTCTTTATCAGCTGATAGCTGTTGATATGATCGCCGAATATTGTCCTACAATACCCACTTTTCATCAAAAGTGATGATTATTTCAAATATATATATATATATATATATATATATATATATATATATATATATATATATATATATATATATATATATATATATATATATATATATATATATATATATATGTATGTAGCAGAGCAAGGTTGATAACAATGCCGTCCATAACCTCCTTGCTTAGAGTTCTACAAGTACGGACACAGAGAACAGAACATATGCTGAGAAGGCTATGATATAGTTGCAACGGTGTTGTCTTATGATGTGACTGGTGGAGTGTCGGCTCTGGGGTGTGCACACCAATAGCGCTCAATTAGTGACTGTAAGTCTGCTATGGAAAGAAATAAGCATTGTTTATATATTTTTTAATAGTGTTGTACGTAAAGTGTTGTACGTAAATTTTTAATATTCATTCATTTTCTTTTTTATTATTAGTTATAGCTCCTTATAAATTAAAACTTGTAATTGTTTGTTCAGTTTAAATGTAAATATAACAAAGTGTTTTCCTTAGTTGTAATAATTGTAAAAAGACAATGGTTAATTACACCACGTGTTTTTAAGTAACCCTCACTTCAATCGATTACCTACCAAAGAGGTATATATATATATATATATATATATATATATATATATATATATATATATATATATATATATACAGGGTGAGTTGCTACTCGTGGGACAAACTTCACCAGTAGATTTGACACCAAAAAATGAACAAAAAAGTTCATATTAACCATGGTCCGATTCTCAACCATTTCGTAATAATTTCGTTTTTTCTCGATTTTGAAAGATGTCGAAAAACCGTGATATCTTTTAATCTAAAAACTTCTCCGAAAATCTGATAGCACCGTTAAAATCTATATTAATTTTTCAATAAGATTATTATCATAGCAAATTATTTGGGCCTCTTTTTTGTGCTTTATTTCAGCCAGAACAACAAAACAAGTGAAAAATTTCGTGAATCGGAAAATGTTTAAAGTAATCCAGAGTTTTTTATTTTAGTCTCAGATGGCAGCAAATTTGAGGAAACATATCTTATTTAATTGCGCTTCTAACGCACTGATCATTTTTTAATTTGGCGTTTTTGAGAACAAGAAATCGATGACATTAAGAGAAAAAATGATGGTTCAAGGATTGTTAATGTTTGAGAGATTTGCATTTAGATTTGAAAAAAACAAAAAACAAATACATAGAAACTCACCATTAATCTTTAAAATTCATTTATTTTTAATAATTTTAATTTATGTCCAAATTGGAAGCCGTTCTCCGCTATACACAAACGTGTCCGTTTTCTCATACTCCCAACTGTCACACCAAAACAGAGAACACGTCGAAGTTTTTCTGCAGCAGCGAAGATCCTTGCTCTCAAATCGTCTGTGTTTGTCACTTCATGTCTATGTTTGTGTGATAGACTTGTTCCTTGAGATATCCCCAGACGAAATAGTCCATGGGGTTAAGATCAGGAGATCTTGGTGGCCATAGGACTGTCCCACCTCGGCCGATCCACGTTTCGAATGTTCGGTTCAAATACGTCTGAACTATTCTAGAGGAGTGCGGAGGCGCACCATCGTGCTGAAAAATTAGGTTTTCCCTCAATTGTAAAGGAAGGTCCTCCAGCAAGGTGGGCAGCGTGTTTTGGAGAAAATTTAAATAAATTGGGCCTGTTAATCTCGCCGGAAAATCTAAGTAGGGACCGATGAGTACATTTCCAATAACTCCCGCCCAAACATTGATTGAAAAACGTCGTTGGGAATGTTGCTGACGACTTGCATGTGGAAACATTGTGCAACATTAACAATCCTTGAACCATCATTTTTTCTCTTAATGTCATCGATTTCTTGGTCTCAAAAACACCAAATTAAAAAATGACGAGTGCGTTAGAAGCGCAATTAAATAAGATATTTTTCCTCAAATTTGCTGCCATGTGAGACTAAAATTAAAAACTCTGGATTACTTTAAACATTTTCCGATTCACAAAATTTTTCACTTATTTTGTTGTTCTGGCTGAAATAAAGCACAAAAAAGAGGCCCAAATAATTTGCCATGGTAATAATCTTATTGAAAAATTAATATAGATTTTAACGGTGCTATCAGATTTTCGGAGAAGTTTTTAGATTAAAAGATATCACGGTTTTTCGACACCAGGTAGTGGTATCTTTCAAAATCGAGAAAAAACGAAATTATTACGAAATGGTTGAGAATCGGACCATGGTTAATATGAACTTCTTTGTTCATTTTTTGGTGTCGAATCTACTACTAATTTTCTTTTCTTTTTTTTTAATTGAGAAGCTAAAGATGAAGCTGTTGTAAGTTGAATAATCCTATTCACCTATGATAACTTGTAAGGTACCAATTTATCAATTATTTTTTATATTTTCCATTCGATGTAGCAATCTCCAGGCTATTACTTGTGAAATATTTAACTCCTTATCTATTTCCGCATATGTTTGATGCGGATCCGAATCAATTAATTCTCGAATTTCCTGTTCGTTGGCAACTTGAGGTCTTTCAGAACAAGCGTCATCTTCAAGCGTTTCATCCAAAATATATCTTTACGCTCAGGTAGTACTTTTTCACCAAGGCGGAGCATATTTTTCGAGTGGCCTCGATTGCCTTCAAGCAAAGTTTAAAAGCATATAATAAAATCAGATCGAATTTGAATTTTAAAACTCACGATTTGAATATATTTCTTTAAACATTGAACAGTGATTGGACTAAAAGGTAATCCCTATTTCAAAGACAGTAAACAATATTGTTTGCATTGGAAAAGGTCGAATTGAAAACAGAATTATAATTAAGACAGTAACTAAGACCAAATAAATCTTAATTAATTAAAAAAAAAAAAAAGAGGACTTTTGAAACAGTATTTTGGGATTCGGACAGATTTAATTCATGAAGATTTTATTTAATGAACAAAAAAATATTATACATTGTCATTTTGAAAGGCAGAGGAAATTCTAATAAAATTAACATGTATCCTCCATTAAACATTATACGACTTAATGTTAATTAATGCCGGAGGGAGCTACAGCTAAAGGTTAGTCAATGAATAAAGAATGGTTGGAGGAATCAGCATTTTGGTGGGAAACTGCGATGTAGGGTTCTTCCTTTTTCGAGAGAGTTGAGACGACTCTTATCTCATTGTCACGAGTCAAGTCATGTTATGGGGCGATTTTAAAAATAAACTAATATCTTTAAGTGAAGAATATAACCTTCAGTAATAATTATTAAAATTACAAGTGATAATTTTTTTATGTTTTTACTTTAATGATTTATCTAAACCTGTCAAAGTATATACCGACAATCAGCGGGACGTTGGCTTGATATAAATGTGCAAAAAGTGACTTGTTAGGCATGGAAAATAAAGATACGCAACGCAATTATTCCTAGGTATTCATTTGCCTAATGAAAATTTTGAAACTTATATATGAAAAGTTACAGGGTCTCCTGAACCACGAAGTCGATCTACGGCTGAAGAAACAGAAATTAAATTTTCAGCCTTCAGCCGGGCTCGAACTTGGGAGCTAAAGTCCTAGTCCAGGCAACGAAGATCAAAAAAGAGCAAACAGCGGAAATAATTCACGTAGAAGCCAATTTTGGCGCAGTAGTAGGGGAAAGTTTTCTTCACAACATACTATAAGCACTGAGGGGTGTAGGCGGAGCTAAGGGTGGGGTCTCTAAAGGTCCTTTTTTTCAGGTTTTCGTTAATAACTCGAAAACTACTGCCTCTCGTGAAAAAAAATGTCTATTGTTATTTAATCTATATAAAACTAGCTGAAAGTACCCTGCTCCGCTACGGTTTAATATCATTAGGATGAAGGACAACTTAAATTTGTAAAAGTTAATGTTAACGTTGATAATTATTATTACTTAAATAAACCTAAAGAATTCCATTCTTAGAATAATTTCAATAAGTAAATTTGACAATTCGCAAAAGTTAATTTTATATTATTTTGATAGTCCTCCAGTGAAGCTTCGAGGCTGCACAACCATCTTACCCAGCTCTGATACCAGACCATCAGCTTTTCTTAATAAGTAAATAAGGCTAAACTAAAGTAAATATGGTTTTTCGCCTTCTCGCTCCATCAACATATAGGCGTAAAAATCAGCAGCAGACGCAGTTTTCTGAAGTGGTGTATTGGTGTTTGAGTCACGCTGAAGGATGTTAATACTGTACCCATCTTCTCCATGGTAGAACATGAGATGATACTGAAGAGAATCATTAACTTGAATGAACTCACTGATTCTTATCATTTTTTCTCCCTATATCGAACTGGCCTTACATGTCATCACCAGAGAACATAAGTATTTTAACCTCCTCTTTAAAATAAGTCTTTTAATAGCTTCTCGTCACGAAACAACTCAAGCCTGTAAGGGTCCACCACATCGATCGTATTTTTGTTAGTTTACAACTATAAGGAACTTAATTTGTGGTGAAAGTGTGCGGCTTAAACTCCTGACCTATTTTTAAACTTAGCTTATCTCCAAATACCATATGACAATTAATCTATTATTATTCACCTAATAAAAAATTTAATAGCATTTTTCGCGAATTAGCCGCGATCCAGGCCGATTTTTTAGAATTCCTTTCTTAGCGAGCACCTACGGCCCTAGAGGAAGCTATATATCGAATTTCATTCCAATCCGTTCGGTGGTTTCTGAGATTTCGTGTTAAATGAGTGAGTGGTATTTGACAAATATATAGTAGATTTGCTACAAAAAAAGTTGTATACATTTTTTTGCTGGGACCAAAGCATAGGGAGATATGGAGCGGGAGAAATTGAATGCATGCGATAAGTCGGACTTCTCCGTGAAAACACGTTTGTCGGTACTCTTTTGGCTGTAACTCTTTTTTTGTCCGATCTAATATTTCTTTGTTTCATCTGAAAGCTGTTTAAATTTATATTAGAACCCGTAGATGAAATTTATGGTGGTGTTGAATTGGTATATATATTTTATTGTTTTCCCTTCCGGAGTACCCTAACGTTTTGTATTTAATAAAATAATACATCATGTTCATTTTACATAATGCATGAATTGCGAGTTATAGCGTAATGTTATATTGTTCACGAATTAATAGTTTTAAGGTAGAATATCTTTACAGAATAACTACGAAAGACAAATATCTGAAAACTCAAATTAATCTAGTGTTTTTTCTTTAAATTTTTGTTTTAGTCAATCCTTGTCCTTTTTCTTCAGTACTGACAACTAGAAATTAATATTTTTGTTTAGTCTCCCGATCTTTTGATAATGATTTGATTGTTGGGGTTTCCTGTTCTGGAAAGTCGTACATATTATTGAGCGTGAGAGAAAGTCAGTCCGAAGATGTACTCCAACATTTTTCAGAGTCTGGCCATGCGCTTCGTCAATATTAATAGCACAAGAAACTTTAATAGGAAATTTTAATCTATTGAATTGATATGGTAGATTAGTAAAGACCATTGGGATTCCAAGAATAAATGCCATTTCTCCAGTGGCATAATCTAAGGTCCAGTGAGAATTATAGCTTTAATCTTTAAACTGGTACCATTGCACAGATTAAATGTTTCAAGGTAAATGTTGAAAGTCAGGTAAACACACTTGGACTTCCAATTTTTAATTTTAATGTAAGAGATGGACAGAGAATATTTACTGAATTGCTGGCGATATATCGATCAATTTTCAAACTCCACATATCGCATCACACATTTTTCTATTTTCAATAACAATTTAATTGAAAATAAGTAAATTTTGTCATCAATTGCAAGCTCTAGGTAATACCACTGTAGCCTCTCATGCAAATTGGCGATCGCTACCTATCGTTCGATCTTCAAAATTTACTTGAATCTACATATTTATCGCATTTTTAATAAAAATGAATTTAAATATCTGTAAATTTTATTAGAGCTAAAATCACCTTTAACTATGAAGAGGGTGTGGTTAAAGTTTGATATAGATCGGTTCAGTAGTTTTCGTGGATAACTTTAACGAAAAAAGGTTTGTTCTATTATACAGTAGTATGGATAATGGGGTTGAATTGACATAATGAATTTAAACAAAAAAATCAAGAAACTCATTCAGCATCATAGATAAGTCATTCTCTATTCGCAATGTAGCATTTTTACAAATATTATTTTGTTGCAAACTCAAAGACTATAAGCAAGAGAATGGCTCCAGCTGTACGGTGAGTGGAAACTGCCGAAAAGAGAGGTCAATGACCCATTGCTGGAGAACCGTGACGTACTTAAGCAGTTCAACAAGTGTCCCTGGCGGACAGTTATTGGCTCTCCGGCCCGATCAGCTGGCTACAGGAGAGTCTTGTCTGCCTCTAACGCGAGATTTTTATTTTTATTATCTTTATGCGTGGGTCGTATGTTGGATTAATTCTACATGTCCCAGGCAGCTTGCATAATCCGTGCAAGGTAGGGTGCTGACTTGAATATTAATAAGGTCAAATCCGGGGATTCGATGCCGACAGTATCAACCGTCACTCCCTATATAGGAGTCAGTGAAAAGAGAAATCTCGAATCCTCCCATTTACGTCTCACTCTACCTTTCGTAAGTTTTACACTTCAAACCATCAACTCTCAACATGCAGGCCATCAACAGTGCACTCTCCGTTCATCCGCTGCTTTTCCTTTATAACTTCAATGTTTTTTATTATTTTCATGACTATTAATCAGTGGGAATTAGTAGGAAATGTGGATGAATTATTAGAACTAATGAAAATAAAATAAATTACATCGATAATAAAATAAATTTAATGTTATGTAATGTACGAGCTAAGCTTATTAATAACCATTGGCACTCATTACACAATATCGATGAAGTATAGTGCACTATTTGATGTTACATTTTCATCACATCGTCTTTTTCGATTAGCAATACATTACGAGGAGTTATCATCACTCCCAAATGTATTTTATTTTTCTTTGGGGTTTTTCTATGGTGTGGTGTTTAATATAATTGAAGTGGCTCTACTCTTTCCACCAGTATTTCTGAATTTTTCTTCGAAGATATACGAATGCTTCCTTAAAGCCATTCTCCCAGGTTCTGCTGGGTCTACTCTGTGGTCTTCTGCCCTCTAGGTTAGTCTAGAGTGACCACCCAAGGTATCAGACATGGTTGCAGTCTCAGTCCATTACTATCCAGCTGAAGAAGGGTCGTCGCATCTGCATCAGGTTTTATATATTTCTTCATCTAGAAGTTTCATAGGAATCCCATAGCTTTTTACGCTGAAGACATAGTCAGGCCAACGTAACATGATAAGATTGACAATCCTTTCAACATAATGCTCATTAAGAAAGGAGCATACCTTAGAATCTATGAAGGAACTTTCAAGGTGCAATTAGTTTCATTCATTTCAATTGATTTTTTAAAAAAAAATTTTTTTTTTTTTTTTTTTTTTTGGTTAAATACTTTATTTTGGGTATTTGATACATTTTGGAAGTCACATTAATGAAATTATTAATCATAACATATCAGTAGAAATATACACCAACATCACCATCGCGAGAATAAATGTTAATTGATATAAAATCAGAAATAAAAATTTTTTCACACATAAAGACTGACATTTTTGTTCACACATTTTTCACCGACTTTTGGCTTTAGTGACTGGCTGAAGACCATATTGTGAATATTTGTCCATTATAAACAGACCATATACACCATTAGGATTTGTTTTTAACTAAACGAAAGCTCGCATTTCAATCTAAATAAAACCATCATCATTTTATGCGACATTACCCAATAAATCTGTTTTTAATCTTGTTATTCAGACTTTCTTTTTGGGTGCTGAGTTGTTACAAAAGTACTTATGCATGAACAAAAATTCCAACTCTCATAATTAATTTTATAAGAATGTTATAGTTCTAATTATTTATAACAATTTTACTATCATAAGATTACTTGAGGCTTGAGTTATTTGTCATTTGCATTTATAAAACGCATGCGCGGTGTATGAAGGAAAAAGACAAAAGCGCAAAGGCAGAAATTCGTTCCACCGCAGAAATTCGTGCCATAAGAGAGTCAGATTTCAATCGCAACACTGCCGTACTTTGGTTGGTTTGAAATGGTTTTGGGAAAGAGGGATACTTCGTATTTGGTGGAACTTCGAATGTGTTTTGCATTTTGAGCTTGTTCATTCTTGTCCGTCAAAGGGCTCAAACCTATAATGTGACCATAGAGGAAAACTGAACATGTCCACTTCAGAAAATTGTAAAATAAGAGCAACAGTCCTCCCCCTGCTGTTAAAAAAAAAAAAAAAAAAAAATATATTTATATATATATAAATATATATATATATATAATTTAAGTCCTTGATAAATTTCTATTAACGAAAACTAAGTATAGTAGTGTGTGCAGCTAGCAAGGCTTGTTCAGAAAAAAAAAAAAAATGACTGAAAGTGGAAATGTTCAATTTTCAAAGATAACTCCTCAATTTGATTTATGAGTGAGAGGATGAGTTGTGAGTGCAATGTACAATACTTTGGTCAACAGGAACCGTTTCGAAACACAACAATGCCCCTGTTTATCTTTCTCGTTTGACCAAAGAATAATTATCGGATTCAAAGTCCTGCTTATAGCCTAGATATTGCATCACCAGATTATGTTTTGCTTAGATCAACTGTTCAGTTTTGAAAAGTTCGGACTTTTGATGATTACCATGACTTCATAATTGGTTGTAAGGAGTTCTTTGCCTCAATACGAAAGAGGTGGTACCTGCAACTAATAGAATTACTGACGAGAGTATTCAATAACGTATTTAATAAGTAATCGGAAGTAAAGCTATACTTAAACACGAGGATTTTCGTAGCATCTTAGTATTACTTCACACCGTTGTTTCACCTAATAATTCGACACCAGTGACTCAGTTGAGAGAGAAGCGCTGAGATCTCATTTGACCTGGCTTGGTTCAGCATCCCTCAGATGCTTGTGTAACGTACAATTAAGTATGATTGTATTTTTAACTTAATTTAATTTTAATTTTTACTATTTTCATTAACAGGCCTTTGACCGAGTATGGCATCCAGAACTGTTTTATTAACTTCTCCAATTCCTTCCTTCTACACAATTCTTCATTCTATGTTCCTATCTTTCGGGTAGAGTATTTAAAATTAACCATTATTCTATATACTCGTCCATCTTTCGTAAGACGGCTTGCATTTTTCAAGGTAGTATCCTCGGTCTTATTCTTTATACCGTGTATACAGCTGACATCCCAACTCACCCTAATACTATCCTCACAACCTATACTGATGACACTAGCGTGTCTCTTGAAGAATGTTGTCATGACTGGAGAGTTACTACCTCAGTCTGTCTTCCAGCATCTTTTAATGGAGAACCCTTAAATAAAGTCAAACAAATACGACACTTTGGGTTTTTTGGGGACGAGATTCACCTGGAACCCCCCTGGAAAGATTGAAGAGACAAGAAGCTGCACGTCGGTTTCGACTGCTCCAACACTTTCTTGTTTGTTTGTTTATTTCGTTTAACGTCATTTTATGCTGCTATGGCTAATCGGACGATGCTACGGTGGGAGTCCTAAATTTTGCCTATCCAGGTATAATTAGGATAGGGATCTTTAACGAGTACCTGACATCGCACAGGCTCGGGACCTCCATTTTACGTCCCTTCCGAAGGACTTGTATAGCTAAGGATTTTTTACTCCCTTTAAAAAACCCTAAGGTCATCTGCCGGGCTGCGAACCCGCGATCTTGGGTTTAGTAGGTTGCTATGCTAACCACTACACCACAGGTGACCCCCCAACACTTTCTTGACAACTTACAAAAATCCCAACACACTACAAGAAATCCATCTATATTACGGTTATCAGGCCTATTCGGACGATATAGAGCTATGGGGATCCACCTGAAATTCTACCTGCATACAATCTAAAATCCTTCGAAAAATTCTTAATGCTCCTTACTTTGTCACAATTGATCTGATCCATAAGGACATTAATATCCCGTATGTCGCTGATTAGGCAAATACCAGATACCTTTCCTTTCACAATAAACTTAATACTCATCCAAATCCACTTGTTTCAAAATTTGTTTCCTATTCCATTTCTGGGTGTCTGAAAAGAAGATAGCCTCGGGATCTTCTTCTGTTGTAGATATTTCGTCAGAGTGCTACCAATGGGTATGTTCTCTACACGTTTTGTATTATTTTGCATTGTATACCTCATGTTTACCAGATGTATTTAGTGACACAGTCGTAAATTTCCGAGAATAAAAAAAAAAACTTTCATTGTACATATTGTATGAATGAATCTTTGTCAGTCATATTACGCATTGCCTTGAGTGAGGCAGCTTGTTACTATGCAAAATAAAAATGTATAAAAAACATTACTATTATTATTGCTTTTACATTTATATTTATATTTTTTATGTAATATATTTTATAGCATTTTTCTTTTCACTTTCTATAAATTGTATAGTTTGAAGTTCTTTATTATTTTTTCCCACGTTATTTGTTGTATTATATATTAGATTTTTTATTTTATTTATTTTTTTTTTTTTATCTTCATTTTATATATTTCTGATTGTACATATTGTGAAAATGGATCTATTAAGTTATCCGTATCACTTACAGACCTATTTGAAGCAGATTGTAAAACTTTCTCAATAAAAGATTGATTAAACAAACTAAACCCAAGTGTTTTCTTAATAATTTAGTCAACTTAACCACTTTTAAAAAATCTTCGAACTTCGTTTTTCATATTTAAATCAATTAACATAATTATTTGAAAAGAAATGTTGGACTTCCGAATCCATTAAGCTATGGATTGTGTAATTTTATGCTGTTTAAATAAATGAGGAAATTTCAGAAGAGATCAAGCTCAATTTAAATGATTAACAGCAAGTATCCCAACTTCTGGAGGCTATTTTGACTCTCCAAGGGGTTGGAGCATTACGAGAGCTTGCGAAACCGTTGACACTGAAATATAGCAGATGTGACTGGACTTGCAAATCCTTCTGTTCCTAAATCAACAGTTCTTATCAATTATATCACACAGTACAACTGAAATCTCTAAACATATATATATATATATATATTCGTTTTTAGAAATAGGTTTTATAGACAAAATATAACAATTTACCTTCCTCAAGAATAATATAGTAAAAATAACCAGAATCTAATCAAATTTTAGCCAAGATTTTGGGTTTCTGGATAACAGAGAGGATGGAAGATAGATTTTCTGAATGGAAATTCAAACTGTTTTGTAATTGCTATGTTTGCTAGTTACAATATTGGTATCTTAATTTCGCATATAATTTTAAATATAATATGAGATTAAATAAGGTTCGTTTGTAAATATTTTATTATAGTTATGATATGAAAGGTAGTTTCTAGTACGTCCAAGTTCTGAGTGGGTTCCCATACTTTTGCTGAGTACGTCCAGGTGTAAGGTGTGGATAAGGGATTTGTTTCGATAAGCTCTGTGGAGATCTACAGCCTGCATAGCAGGCGATAGTCGATTTTCCCATAAATTTTATATTAAAGTTACAGGAGAGAATTTTATTTTAAAAGCGGTGCGGGAGTATGCGCGCCGATTTCCAAATAGAAGAGTGCCTAATTGACGAGTATTTTCGTTAACTTTTAATAGACTACGAGAGACTGGGTCATTCTTAATACGTAATAAAGGCGACCAATTCCAGGCAGCAATAAGAGTAGATTATCGGAGAAGAAATGGTGTCCAACGCCACTTCGATAACAATCCTGAGACTTGCATCCGAAGAGCATCTGCTGCATTAGCCATATCGCGGCAAGCAATATGGCGAACTTTGAAAGGTGATAATCGCTACCCATACCATCTTCAAAATGTTCAGAATTTATTACCTCAAGATTATGTCAAGAGATTGAATTTTAGTAACTGGTTTCTTGACAAAATTCGCGATGATAATTTATTTCCATTAAAAATTTCATGGTCCGATGAAGCTACCTTTACAAGATGAGGAATTGTTAATCAAAGAAATTATCACGTATGGGCTCTTGAAAATCCCAGAGCTATTAGAGAGGATAGGTTTCAGCATGAATTTGTTATTAACGTTTGGCTTGGAATTTGGAACGGATTACTGGTGGGACCATATTTTTTACCTGGAAGATTGAATGGTATCACATTTACAAATTTTTTGGAGAACGACTTTTCTAATTATTTAGATGACATTCCCTTACAGCAGCGGATTGAAATGTGGTTCCAACTCAATGGATGTCCAGCTCATTATAGCAGAGTTGCTCGAGCTTGGCTGGATATAAATTATCCACAACGATGGATTAGACGTGGAGGAGTAGTACCTTGGCCACCCAGATCACCTGATATGACACCCGTGGATTTCTTCGTATGGGAAACCTTGAAGCAGAAAGTTTATTCGGTGTCAATCAACTCAAGAGAGCAATTAAGAGACCGAATCATAGATGCAGTGCACCAAATAACATCAGAACAATGTTAGGTGCAATTTATCAAGTGAGTGCTAGATGTAATGCTTGCATTGGTGCAAGAGGACAACATTTTGAGCAATATTTACATTAAAAAGAACATAACATAAATATAAATGTAAATAAATAAGTATAAAAATGAAAACTTGTTTTGTTTCTTTTTTTGCGATTTTCTCTAAAACTAAGCAAAAACGAGTAAATCTCTAAAGGACTTTTTGTCCCTTATAAGTTCTTGAAGTTTTGCCATTTAAATTCGGGACACCCTGTATATATATGTAATGATGTTTAAAGGCACAAGGCCTGATATCTAAAAAAACATATGTTATTATTAATTAGTATTATGTGTGTTAATTTTAAAAGGTTATATGTTTGTGTAATTGGTTATACAAGAAAAAACTATAAAAACTGATTTTGCAGGTAGGTATAGATTTGGGTATTAATTTTATACATTATATCATTTAGGAGAAAAAAATATGTAAATTTTTAAATAAAGATTTTGTTTGCAGCAATCCAAAAGACGTTTATAGTCATAATTTCGAAGATTCAACTTATAAACTTATATATATATATATATATATATATATATATATATATATATATATATACATATCTTAATATATATAAATTACGCCTTAATATATATAAATTACGCCGCCTAGGGGCCGGCTAACACCTAAACTACTGAACCGATTTTAATCAAATTTGCATACCGTGTGCAGTTTGATCCAACAAAGAAGATAGGATACCTTATATCTTAATTTATAGTCGCAATATTATTTGTATATTATCTGTAAGTCATAATTATCTGTTAGCTCTATACGATTCTAACATATGGCGGTATAAGGTTATACTATTATATAAAAGGACAAGCAATTTTTCGTTTGTGTTCACTAACCGCCAAAAACTACTCAACCAATCTCTACCAAATTTTGACTACATCATCTTTATAGGATGGTTTAGAAATAGTAAAATCTAATGATTTTCAGCTAATTCTTTATTGAAAAATGAATAATAAGTGGATAACAGTGAAGTTCAAAAATGGCGGCAATTGCCATCTACATGAAAGGTTAAAAGGTACAGTGTTACATAGAGGTGAACATTGATAATAAAATTTACTTATTTTCAATTAAATTGTTATAAAAACAGCTATATGGAGTTAACTACATCATGTTCATAGTTCTAGGTTTAGCAACAATGAAAATTTAAATGTACAATGTTGAGTGTTAGAAACGGGCTTTGCCACACTATCACATACTTTTATGGTTAGAAATTAAAATCCAATCAAATCAAATAAAATTATTTCTGTCGAATGAAAATTATTAAAAATCAAAATGCCGATCCTCAGGTGTTTAATATTGTGTGTAAAAATATGAATTTTGAACCTTTAGTTGTAAGCACTGATAATACAGTTTCTTAAAATCCTGTCCATCTGGATTACCAACTCATATATTAAAATTGAAAATTGGATGTCTAATTATGCTTTATGTTATCTTCAAATACCTAATAAATCTAAATTTAACCAAGTTAATAATGGCTGCTATGCATAAAAATATTATCAAAAATATAATTTTCAATTGTTCACTTTAATACAAGATTTTTATCGATAAACAAAAAATCAATTATTAGTTAAAATTCCTCGACGGGGGATGATGAAGTTATATATAAAAGGACAAGCCATTTCCGTTCGTGATCACTAACCGCGAAAACTATAGAACTATTCTGTACCAAATATAACTACATCATCTTCATAGTTCAAGGAAGGTTTAGCAATAATAAAATTTACATATTTTCTCTTAAATTACTGTTTATAAAGCGATAAATATGTAGTGGGTAGTAAAGCGAGCGCAATTCAAGAGAGGTTACAATGATCCAGTGTTAATTATAGCTAGAAATTGATAATAAAATTACTAAATTAAATTAATTTGTTATCCAAAAAGCTATAAATATGTGGTGTGACGTGTGGATTCCAGTGAAATTTAAAAATCGAAAATGTGGCAAGCGACAATAGCGTTTTAGTAAAACTAATGAACCTATATGAACCAAATTTTAACTACATCATCTTCATAGTTCTTGAAAGATTTACAATTAGAAAATTTACTATAATAATAACTTATACTATTATATAAAAGGACAAGCCATTTTTCGTTTGTGATCACTAATCGCGAATATTACTGAACCAATCTGTACTAAATATTAACTACATCATTTTCATAGTTCTAAGAAGGTTTAGCAATATTAAAATCTACTGATTTTTAATTAATATTTTATTAAAAAAGGTTAATATGTGGACAACAGTGCAGTATGAAAGTTGACCGATAGGTGGGGAGTGCCATTCTACACGAGAGGTTACAAAACAGCTTGAAATCGATGATAAAATTTACTTATTAAACTATAAAAAAAATTATTAAAAAATATTTAAATATGGTGTGCGATATGTGGATCCCAGTGAAGCTTGAAAATCGACCGATTGTGTATAGCGCCATTCCACAATAGAGTTAACAATGGTAAACTAAACCTATCTGTACCGACATCTAAATAAATAATTTTTATAATTCTAGGAAGGTTTTGCAATGGTAAAATTTAGAATAACTAAAATTTAAATGTACAATTTTGAGAGGCAGGACCGAGGTTTGCCACACTGTCATATACTTTTATAGTTCGAAATCAACATCCAACCAGATCAAATCAATAAAGTTTTTCTGCCGAATACAAATTATTACTAAATCAAAATGTCGATCCTTTGCTTTTTTATATCGTCTGTAAAAATATGATTCACGGGCCTTTTGTCGTAAGCACTGATAATGCAGTTTATTTTCCGCAAGTTTCTTAATAGTCTTTATCCATCTTGATTACCAATTCATACATTAAAGTTAAAAATTGTATGCCTAATGGTGCTTATATGTAATCTTCAACCACCTAATCAGTGCAATTATAACTAGATTAATAATTACTGCTAAAAAATCATTGAAGAAATAATGCTCAACCACATGCTAAAATACAAGAATCTTATCGATAAACAAATAAAACTTTAATTTTTAGTTGAAATTATCTTTAGTTATGAGGGCGGGCGAAGCCGCGACGGGAATGCTAGTATATATATATATATATATATATATATATATATATATATATATATATATATATATATATATATATTTATTTATTCACTGAACCTCAAGAACTTTACTAAACCTTTAAATAGTTACAGTCAAGAAATATATCTTCTAGCTGGATTCTTTTAAAATAAAAATATTTTAGTTGGGAAAAAGAGCTTTGATAAGTATGGTCCTTTTATTTATTTATTTATTTTTTTATTAATTGTAATTTACAACTGTATTAGAAAACACATACAGTAAATATGCTGTATACAATGCAATATGATAACATGCTTAAAACTTGTAGAGGAACTACCTTAAACTTAAGTTTAAAAATAAATAAAAATAAAAACTAAATGAAAATGAAAATGAATTAAAATGTATTACATTATTATTCATTATTACATTACTATATTATTATTATTCAAAATGTATTTATTATTTCTTTATAGATGTCCATTTAATTGTCAAATACCTAGTTACTCATAATATTGTTTTTATTTATCAATATAATGATATTGTAATAAAATATTTAATGAACTATTTTCTTTTTTTTCCATGCTATGCTGATTTGCTAAATTAATTACTTTTTTAAACTATTAATAAAATACGCTAAATCCCTTAAATATTTGAGCTTCAATGTAAATTATTGATTTTCAGGAAATAAATTTCCAAAGAAAACCTAGGAAACGAGGTTGAATAAAATTTACATAAAAATGAATCAACCGTCGATCAACAATCGTTTCCCTGTTACGAAAATAAATACTATTGTTGGATTTACGAGCTTCTGAGTGCTGTTATAGACCTGGTTCCTTTCATTATGAGAGGTATATACAATCTTGTATTGCGTTCTCTTTTAGAGGAGAACTAAAATAGCGGGTCAGTTTAGTGTAACTGGATAGTGCAACTAACTATAGCACTTCTTATTCTGATTGAAACATTTCTCATGGTCGTTGTAAAAGAAACGGTGATACAAACTAACATTTTTTATTTTTATTTTGTTTTTATTAAGTGAATACATAGATGCTAGGAAGATTAATTATGAAAACTCCTGTTAAAGGAAAATTTTCTTATTTGCATTCAAAATCTCAGTTTAAGAAAAAATGAAATGTTTTTCCCTTTATAGTAAAATATTTATAAACTAGATTCCATAAATATTATGAAAAATGGGAAATAAAAATAAACGAACACAATGGATGCGTAGTCAAACCATCCGATATTTAGATATAAAACCGAAATGGATTACCGTTCAATATTGTTACGAACGAACCTAACGAATTTACGCGATTATACAAAAAACAAAACCGTACAATACTGCCTTCCGAAAGTAGAAGTATTATCTATTGAGGAATCCTATCAAATAATAAAATTGGTATTATCAAATCAAATGGACAGCATTTCTTTACACGCATTCTTAAATTTTCTTTATAAAATGTCAAATCACGATAGTGGTAAATATAAAAATAACTTCAACAGTATTTTTTACAAAAAGGAGGCCTATCACACTGAAACATCTCATCAATAATATTTAAATCACATGACAGCACAAACTGTCTTCTACCTAAATCTGAAACTTTCTTATTTATTGTTTTTGTACAGCTATTTATTGAAATTTACAACTATGTACAAATACATAAAAATGCACCAAGTAAATAGACGATAATGCTCGTAATAACATGTAGATTTCTTGTAAAGCATCTATCCATTGATAGCACTTTAATAAGTTCTATTGGGTTGTTTCACATGAAATGTCCGATTTTATAATATTTGAAATACATAGAGGATTTTGCGAATCTCTGTTGTTTACTTCCAAAGTTCACATATCATAATCAAGCAGTTACTAATCCTCTACTTTTCTTTTATAAACATTAGCTTCCCAATCAATTACACACTGTTTAGTATACCTTCAAATATGAACATGGAAACACGCGATTTTCGTGTAATATTTTTTTATGAGTTTAAACTAGGTCGTTCGGCAGCTGGATTGTTTATGACAATCAGCGTCGGTCACGGCAGTGGTTAGACATCGACGAAAGCCCAGGACAAATGCCAAAACCAAATTTGCACCCGAAAAAATTGATGGTTACAGTATGGTGGTCCATGGCTGGAATCATACATTATTCCTTTTTGCCTAGAGGTGAGACCATTACCTCTACAACCTACTGCAATGAAATTGGCCAAATGCACGAAAAATTATTGAAAAAAAAAAAACAACCTGGATTGGTAAATCGGAAGGGCCCTATACTCCTACACGACAACGCTAGACCCCACGTTTCAAAACTTACCATGCATAAATTGAAAGAGCTGGGGTACGATGTTCTTCCGCACCCACCATATTCTCCCGATTTGTCTCCAACAGATTATCACCTTTTCAGGAATTTAGACAACTTCTGCAGAGGAAAAATTTTTGCAAATGATGCTGAAATCAAAAGTGCGTTTTCAGATTTTGTTTCACTTCAAAGCTCAGAGTTTTTCAAATCCGGGATAAAAAAGTTGTTGTCACGTTGGGAAAAATGTGTAGAAAAAGAAGGTAAATACTTCGAATAAAATTATATTGTTTTCATATTGGATTTTTACTAAAGTCCCTTTACCTTGAAAACGGACATTTCATGTGAAACAACCCTATATATTAGAAGGCCCCGAGGCCATCTTCATTTCATACGCTTCGGAGTGTTATCAGCAGTGCTATCGTTTCTAACATTTTCCCCCCGGATGACAGTAAAATTTCCCCCGTTTCCCACCAACTATTTTAGAAATTCCCAACGATTTTCCCCAAATGACAAATGAGCAATGTTGCTTTTCAAATTTAACAATGAGACATTAAGATTACACTTAATTTGATGTAATTTATGTAATTCGGTAATGTTATAAAATAAAAATGAATACTTTTTTTTTTAATATTTATTATAGTCAAATTTAGGCTACTGGAATTGACATTTTGTATTTAAAAATTTGGAGTAAAAATGGCAAAAATATTTTATTATATAGACTTTTATTTACAAATTAATGATTATAACAAAAATAATGTATTATCACAAGCACACAAAAAATATATCAGTAATTAAAAAAACAATTGGAGTGAGGTATCCAATGGATTTAAGACCGCAGATTATAAAAATGAAAGTTACAAAATATTGTTATAAAAAATAATTAATCAAAATACCCTCTGAATCAAAATAATGAAAAATAAAAGCGATTACGGCAGTGGTAAGACCATTTCACAGTCCCTCTTTGGTTAGCACACCTTCTGATGACGTGTAAAAACTCCTCAAATTTAATATTTGCTCGAATTATGCTTCTAAAATATCCCCTCAGAGGCAAATATCCTCTCAATCGGCAGCCCTGGTTATAAGGAATAGAGTGGGAAGCGAGTTGAGATACTAGAGGATTTGATGACATGGAGTTTACTATGAAAGGATAGCTATTTGATTTGAGCTAAGTCAGAAACGTAAGGTACATTAAGATCTTTGTTGATAAGCTTGTTTTTGACAAAGTAAGGAGCATTGAGGATTTTTCTAAGGATTTTGGATTGTAAGGATTTGATAAGAGATGAACTGGATGGTTCAGTGAAGTCTCAAAGCTCAACCCCATACGTGGAAATAGGTCTAATCACTATCATGTAAATGAGTCTTTTGTAATTAATCAGAAGGTTTAAACGTTTGTCAAGTATATGTTGGAGTCGAAAGCGACGGGCAGTTTCTTGAATTTCCAATCTTGTATGTGAGTTCGAATAAAAACGCTTGTCCCGATAGAGTCATAGGTCTGGAACCGGATAAGAGATTAACATTCATATCTCATATAATTAACAAATGCTGTGAAGCTATATAACTTAGCAGTACAATGGCTGCATGTTTCCAAAGAAAATCTCCGCTGTCAATTAAAAAGAAAATTATTTTATATAAATCTGTCATACGACCAGTAATGACACTCTCCTGAATGGAGCTAAACATGTGACTCCAGCTGTAAAAGAAAATATATGATAAAAAAAAACTATGCATGAGAATCATAAATTATTACTCCAGGTACACAAAAATAACTGTTATGTTACTTAATTTAGATTCCTAAACAATTAAACAGTTTATTCCCACCTAGATATGAAACTTTTTCAACAAAAAAACAACAACACAGGATATTCCTTAATGCAAACAATAGGCAGTTATAAGAAACAATCCTTAAAACGGTACATAAACAGACCTACTAGGCATATACTATTAGAATAAATTAATTAATAAGACATTCATCGAATTATTAGTTTAGTATAAATTTAATTAGAGAATCAATGTGATATATAAGTTGATATATAAATTATTTCTCAAATGTATTCAGTTTTATGATACACTACTCATTTATATTACTTTCAAGAATTTAATTATTTTAATTTAGTCATTTTAGTTTAATTTTATTATATTTTGACATTAATATGCCTTTTGGCTGGTGGTTTATACTTTTTTGGTGTAATGTTTTTTTCACATAAATTTTACTCGGTTCGAAATTTTACATATTACCAGTCAAAAAATTTATGGAAAATATTTTTGTTTTATAACGTTTGTCGCTAGGACCTACCGTTTAAGAGCTAAATTGGTTTGAATAAAAAAAGTTACATTGTAACTTTTCTTCACCCTCAAAAATGTTACGTTGTGACACGCTCTAGCTGTGTTAGTGTTACTCGGATCGAAAATTTGCCCATAGGTTTCTTATTATAAATTTAATGGAAAATATTTTGTTTTATTATACATGTCGCTAGAACCAACCCAATGAAAAAATTCAAGTTTGAAACGGCTATTTTATCTCAACTTTGTTTATTTCGAATTATAATTTATTGTTAATTTAATTTAATTATTAATTTAATTATTAATTGAAGTAATACGATCTGTTTAATTTTAAAATATTAATTAAGAAAGTCATTAGACATATCCATGATCTATTGTTTTTCTCAGTCAGGTTTTTTTTTTCTATTTAGTGTAGTTTTTTTTTTCTTTCTTTTTCCCCTACCGTTATAAATGTATTCTAATTTTAATTTTTTATGTTAAATCAACCTTGTAGTGTAAACTCTTTTTTTCGAAACATGTATTAACCGTATGTCTTATAAAGTTGTAAATTTTTTAAATTTCATTGAAATAAAAGTTTTTTTTTTAGTATAATGCTTTTCCTTAACTGATTGCGATATGTATTTTGTAATTTACGATCAAAATGCCTACGAACCCCTAAAATATTTCTGACATAACTTAGCTTGCCACTTGTACAGCTTCTTCTGATAGGATTATTTACTAAACTAAATTTAATAACAATTCATTTTCTAAAATAGTAAATGGTAATAAGTTAATATTAAATATTTCAAAATATTCTACACATTAACTGAAATATATAAGAACTTTAATTCTTCTAATAATTAAAAAAAAAAAAATGCTTTCACAATACTTATTTACAGTAATGTAAGTGTGATTTTTTGAAGTTTTCTGAAAAGTATATACAATAGCTCCTTAACGGTAGGTTCTAGAGGCAAATTCATACAGTAAAAATATTCTCCATTCAATTTCTGAACAGGAAACAGTCATCACATTTTTGATCCGAGAAGCACCAACACAAGAAAACTAAAGCTCAGCCCAAACACACCCATGTCAAAAAAAAAGTTATTATTTCACATCTAAATTATCTACCATTTAACAGCATACAACTAAGGAGAACGTAACCAATATACTTCAAATATTTATTTCCAAAGTTTTTTAAAATATTAAAAATATAAAAAACCCTGCATTTGTACAAGGTACGATTATCAACTATCCATCCATTCTATCGTTGCTTTATTTTTATTTATTTATTTTTGTTTTGGAGCGTATAGGTCATCAAGTTTTTGTATATAACTTTTCTATCAATAGTTTTTTTTCGTCGTTGCCAAGTGCCTTTGAGATGTTGCTATTACTAAGGATATTTGAGATATCGTTGCTTTATATATAAGTTGTATATATTCTATATGTTGTTTATTTATAGATATAATTAATGTTAATACACCGGTTTTCAATCGCTATTATTGTTTTGATTTTATTAGTTATATTTTACGATTTATTTTTGTATTGTCATTATTAATTTTTCATACGGGCAAACAATTATCCAGCAATAACATCGTTTAATGGACGCAAGATACGGAGAATGTATTGTTTTTGCAGTACTGAATAGTACTGCATGTAAAACAGGCTTCTGACCGATTCTCCCTAAAATCGGTGACACAAACTCAGTAAATCCTACTTCGCCCCTACGTCTTTAACATCCGTTCTTTTTTCAGAGTAGATTATAGAATTCAGAATTTTCAAAGTGAATTTTAATTTTGCTTATTCATCGCACTTCTCTCAGCCGGTATTCCTCAAGGTAATATCCAAGTTCCCATATTCTACAAGGTGTCCCATGTCCTGACCAACTCATCCATGAAACGTTTTCACCACATACGCTGATGACACACGCTTCATGAGTAAATAAGGATCATTTCATTTTTTTATACTTCAATCTAATATCACTAACTCTAGAATGACGCCAAAACTGGTAAACTAAATAAATCCAAACAAATCTTATGAAATATTATTATTCGTAAATGCATGACTTCCTGCTCAACGTTTTTTCTTTTGATAGTGTTCCACTGATCCCGCTTGAACAGATTCCTTCTGAAGAACTCCTTCTGGACAAACATATTGCTTGGCTTCTAGAGCTCAAGAAATCGCACGTCGCACAGTGGGGCCATTCGTGAATCTAGCGGGACAAAAGCGGGACAAAAAAGCGATCGTATGGATAATTTAATATTTTTTTCACATACAGAACAACTTGAAATGATTAAAACAAGGTTATTGAAAGGTTGATAAAACATTTAAAATTTTTTTTGTGACCTGTTGTTTTATTAAGAAAAAAAAATTAATTAAAAAAAAAACCATTTATTGATTTATCGGTGATTATATAAATTGAATTTAAAAAAATGAATATACATACTTTATGATAATAATGTCAATATTATGACTGTAAAAACACCTCTGTAACAACTAAAAATTTCTCTTCAGTAATAAATAAATAGAATTTATAATATATATAAATCAGGACAATGTGTTATCAAACTATAAGCTTTAGCAGCACTCAAAAACATTATATTGTTTTTAACTGAAAAGAAAATTATTCTAGATTTATCATAGAAAATTATACAATGATTTATCATCTTAGATCGAGATTATCACTATCATCACTATCTTGACCACTAAGTAAGGGTACCATACTCGTATCTGCGTGTGATATAGCAAGCAAGTTGAGAAGATTATTACCGAATTAGTCGTATTTTCCACTGGTAGTGGTCTGTATGAGCTGATTAAAGGATCAGACAAAATAAAAAAAATATTCATAATGTCACTGTTGGTTACTGTGCGAGACATTTTCCTCGGAAAATGTTTCCTGTATCTTTTTATCTCTTTGTGTTGGCTATTTTGGACATCCTCTGTGAGTTGCCCAATTGCTAATTGTTGAATTATATAGTTGACCAGATATATTTTTTTTTCCTGGGAATTATTAAAACTGAAACCTCCAGCTCGTAACGCTTCAGCCAATGCCAATCGCGCAACTGAGATTACTCCGCCTAAAAGACAATTTTGGTGCTACTGATAAACGGGAAAAAACGGGCAGCCAAATGCAATATATTCACTAAAATTAAATGTCCCCAGACACACTGAAACATAAATTAAGACCTACCTTCACCTACCTAAAAAGTTTCAGATTAAAACATGAATATGTTTTTTCACTTTTGAATTTTTTAATTGGCGTACCGTCTTGGTATCTAAAATGCAGTTAAATTAAAAATAAAATGTACTAATACTGACTATTTTGAATGCAATTCATCGTAAAATGTAAACAAATAAGAAAACTTATTACGATGTTCACTGTCGAGTGCTTGAAAGACAAGTAACTTAATTCTCAAATCTTGCGGGATTAAAGTGGTATTAGTACCTTATTTATTAAAATGCTTTATTGACATTTCCTCAGCCTGATTCACTTCGTTTCATGTCTTCCAACATTCAGCCTGTTAGATCAACCATTTTCTGCATTAAAAAATCAACCTTCATTTTTGGACTTTTGTCCCCCTAGATTCACGAATGGCCCCACTGTGCGTCGTTTCCGATTATTACAACATTTACCAAACAAACTACTCTAAGCTTCCGATTATCATAAATGACTTACTTACATGACTGTAATTAGATCTGCTTGGACATGAGGAGTTGAGCTCTGTGGTTCTACTAAACCATCTAATTCATCTCATTTCCAGTCTTTACGAAATAAAATACTTTGTAAATCTCTCAATGATTCGTATCGTTTCACAAATAAACAAACCCCAAATGTTCCATCAATTGCGAATTTGGTTCGAACAATTTAATAATCGTAATAATCTCTAGGTACACTTAAACTTTTTTTTTCAAGTCACTTCTCTTGACATCCCGTCTCATCCTACCACTGTCCTCACCACTTACGCTGATTACGCATGTGTGTTATCAGTAAACAATGATCCCTTCATTGCCTCCCAAACACTCCGATCCCATATCTTAAACCTTCAAGGTTGGTGTCGAATGATATTTCCTTTAATGATATTCCAATAAACCCTGTTGATTTATATAAGTTATACTATCTATAGTCAGTCTTGTTAAAGTCATCGTTCGAATAATCTCGTTGCAGCTCAATCCAGGTCAGTAAAATTTATTTTTCAAAACATACCGCGCCTCTTAGGCGTAGAGTGTGTATCTAACGTTAATCTTTACAAGCCTCTTAACGTAGGGTTTGTATGAACCATATATTTAATTAGGATATGTAGTGTTTCTACTATGACTTTCTGTCCTACAGTCATTTAATGATATTACATTAATCCCTGTTGAACAGATCCGCTACCTAGGACTCCACTTGGACCTCTGACAAACCTCTGACTTGGAATCCACATACAAGACTAAAAGGACAAGAAACTGCCCGTTGTTACATACTTCTTCAACATTTACTAAACAAACGTTCAAAGCTCCCAATTAATTGAATAGTTTATTTCAGAAGCCACCTGAGTGCGCTTTTTTCAACTTTCGGAAAACTAAAAAAAACTCCCAAGCGCAGTATTCTTTCTGAAATAAACGGATTATTTTCAAGGCTGCCAAAAAGCATTGCTGATATGGAACATAAGTTATTTCTGCACTAAAAGATGTATTTATCTTTAAATTGTGCAGTACCACAAAAAAAAACATGTTTTGATATTTTGTCCCTTAGGTGGTTTCTTTAATAAACGATTCAATTACAAAACACTCATATACATGGTTGTGATTAGACCTATTTGGACGTGCGGAATTGTGCTTTGTGGCTCCACTATCCGTATCCAATCTTTACAACCCAGAATCCTTCGAAAAATCCTCAATGCTCCTTACACTGTTTGTCACCAATAAACTTATCCATAATGATCTTAATGTTCCATATGTTACAGATTTAATCCAAACCAGATACCTATTATTTCATAGTGAGTCTCATAACCACTCAAATCCACTAGTTCCTTAACTTGCTTCTCACTCCATTCCTGATAGAGGCCTCTGAAAAGAAGATGACCTAGAGACCTTCTAGAGTAGAATTTTTATTTGAAGTGCTACTGATGAGTAGTTCTTTTCAAGTTTTGTCATGCTATTATAATCTTTATCACACACATTCACTTGATTTATGTGTTATTTACAGTTGTAAATTTGAATGAATAGATATTAAAAAAAAAAAAAAAAAAAAAAAAAAAAGAAATGTTATTTCTCATTCGATTCCCGAAAATCCTCTGATATATCTGAAAAGAGGATTGCCTTGGGGCTTAATAATATTTATTTATTGCACTCCAAACGGATAGTTGCTTCAAAATACATTTAAAAGTCGTTATATACATTACCTCTAACATTTATTGATCGTTTTTATTTATACACTAGCTGAAAGTACCCTGCTCCGCTACGGTTTAATATCATTAGGATGAAGGACAACTTAAATTTGTAAAAGTTAATGTTAACGTTAATAATTATTATTACTTAAATAAACCTAAAGAATTCCATTCTTAAAATAATTTCAATAAGTAAATTTGACAATTCGCAAAAGTTAATTTTATATTATTTTGATAGTCCTCCAGTGAAGCTTCGAGGCAGCACAACCATCTTACCCAGCTCTGATACCAGACCATCAGCTTTTCTTAATAAGTAAATAAGGCTAAACTAAAGTAAATAAGGTTTTTCGCCTTCTCGCTCCATCAACATATAGGCGTGAAAATTAGCAGCAGATGCAGTTTTCTGAAGTGGTGTATTGGTGTTTGAGTCACGCTGAGGGATGTTAATACTGTACCCATCTTCTCCATGGTAGAACATGAGACGATACTGAAGAGAAACATTAACTTGAATGAACTCACTGATTCTTATCATTTTTTCTCCCTACATCGAACTGGCCTTACATGTCATCACCAGAGAACATAAGTATTTTAACCTCCTCTTTAAAATAAGTCTTTTAATAGCTTCTTGTCACAAAGCAACTCAAACTTGTAAGGGTCCACCTCTGCAGCCATCACAGTTCACAGAAAGTACCAATATTATAAGGTTTCGACATCGATCGTATTTTTGTTTGTTTACAACTATAAGGAACTTAATTTGTGGTCCAAGTGTGCGGCTTAAACACCTAACCTATTTTTTAAACTTAGCTTATCTTCAAATACCATATGATAATTAATCTATTATTATTCACCTAATAAAAATTTTAATAGCATTTTTCGCAAATTAGCCACGATCCAGGCCGATTTTTTAAAATTCCTTTCTTAGCGAGCACCTACGGCCCTAGAGGAAGCTATATATCGAATTTCATTCCAATCCGTTCGGTGGTTTCTGAGATTTCGTGTTAAATGAGTGAGTGGTATTTGACAAATATATAGTAGATAAGAAAAGTTCAATAAATGAGATAATTTATGCTGGTCATTGTTATAGTATACGATGGTTTTATTATGGATTAACTTCATTGTTATTACTATAGTAAAAACATTAAGATTATCAATAAATAGATTCAGGACGCCCTATTTCTTACTTCAGGTTCAATTTGCCGTCCTTGTGCTGCAATTTCATTAGAAAAGTAAGACCTGTTCTTTCGTAATACTCTCGCTGACGGCTCGATGTCTATCGCCTTATTTCGATCTAATTGACCGATGGTTAGCCATAGTTTTTTTTTTTTTTTTTTTTTTTTTTTTTTTTTTTTTTTTTTTTTTTTTTTTTATCAGAATAGCCTTTCGATTTTTTAAAAGAAAAACATATTACAGAATATTAATGTGAAAATGATTTCGAGTCACCTTGACTGTATTATTAGTACCTTGACTACTCTATTATTAGTATCTATAACAATTATCTTTTTATAGATTTCAATAATATTCTGCAATAGAAGACTATATGTCCATTATGTGATTAGAAGAAACAGTTCCCTCACAGGGGTCTTTTAATGTGGTACGAAGTTTCGAATTTATAACAGGCCTTCTTCAGGACTAGGTAAGTATTGTAAGTAAATTAACCCTGCAGATAACATCCTCGATTTTACCCTTGTTAGTCACACTATTCACCTCTCGGTCTTATATAATAAAACAACCTAAATGCATGATGTCTAAAGCACTCATTTCCATGTGAGTTTCAAAACAGCTCCTGCTATGCTTTAAAAAAAATATATATAAATTAAGTTTTTGTTTTCTATATCCATTTATTGAATCATGGACCTTACTCTGGTTTAGGCTATGAATAAGTTTATTGGTGATAAAGTAAGGAGCACACAGGATTTTTTCGAAGGATTTTGGATTGTAAGGATTGGATACGAGATGAATTGGAAGGTAAAGTAGAGCCCCAAAGCTCAACACCGTATGTCCAAATAGGTCTAATCACAGCCATGTACATGAGTCTTTTGTAATTAATTGGGAGCATTGAACGTTTATCTAGTAAATGTAGTCTACAACGACAAGCAGTTTCTTGTTTTTGACTTGTATGTGGATTCCAATTTAGACATATGGAGCTTACTTCCAAAACATTCTATTTACAGATTAATTTTTTTTCAACTTTATTATGTTTAGTTAAATACTATGATCCGGTCTTATTTATGTTTTTATATTGATGCATCTATTTTTAAAATTATATTAAAATAAACTCTTTCTAAAGAATTTATATAAATTCTTTATTGACTTTAAAATATGGTATAATTATATCCACGTTATCGGATACTATCTTCGACTACTATCTACTAGATTCGACTTCAAAATGACTCACCCAGTTATCGAAACAGATAAGAAGAGAGACGTAGTTCCAGACAATATGTCTGCCATTTCCTTTCAGCGTAAAATACAATTTTTATTAGTTATAAATATATGAATAAAAAGAATTAGAGAACACAAAGGTTCCACCATCCTCCATTTCAGCCCATCAAAACTAAAATTGACTTGATCACCCCCAATACAGTGCTTCCATATACTGTACTCCATATTCTAATCCTTGAATGTGTGAGGTTAATTCTTCATTTTTTGTTGTGATCCATTATATTTTTATTTTTTAAAATTTTACATTCAGTATTATTATTTATTCAATACTAGACCAATAAAAAAGAGAAAAAAATACAGTGAATTTAAATGTTATGACTTAATTTAACCCTGGAAAGGTTTTAAAGAACAACAGGTAGATAAAATTAGTCCAGTCAATCTAGACAAAAAATGCAATCAGAGGAACTAAAAATACAAGTTCCAGCTGAATTCAGGAATGTGTAGGGGATGGTCCCTTGAACAAGAAAAAATTAAGTCAATCCGATTTGCGGTCCCACTGGGTAAAGGGGGGGGGGATTTAAATGTCCCATTTTAATTTTTTTTTTCCTTATCGTGGAGAAACGCACCCGATTACGTCATTTTCCGCTAAGGCTTATGACTCACTGAGGTTAATTTAGCTGTTCTCTAAATTTCAGCTGTTTATGTTTCCGTTGAATGGAACATCAAAATTTAATTTGTAAATCAAGATTTTTCGTTGAAATCTTGAAAGTGCTGTAAGATGCGACATGTTTGATATAAATTAACAACCATATATTCTTGTAGGGAATTTAATGTTGTACAAGTTTTAGTTTTACGATTGTCCCCTAAAATGAACGAGTGTGGATCTATAAGACAAAGATATACAAAAAACAATTTTTTTGAAAACGCTAGCACGAAAACGATCCAGTTTTATAGAAAATTTAATAAACTTTTTTTTTTTTTACTGGAAAACTTAGTCAATGCAAAACGCCGTTTTCGAGTTATAAGCGAAAAACTTAAACCTCCCCTTCCCCCAGCGGACCGTAATTCGGAGTGACTTTACTTTTTCTTGTTCAAGTGATCATCCCCTACAAATTCCTGAAAAAATTGGAACTAGTATTATTATTTCCTGTGATTTTTCTATTTTTACTGGACTAAATAGGCTCCTGAGGTATGTTTGTACGCGCTCGGTCTGAGTATTCATGTGTATCTTTTATTTTTAACTTAATAAAACTAATTAAAATAAATTAAAAAAAACTAACAGTGTGTTAATTATTCCTAACAACTTTAGACGGAATATGGGGATACATGAGAGCCATCAAGAAAAGAATTTACCAGATGCATTATCTCCAGATATTAATTTTTTTTTTTTTTAAATCAAGTAGATTCCTTATCCAGCTTCAACTAACACTCTATGGACGTCGACAGGATTATATGTAGTCTAATGACTTTATTAGACCGACTTATAAGTTTTTAGTGAAACCTTTCCAATCATAGTTGGCATGTATTATTTCTTAAGATTGAGCTATGTTCCTAATTAACCAAGATGTCCGATTGTTTGTTTAAAAATATTCATATAACATATCTTATAACTTATGAATTTGTGATTTTACTGCCTTGAAATGAATTGAAACACTGCATTTTAGGTAGAATGGACACTTCTGTAGCGGAAAGGTCTTCTAATCCGTACGATAAATTTCTATTAACAAAGATTCGATAAAATTTTAATAGGCAACAATAAAAAAACAAAAAAACTACACCAGTCTAGGGATAAATCCCAAGTATATCAAAGATGGAGATTCCAAATCGCTCAGTGTCTATCCCCTTCTAATAAATGCATAATTGTTGATTATGTCCGTTTACTTTCCATCGTTGAAATTTCCGACTGGGACAGGAAGGACAGGTTATCCAATGGGTTACCAATAACTTATTCTGCCAGAGTGAGAGGCTCGAGAATTATTCTGTGGGTCAGTTACAAAATGATTGCCAACCCACTCAAAGCGGGATACATTTTAATTGTGTACCTAAACTATTTATTTTCTTTGCACCTCAACATTTTTTTTTTTACCTCAACCATTTGTTTTTTTGTACCTAAACCATTTTTAAAATTTTTGTAACTAAATCATTTTTTTTTTTTACCTAAAACATTTTTTCTATTTTTTTACTAAAAACCCTTTTATTATTATTTTAATTTTAGTATCTAAACCATTTTTAATTAGTGCACCTAAAATATTTATTTGTTTTTGTACTAAACCATTTTTTTTTAATTTTGTGCCTATACTATTTACTTGTTATTTTAATTTTTGTACCTAAACCATTTTAATTTGTATATCTAAACTATTTGAGAAGATGAGATGCAAAACTCGTTCGTACCATTTTTTTTTTTTAAATTAAGATGTTAGCGGATTCAAAAGATATTAACTATCTTTATATATTTATCAATAAATCTCTTTATATATATTATCTTTATAATCTAATAATAAATATATCTTTATCTAAAAATATCTTTATGTATATTATCTTTCTGAAAGATAATTAATATCCAACTTTTCAAAAAAAGGAACGAACGAGTTTCGCATCTCACCTTATTTATTTATTTTTGTACCTCAACCTTTTTTTATTTTTTATCTAAACCATTTTTTTACTAGTGCTTAAACCATTTTTTTCTGTTTTTGTACCTTAACCATTTTTTTTTCTATTTTTGTACTAAAAACCCTTTTATTATTATTTTAATTTTAGTATATAAACCATTTTTAATTAGTGCACCAAAAATATTTATTTATTTTTGTACTAAACCATTTTTTTTTTTGTACCCAAACCATTTTTTTTTTTAATTTTGTTTCTATACCATTTAATTGTTATTTTAATTTTTGTACCTAAATCATTTTAATTTGTATATCTAAACTATTTGAGATGAGATGCAAAACTCGTTCGTACCATTTTTTTTTTTTTTAAATTAAGATGTCAGTGGATTCAAAAGATATTAACTATCTTTATATCCAACTTTTCAAAAAAAGGAACGAACGAGTTTCGCATCTCACTTCATTTATTTATTTTTGTACCTCAAACTTTTTTTATTTTTTATCTAAATCATTTTTTTACTTGTGCTTAAACCATTTTTTTCTGTTTTTGTACCTTAACCATTTTTTTTCTTCTATTTTTGTACTAAAAACCCTTTTATTATTATTTTAATTTTAGTATATAAACCATTTTTAATTAGTGCACCTAAAATATTTATTTATTTTTGTACTAAACCATTTTTTTTTTGTACCCAAACCATTTTTATTTTTTTTATTTTGTGCCTATACCATTTAATTGTTATTTTAATTTTTGTACCTAAACCAATTTAATTTGTGTACCTAAACTATTTATTTATTTTTGTAACAACCTTTTTTTTTTTTTTTTTTACCTAAACCATTTTTTTACTTTTTGTGCTTAAACCATTTTCTTTTCTGTTTTAGAACCTTAACCATTTTTTTGTTTATTTTTATACTAAAAACCCTTTTATTATTATTTTAATTTTAGTATCTAAAACATTTTTAATTAGTACACCTAAAATATTTATTTATTTTTGTACTAAACCTTTTTTTCTTTTTTTACCCAATCCATGTTTTTATGTAGCACCTAAACCATTCTTAATTTTTGTACCTTTACCAATTTAACTATTTTGTACCGTTATGTGGTGAGCTAAAGGTGGGGGGAGGGCAGAAGGTCCCAATTTTGTTTTTCGATTATATCTCGAAGACGGTGGACTCTAGAAAAATATGTTGAGTATCAAAATTAAAGCTCATTAAATTTCCTATAAAATTAATTATATACATATTCGTAGAAATTCGGACGGTTTTCGAGATATAGGTTATTAAAAATCGACAATTTTAGAAATAAAAAAAAGTTTACCTCACTTTTTGTTAAACATTTTAAGAAAATACCAGAAACGTATATATGAAGTTAAAGTATATTTAATGCTCTACAATTTTGACTCTTACGTTTTTTCTGAGAAACGATTGTGGAACGTAATAGAAGCAAAAGTTTGACAAAGTGGGATGACATTTGTTTATCCCCAAAAATCACCTATTTTCAATAATGTATATCTCGTAAACGGTTAGAATTACGACAAATTTATATATAATAAATTTTATATTAAATTTAATTAGCTTTTATGTTCATTTGAAATATATTTTTCTAGAGTCAATAGTTTTCGAGATATAATAGAAAAACCAAAAAAATGGAACTTCTCCCCTCCCCCCCACCGTTAGCTCACCCCCCAGGGGCGGGGACTTTCAGTAATTTTATCTTCCAACTATTCCTAACGAAGCTATGAAGTAAAAAATTATCGTATATTCCATGCACTCTACAATATGCTTATTGACTGGACTATAGGGGCTTTTTTGACATATGTTCCATGTTATACTTTCTTTAGCTGACAGGCCCAAGGAATATTTTTTTATTTTGGTGCCTAAACCATTTTTTTTTTTTTAAATCCTTTAAAGAGGAAATTGCTGTATATACTCTTTTATTTACTTCACCACAACGATGAATAGCAAATAAATTAAAACAAAACTTATAACGCAAATATATTTTAAGTAACATTATTTATAGATTGTTCTAAAAAAATAGCTTCTCATATTTTACACGAGCAGATGACAGTTGATATAAGATCCTGCTAATCTGAGACCTCATCCGCCTGGCTGCGTGCCAACCGATTCGATTAATAATAGTCCTAAATTATCGGAGTGAAATTTATTAAAATTGAACAAATAAATAGTTATAACTCTATAAAATCATTTATTAATGTTTATTTTTGACATGTTTTTCAAGAAAATAGGCGAGTACTGTAATGTAACTGTTTTAGTTTTTATGATTCTACAATAGCTCACCAATGAAATTGCGTTAAAACTAAAACTGTTTTGTCGTGAAATACATGTATACTCACTTTATATAAAAATATATGTATACTCACTTTCAACGGTATACTGATGTATAGAAAGTTTATCTAAACATCCTAAAATTTCACCAAATTTTTAATAAATAAAAACGTTTATTGAGAAATTATTACAATATGCCGCTAATTTGGACAATAAGTAATATAGATGGCTATATGGCTACATTCACATATTATGTACAATGAAATAAATAAATGAAAAATAAGAAAGAAAAAAAAGAGAATAGAAAAGAACAATACAAACAATAAATAATGTAAAATATACAATATACATATAAGTGGATTATATCAAAATGAAAATAAATATATAAAAAAATATTATAAATATAAAAATTTTATAAATGAAAGAAATTAATAAATAATAAAATATTCCACCCAATTTTCTCTGTTATAAGTTTTACTTCGATTTAGGAATTTATATCTCCCTATACTTTAGCCATGGCATATGAAACGTATTAGGATTCTAAATAACATTAATTAAATAAAATCGAGCAGTATTTTTAAAAATTAAAAGTTACGAAATTTTAAATTCAAACCAATCCAATTCATCTCGTATTCAATCCTTACAATCCAAAATACTTTGAAAAATCCTCAATGCTCCTTACTTTTCCATCAATAACCTTATCCATAAAGGTCTTAATGTTCCATATGTTGCTGATTTAGCCCAAACCAGATACCTATCCTTTCATAGTAAGCTTCATAACCACTCAAAACCGTGAGTTTCTAAACTTGCTTTCCACTCCATTCCTGACTGACCTTCTAGTGTTGAATTTTTATTGAAGAGCTCCTGATGAGTAGTTCTTTTCAAGTCTTGACATGTCATTGTAATCGTTCTCAATACATTTACTTGATGTATATATTTTAAACAGTTGTCAATTTCAATAAATGGATATATACAAAAAAATAATAATTATTACAAACTAATAATTATGTTTAATTGCTTGTTTCATTTATTGTTGTTGATGTTTTTCTGTGCAGATGGCTCCACCTAAAAAGAAAAAGAGAAGTCTATGCAACCAGTCAATCAGAATTTTTTTCACTATAATAATTTTTATAATATTTCTTTGATTTTAATTGTCGTTTAAATTTGGATAATTTATACTTGATTTTTTAAATGTATTATAATCATGTTTTAATTTCCAATTTTGCATTTTCCAAAAAACATCTTTCTGAAAAAAAAATTGTCTATGTGATCATGAAAGTAGATAGACTTATCTAAGCTGTGGCCAAAATTGATGCAAATTGATTTGACTGCTTCTGAGCTTCAGTCCTTCAAACTTTTGGTAGGGCACAATTGGGCACCTTACTCATTGTCATTATTTCATTTGTTTACACTTATTAAAAATAAATTTACGAATGTTCTTAGAAACATATGAGAGAAAAGAGAAATAAAATAATGGATTTCAACTAATCCAAAAAAATTTTAAATGGCCAAATAAATACTGCCTATTGTAATAGTTAAATTTGTTTACAGTAGAAACAGAGATGCCTACCAGTTATAAGGAAAACCTAAAAATTATTCTATTTATCTGACGAGGAAACTAGATACTTCCTCTCTCTTTCTGTCAACTCACTTTTCACTCCAAGCACCATCAGTTGTGACAAGTTATCTCTTCTCTAAGCGTGTGTCGACGTGCAGAAGTTTTCTTATTTCACATGTTTACATTAATAGAATTATATGTCAAACATTAATTAATAAACATATAACCTGCATATCAAATTGCTTGTGTTTTGGATGTTTGTATGTTTTTGGAATTGAAGAAGAGTGTTTAAAAGATCACTCGTCGGTAACCCGGGTTACGGAGTCCGAAGCAAATATTGTAAAAAGTCTCGCTCTTTATACTGGAATCCTCTTGATGAACTGACAGATGTAGCAGATAAAAATAGAATCACATGAAAAAAAAATCCTGTTAAAAATTGATTTATTCTTTTTCATAATCCGTTTTTAATTATAACAAATAGAATCAGATCTCTCAACGGTGAGCCAAAAATAGGCTTCCAATAATATACAAAGATTAATTTTTTATTTAGCCAAATGAAATTGGCACTCTTTTAGGGCTTATCTATTATTTTAGAAGTCTTACTTCATAAGAAATTTCTGTTTGGGTTTAGATCATATTTGTATTTCGTTTTCAAAGCAATCAATTTCATTAGCTACAGGCCTATTTTAGTGCTTCACAATAGCTTACTTATAAATAGAGATTTTTTCATATATTGATTATCGGCAACTGTTATCCTTTCGTACATAATATGTTAATTGTCATATATTATGACAAAAGTATTCCCTCGTTTAATTTACAGCAGCGGTAGAATGTCTTTCTTGAAGTTCTGCAAGTGTCTAATAAGACAGCTGAAGAATATTAAGTCGGACAAAGTACAACCCAGTAATGATCCGGAGAGAAACCATAATTCATGATGTCTAACGAGCTGCTGACACTGAGATAAGAAGAGAGGAAATTTGTCTTATAAAAGACATTGAACTAAAATAAAATATCTACTTCTTTGACTTCTTCCAGTATACCTTACCATTTCGTCTCTCATGCTGCTGTCCAATGTATCTTCTGACCAGTATGCCCTAAAGACCCAAAACCCATCGCTTGAACAACTAACACAAGGTCTCTTGAGCTTCCCAAACCTTATTAATAAATCAATTCGTTTCCATTTATTATTGAGACAAGGCTTTCTAAACCCGGACCTATTTTTTTATTTTTACGGAAGGTTTGTATAGAATACTCTATTCAGTAGTTCTACCTATGAAAATAACATCGTAAATGTTTTTCACCCTACTTCTTTTCCTCCGAGTTGTATGTCCATCTCATAATTAATTAAATTAAATATATTTAAATTAATACTAGCCATTTCATGATTTTCAACGAATCGCCCATAACTACTGAGTCCTACACAAAGAAGTTGTTTTATGTAAGTTGAAGTTGTAATAGCTACAAATCTTAGAAACGACTATTCTTTAAGATCTAGACCTTAATGTATAAAACTAGAGATTATTATAAAACTGTAATCAACACAAAACTGAGGGCTTATAAAGGCGGTGCAAAAAAAATATTTCAAGGAAGAATATTTTAAAAATAGAAAGATTTTTTGGAGAAAAAACAAACTCTGGTTAGGAAAGTGAACAAAATGTTTCTTATTAGTCAATCTTTAATAGAAAAAAAAAATCTTCAATAAATCCTACCATCAAGAGATTTTTTATTTTAATTAAGTATCTTTAGGTTAGTTCAGTATTTTGAGGAGTGATTTGTACTTAATTACAAATCACTTGAAAGTACTTACATCTTATAACCAGGGTTAAGGTGGGTTTAAGGAGTACATTTAACACCAATACGTATATAAAAAAAAACATGAAAAAAAAATAAAGAATAAATCATCAAGTAATCAATTGGTATATATATATATATACATATATATTGGTAATAAATTCTAATTGAGGCATATTAATCACTTTTGTCAATTGAGGTCTCAGTGATCAGTAACAGACATTAGAAACTTATATGAAGTTTTATTTTAGTTTATTTATATGTCAAAGATCATTCTCAAATAAAGTAACTAATTTATATAACCCAAATAAAAAAAATTATGAAAAGGAAAAAATGTACATAAATTCGAAGAAGTAGGTAAATTGTAGAATCAATAGTACCAGAGAGACGAAAGAGTGCGCCAGTGTCGAGGGACCGAGACCCGAATGAGGATCAGTCGCCGTAAGATCATCAGACATGGCGGACGTGAACTCGCCCTCCTCGAACAAACAGTTTCCGAAGGATGGGCTTGTTATTATATCTATGATGAAAGAGCTCGGTATCACTAGCTATGAGCCTCGAGTAGTCAACCAACTTCTTGAATTTACTATAAGTGAGTATTTAAAGCCTCTTATTTTAAAAAACTGGTGAAAGGTTATCTTATCAAGCGTCAATAGTGGGGGGCCAGGTTATGCTGGTATGCCGGGCTGTTTGGGCCTTCAGTAATGGAAAAGCTCTTCTTTGGGTACGTAATGTCGTCTTGCTGTTTTAGGGTACGTATCGTGCGTCCTGGACGACGCCAGGGCGTTTGCCAACCACTCCAAGAAGAAGGCTATAGACAATGATGATGTGAAATTGGCTGTGATGATGCAGCTGGAAAGGGTTTTCACAACTCCACCCCCAAGAGATGTATTGCTTACTGACAACTTCCATTGTTATTATATTATTGTGTATAAGTGATGTTTAACAATGATTTTCTGTGTATAGCTTTTGCTGGAAGTTGCTAGAACAAAGAATAACATTCCCCTGCCTCTTGTAAAACCACATTGTGGGATTAGGCTGCCACCTGATCGTTACTGTTTTTCATCCTGTAACTATAAGTTGAAATCTAGTAGTTCCACAAAGAAAGCCACTGAAACAAAGGTGAGTGATGGAAGATTTTCATACCCAAATATAATGGTAAAACTTCCTTTTTAAAATTATTTAATTTATTTTACTGCCTGCATGTCTCAGTGTATACTGTATATTAAAAACATATTAATAGCCCAATGATCTTTCTATAAAATGCAACATCTTAAGTTTTTTTTATCATTAGTGAATTTCACTCTGAGTTATAAAGATGCATACTTCTTTTAATTTCACTCAGAATTGGATTCAATGTGGGGTTGTTCAATGACCCATTGATTTGTAGTTATTTATTTAAAATTATTCTATGAGTTTAACAGCAGTATATATTTTTTTAACTTTGAATACGAGAACTGTTTTTGATGTTTTTTTTAGTAGATTCATATACTTTTAATAACATATCCTAATTCGCATCTCTTTTTCTGTAAGTAAATCAGTTTTCTGGTTAATATATAATTAGTATAAATCAGCTGCAATTTAAAAATAGATATATGTTGAATGAATATGTGTGTCATCTTCAAGAATTTTTATATTTTTCATTAAATTCCATTTCAATTCAAACATCGTATTAGTTATTAATCTGGAAAAAGTATTATATTCTGGCTGTTATACAATATCTTATTGTTCTTAATTAACATCAAAAGTGATTTTAAAATTGTATATTTAAATATGTGTTTCAGCCTCAGCCGAAATTTGGTGTTAGTACAAGTAATCTTAATAATGCTGTTAATATTAAAGTTTCAAAACCAGTGTCATCTGCTTCAACACCCAGTAGCACTGCGACTGTAGGAATGAAAAGACCACCTAATATAACTGCTGTGGCGCGGACACAACCTAGTGTAACTCCTGGAAAACCTATTATTAAGCTAACAACTAGTAAGTTGTATTTACAATTTCCTATTTGATTTTTTCTGTACCTATATGAAATATATTAATGTGTAATTTGATTTATTATGTTATCACAGCATGTAAAATCTAAAGTTCAGTGTAAAACTTAAATGACTTAATACATGATTAATGTTGAACTATATCTTGTATCAAGAATCACCTTTAATATTGTTGCTCTTCTGTTGTAGAATTTAGAATCTTCTATTTAAAATATCAATATTTACAAAGTTTGATTTTAATTAATATTTTGTTTAGGTCCAATGATGGTAAATACAAACACTGGACAGATTCTTGTAAACCCTAGTGCTTCAGGACAAGTTATGGCTAAAGCACGTATAGTTGCTGGCCCGCAGGCAGGCCAGCAAGTAGAAGTTAAAATAGAGCCCCAAGATTCGTCCCTTCTAGGCAAGAGAAAAAGAGAAGATGGAGAGTAAAATACGGATGTTTATCATGTGAACTTGAATCGTTTTGTGTTTTGTCAATTTATAACCATTCACATGTTGTCTTTTTCCATTAGACTGTACCGTTGTGGTTTTTATCGCAGTGTTTTTGAGCAGCTGAAATTGTGGTGAATTGAACGTATTGTGATTTGACGTTATAAAAAGTTATGTTGCTGATGTTGGTAGCCAGTGTGTGATCATAGTCTAAATAATTATTTTTGAAAGCTGATGAAACTTATTTCTTATTTATTTTATTTTTTGTTTTTGTGTTTGGATATTGATCTTTAGACTAATTTTGCAAACTGGCTAAATATGTTAACAAATCACTAGTAATTATATTTTTATTGTTGAGATTTGTAGGATAACAATTTCAGATTATTAATACTCAAAAGAATTTAAAATTGTACCATCATCTATATGATTTTAAGTAGGTGCTGTACTATTTTAAATTATTCTAACAAAATGAAGCCACTAATTCTTTTAGGATAGTGTGTAAGAACGGAAAATTTGATGTTCGGGAACATAAAGATTGTATATTATAACAAAAAAGTTTTTTACTTGAATTTAATATCTGTTATAGTTTGAATATAATTTAATTGAATTTCCATTATTGCTGTAATAAAAATTGCTAATTTTATATTAATTATAAGTTGATTAGAAGACTTATTATCTTGTTACTTTGGTTATTTTTGGTGTAAAAACCAATGATCATTTTATAGGTTAATTTAAAAAAGTTACTTTAAGTATTTAGCCATGGTGGTAATGTCTTTAGTACCTATCTGTCGAAGATAGTTGATTAATAATTAATATTAAAAATTTGGAATTGTATTTCCTTTGTACTCAGGTATAATTTTTAAGCAGGTAATTTTCATTTTGTTTCTTTCATTTTGTGGATACAATATAGTTTTCTATATTTTAGCAGTATTTATTTCCTCAATCACCTGTCACTTGTCATCTATATAGTAATAAAATTAAGCCGATGGTCGTGGTTAGCATTGTTATTTACATAAGTTTCATTAGTATTATTGATTCGAGTAATCAAGTTTCATGAAGAAACAATAAATGAGATGGCTGTTAATTTCAAATGGAATTATGGTTTGAAAATGGTCAGATCATAAAAATAATTGTTCATTGACGATATTACAAGCGAAAATCAAAATAAAAAATAACACTTTATTCCAATTTTTTTTTTTTTTTTAAAGAACTAACATTTTCACAGGAGTAATATTAGGATTTTTGATTTTAGAATTTGGATTTTATTTTAAAGTTACTGGCACGTGAGTGCTCAGCAGTTTTCTGTTTGTGTGGATTGAATTTTACTAGCCCAATAGACAGCTTTAAAAACTGCTAAAATTGGTGTTAAAATATCAGAAAAAAATAATTACAGTTTATAGAGGGTTAATATATACTATCTCTAATTAACTTAGGGTTAATATACCATATTAACTTATGGTCTGTCATGTAACTATTATTCTTAAGGGACTTAGTCCAAGAATAAAATTTTTTTTCTATTCTATCTCATAATATGAGCATTCGCTGCAATAACATAACTCAAAAACAAGCTTTATGCTTGAGAGTTATGCTGAGCTTTTGAGTGTATAATGAACCATTCAACTATGTAGTTTTAGTCGGTTGCACGTTATATTTGAGCTTCAACTATTCACTAAGATAGAGAAGGATATGTCACCATTGAATGTCTACAGATCGTCCTGTACTTTATTCACAAGACTCATTTTGCAAAATTGAAGTTTTTGAGTTATATCATTGTTGCAGCAAATTAGCGGTATGAGAAGCAAAGTAACTTAGTGGTTAAGACACTATACTCCTAATTGGGAACCAGATTCAATCCTGGCTGAGAAAAATAATAATTTATTCTGTTATGTCAGCCATGGATTGTCTGTAGTCAGGAGACTTATGGGTCACACCCAGTCTCTATAAAGTAGGTACCTTTAAATGGGTAAAAATCTTTAATAATGGGTTAGTGTGATTCTGGGCCAATCTCATTTCCTTGCTCAACTATTGATTTAGAAACAGTAAAACATTAAAATAAAATAATTACTTTAGCTATCTATGAAATTGGATTGAAGATGAAAATTTAGTTTGTATACAATCTACAAGCATTCTAAATTAAATAGCGTTTTGCAGATGTCGATATTTATTGATTTTGATGAAATTTCTAGATATGGCTTGTAGTCTTCAATACGTATTGTTCACTGACTTATTTTGTTTTATGTAGCATCTTAAGATGAATTGGATTTTAAGTTTTAAAAAAGATTAAGCAAACCAAATCAAAGTTTCTTAATCAATAAGATGTAGCATATAATTTGAGATAGAGAAAAATATATATACAAGGGTGGTCTGAAAAGTTTCCGATCTAACAAAGATACGAGACAATTTTTTTATGTGTATATACATTTTTCAACATATTCTCCTTGTATTTCTACACACGTTTCCTTGTGATGCTCCCATCTCTGTAACTCATCCAGATAGTACTGAGCACTTTTCTCTGCAAAATAATTTTTTATCTTCACGTTGAGTTCAGAAACTTTTCATACCAACCTCGTAAATACGAGTTTATGTCACCTAATACCATAGGTTATATTTGATAAATATCTAAATAATAAGCATTGCTTATTAAGTGCTTTTGTATAAATCTAACAATAATTAAGATACGTAAATAAACAGTATAATTGTTTTATTTAGTTACACTTTTCTGGACAGTGAACAATTATTGTTGAGAAACTATTGGCATACGGGATTTTGTTTAGAACAATGTGCATCTATAAGATTTTCTACCTATTTTCGGTAAGATCGGAATAGGCGGCCAAAGTAAATCTTTTGTTAGACTATAACTCTTAAAAATCAAAATCCACTTTTGCTATTTTATTTTGGTATTATGATATATTTGATAGTTTTTGGATGACTCTTGACCAGGTATTTAAAAAAGCAACACTTTACCCAAACCATTTATCATTGTTAGATTGGTGAGACTAATGAATATCAAGATTACCAAAAAAAAAAAAAAAAAAAATCTAATACATGATAAATTTTTGTTATGGGTTTATTTAGTCCTCAATTTTATTTAGCTTACTTACTCTACTATGTATCTATTTCCAAAGTAATAGATACATTACTGCCTCAGAGGGAACTACTTCTGTTTAAGATATATTTATGGACTGAAAATATCTTGATATCTATGTATCCATAAACCAATGCATGATTTTGGATTGGTTTGGTCTAGGAATAAAATTGACATGACTCAAAAACTGGTTTTAAAAAATGAGTCAAATATAAACCAAACATTTTTTCCACCACTTCTAACAGCATTGAAAAATGCAAATAAAACAATATTTTCTCAACAATCTATATATAACTAATGATATATAATTTTAATTTTCTCCAAAATCAATATGTTGCTTTATCAACCAATTATCAATTCGAACAAGTTTGATTTATTGCTTGCTCTCAGTTTTCATCCTAGATTTTCTTTCAAAAGAGCAAAATAAAATAACAGAAAGACAAATCTAAGCTATAAGATTTTTTTTTTTTTTTTGTTTTTACTGTTTCTCAATTTTCTCTATTTTATCTCTCCTCAAAACCTATGTGTGAGCCTGGTATTGTCTTGAAGAATAATGACTTCTCTGAAGGAGATACAGAATCTTTTCAGTCTGTATGTAGCTTTCCCAGACTAGCAATTCACAGTAGCTACTTATTAGGTCACAAATGGCACAGATATCATCTATGAGACCACCTTGAGCATCAATTGTCTCATTTACCATATAAAATTTGCTGGTTCAATCGAACTTTGTTTACATACATTCTTGCATTCCCAAACTGAACTATCAACTTTTTGCAATTTCAAATGGTTTATGTCTTTCTTTTTTAGCAACTTTGTAACATTATGGTGTAAAACAAGTGTTATTGTTGTTTTGAAATTGTTAGAGACAAAAATTGTGTACCAAAGAAGATAATTTTGACTATATAAGAATGTAAATATTTTACATTAAAGAACCAACTATAGCCTGGAGAAGTGAAGTTTTTCATTTTAAATAACAAAAATCTTTCTTTAAATTCCATAGATAAAAAAATATTTTTTAAGTAAAGTTCCTGGAAGAACTTAGCATAAAAAAAGAAAAAAAAAAACAGGTGGAGTTAAAATACATTAATTGAGTATCAGTTTAATTGTTCTCATTTTAAAATTATTAAGAGGTTTAATTTATTACCAAATCATTTTTGAAATTCAACACAATAATATTGGTTTTATTTTAATGTGAATTTGATTCTGCTTCAGCAATAAGTATTGACACATTGTAAAGCTTCGTTATGCATGTCCCTATAATTAGAATAATTTTAAAGCTAGTGATACTGTTTGGGTCTGGATGTATTGTAAGATTTTCATTAGCCATTAACATGTAAGGAATTTCTAATATCCCAGAACAAGCCTCATAATTATTGCTTTATTGGAAATTTTAAAGGGCTATCAATTATTTAAAATACTTTTGATCGAAAGGATTCAATTTATTGAACATTACTCTTTTTTCAACCTCCCTTTTCCCCAACATTGGATAAGCATTTTATTAATAATCACTCTATAATTTTTATATTAGAAGTCTCTTTATTTTTAAAGAAAAAATAAAATAGGTGTGATATAAAAACATACAATAGATTGTTATGTAAATTAAAGTCCGTTTTTTATGTTTCACAAGTTATTTATTTAAAATGAATCTATGTGTTGGCTAATAAAATTATTTTAAAACAGTGTCTTAGTTGATTATAAATTTAAGTTTCATTTTTTAAGAACAGTTAAAATGTATTTACAAGGACACAGAAACAAGCTAATAAAAGTTATGGCCATCACCTATATGTCTGAAAATACATGGAGATGGATAAGAGATCTGCTTTCTTAACTTTCCTTAAGTAAATGAATGCCAAGGAAGATTTACCACTGGTTATTGTTCTTCCTCATGTCATCTATTAAACATTTTTATTATCGAGCCAAACATTCCAATAATTGTCAGTATATATTTCAACAGGTGTGAATAAATAAATACATTTTTTAAAAAAGTCGAGATGTTCATCTAGTTTGCTTAGTTAATTTTTAATTTTTTTTCTTTTCTTTTCTGTTATGTCATTACAGACAAATAGGGAAAGAATTTTTAAAGACACTAAACATCCAAATATTCTTTAGCTAAGTTTAATTAATTATAGAATTAAGAAAAAAAAATAAAAATACTTTCTTCTGGATATATGCTCTATTTATCATGCTGTAGTTTTTATTTTAAGTAATACCTAGAGACCAAAACTATTAAGGTTTACGACAAATTATTAGATCTAATTCTTCACACAGCAATGTAAAAGTAATATCAATAATATTATTTTTTTAAATATGGTATCACCACTAACAGAAAAAGTTTGATGGTAAAAAAGCTGCAATGTTATACCTAACAACTTGTGACCACAGAATTATCTAAAAAAAAGAAAAAAATCAATGCCAAAGGAAAACCAAAAATCAGCAGTTTTTCTAACTAGTAAGAGTGCCAAGTGTGGATAGTGGAGGTATGCCTTAATTTCCATGTTCTAATTGTAAAGCTCACTCTGTTGGACCTAATGCTGCATTGCTTTGTACCTTGTGAACTAAATAATCTATGGATTTGAATCCAAAAAAAAAATTTAAATAATCTTATTTCATATCGAAAACATTTAAAAATCTTGATTTAAGATCATGTAAATTAAAGTATAAAATTACAAAAGTATACTATTAATTGATATAAATTGAAAACAAGAAGGAAATAAATATTTATACATTATTCATTTTATATAATTTCAAAGTTTTATTCAATGAACTTTAATTTCTAAAATTATGATTGAAAAAATAATATGAGGAAAATAAATGATAAACATGAAGAACGTTGCAAATAAGTAGGTTACTATTACTTTTAAGTAAAAACAGAAAAATGTTCTAATTGCACTACTCTCGAAAAATAAGTCATTTTTATATTTTCCTGTAAAGTACAAAGCCTCAACTACATTTATTAATATATATTTTCAAAATTCATTTTGTTATGAACAATTGCTTTTCCTATTTCACAAGTTCAATTACTTTCAATAATATTTTATTTTTGCTTCTGATTAGTTCCCATTTATAAAGAACAACTTGTGAGAATATGGAGTAAATTTTTTGAAAAATCAAATTTGATTTTTTGTTGACTGCATTTAGATAAGTGTAATGGGGGTTGCAATGTGGGCTGAAATGAAATTAATGATTTGTTATGTTTCACAGGATTGAAACATATGCTTTCACACTTACATTAGACCTGTAATAAGCATATACTGTGGTAACATCAGTAGCTCTTTTCAGCACCGTTATAAAGGTTATTTCCTACTCTTAAATTTTTTAAATTTAAAAAAAATTTGATGAAGGATTTGAAAATATACTAAGGTTAAAAAATATAAAATTATTATTCACATTCATATTTATTTTTTGCCCAAATAAAGGTATGGTTTTTTTCTTAATTTACTTCTGTAAAAGAAGAGCTTGGAATATATTTGAGGTCAAATATTATTGAAACTATTGAAGAAACTTTTTGTTCAGCTAAACCCTAGAATTTTAAGCAACTTATATAATTATTATTAATAATTTATTTTATTTTCTGCTTCTCTTTTAAGTACCATCTCCTCAGTGCTGGCTGGAGTAGCAAAGGAACAGTAGATACTATTATATGAAATTGCATCGTTAGAAAAAATTATTCACTTACCCATTATGAATAGAGATTCTACTACTACATCACTGACCATGGACGGTCGGTCAGAAGACACGAAGGAAGCATTGTAGGGTACGACAATCGCAACATAGAAGGTGGCAATGAGAATCAGCCAGTCCCAGCAAGTCTTGAAGACACCATAGTGAGAAAGGATGAGGCAGGATTTTTTGAGGGCAGCAGTCTTGTACTCAGGTAGAGTCTGTTAAAAAAAATCAAACCGATTGCGACTTTATTACTATAACAATGATTTAGGGCTCAAATATAGTTATATAAAATAAATTAGTAAATTTATAACTTATTCATCTATAAAACTAGTTTTTATCCATGACCACTTTTATTGAAACTACTTGTATTTATTAGTAAAATCTGTGATTGAGACAACATTAAATGATAATGGAAAATTCTGAATTTCAGTACTAAAATTCTTTAATAAGTCACAAGAATTCACTTCAATGATTTTAAAAAGAATGATATAAATAAAAAAAAAGAAAAGAAATATGGAAATTAGTGAGAGATTTAACAAATATTATATTATTAGCTCTCTTTTGCAGATTTGAATGATATAATAATTTAACAGAATTTTATTAAGAATACTACAACATACCATACAAAATATTGTCTTATTTTTATAAAGGAACTATAATTCCAAATTTTAGTATTTTTAATTTACAATGAATACATTTTTTTTTTTTTATTTAATTCAAAACCTAAAAATACGAAATACCATTATTAGTTTTTAAAAAATAAAATTAGATATACCAGAAAAAAACTTTTAAATATATTAAAGAATACTAGTGTTCTTTTTTAATATTTAATTCTTTTCTCAACTTAGAACTCAAGAAATTTTATATTTACTTAATATATAATTAAGTAAATATAGAAGGAGCGGAAATAAAAAAAAAATAAAGGTAGAAAAAAAAATAACACAAAATTTACAATTTTTCCAAATTTAGATATGAATCCTGTTGTTGTCTTTTTTTATATAATTTTTTTTTTTCATTATAAAAATATCGTAAATACATAATATTATTTACCACACGATTAATAAGATTTAGTACAAAATTAGAAAGGTAAATAATAATAGCAGCACACTTTTTGTACACCCAATAGGATGGAAAAGGACATTTAGTAATTTAACAACAGTTTCATCTTGCAACCTTAAATAATTTCAAGAATAACTTACTAAAATTATTATATGATACTGAAAAAAAAATTTTTGGCATATTTTTACTTATATATGGTTAAGGTTCTAAAATTGCCCTATCAAATTATCTCGCAAGACCAGATGGAAAGTATATAACTTCTGAAGTGATGTGAAGTAAATGATTTATAAGTCAAACATATTTTTTTGCAGCAAAACTATTGTACTTAATTTGGGTATGATAGCATTAACTACGGCAAAATACTAAAATAGCTTAAAACATACAAATGAATTATCATGTTAATTATAATTTCAATTATGGGATGTAAAAGAGCTGTGCTTATGAAGATGAAGGACTCCTTCAAAATCTTGTTATGAGTTTGCTTAGTTAACTGTAGAGGGATTCATCACAGAGATTCAAAACAGCTTGGGGACCTTATCTACTGGTTGCTAAAGACTTAAGTGTCTTTTGGCTTAAATACAGTTCAATTAGCTTTAAACATACATTTGTATACGAGATACAATAAATTAAAATTTATTTAAATTGAGATTTAAATAAAATGAAAAATATATACATATTTCCAATTCAAATTCATGAAAAATAAATAATGCTGATACTTTAAAATATACTATAATTATAGAAATGGCTTTATTTATTATTTTTTATTTCAAACTAAAAGTAGAAAATTACAGACTTCTATGAAATAAAAACATGGTCTCAGTAATAATAATAGAGAGTAACACAATAATAAAGAGTAAATACAATATCAAAAACCTCCTTAACTTGTTTCTTACAAATATACATATGTATTATAGAATAAAATGAAGAAATTACAAAGATAATGTAAATAATTTTCAAATTATCTTTTATAGTTTGCTTCATTCTTGTTTCCTCTTCTTATCTTCTTCTTCTTCTTTTCTTCTTTATTGGCGCTACAGACGCATGAAGCTGTCCTTGGCCTGCCCCACAGCCTTCCTCCAGTCGTCCCGATCAGCTGCTCGCCTTAAATATATTTTAGAAACTTTTAAGTCCTCGGAGACGCCATCGATACATCTTCTCTTCGGTCTTCCACGAGGTCTCACTCCATCCGGTCTATCCCATAACAATTTTCGGCATGTTCTTTTCTCACCCATCCGGTATACATGCCCCATCCATTTTAGCCGTTGAACTCTTATGTATATCGTCAATGGCAAGTCACCATACAAATCGTATAGCTCCCGGTTCTTCCTTCGCCGCCACATGCCGTTATCCTTTATCGGACCAAATATACGCCTCAGTACTTTCCTTTCGAAACAGTCCAGTTTTGTCGCTACTGATTTATTAATAGTCCATGTTTCGCAGGCATACGAGGCTACCGGTCGCACTAGGGTCTTGTACAGTCTTATCTTGGTTGTGAGGCTGGTGAGACTACTCTTGATAATGCCTTGTATGGAGAAGGCTCTGGCTGATATTATCCAACTTTTAATTTCCTCATTTTCATCGAGGTGTTCGTTAATCCAGGCGCCTAAATATTGGAAACTTGTGACGGTTTTGAGGGTGTAGCCTTCCATATAATAAAAAGGCTGTGGACGAGCAAGTTTTTTTCTTCTAAATACCATTATTTTGGATTTATCCTCGTTCATATGCAATCCCATTCTTTTAGCTTCTCTGTTCAATTTGTGCAAAGCTTCCCTTAAGTATCGCATAGAGTGAGCTGCAATAACTACGTCATCCGCATACGCCAATATCTGAATGGGGCTGTTAAAAATTGTGCCTCTGGTGTCAAACCCCGCTCTTTTTACAGTTGCATGTAAAACTATATTGAAAAGGAGAGATGCTAACGAGTCTCCTTGTCTGAGTCCTACATCTACGGGAAAAGGCTCGCTTCTTGCCTGGTTCACTTTAATCCTGGCAAATGTGCTCTTCATGGTGCACATAGTGAGCCTAATGAGCTTGTTCGGTATTTTCATGTCTTTCATTGCTTTATACAGCTCATCACGGTTGACGGAATCGTATGCTGTCTTAAAGTCCACAAAAACAACAGCCACATAGTTTGGTTATACTCTTTCATTTTTTCGCACATCTGCTTCAGTGAGAAAATTTGATCGACAGTCGATCGGTTGGGTCTGAAACCTCCCTGGTATTCACCCAAATTAGGTTCAACATGTGCGATGATCCTGTTATATAGGGCTATTGAGAACACTTTATATACTGTGTTCTGAAGGCTTATCCCCCGATGATTTCTGCACTCTGTCTTATCTCCTTTCCTCTATATATATTGGGACTATGTTTGACTCATTCCACTCAGCAGGAAACTCCTCTACTTCCCAAATGCTAGATATCAAAGAGCGAATTTCATTTTTCAACGCATCTCCGCCCGCTTTCAAAAACTCAGCCGCTATTCCGTCTGGACCGGGAGCTTTTTGGTTTTTCAGTTTTTGTAAAATTATTTCTATATCCAGCTCATCAGGAGGAAGTATCTCGTCCATGTCACCATCTTCATATAAACTCACGCTCTGTTCTGACAAATCTCCAATGGCCGGTGTTAAGCAATCCTTGAAAGTACCTCTTTCATCTGCTTACTACTTCTTCCTCTCTCACTAGAAGCTGACCATTTCCGTCTTTGACCGCATTAGTGCCTTGGAATCCGATGCGGATTTCTTTTACATTTTTGAAAAATTTCCGTGCTTCATTGTCTCTCCGAGACATCTCTATGCCTTCTATCTTCCTGTTCAGGGCTTGCCTTTTTCTTTCCTTTTATCATTCTCTTGGCAAATTTCCTTGCATCCTGATATTCTTTGCAACTTTGCCAAGTTACCCTATTCAGAAACATATTCCTCTTCTCGTTGCGGTCTTTGATCGCCATCTCGCATTCAGAGTCAAACCATGTGGGAACTGATTGCTTCTTGTCTGCTTTGCAACATTTTTCCGCTGCTTTTACGATGGTTTTCTTTAAATCTTCCCATTCTTGCTCTACTGACTTCCCCCCAAGAACGGCTGGAATGTTGTTTATTCCTTCTTGAACTCGTTCCCCAAAGCGTTGTCTCTTTTCTTCTATCCTAAGTTTCTCTCTACTCCATTTGTGGTTGACATTCTTCTTTCTGTTATAAGTTCTAAAACTTGTTCGGACCCTACTCACGACCAAAAAATGATCCGAATCCACGTCTGGACCTCTAAAAGATCTTACATCGTTGATTACGTTAAAATGTCTGCTGTCTACCAACACATGGTCTATCTGAGAGACAAATCCGTTTGGTGAACGCCATGTTTGCTTGTGCTGACTTTTATGGGGAAAGAAGGTGCTCATAATTGCAAATGAAAAAGTTGTTGCCATGTTGATCATGCGCTCTCCATTATTATTCGTCACGCGATGCAAACTATGCCTACCAACCGTTGGCCATGCGTCTTCCTCATTGCTGACCTGTGCATTAAAGTCCCCTATAATCATTTTCAGATCATAACCTGGACATCTTCTGATTTCATCCTCGAGTTCCTCATAGAATTTGTCTTTTTCCTCTTCGCTCTTCTCCTCTGTCGGTGCATGAACATTTATAATTGAGATATTACATATTTTCCCTTTTATTCTCAACCTGCATATACGCTCATTAATTGGCTTGAAGTCCAATATGGCAGATTTTAACTTGCTGGATACTAGAAAAGCTGTACCAAACTCGTGACGCTCTTTATGCCCACTGTATAGTACTTCGAAGTTCTTCCCTTTTAGGATACCTTGGCCAGTCCATCTTACCTCTTGCACAGCCGCAACATCAATTTTCATTTTCTGCAATTGCACATCTAGCTCATGCAATGCTCCAGGCCTGTATAGCGTCCTAACGTTCCAAGTTCCAATTTTGTAGTCCTTATTCCGAAAGCCAGGTCGTTGCCGATTATCCGTCCAATATCCGAGGCCTTGTTGTAGAGCTTGAGTAACCAAGAAATTTTTAACAAGAGGCGGGGGGTCAGCCCTCCTCTCAACCCTCCTCCTTTCTCAACGCGGGCTTGGGACCGGCTATGGCGGAGTCCTCTTCTTATAAATTGATATAATACTGATTAATTTGATTAGTGTTATTTGATATTTAAATAACAAAATCAAAATTTGATAACAAAATTAAATTTGATATTTAAATAACAAAATCAAAAATTAAATCAGAAATAGTTCTAGAAGTAGTCATGGAGAACATTGGAGAATCCTGAAGCTTTTTCCTGTTTATTCACTATTTATTCAGTTTCCAACAACTAAAATTTTTTTTGAAGTTTTTGGTATGTCATGGTGGAATTTAATTTAGTTTCAGAGACTTTACAACATTGATTATCTTAACAGTACTGCAGTAGCTACCTTAATTCATTACTCTCTGAAATGTAGAGTAATTCTCTACAGTGCTTTTAAAATTTAAACCAAAATTTTCATGATTAAGGGTGGGACTAGTGGTTTTATGTTTATTATGGATAGTCAATATCCCTATATTCCTATAATTTGCCTGTTACCATAAATAATAATTATATCATATAGTGATGATCTCTGGAAAGGATTACTGCTTTAGAAAAAAGATGTCTTTAGCTGTCTAAACTAGATTAAAAGATAAACTAATACATTCTTTTTAGGTGTAATAACATATTTATAATTAAAATTTAGGACTGTTGGGCAAAGGTAGTATTAAATAAGTTTGTTTTTGAAGGTAGAAAACTGGTTAGAGACGGAATTTGATTTGCACAGTGAGTATATTCGAATTTACTGTACAAATCAAATTTAGGTAGGGTTGTTATTACAGCACTGTTCAGATAATATAGGACACAGTCTCCAAAATTAAGTTGAATTACTCAATGATATACTACAAACCAATTTCAGAAAATCTAAAGCAGTTGGTGATTGGAAAATCAACAAAAAGCTCCAAGATTCTCCTTCTACTTCTTGAACTGTTTCTAATAACAAGATTCTATAAATAAATGAAGTCCTTCTACTTCTTGAACTGTTTCTATTTGAACTGTACTCTTTTTTTATTTCAATACCCTAATTCAATAGTAAATCGGATTATCCGGATTTTTGGGTATCCGGATCAGTTTCGGCCCCATTTAATCCGGATAATCGGAGTTTCACTGTACCTATTTATTCATTTATTTGTCTTCAAACAGCTGAAATTTTAAAAATATTCATTAAAACTAAACAATAGTTTATTTCAAGTTTGGAGGAAACCGCTATAGAAACATTATCCGTCAAGTGGCTTTAAGTTATCCGAGTTGCTTTAATTGGATCAAGGAAAGCTAAACAATATCTATTATACGCCTCGTGTCACTGTTTAATCCCTTCAACTAATCAAGTTGATCCTGAAGCACGTATCGAGGTAGCTGTGATCGATATGCACTCTCAGCGATCAACAGATAATGCATCTTGGCAGTGAATTATTCTTATGCAAAAAACAGATACAGTTATAAAATTAGCATCTATTCATTCATCTTCGTTTCAAATAATTATATACTTTATTTTATATATTAATTTTCCCCTAATTTCTCAACTTGCTTCCCACACCATTCCTGATAATCCTCCGAGGCGTCTGAAAAGAAGATGGCCCAGAGTCCTTCTAGTGTAGAATTTTTATTAAAGTGCTACTGATGAGTAGTTATTTTCAAGTTTTGTCACGTTATTGTAATAGTTAACAGCACATTTACTTGATATATAAATATTGTTCAGTTGTAAATTTCAATAAATTGTTAAAAAAAAAAAAAAAAAAAAAAAAAAAAAAAAAAAAAAAAAAAGAAAAGATATATATATATATATATATATATATATATATATTATTTACAAATTTATACAAACACAATAAGTAAATATCTCATCTCAATAACGAAACAAATAAATAACTCATCCATTGCCAGAACTCGATTTCATAAATTTTCGAGGCCATCTTTTTTGTAGATGCCTTATAGCATTATAAAAAACGGGAACAAAAGTTCCCGTTTTTTTCAACTGATGTTATGATTTCCCGTTATGATTTCAACTGATCTTCCACGATGGTTTCTGAGACATAATTGTTCATGATAAATTGTTATTACATCCTTCGTTTAAGGTCTGTATTCGTCAAATGTGAATCCGATGGAATCGGAGATAGACATTTGAAATCAGCACATCCCTACTTAGGCCAGATGGAGATCTTACAATAAGTCTTGAGACGTTTGTAGTTTTTTTACAGGGTATTACTAATAATTAAAACTTATGTTTTTAAATTATCGAAAATTGTTATTGTTCCTATACTTCCATTAAATTGCTATTATATAGAATGAATTGAGAAATAAAATAAAAGCAAGCAGATTTATATAATTTTTTTTTTTTGATATTTCCATAATTTCTATAATATTATAATATTATAATATTCTACATTTCATAAATTATTCTATATCAATTATTATCGAGGTATTTATATTGTTATAATAACTTTGTAGCTTAGTTTTGAATTTACTTCCCATTTTTTATTTTATGTTATTTCTTGTTTTATTCTATATATTTAACATGCAATACAAAATAACAATAAAAACGAAAATCATAAAAAGTACATGTACATTATATAAGATGAAGTATGGTATTTACAGGAATAAATAAAATCCTATCCAACAGGGTTACTACTGGAAAGAAAGCACTGAAAAAAATATGTCAAAATTTTAAATGAATATGATTTATTACAGCTTTATATTGGATGAGACATTGCCCTCCGGAATTTATTAAAAAATCATCTCCGAGGTGCGTAAGTTGACGTATTGCTATTTCTTATCTTTCCCTTTTACCTTTCCTCTTTTTCTTTTGATCCCCTATCGTTATTTTCTCCCTTTCTTTTCTTATAGCATATTCCAATTATTTTTTTCAGTATATTTTCCCCCTTCTTTCATTCTGGTGTTGTCCTTAACCTTACTGTTTCTTTGTAACCTCACTTTTATGTATCTGTTCATAGGCATTTTAAAATTATTATTGCATTTTTTTTATTCCATATATTTATAGATATATGTCATTCTTTATCATCTTATAGCTCTTATAGAACTAATTTGTGAGTGGATATGGAGCTTAAGGAGGTGTAAATTTTGGTTGGAATGAACATTAAGTGTTATTTAAAATAGTTATGAACAATTTTATTTATGTTATAAAATACACAACATTGTAAATTATACGAATGATTTTAGGTTGTACGAAAGATTCAATGTTAAAGTGTACTTCCAAAATTTTATATGTTCAAATAAAAAAAGAAAAGATAATAAATATCAAAAGCACCCCTTATTTACCACCCCCCCTCAAAAAAAAAAAAAAAAAAAAAAAAAAAAAAAAAAAAAAAAAAAAAAATCCTAATTTCAAGTTATTAGATAGTTAAGTTATGAAAGTATGTTGTTTTGATTTACCTGTAATTAACTTTATTTCTTAACTATTTCAAACATTAAAGTATCTTTCTTTTTATTGGATAAGACTACATTTTGTCAACAGTGTCATGCATTAAATTTTTTATGTGCCATTTCAAACAAAATTCCTCTGAATAGAATTTCGAATCCTTATAATAAAACGTTTCTGATTTCTATTTGGTTCTGATCAATACATTTTTTATCAAGTTATATTTTTTTAAGTTGGCTAGTTCTTAAAAAAATAGTAGTTGATAGGCTAGAGGTCTGAAAAGAAGGGCGGTTGAGGCAGACAATCACCTGACCTGGTTTGAATACTTTCAATAGTTTTCTAATAAGATATTTTGGATGTATGTTGAATATATATTATGTAATTTATTTTTTATTTATTATTCCCAGTCGCGGCATCACCAGCTCTCTTAAATAAAGAACGTAGATAATTTTAAATAATAATTGTAATAAGTTTAAATTTGTTTAGGAATAGCATGCTTGTATTGTTGAAAGCATGCAAACAGAAAAAAAAAAAAAAAAAAAAAATGAATGCATAACACATCTGGATAGACTACATTTGATGATTCGAAAGTGAGGAAAGAGTAGGGGGGTAGCAAAGGGTTGCAAAGAGAAGTTGGAACCATTCTTTCAAGTAGTGTGGATGCAAACATTTGATAGGCTTTTGAAATCGTTTTCTTTTTATGCTGTTATGCTTATTTAAAAATAATTTCACGATGATATCTGGATAGGGGATATCTTGAGCTACTCTTTTAAGCACACATTTAATCACGCAAGCTTTTAGATTACATGTGATAGTGGTCATCTTTCTTAGGTGAATTGGTGTAACTACTACCTTTTCGTTGTGTAAATATGGGCCCCCTTTCCTGGAGTGAATATGGGGCCCCATTTCTCCGGGAACATCAAGTGTAATTTCTCTGATCAATATATCTCTTGTTCCCAACATTAAGAAGAAACCACTATTATTACCGGATCACCATGCGAGGATCAGATGACCAATGACCATGTCGCTTGACAAAAGTGCTCTCAATAAGACGTTTTTGAGTTTTCCCGGGGTAAAAGACTAGGAAAGGGGGCAGAGGTGGAAAGGCGAAAGGCCTTCAAAAAAAGAAAATTCGACCCACGCAAAAATACCATTCATCATCGGACTCATCAGACTATAATAACCATCCCCTTGTGGACAGCAATTATGATAAAAATCTAGATGTCAACGGATAAAGCAAACTCAAGCAATGCAACTAGGGATAGAATAGGGCCCATATTTACATCCCAGTTTTTCTGTTGCTATTTTGAAATCATCGTTTTCGATATGAAAAAATTGATGTTAATAATTGTCTCGCATTTAAGAAACTTGTTATATAAAGGAAATACAAAAATCTAGAAATTTTTCAAGTTGAACGTAACTTTAAATAAAAAACAAAAACGGGTGGCCATATTTACACCTTTTCCTCAATATATATTACGACCCTGTGTATCAATGAATCCTCTTAATAATGTCAAAACTTTGAAATGAAAGCACAAAACAAATGTTCATAATGGCTTTGAGGTAATGAACGTCTCTCGTGAACGCTATATATCTAGTGTTGAGTCTGTGTATAGTATAGCTCAACCATTTGTCATAGCATTATATGCTTTTCTTACGCCCTCTGAAGAATCGAACCTATTCTAAACAAAACTAGCTTTGGGCTTATATTGTCTCCTTTAAATATTAATCGGCCTACTTTCAAACTCTACAGGTCCAATTCAATAGAAACATTAGTAAAGGCATATAAACTCAATCATTCATTCCGTCGTTTCTACATTGCTTAGGTAAATGTCGAATGACCTTTACTTCTGTAATTTGTATAGATCAATAGAAAATAAGTTGTGTTAAACTATATCGGACCTCTCCATGTGCTGGATAACACGTATTACTGTCATTCTTACTCGAACATCCGATTATTTTATAATATAATAAGAAATATACGAAATGTCTGGGTAAATACATAGGTATTATAGAATAGCTCTGGCAGACACATGCGTTGGTTCTTCCAAGTTGCAGATAAATTATTTTAATATAAAAGCGAATTATTGACTAAGACTGGTTATTAGACTGAAGTATATAAAAGTTTGGAGAAGACAACAGCTAACCTCCAGTTGTCACACTGCCAAAAAAAAATTTAATCACTCATCCGAAGATTAGCCTACAAGTTTCAATTATTAATTACAATAAATTAGTAAACAGCAGATACCATTTATTATTTACATCATATAATAATATAGAAGTTAATTAAAGTTCTTTAAATGAAAATGGGCTCTAAGTAGTACATGCAGATGACACACTGCCATGACAATGACACTTAAGTACATTTTCATTACTATTTGCAGCTTTATCTTAATTATGTATCATAATACCTTTATGATTTCAACTGATCTTCCACGATGGTTTCTGAGACATAATTGTTCATGATAAATTGTTATTACATCCTTCGTTTAAGGTCTGTATTCGTCAAATGTGAATCCGATGGAATCGGAGATAGACATTTGAAATCAGCACATCCCTACTTAGGCCAGATGGAGATCTTACAATAAGTCTTGAGACGTTTGTAGTTTTTTTACAGGGGTATTACTAATAATTAAAACTTATGTTTTTAAATTATCGAAAATTGTTATTGTTCCTATACTTCCATTAAATTGCTATTATATAGAATGAATTGAGAAATAAAATAAATAAAATAAAAGCAAGCAGATTTATATAATTTTTTTTTTTTGATATTTCCATAATTTCTATAATATTATAATATTATAATATTCTACATTTCATAAATTATTCTATATCAATTATTATCGAGGTATTTATATTGTTATAATAACTTTGTAGCTTAGTTTTGAATTTACTTCCCATTTTTTATTTTATGTTATTTCTTGTTTTATTCTATATATTTAACATGCAATACAAAATAACAATAAAAACGAAAATCATAAAAAGTACATGTACATTATATAAGATGAAGTATGGTATTTACAGGAATAAATAAAATCCCATCCAACAGGGTTACTACTGGAAAGAAAGCACTGAAAAAAATATGTCAAAATTTTAAATGAATATGATTTATTACAGCTTTATATTGGATGAGACATTGCCCTCCGGAATTTATTAAAAAATCATCTCCGAGGTGCGTAAGTTGACGTATTGCTATTTCTTATCTTTCCCTTTTACCTTTCCTCTTTTTCTTTTGATCCCCTATCGTTATTTTCTCCCTTTCTTTTCTTATAGCATATTCCAATTATTTTTTTCAGTATATTTTCCCCCTTCTTTCATTCTGGTGTTGTTCTTAACCTTACTGTTTCTTTGTAACCTCACTAATTTATGTATCTGTTCATAGGCATTTTAAAATTATTATTGCATTTTTTCTATTCCATGATATTTATGTCATTCTTTATTATCTTATAGCTCTTATATATTCATTTGTTATTAAAAGGACATATAAAAAAAAATGACCGTTTTATCAAATTCCAGAGTTCAAAAGTCTGTAAATATCTTAATGCTATTTATTATTTAACAATACTTAATAATCCCTTTAGAGCATTCTCTAAGCTTGTTTACTAACACTTCTTTAAAAAAAAAAAAATAAATAACCTCATTTCAGTTATTTATTTCAAAGAAGAAACATGACAGTGTCCTACGAAATTCTCGTAATTTTAAGACATTACTGGAAAAAAAAATTCACAGCCACTGAAGCAACTCGTGAAATGATTAAATATGAAGGGGAAGGTGTCCTTGAAGAGCGAACTGCGCGGCGTTAGTTTGAAAAATTTAGAAGAGGAGATACAACGTTGGAAAGGAAAAAGGGCGGCAATTAATGGATATTGATGAGGTTCTGAAGGAAGCTGTTGAGTCAAATCCGCCCACAAGTACTCGCGAACTTGCCAGGGAGTGTGGTGTGTCGAAAGATACTGTTTTTTAAAAAATACCAGCTCGTCCACACACTTCCCGTCGAACCAAAGAAAAGTTTACAAAACTTAACTCCATGGGTTTGAACTCCTGCTTCATCCACCATATAGTCCAGACCTCGCACCTTCGGGTTACTACTTGTTTCGATCCATGGGCCATTTTCTTCAAGGGAAAAAATTTCATAATTTTGCGGAAGTTGGAAATGCTGTCCAAGAGTTCTTTGACAGCCATCCCAAGGAATGGTATCAGCGTGGCATCGAGCAATTGGCAAGCAGATGGGTTATGATGGTAGAGATAACACTGGACTATACTTTGAGTATTAATTGTATTTTATATCAAAGAAATAATAATACAAATATTTGTTTAAGAAACGGTCATTTTTTTCATACACCCCATTAGTTTATCTGACTTTTATTTTTTATCAGATCTAGTAGTTTGTTCATTTTAGCACTACAGAAGACCTGCAGAGCAGGTCGAAACGTTGGCATTCTATTATAGATCTTTGTTTGGAAGTGTTTATTTCTTCCTGACTGCATCCCTGATTTTCTTCTTCTTATATCAGAAGATGTTTTCTCATTACTCAAAACTCTCATTAGATCTATACCTCCCATCGAGTGCAAGACCTAATGAATTCAAGGTTCGGATATAAATCTTATTAATTACAACTTTTGTAAATTTGAACCTGCTTGGTAATATTTTTTGAATACTGCTTACTTTTATATAATAAGCCTAATTAGTTTCATATGCCCTGATTAATGAATATGGGGATGTAAACACCTAAAGAAAAATAAACTTTTATCAGGAAAATAATCAATTGGGAAGAATTTTTTGCCTGTCAGTGTATACATATTAAAACAGGAACCATTCTAAAGCCGTATCATACCATCACGATTATACATTAGGTTTAGTCATCGCACTGGATATAAGCAGTCCTAACAAAGTCGGAGATACGACTTAAATAAGCGGAATAAAGTAGGGTTTTTATTCCTGTCCTCAATAAAGTTGGATGCTTTGAAAGGAATAAATGAGCATTTACACCTTTAATCAAAGTAAAAGGTCCCCTTATTTATAAACCAGGAGCTAGGTGAGGGCCCTCTTTCATTTCAATTGGAAATGCAGATAACCAGGTGGGGTACAAGGCAAGGCTCCTAAATATTTTCGCTTTTCATATCTACGCCCCTGTCAAAGAGCCTCATTGTGCAGCGGGAAAATACTTTCTCGCCAGCTCTCATTTTCACGAAATATTTATACAGAATAAATTATGGTTTTACGCCGTATCGAATTGGAACAAGGGCGCTGAATTGAAAATCTTGATTAATTTAAATTTCACAAATGAATGGTAAAAGTAATTAAAGTACACCTAAACACAAAAATTTGAAAAGCTAATATTTTTTTTTTCTTTAGTGTTAAAATTCACACCTGTCACTTATCCCGTGATAACTAGAAGATGGGATGATAGCATGCAAGATGCAAGCATGTCAGGTATGAGGGATGTCAGCACCCTGTACTTTTATAACCAAACATGATATAAAATCAATTTTAACAGAGTACATCTCTCAAGCAACTCCTTTTTAGTCTCTTTCGGGTATTTTCTGCCATGCTCTTCGAGACCATAGTTTGTATTGTGTTGTTGATGTGTACGTTGTCGTAGTCTTTTGTATGAAGCCTTGATGTGATCTTGTACCATAGGTATGCCTAAGACTGTGTAATGTTATGTATTGACGTACAAGGGTAATTGTGTAATGAATCTTAAAGTTTTTGTTTGACTGGAAAGTCTGTATTTTTGGATTCGAGTTTTTTTTTTTAGTTATTTCGTAAATTTGTGAGGCGTGGATAGTGTTTTTAATAAGTAAATATATGTATTGAGGCTTTGCGTCATTTCTAATTTAGATCTTTAGGTAGAAGTGGATATAAAAGTTCTAGTCTTTTGTTAAGGCTTAGGCTTTTCTGTTTCACACAAGGGCCTAAAATTATCCCTAAACATTGAACAATGTTAGTCTTGAATTGAAACATTAATGTAACCTTTAATGCAAGCTAGGAGGTAGGTATGATGTAGAAGTGTAAAAGTGATGTGTTTTGACTCCTAGTTGTTGAGTTTAATGGTAAAATAAATGCATTATTTGCTGAACATTTTTAAAAAATGTTTAATTTTGTTCGAAGACTAAAGCGACAAGAAACTGCAGTCTACTTCAACATTTACTAGACAAATGATCGAATCTCCCAATAGATTACAAAACACTTATTTATATGACCGTGATTAGTCCTATTTGGATGTACGGAGTTGAGCTTTGGGGCTCTACTAAACCATCCAATTCATCTCATATCCAATCCTTACAATCCAAAATCCTTCGAAAAAACCCTAAATGCCCCTTACCAATCCAGATACCTATCCTTTCGTAATAAGCCCCATAACCACTCAAGTCCGTTAGGTTCTCAACTTGCTTCCCACTTCATTCCTGATAATCCTCCGAGGTGTCTGAAAAGAAGAATCCTATATCCTTAACATTCAAGAATGGTATCAAAAATGGAGAATAAAAATAAATCCAAACAAATTTCATCAAATAGCCTTTACCCTTCGTCATAAACCTACGACTTCCTGCCCTACAGTTTCTTTCAATGATATTCCACTAATTCCTATTGAACAGATCCGCTACCTAGCACTCTACTTGGACAAACGTCCTAATATTAAACTACTCGTCGTTAAAGACAACTTCAACATTACTGAACAAACGTCCTAAGCTCCCCATTAATTACATAAGATGTATTTACATGACTGTGATTGGACCTATTTGGACGCACGGAGTTGATCTTGGGGCTCCACTAAACGATCCAATTCATCTCGTATCCAGCCCTTACAATCCAAAATCCTTCGAAAAATCTTCAATGCTCCTTAATTTGTCATCAATAAAGTTATCCATAATGATCTTACTGTTCCATATGTTATTGATTTAGCCCAAACCAGATACCCATCCTTTCATAGTATGCTCCATAACCACTCAAATCGATTAGTTTTTCAAATTGCTTCCAAACTCCATTCCTGATAATCCTCCGAGGTGTCTGAAAAGAAGATGGCCAAGAGATCTCTAGTATTAGAATTTTTATTGATGTGCTACTGATGAGTAGTTCTTTTCAAATTTTCACATGTTATTGTAAACGTTATCAGCTCATTTACTTAGTTTATATATTTGTACAGTTGTGAATTTCAATAAATTGATATATAGAAAATAAAATTTTGTTCAAAAGAGTTTAAAACTATAGGAAGAACGAAATTTTCCATTTATTCTACCCAACATACATCGGTGCTCTAGGAGTCCACATTTGAAGAACGCGTTTTTGATTTTGATGATTATTCCCCTGAATGTCATGAAGAAGTTATAAAACAAAATTGTGCACTTTTCAGTAGGCAAAATTTGGACCATTTTAAAGATCCTGTAATTACTTTAAAAACACATGCTGAAATTGATACTTTAAGGCCTTATTTAGAAGCAGAACTCCATGCAATTTTTGAGAAAAACAAATAATTTTAAATTGATCTACAAAAAGTTTTTTAAAGCAACGTTTTATAAAAAGTATACCAATCTCATCTCTCTAGCTCAATTAGGAGAGAAGCTGTGATGATTAAAAAATATGTCGGTTACATTTTTTCTGTTGATTTTGGGATGCTTTACACAGCTCTAATTTTGAAACCGTATGAGATATTTGTAAAGAAAAAAACCTACGTACCAATTGTCAACATAAGGTGGTCAGATTTATACCCAGTGTTGATTTGATTTGATGACCCTAAACTATACACTTAAAGTTTCATTATTTATTTAATATATGGAAAGAAAATAATGATGAAATACTTGCATTGTTTAGTTTGAGCTTCGTGTGTTTGGGTTTGTCTTGTTTGTAGTGGCCAGAGAGTTGGTAAAGCACAGCTCTACTTCTCCGCCTTCCGTAGTTAACGCCAGTGGGCAGTTCGTCTAGGCAACCATTTGTTTCTGCAACAAAATGATAAAAATCTTATGTAAATAATTTAAACTAATGATTGAAGTTTTGTTTATTTATCGATAAACAAACTTGTTTTGTTGAAAGTATGCAAACATAAATTGTAAATTGTAAATGTTTGAACTGAAATTGTGGTTCGTAGGGATCATTTAGAATCTAGAAATAATTGTGATTTCTCCAGATGCCAGTACAGTGAGAATTATAGCCTCTATGATATTTGCACGAATACCTGTAATTTTTAACCTGGTACCCTTGCACAGATTAGGTGGTTATGTAGGACATCCAATTTAGTTAAAAGTTAGTATTCGATTTCCAAACTTCACTGAGATCCACTTGCTGCTCCACACACTACTCTATTTTTTAATAAAAATATATTGAAAATAATTACATTTTACTATGAATTTCATACTCTGGATAACACCCTATAATTATAACCCCTCTAGCAGAATGGCTTTCACCACTTATCTGTCGTTTTTCAAAATTCACAGGAATCCATAACATTTTCGTTTTAAAAAATAAAAACTGAATTGAAAATCAGTAAATTTTATTATTGCTGAAACTTCCTTGAACTATGAAGACGATGTAGTTAAAATTTGGTGCAGATTGCTTCAGTAATTAAGTTAGGTTAGTGATCACAAAAGAAAAATGGGTTTGTCCTTTTATATAGTATTATGTATATATCCATAATATATCCAAAATTCATTTTACAAATTCTTATTTAATAAGATAAATATTTCCAAAGTTCGGGGATTCATCTATCATTTCTGTTGTTGCAATAGCGTATCAGGACTCGAAGACCAGTATGAGCATGCAATGAAATGAAAAATAATCTTGTATGTTTGTTTATTTCGTTTAACGTCACCTTATGCTGCTATGGCTAATCGGACGATGCTACGGTGGGAGTCCTAAATTTTGCCTATCCAGGTATAATTAGGATAGGGATCTTTAACGAGTACCTGACATCGCACAGGCTCGGGACACCCATTTTACGTCCCTCCCGAAGGACGGCATAGCTAAGGATTTTTTACTCCCTTTAAAGGTCATCTGCCGGGCTGCGAACCCGCGATCTTGGGTTTAGTAGGTTGCTATGCTAACCACTACACCACAGGTGACCCCGAAAAATAATCTTTATTTTGGGATATCAAAATTGATTTATGAAGAACAAAATAATATAATAATATATACTAAAATAAAGTGATGCTATTGTCTGGCTGCACTTATGTTTTTACAAATTCGAACTGTTTTTAATTGAAAGATTAAATTGTTTTTAGAAAAATAAGAATGGAAAGTTTTACATTTTATTGATATTTCATTATTTTCTAATATCGAATACATTGCTAAATGATAAATTCTGTATCAACCAGTGATAATATAGGATATGAAAAATTGCTCTGTAATTAATATAAACAGATATCTTTTATACCAGATTTTTTTTTATCTATCATTAAGGAGAATAATTGATGATTATCAGTGTTATCGATCGGCTTCTAGGAATCAACTTTTTCTCATCAATAAATACTTTTCTCAAAAACCGGTGAAATCTAGAATCGACTTTTGGAGTTGAAACATATTTAGGTACTATTGAAAAATATGCACTGAATAAAATTCTGAAATGAACAGCAATTAATATCGTCCATACCCATGCAAAGTATCGAATGTGAAAAAAAACACAGTTTTTTGTATTAGTTTATCAATTGCTTTAGGACTGATACACGTTTTAGTGAATTCTTAAATCTGAATTCACTTTGTAAAGAGGAGGAATAACCCTGTCAAAGGGTCGATTATACAAAATATTTTATTATGCCAAATACAGTGTAACGAATCGCTAAAGATCGAATGCAAAAACCGGGTATTTTCACATTCGGCACTTTATGCTTTATGGATGATATCTGAATAATAGTATAAATAGGAATACTAAACAAGCTGGTTAGCGTTGGTCTATGAATCGTTGACCAAATTTTCTATGATTCAATCAGATGATACGAATCATTACCATGTTGCCTAATAAAGTAGTTTCTTATATATATATATATATATATATATATATATATATATATATATATATATATATATATATATATATATATATTTATCGCAATGCTTGCTATTTTATATTAAACAGTTGCCATGATGAAATAGGTTTGGAGTGATTTAATTTGTTAAAATACATCAACAATATTATGTCAAAACGACCCTAGGGGGAAACAGCACTCTGGCAAATGACGCTTGTGATGTGATTTGAAAGGTATTGATTCGAAATAAATTCATCACATTTAAATGAAGAGAGCGAAATAATTGAAATTAAGAGATAATTATTTCGATGAAACAAATTTTCCTTGCGAAAAAGTATTAAAAAAAAAAACAAAAAAAAACTGCAAATAAAGATGAAGTAATTAATTAGTTTTAGAAATAAATTATTATCGAACCTAATTCACATAATGGCACTCATACATACACAAACACTTACACATATATATAGCAGTGATGTGTCGGTACCGAATATTCTTTAATCCAAATTATAATGACAAGAAACCAAACTTCAATTCTCAATAATAAAACCTTGGTTTAGTATATAATATATTAAATAATATAATATATAATAGCACTACTAAAGATGGAAATATATGGAGAATAAAAAGCAACCTGGAACTAAGGGAACTGCACAAAGTTCCAGATTTTGTTGCTACAATAAAGCAAAGGAGATTAAGATGGCTGGGTCATGTTTAGAGAATGAGCCCCAACAGAATGCCAAAAATCATGCTGAATGGGCGTCCCGAAGAGGAAGAGGCAAGAGAGGAAGAGGCAGACCTAAAGACACTTGGTGTGAGGTATTGGAGGAGAGCAGCTGGTGACAGAAACAAATGGAGGGGAATCGTTGAAGAGGCCAAGGCCCTGCATGGACCGTAGCGCCATTATTGTTGTTGTTGTTGTATATACATATATAAAATAAAGTGCATATAGAAAAGCAAGTGTAAAGTAATTATCCGAGCAATAAATCAGTAATTTGTTGATACCATATATACTCAACATGCAATGTACGAAATGAATCACAACTCAGACTACTTACAGAGAATAAAATAAAGACAAATCCTTATGAAAGAAAGCAACATATTTTCTCATGTTCTGGGTATAATTTATTTCTTTTAGAATCACGATTTTAACCAAAATCTTTCCCGAAACATAGATCATTTAAAATTCTCTCTTTCAACCTTCATCTTACTAATTCCTTAAAAACTTTTAAGTTCTTTCTTTTCCATTACTTCCTTTATTTTCAAATAAATAAATGTCAATTAGGTCATGAAATTTTTTATTTGCTTGAAATTAATAGCCCAAAATGAAAACAGTTTGTTTTATAAATTATATATTTTGATAAGTATCTTTTTTCATTTTTCTTTTCTTTTTTAATATTTTCTATGTGAGTATTAAACAGCAGTAAAGGACTAAAGTCATAGAATTATGTGTGCATTTAAATTTCAATTCAATAGATATTGGAGATGCACAGAATTTTCACTGTATGTCGTTTTTGTGTTTAAAGGACCCGATAACTGGAATATATGAATTCGTCCACCATGACTAGTAAATACCCTTTAAATTTATATACAGTGTGTCCCAGACATAGTGTAAAAAAATAATTGGGTAATACTGCATGCTAAACTAGGTAGAATGGCGCAGAAACGAGTTTCCTATCTCAGTCTGTTAAAGAGAATTTTTTGTGGTTTTATTTTTAAAATCTTACTTTTTTTCTGAAAAATGGCAGTTTTTTCTACTTTGGTTTAGCGTAGAAACAAAAACGATGATATTTTCTTAATTAGCATTAAATTTTCTAAAACATTTATTAAAACATAAATTTTAAATAGTTTTTGAAAATTCCACACTCCCCACTGGAGCACCCTAGAAGCTGTCAAATTTTCCAAAAGCTGCGAATTTAGTTAGCTTTTTAGTGGTGTAACCCAGGATACAATTGCACTTCACCCTTTGAGTCTAAAAGAAGTTCATCTGATGAAAAACACGCACCGAACCCCGAAAAACGGTTGGTAGCATTGTGTGGCTTTTGGAAGTCTCTCAACAGGTGTTATCAGTTAATTTAATTTTGAATAATTTACAAAAATTTGACTTCTTGTAAGAATAAGGGTTGATTGCTCAATTTCTTGTTCCATTTTTTTTTAATCCAAATTCATCGACATCCACAATGAAAATGAAGTACAATATTAATTTTTTTGTAATTGATTCAAAACTTCATTAAATATGTTTAACAATAAATAAAATAAAAATCGTAAATAAAATTCTTAGCATTAAATATCTACTGAAAATTTTCAGATAAGAAAACGACCGTTTACTAATAACTTATTTATGTAATCGATCAATAATGTTTTGTCATACAATCATTGAGAATGACCCAAGATTTCTATATCTAATATTTTTTTGTAGCTAAAAATAAATTATGGAAGTTGCGATAATTTGATAATCACATGACAGAGTGGTCACATGCGAAATGATTTTTGCGAATGATTTTAAGACATTGTCATCTCAACTTTGTGTTGTTGAAACTTCTTTATCGGAAACTATTAACAATTTTTAACACAATTGGAAGCCTGTTCTTTTGGACAATAATCACGTAATGTCCGAGGAATCCTCAGAGTCATGTGTAAAAGAAGAAATGAAGGAGGAGCTGTTTAATCCTGAAGAATGGATAGAGTGGTAAGTAGTTTGTTGTTTTTGTATATTTCAAAGGGAAAAAACTGCTCTAAGTGATTTGCCATTAATAGTGTAGCAATCTGTAAACAATATGGTTGAGGCAAACGAAATATTAATAACGTAGTGGCAACAATTAGTAATTATTATCACAATACCGTATTTGTAATGTTAATACGCTAAAAAGTTAGACTATCAGGACCTACACAAATGCTTATTTCAATACTTCAATATTTGTTTCAAATACCTAGTTAAGATCTGCAATACACTTTTTGATAACGATAACAATAACAAGTCACAACTTGAAAAGAACTCATCAGTAACACTTCATTTAAAATTCTACACTAGAAGGTCTCTAGAGCATCTTCTGTTCAGACGTCTCGAAGGATTATCGGGAATGGAGTGGGAAGCAAGTTGAGAAACTGTGAATTTGAGTGGTTATGTAGCTTACTATGAAAGGATAAGTAAATGTTTTGGGTTAAATAAGCAATATATTGAACATCAAGATCTCTATGGATAAGTTTATTGGTGACAAAGTAAGGAGCATTGAGGATTTTTCAAAGGATTTTGGATTGTAAGGATTGGATACGAGATGAATTGGATGGTTTATTGGAGCTCCAAAGTACGTCCAAATAAGTCTAATCACAGCCATGTATTTGGGTCTTTAGTAATTAATTGGGAGCTTTGAAAGTTTGTCTAGTAAATGTTTAAGTATTCTGTAACGACGGGCATTTTCTTGTCGTTTTATTCTGCAATACACTTAATCTTGATATTAGCAATTGGTATACATTTCTCATATATAATGATGCAATATAGCCTTTCGTAATGATGTTTTTCTTTGGGGAATATCTCATTATATAGTCCAACCAGAGTTGGAAGGACGAAATATTCTACAGGTTACCAATCTATTCTAGCCATGGGTCGATAATTATTCCATTGATCCACCGCGCAGAAATGTCAACCTACCAAACGGTGCTCTCAGACTTACGCTGCCTGGTTCTTAAGTATGCTAGTATTAAAACAAATCCTCGCTCGGTCCCTATGGTCGTTCCTCCTAATGGTTATGCCATACTACACTCCGTAATCTCTTTATGTAAGTATGTATCTAAGTATGTACTTTTTTTTTTTTAGCTGAAAAAACGCTAAGAAATGACTAACAATCATGTAGTTTTAGGCTTAACAATACTATAATGCAAAGTCGTAACACTTCTACGATGCCTAGTTTAAACGAGTTTAGTAGATGTCATTAGTGCTTGTCCCTCTTACTAAGCTGGCTTAGTCAGAAGTGACGAGTAGTCATTCACACGGTGGTGTATGTAAATAAATTCATCAGTATCGAGAAACCTGTTCAGAAATGAAGCATCTTTGCTATGCTGTAAGTATTTTAACATTACTTAAAAGTTTGTTTATTGACAATGACAGAAGAACTAGAAGAATTGAAAATAAGAAAGCGGTGGGGGCTAGAAAGTGGTTACTACGGAGAGACACTATTGGCTATTCCGTCCAACTGTTAACAGAGCAACTGGATTTCAAAAGAAGAACAAAAGTTTCATGAGAATGACATCCGTCTAATTTAACGTGATATTACAAAACGTTAGCCCATTTCTACAACAATTCTATTGAACGCTGCCTCCCAAGCCTATTAATTAATATAACTGTTAAATTGAAACAATGAATATAATTAAATACGGCGTGTCTCAACAATTCGAAATAAATATATGAAACAAATAGATTATCTTAGAATTAATGAATTATTTGTCATTTCAATTTTTTTTATTCGAGGACTACTTTCGAATAATAAACATTATCAGTTCAAAATCATACAGAAAATTCAAATCATCAGCTGTTTAACATTTGAAACAAGTCTTCAAATAAGAAACTTCCAATAGATGTGGCAATAAATTCATCTGTACTAATTGTATTATTCCTTCTATACCATCATGCGTACCTCAAGTGGATAGATTATCTATTTTATATTACTTTCACTTGGCTATATAAACTAAAAGACAACACATGTTTTTTCAGGATACACTGACAGGCAAAAGATTCCACCCAATTGGTTTTTTCATTATGTTGGATAAATGTTTCAGTATTTTATTTTAAATATCGTAGGACTATCTAGTGAGCTTGAAATGAGATATAAAAGACTAATGAACTGTTTTATTAAATTTATTTTCGGGATTTCTAGACGTTTTCACATATCTCACAGGTATTTTGAAATTGGATGGCTTTACCCCAGTTTCCGACGTCAATACTTCCTAGGTGCACTCATATTTCAATCCTTGAAAACCAAAAAAACACACCTATATTCATGACCTCCATCCTCTGCGCTCCTTCATCCACCTTTTCAATACTAGAACCCAAACTATAAACCTGTAAACTCCTGCGCAATGAACTGCATCCTTCAAAAAATCCTTTTTAATCCGCGATTTCTCATAAGGAATTCATTTCCCATCTAAATTCGAATAAACTCTACTCTTACTTCCTTTAACACATTATATTATTCCTTCCTCTAATTAATTTCTATCTATTCACCTTTAGGTATATTCTTTATAAAAAATATTTAGAACCCAAACTATAAACCTGTAAATGACTGTTATGTAATATACATTATAATAATATACATAAAATGTATCCTTTTACAAGATTTCTCATTTATGATGTAACTCATAATTTAATTATTAATCAATTTTTATTATCTATTATTATTACGATTTATTATTTTACTTTTAGAAATATTCTACTTATAAAAATGAATAAATAATTTACTCCATGATGTAAGGGAAAGAAAAAAACCTAAACATAGCAGCTGCTACAGATAGTGAGCACCCTCAGATAGCGTTATCACTCTCAGATAACTGTTTCGCTACCCTACGTGATTTATTCATCTAATCAGAAATTCAATATTTTTTGCATTAATTTAGTTATCTTTCTGAGAATTGTTTTGTTTTCCATAGCTTTCATTGGTTTCCTCTTTCGACTTTTTCGTAGGTATGTTTGAAGTCTACGAAAAGATGGTGCACAGCAATAATGAGGTCATACATATTTTCAAAAGCCTGCCTAAGATATGATCTACTGATGACGGCCTCCCCTGAAACTGGTACTCTTCATATTTTTGCAAACAAAATGGCAAATATGGTGAATATTTTCACATTTTGAGCCCTTCGATGCTAAGCAGCCATATTATTATACTAACTTCCTGCGACAATTGTTGCAACAATACAATTATTAAGTTATATTTGGTAACTTCATATGAAATTTCCATTTTAGTTATTCCAGAAATTCAAAGTGGGATTAGTGGACTTCTGTTGTTTAGTAAGTTTATGTTTACAGGTTAAAATAATGAGTTATTAATCCTTTTTTTTTTAAATAATATTTATTATCGCCCCAAATGATAGCTCATTTGTTTAGTATGCCATCAAATATGACTATAAAAACGCGATTTAGTTTAAACTTGGAAGCTCGGTCAACAAAGCTGCAAGAAACTTCACCACGGCGTTGGTAGAAGGGTGTTAAGCAAACAGACCATTAGCCAGTGGTTTGGCCAAATTTCCCTCAAAAACAATTATTGGTTCTGTACAAGCTTACTCAAGGTCAATGAGGTATATGAATGACAAATAATCCGTTCATACACATGTATTGATGTAAAATGAATTTTAAGAAAAAATAAAATAAAATAAAGAAATAAAGTAAAAAGAAAATTAAAATAAACAGCCTCTAACTACACAGGAAATAAAATAAAATGTGGTTAATAATGAGATAAAATAAATCGTAGAAACAAATAAACTAAGAATGGAGAGAGATATAGAAAAAAAATTGAATACAATCATACTATATATTCAATATTTACAAGCATCCCGGGTAAATCCCGAACTAAGACTGCCCCCCTCTAAGTTTGGGAGAACAAGCAGACTCAAAGAGTTCCCAACGCTGTTCTCTCAGCTGCGTCACTAGCAGAATCCAATGGAGGCTGAGAAAGAGCGCTATGACACAGTCTCACAGGACTTGAATTGAGAAGCTGGCGATTGCCAAATAAATATTTACATAAAATCTCGGAGCCAATTGCCGTTTTAATTTGCGAGGAGGGTTATCAGCATCATTTTGAATACTTTCACATGCTGCTTCCTTTTCGATTTTATTTCCTACAGTAACATACTAGACTTACAGGTATCCCGTGTAAACCCCGAGCCAAGATTGCCCTCTCATATTTGGAAGATCAAGCCGGGCTCAAAGAGTTCCCAGTGCTGTTCTCTCAGCTGTGTCACTTGCAGAATCCAGTGGAGGCTGAGAGAGAGCGCTATGACATCGAACAGGACTTGAGTTGAGAAGCTGGCTATTGCCAGAACTGCAATAAAATAGATATTTACAATAAGTCTCGGGACCATTGCCGTTGTAATCTGCGAGATGGGTTGTAAGGATGCGTGGAACTGGATAATGAATGAGCCAGAGGGTTGGTACGGTCGGAAATATTTTGAAATTTGAAGGTGTTTTGAACAAAAGATGCATTGAGTTAATCATGTCAATGAGTCTCTTGTAATTAATCTGAAGTATTGAACGTTTGTCAAGTAAATGCTGATGATGTCGAAAACGATAGATCCTTGTCGTTTTAGTCTCATGTACAACTTAATGATATATTTTCAGTTCCCTAAACTCTTATGTATAACCTATATTGATTATTGTATTTTGATGGAGATTTTTCACTCTAACTTATGTAAAAATTGTTTTCATTTAATTATAAATGTAGAAATTAAGACAAATATACATCAGGTCTTTAGGAGAAGAAATTTAATTTTCTATACCCGAATTGGTAGGATAAGGAAGGAAAAGGACGAACAAAAAACTAATCAATATTAGCGCTTAACAACTACAGGAGATGATAAAGTATGGCCATTGTGGGGGAGGAGCTTTATGAAAGAATTAATGGTCCTTTATGAGCAGGGCCTAAAGTAAGAGTAATAAATAACAAAGATGTCATCCGTCTCAATAATGTAGACCAATTAGCCTACGGTCATTTGTCACCCTTCCATCTTAGCCCTATGAGTAAATTACCTTGTTAAAACTTTTTCTTAATTAAAACTTTAATTTATTGAAACTTGGAAAAAAAAAGTTGTAGAGAAAAGGAGTTAGGGTTATATATCTTGAAAATTAATTGAAATAGTTTCATTAGGATTAGGTTTTTTTTTTATAATTAAGAATAATTCAGGGTATCGGCTGGTAAAAAAATATACTGAAGATTTCTTTTGTCGCGATTTAAATTTATGAAGCTTATAAAGACCATGGAGGGATTGAGAAGGGCTGTAAAACTCCTCCAGGAGAATTTGAACTGAATTTCATTCACACAAAGGAGATGACTTTCTCAGTACAAAATAAAAACTGTGATCACTTCAGAATCGGTTTATCATTATTCACTCAAAGGAGCTACTTTTCATTTTCCTTCATATCCTAACACCCTTTCCTTAACCTTCCACCGGTATTTTGTACAATACTTGACTTTTTTTTTTTCTCTCTTTCTTTCGCATCCGATGAATAAAATTGGCTTTAGCTATTCCTCGAGATACTCCTCTATTTTAGGCCAGTAATTTTTCAATGTTGTCGGGGGTGTAGTTTCCTGATAAAAAAATATTTAGCCCTCAGTGTTGCACAAAGTAAAATAAGCGACCGTTCTCGTTTTGTTTTTTCTCGCCCCTTTCTCGGCAATCAGCTGGATTCTATATAATGTAAGTAGGACTATTTTTAATGATTTGGAATGTTTTGATGGGTCTAACCCGGGGTGCTCAAACTTGAACTGCTGGCGATCTACCTCAATATTTTTAGACTACTTACGATCGACTCTGAGACTGCAAGTGTGTGTGATGCAGGGTTGTCGTACATACACGATACACCCTACCTACCTAGGTAGGGTGTACCGTAGCATATATAGATATTAGCTTTCTGCACAATATAGGTACATTATTTTAGTCAAGGTTTGGGTTAGGTTTAGTTAGGTTCTTCTCTACAATATCAATGAAAAAACTCATAGTTATTCAAAATTGCGAGTTTATTTGTTGTTACAAAACAAAAGAGTTACATATGGTGTTAAACTTAACTAAGGAGTGGCTTTGGATGTTGAAGCGTGGCACTGCATGTCCTCAGCATACTTTTCATAAGATGGTACGTAACCACTGAGTGCTAATCTCAAGCATGATGACATATGATCGTCAGTTAGTCGATTGCGATATTTTGACTTAATTATCTTCATTTCAGAAAATGCAGACTCGCACAAGTAAGTTGACCCGAAAAATGCCGTCAGTTGAAGGGCGATTTGCCTTACATTCGGATATTTATCTTCAGATATAAAACACCAGAAATTTGTATCAGATGCTGTAGCTTTGAGATGTATATCTGATATAATCTGCACCAACTCATTTTCAACAGAACATGAGTTCATATTAAACTGACTTGCTATTTCAGTAGCTAATTCCTCAATGTTTTTACATGAAAAAGGATAACTCATAAATGATGCTATATTTTCCAATTTACTGCAATCATAAAAACGCATTTCGAATTGTCCCAAAATATTTGATAATTCAGCCTCATACGTATCATAATTCAACTGAGGAATCCTTGCTTTCAAAGACGGAAAATGTTTCAGATCCTTTCTTTTCAGTTGATCTATCATAAGTTGCAATTTACTTTTGAATGCGTTTACTGCGCTAATCATCTCAATAATAGTTTTTTCCTTTACCTTGAAGCTCCAAGTTAACGGTGTTTAAGTGCATTGTGATGTCAGTCAAAAATGCCAAATCATTTAGCCATTTTTCGTTTTTCAAAATCTGAGTGTCATCACCTCTTTCGTCTAGAAAAGCTGTTATTTCGGGCAATAATTCTTGAAACCTTTCTAGGAATTTTCCGCGACTCAACCACCTGACGTCCGTGTGAAGAACTAAATCAGTGTGTTCAGCTGACTCCCTATCTTCCAACTGCAACTGAAAGAGCCGCCGTTGCAAGCTACGTGCACGGATGGAATTCACAATTTTTGTTGCAATGCCCATAATTTCCTCCGTGTTTAAAACTTTTGAACACAAAACTTGTTGATGTATAATGCAATGGAATGAAAAAAATGAAGGGAATTCTTCATTAGCTCGACACAATGCCACAAAACCGTTTTTGTTTCCAGTCATTGCTGGTGCTCCATCGGTTGTAATGCACACTAATTTATATATTGGTAGCTCGTAGTTTTTTACAAAATTGAAGAAAACGTCATATATATCTTCGCCACGGGCCTTCCCCTTCAGAGGAATGATTGTCAAAAATTCTTCCTTAGCCAACATGTCATTGAATACCATCCGAATAAAAATACACAGCTGGGCAGTGTCTGTCATATCGATGGATTCGTCGAACTGTAAAGAAAAGTATGTACATTCCATGATATCATGTTTTAGTTTATCTGCGATGTCCTGACTCATGACTTCAATACGCCTTGTGACAGTCGGACGAGATAACTGAAGTTCTCTAATAGCAGACATGATTTCTGTTTTATTTTTAAATTCTCCAAATAAAGTCACACCCCGCTTCAATAAATGCTTCCTTCACCACCGATCCATCTTCAAATGGTTTCTTGTGTTTTTCGCCAAAATATGAGATATTTTAAATGACGCAATCGTAGCAGCTTTTGATTGTTTGGCTGGTCTTGTGAACATGGATTGTTCTTTTTTCAAACAAGATATCAAATCACTTACTTTTCGTTTTCTTAATTCACTCGGTAGCGGAAAATCCTTTTCATAGTTTTTATGAACCGTTTTATGATGCCTCTCTAAGTTACCACGCTTAGGTATTGCAACTGACGCACGACAAATAACACAAATGCACTTACCCTTCACCATACAAAAGAAAAATTCTTCCTCCCAATCCTTATTAAATGATACGTTTTAGATTTCTTCACTGCACTCATTTTCCACTATTTAATAATAAACTTTGTATCGACGTAGGATCGCCATCAAGTTACAATTCAGAATGACTCCAATTTTTTTTTTTTTTTTTTTTTTTTTTTTTTTTTTTTTTTTTTTTTTTTTTTTTTTTTTTTTTTTTTTTTTTTTTTTTTTTTTTTTTTTCTGATCCCTCAGAACTAAAACAGAAAAACATGAAATTAATTAACCTATATCTACAGGGATAGTAAAATAGGAACGATACCTTTTGTCCTTTTTCTACCATGGGTACTGGAAGGGGTACTGAAATTATTAATTTTTGAGGTTGTTTGCGCCTGGTTGGCTCGAAATGGTATGTCAATTCCTGCAGGCGCAACATTTATATCGGCGTGAACGAAAGTCTCGAATGTTCCCGTCAAACGCGCCGCCCGAAACTAGACTGTACTGTCTCTCGTCTAGAAACAACACGGCTTTTCTTTGACAAGTGCCGCGCGTTCCTTTGATAAAGCCACCTTTTGCCGCAAGCAGTGTTATTTTATTACGTAATACATTTTTGTAGTTTAGTTACCTACCTACTTATTAAAATTTTTTTTCTTCTCGAGATCTACCCAAAAAGCACTCGCGATCGACTAGTCGATCGCGATCGACCGTTTGAGCACCCCTGGTCTAACCTATAAAATTAGAATATATTCCTTGAATATTCAGAAGAAAAAAGAACCAGACAATCAAATAAAAATTTGGAATTGAGTTAAAGGAAATATAAAATGATCTAGATCATGATACAGTACTCTATTATGAGGGTAGTGATGGAGTGAGATGATGCAGAGGGGGGGGGGGGGGGGGGGTTAGCCAGGGGATATCTACATTTTATTTGTAAAAATCATCCGCAAAAATTTTTTTAACAATAATTGATCATAAAAACATCTATTTCAGACCTGCAAATAATTATATTTGACTGTAATATTATAAATACAAATTTATCTTGTTATAAATTTGTTTTTTATAATTTTCCATCATAAAACTTTTTTCATTTACGTTCAAAATATTATTCTCTCAGGCAATATTTTATTTTATTTTACATATACTCTACATTAAATGCAAAATGTTTAACATATTTTATTAGCAGCTTTGAATGGGGTTATAGATAACTTCCCTAAAGTAGTTCAATACTGAAAAGCAGAACCTCATAGTTATCCACAAATAGTTTTCCTGAGTTTCTCTTCCATTCTAAGGACCTATCCTCGCAGCTGAATTACCCAAACCAGCACCCCGCTGCGCGATAGTTATGGAAACAAAAGCTGACATCCCAACTCACCCTACCACTGTCCTCACCACTTACATGTTTATTATCAGTAAACAATGATCCCTTCATTGCCTCCCAAACACTCCAATCCTATATCCTTAACATTCAAGAATAGAGTAAAAAATGTAGAATATCCTTCTCTATTGAGAGTATCCTTCAATGATATTCCACTAATTCCTGTTGAACAGATCCGCTACCTAGGACTCTACTTGGACAAACGTCTTACTTGGAATCCACATACAAGACTAAAACGACAAGAAACTGTTCGTCGTTAAAGACTACTTAAACATTACTGGACTAACGTTCTAAGCTTTCAGTTAATTACAAAAGACTTATTTACATGACTGTGAATAGACCTATTTGGACGTACGGAGTTGAGCTTTGGGGCTCTATTCATAAACCATCCAATTCATCTCGTATACAGACCTTACAATCCAAAATCCTTCGAAAAATCTTAAATGCTCCTTACTTTGTCACCTACAAACTTATTGTAGAGTTTTTATTAAAGCTTTATTAGAGTTTTTATTTCTTTGTGATCTTAGTTCTTTTCAAGTTTTGACATGTTGTTGTAATCGTTATCAACACATTTACTTGATGCATATATTTGTACAGTTGTAAATTTCAATAAATTTATATTAAAAAAAAGAAAAGAAATTCCTACAGTAAAATACCAGACTTCAAAGACAAGAAGCTGATAATCGTTTTCGACAACTTATTTACATGGCAGTAAATAGACCCATTCGGACATACGGAGTTGAGCTTTGGGCCTCCACTAAACCTTCCAATTCTTCTCGTGTCCAAACCTTACAATCGAAAATCCTTCATACAATTCTCAATGCTCCTGATTATGTGACAAATAAACTTATCTATAGATATCATACTGTTACTTATTTTGTTGATTTAGCCCAAATCAGATATCAGTCCTTTCATATTAAAATAAACATTCTATGAAATTATAATTATAATCACATTTATTGTTTAGTAACATAATCCGACCTAGCTCTTTTTTAGTAAATAGGCTCATAATTGGAAATGAGAATAGAGAAGGATGTTAGACTTGTAGGTGTATTTTTTTACCATTTATGATTTTACTTTTTAATTTATATTTCTCATCTGGTTTTATAATAAAAAAAAGTATATTGAGTCTTCGCTCGTCTCCACTGAAGTGTGGTTCGGTGGCCCTGAAGAAAACCTGCAAGACAGGTCGAAACGTTGTCACACAAAGTATTTTGTTTGAATGCATCCTAGATTATCTTCTTCTCCACTAATCTGGTTCCTTATATATAAGCATATATAATGTTACCATTAGTTACGTTATTTATTTATTGTAGTTTTACATGAAAATGTTAAATTTAAAATAAATATTCGTTAAATAAACGCTTTTATTATGAAACTATATTAAAGAAAAAAAAAATAATAAGACTTAAAATTTTCTTCAAACAGATTTAAAGTATATTACATCAAAAAAAAAAAAAAAAAAAAAAAAAAAAAAAAAAAAAAAAAAAAAAAAAAAAAAAAAAAAAAAAAAAAAAAAAAAAAAATCCTTACTAAACTCTATTGGTTATAAAAGAGTGAATGATAATGCCTTGCAAAATGTATGAAAATTGTTATCAAATTAGTGGCTTCCGTTAATAGATTTAGGAAAAGCGGTCGATTCGGTAAACCACTTTGCAATCTTAGCCTCATTGGAAAAGAGGAAGTAGAAGGTAAATACATTAAGTCAGTTTGCTTTTGGAAGACAATAAAAGAGACTGATAAGAAAGGATCCTTGGATGGCGAGGGGCGAAGTATCTTCTTCCTCTTGAAGAGTCCGATAAAGCAGATCTGATGAAGAATATTCAAGGGGTTGAAATAATAATGGACGAAGAAAAACTTTAAATTAATAAATATACTTAAATGAAATTGGAATATTAAAGATAAATTCACGTCTTTAAGTAACAAAAGTTTTTTTTTTTATTGATCGGTTAAAAAAGGCAATCTTTCTTTTGTGGATACATGAAAAGGATTCTAATCAAGAAATAAGTTTTGGAGTAGTCATTTATGTAAGATGACGTATCTGATGATAGGCCTATCCATGATCTATTGATTTTTCTAGTCATTTATATAAGAAATTGAGTATATTTATTTTATTTTTTTTCAAAATCAGTCTCCACTCTGCAAGCAGGAAGTCTCTGCAGATAGATTATTTTAACTAGCAAGAGCAGCAAGAAACATAGGGCTATAAATAAACGTGGACTGTCTCTAAAATTGGTAAGCAGAATTTGATGATTTTTGAGAGGATGGTTCTGCTTAGAATCTTTCGAGCTGTGAAAATAAACCAGTTATGGAGACGCCGAACAAACTTAGGAATTTTCAGGAATTCAGGAACTCAGAGATTTATTTAAGGAAACAAACGTGATCTTGTCTATGAAGCACAGTAGAGTGAGATGGAAAGGAAACGTTAGTTAAATGGTTGGGGATGACCTGCTTAAGAAAATAATTACAGAAGTAATACATGGAGCAAGAGGTAGAATAAGACCTCCGCTACGATGGAGTTACGGTATAGCTGGTGATGCTAAGTCCATGTTGGGTGTGAGGATCAGTATGGCAGCAGTACAGGATCAGAATTATTGAAGAACCATAAAAACATTCCTGCCCAAGCTAATATAGTGTTATTATTATATAATATCATTATTGTACTAAAAGCGTTAGGCCATTTTATAAAATCCACTGGTATTAAATTAAAAAAAACAAAAAAAAAAAACAGAGACTTTTCATTCATTAGGATAAAAAAATAATCATTTTGAATTAATATTATTTTAAATTTGGCCAATGGTGTCTAGCTAAAGCCTAAAAATATAATTATAAAAAAAAAAAAAAAACAACAAAACACGTCTCTTACCTAAAGAATCAAAGCAGGATGAAGTGGGGGGGATTTTGAAACTATTGTTTTATAGAATGAAATGTAGGTAATACAGAGAAAAGGGGACGGAGTAGTAAGGTAAATAGACAATGGTTTTCACGATCACTGAACACCTGATTATTTAGCTGACTAGCCCATCTCCCTTTCTTTTTATTATTTCATAGTTCACTCAGTGAACCAATAGCTTCAAGAAGCCTTTCAGCTTTGTTTATTAAGGTGAGTATAAAATGTTTGATTTAATGTTTAACATTCGAAACAAGGGGGTGGTTAGCATAGCAACCTACTAAACCCAAGATCGCGGGTTCGCAGCCCGGCAGACGACCTTAGGATTTTTTAAAGGGAGTGAAAAATCCTTAGCTATGCTGTTCTTCGGAAGGGAAGTAAAATGGGAGTCCCGAGCCTGTGCGATGTCAGGTACTCGTTAAAGATCTCTATCCTAATTATACCTGGATAGGCAAGATTTAGGACTCCCGCCGTAGCATCGTCCGATTAGCCATAGCAGCATAAAGTGACGTTAAACGAAATAAACAAACATTCGAAACAAGTATTTGAAGGAAAATACTAACAGAAGTGGCAAATAACTATTTAATCCTTAATTACAAAATTTATGAGCCCAGAAAAACCTTCTTGCAGACCTTTATCACGAAGACCAATGACATTTTCAATGTTGAAAATATTTTAAATATTCCTAAAGTTAATAAAATAAACAGTATTTATAATCATATCAGTAAAATATGTATACAAATGAAATCCAGTATTTAAATTTTTCATATGTATCAATACAAATTTGTATAAACTTACCAGTTCATTAATGGACTTAAATGGTTAACTGAGGGAACTCCTCCTTGTATTTATTATTTTTCTATAATTTATTATTAGATTAATTCATGTATTTGTATGTAAAAAGTGCATTTTTATTTCATATTCTTTCCCATTATGTAAATAAATTTGGAATCGTCTGAGAATGTACCAGACTCTTATTTGTACGAGAATTTTCTTTTATAAATAAAATGATTATCTATCTATCTATCTATCCTTAATTACTAAGAGGGGACTTGAACTCCTTTTATTGTCTTCTGAATTTATCAAAAAATAGACCTTCCTTTCCTAAATCCATTTCATTGTACAACTGAGAGTGAGAGATGAATCCATTAGTTAATTTGACAGACGCTATTAAAACTCTGGTTAACTTAAGCTGCGCTGTTTAGCATCAAATAGCATTGGAAGAGCAACACACGCCAAGCGATGAATATAAAGCAGCTTTGAAACGCTATTATTCAAATGTAGACATTTCCAGATATTCGCTTCAATTCATTCCAAACCGAGGCACCCATATTAGATACTGCATTCATTTACATTTTCAAATATGATAAATGTTCTAAATTTGCATAAGATTCCATATCTTGCGTTGTCAATATGGGTCATATGTTGTGACGTTTTATCAAAAACAACTCTGATATGACTGATTTTACATTTTCAATGAGTGACGACAGCGATTCATTCAATAAATTTTAACTGTAATCTGAAGATAGTTACATTAATTATTCAAATGAATAGTCGTATATGGTATAGTAAAAAAAAAAAAATCTTTCTTTCGGCATTTAGGATTTTTTTTTATTTTTTTAGTTTATTTGTATTTTACAAATAACAATACGATCCTCCAATTACTTTATGATTTTATTCCATTTTTTTCAGGTTCGATCACTTCAAAGACGAAACAGGAGAATGGGATCAAAGCCATAAGCTTTTAAAAGAGCTGACTCAAAACATTATTAAAGACGTAAAAGAGAACGAACGAGTCACGGAAGAGTCGGAAGAAGAGGAAGCAGAGGAAGAAGAAAAAGGAACAGAAACAGAATTAGAACTAGAACCAAGACCGAGGGTACAAATGTAGCTATTATTGTAGCTATTATGTAGCCAGCATTACGGAAAAGAGGGTATTCTGAAGACGGAATTTCGTCCTATGGTGCTTCAATCATTTTTCTTCTATAACTTGCTCTTCTGTGCTTGGCGTAGATCAGTGCAATCAATATACCCTATATTAGATTTGTTAAAAATAAATTTTGTTTTTATGATCGAAAATAGAAGATCCTGTTTTTATTTGTCGACTTTCTTGCCTTCATGTTATCCTTTTCCTGAAACTGGGAAAACCTTACATCAAGCCTTCAATATGTAGACCGATCGGTCTTCAAAGGTTTTGAAAATTCCTTCTCAAAAACATACCCATCCTTGAATCCCAAAATGGTCCCTTTGCTCAACATGGTCTTTTCATTGTTTACCATAAATATTCTACACTTATAAATCAATCAATATTGCTCAAACCCATTTTCAAGCTCAAAATCCATTGACCTCCATCCGTTATCCTTGTTTTTGGATTCTACCTTTCAAACAGTTCCTTGGAAGTTAGCTGCGAAATGAGTTAAATAGTTACAGTTCTGGGAATACTCCTTTATATGGTCTTTACTGCTGATTTCCCAAAGACTTCTGATACTTTCTTAGCAACATTTCATAGGTGATCAGACTGCTTTCCTTTCATTCTATCCTGATCCAAAAGTAATCCCATCTCCAAAGAAAATAGTCTCTGATTGACGATTGATTCAACAGCTGAAAGATCATACTAAACGGAAGGCCCTAGCGACAATTGTTATGTAACAAAATATATTCTCCAATAAATATCTGAAACGAAAACTGTCGTGAAATTTTCGGTCCGAGCAACACCAACGAAGCTAGTGCGTGCCAAAATATTGTAGACCACTAAATGCATATCTCTCTCAAAATGTTTAGAAAGAGGGTGGGTAAATATTTTCTTTCTACAAAGTTGTTTTACTATATAACATTTCTTGTGAAAAGCGATATGTTTTCTAAGAAACTACCTAATATAATAATGGTAAAAGTAAATAAATAAAAAATACAATCCTATAGAGAAAGTAACTGGAGAAACGAACCGAACAAAGTGCCATAATTACAACTGTCTCTACATCTCTACAACCTCCTCGGGAATTTAATTAATTTACGGCCTCAGGTATTTAATAAAGCCTAACTCTTGTACTTTTAATAGGGCTGAAGTTTCTGCCTCACTAGTTAGGGTTTCCTATTGGAGATTTCTAAACCCACCAAATAAACCTTTACTTTGACGCAAAGAATTACAAAAATCGATTTCCTAGTAACTGATCAAAGCAGTAACACTTATTAATGTTTAAATAAATAAATATGGTAACAATAAAAATAAGTAATAATAAGAACCTCCATAAAAATTCATTCACCTCTAATATTACCACTTACAATCCATTGTAATTTAATTTATTCAATAGAAAAATAAATAAAATTGTCATTTACATGTAATTTTTTCAAAGGAAAGTTCATATTATACTATAAAGTAATATTTGTCATTATTCGAAATTTACTAAAGAAGGAGAAGGAGGAGAACTAAAGTTATATTTAAAAATGTTTCAGTGGTTCGGCATAACAAGCACCAAGCGTTTAAAATATTAATATCATAGGAAATGTTTATACTAAGCATATGTTGCTGGTTTATTTATTTTTTTATCTTTATTTCTTTATTAACTTATATAAATTACAATACAATCAGTGAATCTTTTGTGTGAAAGTATACAAGAAAGGCATGAGAGGGAGCAGAAACCAGCGTCACCGCTTGTCTAAATATTATTTTTTTTTTTTTTAATTTTAGTTAAGCTTATGTATTTCAGCCATTTCATTTATAAGTCTGTTAGGATGTCCATTTTTTTTTCGTTTGTAGTGGGTTCGTAAACTGCTTAAGGTTAGAATGTACACGTTGAACGTTTGTAGAGTGGATAGAAAAAGATCTTAGTTTTTGATTAAGTGTTTTCCTTTTTTTCTTGATATTTGGACCCCAGGTTCGGTAAAACGTCAGACCATGTAGTGTACAGTGTCTGTCTGAGAGATCAGTGTGTTGTTAAGGAAACTGAAGGGAACGGCGGAAATATATTTTTAAATTAATAAAATCGTTTGAATAAATTTTCAATTGTCATGTAATTTCTGAGTATAAGTATTAATAATGCTATAGAAGCGAGAAAAAATGCAAACTTTTTAGCTTTAATACCAATGATTCACGTAAAAATAAAAAAAATTCCTTTTAAAGAAAATGCTAGTGGATAGCTTTTAGTTCAATCGATTTAATGCTAAAAAAATGTTGATCAATAATTCTAGAAACTCAACAATTTTCTTCTTATTTCCAAATCTCTATCTCCTGTTTATCCAGTGTTGTAATATCTCTATTCGGTCATATAACAAAAATGATACGTGAATTAACCTGTTAGTAATTAACACGTATTTTAGAGATTAAATGAGTGAAAATGTTAACATTTTGTACCAAACAATACTATTGTCTAGCTGAATTTATCTTGTTAGCCTAAAATTTCAATCCTATATCTTCATTTTCCATTAGTGAATACATATCTTCAACAATTTTACGTTTGGCTTGCTGATTTAATGCTTGGTTTTGAAGAGAATTGTTTAAAATTGTGTAGGAACCTATGCTGATACAGTGCATGATAAATTTTTCTGTGTAAAAATAAATTTATCTTTTCCAATAGGGTTAAGTATTAATTTGTTATAATTATATAATTAGGTATCACAAATCGTCGACAACGTCAGTGATATGGATCGGAGAATCCACTTTGGGTTCGAGAATCGACAAACCCTTAGTGTCGGTTCACACATATGTTTCATAGGGTTTTTCGGTTTCATAACGATAAAAGCTAAAATTCGATTTTTCCTTATATCTAAACAAATGGTAAATCTTTTTTTTTCCTCCCCCTCCTTGCCGTCTCGGCTACACGGGGTTCCCTGGCTGGGAGGGTGGTGGTGGAGAATTAATTACTTCGAATCATAGGCGTGTCGGTATCAAAATTTTTCGATTTTGAAATCGATTCTCGTTTCTCTGTACCTATACCTCGGGTTAAAAATAGATTGCTACTTCAAAACATAATCCAAAAATAAACCAAAAAACCAATATAATTCCATTAAAAAAATATAATAATTAAAGAAATAAATTAGTTAACCGCTAGTAACATTTATCTACAGCATATAATATATGTTATTAATTATAATACAGACAATGTAGAATATAATTCAATTCACAAATTTGTGTTTACTATTTGTTGATTAAGGAGTTAACGTTACTAAACCCTGTCACTAAACACTTTAGATGCACTGGATTTGTTTCAATTGAGTATTAGGGTATAAAACTCTTTATTCTTGGAAATATCGTTACTTGATAATAACAAAAAAATATGGTAAAATGTTATTATTGTCTGAGTGGCATTATTTCGTTGATTAGAGGTAGCAATTTTTAATTTTTAATTAGAATTCTTAATTTTCCTATAGCGATTTTATATCTTTAACACAAGACTAAAACGAAAAGAAACTGCCCGTCGTTACAGACTACTTCAACATTTACTAGACAAACTTTCAAAGCTTCCGATTAATTACAAAAGACTCATTTACATGACAGTGATTAGACCTATTTGGACGTACGGAGTTGAGCTTTGGGGCTCTACTAAACCATCCAATTCATCTCGTATCCAATCCTTACAATCCAAAATCCTTCGAAAAATCCTTAATGTTCCTTACTATGTGACCAATAAACATATCCATAAAGATATTAATGTTCCATATGTTTCTGATTTAGCCCAAACCAGATACCTATCCTTCCATAGTAAGCTCCATAACCACTCCAATCCACTAGTCTCCCTACTTGCTTCCTCCTCCATCCCTGATAATCCTCCGAAGCGTCTGAAAAGAAGATGGCCTAGAGACCTTTTAGTGTAGATTTTATTGAAGTGCTACTAGTGAGTAGTTCTTCACAAGTTATTTACATGCCATTGTATTCACTGTCAAAACATTTACTTGTTGTATATTATTTTGTACATGTATATATGAATTTTGTATTTGTATATATGAAAAATATATATATATATATATATATATCTTTAACAAACTGGAAGGCTTGGTAATAACAGAATTAGATATAAAAAAGTATTGCCTACGTCTGCGGTATCAACATTAAGAATCGAAAGGAAATACATCCCTACTTCGAATTAATTCCACCCTACAGCAGTCATGTTTGAACCTGGTATCTTTTATTTGCCATGGTTGCTACCTCTAAGCCATGCCCCGCTCAAAGTTTGTTTTATTCATCAGACGATTTTGATTTTTTATTGAGAAATATAGGTGCTAGAGCGTTCTAAATATAATGGTTTATCGCTCAATTGAAAATCGTTCACTCCCAACCCCTACAATTTGAGAAATAGACTTTACAATAACAAACACTATCACCCGAAAGTTCACTAAATTTCCTTCAAGAAATGTATTTAATAATTCCTATTCTTATAAAATGATAGGAAGCAAAAGGAAGCATACTAAATAATATTTTGTCTTATAATTTGTTTAGTCAGTATTATAATTACAAATATATAGTGCTAGTACCACTGCTATTTCTGTATTATTACTTAGTACATTACAAATAGAGTTGTTATATTTTATTTAACTTATGAATATAAAACACTAACATATTAATTCAATATATTATTAATGCATTATTTCAGGATCGATTCGAGATTAAACTACATGAATTCACGGAATACGCTAGAGACTATTTGATGTCAAAAAGTAGCACACTGACTGACAGTAACCGCCCTTATCGAGCTTCAAACGTGAGTAGTTTTAAACAATTTATTATCATTATAAAAAAATTATTATTATATTTTATTTATTAGCGTCATTACGTGTTTTTTTTTAACTTCCTCAAGTTCCATACTTCTTCCCTTCCCTACTTTTGGAACATAAATATTAGAGTTTAGAGTCATGTGATCAAAACAGGTGGTTTCGGAGCATGATTGCGTTTTTTATTATCTGTGGTTTCATATATTTTTGCGGTGTTTAATTTGAATGCTATATTTTCTGCCTTGTGAGAGGAGAACTTAACAACAAAAATCGCAAAAAAAAAAAAAAATATTGCATATATTCGCACCAGAGCACACTGAAGAACATGCAATCTATACACTTTAAACTGAATATAAAACTAATACGAATTATGCACGTAAGAATTTACTTACACACATTGAAATAAGTTTATCAGGATAATGAGTTTACTGTAATGGAAGAATTCATTTGTCATATTTTGTTATATTATGACAAATATGTGCTCAGCAATATTTTTTTTTTTTTTTTAATTTGGTTGTTTTTTATTTTATTCTGGGGGTTTAAGTTTTTGTCCTAACTAATTTTTGTCCCATTTATTATACTACAAAATTTCTTCTGTGCAGAGATATATTATATTTATCCATTAAAAATTGATACATATTCATAGAATAAACATTACTGTTCATTCTAATTCTATCACAAACTAAAATATGATAGGAAGCTCAAAATTGTGTTCAGAAATAGAAATGTATTTTTCAATAATTATTTTCCTTTCACTTTATGTGTTGTATAGTTTGAGGTACTTTGTTTATTTTAAGATTTTTTTTTTACATTATTTATTGTATTATATATGAAGAGATTTTTTACTGTTTTTATTTTTATTTTTTTATTATTATTTATTTATTTTTGTTAACTTTTTTAATTTAATTTTATTTATTTATATGTTAATCTCTTCTTTGTGTTTATTTTTTATTGTACATATTGTGTGAATGGATTCATTAAGCCATCCATATTACATATTACCCAAATTGAGGCAGATTATAATATTTGAAGAAAAAAAAAATGTTTTTTTCAATAATACTTTTTTTTATACATACAAGTACTAAAAAGACAGGAGGAAACTGCACGGCGTTTCTCGACTTTTTCAACATATATTAGACCAACGTTCAAAACTTTCGATTTACTATAAAAGGCTCATTTACATGACAGTTCATCAGACCTATTTAGACATGCGAAGTTGAGCTTTGGGGCTCAACTAAACCATCCAATTCATCTCATCCAATCCTTACAATCCTAAATCATTCTAATAATCCTTAAAGCTTCTTACTTTGTTGCTAATAAAATTATCCATAAAGATCTTAATGTCCCATATGTTGCTGATTTTGTCTAAACCAGATACCTAACCCTTCATACTAACTCCGTAACCACACTAATCCTCTAGTTTCTCAACTTGGTTCTCATTCCATTCCCGATAATCCACCGAGGCTTCTAAAAAGAGGATGGCCCAGAGACCTTCTGGTGTGAAATTTTCATTGAAGTGCTACTGATGAGTAGTTCTTTTCAAGTTTTTACATGTTATTGTAATTTTTTTTGACAAATTTACTAGATGTATATATATTGTAAAGTTGTAAATTTCAATAAAAAAAAAAAAAAAAAACTTTTTTAATTTCGGAGTGACAGAATTAATTAAAAGAGATATTTTTTCTTATTGTAGGATTTCCATATTCTCTCTTACAACAATTGAGAGTATATCTGTAATAAACTATGTTTAATAAAAAAAATCTGTAAGTAATATGTTTAATACTTTATCTAAGCTTAAAAATCCCCAAATATTTTCTACATTAATAAAATTGGTACATGATGATATGATAGCATTCACATGTACGAGAATTGAAACTGAAATAGACGTTTTTTTGAAGCAATATTAAATACGATATTATTTTCACCATTCAATAACTGACAGAAGACTCTTTTAGTATTATAATTGAATCAAAAAGGATTAGGTTCCAGTAATATTATCCTCTCATCACTAAAAGAAGGGCAGCTGTGCAAAATGAAATGTTATAATTTTTTTTTCTCACCGATTCAATCGTTGACTCGTTACAATGAATTCTCAGTAAAGTTGAAAACAGACAAAAAAAAAAAAAAAAAAAAAAAAAAAAAAAAAAAAAAAAATGTTTGTTCTTATACTGATATCCTTCCATTACATATGTATATATGCATACATATATATACTAGCGTCCCCAGTAGCGGCTTCGCCTGCTCTCATAAATAAAGAACATAAATAATTTTAACTAATAATTGGAGTTTTATTTGTTGACCGATAAAAATCTTTTAATGAAGTAGATGTGCCATTGAGCATTATTTCTTCAATGATATTTCCACGCAGAGCAGTAATTTTTAACCTAGTAAAAATTGCACTGATTAGGTGTTTGAAGATTGTGTAAAAGCATAATTGGCGATTATGTAATACTTTATTAGTGCTTACTACTAAAGGTCTGTGAATCGTATTTTTACACGCAATTTAAAAAAGCGAAGGATCGATGTTTTGATTTGGTGACCATTTTTATTCAGCAGAAATAATTTATTGGTTTTATCTCGTTGGATTTTCATTTCTAACCATAAAAACATGTAGCATTGTGGCAAACATCATTTCTGCCATTCAATATTGTACATTTAAATTTATATGATTGCAAATTTTATTACTGCCAAACCTTTCTAGAAATATGAAGTTGATATAATTGAAATTTAGTACAGATAGGTTCAGTAGTTTTATTATTTATTGTAAACGCTATTGCAGAATGGAGCTGCCCCCATATCAGTAAATTTGAAACTCATCCACATATCGCACTGTGCATATATCTTTTCTTAATAATTTAAATTAATATAAGTACATTTTATTCTAAATAATAATAATAATACTAATAATAATAATAATAATAATAATAATAATAATAAAATTGAAGGTATAGGGCTATCTAATAATACTAGGATAACCAATTTATCTGAAGACGATGAGTACAAATATTTGGGTCTAATAGAGCTTCTGAAGTTCTGGAAAAATAAAAAAAAAACGCTAGGGAACGGTTTGAAGAAAAATTTAAAAGAAGGATTAAATACCTCCTCAACACACATCTGTCTGGTGGTAACATAATAACAGCTATAAATACGTGGGCCCTTCCCGCGTTAATCTATAGTTTTGGTGTTCTTAAGTGGTCAGATACAGACCTGCAGGCCATTGACAGGTATGTAAGAGTGGAAATGGTCCGTACAAGAAAACGACACCCAAAATCCTCAGTTAGACTTTACATTCCCAGGAAGCAAGGTGGCAGGGGACTCTTGAATGCTCATGGGATGTGCAGACGTATTGAGAATGACCTAAGAAATTATTTCAGCACACATCAATCACTTAAATTCAGAGCAATTAGTGTTATGGATCGAGACCATACAGCTCTCAGCTTGGCAAGGGATCACGATAAAGAAGAACCAACAATCCAAGCAGTAATAGAAGAATGGAAATCAAAACCGCTCCATGGTAGATATTATTTTTCACTTATGGAAGAAACCATAAATTTGGAATCGTCTACCAAATGACTGGCAAATGGGAAACTGTTCCCTGAAACTGAAGGGTTCATAATGGCGATACAGGACCAATCGATTCCTACCAATGTTTACAGGAGACGAATTTGCGGAGAAAATATCTCAGAAAAATGCCGCCTTTGTAAACAAAGTCCGGAATCAATACAACACCTGGCATCTGGATGTACTGGTCTTGCAGGTACAGAGTACCTTCGCAGACATAATCATGTAGCAGGAATCCTACATCAAGAACTTGGAAAGATGTATGGAATGATAAAAGAAATGGTTCCTTATTACAAATATAGGCCAATAAGAATAATGACATCAGGGAGGTATAAACTATTTTGGGACGAGCAAATAATAACGGACCATACGGTTCTCCACAACAAACCTGATATATTAGTAATGGATCTGGAAAAAAAGGAAGCAAAGATATTTGAGATTGCAATACCAGTAGATGACAACATACAAAAGACCATCTCCACGAAAATATGCAGGTACCAAGAACTAGCTGGTGAGTTGAAGACTATTTACAATCTTCAAAAGATTTCAATCCTGCCAATAATAATATCATGCAATGGCCTTATACCTCAAACGACAGTGCAATCCTTCAAAGATGGAGGAATTTCGTTGAAAAAATTAGAAGATGCACAGATGGCAGTCCTACTTGACACAGCATCAATAATAAGAAAAACTCTTAATATATAAACTTTTGGTTGGTACTAAACCCCCAAACGTTTACATCACCACTCATGTGTGTTTCAATAAATAAATAATAATAATAATAATAATAAGCTTTATTGGCATCTAGATAGAATTAGCTTAGATAGAATTAGAATTAGCTTTTTCGTCCTTAAGGATTGCTGTTTTAAGATGTTTTTAAGTTATCCGAAGGATAACTTCCTCCATTGTTGTCCTCCAGGATACTGTTTTAAAATATTTAACGGTTTTAAGATGGCGGACCTAAAAAGGAAACTTTTTTAAAAATATAGATGCCAATAAAGTTACGAAAATATCAGGAACTGGCCGTTGAATTGAAGCAATTGTATCGCCTAGAAAAAGCATTTGTGACGCCAATCGTAATATCGACAAACGGGCTGATCCCAACTTCAACTGTAGTTGGTATTGATGACCTAAAGTTGCCATTGGATGTACTAAGAGAGGCTCAACAGGACGGTACTCCTGGACACGGCAAGGATTGTTCGGAAATTTTTAAACATATGAAGAGAAGAAAAAAATAAATAAATAAAAGTAAACCTAAGCTGAAGTTGGCTGGACTTGTCCCCCACCTCAGTTCAGAAACCGCAAAAAGCGAGATAAAAAATAATAAAAATAATAATAATAATAATAAGCTTTATTGGCATCTATAAAGACAAAAGCCTCTCCCATAGGAGGAACTTAGAAGTCGGCTACAGCCAACGGAACAGAAAATTATATATACAAATCAAAACAAAAACAAATAAAAAACCACAATCAAACAAACAGAAACCCTACAAATCAGAACAAGAAACTAAATATTGTTGATAACCTTCTTCCACCTGATTCTGTCCCTCGCCACACGCCACCAGTTGTCTCCTACATACTGTGTAATATCGTCCCTCCACCTAAGATGCGGGCGACTCCTTTTCCTGCTGTCTTCTCTCGGGATCCACTCGGTACATGCCTTGGACCATCTTTCGTCCTTCTTCCTTGCCAAATGCCCTGCCCAATTCCATTTCAGTCGGTGAGCTTCGACCGTTAAGCTTTTAACATTAGCTTTGCGAAGAATACATACATGCATTTTTAACTTTATCTTTCTTCGTAATTGCCATTAGACTCCTTAGAAGCTTCATTTGCATGGAATTTAATCTACGTTCATGTTTTTTGGTTAATGTCCAAGTTTGGGCCCCGTAGAGAACCGTAGGGTACACACATGTAGTAAGGACCTTGGTTTTAAGTGCTATTGCTAGGTTGCTTTTAAAAATGTTTTTGAGTGACCAATATTTACACCAACCGAGCTTGATTCTTCTATATATTTCTTTATTCATTTTTTCCTGGAATTTAATAGTTTGTCCTAGATAAATGTACTCTTTTACATACCTTATCTGGTTATTATTTGAATAAATTGGAATTTCAATGGAATTGGTCATAATGTTTGTTTTTGCTGTGTTTATGACCAGTCCATACTTTTTGCTGGTTTCTACTATGTCTCCTACCATTCTCTATAGACCATTGATGTTCGGTGATATGATTTATTCTAAATATGAATCTCTAAATAACAATGATCATTTGTAACATCTCTTGCAGACTGGCCCTCGCCAGTTACCACCCTGTCGGTTAATTTTCAAACTTTACTGTTATCTACTGATTATCTCTTTTTTAATAACAAACTAATTCAAAATCGGTAGATTTTATTATTTCTAAAATTTCTTGGAACTATAAAGGTGATGAATAATTTTATTGATTACATTGGATTTTAATTTTTAACTATAAAAATATATGACGTTGCAAACCTCGTTTCTGCCACTAAACATTGTACATTAAAGTTATTTTTTTAATCAAATTTACTATTATAAACCATCTTAGAACTATGAAGATGATTTAGTTAAAATTTGGTAGTGATGGGCTCAGTAGTTTTACTAAATGTAAACTCTATTTCGGAATGGTGCTAACCACATGTCGGTTGGTTTTCAAACTTCACCAAAGATATTTCTTTTTTTTTTAAATTCAGTGTTATCCACATACTTAAAATAATAAATAATAAATTTTAAAATAATAAATTAATTAAAAATCAGTAGATTTTAGTATTCTGAAACTTCATGGAACTATAAAGATAATGTGGTTAAAATTTGATACAAATTGGTTCAGTGATTTTCGCGGTTAGTGTTAACAAACGAAAACTGGCTGGTCCTTTTATATATATATATATATATATATATATATATATATATATATATATATATATATATATATATATATATATATCTTTTAAAAGTCGTTTAATATAAAATACAATCATTCTCAGCAACTGCCCTTTGCTTCAACAATACACTTTCAAATAATTTATGATGAGCTACGGCTTAAAACAGATATTGCATCATTTAGCTTTAGCTTATATTGCATACAGATTTCTCAGAAGGTTATTCTGAACTAAGTTGAGGGGGCGGGGAGGGGAAGGAACAAGTTCCTAACGGAACCACAATGTGTTTCGGTTATCTCCCAGATAAATACTATGTCGGGTTTTAATGGGATTACTTGTTTGAACAGCTATTGTTTTAGAATTAATTTATTTGACAATCCTGAAAGTTATATTATTCATGAAGAACATTAAAATATATTTAATTTAAACTTTTATGTTAAAGAGATATTACTTTTTTTATTGACTCGTTTATTTATGTATCATAAAATACGATATGTATGGGGTGATCTGAGAAATTTAATTATGTTTTAAGATTCCTCAGCTGAGTTTATGACAGTGATAAAGGGCTCCATATAATATTCCGAACCGTTTAACAGTCTCGCTGACTATGCAGTCATTAAATCATATCACATATGATCTGTTTCAATATGAAGGACAGTTAGGTCGTGGTTCTAAACGGAGACGAATCCACTTTCGGAAATTATAATATAATATCCCCCTTCAATTGACGAAATGGTGGAATGCCTCACATCGAATCTTTATACTATCCTTAATCATCTTGTCCCTCTCAGAACCTCAATTATCCGACGACTACCATCTCCATGGATTAACCCTGACATTAGAAATCTGTTGAAGCAAAGAGATGCTGCTAGGAGACGTTTTAGGCGTACGAGACATTCAGATGATTATTCATCGTTTAAGCTTCTCAGAAACCTCACCCAGTCCTCTTTACGCCGTGGTAAAGCACAGTATTTTCAAAATATCCTATCCCAAGCTCCTGACCCTAAATCTAAATGGAAAATTTTGAGAAAATTTCCAGTACCCAGTTCCGCATCTGATAACAATTATCCAGTCACTCCAGATGAACTTAATTCCTACTTTGCTGACCCCCACCCTAATGAACTCCTTGTAAACACCTTATCCAATTCTATTCCTCAAACACCTTTTAATTCTAATAACTTTTATTTTCTTAATATTTCCCCTAATGACCTAATTGATTCGGTCTTTAAATCTCGTACCAATGACTATGGCTTGGACCAAATACCTTTAAAAATAATAAAACTCTGCCTTCCTGTTATCTTACCTGCCCTGCTCCACATATATAATTTCTCCTTACAAAGCTCTATTTTCCCTACAGCTTGGAAAAAAATCCTGGTCCGTCCATTAAATAAAGTTCCTTCTCCTTCTTCAGTTTCCCACTTTAGACCTATGTCAATACTATCAAATTTATCGAAACCATTAGGAAGATTAGCACATTCCCAACTCACCTCCTTTCTTGACTGTAAAACCCTCCTTAATCCTATCCAATCAGAATTCCGTTCCGGATACTCCACGCAGTCTGCTTTGGTAAAAATTACTCAAGACCTTTACTTCTCCTTAGACCAACAGAATATTACGATCCTGATCCGTTTTGATTTTTCAAAAGCTTTTGATTCTGTTGACCATACAATCCTCCTCTTCAAACTCCATAACCTCTCAATATCTAATAGTGCGTTAAGCTGGCTTCATTCCTTTTAATCTAACCGATCCCAAACAGTGATTATACCTGAAAAACCTCACTCATTTTCATTACCACTCTCGCGAGGAGTCCCCCAGGGATCTTCTCTTTCACCTACCCTATTTTCTATTTATGTTAACGACTTACCGAATCGCATCCACTACTGCAATTATCATCTTTATGCTGACGACTTGCAAATATATTTATCCTTTCATCCATCAAATATGCTAGAGGCGACTTGTAAGCTACAGAAAGACATAGATAGCATTAACCTTTGGGCAGTAGAGAATAAATTAAGTCTGAATTAAAAAAAAACAAAGGCTATCCTCATTGGGTCAAAACCTCACCTAAAAGCTCTTCACTACTATCCATTGCTTTTCCTCAAAAATCGTCCAATTCACTTCCAAAATTCCATTAAAATCTGGGAATAACTTTCGATCAACATCTTGCTTGGAATAACCATATCTCTCAAATCATGAGGAAATCTATTTTTATTCTTAAGCTACTCTCACATTACCGTGATTTATTATCATTAAGTACTCGAAAACTTCTAGTATCATCACTCATATTCCCTAACTTTGACTACGGATGCATAGTATATGGAGGACTGTCTGATGAACTCGAGATGAGATGTAAAAGAGTAACTGTTTCATTAGATTTTTTATCGGGATCTCCAGACGTTCTCACATATCTCACAGGTATTCTGAAATTGGGTGGCTTTACCCCAGTTTTCGACGTCAATACTTCCTGGTTGGTCTCATATTCCAAACCTTGAAAACCAAAAAACCCACCTATATCCATGACCACCTTACTCTGCGCTCCTCCATTCACCTCTTAAATACCAGAAACCAACCCATCAACCTATACACTCCAGCGTATCGAACTGCATCCTTCGAGAAATCTTTTATTATCCGTGCTTCCTCTTTATGGAATTCATTGCCCATCACAATTCGAAAAAGCTCCACTCTTACTTCCTTTAAAAATCATTTATTTCTTTACCTCCTTAATTTTCAATCTTCCGAGCTAATGTAAAACATAAATATCTATGTAATATACATTATAATAGTATACATAAGATGTATCCTTTTACAAGATGTCTCAGTTATTTTGTAACACATAATTTAATTATTAATCAATTTTTTATAATTATCTATTATTATTATTATTTATTATAATTAATCATCAAAGCCAGATGATTGTCCTATGTACTGTTATCATATGTTATTGTTAGGGGACAAGTAGTCCCAGTATAAAGTTCATTTTCGTTTTCTTCTTCTTCTTCTCTAATTTAGGAAATATATTGTAGATCAAAAAAAAACAAAAAAAAAACAGACATCACTTTACAGTTATTAGAGAAAGAGAGCCATTTTAGAAATGTTATCAAAATCCCAATCAATTTCATTCTGCTTAGGTTAACAAGGCTACTGCATTAAGATCTACTGTAAAATTCAAAATAGTCCTGGCTATGGCCAGCTTTTCCACTCATGCCCTGAGTAACTATACTATAGTGCACTTACTCAGCATTCAGCGGGATTTTAGAAAAGGCGCACATTCAGGCGCATCTGAAGCATGCAAGTTGACAAGACACGAGCAAGTGTTGAGGAGTGCATATTGCCACGCAGTTGTTCCCTGACTTTCGCCTAGTAGACCCGTGTGTTAGTTTAAAAAAATGTGTTTATTAGAAAGTTTAAAATAGATGAAGCAAGAATAAATCCATATTTAATAGAATTAAGTACAAAATCTTATTCAGATTATGCTAATAAAGTTTTAATGCATTCATTAACAGCCAAGAAACAGAAATCTTGTAATAACTTCTATCTTCCTTAAAGAAAAACCTATGAGTTTGACCTTCTTACCCTGGCTAGAATAGGTTGGTAACCTGCAGGATAACTTGTCCTTCCTGCCCCAGTTGGAGTACATAAGGACGTTAAGCCCCCCCCCCCCAAAAAAAAGAAATAAAACAAATGGGCGATTTAAAATTACTTGAGAATTGCCCGATTCACACCCTTTCACAAAATGTAGCTTAGACAAAAAAACATTTTTTAAAGGAACATCTTGAAGAGGAAGAAAAAATAAAAGAACTACATTGATAGTTTTATGTTTATTGTAATCTTCAGACTATTTCCCACTTTTTTTATGATTCTTATTTTTTTTTTTATTTCTTCAGATGAATAACTATATGAAATATTAAACATTTCAGTAAAACAATCCATTCCGGTATTATATACTAAGCATAGAGCATGTTATATATTAGTATCTCAAATCATATCTCTCATCAATCGGAGTTATATGGTTAGGAAAACAGAAAAAAAATATATAACAAATAAAATATACTGATAGGAAGAAAATTCCACCCAATTGGTTTTTCTAATTTTTTTGACAAGGTGTGGGTAGAAAACATATAAATTTTGAATCTCGTAAATTTGAAATTGTTGTATTTTTTTTTTTAAATACTAGTTCCTTTTACTCAATCCATATTTTCAATAATCTAAATACTTTTATATGTCCTGTTTAAAGTATATAGCTAAATGATAACGAAACTTTTAGCCGAGTGAAAGAAAAAAAAATGGATCAATAATTAATAATTAAGCACTATAAACCTACTTAAAATTCCATAAAACCTTTAATATGTAGAAACAAAAGTAATAAATTGTCATTGTTCACCATTTTTGGTTTATCCCTGCTCCACTCCAGAGAGCACAACAGAGATATCAAGAAGTGATACATCATTTCAGCTTGACGGCTCTGCAATAGGCTTCTCTTATCTCTCAGCCAATGGAGTGTATAGACCGTGATGTGGCAACGTCCATAGGTAACCATGGTTAAATATTTCCGCGTAAAATATATATATATATATATATATATATATGTTTTAATTATATCCATGTGAACTGAAAACACAAAGAAAAAGTGATCTAATAAGCGATAATAAATAGAGATGGGCCGACTCTGACATTTGCTGACTTGTCACTGTCCGACTGGTCCTCTGAGAAAAAGGCCGACTAGTCGTCCAAGGCAATCATTGCTTCATTTGGGATTCGGGTGATATCGGCAATGTTGGAGCTGCTTCGTTTAAAGCTTTATAGCCGTCAGTGTATTTAGCAACAGTTTATCTTATATTTTGTCTTCAGTTTTTTTTTACGAGCCGGTATCTAACGAAGTTTTTTTTTCAGTTATTTAGTTTACACACAAGGGGACGTTTTGACTTGTAGCTCACATATTTGAATGCCGATTTTTGTTTAGGTATTAGGTACTAATAATAGTGCAAAACTAGAGTTATAGCCGCCAATGGTTTAGGAGACGAAAAAAAAAAAAAAAAAATCACGTTTTAATTTTTCTCAGCTCTCAGTCTAGATAAAGAAATGATTCTTTCATGTAAAATTGCAGTTATGTATGCTATTTGAAATAAAACTACTTTCGTTATGCCCCAGATACGACCCGGCTTTAGGGCGCTGAAAAACAAAAATAAATATGACAAAATTAAAGAGAAATTCGCTTTAAATCAGTGGAAATATTATACATGAAAAACTGACCTCAAATCTCGATTTAACGCTTCAAAAAACCTTTATAAGTGAAATTTTATTAAAATGAAAAAATATTGATATTTAACCCCTTTTGAGGACGTTGAAATTTTGTGATTTCATCACGGCTATAACAACTGCTGTGTGCTACCGATCACTGTAGTAATAGCATCACAAGAATCAGCGAACATTCTGCTTTTTATCCATGCATATAATATTGGGTTTGCTCAAGATTTAACAGGACGCTTTTCAGATTTTGGAAAAAATAAAAAAACAAACAGAAAAATGCTTTTAATCGTAAAATAATTTATTTATAAAATTAAAGTTTATTAAATTTTGCGTCTAAAGACATCTCTTAAGCTGAATTTGATTTAGGCGTTTAGCCACAATCGATTGTCAACGATCGAAGAATTTCGCTAACTTTAAAAAGTTATTTTTGTTGAATCTGTAACGCAGAAATAGCTAATTCAATAAAAAAATATTATATAATAAAAGTTGTAGATCATTACATTTTGTGCAAGATAGGGTTTTCCAGTATAAATTTGCCTACTTCTACTCTGAGATATGTGAAAAAAAAAAAAAAAAATGTTGGTTGATTTTGGATAAACTGTGTTAAAAATGCAAAAAAATCACGAATATTACAGGGAAATTAGCTTCGAAACATTGAACTAAAAAAATTAAAAGGTCTGACTGCTTCAAATTGTTCACCACACTTAGGTTTTTGGTTAGGCTTGTTATAAAAGCTTGCTTTTCTTATCTTTTTAAACTTTAAATTTATCTTTTATTATAACTAAAATTTCGAGTATAATTTCAGTGCCGTTTTTTTAAGACCTTTTGGCGTTTTTAAATGAAAATTTTTGTATGAATTATAAAGGAAGTGGTGGTATACAAGGGCAAGCCCATTAATTTTATTTACTTTCGAAGCCTTACAGTAACAAGTTGGGCCCTTGTAGAGTCCCTTGAAGACGAAGGCTGTTAACTCGATAGCTAACTGCACTCAGGGGGAGGAGAGTTGGTGAGGTGGATTAAATAGTTAAATTAGGGCAGCGGGACAATTAGGATCGCTAGTTTGTTGCCACTTCCAAGGTTTGTTTTAACTTGAGCCAACTAACCCTTTGCCCAATACTGCCTTCGGTAAACTTAATGCTTTTGTCCTCAGGCACTAGTAAGTGAAGTACCTATGTAAATATTTATTTGAGTAAACATTTAGACAGTATTTTCCCTATTATCGATATTATTGGTAGTTACGATCAGTAAATACAGTTACTCTGTTAGCATAAAGGTCGAAAAAATAGATTAAATGCATTAAATAATATATAATATGGAACTATTACCTTCTATTCTTCACAGTTTTGTTTTGTGATGAGAAAGATCTAATTATATTGGAAAATGAGATGGATAAATGGATAAATGAATCAGAATTTAGTAGAAAATTTATTTTAAATATACTAAGTTGTTTAAAAATATATATACTATTTATATATGATCTTTTATCCTTCCAAAATCATCACAAACACACAACAACTTATATCTACTATATATTTGTCAAATACCACTCACTCATTTAACACAAAATCTCAGAAACCACCGAAGGGATTGGAAGGAAATTTGGTAAACAGCTTCCTCTAGGGCCGTAGGTGCTCGCTAAGAAAGGAATTAAAAAAAATGGTCTGGTATCGGAGCTGGGTAAGATGGTAGTTCTGCCTCGAAGCTTCAATGGAGAACTGTTAAAATTTTAAAAAATTAACTTTTACAAATTGTCAAATTTACTTATTGAAATTATTCTAAGAATGGAATTCTTTAGGTTTATTAAAGTAATAACAATTATCAGCGTTAAGCTTAACTTTTACTAATTTAAGTTTTCCTTAATCCTAATGATATTAAACCGTAGCAGAGCACGGGTGCTTTTAGCTAGTATGTTATATAATTAATATATAATCTATTTCAATATCAGCAACCCGAATGGTTTTCTCCCAGCGATTGAATTATTTCTGTGATGTGGCTTTAATAAATTCAACCGACCGTAACGTGTCATAATTTGCAATCTGATAGGTTTAAACCTGGCGGATACAATAAAGCGGTAAAGCAGCTGTATGTAGTTATGAACTGTTTTAACTGTATAAAAGTTTATCAATCAACTATATTTGTGAAATGATGTGGAGTTTTGTTTAGCATTACTTATTTTCGATGCCAGAGTATACAGAACAAATGAATTCTGAAATAGCCAAAACATATTGAAATTTTGACTTTGATACAGTGTTTGATTTTTATTTTAAAATAAGGAAAACGAATTAAATTTATATTATACAGGGTGACAACAAAATAGATGTGGAGCCGGTAGGGGGGATAGTACAGGCTAATTTGAGTCGATTTTACTATAAGAACTACTGTCCGAAAATTAGCCGTTTTAGAGTTATACTAATTTTAAGAATTTATAAAATTAACGCCCTTCATACGTTAAACACGTCATGAAACTTAAAAATCGGGTGTTTTATCTTTTTTTGGTTTTACAATTGAAACATTTATTATTGATGTTATTTCTCATGCTTCTCTTCACAATAGTTCAATTTTTGTTTTAAAAAATCTTCTTTTATCTCGAAACTTTACTAGACAAAATCACCTAAAAATTTTTCGTACAAATTAATTAGAAAACATATACCTTTCATTACCTTTTAAATGAGATATAAAAATCACAAATCGGTTAAGAATTGACAAAAATATGACTATTGAAGTGGAGGAAGGAAAAAAGTAATACAAATACAAAACTATACTTTAATATAGGATTATTTGTTTGAAACTACATTTTCTATTTTTAAAATACATTTTCAATGTGGCACCCTCTATTTCTAATGCACATACGTGCCCTTCTTATTAGAGCTGATTTTACTACCGCCGAATTCCTAAGAGAGGCTGTAATTTCTTGTGCTGCATGTATTATCCTGCTTCTGAGGTCTTATATTGTGGGTATAGGATTTTGATTAGATATTAAAGTTTTCATGCGACCCCCCACAAAATTTTTTAAAAGTTTTATGACTTGTTTGACGTACGAAAGGCATTAATTTTATAAAATCTTAAAAGTTAGTATGACACGAAAAAGGATAATTTTCGGACAGTAGTTCATTTAGTAAAATCGACTCAGATTAGCCTGTACTATCTCCCCCTACCGGCTTCGCATCTATTTTCTAGTCACCCTGATGGTAATCAAATCAAAATTTGAAGAATTGAAATTCAGTTTAAAAACAGAATTAGAAGAAACGTAACTATATTATAACTAGAAGAGCTGCGAACGAAAAAAATATTATTGATACTTAGAGAAGCAATGCCATAGTTCTCTTATCTTTCAAAAAACGAACATGTAGCATTTTTTAGCTCAATTAAAGCATAATTGATTTCCTTGAAGCAGGAAAAGGTGTAATGGTGCAAATATGTGATGAGGTGTTCATGTGAATTTCTGAAATATTAGTACTAATATCATAAAAAAAAAAGTTTGCATTTTAGTTTTAAAAATGACTTTTAAATGCTTTAAAGAAAAAGTTGCCAACGATGTTATGAACTGTCTCCTGTAACAGTTCATAACTAATTTTGAGTTTATAACATAATATGTAACTAATTTAGAAATTATCAAATTTTTAATCGGCTTTTTTCGAAGTTTAAAAATATGTCGATTACGTTTTTATGAAAGCTTTGGTTGTTACTTTCGGTTAGGAATTCCTAGTGACCAGCTACTAAACACAGCAGTACTGAACATACAATGTATCTAGGACCTTCCTGCTTAGTAAACCTATACGACTTCGACCAAAAATCTCGACAAGGTAACAGACCTTTTGAGCCCAATAGACGGTTAAAACTGAATGAATTTTTAAAGTATGTTAGTAACTGGTATGATGAAATTCTAAGGCTAAGGAGAAGAAAAAAAAAAAAAAAAAGCGGGACCACATAAAAATAAAAGAATCAGGGGTTTCCTAAGTAAATATAACAATGGGAAATAGTAAAAGTAATTTGGGTTAGTTTGTTGAATAGGTGAATTAAGTAAGTAAAGAATACAGTCGAAATCAATAGGTGAATGCCTTCGTACAAGAAATTGCTATCAAAAGTGTATCAGCCAAGATGCTTAAGCTAAGAAAGAATAAAAAAATTAACATAATAAGACTTGCAGGGTCTAGGCCATTCTTGGCAAATACGGTTGAGAAATATTTAACGAGGTTGTGAAATAATGATGAGAATTTGAAAGAATCAGTATAATTGAAGATATATTTGATGAGTGGATGAATATATTTTTTGTAAATATATAAAGACGGATCAGTAAAAGAAATAAAAAATAAAAATTGTTAAAATTAATTACATATCTTATTATGTCAATGTTTCGGTCATAATAAATATGTTAAGGTCATCCATCATATAGGCAAAAAAAAAAAAAAAAAAAAAAAAAAAAAAAAATGTTACTACAGAATCAGGAAAATCCACAAAAAATACATGAAAAATAGTCAATAGTAAATGAAATATTAGTAAAAAAAAAAAAAAAAAATATTGGCAAGTCACTTCTGCAATCAGTAAGAGAACTGAACAACTATATAAAAAAATTGGTCGAAGGGAGGAGAGGGGGTTAAATTTTTTGTTTTTTTAACACGTTTAATGACACTTTTAAGTATTTAGAGGTAGGAAGCCACAATTGAGCAATAAAAGATAAAATTTTATTCCTTTAGTCCTGATGATGGCTATGGCAAAAACCATGGCATATTAAAATAAATTGTTAATTTTAACGATTCTCATTTTCTTATTCCTTAGACTGATCCCTCTTAAAAAATCTACAAAAAAGAATGACTAAAATAAAATTCGAAACTTTGTCAATGAAAAACTATTAATCTATCTGTTGCCTAGATTAACATGTTTCTCATCACTACACTAAATAAAAATGGTTATTTCTCTCCTTCCGACAACAATACGTCCTTGGTTCTCTGCTAATTCCTTGGTTTCTCTACAAATCTTTTTTCTAACATTGTCAAAGCATTAACGTTAAAGACATCAGTGAGTTTTCACGAAACTAAATCCCGTCCTTCTGGCCTTTACCCCCTTCATCACAGCATCAATCAAACACTCATTTATTACCAGAAAATGCATGTACCATGATAAACACCTGAATCACAAGTGTTATATTTTTTCTTTTAACCCTAAGATTTGTTTTGATTTTCATGTGATATTTATAACGTTTCTCTTATATTAATTTTATACCATAATTCAATTTTAATATTTTAATATATTTTTCTTGCTTGTATTATGTCCTTGATTTTATGCACGGCAGCTAGACCGTCATTATATTCCACGTTATAATCATTCTTATGGAGCAATGGGCACAGAATAAAATATATTTTTATTTCATTATATCAGAATGGTAAGGATGGACTTAGAAGTATACTTTAGAAAATTTATACAGTTAATTTAATCCGTATTATCAATAAACATATTTTTGGCTTGTTTTCTTTACATACTAATTTTATTTTTAAGCCTAAATCCACAAATGCGGAAAGAGGGGTGCTGCAAAGACAAGAGGATGTCGGTACACTAAGCTAATAAGGGGACAGGGGCTCGGAGATACGATACTAAACGCCTATTATCAGCTACCTTTGAAAAGATCCAGCCCTCGAGGTGAAACAGCTTTAGGCCCGGGGGGGGGGGGGGGGGGGGGGGGGGGGGGGGGGGGGGGGGAGGAGGTAATGAGTTTTGTCATCAACAGGATCGTTAGCTACCACCTGTTCTCTTTCTTATTCCAAGCCAAAATATCCTCGTTTTTCCTCCTCCACGGTCGCGATTAATGCCTCGTGTTGTGCTTGTTAAATATAAGCTAAATAAAAATAAACCTGAAGCTATTTCCATTAAAATACTCCTGTTTCTTCTTTCAAGCAGAATTCCTAAAAATAGATTCCTCAAACTACGATAATACTAGATTTAAATAAGGCAAATAAGGAATATAAAATTGCACTGGCTGATATTTTCTGGAGATCAATATTTTTATCAAATATTCAGTCAAACATTTCAGGTGACTTCTTCAGAGACTGACACTTGTTTTATTTTCATTTTTTTTCAGTGAGGAAAATCAGGGATACCATATAAGGCCATTTTGAGACTTTTAAAACTTGGGGTAGATGTTAATTCAGAAAGATATTTCTAGGCGTTGGGCCACACCTTAGCCTTAAAACTTTTAAATAACTAAAACTTAAACAATAAACAATTTCCTTTGATCACATTGCTGAAATCAACAGTGATTCGCCGCTAATTTTCGTTTTCACTATGGTCCGGATGTCTTAGAGTGTCTTCATTACGGTCCGGCTGTTTGCAATCACCTGATAGGAGGTGAGCCGGTGTCAATTTTTTTTTTTTGGGGGCGAGTCATTTAAAACTTAACTACGGCTACGATAGGAAATAGTAAGTTGAACAGTTCTTTTTATTGAAGAATAGCCATTTAATTATTTTGCCATTTAATTGATGGGAACATGTCTTTCATTTTAATTTCTAACTTAACCCTTTGTGGCAATCCTACTGTTTTCTGAAGTACAATATCTTCCATAATAATGTTAATATAGACTATTTTCGGAAGATCTTCTAGGAATACACATTCAAGGTTGGCATGACAAGAAATTTCACCTATTAAAAAAAATCTCTAAGCATGCGATTAATTCTAAAAAGCTCATTCCTCTTTATTTGATTTAGTTCGGAGATAAGCTTAGAGTTTAGTGAAATATACTAAACCAAGGAACCCCTTCCTTACATATATATTTCTTGAAATATATAATTAGTAGTAAAACGTTAACTATTGTACCTCAAATAAAATGTCTATATTCTGCTGATTTAGGATGGACCAATTATTTTCCTTTAAGGAACAAATATACTTATAAGGACTAGAGTCCAATTTTCATTCTCATTCTATTACTGATTAAGTTAACATCGTTTCAAAGGGATAGCAATTTTTCTATTTTAATTGTGATTATATATAACATACTACTATCTGATTAAAAATTATACTTTTTTTGGCATATTGTTTATATGGCCTGTTTGAATGGTTTTTGTTACTTATTTTGGGCTTTAATAATAACTATTTTTTTTAATATTATATTTTTTCTATTTATTATTTCAATCGTTTATATTATATATACTTTTATTTCTTGATTTATTTTATATTTGTATTTACTATATTTCGTATCTTTATAGTTAGAGGGTTTTTTTTCCTTTTATTTAATTTTATTGTACATATTGCAGGAATGTATTCTTTGTCATCCATATTATCCATTGACCTTTATAGAGACAGCTAGAGGAATAGAGGAAACATTTACTAAATAAATAAATAAATAAATAAATAAAAATAACTGAATGAGAATCCAGGGCACTAGAGAGAGGTTTAAAATTCTTATGTTTATACAATTTAGTCTAAGCTAAACCTGAAATGTGGGTAAAGCGTTGCTTATTGTCGAATAGCTTTGTTCCATTTGATCAAAGAGTATGTTTCGGCTTTATAACATTATACCCTTTATCCATCTGTTGAACAAAAGGCAATAGCCACACACTTTAGAAAAATTAATGCAAAGAGAATATAACGGATAGAAAAATAACGGAATTTGAATTGAGTGTGTATTGAAGTGTTCAAATATTTCGATATCACAATGTTAAGCGTCTATATCCAGTTGTCATATTAGTCTTTTGTTTTATTTTTATGCCGTTGTTCTAATAAATGTTTAATGTGTTTTTGCTATCTGCAAGTGTGAGATATTTTTGTTAAAATTATTGGAAAACAATTGAAAGTTCCAATCAAATAACATTATTGTTTTTATAATACATTTATTGAAATTTAGAACTATACACAAAATACTCTCCTACGGCCTAACTATGGCCACACTCCTTTCAAACATCGGCTTCGTCCTTAAGGATACAATGTTAATTTAACGATTTTTAAGTTATCTGAAGGATATTCCGCCATTATTGTCCTTTTAGTTTTTGTCCTTAAGGAAACTATTTTTAAATATTCCAGGATTTTATGATTTTATGATAGTAGAAGGATATTATACCATTATTGTCCGTCGCAAGAATTAATAGTTCTTCGTCACAATATTCCATTTTCAACAATACAGAGAAGTTTCAAAACTGTGCAAGCAGAACTGAACGTGTGAACAGCATCGACTTGGTTTGCACAAACTGTCTTGCACTAGCCTTATGCGCGGCTTCAGCGTGTAAACCGGCCTTTAGTGATAAATATTATATGACAAAAAATATTCTGCATTTAGTTTTTGATAAGTAAACTGTCGTTAAATTTGATCAGAGGAACAAAAACTGAGCGTGTCAAAATGATACATTTTTAAGCGAGAAAAAAAAGTTACACATCTTGTGAGTGAAAAAACAAAGTTAAACATATTGTGAATGAAAAAAAAAAAAAAAGTTAACCAAGAAAACTATAGACTCCCAGCCAAAAGACATATTTGGCATACATCGATTCATTTCAGGATTTCTTACAGGATTATTGAAAAAAATAATTTTTAGAAAAAAAACAAAACCGACTTCAAGAATAAACCTACATATACAAACTTGAACTAAAAAATAAAAAATAATATTTTAATTGCTTCAAACCAAAAACCATTAAATGAAAATCAACGAAATTATCGATACTTATATACCTATTTACAATTTATGACCAATTATCTTTGGAGTCGGTGCCAGCCAAGATGGGAAGTTTAATCCTATCTTTACAATAAATAAACAGTCAAAGGGCCGGAGACAGCGGTGTGGCGGTGATAAAACAGTGGGAGGATCTTTAAGATTGCAATTTCTTTTCAAATTCTTTTTGTTTTGGTTGGCACCGACTCCAAAAATAACTGATTATAAATTATGAATAGGTATATCGATAATTTCGTTGATTTTCATTTAATGGTTTTTGGTTTGAAGCAATTAAAATATTATTTTTTGTTTTTTAGTTCAAGTTTGTATATGCAGGTTTATTCTTGAAGTCGGTTTTGTTTTTTTTCTAAAAATTATTTTTATTTTTTACTTTTTAGTGGTGAGGTTATTTTTGTTTAAACAGTCAATTCTCGATCATTAAGCTACTCTGAAAAATAATTCGACTTACTGAACAAAGTATTAACGATAATATTATTCCACTTATCTGCATATAAATGGGAAAATTGAGCACAAAATTGTAGTTGAAATCATTACTTAAATTTTCATTAATGGGAATGTTGTTTGTACAAACATATAAAATCATTGATACAAAAAATTAAATACCCGGTACCAATTTATCATATAACTTTCAACTGAACTGCGCTTTATTTTTGAGGGTGCCTATAAGTTGAATTACCGACTTCCACCAGTGGCGGCCTTTTCTTTATTCTTTAGGATGCTTGAAAGAGAACTACGCGGAATTCGGAATTCACTAGCAACAAACGCCCAACTTAGTTCTCATTTCTCCACTTTGCAAATCAATTTTAACTTTTCGTAATTGAAATAATTTACAATAGCTACTATGAAATTATTCACTCCAGTGAATAACTAATAATAAGTGACTGGTGTAACTATTAACTGGAAAGATAAACAGTGACGGGAAACCGGAATATAAATTACACATGAAATTCTTTTAATTTGTGTTCGAGTAATAGAGGCGATGACTTCTAATAGTTCATTTGATAGAGGTGGTCCTAGAAGTTCTCTCTTTTGAACCCCATTTTCAGTTCGACTTATTTACACAATTTTTAACGTTTTCTATCTGAAATCGTCTGTTTGAGGTGAAATTTAAGTGTAATGTACTTCCAACCGCAGATTTTGTTCGACTTATGAGAAAGAAAGAAATACCTCTTGAAAGGTTTTATTGAACACAATTTCACACATAAAAACTACATAGCATGACTCGTAAAAACTAATAACAGTTAACCATAAACCTTGAAGGTTATAAAAAAAAACATATGATGTGTATGTTACGCGATTACTCCGTCAATTCTGAATCAATTTTGATGATTCTTTTTTAGATCGGTAGGGCATACTTCAGAGGTGGTCCCATAAAAAACATTTTGAAATCAACGCAGCACTTTTTAAGAAAAATCAAAAAAACAGTTAATAAGTGATTTTATGAACAATTTTTTGGATTTTTCTTAAAAAGTATTGCATTGATTTTAAAATATTTTTTATGGGACCACCTCTGAAGTATGCCCTACCGATCTAAAAAAGAATCATCAAAATTGATTCAGAATTGACGGAGTAATCGCGTAACATACACAAAAAAAAAAAAAAAAAAAAATACAGACGAGTTGAGAACCTCCTCCTTTTTGAAGTCGGTTGAAAAAATATACTCAATAAAAGAACGTTGATAATAAACTCAAAGTTAAGAATTAGACATAAAGAATCATAGTATTTAAAATATGTATTGAAATTACAAATCAGGCTGGTTTCTGTGCACAAGACACCAACGGTCGATATCTTAACAACAAAGTTGGGCTCTCAACAACACTTGCGGGACAAGCAACTGACGTGACTTAATGGAGCTTATCACCTTAAATAGACAACATTATAGCAGGCCGGTAGCAATAAACTATAAATGCAAATTCCTGTGATTTTTTTTTCAGTTCTTTTGTTTACTAATCGAGACTATGATTAAATTAAATTAAAAAAAAAAAAAAAAAAAAAAAAAAAAAAAAAAAAAAAAAAAAAAAAAAAAAAAAAACCTGTACCACCTACAACCCATGAAGAGTCTTGGGTTCAGTAGTTAGATAAGGATGTAATGTTACTGGGCCAACGGTTGTGAAAGGAGGATATTTGGTCAGAATTATGGTTAAATTAATAAATAAAAATCTAATGGAATCGAATAAAACCGATACCAGAATTTTTCATACATGGATATGTCTTTTGGCTAATGGTCTACATTTTTTTTGAGTAGCTTTTTTTGACACTCAAAAATGTAACATTTTGACACGCTTTAGCTCTGTTGGTGTTGCTCGGATCTAAAATTTGACTTCAGTTTTCTAATCAGAAGCATTAGGAATAAAAGTAGTAGGAATGAACATATCCCCGATCTAATTTTTATCAGAGAAATATTGAGTTTTATTTTGAGCTTCAGAAAAAAATAATTTTAGAGACTTTCTCGTCTGCTTGTACTATTGTTCCATTTAAAGTCGGCGGTCACTATGCAGTAGATGCGATTTCTGATGAACATAGTTCTGACGAATTATTTAGAACAAACGAAATAAGATTTTTCAATGAGAGTAGTTACGTACGGAAAATTTGGATACTTATGTACTAAAATGTGGGAAGTTCCTTACATAATGCTTTTGTGTTCAATATGAGAACTGAAGGGCAAGGTGCAATAAATAGTTCCGATATTCCACTAAACTTAGGCAACAGTTTCATTGTCTTGGCACCATGTATGACATTGCATAACTAGTCTTTGATAAAGGAAGACAAGTTTCTTCATTGTGATAATATTGGGATATCTTACAAGTGCTTTGTGGTTAACCGTTTCAACTTTAGCGGGTTGATCGTTGGCCTATTGTTTTGGATGTATAATCCAACATGTATTATAAACTATAACATGTATACCAACATGAATAATAAATTTAAGTTTAAATAAGACTTTAAAGTTTTGAAACAAAGATTTTTCTGGTTGCTATATAGCTATTAACTTGGTTAATAATAAGAAAATATCAGAAAAGTTTACTTAATTAATAAATGCTACCATTTGCTCAGTTCGAATTCTGGGGCTTCTTATTATTTAATTTTATATTTTATAGTTCTCATTTCATTAAATATGAAGTATCTTGTAAGCATTTCAACTTGAAGTTGTCCGATACTTCTTAAAATTTTCTTCAGGAGCCGATAGTTAGTGTCCCAGCTTTATATGAGAATGACTTTAAGGTCTTTCACACAAAATCGGATTCAAATAGAGCTGGATACGAAGCATTAGACTAAAAATGACTAATAGCCTGACATCGAGTGATGGATCACACAAGGTCAGGGCAATATGTCATCTGTTTTCAAATGGATTTTGTATTAACGGGTAATATATTCATACTTATTCGAGGGTGGCAACATAAAAAGATTCTTGAAAATATTTTCAAGTAAATTATTGGAATATGAGATATTTACGGAGCTTTCACCATAGAAAAGTATATACAGGCATTTTCAATTTTGTCAAAGGAAGTTCAATTATAAATAGATAAGTACAGGAGATACTATTTCTATAAATCTACATCTTTCCTCTATATGTAATTTCCTATCCGCAGGTAAAACCATAGACTAGTATTATGTTACTACATTGTTAACTTATTAAGAAAATAGATTTTTAAATAAGTCTACAGTGTGGTTACCAGAGATTCAATGCAAAAACTTAAAAGTTAATAAAATTTTAAATATCGGTACATACACATATATACAGCATATACTCTTTTTTTAAATTTACTTCTTTCCACTAAATGTATCGGGAAATTAGGTTTTACCGGGTAAGACCTTAAACCAATACTGTAATGCTGTGTTACTACCAACGGTGGACAGAATTTAATCATAGCTAAATATTTGACTACTAATTTCTTACAATTAGAATAATTCACCTATTTTAATCATGATTAAGTTATATGTTTGATACCAGTTAATATCCCGGAACATTTAGTGGAAAGAAGTAAATACCGTATATACCGTATATGTATATACCGGTTTTTTAAAATTTTATTTACTTTTAAGTTTTAGCATTGAAAATATTGTGGGGTTACAAGTGAAACATACTTTGTCCAAAATATGGTATGGGTAAACGACAATAAAAATTTTTCCTTTTATATACATTGGTATTATATTATTGTTATTATCATTATATTCTTATTTGTATACTTTGATATTTGGTAATTGAAATTATTCTATCAAATAAGTTAAAAATCTGAATTGGCAGTGCTGTTCACTTGTAACCCCGTGATATATATCTTTCTGAATAAGAAAAGCTAAGTTTATTTTTTATCAACAGTGTTTTACTTATATTCCGAATTAACAAGTTATATATATATATATATATATATATATATATATATATATATAGTGAAATCTCTTGATACTTCTTTTTACTTCAATAGTGGAAATCCTGAAAATCTTCATGTTGACGAAACTTTTCTTCCAGCGTTTCTCCATCTACATCTTTAAAACCAGATCACAAACTATCCACTCGTATTTTCAGTATCCACATTGTCCTTTGAAAATCCTTAATTATTTATGCTGTCTCGTTTTGGAATCCTTTACCCACTTCCGTTTGCAATGCTTCCTTTCTTCACTTATTCGAAACATTTATTTCTCCACCTCCCTCATTATCAATATTTCGAAAATATGTAAAATATTTATCTGTATATAATAATTTTGTTTTTAAACTAAATTTATAGAATATATGTTTATAAGCCATTATTTTAAGATCTGTTAGTTTTATTTTGTTGTCAATGAACCTAGCTAAGAAGCATCTATGTTTTTTCTCAGGGGACAATATGTGTTCCAGATAATAGATTGTTTTTCATTTGATTTGAAAAGTTTTCTTTCAATAAACTTGCTAGCCTAAACTGCATACATGATCCCTGTATCTTTAGGAAGTTCAATATTTTCCAGCCGAAATTTTGGTTCTACAAAGAGTTCCGTGAATACCTTGAGAGCCAGCAATTCGTGGAGAACATGGTAGACGTCCTCGTTCAGATGTTCGATATGCACCCAGAACTTCCACAGAAACCATTATCGTAAGTGGTTTTAGATACTAATCATTAATTTATTTCTAATACTATTAGTTCAACCTTAATATTATATGTTTAATCTAAAACTCCTTACCTGGTTTAAAAAAAATATATAAAATAATATTTCAAACAAATACCTATATAGTGAACAAATATTATAAAACAGATAAGATTCTCCATTAAATTTCTGACAAGTAGACTGCCAGCTAATTTTCAATCCGAGAAACACCAACAGGGCAAGAGCGAGATAAAAATTTAGGCAAAACGTGACTTTTTTTTTCATTTAAGCCAATGTAGTTTCTACAAAAGGGCTTTTTTTCTAGTGGCAAAAGTTATATAAAAAAAAAAAAAATTATTCTCTATTAAATTTCTGATAAGGGAATTGCCAAAATTTCGACTCGACTAACACTAAGAGAACTAGATCTTGTCAAAAGTTTTGGGTATGAAAAATAGTTACAAATTCGAAGGTGAATAAAAAAAAGTTAAAACATACTTTTTTTTCATTCTAGTGATAAATATTATGTAAAATTTTATCTTGAAAATTTCTGAAAAGGAAACTGTTTTTTTTTTTTTTTTTTTTTTTTTTTTTTTTTATCCGAGTAACACTAACTAGAATTAGTGCGTGTCAAAATGAGTGAAAAAAACGTTACACCAAAAAGGATAGACAGCCGTATCCATGTCAAAATTTCCATTTTCTAAAAGGACTTTATTTCCGTTTCCTCCTTTTCACAGGACACTGAAGGATCAGTTTATTAAAAAACAAGTTAAAAAAAAAAGTTTTTACGGAACCTTTTACGAACCCCCCCTTCAAAATTACGTTAGTTTAAATCAATAAACTACATCCAAAAACATTATGGAAGGATTTTATGAATTCATATAAAAATTTTTTTTTTCATTTATTGATATTTACAACGGTACAAAATAATATACAAGTAAATGTGTTGACAGTGAATAAAATGACATGTAAATAACTTGTGAAGAACTACTCACTAGTAGCACTTCAATAAAATTTACACTAAAAGGTCTCTAGGCCATCTTCTTTTCAGACGCCTCGGAGGATTATCGGGAATGGAGAGGGAAGCAAGTTGGGATACTAGTGGATTGGAGTGGTTATGGAGCTTACTATGGAAGGATAGGTATCTGGTTTGGGCTAAATCAGAAACATATGGAACATTAAGATCTTTCTTTCTGGGTAAGGTTATTGGTCACAAAGTAAAGATCATTGCGGATTTTTCGAAGGATTTTGGATTGTAAGGATTGGATAAGAGATGAATTGGATGGTTTAGTAGAGCCCCAAAGCTCAACTCCGTATTTCCAAATAGGTCTAATCACAGTCATGTACATGAGTCTTTTGTAATTAATTGGGAGCTTTGAACGTTTGTCTAGTAAATGTTGAAGTAGTCTGTAACGACGGGCAGTTTCTTGTCGTTTTAGTCTTGTATGTGGATTCCAAGTTAGACGTTTGTCCAAGTGGAGTCCTAGGTAGCGGATCTGTTCAACAGGGATTAGTGGAATATCCTTAAAGGATACAGTAGGACAGGAAGTCGTAGGTTTACGACGTAGGGTCAATGTTATTTGGTGTGATTTGTTTGTATGTTTGCACTAATTATTTTTATCTTATGGATATCTGGTCCTGTGCCACTTCGCTCTTGCTCTACGCTTTTCTCTTAACAAGAAACAAATATGTTGTGGTAAGTTAGTCTGAAGAGAATTATTTTTTTTCCTGTGTGTTGTGTTTTCGTTAATACTGCTGGATATTGAAATAGTGAGTTAATCTATGGCAGTGTCGATATCAAGCTTTGTTTTTAGAGGAATTTTTAAGTCTAATTTGTTTTCTAAGTCATAACGAAATTTGTCCCAGTCTACTCGTCCTGTTATTAGTCTAGGATTGAGGGTTTAGAGACGGGATTTGAATCCAAGAGAAGTATAACAGGGCTATGGTCGGATGAAAGATCATCCAGGGATTTGACAGATGTGTGAGAGGTGGAAATGTGGGAAGAAATGAATATATCGAGGATGTCTGGACGTTTTTTGATGGATGTAGACCAATAAGTCGGATTTCAGGGAGAAAGGACAGAATAACAGTTGGAGGATGAAACACGGGATAAAATGCTGCCACGGGAGTTGGATGTTCTACAACTCTATCGCTGGTGTTTGACGTTGTAGTCTCCACCAGCAATAAAGCGCGGACCGAGGGATATAAAAATTTAAAAAAAAAATTATAGTTAAACAAAACTAGGAAAACGCGCTCTTATAGCAAACCTAACTAAAAAGCTGAGTATGGTGAACAATTTGCAGCAGTCAGACCTTTTAATTTTTTGCGTTCAAGGTTCGAAGCTAACTTCTATGTACTATTCGTTATTTGTTTGCAATTTTAACACAGTTTATCTAAAACCAACCAACAATTTTGTTTTTTTTTTACATATCTCAGAGTAAGAATGGACATATTTTTACTTAAAAAATCCTATCATGCACAAAATGTAATGATCTACAACTTTTAGCATATAACATTTTTTTGATTGGATTGACCATTTCTGTGTTATGGACTCTTAAACATGACCAAAAATAATTTTTTGGACGCCTCAACGCCTAAATAAAATTCAGCTTAAGGAAAGTCTTTTGATGCAAAATTTAATAAACATTAGTTTTATAAACATAACATTTTTCGATTGAAACCATTTTTTTCAAAAATCACAGTGTAAGAAAAAAGCTAAAAAAATTGGGTTCTCTTGCTCCCTCAACAGTTTTTTCCCATTTTTTTTATCAAACTGTTGGGTTCTCTTGCCCTCAACATTTTTCCCTTATCAAATTTAGTTCCATTTTTGATATTTTATTCTCAGGATCCATCTGGTCCATATAAAAACACTACTTCACCTTTTGCAAGGCCGACACCATTTTGGGTGTAATATAACTAGACTAAGTGAGAACATTAGAACAAAGTTGTGAAATTATAGTATTGTCATTGGTCCTTGAAACGTGTGGAAATTTTTAAGTTAATCAGATTGCTGGAAATTAGTGAAAGTTAAGATGAAATATTCCGTTACATACAGGTAAAGCTAATAAAATTTTATTAAACACTGATCACAAAGTTTTCTTTTTCTTTTGCAGATTCATAAGAGATAATTATGGTATCTCGAAGAAAGAGGAAGAGCGTCTCATAGCAGAATGGTCTGCAGTGTCATCCGAGATGGTGAGGCTTGAAGATGAAGGCAAAGCTTTACAGAAGAGGCTAAAATGGCGGCTCCAACAACCAAGAGAAAGAGACTCCACCGGAAGCCCGGGAGAAGTTGCTGAATCACGCCGAAAGAAACAACCGACATTCGATGAGAAGTTTATTCGGGAGCTTTCAGAAGAAAAATCATCCTCTTTCCATTATGTTCCATCTGATCCTTCTTCAATCCCTTCCTCGCCGATGTCCCCAAGGCCGGTGGGGTCGGAGGTGACGCTCCTTCCATCGGAAGAAGAGCAACAACCAGAGCGTTCCGTCACACCGCAATACGAATATGACGACTTCAAGAGGGTAGATTCGTCTTCATCTTCATTAGACATTGGTTCCTTAGAGCTGGATTAGACAATGAATTCAGAATATTATTTATTTATTTTGGAAATATTTGTTAATTTCTATTTAGGTATATATTAAAGATTTATTTAGTATTGTAATTTTATTAATTTGATACTGCAATTAACGGCCTTACATCAGAGAACATCAATTTGTTCCGATTGCCAGTACGGTCAAATTTCGTTATACTGCTGTTCTAGGGAGTGGAGAAAAAGAGCTAAGACATCCGGAAAAGTGTTATAAGTGGGAGAAATATGTAGTGGTACATTGATAGACGAATATTGAATTAACAAATAAATGAAAGTAAACTGGAAATATGAATACAGAATTTAAAAAAATAATAATCTTGATTGTATATTTATGTATCAAAGATTATTATTATTTAAATGATCATGTTGGCTTAAAATATTCAACTTTTTTATGTTTAACACAAACTAAACTTTTTTTAAAATCACTGATTCCTAATTCATTAATGTTTTTACAAATTTTGTCTTCTATTTCTGTATTGCCTACAAAAATGTGCAAATTGTCTTTAATGCACCCAAAACGTCCACCATTTAACGAAGTTCGTATTGTGAAAGCGTCGCAGAATTGGCGGACGTTTTATAGAGATCGATTCTATTCTCAGAATCGATTTGATCATTGCACGTGTTGCTTCTTTTCTGGTTTTATCTAAATTGTACAGTTATTTTATTTTTTTTTAAAACAAATGTAATTTGATTTTGATATATTATCTAATAATAGTGAAAATGGAGTTCGCAAAAATGTCTTTGTACCTGTCATCGGGGCGTTATAAACGGGACATCAGGGCGTTTTACTCGTTGTAAACTTTCATTCGAAAATTTCCCTTTGGGACCGGCGCCCAGGTAAAATAGTGTTATATTCGGGAAATCATTATAAACGGGAGCGTTACGTATAAGTTTTACGTAATTATTTTTGATTATCTTAAGATTATTGAATAAAAATAATTTTTATAGAAAAAAACAAAACCGACTTCAAGATTAAACCTACATACACAAACGTAACTAAAAAATAAAAAATAATATTTTTATTACTTCAAAACAAAAACCATTAAATGAAAATCAATGAAATTATCGATACTTATATACCTATTCACAATTTATGACCAGTTATCTTTGGAGTCGGTGCCAGCCAAGAAGGGCAGTTTAATCCTGCCTTTACAATAAACTTTCGAATGACCGGAGACAGCGGTGTGGTGGTAATGAAACAGTGGGAGGATCTTTACGATTACAATTTCTTTTCAAATTATGTTTGTTTTGGTTGGCACCGACTCCAAAAATAACTGATCATTAATTGTGAATAGGTATATAAGTATCGATAATTTCATTGATTTTCATTTAATGGTTTTTGTTTTGAAGGAATTAAAATATTATTTTTTATTTTTTAGTAACGTTTGTGTATGTAGGTTTAATCTTGAAGTCGGTTTTGTTTTTTTCTATCAAAATTATTTTTATTTTTCACTTTTTAGTGGTGAATGTATTTTTGTTTATATAGTCAATTCTCGATCTTCAAGCTACCCTGAAAAATAGTTCGACCAACTGAACAAAGACTTATCAAGGTTATCATTCCACTTACCTTCAGGTAATTAGGAAAATTGAACACAAAATGGGAGTTGAATTCATTACGTATATTTTTCATTAATGGGTATGTGTATGTTGTTTGTACATACATATAAAATCAATGATACAGAAAATTAAATACCTGGTACCAATTTATCATATAACTTTCAGCTGAATTGCGCTTTTTTTCTGAGGGTGCCTAAAAGTAGACTTACCGCCTTCCACCAGTGGCGATCTTTTCTTTATGCTTTAGGACGGTTGAAAAAGAACTACGCGGAATTCGGAATCACTAGCAACAACCGCCCAACTTCTTTCTCCTTTCTGCACTTTGCAAATCAGTTTTAACTTTTCATTAATTGAAAGAATTTTCAATAGCCACTGTTAAACCACTCGAGTGAATAACTAATAATAAGTGACTGGTTGAACTATGAACTGAAAAGACAAACAATGACAGAAAACATGAAAACAAATTACACATGAAATTCATTTAATTTGAGTTCGAGTTATAGATGCGATGACTTCTAATAGTTCATTTCATAGAGGTGGTCCAAGAAGTTCTCTCTTTTGAACCGTACTTTCAGTTCTACTTATTTTCGACAAACTTTTTTATGTTCTTTGTCTGAAATCGTCTCATTGAGATGAAATTTAAGTGTAATGTACTTCCGACCGCAGATTTTGTCCGACTTATTTAAGAATTTAGCTTATCGAAGTACAACACATCGAGAGTTGACTGTATATGTAAATTATTTTTGTTAATAATTTGGATTTAGTTACCATGAAGATTTTAGATAATCATAATCATAAATATGTTTAAAATGTAAGGTTATATAACAGTGATTTTTATTAACTGGTTTTTTTTTTGATTTTTCTTAAAAAGTGCTTCGTTGATTTCAAAATATTTTTTATGGGATTTTTTACCTCTGAAGTATGCCCTACCGGTCTAAAAAAGAGTCATCAAAATTGATTAAGAACTGACGGAAGTTCTCAACTCATCTGTATTTTTATTTTATTTTTTTTTTGTATATTATGCGATTACTCCGTCAATTTTGTTGATTCTTTTTTAGATCGGTAGGGGATACTTCAAACGTGGTCCCATTAAAAATATTTTGAAATCAACGCCGTCCTTTTTTAGAAAAATAAAAAAAAACAGTTAATAAGTGATTTTATTCACTGTTTGTTTTGTTTTTTTTTTTCTAAAAAAGGACGGCGTTGATTTCAAAATATTTTTAATGGGACCACCTTTGAAGTATGCCCTACCGATCTAAAAAAGAATTATCAAAATTGACGGAGTAATCGCGTAACATACACAAAGAAAAAAAAAATACAGACGAGTTGAGAACCTCCTCTTTTTTGAAGTCGGTTGAAAAGTAGTTTTGTTTTCACATTTTAAAGGAATATTTATAATTGTATGTACTAATAAAATAGAATTTAGTTTAGTTTTCGGGAAGTTTAATTTATGTTGTCGTCGCCATTTTTAAACAATGAAAACTGCGCCATAAAAACAATAATCCAAAAACATATGATTACATGACGTCATATGGTTGGTGACGTCACATCACTATACTAATTAAGTCATTCTGGATCCTGATCATAATTAATGCGCATCTTGATATTTAATATCTTGATAATAAATCTATAGTGGATGGAGGAAAACTCACATCGCTCATTTGGAGAGTTGATTTTGAGTCAAAGAATTATTTATTTGGAATATAAGCCGGTAGGAGCATTTTACTGGAAAATTGGATTGTTGTTCCATAAGAAAAAATGATCAGATTGGACATAAAAAACGCTCCCAGGAAAAAATTCGTAAAATTACTACAAATTAATTATTAACTGAAATTAAAATTAAGCAGTGTTATAAGTTTTATAAAATTGATTAGTAAATATTAAACTTTTATTTTATTTGTTAGTTTTTAATTTTCATATTATAATTCAAAAGTCTACTATTTATTTCATTGTTGTTCATTTTTCTATTTAATTTCGTTTCTACACAAACGACTTGCTTGAAATCTTCATAAAAGACTAAAACGACAAAAAACTGCCGGTTGTTTTAAACTTCTTTTACATTTACTATTATAATCATTCGATTAATTACAAAATATTATTTATATGACAGTAATTAGACCTATTTTGGCATGCGGAGTTGTGCTCTGGGGCTCAACTAAAGTATCCTTACAATCTAAAATTCTTCGAAAAAACCTTAATGCTCCTTACTTTGTCAAAAATAAACTTATCCATTAAGATCTTAATTTTCTATATGTAGGTAATTAAGCCCAACGCAGATGCCTATCCTTTCATTGTAAACTCTATAACCAAACAAATCCACGAGTCTCTCAACTTGCTTTGCTTTCTATTCTTTTCCCAACAACCCTCCGAGAGAGTTGTAAATATAAATAAAAATATTTTTAAAAAAAAATTATATTTTCAATAATTTTTTCTTTTAATAGATAATACAATTATTTTTATGCTATAATCTGGAAAGATTGTTGCCTTTAAATATTTGTTTTGGTTTATTCTATTGCTATTTGCCTAATTTCTTAAAGGACGACGCATTGGAAAATCGGCTAGCAACGCGATAAACGTTGGTGGACGATTGAGGTATGTCCCTCCCCAAACAAACAGACTAAATTAAGGACATTTTAATAAAAATGAAACATTTAATAATATAAATTAAATTAAAAACATTTTCAAACCATTAAAAAACTGACAAACACGATCAAATAAAAACTGATATGAAAATAAGTAATGTTTTTTCTAGCCTAACTTTTTTTTTTTTAGTTTCAAAAGCGTTAATTTAAAAAAGTCTAAAATCTCACGGTTATGAATTCGAGAAAGTAATAAACCTCACCAATTCTCTTAAACAATTAATTAATAAATGTGTATGGAGCGATCATAATACACACATACATACCGAAATACAAATAATAATTATAATACAAAAAAAAATAATAGTAAAAACTGAATTCATTAAAGACACCGTGCTCAAACCGAAAACGAATGTGGACATAGCTGCGAAAAGTGGGCTTGGAAAGCTCATAAAAGATTAAAAATCAAAGTCAAGTGTGTTACTGTAATTCGTATCTTATGGGAGTTTATATCCATAAAATATTCCTATTGGTGAGGTGTAGTCGACTGTTAAGTATTTAGAGAAGTAGATTGTTGGGGTATGAAGTCATAAAGATACACAGAAATTAAAAAATAAGTTTTTTAATTTATAATGAAACTCAGTTTCTGTTTACATCTGTCTTTGAAACCCTGATGAAGGCTTGCAATGCAAGTTGAAACGTTGGCATTACAAATTAAAATTAATTGATTAATTAATTAATTGCTCTGTATCTTTATGACTGCATACCCCAACAATCTACTTCTCTTCATAAAATATTCCAAAATATTGTGTACAATTAAATTAAAAAAGTGTAAAATCTAAAATAAGTTTCGAAACAACATTTCTTTCATATCAGACTCATAAGTAAATATGAGGGATAGAATTCCAAATCCAGCCTAGTCAATTTTTGAAAATATTTTACAGGATCGGGAAGAGGTCATTTTTTTGTATGATCATTTTTAATGTGCTTTAATTGATATTAAAAGGAAGCCTTCCACCTAAAGACAATCTAGTAGAAAAACAATTAAAAAAAAAAAAATCTTGAAATCGGACATGGGTGGTGTTGGAATGCTACGACCTACATCCCCGAATTTCAGCATTCTCTGACAAAAATTAAACAATTATAAAAATTCCTTAAATTTTTACATGCAATATTTTTCTAAAATAAGGAGTAGATTATACTAACTCGAAAATAATGAAAAATAGTTTAAAACTTACAGAGTGACATGTGATAATCTTGATTTCAGACATTTTTAATTACAGAAAGCATAAAAAGGTGGTTGGGTGGTACCGGTCATTTGTTATTCAGTCCTTGTTCGAGAAATGAAACAAAAGAAGACTAAGAATTGGAGAATTAGGTAAAATAGGGACGAATGGAATAAATTTCTAGTTAGTACAATATGCCTAGGGGGTTAGGGTGGGCGGTAATTTAAAGCTGTCAGTAATAAAGATATCTCAAGCTATTTCTGATGAAAAGGGAGAAATAAAGAAAGAAATGGGGTGATAAACCTTTGTAATAAATTACCTTCCTTGACAATTTATTAAATGCTTTTCATATAAACCTTGGATATGAGAATAAAATCTTGAAGTATTATATTTTATTGTTAATGGAAAAAAAATAATTACTATTATGAGGTGATAAACGGGTGGGTTTTAAAGAATAATATTCTTAATATATATATATTCTTTTTAATTTATTTAAATTTACAACGGATACGATTATATAATATAAATTATAAATTATAAGTAGTTTGATCTTAAATCTTGAATTTCAGTAGTTTAATAATCAGTTCTCAAGTTTATAATTACATATTTGTTGGATATATTTATATTAAAAATTAATCAAGTTTCAGTATGAGTTCTCTACAGACTAATTATAAATTTCTGAAATATAAATTATCGAAATTGAAACTCTATATTGTATTAATAAATGGTAACTAGTTATATTTATGACCTTAGAAATTTTATATGTTTCTGACTTATTAATCAATTGATTTCTGATAATCCTCATGATGATTCAGAGGTAAACATGAAGAGGAAATGATCGAAAATATCCCAACTTTTTTTTTAATCAAGAAAATAATTATTTGTAGGCCGGCCAAGTTGGATCTAAGAAAAAAATCGTTATGTTTATTAATTCTTCTACTTCTCAACATCTTTTAGCAAGGATTATCTAGGACGTCTTCTCTCTCTTTTTCCTGAGAAATTCTCTTCTATAACACTCTTCACCATTCTGTCACTGGTCATTCTTTCGACTTGTCCAAGCCAGCTTATTCTTTTTGGTTTTATAAACCGCTTAATATCAGCATGTTTGATTATGAAACTGAATGCTGGTAAATCCAAGGCTATTGTGTTGGGCTCTAAGGTCCTTCTCAACTCCCTTCCTGGAATCTCAAATTTCGCCATAGACTCCTATCCCATGAATTTCCACACCCTGGTAATTTCCACGATACGAACGTCGGTATTGTCTTTGACCAAACCCTTTCCTGGAAAGATCATGTTTTCCTTATTATACGCCAAGCTATTTCCTGAACCGCTCACGTAATTTCCTCCCACAATCGTACTAAGGGCCTGATTAAAGGTTTATAAATTTTTAGTTTTGTACATTTTGAGAGTAAACTTGATTTCATCAAGTTTACGAGACCAAAGTAAGCTTTTTTGTCATTTATTATCAGTGCCCAGGTATGTGAAATTATCAACCGCTTCAAAGTTATAATTACTGTATTTAAAGGTACGCGGCCTTCTTCTTGATTCAGAAGTTGACATTAATAAATATTTCGTCTTAGAATCATTAATTTCGAAACCCACTCTTTTACTTTCACGATATAACTTAGTAATAACTTTTCTTAAAACGTTTTCACTTCTTGCTAGGACGGCTGAATCTGCATAACCAAGATTCTGGTACGTGTACGGCATGCTAAAGATCCATTAGAATCAATGAAATTGTTTAATAATTAAATTATTCATTGTTCCAAAGCAAGCTCTACGAATCTTTTGGACTAGCTTATACGCACGTAGAAATAATTGACATATCTTACCCAAAGTGAGATATTTAAAAAAAAAAAAAAAAAAAAAAAAAATTAAAAAAAATGTACTCTTCAAATTACAGTGATATACATAATTCTTATTTTTTATAATCTCTAACATTCCATTATAAATTGCAATACACATTAACAAGCGTTATTTTCCCTTCAAACTTTATATGAGTGCAGTATTTATAATTTTTTCTAGGAATTTACCAAATACCTTTCGTTTTATCTATGTAGTAGTTACGGATAAAAAAAATTTAAAACTGTTTTATTTTCCTGTTATTTTATTATTTTTCATTAAAAAACAAAATATCCTTAAAAAACATCCCATAGCTCAAAATCTTTCGTTGGTGCTTTAGTTCTTAAGAAACAAAACAAACTTTGCGCGGGGCTTAAGGCTTATCTTAATCCCCAAACATTATGTCAGTGTATACAAATTTAAAAATATTTATTTTGAAACAAATTCATCCTAATTTAGCTTTATAAATAAGATAATATAAAAAAATTGGTTTTTAAAAAAGAAACAATTTAAATATCTACTTTAAAAACCATTAAAAGTTATGACAGTATTACCAAATCGTGAAGCACATTCTAGATTCTAGATGTTTAAATATTATAACATATTATAACTCAATTATATTATTTTTACTTGCTTCTGAAAAGCCTTATTTTTTATAAAATGAAAAGCCCCCCTCCCCAACATTCTTTTGGTCCTGTCCGAGCCGGATATTTATTATTACCGATTAATTAATTATATCTTTTGGTCAAATCAGAGACGGATTTTTTTTAACGAGTAATTAATTATATCTTTTGTTTAACTCTGAGACGGATTTTTTTTAACGAGTAATTAATTACATGCTTTGGTACAGTCTGAATATTTAAAAAAAAAAATTAATGTTTTCGTTAATTGGTCCTACATTTTTATTATTCCTTTTCGTTATCGTTATTTAGAAAGATGCCACCTAAGAGTCAAAGTTCAACCGAAGAACAATTAAGTAAGTTAGAGGATTTAGAAGAACAAATGGCTGATCTAGCCGATGATATTCAAAATACTGCTTCAATCGGGTTTAGTGTTCGCACCGATTCTTCTAGAGAATCTTTATTTTTAGCCCGACTTTCCCGTATCGACTCTACATATGAAAAATTTTTTGTAATTTTTTATGAGGCTAAATTGTTAGCTAAAAAATTAGATGCATATTGTGACAAATTTAATACAATAAAAAATGATATGCGTTCCTCTTATTATGAGGCTTTGTCTTATGGGAAAATTTTCGATTCCGATAAGAGAACCTCAGATGTAAATAAAACCTCACCAATTGACACGGCTTCAAACTCACGCTTGCCTACAATTTGTATCCCTACATTTTCGGGAGATATCGCCAGTTGGCAAAATTTTAAAGAAACTTTCAGGTCCTTAGTCCATGATAGGGGTGACCTTGATGGAATTCAAAAATTTCATTATTTAAAAATATCGTTAAAAGGTTCTGCATTACAAACAATTTCGTTTATTTCAATGTCCCCTGCGGGTTATAAACAAGCATGGGAAGCACTCACCAAAAAATACGACACTAAACGTATTCAAGCAACGTTTCACTTAACCAAAATTTTAAACTTTAAACCGATAACCAAAAGCGATTTATCCCAGCTGGAGCACTGCTCAGCAGTGGTACTAGAGAGCGCTTCTGCTCTCTTAAAACTCGAGATGGCTGACCTCTCGGGATTTATTTTAAGCACTTTAGGTCTCAGATTATTAGATAGCAAAACCCGCGAGTGTTTCGAAATGGAACATGCTTCAAAATCTGAAGTTCCGACTTGGAGGGAGTTTGTAGATTTTATTTAACTTAGATCGGTCAAATTACAATCCGAGGCCCTTCTATCGAGTACTGCTAAGGAAAACTTGCATAAAAAGTTTGGGTACACTAAGTCCTCAAAACATGTTTTAATGACCTCTAACTCAGGGGTTCACTCTACAAATTGTTCAATTTGTAAGAAATCACACCGTATTTATGACTGCTCAGTTTTTAAAAATCTCACCCCACAACAACGTTGCGCCCGCATCAAAAAATTAAATCGTTGCTTAAATTGCTTGGCTTCAGGGCATTTATCGATTCAGTGTCAATCTAAAACATCTTGCCGGCATGGTAATAGAAGGCATCATTCTCTTTTACACTTTTTCCCTCAATATTCTCATAAATCCGATTCAATACGCCCGCCTACTCCAGTTCGTACTAGTCCACTCACCAGTCAACCTGATTCTCTTCCCTCGAAAAGCGCGATACTATCTGTGTCTGCCGCAGGTCAGACGGACGTTTTGCATGGCACCGCGGTTGCAAGGATTCGGGATCATCAAGGTCAATGGCATAGTTTACGGATCCTAATAGATAGTGGTTCGCAACGCTCCTTTATAACGGAAAAATGTATCTACAGGTTAAACTTACCACTCGCGCGCAGTAAACATAGACTAGTCGGTTTTGGGAACCAAACCATCTCTAATGTAAAATTCGAAGCACCCTGTGTCATAGCGCCTCAAAATAGGTCACTCCCCGAGCTAAATATTACGGCGATTGTGATTAAGCGAATTTGTGGAGACATGCCCACAAGTCCTGTTCCTAGCAGGATTATTCAAAGATTTCGTGCTCTTGACCTAGCTGACCCTTGTTTTTAACAATCGCGACCGGTTGATTTTCTGTTAGGGGCAGATTTATTTGCTGATATTTTACGCGGGGGTACTATAAAACTTGAAGAAGGGGTTCCTAATGCACTTGATACCATTTTCGGTTGGATCTTAATGGGTTCCTTAAAAGGTGATTCAGCTGGCGAAGCTTGTTACCCCAGCACTGTCCTCGATAGCACAGCCCTACCCTGTTCAGAATGTGAAGAGCTCACGCGAGTGATGATTAAATTTTGGGAGGTGGAAAACGTCGCGAAAGTTGCGAGGTTAGATCCGCAGGATGTTCATTGTGAGGAGCATTTTGTGGCTACAAAAAGGGGATATTTAAATGTTTGTATATATTTTAATTTATTTTATTTTGTAATCACTATATGGGATTTTTTTTTCATTATTATTAGGAGAAACCCTTTTTTTTATTTTGTTTATTTCTAGTTTTACACTTAAATTTCTCACCAGGATATTTTTTATGTATATATATATTTATATACTCACTCATTCAAGAAATATAACATTTTATTTTGGTGTTCATTTATAGTTTCAATTTTCTTTGTTTCTTGTCTTGTTTTTATGTCATTAATTCTTTTCAGGTTTCCCAATCTTTAAAACTAATGTTTGGGCATTTTGCTAAGTAATTTTTTACCAGCATTCATTGGGGTTGGGAACTGTTTTTTTCCAAAAGTGAAAAGCCACCCTCCCCAACACCTAATATTTTTTTTGTAACTTTTCCAATTTGGCATGGATTTCTTCACGAGTGATGAATAGTTTTCTTGTGTAATTTTTTTTTCACACTTTAAAACGTAACATTGTGATACATTCTATCCCTCGAACCGTCTTAGAAATTTAATAGAGAATATTTTTTGTTATATAACATTTGTCGCTAAGAACTAACATTTAGGAGCTATATTGGTTGAATTAATAAAGTCACATTTTGCATACATTTTTTGTGTTGGGGCTTTTTTGACAATCTCTTTCTCCTTTGTAGTTGCTCGGATCGAAAATTTTAAGACAGTTTTCGTATCAGAAATATAATGGAAAATATTTTTTGTTATATAAAATTTTCCGTTAAGATCTGTTTTTTAGGAGCTATATTGGTTGGAATGAAAAAAAGTCGTCACAAATAGGGGTATTTAGCAAATTTAGGTGGCCAAAAGTCAATTTTACAAAATCCACGGAAGGTAAAAAAAAACAAACAAGCTATTCATAAAGTTAGATAAGCGAAGGACATTATGTGACCCTTGTCCCTTCCTTCCCTGCAATACCTAAGTCGTACGATTAGTCATAACTGTCCTAGTCATATTATCTGTATATTAGTCATAACTATCTGTTTTATAAGTGTAGTAGCTTCATTAAAAATGGGTTTTCTTATATTGAGTTATATTCTTCATAAATAGAGTTATTGATCTGGAAACTGCAATAGAGAACACATACTTTTGAAGTATGTGTTATTTTACGTTATTTTACCAATTAATCTACCAGCACCATTTCGGCTATGCGAAAAATAACCTATTTTTCGTTTATTTTCAACTAAATTTCAGTATATTTTAGTGTTTTTGTTGCACTACGTGTTGTTTTTTTTAATGTCTTTAAAAGATTGGACTCTTTGTAAAATAATGATGACCAAATCAGCCGCACCTTTTTGATATAAGTGGAACCGAACATGGCAATGAGAAAATTAAAAAATATTATATTTAATATTAAAATTATTTTAAGTAGATCTTTAATTTTTTTTTTTTTTATATCTGCCCATCGGTTCAGGAGTAAGAGGAGCAATCTGAAAACCACTGAAAAATAAAATGCAGGAACAAAATTTTCAAATTTTGAATTACAATTAAAATATTTGAAGATATCTTTTTACTAGTGAGAACTATTCTAGTGACCCTTTAAAGGGCATGAAGTACCAATTTTCCTGTTTAAAATCTAAATTTAAACATAGATTGAAGGAAGCTGGTAAAATGGGGAAAAAAGAAAAGACGATTGGCTGCTGAAAACATTTGAAGTAATTATTTTATTAATTAAATTCATTAATAAGCACCATATTCACACTGGAAAACAATTGTTATACAGTGAAACATATCCTGTCACTGACTCTGAATGACGCCAATATGTGTAATGCCTTTACATTAACATTACATGAGGTCCAATATTTGCGGCGTAACGTTTAAAGAATCCAATCATTTAATGAAAAACGATGTTAATGCCCGCAGAAGATATTTGAGATGCAGATATTACTGGTGCTGATTTCAATTTGTTTGATTTAAAGTCATTATTTAAGTGAAGTCAAGTGTCCAAAAGGTTCTTTAAAGACTGCCATTAAATATCTAAAACATAAAGTCTTTATCCACCTACGATGCATAAAATTCTTATTTACGGTGCAACATTGATAGAAAAACTGTTGGCAAAAGGGTTGCTCTCCGGAGAAGCCTAGAGGTAGGCACACGACAAACATTTCAAGCAATACATTTTATTTTTTATTTTATTTATTATTTTTTAAAAGTTTTTCGCAGTCAGAGATAAATTGCATTTTTTTTATATGTCAAATGGAGATTGCTAGTATTCTTATACTATCAATCTATCTGCCCGTTGCTGTGTAATAAGTTCCCATCTGCAGTGAAGTATCTAGAGAGGATACATAAAAACGGAACTCATGAATATTTATAAACGTCTATTCTAGCTTAATACCATGTCCGATTTAAGTATTTTTTCATTTATTTGATTTATTTCCTTTTAGTCATTTGCATTTTAGAAATTCTCTAAGGACAGTCCTTTTAATTAAAATAAAATCCTTGAACTTGGCGAATATCATAGGAAGGAAATGGCGTCCCTCCATTATCATATAGATGTGATTGTTTCGCCGGGAATAATATTAATGATTTTTATAGAAATAATAATCTCTGCTATGATGTATGTATTTAAACAGAAAGGAAATAGTAATAGCATGCTAAAGGTGGTTTAGTAATAATAATATTAATTTATTAATGTTAACATAAATAATTAATATTAATATTATCAAAATTAATAATGAAATATTATATTGTATAAAATTTACACGTTTGTAAAAACGTGTTTTGTGGTTTTAACAAACAGGGAAGCTCTTTATAGATTTAAATAAAATGTGTAACGAACTCTGGTTTAGCAGACATTTTTAACAAGTGACCGCTACAACTGCTGTAAGTAGACTGTTCCAAAAAAGGTCAGTTGTTCAAAACGGAGAAGTTAGGAATGACATTGATAATAATAGACGTTGATACTATAATGATCGTAATCAATGTGATGATAACTACCCCCATTAAATTTATTAGAATGATAACTATATAGAAATTAATAATAAAAATAACACTACTACATATATACCGTAAAAAAACATCCAAATTTGATGAACGTAAAAAAAGGCCTATAATATCATTCAGATATAGATTGAAGCGATAATATGAACTTCATAGACCTAAAATCAACTCTTTTAAATTAGGCTTTAAAAGAGTTAATGGTCATAGCTATGTCAAGTCTACGATCACTCATTCAAAATGGTGACCAAAATGAAACATGCAAAACGTCATTACTTGAAGTAATTTTTATAGGTAGGCGTATAATTCCAAATCCAGACAAGTCCATCTTTCAAAACTTTTTACCAGCTGTTGGATAAAAGTAAAGATCTGGTTAGATTAGGAAGAGGTCTTATTTTCTGTATGCCCGTCTTCAATATGATTTAACTACTTTTGGAAGTAAAGAAAAAATGAAATTGCACTTGGCCAATTTTGGAATTACACACCTCAGTTGGTAAACTAATTAAATGCACTAACTAATAAATAAAACAATTTGGTGATTGACGTATATACAGATTAACGGATTTGTTTGTTCATTTAACAATCAAGAAGTGTAACCACTCTTTTACTTCAATGCTAGTAGATAATTACTCGTTCGAATTGACTATTTGAAAATTTCAAATTGCGTCCATTGAATAGAAATTAAAGATGAATTCAGTTAGGAATGGGTGATTTAAATGAATAGCTCACCAGTTGGAGACAAATCTTCCTCTGCCGATTGGAGTTCCTGGCATTTGTTTTGGGTAATGTCTTTGTGTGAGGCCAGGAAGAGGACGACTTCTCGCTTCTCGTTTTTGATGGGGACTATATCAAGGAGGCACCAGAACATTTGTCCTGAAATGAAAAAAAACAAAACAAATTTAACTAATATTTTACTGAGCTTGTTGACTTTAGATAGATAAGTATAATAATAGAAAAAAAATCTATATATCCTTTAAATTGTTTGATTAGGTAAGAATAAATAATGCTTATATTAAAGTCTAATATATTTATTTACTAGCAACTATCGTCGCAGCTTCGTCCGCTCTCATAAGTAAAGAACTTGATAAAATAATGATTAAAGTTTTTTTTTCGTTTATCAATAAAAATCAGGCATTGTTTCTTCAATGATATTTTCACACATAGTAGTAGTTTCTTACCTGGTTAAAGTTGCTCTAATTTAGTGTTCTACAATTACATCAAACGTAGCTATTAGGTCCAAAAGCATAATTGGACATCAAATTTTAATTTTAATGTATGAGTTAGTAATCCAAATAGACAGAGACTATTAGGACAATCTTTCCGATAACGCTCATGGATTATATTATATTTATATAGACAATATCAAAAAGCCAAGAATTGACAATTTAATCTGATAATAATTTTTATTCGGCAGATATTGATTATATCTAGATGTCGTACCATATGTTTAAATATTTTTTTTTGTAATTTAATTGAATATAAATAAATTTTGTCATCAACTAAAATCTCTATATACCACCGTACCTTTATGACCTCTCATGTAGAATGGCGCTCGCCGCCTATCGGTCTTCACAGTTATCAACATACTATCGTTTTTTTAATAAAAAAATTAATAGAAAATCAGTAGATTTTATTATTGCTAAATCTCTCTGGAACTATAAAGATGGTGTGGTTAAAATTTGGTACAGATTAGTTTAGTGGTTTTCGTGGTTAGTGATCACAAACCAAAAATGGCTTGTCTTTTTATATGATAGTATAGATTTATAATTGTTTTTAAATATGATATTCCTTGGGCAGTTGAGCAATTATGTAGATATAAACAGTTTATTTATTTTAACTATATCTATCAATTCAATGAGGGTTTTTTTTTAATATAAAGAAATTTATAATTAGTTATATTAAAATTGTGAAGAGTATAACTATAAAGAGTTGAAAATATGGTTGTCTTAGCCAAGAAATGTTGCCCAGGTTTTTCTTAAAAAAAAGTTTTAAGGAGATTTATTTTTCCGCTTTTTCAATAAACAAAATTAACTTTAATTATGTATTAAGTGCAACAAATTTCTTAACAAGATATAAGATTGGAAATATACAAATACAATTATAAAAAAAAAAAACCTTTCTAAATAAAAAAATACAGCAGGGGATTAGTAATCGTCCTTTAAAAGAAAATTATTATTGTTCAGGAACGTTTATGGGCTAATACAATAATCTTGTTTTAAGTGAGGCATTCTAAGATTGATGGCCGACCGTCATGGAGGCTTCTGTTAGCTGACGTTTCTTATGAGAGAAACAAGAAGAGGTCCCTGTACTGGAGTAGAATCGACGGGTCAGGCTTCATAGTCGGTGATTACTCCGGTAAGTGGTAAAACCTTGCCAACTCCCAGGTCTCGGAGGTAGAGCAGTATCCTTGAATATCGGCACATTATTTCAATCTGCAAAAGAATATCAAGTATTCCCTGACCACATGATAATACTAATGGTTCTTGGCTTTTAAGTCTCGTATGTGTAATCAAAGTAAGTCGTTTGTCCATATGGAGTCCTAGTTAGCAGATATGTTCAACGGGGATCTGTGGAATATTAGAGGTTACTGTGGGACAGGAAGTCGTAGCTTTGCGACGAAGGGTAAAGGTTATCAGATGGGATTTGTTAGACTTTATTTTAATTCTAAATTTTTGACACCATTCCTGAATGTTTGAGGTATGTGATTGGTGTGATTGAAATGAAAGGATCATTATTTACTGTTAATACATATGTTTCATGAGCGTAAGTGTGAATGCCCGCTGTAGTGTAACAAAGAATTAATTTTTATTTGTAGAATTTTTTTTTTTTTTATCACGAAAGGGCCTTAAAGACCACGCGAATATCATGACTATAGATTCTTCCATCTGTTCTTTTTTTCTATCCATTTCTCCTTCATTATTTTGGATTGCCTTTGTTTCCTTTCCTCCGTCTAGGCAATCCCCTCCATAGGCTTCCTTTTGTCCACAAGAACTGTGACCTGATGCAACCTCTTTCTGTATCCCTCTCTGTCCAAACAAAATTGGTCGTTTATCCCCATTTTTCTTGTTTCCTCTTTCAACTGCTTGATGTATCCTTGCGAGCTCTGGTAGCTCCAGAGTTTCTGCAATATAGCTTTATTCAGCCTTTCCTGAGGCATTCTAACCATGTGCCCGTAGAATTTTAGTCTCCTCATCCTTACCTCAGTTTCCATGTTTTTGATTTCCCTGTATATTTCCTTGTTTGCTCTTAACCTGTAACCTTCTTGTGTCTTCCTAGGACCATAAATCCTTCTTAGGATCTTTCTTTCGGCTTTCAGCAGTTTTTCTAGGGTGGGAAGGTTCATGGTTTCTGTCCCATACAGTATCACCGGTTTTACCGCAGTAATGCCTAATTTAAGGTTAACAACCTTAGTTGTATCTCGTTAGGGCAACCTGACCCAAAGCAAATTTGCTGAAAAAAAACTCATTTATTATATCGTATATTAATTATTTACAACAATTCTTAATCTTTATATTAGGCTTAAAATAATATAAAAATTAAACTTAAAAGCTACTTATTTTTTTAGTTATCTGAAATAAAAATTTTTTTTACAGTGTGCCCCAGGAGAGGGTTATAGTGTAACAGCCATAATGGCACATTATGACAACATAGGGTAGACTATAACAGTAAACTGAAAGAAAAAAAGAAAACATGAAAAATAGAAAAACATTTTTGGTAACCAAAATTAAGCATAAACAAATTTATAGTATCAGAATATTACAGTTTTTGCTTTAATGCCATTAGCATTGTGCATACCAATATCCGCCATCCTTTTTCAATTCCAAACTACTGGATCTAACACGCCATGAAAAAAAAATTTATTAGCAAAGGTAATTTATACTGCATAACACGTTATGTGTTCTCCACACCCTGCTGTTTTTACAAAAACATAAATTTGATTATTATTCCGTTTATCCTGCAATTTGGCGTCCAATGACAGCTGTTTAGATGGGGACTTAAGATTGATAAATATATGAGGAGACACCATAGTCAAATTAAAAAAGACAGAACTAATCATGATGTTACACTCTGCCTCTTATTACACTCAACTTCTATAGCGTCTAGAAGAGGATGGGACTTTGGATACTACCTTGAGGGACACCGGCAGATTGGGTAAAGAGGGAAGAATATAAAAATTTATGGTTTACTTTGAAGTTTCTGTCACTGTACTACATATTTAATATATTTTCGATAAAATTCTATGACATAATTGACTTAATGACGTAACATAATTAATGTAATAATAATTAAATCCATGTCAGTAATTTAATTTTCTTTTCGGGGGGGGGGGGCTAAATTTAATTTACCTCAGTGAAGGCATATTCATTCATTATGGAATAAATATTGTTATTACTAATTAACTTTCAACTAAGTTATGAAGGCCGGCGCTACTAAAGGAAATTAAATTCAACCGGGATGGGACAACACAACAGTAATTTCATAACGGAATCCATCCTGATTGCTCAAGGACTGACAATGGAACTCGTTTTTCTTAATTGCTATTTTATTTGATTATATTAATTGATCACAAGAAATAATCAGATCTCTATATTTTCCCAATCGTGCTAGCGTTTTACAGATGTAGTCTTTAAAAATAAGGAATTTCACAGATAGAGAATTAATTTTCATCCATTTCAAAATTGAAGGAGAAGCAGAAAATTTCTGAAAATAGATTAAAATGTAATAATATAAAATTCTTTATTTATTCTGGAACCTTAAGTCTTTTAAAAAGAAAAAAAAAATTTACAGTCAAGGGCATTCAGAACCTAAAAATAAACTCCCTAATAAAAATAAAGTAAGGGGAATATATATATTAATTTATTGATATTTACAAGTGTACAAAATAATATACATTAAGTAAATGTGTTGATAGTGAATGCAATGGCATGTAAATAACTTGTGACGAACTACTCACTAGTAGCACTTCAATAAAATCTACACTGAAAGGTCTCATCTTCTTTTCAGACACCTCGGAGGATTATCGGGAATGGAGAGGAAAGCAAGTTGGGAGACAAGTAGATTGGAGTGGTTATGGAGTTTACTAGGGAAGAATACATATCTGGTTTGGGCTAAATCAGTAACATATGGAACATTAAGATCTTTATGGATAAGTTTATTGTTCATAAAATAAGGAGCATTGAGGATTTTTCAAAGGATTTTGGATTGTAAGGATTGGATACGAGATGAATTGGATGGTTTAGTTGAGCCCTAAGCTCAACTCCGTACGTCCAAATAGGTCTAATCACAGACATGTAAGTGAGTCTTTTGTAATTTATTGGAAGATTTGAACGTTTGTATAGTAAATGTTGAAGTAGTCTGTAACGACGGGCAGTTTCTTATCGCTTTAGTCTTGTATGTGGATTCTAAGTAAAACGTTTGTCCAAGTGGAGTCCTCCCTTCAAATAAGAGAAATATTTGAATTCAGAAAAACAATAAAATTCCATTTATATAAACTGTTCACATTTTATATAACTAAGAAGTGGCTATTGGTAGTTTTCGTAGATCTGTAGGGATTGTAGGTGGTTAAAAAATATGGTAAAGTAGAAAGGCTAATTGAATAAGTTGGACGAAGAGAAAGGAACGGTTTGGAAGATGAAAGGATGCCAAAAAATACTGGTGACGATTAGAAGGAAAGAGTATCTTTAACTCTGCATAAAATTGTGAATCGTCGGCGTTTCTCGGGATTCGGAAAATAAGTATTTGAAATGAATACTTATTATAAGGCCCTTGACCGCAAATTATTTTTTATTCTGAAGATTTATAAGGTCCTATAATAAATAAATATTCATTAATTATAAATTAAGTATTTGAAAGAAGAAATATCGAACAGAAAAAAAATATCGATATTATTGAAACATCGTGTATCGATATCCATTCCTTCTCGTAAGTTTTTAAAATGTCCAAACATAGTAGTGTTGATCGAGACTTTAAGAACTAGAGTATTCTTCATAAACTACCCCAGCAGACTATCCCACATGTTTGTGAAAATCGATATTGAAAATTGGAAAGATAGATGCAGAACCATTAACTAGATTGACCAGATTACTGGTATACGATCATCTTCAAATTTACGATTTGTCTTTGTTATCAAATTTTGCAGCGTGGAAAAGGATCAATGGTCCACTCAGGTTCTTAACTTCTTAATTAATTTTTTTTACTCAATATTTATACAGATGTTCCATCATCTTCCACTCTTGAAAGAAAGCAATATTGCTCGAGTGCCTGTCTGTACATTACACAAGCTTAGGATCGGGCTTGACTCACTGCCTTGCTTTCTAAGTTTAAGACTTATAACATTTACCTCACATTTTGTTATTTCCACAACTCGTTTTTTCCCATTACTGTGGCTCTGAATATTTCAACTATTATCATTAATTTTGATCCTGAAGAAACCAAATCTAGCAATGGTATGAACGGTGTCGGATACAAGTTTCTGTCCTATAGCCCTATTTAGCAATTTTTCATTACCCAGATATGACACAATGATATATTGGTTTCATCCTAAACAAAATACTTCACAGACGGTTCAGTCAACTATACCACTTACTAAGCAGGGTCTTTCACCTTTCAATAGATAAGAAGCTTTTTATTGACAGGAACGTTCTTAGACTTTTCTAGACCTCCAGACAAGAATTCTTGGTACAAGAATACTTTTAAAACATCAACCGTATCCACTTCTCACAGTCCAAGGTCCAGAGAACCAAAAATAACGATCCTTGCCACGTCTCTAACAATACCTACCATAATGACATTAATGTAACTTGATAACAGTAGGTAATAGATAAAGTTATAAAATGAGAGTTAAATTTCCAAAATGTCATAAAAAGCTTTTAATTAGGGATGAGCTGAATTTTATTTTATTCAGGAATTTTATTTATTTATATTCTAACGCTTCAAAATTTGTTGATTGAAATGAAAACATGGCCTTCATTGATTCACTCACTCACTGATCGGCTCTACAGCTCTTAAAGAAGTGAATATGTGCAGTATATATAATTTTTTATTTTCTTCATTCAATGTACATATAGATATAGTTTGTTCTCTGTATATATATTTTCAAATTTTCTCATGGTTATATTTTTTATTTAATTTCTTCTTCTTATGTTATCATTTTCACTGAAGTTCTTTATACAATTATTTATAATTAACTGTATTTGCATGTCTCATGTTCTTCATATATAAATACCTTTGTATGAAAAAAAAAAGCCAGACCAGTGTACTACCTTGTGATACAATTTTGTTATTCTTAGGGGATAATACGCCCCAGAATAAAGATTATTTTTTTATTTCATTTCATTTCATTATAATATATTTTTATGTTTAATAAAACATGCAATATATTCCATGATATTCTGTAATAAAAATTTAATTAATGCTATAATATTTATGATGGTATCGCTTTCATTTTATGCATATTAAACTTTCACAGCTCCTGCAAGTTAGATTTATATGACCGAGAAATGATTTCCTATATGTGGGGTATATGGATATGGGATATTCAATCACGAAATTATTGTTTTCTCATTTCCAATGTAATATAGTACATAAAATTTTCATTCTACCGGTGATAGTAAAACGAATATTATAGATATTAAAATAAATACTGTATTAGTTTCTTGATTAATTCTAATTTAAAAAGGAGTAGTTTTATATTTTATTATATGAATAATAATAATATTTGTTATGCGAAAAATGAATGTCTGTATTTCTTAAAATCAGAGGAATTATTATTATTATTATTATTTTTTTTGGTAATGTGAAGAAAGTTATAACTATAATGCAAAGTAATGAAAGTTCCGAGACCATAGTCTTTTTTGGCACCTAGGAGTATTTTCATTTAAAAAGTTGGAAAATCATAATGAAAATGATGTTGGAGTCGGTATGCATTATTTAAATAATGAAACAAAATACAACTGTTGAAGGAAAATAATTTTAATGGCATAACAATAACTTAAAATTACTTCCTATGATAATATCGATGTTACTGCTATAAATAGGTACCAAAACTATCTTACCTTGTAGAATTATCGGGCGTCGAATTTGAAAACGTATACAAAAAATACTTTAAACTTATATTATAAATATAAAGGTATTGTAAATACACTATTAAAATAGGGGGAATAGGTGTAAATATGGACAGCCTATTTTGTTTTTGATTAAATGTTTCTTTTAATCTGAGAAATTTAAGATTTTTGTCTTTCATGAACAACTATATCAAATTTCCTAAGTGCAAGAAGGCAAAACAATGATTAATACTATTAATTTTATTCAAAAAAACGACTTTTGAAACAGAACCAGAAAAAATGGAGTGTAAAATGGGCCCTCTTCGAAGAAGTAACTAAAAATAGTTTTAACAAAACAGGATGCATTTTTCTATTTTTACTATTATTATGTTTTTTTTTATATCTGTATTATTTATTTTATTGATTATTTATATATTTTTCCACATTATTTATTGCATTTTATATTATGTGATTCTTTATTTATTTTTATTTATTATTCATTTTTTTTTTATCTCTTCTTTGTATTTATTTCTTATTATACATATTGTGCGAATAGGCCCATTAAGCCATCTTATTGCCCACATTGAGGCAGAATGTAATACTTTAATTAAATAAATTAAAAAAAAAAAAACAGGATAAAAATATATAAAATGGTAGTGAATTTAATTACTACACGAAAAAAAAAAACTGAAATCCAAAACGTAACCTGCCTCTTTCTTGGCTCTTTGGCTCCCCGTCACAATCTTTCAAAACACATTATACCCACACCTCCTCTGAGTGTCTTCAGAGAACTATCCATCACAAAAGATGCAAGTTGCACCCCATGAGTCAGGTTTATCCCCACTGTTAACATCATGAACTTGGGCGTGTTTTTCTTCTTTTCCTGGCTGCATCCTGGACAATTTTTCATACAATTGGAGGTCCTTAACTCTCCTGCAAAATTAGCTGGTATCGGTTATTGTTCGGATGAAATCATCAGCGTATCATTCATTAATGTCATTGTTCGCGCCAATCGGCGCTTTTGTGAAGGGGGGAAAGGAGAAAAAGTGTAATATATCGTACATAGTCACGCACTCTATAAAATTACTAGGTAACTGCCCTTATCTGCCTTAATCCCTACATGAATATTCCTCACTCTTCTGCTGTCTGCTTTCCTGTATGCACGCATTATCTTTGTTCAAGACCCTATGGTCTTCCTGCGTTTTTAATGCCAAAGGCTAATATTAGCTTTCCCAAAGTTTTTTCTTTCTATAAGTGTTTTTTTTGTTCCCTATGACATTTAATAAAGACTTAAAATTCCCATTAATGAGAGGTGATTTAAGAGGAGGATATCCTGATAAAGTTTTACAGCCTGCGAGAATCGTTCGCCTGCCCGAAACTCTTTTGGAGGCCTCCAAGACGCGGAAGTACGTCGGCGGCTATAACAAGGTGAGTGGTTTTGTCTGTAATATTTGGTTAGGTTACCTTCTGATTGAGTTCTCCCCAAAGGTGCGAACACTCAATTTTATCCATTTAAATACAGTCCATTTTCTAGAGGCCGATGCGAGTTCTGAGAAGTCGCATCGGAAAATGTCATTATCTTTCCTAAACAGTCATTATTAAGAGTATATAAACCTGTTCTATTATAATATAATTTATTTAATTGAATTATTCTCCATACTCTTCAGGTAACAATGATATGGTGACTTTCATAAATACTTTTTTTTGCCCCAAAAAAAAAAAAAAACTGTAACACTCTGTTACAAACGAACGAGGCATACAGAGAAGAGAGCTTTTCATAGCCCTTTACTGTAATGGCCAAGCCCATTTACCGACGTGAACCCGCTTGAAAATTTCATTTAACCTCTGCCAACAATAAACATTTACTCAGCTTTTTTTGGTGTATTGTGGCCCCGTGTACATTCTGTTCCCTCTCTCCTCTGTTTTAGCACCGGAAAATATTTCGAATTACATCAAACATCGCATATTTCCGACGCTTTGATCCCGGAGGCACCCAGTAGAATCTCTGTAATTGTCAAAGCTGACAATGTCCATACTATTAAAATATTATTGTTTGATCTGTTTTCATCATTTTTTATAAACATTTTTATAAACAATAATTCACAAATATTCCGTAACGTCAATATTATATAAAAACATATATTTACATGTATAATGAGTTTCTATTATGCATGTTACAGAAGCTTGTAAATACATTTTATTTATTTGGTATTTTACCAATTTATTGTTTTACAAATGTAAATAAGGAAAAATGTAAGTAAGGAAGCAAAACTTGTATATACAGATAAAAATACATATATTAAAATACACAATACTTAACTATTACGTTAGTGGGTGTTTCTTTTCAGTGATGTTTTTTCTTTATCTTCCTATTTAATTGAAATCGATGAAAGGAAAAGAACTTTTGTGTCTGTAAGTGCATGTACTGTGTAGTTAATGGTAGATTTAAGTCAGATGGCATGTTTGAAATTGTGGTATACCTTGGATGCTTCTTTACTATCATAGGTAAGTTTAGAACGGCTTACCAGACTTAGAAAACATAACACTGCTTGTCGTTATAGTATTTTCTAACATTTACAAGACAAGCATTCGAAGCTTACAGTTATTTAAAAAAACTCATTTATATGACAGTAGTTACTACTCAAACATAGTTGTGCTTTGGTCCACGACTAAACATCCTAATTCTTTTCGTATTCAATCCTTAAAATCCATAATCCTTCGTAAAATCCTCAATGCTCCTTATTATGTCAAAAACAACCTCATCCAAAAAGACCTCAATGTTCCATATGTTGCTGATTTGGCCCAAAGCAGATATCTATCCTTTCATATTAAACTCCATAGCCACTCGAATCCACTAGTCTCCCAACTTCCCCTTCACTAGTTCCCAACACTCTATTCCCGATAATACTCTGAGACGTACAAAAAGAAGATGGCTAAGACACCTTGTAATGTATAAAATGTTAACAGTTGTAAATAACAATAAATAAAAAATAATCAAATAATTAAGAATGACTTCTAATTTCTTATTAGAGTCGCAGGTATAAGTTCCAGACCGTAGCAAAATATGTCAGTGTTATACTTATGGCAGTTTATTTCAGAATCAATTCGTTTTTTGAAGATGGACGAAAATTTCTGTTGAAATTTGAATGAACAAATGAAATGGTTTCATTTTGCTGATGATTCTTTTTTATAAATATGTACGGAAAAAGTTAAAAAATCATCCACTTTTAAGCCTAAGTTATTGATAGACTACGCCCAAAGGTTTAATTATAATATTTTTTTGTCTTTTAGTAGAAAATAACATAATGGTATATGACTAAAATAATAAGTAATTATCAAAATAATTTATTCTGCAAGATATTAAAAGATAAATATTTATTATTATAAAACCTAAAAATATATAGATTAGAGGATTAAGAGAGAGGAGAAGGGGGGCAGAAAATTAATGACAGTTAAAATTAATTAATAATGTCATGGGAATGACAGTTGAAGAGTCCCCTCATCAAAAGATAAATGGTCATTATAAAATATTGATAAATTAGATTAAAAAAAAAAGAAGAAAAAGAAAAAAAGAGGTATTTTTCGTATTATTATAAAATAAGTTTTAGTTTAATTTTATTTATATCTGATGATAAGTTACGGGAGTGAAACTAATACATCATGTGGGAAATAGCCTGAAATTAAATATTTAGGAATCATTAGAAATAATAAAATCGTTCAAATTCAGACTTTCGTTTAAATGACAAGATAAATATTTCCTGTTGTCCCATTTTATATATATTTCCAATAGGAACGGAAAAAACCAACCAGTCATAGGGAAAAGGGAAAGGACCCACTCTAATTGGCTTCTTCCACTCTCGCTAACATCTTTCAGAAATCTGTCCCTTCGGTAAGTACCAATATATTTGACTTCTTGTCTTTAACATTTTTAAAAAATAAACAACTATAATTTACACTCAAAAGCAAAAAAAAAACGGACACTCAGGTTTGGTCTCATCATTTTGTTAAATACGTTATGAAACGACACGGCAAAAAACATTTTGTGATGATGATTTTTGATAAATATATACCTTCCTGTCTTAAAGGAATGAGGAATAGATTTAAAAAAAAAATAATGTCTATAACTGAAATTTCGCAAATTCAACTGTGTTTGATATAATTTCTTCTATGCCTGACAGGATTAAGGCCTTTTGCCGTAGAAGTGAAAGAAATACCCGCTATTAGAAGAACATCCTTTGTCAGAAGACCTTATAAAAATGAAGAATAAAGTTTTTTAAAACTGTGTTAATTTCTTATTTTTTCTTTATTTTATAATTTTTTGTTAATAATTAATAAAAAATATTCATTTGTGGCAGATTTTGTGTAAATAACTTATAAATAAACCATTTCTTACCATAAATTAAAAAGATTTAATAAATCTGAGTGTCCGGTTTTTTTTTTTTTTTTACTGTTAAATGTATATAGTCAGTGTAAAAAAAAAAAAAATTCTAATATTTTGAAAACTTTGTATATTTTAGAATCGATGATGAATAGCATTCGAAAGTAGTTTTCAAATAATTTCATTAGAAGTGGAAATTATCCTAATTTTATTGATCATGCTTACCTCAATAGACAAACATAAGTAACAATATAATTCACTGAAAACTGTGAGTGTGTACATAACATAAACAGTTTGTAAACAAACTATGCGATAAAGGCCGTTTAAGATTCATTTTTTTTGGGATCTACTGGTTTTTGATCTATTGCCTCTATATCATAGATAAAGGTTCTTTTAAAATTATATTAAAAAAATAGGTATATTTCTTGAACAAGTAGACTTGGTGGGTTTTGATCCTGAACGATTCAATTATTATAAGATTCACTCACGTTACACTAAGGAACATAATTTTTTTTAAAGAAGGAACATAGCGGCAGTATTGAGTAACATTCTGATGAATATATAGTGAGTCTGACGTCACTAAGCTTAGCGTAGGTGCTCGTAAAATAGCTCGTGATGTCAAAACGACTACGTAAAAGACATTTAATATATTATAGTTCTAGGATATCGTGTGTCCTGACGATATTAGTTTGATATCCCACAAGCTATCGGTCAACAGTCCTAACTAACCTCTCCCCCACGCACCAATATGCCATCAGCAACATAATTCCTAGGGCAAATAGATTACTAACTAACTGGCCAATGATTATCTCCGATATTGGAGCCGCGCTATCGACCGGCTGCTACCTCACACTTGTTAAATATAGCAAAACTGACTAACGACACCCAATACATAATATTAATCTGTTTTCATAGAAAACAACATAAGTATAATTCTTTAACACATGCTTATTATTAAATGGCCATGAAAAACATCTATAAAAGTCCAATTCTGCCAACTTTAAGTCACAGAGCAAGCATAGAGCTCATAACTGAAGGAATTGTATGATACCATCCAGACATAAAATAATATAGTTCCAAAGTTATTAAGGAATTTATAAAAATAAATAAAAATCAGCAGAGGACGAACAAGACCAAAGCTGTATTTAATGAACGGTCTTGAATCGTTTTTTTCCTGTGATGCTGATCACAGCAAATTTTATAGAAATGGTTAAATTTATCATAAATTCTAATGAAAAACCGAAGGGAAACTGTCTGATCCATAAAAGATCGTCAGTGAAAAAAATACATAATATCGGTTTTCCCCACATATATTGTTTACAATTAATATACTTTAAATTGGAGTTGAAACAGTCAGAACCAATAATCCTTCCATTATGCTTTTCATAAAAATGCTCCCAATAAGAGAAATTATTTTTGATTTAGAACAAGCTTTTACAACAAGGAAGTTAGGTGTATGGTTGTTTTTGTTATTTGTGTCGATCTTATAAACTCCGAAAGGTAAGAAAGGACCGGTAATCCTACAGATTATTAACCTCTTCTTGCCAGAACTAAAAGTGCCTTTTATTACCATGGGTTAATTTTTTGAAAAAATGAAGTTCAAGATTAAGGTAATTTATTTACTGTAGGATTAAGAAACTGGGGCATTGTGAAATTTTCATAGTTGCGAAAAGTGAAGCAGCACTTAAAAAAGCCTTTGAAATAATTAACTTAGAGAAAACTAAGTTAATGAAAATATCTTCGGCAGCAAATATAAGATCAGTGCGCTGCATTGAAATCCTTGACTTTAAGTTAGAAAATATTCCTAGCTTCAGTCAATAATGAAAATAAGATCAGCAGTGAAATTGATATGAGAATTTTGGCAGGAAAACCTACTATGAGATTTATAAGTTATTGAAGTCTAAACTGTTGTATACAAAAAACTAAACTAAAACTATACGGGTCATTAATAAGACCTGTAGTTACATATGGAGCTGAAGCTTGGTGCTCAGCCCAAAATGAAGTCCAGAAACTGAAAGCATTTAAAAGAAAGGTAATAATAGTCCAGCAAAAAGGTATTGAGAACTAGAAAGTTTATGGATAATTGATTTTTATGGCTTACTTTATATTCTTGGGGTGCTGAACACGAATCTGAAGTTTTCCAAAAAACTTCCATCGGCAAATATGAGAACAATTATAAAAAAGTAAAAAAGCTTTAATTTTTTTTCTCATTATTTTGCTTGTAACATGCAAAGTAATCATTTTAAGTAAAATACTCTTCCGTTATAAAATAAAGAAGAGAAATAACTTACAATTTATATCCTTAACTTTTTTTTTGTCAGACGTAAGGTATCCACAAGGAATTTGGCCACCTGGTGCCAGTCCCACTTCTCCGCAAAAATATGTTTGTCACACTTTTTTGTCAATAACTCCAAATCTAGTCCGAATAAAAATTACTTTTTTTCAACTTAAAGATGGTTAAATTTACTGTTAGACTATTAAATATGAAGTTCTAATAATGCACGCTAAAAAGCCCGTATTATTGTATAATCCACGTTTTTTGCACATTAGTCACTATAATTCCGAAACTATTCGTCCGACTCAAAATTTCTTTTTTTTTTAAATCTAAATTGGTCAAATTTTTTATTGGACTGTATATATGAAGTTTTAATCGGGTTTATTGAAATACGCACGCCAGAACCTTAAGGATGCCGTACTTTTATAAAATCCACGTTTTTTTTTCACATTATTCGCTATAACTCCGAAACTATTGGATCAGTTCAAAATTTCAGTTTTTCATCTCAAAGCTGGTTAATAAGATGAATATATTTGACTGGACTAATAGGACGAATATGCGGTGCAACACAAGTAGGCGGAATATGGAAAATAAAAATCAATGAAGAAATAGACATGCTAAAAAAAATAATTTTTAGAGAAAAAAACAAAACCTACTTCAAGATTAAACGTACATATACAAACTTAAACTAAAAAATAATATTTTAATTGCTTCAAAACAAAAACCATTAAATGAAAATCAACGAAATTATCGATATTTATATCCCTATTCACAATTTATGACCAGTTATCTTTGGAGTCGGTGCCAGCCAAGAAGGGCAGTTTAATCCTGCCTTTACAATATACTTTCGAATGGCCGGAGACAGCGGTGTGGCGGTGATGAAACAGTGGGAGGATCTTTACGATTACAATTTCTTTTCAAATTCTGTTTGTTTTGGTTGGCACCGACTCCAAAAATAACTGATCATAAATTGGGAATAGGTATATAAGGATCGATAATTTCGTTGATTTTCATTTAATGGTTTTTGTTTTGGAGCAATTAAAATATTATTTTTTTATTTTTTAGTTCAAGTTTGTAAATGTAGGTTTAATCTTGAAGTCGGTTTTGTTTTTTTCTCTAAAACTTATTTTTATTTTTCACTTTTTAGTGGTGAGTGTATTTTTGTTTATACAGTCAATTCTCGATCTTCAAGCTTCCCTGAAAAATGGTTTGACTTACTGAACAAAGACTTATCGAGGTTATCATTCACTTACCTTCATGTAATTGGGAAAATTGAACACAAAATTGGAGTTGAAATCATTACGTATATTTTTCATTAATGGTTATGTGTGTGTTTGTACATAAATAAAAAAACATTTATACAGAAAATTAAATACCTGATACCAATTTATCATATAACTATCAACTGAATTGCGCTTTTTTCTGAGGGTGCCTAAAAGTAGACTTGCCGTCTTCCACCAGTGTCGATCTTTTCTTTATTCTTTAGGACGGTTGAAGGAACGGAATTCGGAATTCACTAGCAACAAACGCTTAACTTCTTTCTCCTTTCTTCACTTTGCAAACAAATTTTAACTTTTCGTTAATATTAACAGTTTTTTTTATTTTTTTTAAAAAGTGCTGCGTTGATTTCAAAATATTTTTTATGGGACTACCTCTGAAATATGCCCTACCGATCTAAAAAAGAATCATCAAAATTGATTCAGAATTGATGGAGGTTCTCAACTCATCTTTATTTTTCTATTTTTTTTTTGTTTATGTTAGGCGATTACTCCGTCAATTCTGAATCAATTTTGATTATTCTTTTTTAGATCGCTGTAGCATACTTTAGAGGTGGTCCCATAAAAAATATTCTGAAATAATCCCAGCACTTTTTAAGAAAAATCTAAAAAACAGTTAATAAGTGATTTTATGAACTGCTATTTTAATTTTTCTTAAAAAGTGCTGCGTTGATTGAGAATATTTTTTTATGGGACCACCTCTAAAGTATGCCCTACCGATCTAAAAAAGAATCATCAAAACTGATTCAGAATTGACGGAGTAATCGCGTAACATACACACAAAAAAAATAAAAAAAAAAAAAAAAAAAAAATACAGACGAGTTGAGAACCTCCTCCTTTTTGAAGTCGATTGAAAAGGGAAAATATTATAAAGTAAAGAGATTAAGGTGGGCTGGCCATACCAAAAGGATGACAGCAGATAGGATGCTAAAGAAACTGCGAGAATGGCTGGAAAGAGAAGACCGCGGAGAAGATGGGAGGATGAAGTAGCAAAAGATGCTGCAAAATTATGAATAAGAAATTGGAGAATGGAAGTGGAGGACACAGACACATGGAGAAGAAAAATCCAGGAGGCCAAGGGTCACCCAGACCTGTAGTGCCGAGGAGTAAGATTAAGATGAAACAAGTGAGCGGACATGATATGGTGGATCGCAAGATTTCTTGATGCCAATTTCTTGATATTTGTAACTGTACACAGTATATACAAGTTAATTTAAGGAAAATTATTACAATGGCATGAAAAGAACTATTCATCAGGAACACTTTCTGCAGTTTTCTGATCCTTTAGTTCCTAATGCCGTCTCGCCTAGTTTTTCTTGCTTCTCTGCGTAAGAACTTCATACCAGCAGCAGTGATAAGACTGACATGCTTGTTCAATAGAGATGTAATAAAACGATTCTTTTTTTTTCTTTATGCACCTTTTTTTAGAACTTCCCAACCAAGAATTGCACTTTCCCCTCTATTTCATACTCGTCACACCCTTTCCTTCAAGAATATCAATCCAATCCCAATAGAAAAACAGGAAATATGTTACAAACTTTTGTTATCAACGTGGCTGCATGTGCATATCATTAAGAAGTTTTAAATAAAATAGTCGAATTTATTACCTGGAGGAAAGATGTAAAGGCTAACTACGAGTAGATAGTAATAGACTCTTTGGACGAGAGTATTATAAGAGATACGGTATTAAAAGAATAACTCATTCTAACTTAGCTCTATTTATAATTTACACTATATTTTATGCGGTATTATACCAAGCTTTCTTTATTCTTCATTTTATAACTCCACCTGATTTTAACATTATTGTTTTTTATTTTCTCTTTTAGTTTATATTTCGTGTTACTTTCTTTGTTAAATACATTTGTATTTACATTAATTTCGATTTTATCGTCATATACTATTATTAATTTGTAAAATATAACTATTCATGCATAGATCGTAATCTTAAATCAGTCCGGCTATCTTTTCTTAGTGTGTTCGCAACGTTAAGGTTTTTCCGGGATTGGGTTGTTGGCCCAATACCTAACCCCCAACCTGGAGGGCTAGGAGCTTTTATTTCGGAATGCTTTTTTAATAAGGTGGAACAAAGAATTGGAAGAGCTATTCGGGGAACCGAATATAGTGGCGGTCATCAAAGAAGGAAGGTTGCGGTGGCTGGGACATGTCCAACGGATGCCGGACGAGAGGCTGCCGAAGAGGATGATGAATGACAGACCAGATGGTACCAGATTAAGAGGAAGGCCTAGAATAAGGTGGCAGGATAATGTGGAGGTGGACCTGAAAAATCTAAGAATAAGAGGATGGCGAAGAAAAGCTATGGATAAACTCCAATGGTCATCTCTTCTCCGTGAGGCCATGATCCATCTATGGCAGTAGAGCCAAGCAATAATACTAATAATAATAATACAATTATTCATATTGAGTAATAAAGAACAAAGAGTATTTTAATTCTTTAATCATTCATTTATTTTTGTATTACCTGAAAATAATTAACAGTTTCTATTCAAAACGTGCTCATCGTTGAAGTAACATTTGTTTTAATAATGTTATCAATGTTAGTTTTTGTGCAAATGCCTTACAATGTCTTTGACAAAACCTCACATACTGACCTTAATATACCTTTTGTCCTAGAATCCATACACGTCGAATTTTCAAACTTTTATAAAAACTTTCTCATAATCTTAATCCACCAGCACAATTCCTATCCAGTTCCACTCACCCCTATAATCCTCCTCACAGTTTGAAAAGACAGTGGCCACGTGATATAATTATAAAATTCGACATAGAGTTCTGTCAGTGGCCAGCTTCTCTATTCATTCCCTGAGTGACTACCATAACGCTCTCACTCAGCCCCCACTAGGTTTTTTTTTATACCAGTTACGCAACTAAGAGAGAAGCACCAGGATCTCTTTAAACCTGGCTTGTTCCTCCATAAGAGGAGAGACAAATCTGGCTGCGGGATCTCTAGAATGAGTGTATATTGTAAATAAAGTATGATTCTATTTTTAACTTCTAATTTCATTCTATATTTGTTTTTACTAGTATTATTGTTTGCATTTTATTTATTTTTAACTTTTTTTTAAAAGTTTTATTGAGTAATTATTACAGTCTGCCCCAAATGTGGGCAACAAATAACATAAATGGCCTATGACATATATACATGCTTATGATATACATTCACACATTATCTACCTAAAATGAGAAATAAAATAATAAAACATAATAGTAATAATAAAAAAGTTAAAAATGAAAAATAATAAATTAAATAATGAGTTAAAAATAAAATCACACTTTACAATATACATTTATCCAAGGGATCCCACAACCAGATCCGTCCTTCCACTCATGGAGGAGGGACAAGCTAGTCACAGAGAGGTCCCAGCCTATTCATCCCGGCTGCAACACTGGTGTAAAAAACCCAGTGGAGGCTGAGTGAGAGCGCTATAGTATATTCACTCAGGGCATGAGTAGAGAAGCTTGTCATTGCCAGAACTCCAACATAAATAAATTATACAAAATATCTCGAGGACACAGTCCTTTTAGTCTGCGAGGGGTTTATGATAGGAAAGGTTGCGATGAAATTTCAAAAATTTAAGGGGTATGTGGTCGAACATGTATGGTATATTGAGATTATTATGTAGGGTTTTGTTGGAGACATAGTAAGGATCATTTACTATATATAATTCGGAGAATTTGGGATTGGAAGGATTGGATGCGTTTGATATTCGACTTTGTTGCTGGCCCCTACAGTTCAGGTCCATAAGTCCAAATAGATTTAATGGCGGTTAAGTGTATGAGAAGTTTGTTTTTAAAAGATGAGATGTCCTATTTAGTAGTCTATACATATGGCTGAAGCGTCTCTTAAGTTCTTGCCTTTTGAGTCGAGTATGAGGGTTCCATGTAAGTCTTTTGTCTAAGTAGAAACCGAGATACCGAACTGTATCAGGTTATTTAATTTTTTTATTCGTATTGGGATACTATTGAAATAGATAAGAGGACTGGATTTAATATATTTTATTGTATATATTTCACTTTATAAATTGTAAAGTTTGCGGATCTTTATTAATTTTTTTTTTTCATTTTTTTGTATTGTACATTTTGAGTGACTGGATCCATAAAGTCATCCATATTACGTATTGCACTCTTTGAGACAGATTGTAATACTTTATTAATAAGAATATCAAATAAGAAAAAAATTAACTAAAGTTGTATTAATTTTTCATGATCAATCGCTGAATTTACAGCACTTCAGAAGCAAAACTAACTTCAGGTCCAGCAACTAACAGGCAACTTCAATGCTTGAGTTGAAGTTGAGGCCAGTTATTTGCTCATTAAAAAACTTTTCTAACAGCCATGAGTAGGATCTTAATGATGGAGGGTCAGATTTCCTAGAGATTATACGGTTATCTTATTCAGGAGATTTGAATTTCTAATTCATCAGAACGAAATTGATGAAATAAATATTTATTTGATCCTGAAGAATTTAAAAATTTCAGGTCACAAGATAAAGGTTTTTTTGTGGAACTTGTGGAATTTTACCTAAGCTAATGAAGACCTTTAGTAGCTAAGCATAGATTGTATTCGGCAGGTACTAAATAATAAATTATTTCTCTTATTTTTCTTTTAACCTACTATTGAATGAAATATTTTGAAATTATTAAGTAGAATTGCTAGTGTAAGATTTTATTTTTGACATTTCTTGAGTAATTAATTTTTCATAAAATAAGTGAAAAATAAATAAACGTTATTTTAAAGAATATATTAATATTAGAATTTGGTTTAGGAAACAGAAAATTCGTGTGTCTTTTTAACACATAGGGAACTGGATGTTTGAGCAGGATTCGAGGAGTGACTGGGATTAATTTTGAGTAGAAGAGCGAAATGTTTAAATAAAAGGTATGTGTGCTTATATGCATATAACGTATGTATTTATCATATATATTATTATTTATTATATTTATAATGTATGCGTCTGTATGTATATATGATACATATGGGCGTTTACTCACCCTCTTCCCTTGATCTTATTTGCTAACTGTCATTGTTAGTCGTGTCTTTAACCCAGCAACAAATAAGTATATATTTTTTAATTTACATATCGCACCATATTTCGTAATCTCTCCTTATGTTATTATTATGCCAACCTGATTTTCTTACGTACCTTTCTATCTAATCCCTCTCCTTTGCATTTATTTTTCTCATATTTATTTTTTTTTTAAACCTATGTATACATTTTTATAATTAAACAAAAAAAAATCAGTCATTAAAAATCATGTCATTCAATTAGTTCACTTAGTCAAAAATTGGATAATTCAAAGAATAAGGCAATTACAAATTGTATCATTTGACTAAGCCTTGATACCATTTTATATTATTTATTTATTTAATATTTTTGAGATTGGTAATACTTTCAATATTATTTAGTTATTTCACTTACTTACTTTGTTTGTTAACTATTTTTAATTTTTGTTCACATACAGTATTTTGTTATATTTAGCCATACAGAAGAACTGCAGGCCAGGTCGAAACGTTGGCACTCTTTATATAAAGTTTTTTTTTTAACTTTCATGTGTGGTTTATAAACCTGACTGTATCCCTGACCATGCTCAAACAGAAAACTAATCATTATCTTAAACAAACAACAATATTAATTTTATAATGGGCACTTATAATTTTGAGAAGAATTAGAGATTTAAGATTCTGTGTTTAGTTAATACGTAGGTATTTTGCTGAGCCCCCAAAGTTGTCCATATATTAAGACAGACTAAAAATAAAATAAGAAATTATATTCAGATTGTGAAACCTCATAAATAAAGGAAAACTAAAACCTATGAAATCTTATCTTTTTAGATGCAATTTGTAAAAGTTATTTTAATTACATTGATTATTTATGATTAAAACCACCATTATTGTAAAGATAAATACAGCACCATGCAAGAAAGTTAAAATTGCGGGGGACGAAAATGTCTTCGCTTTATCAACAGCGACCGGAGAAACCGAATCTATTTTTCATCTTTGCCCAAACTCCAATTGAAGACGGGGCAATTCTAGGGAGTTGTCTATTGTAACCTCTGAAAAATAAAACTGTTGACACAAGACAGCGCTCCAGTTTGAGTATTTACTTAAATATTTATCTTTTTAAATTATCTTTCATTCCTTCCAGGAACTTTCCGTTCTATTTATCGGGACGGTTGAATTAATTTATTTTTTATCTTAGGGGTTTTCTTGTTAGAATAAAGTTGATCAATTTTTCAATGCACTGTGATATTATTATTATTTTTTCTTTTAAATATAAGTTTGCATTTAAAAAAACGCAAGATAAATATTAAACAACTAGCATCGCCCGTCGCGGCTTCGCCCGCTCTTATAACTAAAGAACCTAGATAACTTCAACTGACCAAGGATTTTTTTTTTGCGATAAAAACCTTGCATTGGAGAATGCAACTGAGAATTATTTTTTCAATAATAATTCCGGCTGTAATTTTTAACCCGTTACTATCGTAATAATTAGGTGGTTGAATATTACATGAAATCATATTGGACATCTAGCCCAATCAAATAAGTATTTCACCTCGGAATGAAAGCTATGAAGCTGAATTTTCGCATATACCATCATTTTTGTCTTGTGAAAAAGGCATGAAAAGTCACCGACCTCAGCGTTTTAGCTTCATTAGATATTTAGTGTCAAAGGTCAAAAAATCGTTTTTTTCAAATATCTCGATTTATATGTCTCGGACGTCAATTGAATTCTCTATAATTTTTGTTTATTTTATTTTTTTTTTTAGGATTGACTATTTTTGAGGTATAGCGCGGAGAAGGAGAAGCGAGCACCGGCTCGGACAAACATTTGGTTCGTGTACTTTCCACGATCGTTGTAGAGCATTAAATTTACTTCAATTTTATATATACGTTACTGGCACTTGAAGCGAATATTTGACAAGAAGTAAGGTAACGATTTTTAATAATGCATATCTCGAAAACCGTTGAGAGTTGGACAGGTATATATAATTATTGTATAGGAAATTTAATTAGCTTTAGTTTTTATATGTTGAATAGCTTCCTATAGTCTACCGTTTTCGAAATATAACCGAAAAACCTAAACATGGGACTTTTAGTATCTTTACCTTCTAACTACTCCTAATGAAGCTTTGAAGTCAAAAATATTCGCATATTTCATGCACTCTACACCCTTCATTACAGCACTTCTCAGCGAAAACATATGTCGGCACTCTTTTTGCTATAACTCCGAAATTAGCCAGCACGTTAAAGTGTGTGTTTTGGTAACATGACGATTTTGTCATTTTCGATATTAGAGGGTCGAATCGATATTTCATATAAAGAGCCTGATGGTAAATTAAATTTAGTTGAAAAAATGAAATTTCAGGTCAGATAAATAGTTTTGGAGTTTTAGTGAAAAATATGCCAAAAGATTTCAAAACAGTAAGCAGCTTTTCAAGTGCTGGCCAGGGTATTTTAAGGGACTTGATCAAAATTTATATGAAAATTCTTATAGTAAATTTAACCAGCTTTCAGATGGAAAAAAACTTAATTTTGGATCGAACTGTTAGTTTCGGAGCTATAGTCAAAAGAGTGCCGACAAACGTGTTTTCGCGGAGAGAGTGTAGAGTATTAAGAAACTTATGCGGATAATGGACTGCAACTAATGACCCATGGTTCATATTTTTATACACAATATCAAAAATACACAAAAAAGCAAATGATTGACATTTTGATTTGGTGATAATTATTATTGGGCTGAAATAATTTTATCGATTCATCTTAATGAATTTTATTTTCTAGTTATAAAAGTATATGACAGTATGGCAAATCTATTTCTGCCTCTCAACACTCTAAAATTATTATTATTATTATTATTATTATAATTTAAATTGTTATTGAGTCAATTTTTTTATATATATATATATATATATATATATATATATCATTTTATTGAAATTTACAACAATACAAATATGTACATCAAGTAAATGAGCTGATAACGATTACAATGACATGTAACAACTTGAAAAGAGCTACTCATCAGTTGCACTTCAATAAAATTTTACACTAGAAGATCTCTAGGCCATCTTCTTTTCAGATGCCTCGGAGGATTATTGGGAACGGAGTGGGAAGCAAGTTGAGAAACTAATGGATTTGAGTGGTTATGGAGCTTACTATGAAAGGATAGGAATCTGGTTTGGGCGAACTCAGCAACATATGGAACATTAAGGTCTTTATGGATAAGCTTATTGGTGACAAAGTAAGGGGCATTTAGGATTTTTCGAAGAATTTTGGGTTGTAAGGATTGGATACGAGATGAATTGGATGGTTTAGTAGAACCCCAAAGCTTAACTCCGTACGTCCAAATAGGTCTAATAACAGTCATGTAAATAAGTCTTTTGTAAGAATTGGGAGGTTTGATCGTTTGTCTAGTAAATGTTGAAGTAGTCTGTAACGACGAGCAGTTTCTTGTTGCTTTACTCTTTAGTCAATTTTACTATTGCAAAACCTTCCTAGAACTATGAAGATGAATTAAAATTTGGTGGAGATGGGTTCAGTAGTTTTACCATCGTAAAATCTATTGCAGAATGACCACTTCACTGGGATCCACATTTCACTACATATATTTATATTTGTACTAATTTAATAGGATATAAATAAATTTTATTATAAATTTCAAGATATATATAACACCGTATCTTTGTATCCTCTCTTACAGAATGCGGTTCGCCACCCATCGGTCGATTTTCAAACTTTCCGTCGCACCTCATGTTTATCGCTATTTAATAACACTTTATATTAAAAATCAGTAAATCATTTTATTGACTAACCTTTCTAGAACTATGAAGATGATGTAGTTAAGATTTGGTACAAATTGGTCAATTAATTTTTGTGGTTGGTGGTCACAAACGAAAAATGGTTTGTCCTTTTATGTAACAGCATGGATGGATTAAATGGTTTCCTTCTTTTCTTTGTTTCTATAATTCAATTCTGTTTGAGATTTGTCCAATGGATTCCACGTTATGACAATGTTTCCTAACTACTACATCAAATTAAAATGGTTATCTCCTTCCTTTCGAAGACGATACTTCCTTTGTTCGTTCCTTTACATAACTCTTTCCTCACGTCCATCTTTCTAGATTATAAAGGCATTAGCATTAAGTTCATCAGTTAGTTCCCGCATAATCAGATCCCGTCCTTCTGACCTTTACGTAACTCCCTTCAACACAGCATCATTCAAACCCTTTTTTCTTTCGAGAGCACCTAATTTCTGGAGCTCCCACCATGATTCGCCACTCCTCCACTTTCAACATTTTCGAATCTAGATTCTTCCTTCATCTGTTATCAATCCTTCTTTCATAGAAGGAGAAAATGTTTATTATAATGGTGTTCACATCATAATATTGTTTTTATATTTGTTTTATGATAACTGATGTGTATTATCATTTGAATCACAATTATGTTGTTTTTTTTCTCTTTGGGCCTGCTAAGGACCACGGGCTCGTAGCTATTTTCCAGTGAGGATCTTCTTCTTTCTCTTCCAGAATTCTTTCATTTTCTGACTATGAGCCAGCTTTCTCTCCTCTGTCCATTTGGTCCCTGTGGTCTTCTTACTGGTAAGGGACACTGGGAAAACTCCCTGTCGGATAGCTTGCCGGAACTGCAGTCGGTCTTGTGTTTTATACTGTGGGATCCCTAGTTGTTCCAGATCTGACTTCACCGATGTTATCCACTTGTTCTTGGAAGCCTTACCTCTACCTGCCACAGTAAATATCCTGTTTGTTAATCTTTTGGGATTCATGCGGGTTAGGTGTCCATAAAATGCCAGTCGCCTTTTGCATTTCAGGATATCCTCCTGATGTTTATACAGCTCATCATTGTGCCGTATCCTGTAGGTGGCATTCTCTTCCTTGACTGGTCCTAGTATTCTCCTCAGGATTTTCCTCTCCTTGATCTCTAGCTTCTTCAGTGGACCCTTCCTGGCCACACTATTATGTTTATTTTTTTAGATATGATTTATTTTTTACCTTTTATTACTATGATTTTTCACGAACTATTACCACAGTTTTATTGTTATTAAAGTTACATTTTATCTGAATTATGTTCTTAATAATAAATACAGCTGCTTGGCCACCATTATATTGCTCATTCTAATTATTTTTAAGGAGCAATAGCCACAGAATAAAAATTATTTTCATTAATTCATTTCTTCCTTCACGAAGGGCTGACGAAAACAATAATTAAATCGAATTTTGGAAAATTTATTTAAATTATTTTTAAAATCGCTACAACTACCTTTAAACTAGAGCAACTCAATTTACTGATTGTAGGATCTGTTCCTTTTTCACTATCCTTACAATTAAAATAAATGTAAAACGTCTCATCTGAAGTGTAATGATTTTTTAATTCTGGCAGTCTTCTTCTAAACTGATGATATACGGAGCAAAGAGATACGACTACTTAGATTTTAAAATCTGTAAGTGTCACTTTCACGATTTTTTCAGTAATAGAAAGTTGATTTTTAAATTCATTACATTGTGAGATTGGTAAATCGGTAATTCCCTAGATTGAGCCCTAACAAACAAGCGAAAAAAAAAAAAAAAAAAAAAAAACAAAAAAAAAAAAAAAAAAAAAAAAAAAAAAAAAAAAAAAAAAAAAAGAATTGTGGAGATATGATAATACATTAAAAATGTAAAGTTTGTCAGTCCACATATTTTTATTTGTTATTATCCTAATGTTTTCAGAAATGCTACAAACATCTAGGGTTAACTTATGAAAAATATTAGTTAGGTAAGTGGAATAGTAATTTAAGGGGAAAAAAAAATTATTTGTTTATATATATATTTTTTGGGAGGAACGACCCATACCAACTGAGTTGATCACAACTAAGCATAGTTATACAGGAGTAAAATGTTGGAATTTAATAATGTAACGAAAACGTGACTAGAATAGAAAATTTATTTAATAAAGGCTTGAAGAAAGCTAGAGAATTTCTCGGTAAAATTCTAGAGAATTTAAATGTAGATAAGACGGTAAAATTCTAGAGGAAAAATATTCAATAAATGTAGATAAGACAAGATACTTTGAAGATAAAGCATAAAACCCTTGAAGAAACAGCAAATTAGTAAAAATATCATTTTGGCTATTATATTTTCAATTTTGCCATGAGAAAATAATTGTACTTTAAAACTTAGCATTAATGAAGATCGAAAAAAATAGTATGTGTTAAAGTTCGATATTAAAAAAAAAATTAATAAATAGAAAGGTTTTGTATTAAAAAAAAAAGTTAAAAAAAAAAAAAAAATCTATTCTTCTTAGGTTCTATGAAAAAACCTCTAAGCTTGAAACGTATAAATTTTTGGCTTTTAAAATGAAAAACAATTAATATTTTTGTATTAAAAAAAGAAAAAAAATTCTTAGGTTCTATGACAAAAACCTCTAAGCTTAACGTATAAATGTTTTAAAATGAAAAACTACTTTATTAGTTACGATTTAAAACTAATGCACCAAGTCCGCCAGGTACATGGAATCTCTTTTGACTCACTCATTTCCTCCAGTATTATGAAACGAGTATTTAAGCAAACTTGAAAAGAAATTGGTAAATAATTAATATATAAATCTGGTAGAAACATAGACTTTAATTAATCTTCAGATTATTCATGTTAAATATTTTAAACAAAGATTTATATTCAATATTTTTAGAATTGTAATTGTTTTTTTTTTTTGTTAGTTTTTCACATTGTAGTAACGTTTTAATAGAATTCCAGCAGAGCGTCGAAAATCCGAAACAATTTTCATATTGGTTCGGATTTGCGAACATAACCTAGAAATGCCGCTTAGACTGATTAAAAATACAGTTCTGGAATTCAGTAAAGGAAATAAAAGCAATAGTTTTTATGTACTTACATACGTATATTATATACATTACTGTATTTGGTTTCTTGAAGAAATATGAAGAGTACCTACAATAGAAACCAACAGAGCACTAAATAGTTACAGTACACAAAAAGAAACACTCTCAACCTAACTGTGCAAAACCACTTACGTATATGTATCTATTTCACATTAAAAATGTAGATAATTTTTTTGTTGGGTTTGCTTCGATACTCGTTTTCTGCCAACCAAGTCCTTCATTCTTTTAAGTTGCAAGAGCTGAACTTGACTATATTCTGGTTGTGTTCCGTACCAAGTCATCACTGTCTCTAACGCCGTAAAAGCTTCAGAGTCGTCGTCTGCTGTTTCTTCTTCACTGTCACTGCCTTCATTTGTATTTCTAGTTCTTGAACTGAGGTTGCAATATCCTTATCTTCCAGGATCTCTCTAACTTTAATTCCGTACTTTAATACCCCCGACGACACGCAAAATTATAAAACTTCCGTTGTTTCCACGCTAATTAAATATTCAAAATAATCCTCAGGAGGCGTTCGGATTTTCGACGCTCTACTATATCTATTTCCACGTTTTCCATGTCTCAACATAACGCGTTTCAGATACATGATTATATAAATTATGCTTAATTTAGAATAGTTAAATATTATATCTTTAAAATAAGCAGAATAGGAATAGACATGAAAACTAATATCTGACAGTATGGAATAATATTGTATTGGAGAAGTTAGGCTATAATTATAAGAAAAGATTGGGAAGAAAAAACAACAACGTCATATTATATAAAAATTTTCTTTGTAGAATAGTAAATAAGTGTACATACAAATTTCAAATATTATTCAAAAACTATAAATCTAGGAATTGATGAATGTAAAATCATAGAAAGCTGTAAGTGGGTTGGTCCACATCAAGCTGATCGAACTATTTGTCTATCAGATCCTTCTTTGGATCGTCCACTAGTATCCGTTCAGTAGGAATTAGGCGATCAATTAGTGCCGGAATCTTTTGAATTTTGTGCAGCTATAAAAATGTTTTTTTTTTTTTTTTGGTTTAATCATTGTTTCCGTAGCAGTTAATAAAGTTTACAGTTAGTTTCAATGCGTATAAAGAAATTTTAGATCTACTTTGTCCGGTCAAAAATATAGTTAGTTTGTACATACATTACTTTTGTATGTATTGCTCCAACATCAATATTTCAACATTGTTCTCACTGTACATATACTTGGCTTTTGCTCCTTTGCTAACCAATGACGTGTGGAGAAAGACATTCTTGGGTTCCCTGATATCCTGCTTGTCCCGTGGAATTCATTTTATTTTCAATTTATTTATTTTTAATTTATTTATTATTTAACTAGAGCATTATATTTTTTCTTTTTTAATTTTTAACTCATTTTTTTCTGATTGTTTTGCCTCAATTTTATGATGTAATTGAAAATAAGGTATGGATGTATATTTCACAAGATAGAAATTACTAAATGCACTTGATTGAGGCAGATTGTAATTTTATTTTTTTCAAAATAAAATTTTTTTAATTTTTACGGTACAAAAAATTAGTTTTGATATTAACTACACTCACTGTATTTTCCGAATTCGGAACAATCTGAAATATTCTGTAATAAGTAAAGATTAATGAAGGATAATGAAAACATTTGAAAGTATGTATTAATATAATTTAAGCGAAATTTAAGAGCTCGTCTCTTGGTGGATATATGTAAACGAAAAGTTCAAAGAACATCAGTTCAAAAAATGATTTTTCAACTCTAGTGTACATCGCATTTGCTTGATGTATTATGTTTTATATAGTATTATTTTTATATAAAGTTGTACATTTCAATAAATAGCTATAAAAAAAAATAAACAAATGTAATAATCAAAAAGACAAGACGCAGTGAACAAACTCATGTAGATTTTGAAATGAGCATCATGATACATTGGAATTTAATTGGGTTGCAAGTCGGTAAACCTTGAGATTGCTGACATGTATCATACACATGTTATCTCAACACAAGTATGCCAGTTCCAATAAAATATATAATGATATAAAATCGATGTCAATAAAACCCTCTGAACAGGCTCTAATATGTTACGGGCCACTGGGGGTATGACTAATCAAATCACAACTTAAATACTAAACACTAATTTATTAACTACTTAATAAATACAAATAGGTCCCTTAACCTACTTAATCTAATAACAATTGTACTTAGGTCTAATTACACTAATATGTATATTACACAATACTTATCTTTAATATCTTAATACTAGATGTTACAATTATACATAAGAATCTATTACACTGACACAGAGACTGTTACTACACTCACTGACACTGTTTATCACTGTCACTAACTCACAGACTGAACTGTCACTGACACTTGACTGGTTGATCGTTACTTGATCACTGACACATGGATACTGACTCAGGATATCACAGACTCCTGACTGACACTTGCCCGACCGATCACTCACCGACCACTGTCACCTCAAGACTGACTCACTGGGCTAGTAGTCGGCCTATTTAAAGGTACGCCGAACATTCTAGATCGTTCTAGCCAATCAATCCAATATGTGTGTATCAGATCAGCTTGGTGTAGACATGGACATATCTATGTCTGACATAGGAGACAGGAAAATATGAAAAGGAACACGAAGCGGAGATTGAAAAGGTGCTGTATCTTAGATCTCATTTCGAGAAAATGTTTTCAACAGCGATTCACGGAAAATACACTAAAAATACTATTTTCCTTGTTCATGGGACGAAACAATCCATTATAGTCAACATTACAATCACTATAGGTGATAAGTAAAGCACTTTAATAAAAGTAGGGAACAATTAGTGGATCGTTAAGAAGTTTAAAACTTATGTTTAGTTTAACTGTTTAACTATTAGCACAATATTATTTCACTAATAAAACCCTGTATAATGACTTAAAAATACCCTTTTATCCTTCATCTCATCCCTTATTATTAGTTTTTTTTTCATCTACTATTTTTTTTAGTGATTATTATTTTCCTTCCAAGACATTATTGTTATAATTAATTTTTTTATTTATGGTGTTTATTTGTATATATAGTATGAATAAATACAAAATGACACTAAAAGCCAACATTTTGAAAAAAATATTTTTCATTTGATTATCCCATCACTTTTCATTACTTCCGAAATTGATTTCATTTTATACAAATTAAATATATTGAAGAATAACGCTAAAATAAATATATTATCTCTAACCAGCCAATAAATTACTGAGCTATTAACTGATAAATATACATAAGAATAAATGTTATTACGGTGTACTGAAGGCTAAATTAATTAGGAAAATTTAAAAAAAAAAGAAGAAGGATGAGCTGAGTACAGGGAAGTCGCATCAAAGAGAAACAATCCTTGAGGCAAGAACGTTAATGCTTTGATGCGCTGCAGATATAAAACGTTTATCTCTAATTGTTTTCAGCACTTTATATCGCGTTTAGGTTAAAGAAAAATTCTTTTGAGGAAGCTTTATGGAGTAGTAATATCCATAAAATTAGGAATTGATTAATCATTTGTATACAATTTTGTATAACAAAATATTTAACAGTTTTTTAATCAACATTACATATGGACAGGCAAAAAATTCCATCCAATTTTTTTTTCCATTTTTTATGCTATTTTTCTGTAGGTGTTAACGTTCCCATATTATTTCACCTGGGAATATTAAACGAATTAGAGTAATTATAAAATGTGATTAAGTTAAAGTAAGGAGTACTAAAAAAAAAGTAATACAAAATAAATAAATAAAAAAAATAAAAATATGATTCATTACAGTTTTGCATTGGATGGGGCATATCCCTCAAAAATTTATTAAAAATCACATAAAGAGGCAGATATAAACCTTATTAATTAAAAATTACCTAAATTTTAAAATATTTTGTCAATATTGTTTTTTATTTTTTCGTAAAAAAAAAAAAATTTTATTTCCTGAACTGTTTATTATACTTACGTGTACGAAATAAGTCTTTACTTTCTATCCAGGCTAGAATAGGTTGGTAACCTGTCCTTCCTGCCCTAATTGGAGTATATAAGAACGTCATGCCTTCTCCTCAAAAAATAAATAAATAATAACATTTTTATGTAACTTACCTTACAATTAATTTGTCTAGGAGAGAGAATTCTATACCTATGTATAAAGGGGAAACAGGTGAATAAGAATACGTATTAATGTATTTTTGGTAAAAAAAGGATATAGTGTGGTATACCTCCGAGGTACAGATATATAGTATTACATTAATGACTTAATAGATTGAATGAATAGAATTAATATTTCTTCATAAGAAAATTGACTCAATTTAGCTTAATATCTAATAAGTTATAGTAAGATGCACTCATTGTTATGTGTCAAAAGTGTTCGTACACTAGACTTTAACTTTTGTTTCCACCCCCTGTCTTAATAGTTTAAGGATTACCTCCAATCAGTCTTTACTTAGACTTCATTTGGAAACGTGTAGCACTTATATTATTATTGCTGTTCTTATATTGAAAATGGGACGCAAAACCAGAGAGGCGATTAAAGAGGAAAGACAAAGTAATGGGCGCCTACATAATGAGTTACAGTCGCTTAGAGAAGTGAACAGACCTTAATCAACAGTACCAAGATGCTATTAAAATGTATGGAATAAAAAAAAAAACTCTTGAATATAAAGAGGGACAGGACGACAATGATAAATTCGTTCCAAACATGAAAGACATATCACGAGAAAAGTTAAAAGAAAACCAAGAATTAGTGCCCCTAGATGAACATTTGTCTGAAAGAGGGAAACGTGAGTGTTTTATCAATGCGCTAATGCTTCAGACCGAACGAGCTTCATGTTAAAATTCGTTATTTCATATGATTCGTTGATTTCATACGACATTCGTTATTTCTTATGATTTATAGCAGGTGTACGAATACTTTTGACTCAGTATATGTGGATCCAAAACCCATGTAAAATAATGAAAATTTTAGCTAAAAAAATGGGAAATTGAATGACTGGCATTTTTTAATTGTGGAAAACTAATAAACTGGGAAATCATTATTTAAATAAATAATATCAAAAATATCTGCCTCTGAATTTTTGAAGTTTGTCCGATCTGTAATGGTTATAATCTATAATGATTTGAACTTCGATTACTCAAAATCAAAATGAATTACAATTAGCGACCATCAACAGTTATAAGACTTCAAAAGATCACATCGCAGAGAGTAGAACATTATTTATTCAAATTAAAGCTGTATTAAAACACATGAATTATGCTGTATACGAATATTACTGTACGAGTTGTCTTGATAGTGGAATTGGTTTATGTTTCATATTTACATATATCGTATGTATGATTTAAAAGACAATTCAGGAAAGAAGGACTCGTTATAAGGATTTTGGGTCACGTCGAATATGGAACCCAATACAAAATGAACCGGTACATTCACAAAATGTAAATAGACTAAATTTGTAATCTAAAAATTCAAAAAAAAAAAACAAGCGATGGGGTTGTAGAACATCCTACTCCCGTGGCTGCATTATATCCCGTAATCTTCTAACTGTTCTTCTCTAATTCTCACCCCTCTCCATTAGCTCCGACTTATTTGCCTACATCAAAACGTCCTGATATCCTCGATATATCTTTCCAAACTTTCACCTCTCAGACCATTATCAAATCCCAGGATGACCATTCATCAGATCTTACCATGTTATGCTTATCTTGCATTCAAATCCCGTTCCTAAACCCTCTCCTTAGGACGAGTAGACGCACAAATTTCGTTGTGACTCATCAATATTCTTCAGTATTGACGATAAAACTTTACTCAGAAAAAAAATAATATAATTCTCTTTGTTTGCGTCGTATTAAGAGAAAAACATAGAGCAAGAGTGAAGTGGCTTAGTGGGTTTGGAGCCAGTTAAATTTACTGATTTCCCAACTTGCTTCAAACTCACTTCCCGATAATCCTCCGAGTTATTTGAAAAGAAGATGACCGAGAGACCTCCTAATGTAGAACTGTTATTGAAATGATACTACTGTGTTGTTCTGTACATAATATTGACAAGTCATTAAATTCTCAAATAGTTGTAAATATCAATTAATAATTTAAAAAAACAAAAAAAAAAAAACTGTAATGATTAAGATTTTAGATTCCATTTTCCAAAAATACGATGTCAGTGGCCCACCTACAGACATAGTGAATCGAATGACTTCTAAATAATATAGATCCCAGAGCGGAGCCTATAATTGAGAACATCGGGCAAACTCTAAGCTGCTTACGATCAATCAGCAGGGACTTAGCTCTCACCACTGCTTCATGCTTAACTTATTGTATCATCATTCGGCCATCGCCGGGTTGGTCAGGTGATCAATGGATTCTCCAAAGATATAACATTTACTACAAGTATATATATAATACATTAATAATCCAAATGAATATCATCAGAAGAGGCTTCATTTAAATTTTAAATTTTAACTCATTTTCTCAGCTGCAAAAACGATTCTCCATGACATAAAAATATCAAATAAACACACAAAATATTCTTAATATATAATTTATACTAGCGTGTAGCATTATACCTGAGAGGTCACAATGGTACAGTGTTATATAGAGCATACAATTGATAATAAAATTTACTTATTTGTTTAATAAATTATAAAAAAAATATTTAATTATTATATAAGGAGATTAAAATATTTATGAGCATGATAAACAATGGTATCTCCTAAAACAAGTGTTTGATTAATCAAAAATATTAATAATCATATGGCCGACGTTTCATGACCATTGCCATATTTTCAAGCATTTCAAAATATTTCACAGTCATTAAAATGTTTCAACATAATGTTACTTCCATATCAAAAAATCACTTCTTATTTATCCGATTATTAAAGTGCTATTCATTTTAAATTACTTTCATATATGAGTTGCCAATCTACATCTCATCCATATTGTAACTATGGAGTTACAATATGGATGAGATGTAATATTAGATATAGGATTATTAGTGGATAACAGTGAAGTTTAAAAATTGACAGACATGGTGGCGAGGGCCAGCCTGCAAGGGATATTACACATGTGTTTTATCAGTAAACAATGGTCCCTTTAATGCCTCTCAAACACTCCAATCCCATATCCTAAACCTTCAAGAATGGTGTCAAAAATGGAGAATCAAAATAAATCCTAATGAATCTCACCAAATAACCTTTATCCTTCGTCGTAAACTTACGACCTCCTGTCCAACAATATCCTTTAATGACCACTAATCCCTGTTGAACAGATCCACTACCTAGGACTCCACTTAGACAAACGTTTAACTTGGAATCCACATAAAAGACTAAAACGACAGGAAACTGCTCGTCGTTTTCGACTTCTACAACATTTACTTGACAAACGCTCAAACTTTCCGTTTTACAAGAAAAGACTCATTTACATGGTAGTTATCAGACCTATTTGGACATATGGAGTTGAGCTTTGGGGCTTAACTAAACCTTCTTATTCTTCCCGTATCCAATCCTTACAATCCAAAATCCTTAATACTCCTTACTTTGTTACAAATAAGCTTACCCATAAAGACATAAATGTTCCATATGTTGCTGAATTAGCCCGAACCAGATACCTATCCTTTCATAGTAAGCTCCATAACCGCTCAAATCCATTAGTCTCTCAACTTGCTTCCCACTCCATTCCCGATATTCCTCCAAGGTGTCTGAAAAGAAGATGGCATAGAGATCTTCTAGTGTAGATTTTTTAATAAAGTGCTACTAGTGAGTAGTTCTTTACAAGTGATTTGCATGTCATGGTAATTATTTCCTCAAATTTACTTGATGTATATTGTATACGGTTGTATTTTTCAATAAATTGATAAAAATAAAAACCAGATGAAATCAATAAAATTAATCTGCGGAATAGAACTTATTACCAAATCAAAATGTCAATACTATGCTTTTTGATATTGTGTGTAAAAATATGATTCATGGTCATTTAGTTGCAAGCACTGATCATTATTTGCAAGTGTTTCTTAATAGTCTCTATCCATCTGCATTATTAAACCAAATATTAAAATTCAAGATTACGTAAAAGCAGAAATAGACTTTCGCTATTTCTGCTTTTATGTAATCTTCAGACACCTAATCACTGCAACCATAACCAGGTTAAAAATTACTATTATGGGTGAAAATATCGTTGATGAAATTATGCTCAATTACATATATCAATACAAGATTTTAATCGATAAGCAAAAGCTTAAATTATTAATTAAAATTATTTAAGTCCGTTACTTATAAGAGCGGGCGAAGCCGCAACAGGGAATGGTAGTAAAAAATATGAGCAGTTTTAATGAATAGTTCCTCTTAAGTCCTTTTTTGTTTATAGCTTAAGACATCAGTCCCAGATGTTCCGATTTGCAGAGGTCTTTCTTCAAGTACTTTCTAATTTCACTTCTCAGGGTGGCTGTTTAGCCCAGATTTTATAGCCCTATATCATGAACGTCTTTATCTCAAAATTGTATTCTCTTGTTACAACAGTACGTATACAATTTTGTATGTAGTATGTATGCAGCTGTTACAACAGCTTTCTGAATATTTCATAACATGTCAGTATTCTTGAAAAATATAAGAGAGCTTACCTCGCGGATTCTATACAGTGATCCTCCATTTAATTATTTATCATTTGTTGGAACGAGGTGTTTGAAATCGTCTTTCTATATTCGGGGGCGGCTTACTTTCAACCCAGATTTTGTCAGTGGGCCTGACTCTGCGGCCTATAGCCATGCAATTAGTTTCTGTATTCACTTACTTTCCTTTATATATGTATTCATTTACTTTCTGTATATAATATACTTTTTTATTTTTTTTATTATACTGGGGTATTAAGTCGAGTGTACAAAATTATTTACAAACGATTTTTTATGATTTTTAATTTTCGCTTTATTCTCTGACGTTTCGATTCCCTAATCTCATGGAAACCTCTTTAGAAAAAGATCGGCACCCCGAAACTGCAGGCTAGAAAGTCCACTGACTCCTGAAGCAAATTTTCCCTAGCTCAGATACAGAGCCCTGGTATAAATATATATTACACGTGGGTTTAAAAAAGATCTCAGAAGCCTTCATGTTGTGCAAATTCAATGCACAAAATAATTGAGAAAAGTAATCGAGTTCAATAATTCCTAAGCAACCTAACTCCCTATTGAAACAAATTAAGTTTGAAAGGTTTAAGGGAGAAGGGAGAAGGATTTTAGAAAGGTCGAAAATTCAAAACATGTTTCTGGCCGAGGCGGATAAAAAGAGAACTTTTTAAAAGAAGAAGGCCGCGGAAAGCTGTTAGCGTCTTTTTAAATTAAAGAGAAAATAGTTTTAAAGAGAAAAAACAACAACTATAAATTCGAAAGTTAAACTTAAAATAAATTATCCAGGGCAGGGTAATTAAGTTTAGGGAGAATAAAAGTGTATTACTTATTTCCAGGAAATTCTTCTCCTTTAAAGGAATTTAAACCATGTAGATTTAAAGGAATACAGACCATGTTAAAAAGGTTCTTTTTTCAGGTTTAAACGAATATTTAATTCCTACATGTACCTTATAAAAATATAGGAATTGAAAAAAATGTTGATGGATTGCTAAGTGGGTGATGGTTGCGACATAGCTTCAAGTTAAAAATTTTCATTCCAGAGTTTTTCCAAATAACTCTACGCACACACACACACACACACACACACACACACACAACAAAAAAAAAAAATTCACAAAAAAAAAAAAAAAAAAAAAATTCTATAGTATCTGGAATTGTTATCTGTTATTTATATAAGTTACATATTATGTCAGGTTAATTCTTTCATACAGAAATACCTATATTTTAAATTTCTATTTTTATGAAGATTTTTGATAAATCATGTTAAAAATTAATAATTAAGCAAAGTATATATATATATAATATTATATAATAGATTGATTATTAATGAATAATTAAAATTATATATATATATATATATATATATATATTAAATTGATAATATATTAATAATATCGATAATTAATAATTTTAATAATGATATGTTAATAATAATTAATTGTACTAAAGTTAGTTATTATCAATGATAAATTGTTTAGTAATTATAGTTAAATTATCAATAAAAATGCATTATAAAAATGATGGCAATGATAATTTGATTATAAATAATCACCAATAAATAAAGAATACGGTTTTTAAGATCTGCCAGGATCTGACGATTTTTGGCGGCCGAAGGACATCCTTAGCCACTCTCCTTTCCAACTCAGAATGAGTTTTCGTCCTTATGGATACTACTTTAAGATGGCGGGAGGACCACACACACACACACATATATATATTAGCTTTTGTCCTTATATATATATTAGCTTTTGTCCTTACGGATAATATGTTGAAATATTCCAGGATTTTATCGGTTTTTAAGTTATCCGAAGGATATTCCGCCATTGTTGTCCTTTTAGTTTTTGTCCATAAGGATACTATTAATTAATGAAGGATGCTATTAATTATTATTAATTAGCAATGCAACCAATTAAGTACAGTAAAATGATTATATAAAAAAAAAAGAAAGACATGATTGAGTGCCCGTTTTCATCCGGTCCGCCATGGGTATAAAGCTAAAATATAATGATTGTTTTCTTCTCGTTGTGTTCCGGATCTTCTACCGTTGTACCATATAAGTTGAGTGTAATGAGATAATGTCAAAAATAAAGTTTATTAGTTGTAAAATTCAATTTTTTCGGCCCGCCTAACATTTCATCCGGTCCTCCCCTTAAAAATTTTGCCCAAGTCTGGTCTAGAGTAAAGAGTAAATAAAGCAGTTTTTGGGGAATTCAATGAAACAAAATTTTTTTCAAGAAGATTTAGGTTGTTAGGGTATGCAGTCATGGATAATCAACAATTAAAACTAAATTTCTATTTATAATTCCAACGTTTCGGCTTGCATTGCTACCCTTCTTCGGGGTTTCAGCAGTCACGATGAAACTCCGTTAAAAAGTTTCATAGCTAATAAGACATCCAAAAAAACTATTAGCACAGTTTGAAATTTAATTTATTGAAACAAAAATAATATATAAGTAATTATTCAGAAAATTTAATAAACTTTACTGTACAAAAAGTTAATTAATTATGTATTTTAGTTCTGTAAATTTTTATTGCTTATTTATTTTTGTCAATTTTTTTTTCTTATTTAGTGAGTTTTTTATATAGGTTTTTTATTAATTTATAACCATTATAGTAAAACTCTCTATGTAGTGTAAATTGTTTTATTACCAAAACATGTATTAATATCTAATATACCACAATTGTAAACTGTTAAATTTCATTTGAATATAACTTTTATTAATATTCATAAGGTATAGTTGACTGTGAAGTATAGGAGATGTAGATATGGTAGGCTGTCATAGATAAATCTATAGATTTATAGATTTATAGATAATCTATGTCTGCCTACCCTAACTATCTACATCTCCTGTAACTTGTGTATTATTATTATTATTATTTATAGTTATAAAATAGGGCACTTAGCTAACTAGTACTAAATTACTAAAAAAAAAAAAAAAAAAAAGGAAGAGTAGCAGAAATCGGCCGGTCAGAAAGGATCTGGGTATATTTTTACTGAAGAGAAGTGCCGAACGATTCAAATCTGAAGTGCCTCTTGAGATAAAACCCTTCGAAGGTAACTAACAACTTTTACGGACGCCACTCCAGCTAACCCTTGGGATATTCTGAAGCAATTACTGTTGTCACCAGCTTTTCTATCTGCGAGGTAATTAACGTGCTCGACTCCTTCTCCCTCTATCAGATAATCTGTTCCATTTGTCTCCAGCCCTTTGCCTAATAACATTGATATTACAATTCTTTGGAGGAATCGCTAAGTGAATGCGATAGCTTCTAAGAAAACCTAATCAACACTGGTCTCAATAATTGCAGATTGAGACCAACTCGTTTATTTTTCATATTATTTATTTTCTTATTGAAAATAGAGATTTTTATTTGTATTCCATTAACCAAGATTTAAACTTTAAATGGAGAATCTATTTCCTAAAGAATAAAGGGCGGAACTATTGTCTTCAGAACAAAAGTAATTTTATTTTTATAGTTACTGTTAGCCACTAGCTCTTTTATGGGATAGATGTATTCAACAAAAGAAGTTTCAATTTAATCATCTGATAGGCGCCTTCTAGACCAACAAGGATGTGTGAGCGTATCTCACAGATACTTGTATGTGAGAAGCATATCTCCCTATTTAATCCGCATATTTATAGTAAATGCATGTTAGAAAAGGCAGGCATGTTAAATGGTATTGTTACATTTGAATGTATCAAGGGGGTGGGTAAAAAAAATTAATCAAAATAAAATTTGTACACAGGTTTTTTTTTCGATTAACTAATTTATTGAAGGACATTTAATTTTTATTTCTTTTAAAGGCAACACTCCTATTAGATTTTAATTATCTTCGACATGTTTCGGAGTACATTCTTCAGAATCTACAACTCAAATTATATCCACTTACAATAGAATCCATTATACAATCCAATCTTATTTAATTATGCTTAAATTTCTACTTGCAACTGTGATTTCTTTCCCTTCGTCATTTGTGCATGTCTTACTGACCCTCAACGGAGCAATGTTCACTTTTTGTTATTGTTTGTTAAATCCATTTACATATTGACTATTTAATTTGGTGCTTACACAAACATTCTATTTTTATTCTATTAATGTATTACTACCCATATTTACATTTTTATTATTAATTACTATTTATATTTATGGATATTTTATTTAATTATATTTCTAATCTATTTATTAATTTAGCCTATTCACTGCATGGTCTAATGTTTTATATGTGTAGATTGCTTCCATTATTTTTCTGTTTTATTTTCATGATTTAAAATTTTTGTCAATTTGACTTGAACAGAAAATAATAGAAGCAATCTACATAATTAAAAAAAATATAAATATTTTTTTTTTTTTTTACTAAGGAAATCTGAAAAAGCAATAAAATTACATTAAATAAACAAATAAATACAAAATCATACGTAAAAATTGTATGAAAATTTCAAAATTACTTCAAAGATTAAACATTTTTTGAATGCTACAAACAAGTACACTGCCAACATATATTACAATTCAAACGAATGATTTTAGTTGTTTAATGTTAACAAAAAAAATATATATGTATAAGAAATAAAAAATGAATAGATAAAGGGATACAATCATTAGAGGTCGCGCGTATCAATTTGTATTTTACTTTAAGCTACCAAGAAATTAATAAAAAAAAAACCTGTACCACTAACAACCCATTAAGGTGCTAGGGTTCAGTACTTAGTTGACGATGTTGTTGTTACTAGGCCAACCGTTGTGAAAGGAGGACATTTAGCCTAAATCACGCTCAACCACCAGGTTTTTCGGCAATTTATTAGTACCCACTTTGTAGAGCCTGGGTGTACTTAGGAGTGTCAAACAACCTCGAAGTGCCTTGCACTGAGCTACCGCTACTCCCTTGATAAATCACTAATTTAGAATGAAATATTTAAAAATATTACGTGGATTTCCGCGCGTATTCTTAAGAAATAAAACTCATTTTTCCAGCTTACTGTTTGTGATAAGAATCCTTGGTCAAGACTATTCCAGGGTAGGGTAAAATGAAGAGAGTCGAAAATACGGGAAATACCAAAATGGCATAGGGTCAAATTAAACAAACATTTCTGATGAGTATCTGACAGATACGTGTACCTATCGGAAGTGTAAATTGAATATTTTTTTTTCAAGAGCAAAAATAATTATGCTGACTGTTATGTGAAAATGTAATCTAACACTAATTTCATCCAGTAGAAGAATGATCAAGTTGAGCGAAACAATTAGATGGTTTTAGTTTTGATTTAGTAGTCTTTTGTTTAATCTGATCGTAATATTGTCTTACTAAATAGATAATCTATTCAAAGTTTTGTTTATTATACTAATTATATTTTTGAACAATTATATTAATTTAAAAAAAAAAAATTACACACTCTCGACATCCTTCAAACACGTAATGATAAGTTATAAAGATTACGCTTTTAATGGGTTATGATGTGAGAGAAAACATGAAAAAATATGCAAATATTACAACGCACACATACACATTAATAATTCTAAATTTTGTATGGTCAGAGTTATTAAGTACGAGCGGATGAAGGTGTAAACAATTTTGTAAATGAACTTTTTTTTATTAATGAATGCGTTATGAGCTACCTTTACCTTGTGAAATTAATAACGAAAGATCCTCGGTCAAAAGTTTTTTTAAAAATCTTTTTATTTAATTAATTACATGCTGCCTCACTCAAGGGCAATGAGTAATATTGATGACAGTAACTCATTCATTCAATATGTACACTGATATAAAATAAATAAAGCAAGAAAATTTAAAATAAACAACTTTTAAGTAAACAACTTAAAGATACAAGAAATAAAATAATATATACAAGAAATAAGATAAAATGTACAAGAAATAGAAAATGATAAATAAAATAAGAATTAAAGAAGAAAAGAAAGAGTCATAACTACATTCGTACTCTATATACAATATTCACAAACACTCCGAGGAACACCCCGTTCCAAGCCTGCCCCCCAGCTTGAAAGGCAAGCCGGGCTCAGAGAGTTCCCTGCGCTGTTCTATCAGCTGCATCACTGATATAATCCAGTGGAGGCTGAGAGAGAGCGCTATGGCACAGTCGCACAGGACTTAAGTAGATAAGCTGGCCATTGCCAGCACTCCAATAATAACTATTTACAATAAATCTCGGGGCCATTGCCGTTTTAATCTACGAGGTGGATTATAAGGATGCGTGGAACTGGATAGTGAATTGGGATTGGGATGGTTGGAAAGGTTTTGATGGAATTTGGAGAATTTAAGGGGTATCAGGTCAAGAACAAAAGGTATATTGAGGTCATTATGTAGGGTTTTATTGGAGACATTATATGGAGCATTTACAATAGTACGAAGGACTTTAGATTGGGAGGATTGAATGGGATTGATATTCGATTGTTTTGCTGTCCCCCATAGTTCAAGTCCATAGGTCCAAATAGGTTTAATGATGGTTTTGTATATGAGGAGTTTGTTTTCTATGGAGAGTTAGGATGTCCTATTTAGTAGTCTATACAATTGGCTAAAGCGTCTGTTAAGTTCTTGCCTTTTAAATCTAGTGTGAGGGTTCCAAATAAGTCTTTTGTCTAGGTAAAAGCCAAGATACCGTACTGTGTCAGCTATGGGTAGCGGAATATTATTGATATAAAAAGGAGGGCAGGATGTGCGGCGGAGGGTAAAATTTACATGGGTACATTTTGTTTCTTTAATTTTGATTCTATAGTTGTTGCACCAATCTTCAATCAGGGATAAGTGGATTTGGAGATTACAGGAAGCTATTGAGAGATCTGGTTGCGATGAAAGGATAGCAGTGTCATCAGCAAAAGTTCCTAGGAAGGTATCAGTGGTAGTAGGGATATCTGCAGCGTAGAGGATATATAGGCCTGGACCAAGAACGCTACCTTGTGGAACACCTGTCTCTATTGGGTAGCAGTTGGAATATTCCATTCCGCAGCGAACTCGAAAGGAACGGTTAGAGAGGTAGGATTGAAGGACTAGGAATAGCGATTGAGGTAAATGGGTTTTGAGTTTGAAAAGCAAATCGGCATGCTAAACCCGGTCAAAAGCTTGCGCTGTATCCAGAAATGCGCCGGAGCAATACTATTTGCTTTCAAGTGCTGAGGATATATGGTCAACAACTCTAAGGCCTCATTGGACAGTGGAGTGCCTAGAGCGGAATCCAAACTGGTGTGAGGGAATATTTTGGGATTCAAGGATAGGTAGAATGCGCTTAAGAAGGAGTTTTTCAAAGATTTTTGACAGGATTGGAAGAAGGCTGATCGGTCTGTATGATGATAGATTGTTGGAAGGTTTGCCCGGTTTCAGGAAAAGGATAATAATAGAATGTTTCCATTGCAAGGGGGAAGTTTCCTGTGAATCTGTGAGGTGAGGAGATCATATCCGGGGGAATTACGAGTTTTTAATTTTCTCAGGAGGAATTTGACCTCAGAGGGGTTAATTGCCTTAGGAGGTAAGGATAGAGGAATCAGTGAATCAAGGAATGTTGTGTGGGTGGGATTAGGATCAGGATGGGGAACAAATATACTGGAGTGGTGCTGGGCAAATTCTTCAGCTCTGTTCTCATCAGAAGCTGCCCATGAACCATCTTCTCGCCAGAGGGGATGGGAGATGGGTTGATATTTGAGGATTTTTTTAGTGGTAATCCATAGGGAATTATCTGATGCAGAGAGTGAGGAAAGATAGGAGTTGTAGGAAGGTAGCCATGTTTTTTTTAAGGAGTTTGTAAGATAGTTGTAGGATTTCCGATCGTCAGGATGCCTGGTTCTTTGCCAAATGGCTCTGGCTTGGCGTCTGGATCGGATAAGGTCACTTAGGTCTTGGGGTAAAGGATTTTTCTTTCTAACTTTGGAAGGGGAAAGAGGGGAGGATGCAGCCCAGGCAGCCTGCTGGATTATGTTTGTAAAGGAATTAGTTGCATTGTCATGGTCTTGGGAGGTTTTTAAGGATACTCTGAGGTCTATATTGTCGGAGATTATTTGGCGGAAGTGATTCCAGTCTATTGGCCCTCTTATAAATGATGGAGGAGGAGATTTTGGAATCGGAGTAACGGAAAGGGTCAGAATTAAAGGACTATGGTCTGAGGAAAGTTCATCTAGGCGTTCTATGGAGTAATGGAGAGGTCATAAGCCTGAGTGCATGAAGAAATCCAGAAGGTCAGGGTTTCTGTTAGGATCTGTGGGCCAATAAGTAGGAGTACCGGGAGAAATGAAATGAAATCTTCGGGAATTAAATGCAGACTGCAATGCCCGCCCACGGGAGTCGGTGGTTCTTGAACCCCATTGCTGGTGCTTAGCAAGTCAGCACCCAAAAGAAAGCGGTGGTCTAAGGAATTAAAGAATGAATTGAACTGGGATGTGGAAATTGGTTTATTTGGGGGGGGGGGCAGTAGGCCGCTCGGTCAAAAGTAAACATACAATATAACAGTAAACGTAAGAGTTTATTTTGATTCCGAAATGGCTAAAATTTTAACAGAATAAAAAAAAAAAAAAAAAAATTAGAAAAGTAGAATATAGTATTACATTAATAGTACGAGGTACAAGAATTACGTTGGAGGAAGTAAGCCGAAACATAAAACTGTTAATCAATTACAACAATTGATTTTCTAACACCTTCCCAGTTTGTATAAAATCGACCAAACCAACATCATTAAATGTTTTTTTGTTTTTTTTAAGACGCTACCCTCATTAACTAATATGACTGAGAACCTAAATACACGGGAAAACTGGTCAGTAAATCAACAATCAAAAGAACACATAGGAGCATACAATAATAAGACCCAGAATTCTAAATTCACTATTTATTTAAATAATAACAACCATAAATTCAATAAAGACTCGAAAGTGGAACTAACACATCAAGAAGAAATAAACTAAAATTAAATATTTATGAATCATTAGAAATAATAAAATCACTCAAGTAAATCCAAAGTTTGGTTCAAATGACCAGATAAATATTTACAGTGGCCACATTTTAAATTTCTAACAAGAACGGAAAAAACCCACAAGTCATCGGGAAAACCGAAAGGACCCGTTTTACTTGATCCTTACCACTCTTTCTAATATCATTCAGAAGTTCGTTTGTCTCCTTAGGTGAGTACCAATATATTTTATTCCTCGTCTTATTTTATTAAAATCTTCAATCTATGTAATGCTTGTGACAAAATGCAAAGGTTTTGAAAATTAGGTATGTTTTAGAACTGAGAATGAATGTTTTACACTCGAAACCAGTTTTCAAATAAAATAATTTAAATAGAAGTGGCAATTAATTCATCAATTCTAATTGTATAGATACTTATATACCATCATGCGTACCTCAAGTTACAATGCTTCTATTCATGCCTTCTTAAAAAAAATCAAGGTTATGATAAAATTGAATGAAGTTATGATATAAAACGGTAATAAATTAATAAATGATAACAAACAAAAAAAAATAATAAACCAAACAATATTAATAAAAATGAAGTAATAATAACACAATAAAAATTGTTAAATGAGAAAAAAAAAAATTATTCATACATATTTACACTCGGGCTAAAGACCCCCAGTCAGCTTCCTCTGGTTTGCGCGCTATTAGAGAGTATTAATATTATTATTACTTAATTATTTTTATTAACATTCAATTATTACTATTGATAATATAAAAACTTCAAATTCGGTGGCGGAGACCCCTAAACTCTTAACAATAATAAAAGCCAATCAGACAAGTTAAACCTCAAAATTCCTTATCACCTTTATCCTTTCTATCTATCTCGAGTAGAAGAAGTTAAAACCCATATTTTGTCCCTTTTGTGTTATGCTCTACCCTATAACGTTATTAACTCCATTGGTTCGTTTTAAATTTCCTGAGGGTTCAGAAAAAAAATAATATATTTTCATAATATTGTAAAAAAAAAAAAAAATGTATTTCGGTATTTGGTCTCTAATTTAAGTTCTTGCTATTTATTTAATTATTATTATCATTTTAATTATTATAGTAACAAAAAATCAAAATTAAAAAAGACCCAAGATTCTTTGTCATAACATCCCTTGTATGAAATAAAGTCCCTAAAGATAATGCAATGTTATGAAGTGCTAGACAAACTTAAGAGCTTAAGCCATCAACTTCGTCGACGAAAACGGAACAAAGTAGGAAAAGTTATGGTATATTGAAAGTTTAAGTTGGTCACACATTTTTCTTTCTTAACGAGATGCTTAACTGCCTTACCTAGCATTGTCTATCTTGTTGCTTTCAAATTCCTTTATTGGTCATTCAAATAATATGTAGCAGAATTACTTTGAATAATGATTTCCACACCAGTTAATAAAAACAAACCGAATCGCAAATAACGAATTGATGACCAAACATATGAGACATATGCCAACTATACGTAACATACAACTATATATCAAATACACGCACCTATAAACAACATCTGTTGAAGGGTAGAAAAAAAAAATTAAATGAGGGGCATCCTTCACTGAAAACTAATTTAGACTAGAAGTGCTCCTAGGGCTAGGTTAATGTTTCTTTTGGACATTCAATATTCTAGGTCTTTAGTTCCCTTTTTTAACATTTATTTAAAAGATTCCTTATTGTTATTATATTTTATTAACATTTTTTTTTTTCTTCAAAAACTATTATTATTTTTCTCAAGTTGGTGGTATTGCTCTAAATATCAACACACGACATATCGGTGACCAAAAATATCAATATATCGTAATATTTTTATAAAACGTCATTTTAAAAATCCCCATGGGGCTCCACTAAACCATCCAATTCATCTCGTATCCAGTCCTTACAATCTAAAATCTTTGAAAAAATCCTCAATGCCCCTTACTTCCTCACTAACAAACTTACCCATAAAGATCTTAATATATCTTACGTTTCGGAATTAACTCTAACCGGATATCTGTCCTTTCATAGCTAATTCCACAACCATTCTAATCCATCACAACTTGCTTCTAGTTCCATTCCAGATAATCCACCGAGGCGCCTGGAAAGGAGATGGTCTCGGGACCTTCTAATATAATACTTCATTATATAAAACCTTTATAAGTACTACCAATGGGTAGTCGCATTAAAAACAGGTGACGTGTCATTTTAGAATTATTATCACATATACTTGATATATTATATTTTTATATTTGTAGTTGTAAATTTTAATAAATGACAAATATTTCCTTTTAGTTATAATAATAAATAACAATTTTTTTTTCTATATAATTTTATTGATATCTCTTTCCTATTACTTAACCTCTAAACTAACATTCCTATGGTTTAAAGTTGGACTGTAGTGTTTTGTTTGTTATATTGATATTTTCTTATTTCGTATTCTCAAATGTAAGAAGATGTAACATAAGTTAACATCAGTTTCAACATGTAATTAGTGTTGTACATATGCGATGTACAGGATATGTTCTCATTTCCTAATCCCTAATTTGAGAAAATTTCATTGCACCTGTTGTGTGAATAGATTTCTTTGTCATCCATATTATTTATGGCCTTAAGGTAAGGCAGATTGTAAAATTAATTTAGTAAAACAACAATACTGTTGCATAAAAGGAGAAGCCATTTTTGGTCTGTGATCACTAACCGCGAAAACTACTGATCCAATCAGTACCAAATTTTAGCAACATAATCTTCATAGTTTAAGACAGGTTTAGCAATTTAAAGATTTTCAATGATATGCCATATAGGACTTGAAATTTATGATAAAATTTACTTATTTTCTATCGGTATTAAAAAAACTATTAATATATGGAGCATCGTGAGGATCTCAGTGCAGTTTAAAAATTGACCGATATGCGGCCATTCAGCAAAGGAGTTAGAAATGATAAAACTAGTAGTTTCAACTGTACCAAATTTTAACTACACCATCTACATTTACTTTAATAATAATTATAATGTATAGTTTAGACTGCCAGAAATGAGTTTTTCTAAACTGTCATATACTTTTATATTAGGGGGTACACCTGTCGTGTAGTGTTTAGCATAGCAACCTACTAAACCCAAATCGCAGGTTCGCAGTCCCCGGGAGTAAAAAATCCTTAGCTATGCCGTCCTTCGGAAGGGACGTAAAATGGGGGTCCCGAGCCTGTGCGATGTCAGGTACTCGTCAAAGATCCCTATCCTAATTATACCTGGATGGGAAAAATTTAGGACTCCCACCGTAGCAACGTCCGATTAGTCATAGCAGCATAAAGTGACGTTAAACGAAATAAACAAACAACTTTTATGGTTAGAAATAAAATCCAACCAGATGGATTGATAAAATTATTTATGCCAAATTGGATGCCTAGTTATGCTTTTATTTACTCTTTAAGCATCTAATCAATGCAATTTTAATAAGGTTAAAAATTACTGCGATAGGTGAAAATATTATTGAAGAAATAATGCTTAGTTCCTTAATTCAATACTAGATTGTTACCGATAAACAAATGAAATTCAATTATTAGTTAAAATAATCTAGGTTCTTTATCTATGAGAGCGGACGAAGTTTGTGTGAAAAAACTTTGAGTATGTCAATTAGAAGTTTGATATTTTCTTATTTTCCCTTCCCAGATGTGAAAAAGTTTACCATTTTAAGTATATTCTTGTAAATCAAAATGATCTAAAATTTATATCGGTGTTATGGAGCGTACCGCACTAAAGTTATGAAATTATCTTTTCCACCATATGCTGAGTGGCCTAGATAAACTGCTATGCCAAGATGATAAAAGCAGATAAGACCCTAATCACCGATATGGAGCACCTGAATCCAGCCTATGCGGCTGGAAGAGGTGGACGCTATTAGAGTTTGATGGTTCTGTGTAATGCCTCCGCCCATAACCTGCCACAGAATACCAGGACCAGGAAAAGATAACATTTATTACACAGGAGGTTGGCTTTATAACTTTTGATTAAGGGCTTAGTGCCACTACTGTTACTATTAAAGGTCAGGGTATAGCTATTTTTATTATCCATGAAGTCAGTAGATAGCAGAGACTAAAATAATTTCTTCAGAATTAATTTACTTCACAATCACCTGATAACTACTAACCTTAAGGAATAGAATTTATTTTAGTCGACTAATTTTATTCAAGGCATAAAATGTATTCTATTATATAAAAGTACAAGCTATTTTTAATAACGTAATCTTTAAAGTTCCAATAAACAATAACAATAATAAAATCTACTACTTTTCGATTAATTTGTTGTTAAAAAAGCGATAATATGTGAATAACAGTAAAACGAGATTGGCCAAACTATCACATACTTTCATGGTTAGAAATGGAAACAACCAGATGAAATCAATCAAATGATTTTCGCCGATTAAAAATTATTACCAAATCAAAATGTCAGCTTTTTTATATTTTCTGTAAATACGCAATATGATTCATGGGTCTTTAGCTGTAAGCACTGTCCATTATTGGAAAGAGTATATATCAGTTAAGTCTCTGTACATCTGGGTTACCAACTTGTGCATTAAAATTAAAAACTGGATATCTACATATGCTTTTATGTAATCTTCAACCTCCTATTCAGTGAAATTTTACAAGTGTCAAAGTGCGTTAAGACAATGCCTGTTTTAATGCAACTAGGGGCATGCAAATAGGCGCAAGGGAGGGGCATGCACTAGCATTCGTGTGAAATGAAACTCATGCTTCTTGTTGCATGCGCAGCCGAACACAAAGTTACAGCTATGCATGTTCCATTGCAAAATTCTATGGAAAGAAAGAAAACACATAAGGGAAACCAAAAGAAGACAGTGTGATACGTTCTGGCCCCACACATTGAAAATTAGTGCATTTATTTTCCACAGTACTGCCTTATTCTTCTGCATTAACAGTCTGTATTACAATGGGATTAGATTACCTTAGAATTATTGGAAGATTATTGATTTTGATTTCTATATTTGCAATCCAATATGTATTAAACATTACAGATGATTCGACTGAATGAATAAAATCAGACCTATTTAGATATACCGATGCTACGCTAAACGATTTAATTTATCTTGAATCAAATCCATCTAATCCAAAATCCGTCATATATTCCTAATTGGTTCTTAATAAGACTTTAGTTATCTATACTGAGCTCAATGCCCTCTTACCTCTGCTGCTGATTCGACAAAGAAAGATACCTATTTTTATATTATAAATTCCGCAACCTCTTGCACCAAATAGTATATCATTTTACATACCATTTGAGTACTAATTATTCATAGCGGTGTCTGAAAAAGATATTGTTGGGCCTTTGTTAATGTACAACTGATGAGTAGTTATTTTACGTTTTCTTGTTATTATAACCATTATGATTTTTTCACAAAATGTACTGTGCTTCAAATTGACAAAATATATATAATGAATGAACATATCATAATCGCACATAGTGATTAAAAATAAAGTTAAAATTGTCCCATCGATTTCTCCCATACTAGGAAACACAAAAGAGCATAGATTATAGATAGATATGTCTATCTATAAGCTACTGCTTTTCCAAATTTACATTTTAGAATTAAAAGGATAAAATCACTAAAATTAATAATTAAATTAATGATTATTCGAAATTAACAAAGTTGAGAGAAAGTAGGGATTTCAAATGTAACTTTTTTCATTCCAACCAAAAGCTCCTAAACGGTCAGTCCTAGCAACAAATATTATATAACAAAAATATGTTTCAACAAATTTCTGATAAGGATACAATCGACAAATTCTCGATCCGAGAAACATCAACGGAGCTAGAGCGTGTCAAAATGTTAAATGTTTTAAGGCAAACAAAAATTTGCATAAAAAACTTTTAGACTCCCAGCCAAAAGAGATACCCATGTCAAAAAGTTTATGTTACCAAAGAATCTGGCGTTTCATAAATTTTGATTAACAATTACATTATGTATTCCGTTAAAATTTGTGAAGTGTTATTCACTTATTAGTGAGGGTTAAACCGCAACGCACATGCTATAAAGTAGTTTCAGAGAAATTAGTAAACATAATAGCACCATTTTTGGTCCAAACAACCTTGATATTATGAACCGCAACAATTAGAGAACCTCGATAACAAGACAATTTCTCAGAAACTCTTGAGTTCATGCTATCAAGGTGCCCCTATATTACCTATTTGGGTATCAGACTCTTCTTTAAGTTCTAGTATTTTATATTCAGAGTTTGAAGTACATGTACTGAGAATTTAAAGACTATAACGGTCGTTAAGTCACCAAATATAGTTTAAAACAGGATAAAAAAAAATTGAGATATGTTTAAATTTACAGGGAAATGGGGATCCATATTTACACCAACTCCACCTAAGAAAGATGGCCACTATCAAATGTAACCTAAAAGCGTGCTTGACTAAAGGTGTGTTCAAAAAGTAGATTATGATCTCCGCTTAAAATACGCTTATAATACTTATGTATATTATTATGGAAAACATAATACGTATTATTTTGTAATTAAATAGATATATGTATTGCGTCAAACTTGATATAGGTAGTTTAAATTAAACAAAAAAATAGAAAAAGAAAATTACCACACTTGTGAGGAATTCGTAACTGACATTCCTGAAACACCGGGAGAAAAAGAAGATGAAAATGATAAGGAATTTTAAGGCTAACCAAAAATATGTCACGCCTCGGCAAAGGAATATTTTGAGATTTCATTATGCTGAGGTGCACGGTGATGGCAGATCTGTCGTTATTTTGATGCCCAAGAGATGGCAATCAGAACTACGATTTTTTTTTTCTTAAACATTCATATTCCATACATAAAATTAATTAATTTGTAAATTATGTAATATGTAAAGGTTATAGCTATATCAACTTTTAATATAATTATAATTCGCTTTTAACTAATCAAAATTTATGTTTCTATATAATCTCCGGTAACCCGAACTTCATCGTCCTTTAGGGGTCGGATTAGTGAGGTTCTACTGTAATCCAAAATTTTCATGAAATATTCTCTCAATGAAAGATGCAGCTTTAATAAGATAAGGTATCTTGAAACTTGAAAAATTCATCTCCGGATGATTAAAAATCTGCCTGCAGAATTTGCAGCATGAATTTCCGGTCTACATTTCTAACCGCCTCAGGTCAATATTTACTATTTTTTTTAAATATTATAACATAACAGGATTTTAATTGGTAGGTTTTAGAATGAATAATTGAGATGGTTGGTATAAATACAATTATTCCAATCGATGACTTGTCCTAAACGCCTTCTGGATCTGAAACCGATATTTCGGCTATTAGATCTGAATAGATTTTTTTGTTGATACGCTGTTATCGGAAGTCTATATAATGCCTGACAATGACTGTCATTTTTTAAGAGGAAGATTTATTGAAGCTCTGTTACAGCTGTTCAATGATAGCTGCCTTTCTGATGTTCAATGGTTATTGAATATTTATTTATATTTATTTTTTTTAGCGAATTCTCCCTACAAATGGAAGACGTTAAGCAATTATCGATTTTTCTTTTGATTCTTCTTGTTCTTCCAATAGGCTTTCATTATTTTCGAAAAGGCTTGTTTACGCTCTTCTGACCACTTTGGTCTGTATTGTTTGTTTGTTTTGGTACAACTTCCCATTTATCTATTTTGTGTCTGAAGATATTTCTTTCTAAAATTTCGGCTGGTCTTATTTTTGGATTTTTAAGGTCCATTAGAATTTCATCTAGCTGAGGTGTGGAATTCTTAAGTGAAGTTACATAATCTATTGTCGTTTTCGTCTGCCGATTTTCTGGTAGTCGGCAAGAATTCCATTCACCTTTTCCTATGAATTTCAATGGATTGAACACTTATAATTATTTCATTATTCCTTATTTTCTTTATTTACTTTTTATTACTATTATTTTATATCATTACTATATTGAAATACACTCACAGTTTCACAATTGACTAATTAATTTTTACCTAATAAAAAATATATAATAATTAACAAAAATAATTATTTTTTTTTTAAATGAAAATTATTAGATATGATGTATAAACATCCATACCCAATACTACATATAAATACACTTTAAGAACCATCTGTAGTATGTAATAATTAATCTGATAACAATAACAGTAATTTTTTTTTTTATTGATAATTAAATCACTTTAGTAATTCATTAAAAAAAAAGTAATTGTTTCGATCATTATTGAAGAACATTATTTTGTTGAGATTAATTACTTTTTTGTTGATAGTTCATTAATGATTGCAATATGTTTACATGGATATGTCTTTTGACTAGGTGTCTATATTTTTGTTGTGTGACGTTTTTTTTGCCCTCTAAATGTGTAACGTTTTCTTCGCCCTCAAAAGTTTTAAATTTTTTACATAAAAGAAACATTTTCACATTTCTAAGAGTTGTTCGGTTCGATAAATTAATGACGGTTTACATATCATAAATTTATTAAAAAAATATTTTTTTTATATAAATATTTGTCGCTAGGAGCTAACGTTTAGGAGCTATATTGGTTTGAATTAAAAAAAAGCATGTTTTGCCTACATTTTTTTTTAGGGGGTTTTTTGATACAATATATATATATATATATATATATATATATATATATATATATATATATATATATATATATATATATATATATATATATATTTGAAACACACACGCATGTGTTTGTACGTATATTATACCCAGTTTTGAAAATTTAATCCGTGATATAAATCATTAGTTTGAATTCCGGTTAGTATCACTGAATGTAATACACACCAAGGTCCGCTGGCGGAGCTCATTCATTATTCAAACAATCCCAAGTAAACAGCAACACTGGGCGGCTGGGGTGATACCAGATTTATTAAAAAGGAATATCCTCATTTTTTATAAATTAAAAATGAAATTCGTATTTTCAATACATATATTCTCAATTTATTTTATGGCGATATTGAATTAGGTTAGAGGTACCATTGCAATCCCATGATTATTATAATATTTAGTTAGAAACAAATTACAGAAAATATATCATAATAGTTTTTTAAGCCTTCATGATTCATTTAATATTTATTTCATGATCTATTCTACTTAATTTTCCAAACTAATTTTTTGAGTTATAGAACTCAAAGAAAAAATGGCAAGTGCCAGAACTCCAACATAAATACATTTTTACAATAGATCTCGGGGCCACTGCCGTTTTAATCTGCAAGGTGGGTTATCAGGGTGTGTTAAACTGGATAGTGATTGAGCCAGAGAGTTAGGATGGAAAGAAAGGTTGTAATAGAATTTAAAAATTTAAGAGGTATGAGGTCGAGGACGTATGGTATGTTGAAATCATTGTGGAGGGTTTTATTGGATACGTAGTAAGGAGCATTAACTATAGTTCGGAGGACTTTGGACTGAAAGGATTGAATGCGTTTGATATTCGACTTTTTAGCTGTGCCCCACAGTTTAAGTCCATAAGTCCAAATAGATTTGATAATGGTTTTGTATATGAGAAGTTTGTTTTCGACGGAAAGATGAAATGTCCTGTTTAATAGTCTATACAGTTGGCTGAAGCGAGTCGAGAGGGTTCCACGTAAGTCTTTTGTCTAGGTAGAAACCAAGATACCGAACTGTGTCAGCTTTGGGTAGTGGAATTGATAGGAGGACAGGATTTTCGGCGGAGGGTAAAGGTTACGTTGGTGCATTTGTTTTCATTTACTTTGATCCGCCAATTATCGCACCAGTCTTCAATCAAGGATAAGTGGTTTTGGAGATAGGAAGCTATTAAAGGATCTGTATGGGATGAAAGGATAGCAGTGTCATCAGCAAATGTTGCAAGAAAAAGTATCAGGAGTAGTAGGGATATCTGCTGCGTAGAGGATATATAAAACTGGACCTAGAACACTACCTTGTGGAACACCAGCCTATATAGAATAGCAGTTAGAGTATTCCATTCCGCAGCGAACTCGGAAGGAACGGTTAGAGAGGTAGGATTTGAGGACTAGGAATAGTGATTGAGGTAAATGGGTTTTGAGTTTGAAAAGCAAACCAGCATGCCATACCCGGTCGAAAGCTTGCGCTATGTCCAGAAATGCGCCGGAGCAATACTGTTTGCTTTCAAGTGCTGAGGATGTGATCAACAACTCTGAGGCTTTGTTGGACAGTGGAATGGCTAGTGCGGAATCCAAACTGGTAAGAGGGAATATTTTGCGATTCAAGGATGGGTAGGATACGTTTAAGAAGGAGCATTACAAAAATTTTTGAAAGGATTGGGAGAAGACTAATTGGTCTATATGATGAAGGGTTGTTAGGAGGTTTGCCCGGTTTCAGGAAAAGGATAATGATGGAGTGCTTCCATAGCAAAGGGAAATGGGTTGTCCGGAGGATGCAATTGTATAGGTAGGTAAGGAATATGATTGCTTTATGAGGAAGTTGCCTGAGGATCTGTGAGCTTAGGAGATCATATCCAGGGGATTTTCGGGATTTTAATTTTTTTAGAAGGAATTTGACCTCAGAGGGGTTTATAGCTTTAGGAGGTAAGGAGAGAGGTATCGGTGAATCAAGGAGTTCATGTACCATTCTTGTGTGGGTGGGATTGGATTCAGGATGGGGAAGAAATATGCTGGATAGGTGCTGGGCGAATTCTTCGGATCTGTTCTCGTCAGAAGCCGCCCATGAACCATCTTCGCGTCGGAGGGGATGGGAGGTAGGTTGATATTTTAGGATTTTTTAGTGGTAGTCCAGAGGGAGTTATCTGAAGAGGAGAGTGAAGAAAGATAGGAATTATAGGATTTGGATCTGAAGGTAGCCATATTTTTTTTAAGGAGTTTGGTAAGGTAATTATCGGATTTCCGATCATCTGGGTGCCTGGTTCTTTGCCAAATGGCTCTGGCATGGCGTTTAGATTGGATAAGATCCAGTAGATCTTATCTTAAATTTTTTTTTCAAGAAGAAGTAAACACGTCGAATTAAAAAAAAAAAACTATTATAGAGTGCCAACGTTTCGACCATACCTGCTGGTCTTCTTAAGGGCCACAACGAACAAAAAAATAGAGGTGACAAAAAGTTTACAGGCAGATAAACTAATGACAAATGCATATATAAAAGAGCTAAAAGAGTAAATAGAGAAAGACATTGATATTATAGGTTAGTTTTTTATTGAAATATTTGTACAATCTGCCTCAATTAAGGGCAATAGGTGACAGTGCTAAAGATGTATTCATTCATACAATATATACAAGTACTCATACACACAAAATTAATGATAATAGAAGATACAAATAAAAAAAAAATAATAATTATAAAAATAAAATTAATAATTCAATCATCAAGAATAAAATGAAATAATAAAAATCAAGTATTTATTTATTTATTTATTGCCTCTACCCTTCAGGGTCATTGGCAATAAATAAAAATAAATACTTGATTTTTAAAAATCAAGTAAAAATTAAAATTAAAAAAAATACAAAAATAAATAAAGAAAAAGAATAAGATACATTCTTACTATATGTACAAAACAGACACACTCAGCCTGGGGAACCCCGAATCGAGCCTATTACCCCACTTATTGGGAGTCAAAACCAGACCCGTAGAGTTCCCAGCGCTGCTCTCTCAGCTGCATCACTGGTAATATCCAGTAATAGGATAGTTAAAAATATAATAATAATGTAAGAATGCCTATTGAAAAGAACTGTTACATAAACGTGAGCACTCTGTTATAGTTTTTTTTTTTACTGGAACGTGTTTATTTCTTCCTGAGTACATTCCACATCATGTTCTTCCTATATCATACCTAATACTCAACTATACTTTTCTCATTAGAAAAAGCTTTTGTTTTGAAAAATATTGAAATCTGTAAAAGCTAAGTGAGTACATGAATATGATAGAAACAAATAAAATAGAATAATATTATGACACTAAAATATTAATAAATAAATGAATACAATAAAAAAATATATATACATAATGTCATAAAGACAAAATGGCTGTGAAGTGAGGGATAAGAAGAAATGAAGGCTGAGAATGTGTTTGTAATATTAACGTTGATAACACTTTCAAAAGTAATCCGATTTTTAAAATTGTCCAAAATACTAAAATCAGCCAAAGACGGTTATAGAGAGTATCATGGTTGTGTAAGAACTTTGTTATACAACTCCGAAAATATACCTAAGAGTAATTTTGATAATTTATCATGCCTATAATATAACTTAATCCAATGTCCTTTTTATGCATTTCTTCTTTTTCTTCATAATACCAACTTTTTGATAAAACCTTAAAACACTTTTAAAAACTCTAGATAGCTCAATAAGATTCATTAGAACCTTTTAACTATGTCATAAACTTTTTTTAGTTATTTCGTTTAACGTCACTTTATGCTGCTAAGGCTAATAGGACGATGCTACGGTGGGTGTCCTAAATTTTGCCTATCCAGGTATAATTAGGATAGGGATCTTTAACGAGTACCTGACATCGCACAGGCTCGGGACCTCCATTTCACGTCCCTTCCGAAGGACGGCATAGCTAAGGATTTTTAACTCCCTTTAAAAAATCCTAAGGTCATCTGCCGGGCTGCGAACCCGCGATCTTGGGTTTAGTAGGTTGCAAAGCTAACCACTACACCACAGATGACGACTATGTCATAAACTTAAATGTACTTTAAAAACCAGCTGCCAATGTTTAAAATTCATAACAGTTATAGAAATAGTAACTGTAGTTACTATTTACATGTTAATCACTAATTGATAAAAAAAAAAACTTATTATATTTAAAAATGTTATTTATTCCAATTTACAAAGCAGGGCCAAAGAAAAAAAGATCCGAAGACCGTTACAAATTTTAACAGTAATCCTTATGTTTGAAAGAATGCCATTAAGTTGAAATAAATTCATTTTTACAAGTTTTATACAAACACTCTTATCAATAATGAAATAAGACTAAGAAGTAATAATTTAATGGTTTAGACGAAATTTGGTCTCTTTGTAAAAAAAAAAGACCAATTATTAAGCGTTCAATTATGATCTTTAAATCTAGTTGCAGATTTAAAGCCTTGTAGAGTGCCATATAGAAATGCCTCATGTTTGTGCATGAATGAGTTATTTTAGTCCCAAACAGGAACCAACGCAGTTAAATATTTAGCTCAGCGTTATATCACGCTGCTCGTCATATCAAAGGACACCCGAGTAATCTAAAAATCGATCCTAATCTGCACTGATATCCTCTGTGTTCTCAACCAAATCTATTCCGAAAATCCTCTTGATCGGAAATTCCTACCTCTGGAGAGAAGCTGTAATCCTTTGAGATCCGGGCTAGATTAGAATATTGGAAGCAGGTGGGAACGACTGGAGATAATAAAGTGCTGGAGAGGCTTTAAATTTGTAATTAATGAAATCTAAATTACTCGAAGTTGTATCTCGATGCTTTTGCTTATCCCAACTTCCTAGGGATTTGTAAGATTGAAAACAGTTTTGTTAAACTGGGCAGGGATAACATTTTATAAGATATAATCCCAATATAAAAAAAAAAAATAATTATACGCGTAATAAAATCTTAATTAACTTCAACTTCTTCTTATTCAATTTAATTTTATTTATTACATTTTGTAGATATTATACAAATGAATTTATAATCATCCATTATATCCCTGGAGTGAGGCAATTTGTAATATTTATTTATTAATTTTTTTTATCCTAATAATTTATTCACAACTGTACACAATGGACAACCTGTGAATGTGAAGTTACATTAAAAGCAACAGACATGATCAGGCATGAGGGAGTCAGCACCCAGTGGTACAAGCTCCAGGTGTGACACTAAATTATTAGGGATTAGACTAGGAGATCCCTCATCCACTTCCTTTTCAGCCTCCGTTGAGTTATGTCAGGAATTTGTACTGTTGCCATATTATTTGTTAGTGTGTCCACAAAGTTTTCATGAAATCGTCGATAAAGTTTAAAAATAGGGGTCTTAACTATCGGAATATGTAAGTCGGTGTGTAGCGTATCGTTTGACACATAAGGAGGGCAGTCTGTTATCAGTCTTAGGATTTTGGATTGAAATGCTTGTATTTTATGAATATGCGTTCTTTTGGCCGGCCCACTAATTGGCGATGTATACGCCCAGATGGATTTTAGCATGTAACTGTAAATGTTAAATTTCTGTCCTAAAGGTAGTTTTGAGCGTCTGTGAAGTACTGAGTATTGAAGTCCCAGTTTTAACTGTAACGTCTGTTTTTTTGTCTTGAAATGTGGGCCCATGCCAGTCTTTTATCGAACATAAGTCCTCAGCTTGTAATATTAAATGAAAAAAAAAAAAAAAAAAAACTCGTCCGATTAGCCATGGCAGCATAAAGTGACGTTAAACGAAATAAACAAACAAAATGAAAAAAAAAGCTTATTTAAGATAAAAAAATAAATACATAACTATAAAATAAGATTTAAAAAAATTACATTACAATTAAAAACAAAAAATTACAATTAAAAAAAAAGACATTTTTAAGATTTTTACCTTGTAGGTGGTTATTTAAATATTGATAACTAACTATAATTATAAAATTAATATTGCAAATAAAGTTAATATGTTAACACCTCAAATTAATTATTAAATGTTTCCTTACAATTTGACCATAAGCCAATTACATTAGATGATTTATAGTTTGTACTGACATTATACGATAATTCCAAATTTAACTGAAAAGTTTTTAAAAAAAGGTGGTTAAATATTTGTAATACGCATGAAATTGAACATATTTTGAATTGAAAAAAAAGTAATAATAATAAATGAATAAAAAAGTACTAATTTAGGAATTTTTTTGGAAACCATTTTTAATTTTACAAATATGCAGGAAGCAATGTTACCAAATTCGTGGCCTTAAACATAGATGGTAAAACCAATCTTCAATAATTTATTAATGAATAAGTGTTTAATGTGGGATCAACAATTATTGTATGATAGTTGACTATCGCTCTTTATAGTTGATAATATAAGAAGATGATCTGAGAGGAAAGAAAACACACGTAAAAGAAAAAAACTTTTTGGAGTTCCAACGCTTCCACCTGCCTTGCAGTTCTTTTTCAGGACGAACGAACAAGTCAGGAGAAGAGACGATCGTAGCTGATGTAAGGCCGATGGAAACGTCAGAACTTCAAAAAAAGTTAGTTGAACTTGTTTTTTCTTTCTCTCGACCGCATCCCAGATCATTCTCCTTATATTATCAACTATGAAATATTTTATCTAGACATGTATTTTCTTCTTCCTAACCACATCTCTGATAATCTCGTTTTTATTACTTATAATAACTCAAAGGAACACTGAAATATTTTAAATATTTATATCAACAATATACATCCTTCTTTTTTGAACATATATTATTATTTTCGCCAGGAAGTAAATATAAAAATTTAAAACCACTTGATTAAAAATTGAAATTGTTAATTTATATTAGACCCTGTCATGCATCACTTGAGGTGAAACCTGTTATTTCTTCAGTTCCTGTTACTTTCTCCAGGTTACTTACAAAAACATTATGAGGAGAAGCACATTAACTACAAAAGTTATGGCACTCAATAACTTTATGATATAAACTTTACGATGTTTTGATCGATCGGAATATCTAAGTTTTAAAGTCTAAAGTTGAAAGTTTTCGGTGTTCGGAAGATCGTTGGCCAAAAAATTATCTCGGGTAGGGAGGTTCATTTTGAACCTATTTAGGGTCACTTACCTATATACAAAGTCTTCTGTTTTTTTTGTTTTTTTTTTATGAATTTGTTTTGTAAAAATGGCCAAATCCAAACATTTATGCCTTACAACTCCGTTGTTTACTGATATATCAACGCCACTTTTTTTTTTCCTGTAATTACTAATACATTGTCCATGTAAAATAAAAAAGATATGTTGCAAAAAACATATACCAAAAAAATGGGAGATCGTTAAATCTTGTCAAAGGCAAAACTAAAACTTATGAACTCAAGTTTAGGTTCAATAAAAAAAATAAGTCAAATCAAAAAATTGTTTTAAAAACTTCTCTATTTAATACTCTTTAAAAAAATACCATTTGCAGGCACGCAGCACATCTAGTTTTTTTTTATTTTTTATAAAGTAACAAAAGGGTGCCACCAGCGCACACTGACAATAATAATGAATCGAATCATATTTTTTATGCAAAACGTAACAATTAGTTGTGTTTCTTTATAGCATAGGTTAAACCGCATATTTTCTCTTTCTTCCTCGGAATTTCGATTTTATCAGAGTAAACACTTTTGTAAACAAAAATTAGGGAACAAAATTAAACTTTGATAACCTATAAAATTAATAAAACCTATAAAATTAAATAATAATTTAACGCTATTATGGTATCACAGGTATTGCTCAAAATGATCTCCACTATTTCTAATACAAGCACGATATCTTTTTCTTATTTCTGTGGTAGTTGTTCTAAAAATAAATTCTTCCTTCATTATGGTAAACGCGGCATTGATTTTTTAAATTTTTTTTAAAAGCATACAATTTTCAACCATTTCCTCCCCTACTCCACCCCAACCCGACGCTATTTCGATGAAGTCTTTTTACTACTTTTATTTATTTATTAATTTTTTTAAAACATTTATTTAAAGAAAGTATTACAATCTGCCTCAATGTGGGTAATAAGTAGTATGGATGGCTTAGTGGATTCACAGAGTATGTACAATAAGAAATAAAAACAAAGAAAGTGAACAATAAATAAAAAGTGAATAATAAATAAAAATAAGTAAAGAATCTCAAAATATGTAATATAATAAAAATTAAATAAACAAAGTACCTCAAACTATACAATACATAAACTGAAAAAAAATTATAATAGTAATAGTAAAAATCTATAATAAAATAAAAAAATAAAATAAAATAAAAATTAAACTAAATCTTAAAAATACATTCATTCTTTATTTAAAATATGTTCACATCCGAGGGATTCCCTAACCAGACTTGTCCCTCCTTTACTACTTTTAGAGCTAAAGATGGTGAACAATTTCCAGCTGTCAGTCCTTTTTATTTTTGGAGTTCAAGGTTTAGTCATTTTTCGGTCTAATCTCCCTGTACTATTACGCATGGCTACCTTGAAATGGGTGAGGCCCCACCGAAATGTTTATCTTGCAAGAGTCTTTTAACAATCAGGCACATTGTTGACGAATGCCTATTGTACGAAATTAACTTCCAGCAGGAAAGGCTGGAAAGAAAGCTTCCGATAATCCTTTACTGATAAAATTATTGTCTTCATTAAACAATACGATTCATTTTAAAAAAATAATAAAAAGAAGAATTGAGGAATAGGACACTGGAGGCCTTGGGTGTTAAGAGTCCATAAAGAAATAAATCTAATCTAATCTATAGAAGTAGCCTAATTCTCTGACTGCCACATCCCCTTCTCCACCCTCCCCTCCCCATCTACCCCCTCCCCTGCAGAGTTGAAATAGGGATGACCTCCATGAATCTGATGAAAAACAAGGTAGACAACTAGCGGAAGGGTAATCAAATCACCTGAGGAAATTTACATCGCTTCACCTACTAACGAATCCTATCCCAGCAAAAATGCTGTTACATTTTTCATCTCGCACTCCAGTATTTGATAATCGTTCCGAGTCTGTTTCCAGTCCTTTCCAGCTCTGAGCAATCTTCTCCCACCGCTCTCTGGTTAATTACTCAATTTTGTTCTAAAATCGAGTTAAAAAAAAAAAAAAAAAAAAAACCGGTGGTCAAATTATTTTCTTCTAAGCACGACTAAAATTGTTCAAAGTATATTATAATGCCACTTTTACCCTACTGAACTCAAAAGTATATTGTTGACACTATTAACAACATAAGTACAAATGAATATTTACGTATTTATGCACTGGTTTTAAAACAATCAGCAATTATTTGGTTCATGTACGGTAGGTAATCAGTAGGGTTGTGAAATAATTATTTCCTTCGAGTAAATACAAAAAACAAAAAGCTTTACCAAACCTACTCGCCATTTCCTTCGAGTAAAACAAAAAATAGAACCTACTCGCCAACACCAAAAAAAAAAAAAAAAAATCCAAATTTATTCCAGGTGAACTTTCTCGTTATTGGAATGAAAAGTAACGCCTCCACATTTCATAAAAAAAAAAAAAATAATTTTCGTTCTTCGTACTTTTCTTAAACTTTTAACAAGCACTAGATTCAAATTATATCCCATTAAATTTTTAAATAAATATATAAAATAAGGGACAGTTGGTCGTTTTAATTCAAAATGAGTCTTAACTGCTACCCTCTCGCATACATAAGTTTATTACTAAAAAAAAATGAAGTGTAACCATATGTTCAGTCAGCAGATTAGGAGCAGATTTAGTTCAGTCATTGAAGATTAGAAGGCTACGATGGGCTGGTCATGTGGCTAGAGGATGAGACCATTCCTAAAATGCTGTTAGTGGACCTCTGTATGGCACGAGAAGAATGAGAAGACCGAAGCTAAGGTGATCTTAATAAATTAAGACGCGAAAAATATCCTGGGAGTGAAGAACTGGGTAGCGGCTGCACAAGACAGAGAAAACTGGAGAAAGCTGGTGGAGGAGGACTCGTCATCGACAGTAGTGTCACAAAATAAATAAATAAACCATATGTGCTTAGTGAGCGTATGTTTTTTATGACTTCGCATGTTTTGTGTTATTTTTTTCGGATAATACTTGATTAGAAAGGTATACGTTGCATGACCATATTTAGCGGAATGTGTAGGAGCTATAAAACATCATAGTACCTTGACAAGTATAATTATTATTGTAATTATTAAAAAAAAATCTGTACCAATACAACCCATGAAGGGTCTTGGGTTTAGTACATTGGTAAAGAGGTACTTTTACTTGGACAACTGTTGGTAAAGGAGGATATTTGGCCGAAACCACGCTCAACCGCCAGATTTTCTCCAACAAAAGGACCCAATTTATAGAGGCTGGGTGTGCCCCAGGAGGGTCTACCGACCTCAAAGTCGATCTAGAGGATGGTTCGCACGGGCGAGAGCACAACCTACCGGCCAGTCAGTTGTGATCACTTCCAAGTGTAAACTAGCGGTAGTACTATAGTGGTAGTGCACACCCTTCAATTGTACGGTTATGAAATCTCTATTTTTCAGAGCGAGACGAACACTTCAATCATGTCCCTACCGCCATGATATCTGTGTAGAGGATGAATAATGCTCAAATTGCTAAGAATCTGTAAGTGACTTCTGGATTCCGCTGGAATCGGTCTTCTAGTATTGGCTTCTTGTTTTTGAATAATGTAAAACTTACTGAGCAAAAATAATAGTAGGTTTGGTTCTTTCCTAAACAAGTTCCTGTAGCTGCTGTTATCTTCCAACGACAACTCTCTGCAAATGCTATTGGTGGCCGGGTGAATTCTGCCTCTTTAACCAGTCTCGAACCCACACTTTTCTCTTCTTGTTTTTAAACATTTTCAAATGATTCCTCATATCACGAACTAATACTTCACATACTACTTCCGTGGCTTTATATTATGCCATAACGAGAACAAGAGCGACGTAAGCACGACCAACAAAGGCATGAACTGGATAATCTCGCACCGGTAGAAATCGTATGACATTCACAGTATTCTCGCCCTGTTTACGACCCCGTGTGAATCCGCCTTACAACTGAAATGAGAGATTATAAATTTTCAGCCTTCAGTCGGACTCGAACTTGGGCCCGGGTATATGACAGTCAAGTGCCTTACCCAGTAATGCTATTATTTTATAATATACTACTATACCTTATTATTTAATAGCTTCCTTTAGTTTTTTTATCGATAAAAATGCTGTATTGAATAATACCATTGAGCATAATTTCATCCATGATATTTTAACCCATACCAGTGATTTTTACCTGGTTAAAATTGCATTGATTAGGTGTTTATAAAAAACATAAAAGCATAATTGGACATCTAAATTTTAATTTTAATACACGAGTTGGTAATCCAGACATACAAAGACGATTAAAAAACTTACGGATAATAGACTGCATCATCAGTGCTTGAAACTAAAGGCCATAGATAGTATATTTACACAGAATATCAAAAACCACAGTATTGACATTTTGATTCGGCAATAATTTTTAATCGGCAGAAATAATTCTATCGATTTCATCAAGTTGAATTTTAATTTTTAACCTTTAAAAGCTTATGGCATTGTGACAAACCTTATTTTGTTCACTTAATACTGTACATTTAAATTATTACTATAGTAAACTTTACTATTGTAAATATGTTAATGTGTGTGTATTTATGTATGTATGTGTGAATATATATATAATGTATGTATGTGTGTGTATACATATACATATATATATATATATGTGTGTGTGTGTGTGTGTGTGTGTGTGTGTGTGTGTGTGTGTGTGTGTGTGTGTGTGTGTGTGTGTGTGTGTGTGTGTGTGTGTGTGTGTGTGTGTGTGTGTGTGTATATACGTATATAACGTGTATAGAACGTACGATATTTTTGTTTACTTTATTTCTAGGATGTTTATTTTTTTCTGTTTATTCATTCTAAGTTTTTTCATATATTTTTCTTTCATTATAACTTATGATTACATCACATATATTTAAGTCAATTATTAGTATTTTATTTTATGTTGAGTCTGGTTTATTTTCTTGGTACAGCATGTAATTTTGTGAATTGTAAAAAGAAATTATATAAGAAATAAAGAAAAAAAAAAATAATAAAATGTAAAGCTTCCTAGAACTATTAGGATGATGTAGTTAAAATCAATAGCTTGACTATAACTCTGTTGCGAAACGGCGCCAGCCACATCTCGTTCGATTTTGAAACTTCTCTGGAGCCCACGCGCCACTATGCATTAATAGCTTTTTTGATAACAATTTAATTGAATAAAAAAAAATTTATTATCACTTTTTAGCTCTATATAACACTGAATCTTTGTAACTTCTCTTAAATGGCCCTTGCTACCTATCGGTGAATTTCTAAACTTCATTGCACACCAAATATTTGTTACTTTTTACTTTACTTTACTTTACTTTTGCAGGTTCTATCCCCCAATGGGTTGCCTGGTTAAGTCAAAGCGTCCCTCCACTTCTCTCTATCCCACCAGTCATCCTCCTCAAGTCCCCTGCCCGCCATTTCCTCCTCCACACAGTCCCTCCACCGGGTTCGGGGTCTTCCTGTCCTCCGTCTTTCTGGTTGTTCCCACAGCAGAATCCTCTTCGGCCACCTACGCTCTGGCATCCGCTGGCAGTGTCCATACCATCGTAGCCTGCTTCTTCCAATCCTCTCCGGGACTCCTTCGGTCACTCCCAGCCTGCCTCTGATCTCATCATTCCTGATTTGGTCTAGGCGGGTAATCCTTAGGCATCTCCTCCAGAAATCCATCTCTGCCGCTTGTAGTTTAGAGTTGAGCCCCCTCGTTAAGTGTCCAGGTTTCTGCGGCGTAGCTGAGGGATGGCTCAACAATACTTCTAAAAATTCGCCTTTTGTTGTCCGTTGAGATGATCGTGTTCCAAAGGACTGGGTGTAACATTCTAGTCACGCTTCTTGCCAGGCCAACCCTCCTCCTAACCTCGGGTTCTGACGTCCCGTTCCTATCTATTGTTGACCCTAGGTATTTAAAGGAAGCTACCTTCTTGCACACCTTCCCATTAATCTGTTGGTCCGCGGCCTCCTTGCAATTCACTGGCAGGTATTCGGTCTTATTAAAATTTATTCTGAGACCCCACAGACTGTATTCTTTTTCCAGGGCCTTTAACGCTTCTTCCAGGCCTTCTCGGTTATATGTGACCACCGCTTGGTCGTCGGCAAAGAAAAGGGAGAACAGCATATGTCCGTTAACGTCTATACCTTTTCTCTCCCATCGTGCGCTCCACTCCTTTACTGCCTGTTGTACATAAATTTTAAACAGCGTCGGTGACATACAGCAACCCTGCTTAAGTCCTTTGGATGCAGAAAAAGGCTCAGATACACGATATTACTTTTTTAATAGCAATTTAATAGAAAATGTGTACATTTTATTACTGCTAAACCTTCTTTGAACTATGAAAATGATATAGATAAAATTTGGTAGAGATTGGTTGTGTAGTTTTCGCGGTTAGTGATCACAAACGAAAAATAGCTTGTCCTTTTAAGTAATAGTATAGATATAGATAATTTTATCGAAATTATTCGTACATAGTCTTTACTTGTAAGGCTGTTGTTGCAATATTTTGGATTATTATTAGGTTTAGGCAGTGATAATTTATTATTTATTTAATTTAATATATTGAGTGTGATTGGCCCCACTACTCTGAGAGGCACTCAGGGGGAATAGCAAAAGAAAAAGTAGAGTTTGATCGGTAAATGAACATACAAAAAACTTTATATCGACAAAGATCAATTAAAAATATTACACAACATAGAACTATAGATGTTGAAGCTAAATTAATATTATTTTCTTATTGTTCTTATTAATTGATAAAGTATGCTGTGTATTTAGCAACCCATTTGAAATGGGCAGCACCGCTTTTAAGAAAGTGTTTCTCTCTCCAATATATATTTATTTACTCTGCTTGAACCTTATGAAACTCTATACACTAGACCTATTCCACGACGCTTCTCATCTTATATTTAAATCTTGCCCCTTTATATTCCTTTACATCTCTAAGAATAATCGTTGTTTACTGAATGACTCATTTTTGGTAATAAAATTTAACTTATATATTAAAAAAAAAAAAGTTATAGACCCACATCCAAATAACATATCCTTGCCAAAAATTAATACAATTGAAAATAATAAATTAAACATACAATACTTAAAACACATTAATACTTAATTTTAATGATTAATAATCTATATGACAATAGCCAATCTATTTATTGTGTCAATTTATTTTATAATCCGAAAGCGGCTGAACAAAAAAAAAAAAATTATTTATTATATATCTTTCTTTCTATAAATAATTTTATGGTAAGACGCCATCCAATTCGATAAAGTTGAGATTTAATGAAATACTACAACCCACTCTTTAAAAACCGAACAACGGAAAAAGGAAAACAAGCAATAGCATTTAGATTCGGAATGGGGTATTGCCTGGATTGATGGGAAATCCCATCTTAAAGGGATTCTTTTTACACCTGAGTCCATTACATCCCTTGATCTAATATTTCGAATAATCCATGATAAAAAGCTTTCCTTCAAATAATATTGAATTTATATTGTTAAAGATGTATAACTAAAAAAACCTTTTGTAATAATAAAATGTTATGATTAATTATATCATATATATATATATATATATATATATATATATATATATATATATATATATATATATATATATTATTCACACTAGTAGCGTTTCTATATTCTACATTAGAAAGTCCCTAGGCCATCTTCTTTTCATATGCCTAGAAGTGTTATCCGGAATGGAGTGGAAAGCTAGTTGGAAGACCAGTGGATTGGAGTGGATATGGAGCTTTTGAAGGAAAAGCATCTTTAGCAAATGGGTCAGTTCAGAGGCAATATATGAGACATTAAATGAAGATGTAGGTAGTCATAGATTCGCAATTAAGAAATAAATTTTTATTAATGCTATCGACACTTCGGACATCAATGTAAGCCTTTATCAGGGCTAGAAGAAAAACGAACAAATAGTTACGATAAAAAGAGAGAGTTAATGTAAAAAAGATAAGAAAAGAAAAACAGTATGAAAAAAATTAAGTTAAAAAAATGATTTTTTTTAACATACATTTATTGAAATTTACAACTGTACAAAATATATACATCAAGTAAATTTATTAAGTTCAGGAACATTAAGTTCTTTATGGATAAGTTAATTAGTGACCAAGTAAGGAGCATTGAGGATTTTAAGAAGGATTTTGGATTGTAAGGATTGAATACGAGATGAATTGGATGGTTTAGTGGAGCCCCAAAGCTCAACTCCGTACGTCCAAATAGGTCTAATCACAGTCATATATGAATCGTTTGTAATTAATTTGGAGCTTTGAACGTTTGTCTAGTAAATTTTGAAGTAGTCTGAAGCGACGGGCAGTTTCTTATCGTTTTAGTCTTGTATGTGGATTCCAAGTTAGTCGCTTGTCGAAGTGGAGTCCTAGGTAGTGGATCTGTTCAACAGGTATTAGAAAAAAAAATTTTTAAATAAATAATTCGAATAAGAGGTGGCGTTAGTAACGTTTTTTTATTTTTATTTTTTTGTAAGAAAATAGTTTTAAATCCAATTTTAAACCGATTCCACCTTTAAGTAGTTGGATATTCCTTGACTGATATTTATTTTTTAATTCGAAAGTTCAAGACCTCGTGGCCATTGTGCTATGTGTCTTGATAGAAATCAAAGAGGTTTAACGAGTTTTATACTCTCAACCTTTCTATGGCCTAATATATCGATAACAGATTCATAGCTATCAACAAAATAATATTGAAAATTTAAGCAACTTTCGATTGATTTCAACGGACACTAATTTACACAACAGGAATTAGGCCTATTTGCACATACGGAAATGTGCTCTTGGGCTCAAATAAACCTTCTAATTTTTCTAGTAACCAATCATTACAATCCAAGATCCTTCGCGCAATCTTCACCGCTTCTTACTTTGTCACCAATAAACTTACCTATAAAGATCCTAATGTCTCATATGTTGTTGATTTAGCCCAAACCAGATTCCTCTCCCCTCATAGTAAACTCCATAACTATACAAATCGACTAGTCTCTCAATAGGTTTCACATTCTATTCCCAGAACCTATAAAAATGTCTGGAAAGAAGATAGCTTCGAGACCTTCTATTATAGGACTTAATAAGAATCTTTATAGAAATCAGAAAAAAAAAAAAAAAATCTTTGTATTGAATTTATTTTTATTGACATGGACTAACCTAGAAATGAGATAGGGCCTAGTCATAAAATATTATGGCTCCTGTGTTTAACGATCGATTAACCTTAAATTTAGGAGGGAAAATCGCTGTGCTTTATCAACCTATATAAACTTTATATCACTGGGATGAGATGTTTAAAATTCGTTATGCAACTTCGCTCAGATTATTCATAACAGTAATTTTATTTTTTCATGAAAAACAATTGTATGTATATTATTTTATGAAACATTATTAAAAAAAAATAAAAATAAATTTCTCATTTACGGGGAAAAACTATGGATTATAGATATGTCTATCTTAAATCTGCTGCTTTTTTATTTACATTTTAGAATCAAAAGGATCAAACTACTTTAATTAATATTCAAATCAATTTAATGATTAATGATTATTTGAAATAAACAAAGTGGAGAAAATAGGGGTGACTTATTTAATTCAAACTTATATAGCTCCTAAACGGTAGGTCCTAGCGAAAAATGTTATTTAATCCTAGACCAGGCGCCATCCTGGAGTCACCTATCCGTAAACGCGGTTGACTTTGTCAACCACTACCATTTTCTTTACCTTCTGGGAATATATTCGGTCCTGAACTAGACTACGATGTATTAACATCTTTCTTGTTCTTTTTGTTTCTTGTTGTAATGGGGTTAATATATCCTTAAAGTAATAATAATTTTTGAATACGCTTTTATTACCTTAACCTGTATGTAATCCTTTAGCGTTTTTTTTATAAATATCCAGCAATCTGATTAACTTAAAAACTTGCAGACGTTCCAAGGGCTAATGACAATACAATAATAGCACAACTTTGTTCTAATGTTCTCACTTAGTCTAGTTTAAATTGTCCACAAAATGGGGGGTCTGCATTGCAAAAGGAGGCGTAGTAGGTTTATTTTTTTTATATGGTCCAGATGGGTCCTGAGAATGAATTTTAAAAAAAGAAACTAAATTTAATGACGGGAGAATGTTTGGGAGCAAAAAAACCCACACCTTTTGGACTTTTTTCAGATTTTGAAAGAAACATGCTTTCAATCGAAAAATGTTATATTATAAAAATTAAAGTTTATTAAATTGTGCAACAATTTGTTAAATTGTTTATAAAGACATTCCTTAAACTGAATTTGATTTAAGCGTTTAGTCACAATTAATTTTCAAACATCGACGAAGTTTATCAACTTTCACAAAAAGTTAGTTTTAGTCATGTACAATAGTCTATAACGCAGTAATGGCTAATGCAATAAAAAAAAAAATTATATATTATAAGTTATAGATAATTATATTTTGTGCAAGATATGCTTTTAAAAGTGAAAATTTGTCCATTCCTATTCTGAAATATGTCAAAAATCAAAAAATTGTTGGTTGATTTTGGATTAACTGTATTAAAATTGCCAGCAAATCACGAATAGTACAGGGGAATCAGCTTCGAACCTTTAACTCTAAAAATTAAAAGATCTGGCTGCTGCAAATTGTTCACCACACTTAGCGTTTTAGTCAAGTTTGCTATAAAAGCGTTTAGTTTCTAGTATAAGCTAAAAAAATATATGAGAAATGAACAATTATTTATAAGACATGAAATATACTGTTTTTTTTTTGTTTTTTTATAACGTTATTATTATAATTCTTCATCAGTCATTTCACCACGTTCTTCAAAAGTTTTCTCAGTTATACATTAAAATTTTATACCATTTTTTGAAATATCGTATGTCGTTGAAATAGTCTGTCGTAGCCCACATGTTATCATCCTTTCCAAAGAGAAATTCTTGTATTTAGATATTCAATTACGAAAAGTCGTACACATGCTCACTAGACTGAATTTAAAAAACGTATTAAAGAGACAAGGAAAAGTCGGGGAAAGGGTATTAGTGACCTGAAGCTAATGGGTCCGATTCCGGGAAAACTATAGAGGAAAATATCCGGGTAGTGGAAAAAAGTAACCAGCGAGCCTGGTCATGGGTTAATCAATAATTTAATCAAATTTGCAATCAATAATTAATCTAAACAGAGAGAATATAGGGTTTTTAAACGTGACTTTCATCATTTAAACCAATAATTAATAGGTACGTTCTACAGCGGGGTAAAACGGCCAAAAATGGGTAAAAAACTCAAATTATCAAGAGGAGTCGTGCTATAAGCATGAAATCTTGGAATCATATATTTCACGAGGAACTAAATAAAATGAAACCATAATCAGCTTCACCAGGTGATCAGAAAGGGTCAACGTTTTCAGTTTAAAAATTACATATAATAAAATTTGTTATCGTTATTTATATTTTGTGAGGTGCTGAATCGAATGAAATTAAATATATAGCTATATTACAGATCACAGTTTCTTGAATTAGGTTAAATTTCAATGTTTATTTAAATGTAACAAATAAATTCATTCCCTGAAAGAATATAGTGGAAGCCGGGATTTATACTTATAACACTGACACCTATACTTCAATTTACACCCCCAACAGAGAGCCTAGTTCGGTGGAGCTTTTTTTGAAATACCAAGTAAAATGAAGATAAATTAAGTTTACGAGACAGCTAACTTTGAAATTCCTAGCAGTCAAGGTTATGCCCTAAATTAACGAAATAAAAATCGCCCATAAGCCTGTACACATCAGTAGTAAATATCAAAAAGTTTTGAAAAATTTTGGCAAAAAATTTAATCTCATAATAAATTATTTTAACAGAACTTTAAAACCGTGTTATTTTCTCAACTAGAGACATGGGCAACTTCAAGGACGTGTACAGATCCTGGTAATGAAATAATCGAAAAATCATTTCCAGAACCTTATGCTACATTTATTTAGGTATTCAAAAATAACGAACATTATTTTCAAAAAATCATCAATTTTTTTTTTTTTTTTTTTTTTTTTTTTTTTTTTTTTTTCATTTTTGCCCCACTGTGCACCCCAGCGACAAAATTTTATATTCTCTATCAAATTTCTGATAAGGAAACTTTCGGCAAAATTTCGATCTTTAAACCTCCAGCCAAAAGACATACCCATGTCAAAAATTTAGTCCCCTTAACATCAGTCTGAAAAGACCATTTTTCTGTAGACTATGCCCAATCATATCATACAGTCGCACACAAAACATGCTGGCATGTATTTTTTCTCGGTTTACAGGGTTTTCCTTCCCCATTGACTTGATTTGCAGCCTTCAAATAAACGAAGTACTAAACATTTTGTAATCTTTGTACTCTCCATCATACCGCCAATTTAATTGTTTCATTCCATGTACATCATTGTTAACCAATGAATACATTTTTTCCTCTTTATTTCAGGATCTTTTTCAATAGCATTTTTATTCTAGTTATTATATTAGATTTTAAATTGTTTGCTCTTTTGGAAATTATTTTTCTACAGTAGTACATCACTGGAAGGTATGAACACTGGGCAAAAAAAGTGTGGAAACACCAAAGTTTTACATTTATGTTCCTCTATTTTTTTTTTTTTTTTGTTTCCAACATTTTTTTTTTCGCTTTCCGCTACACTGTTTGACGGTCATCTAAGCCAAAAATGTTAAATCGACTTTCCTCCGAGAAAATAACAGATTCCCAGAGTGATGGAGGCTTAAGTACATCTCTTCAACAATTTCCAAATGGCGTTAACGTTTTAACTTGCTAATGAATGGTTTCTTCCTGGCAATTTGACCATATAAACCACTTTTCCGTAACTTCTTTACCATAACCCAAGACAAGTTTGCAGGCTAGTGCACAGTATGTCAGTGACAGTTTTCAAAATTTTCCGATTGAGCAATTTATTAATTTTTGGTGCATGCCCATTCCGTTGTTTGCTAGATGCACAGCCAAATTCTGTATATAATTTTAGATACTGTACCCTCGTTTTTACTAACAGTCCTCCCAATTTTCGTTGCCTTGATTTCGTAAGGAAACAATTAACTCGTTGATGGCTTTTGGCACTTCCATCATGAATGCTAATATCAGACTAAAAAGATTTTTAATAATAATGCTTTGTTTCAGACCATTGTCCTTAAAGCCCATTTCGAGTATAATCTATTGTGATTGTTAAAATGTTTTGTTTCTTTTATTACATAAGTGCTTCCAGACTTCTTCTGCTGCAAGGGTATATTTTTTTTACTTCAACGTTTTCTGTTGACTGCTGTTGACATGCATGCAATCATAGATTATGTTAAAATTAAATACTAATGTTTGTTGAGTAAGATACGTAGTTTCACTATGGAAAATCACCTATTTTAGACAGGAGGAGCATAAGCGTAAGACTTTAGCAAGTGTTTTTGCCCAATGTAAGTATCCTTCTAAGATTATCCTTTGTAGAAAAATCTGAGATTCAGACCAGAGCAACCTCACTTATCTAAGTTAAGAATAAAATGATGACAATGAGCCTGGTAAAGGCGGCGGAAGGGTGTGGAAGGGTGGAGTGATTCGATTCACATAAAAGAGTTATATCGCTCAGTGAAATACGAGTAAAATCTAACGATATGCGATTCATACCGAATAGCTACATATTTCCTTGAATTTCTTGATTTTATTGTTAACCAAATGAATGATTAAAATATTTATTTAAATCAGAAAAAAATACATTATTTTTTTTTTTTTTATTTCCTCGGTTAAAAGTTTAATTTTTCTTTAGGTGTTTATTTAGTGTTAATTGTTCCCAATGTTATCCAGGGTATATGAAAAGTATTAGGATTACTGAGAACATTAATTAAATAAAAGCAAGCATTATTTAAAAAATATATATAATGAAATAGGGGTGCATCCATTATCAGCGAATTTTTCCGCTGTGAATTCTCCCCACGATTATTTTCGTCTTTGTGTGTGGGACGCTTAATAGTATAAAATTAAAAAATAACTTATTTTGATAATCTTCCGACAAGAACTGCTATTGGCTTTGAATTCAGCATAAATTTATTAACCCATGAATTAAAAAATAAATAAATTGTACAACGTTCCTTCTTTGAAACATCAAATATTCTCTACTATATAGATCATAATTCACTGTGTTGGTTAACTTGATATTTTCTTTAGTTAAATAACTATTTCTTCATTGCTTGTGATGAAGATTTTAGAGATCTTCTCAACTAAACTACAAGTGAGGCTTTCTCTTCCAAAAAATTCTTTTTCATTCCATTTCATAGCTCCTTGATCACAACCATCCCGTTCGTCAGATCACTTCTTAAATTTACTGAACTACATAATCTATTTAAATATATTTTGATTATTTTACTACAATTTTAATTATTCATCAATTGAAACATTTTTTATTTATTTATTAATGTGCACAATATATGTTTTTAGGCCATTTAATAAAAAACTTCGAAATATTCTGACACCACTGCCTGTTTGAGTAATTTTGTTTCAATAGTAAATCTATAATTTAATTTAATAATATAACACCAACTTTTCATTTCCATATTTATTGAATTTTAAGTTGCTCAATTTGCGGTGAACTAATTTCTATGAAGGCCTCAATTAGTTCGTTATCCTCAGAGTTTTTAAATCTATTTATTTTAAAATTTGAAAAATGTTATGATCAGTTAAAATGTAATTTTGAACAGAAATTTTCATGCTTCGAAAAATTGCACATTTCTCAAACTTTTTTTTTTTTTTTTTTTTTTTTTTTTTTTTTTTTTTTTTTTTTTTTTTTTTTTTTTTTTTTTTTTTTTTTTTTTTTTTTTTTTTTATGGCTATGTCTTTTGGCTAGGGTCCATAAATTTTTGGTGTAACTTTTTTTTTTTTTACTCATTTTGACATGTTTTAGCTCTGTTAGTGTTGTTTGGATCGGAAAATTGCCGTGATTTTCCTAATCAGAAATTTAATAGAGAAAAATTTTTGTTTCCTAACATTTTATGCTTGTACCTACCGTTTTGGAGCTATATTGGTTAAAATGAAAAAAGTCACGAAAGTAAACCTTTCTTTTCCTTTAATTTCCTGTATTTCGAATTATCATTGATTGTTGATTTAATTTAATCATTAATTTAAGTAATTCATTAATTTTTAATTTCTAAAATGTACATTGGGAAAAGCAGTATATTATAGACAGGCATATCCATAATCTATTGTTTTCCCAGTCGGGGAGAAATTGAATAATTTTTTTCAGATATAGGAAAAAAATTATTAATACTTTAGATTTTAACAAACTGATTAGAGAGTAAGTATATAAGAGGGTATATTCGCAACAGTATATGTAAATATTTTGACATGGATATGACATGTCTTTTGGTTGGGGATCTATAGTTTATTATTATTATTATTATTATTATTTAAATATTTTATAAGCAATAAATTTATTAATACATTTGCTAATTCATATAAATGAATTTCCAGTAACATTTTCGTTTTACGTACAAGTTCCATAGCAATCCGAATGTATTAACCTAACTCTATATTTTACTTTATGGGGCGCTATATCAGATGAACTGGACCTCTGCCAACACGACATGCCAAGGCACCTCTGCCAATTCTTTGTCCATTGAGCCCAAGATGGTTTAGCGGGGGGGCAGAATAAAGTATGATACGATTGTTAGCTTAGGGTATGTTATATCATCTGATATGCTTTTATTACTAAACCTTACATATTATTTTTACACAGTGACGCAGCTGAGAGAGAAGCGCTGTGACATCTTTAGTCGGGTTGGGGATCCCTCAGAATGGTTTGTATTGTAAATAAAGAGTGAATGTATTTAAAACTTTTAGATGGCCTTGTAAAGTTATAATATTTTATAATCACAGAACATCTAAAAAATATAACTACCGTTAAACAGTGTGTTTAACGCCCGATGGGTAAAACAAGATGTAGATGGGAGGGTTACGCCAGGACATATCTTGAGGGCTTTGGTAAAAGAGATAAATGGAGGTGTGTGGTCAGATATTAGTTGTTTAGGCATCGAGCCTTCAGGTCCTCTAAGCCATATTATTATTTTTTGATGACTGATAATATAGTATCAAATACAAGATAATTATATCATGAGGGTAAAATTTTAAAAATTTGAAATCAAGAAATTATTAAAACTTTTGGCTTTGTCAGGAAATACTAGATAGTTGGACTGTATTAAGAAATATTAAAGCTTCGTACACACGGGGTGGAAAGCTAGCGTATAGTTTAGGATAGTATGTCTACAGCTGTGTGACCGTTGACTATAAATTTCCCTCTTAAGAAATTTACGAGATATACAGAGTAAGTACCTCTTAGTGAAAAAAAAAAAAAAAAAAAAAAAAATGCTGAAACTGAATCAAAAATCAAGAAAAATGCCGCATACCATACCTTTATATTCCAATCCGTAGCAAATATACGATAGTACATACACTTTTTTGAGGAAACCACGTTGTTTACTATAAAAACTATAATATGTCCACTTTGTTTAGACATTTTTCAAATTTTGAACACATTTTCAGATTTAGCAATAAATTTTCTATAAGATTGGAGTACATTTAATCTTGAATTATACAAACTTGGGACCTAAAGAGCAGCTTGATCTTCACCTTATTTAGGGAAATTACAATGCCTTATAATACTTCAACGCTCACCGTTTTCCGAAAAAAATTATCCACAAAACTGCAAATCTTACAAAAACTTGCAAATTTAACCAGTTTTCTTAAAGTATGATCAAATTTATGATCCGTATTGATTTCATGGAGAAATTTACTTTTAAAATCGGAAAAACATGGTGTTTTAATTTAGTATATACAAATCAGTTACTTGTATAAATAAGACATTATGATAATGGCTTAATGTAAATATGCATTTTAAACATAATAAACTCTTCATTGGAATAAAAGGAAAAAAAAAAAATTATTGTTTAATGGAAAAAAAAAATAAAAAAAAATAAAGAAGGCAAAACTGTCTGTTTTATGTTATTACATTTATTTATTTAGGATTTATTCTAGTAGATTTTCAATGTAAGTTTTAAAACACAATGATAATGAACATAGACCTCAATTTTGCAGTTGGCTTATGAATGCAGATAATAATGATTAATCTGAAAATGTGGTCAATATTTGAAAAATATTTAAACAATGGAGATATTACAGATTTTATGATTAAAAAAACGTGGTTTCCCCAAAAATAAGTCTTTGAATTATCGGAGTGGAATTGAAAGGTAAGGTCTGCGGCATTTTTCTTCATTTTTGATCTAGTTCCACCCATTTTTTTTTTTTTTTTTTTTATACTAAGAGGTACTCACCCTGTATATTCATCCAGCCACCAACTTCACCTCTTTTATCATAAAAATGGATTCGTTGCTCTTTATATGTTAATTATATGATGGATCTATAAGTGTAAAATAATTTTGCTCTGTTTAAGAACCTTAAATATGTATGTAAGGCTTTCTTGACCATTATGCAGCGTTGGTCTGAAAAATTCAGTTTTCTGTGTAACGAAAGAATAATTATTATATAAAAAGGTCTTGAGAAATTGTCAACACCAACTTTGTCTCATAATTATTCGTTATTCTGTCTCCAGACCCTTTCAGACTCCAATAATAATTTTTAAGCTTTCAAGGCTTACGAATTTTGATTTTTGTATAACTTAAGAACGAAAAACCACTTCATTTTCCAGGATGTCCTCAATTACGCACGGATGTCAAGAATTTTACAATTCTGTGACAAGTTTGTTGTTTCAAGAGACCGATCACGGAACTAAGAAGTGTTGCGCAATCGCTTTTACTTTTTCAGAGTGTAATCTTAAAAAAAATATTGGCTGAGTTAATAGCATTCAGCGTTTCAGATGATAGTCGATGCCAGAAGCTGTAGGTCTTATACATATTCAAAAGGTAATTTACTGCATAAATTTATCAGCCTTCGATCCTAAGCCCTGCCTACATGCATACATTTTCTCTTCCTCAAATTTATAGTTATTTCCTTTTACTGTTTTAACAACTTCCATCATGCCGGCGAAATGGAGGAGTACCTGAACTAAGGTTATTCGAAGCAATCGCATTCGCCTCGTCCAAAAGGAACTTTTGAGTTAATGCTGTTAGACTACTAAGATAGTTTCCGAGTTGTATTAACGAAGTAAAACTATATTTATAAAGAATGATATTAACGTTTCTTTAATCGAAAAGTTTTTTTTTTTTATTATTATTTATTGAAATTCACAACTGTATATATTATAAAAATGTAATACATCATGTAAATGTGATGATAAAGCTAAAAATGAAACGTCACTTGTTTATTTTAGAAACTACCCATTTGTAGCACTTACAAAGGTTTCATATACTGTTTTCAGATCTGCCAGGATCTGGCGATTTTTTGAGACCGAAGGACATCCTTGGCCACTCTCCTTTCACTATTAGAATTGGTTTTCTTCCTTAAAGATGCTGTTTTAAAATGGCGGAAGGACATCTATGGACCAAATATTTAAATATTAGCTTTCGTCCTTAAGGATGATGTTTTGAAATATTCCAGGATTTAACGGTTTTTAAGTTATTTAAAGGATATTCCGCTATTGTTGTCCTTATAAGGATACTGTTTTAAAATAATAGAATATTAAACAATTTTAAGATGGTGGAATGATATTCCGCCATTGTTAACCTTAAGGAAGGTATTATTTTAAAATAACAATAGAAATACTGTTAGTAGTTGGTTGATATCCGTATATTTAGTATACTGATTTTGCACCCTTGAATGAATTTTTTTTTTTTTTTTTTCCTAATTTTCCAATTCATTTTGTGTCCAATCCTTACAATCTAAAATCCTTAGAAAAATCCTCATTAGCTCTGTATCTATCCTAAAAGTCGAATAATTGTTATTAAAATAATAAATAAAATTAAACTACAGTGGACGCCGCTTATAAGACTCATGGGTTATAAGGTTCAGCCGCCTATAAGACTCAGACTCGACTTGAACGTTCCGGGCGTATCCAAATACACACAAAAAAAGTCGGTTATAAGACTCGCCACTCCGGATATAAGACTCAGTTTCTCCGAAATAAAGAAAAAAAAAAATTGTAACGTTTCACAAACTGTATTGGGCAGGATTTTAAAAAATAAACCAGAAATCGAAAGTGAAGTATTGCAATATAAATCTCAGAGTCGGAAACGGAAAAAGGGGGGAAAGAACTCTAATGTTGAATGCTCGTTATAAGAATGGTTTCTAAAAGTTGGGAATAAGGATGCTCGCGTTTCAGGAACCGGTGGAGAAGACAGCCATCAACCCCTACGCGCGCCAGAATACCTGTTTTAGTTGCTACTATTCGAGGGAAAAGGTTATTCTCCTTCCTTTACAGAAAAACTCTCGTATTTTGGCAGTTGACACTTCACTAAAAACTATGGATTAATATGAATGCATAGGTAAACTAATCCCTTCCTCATACTTGAATATGTTTACAATTAAGACTTGATGTTAAGCCATTATCAATTTTATTTCAAAACTATCTAAAATATTTATGACAATGAGGCGTATTCTGAGGACCTGATCTGTGAGTCTGTCATGAGATGAGCCGGGAGCAGCAGTTCGTCGAATGTCACGAACGATGACGAAGTTGACAAGCAAGGAACTGATGAAGTGACGTTTCCACCTTCACACTCTGAGGTTCTACGGACTCTAGGGGTGTTGAGGAGAGCTGTCCAGCACCAAGGGACCAATTTTGAAAAGCATTATGATTACGAGCGATACATTCTTGAAATACTAGGAAATAATTTTAAAAAAACGTAATTTTTAAAACCAACGTAAATTATGTTTGAGCATTATCTTCAACTCATACACGCTATATTATAATAACTGATAAAATAAAGTTTTTTTCGTAAATTAAAGAAATTTTTAATATTATTTTTTCCTTTTCGCCTATAAGACTCATCCGCCTATAAGACTCACTTTTAGTTGGTCCCAAAGTGAGTCTTATAAGCGGCGTCCACTGTATTGGGTCGTTAAATGTAATGTCCATTTTTACAGGTTTGGTTTATTTCGTTTAACGTCACTTTAGCCATTTTTACAGGAAATTATTATTTAGTAAAACAAAACATATATTTATTGAATATATTTCACCTCAGTTTCTATACATTTTTCCCAACATGTTATCTTTTCAATCCCTGAGCTAAAAAAATCAGGGTTTCGTAATGAAACGAATTCAGAAAATGCGATTTTTATTGAGAGCCATCTTGAAAAATTATACTTATTAGAAAGTTGTCTAAATTTATGAACAGATAGTAACAATGCAATTATAGTTGACTGTTAAGTATGCATAGAGAATAATATGATCAAGGATGCAGCTAAACATAAACAACACGTCCAAGTAAAAATACTATGACTGTGTGCCAACTTTTCGACCTACCTTGTAGGTCTTCTTCAGGGTTAAAAGAAACAAAAAACTAGATGTGACAAAAAAACAACAACAGACTTATATACAAATGACAAATGCATAATGTAGAATGACATGGATAGTGAAAAAATATATACTTTTTCTTATATCAGCTTTTTCGATTATTGTACATTTCCCTCCCTCATTCCCAAATTTCCATCTTTTTATTTACTTAACCATTCCTTGTGTCCCCGTTTATTTTTCATTTATTATCTTTTTATTCACTACCCTGTACATGTGATAATTTTTTTATTTGGTTTTTTTTTCTGTATCATTCCTGTCTTGTACTTATCTTCACCTTGCTTCTTTGTATTATCTCTGATTTATGTATCTGTTCTTTTCTACAGCCTTTATTGTAAATGTATTTTTTCTCTATCAAAAGCGAATAGAATGTCTATATTATCCATATCCATAGTGCAATGAAAGAGTGAAAGTAGGTCGATTAATGAGGGTTTTTTATTGATAAGGTTTTGATGCAAAAGTCAATATTATTGTAACGATGTTGATGCGATGGTTTCACTTCCAGGTTAAAAAAGAGAAATGATTTATTCTTGTTATTGATCAACAGAAAAACCTTACGGTATGTGGTATATCGCTACAAAGACCTTTCGCGAAACCGTAATAATATTTCATGCATCTTGGGCTGCCTAGTGTCCTTATTTAAAATTAGAAAAAAATATATCTAAAATCGTGGGTTAAATATGCAAACTGTCTAGTAAGAAGTAAAATTTGGTGTATTTAGATGGCGATTAGACAGACCTGAATGGTATTTTTTCTTTGGTCTACCAACTCCTCACTGATTTATTTATTTTTTAACCCTGGGAAACTTAGAAATCCTGATTCAATGCTTCTGAATATTTCACGAATAAAATTATTCATTACGACGCTGATTTCTAATATAATGGAGATTTCTTTAAACCTAGAAATCATTACTTTTATTTTAAACCTTACTGGTTCCAAGCATATGACATAAGATTATCCTAAGTCTTCAAACAAGTAGATGCTTTTAAGACAGTTTAACTAAGACCTTCTGGGTTGCTCATAATTGTTAGTACAAGTCATGGAGATGCCAAACCAATCAAACTGAACATTTATCTATTTCAGGAATTCAGTTGTGAATTTCAATACATAAAAAAACAATTAGTCTAAATATGTTATTATAAAAGACTCACCGTTCTTTTTATAAAACTTGACTTCTAATTTGAGCTCAGTCTTGGATTGAAGGCTGTTCTCTATTCGACTTTTGTCTTCGTCGCTGGTCTCAGGGCCGTAGAGGAACCTGCAGGCGCAGGACTTCTGCATGATCTGCGCCCTCGGCCAACCGGTCAGCTCGCAGAAGCCGTCAGAGCAATACACAATCGGGTGAAGAGTCGGAACTTGGGCGTTACCCAGAACGAAGTTACTATCTGTAAAATAATAAAGCTGAAGTTAAACTTCAGAATAGCGGAAAACTAAATCATACATGTATTTATAAAAATAGTGTGTTTAAACTAATATATACTATTATATAAAAGCCATTTTTTATTGTTCATCACTAGGGCTGTGAAATATATGCAATAAAAACTAAAACATATGCACACATATCGCTCATTTGCTGCAACAACGGCATAACTCTTCAATTTTGCAGTAGGACAGTCTTGTGAATAAAGTACAGGATGATCTGTTGACATACAATGGTGACATCCTGCTCTCTCTTAGTGAATAGTTGAAGCTCAAATATAACGTTTAAGTGACTAAAACTACATAGGCGAATGGTTCATTATACAGTCAACAGCTCGGCATAAATAAAAAGCTTGTTTTTGAGTTATATCGTTATTGCAACGAATGAGTGATATATGCAAATATATTTGGTAAAATATGCATATTTATAAAACACCTAAAATATGCAACTATATGCATTACTTAGAAAAAATAAATGAATTGCAATACACAAGTGCAAATTAAAAAAAAAAAAAAAATCACAAAGGCATGGCGAAAAAAGAAAGGTATGTCACCTCGAACTGAAGTACAGTAAACATCGGTATTGAAACCTGAGTTTTCAGATCGGTTTCTGTAACAAACATTTTTTTTTTTTATTTTGATTTCTTACAATTGATTTATTTTTGCTTTTGCTGTTTTTATGTGCTATGTCAATAAAAATCGTGCAGTAGGTTATACACCTTTATTAAAACAAACACAATACAAAACGTCTCGATAATCCTTAGAAGTCCCACGTACCATATTTTCCAACAAAATCTTTCATCTTTGCAAGAGAGGTTTTCGACATTTTAAGTGTACAAAAATATTTAACGAATGTCTTAGCGGACATTGGGTGAGAGACTGGGTAATAGAATGGTGTAAGGAAGAAAGAAAATAAGAAAAGTGAAGTAATATCGCGTATGAAATTCAAAACTGACACAACTCAAAAACCTGCATTAAGAAAATGTAAAATTTTCAGTCTAGTATGAAATATCGAAAGTGTATCTGAATCATCTTTTAATCCCAAACGCAAGTGAGATGTATCAGGGGATCTGAGGTTAATTTAGTACATTATGGCCATGATGATAAATCGTAAACACCTATTTTCGAGTTGTATACTTTTGAAATACATGTGCAATATTTTAAGTATCTGAGTGGAGCGAGAAGAAGATTTTAATCCGATTAAACAATTCCAAGCAAAGCAATTGGTATCGGATGTAGGAAAAAGGGAAGAATCAGAGCCTGGACACACATGAACTCATTCATTCAGCGGGAAAAAAAGAATAGGATGAGGTCCCATAGTTTTTTTTAATTTAAATTTTATTTTTTAGTTTGCTCAAAAACATAAACAATTTCAATTGTCAAATGCTGATATGCCGAATGTGCTGAAATTACAGTTCAAAATTTGTAAAAATGCATATTTATAGCAAAATGTGCACAAATATGCAAAATAAATATATCTAAGTTGCTTTTTTTTTTTTTTTTAATAAAAGATATACAACTAAAAAAATGTCATGAAATAAAAAGAAAATATTGGTGATCAATGTGTTGCTCATATGAAACAATCCTGCTGCCGCATACACCTGGCCAGATTAGATTTGTTGCCTTCTATAAAAACACCAGTTAGAACTGGTACCATAAAAAGGCTAACATCGGCCAAGGACGGCCATTATGTGCTCTTATCGCAATCGCAGCAGCATGTTTAATCCTTAAATGTAAAGAACAAACTGGAGGATGTTATCTTGTACACTGAGCCCACCAGAAGGATTTTAGTTTTAAAAGTGCGTTTGTTCAAAATAACCTTCGTTTATGGTCAAACTATTAAGTCCTTTACATAAGAGAGCAGGCGAAGCTGCGTCGGAGATGGTGGTTTATAATATAGCTTATGAGTAAAAAACAACGTTTAATTCCAAATACCATAATTTCTATTTAGGTAAAAATAAATAATAAAAGTTAATAATAATATTACTTCATAATCAAATCTTTAAAAGTGGACAAAAAATATATTATGCGAAAAAATTCCACTCGAATGAAGTGAATCCTTGACCCCCTTCATCATCAAAAACTTTTGATATTCGGTATGGAAATTTTTTACTCGCATTCAGCCGGTATCTTGCATAATGGAAAGAGCAAATAAGCTTTGTGATGACTGGGGTGGGGGTGAGGGTAGGAGGTTGAGAGGTTGTAATTACTGTTGAATAAAAAAGTTTTTTACAGGAGATGAAAACTAGAACCCAACGTTAGAGTTGTAATCTAATCCCACTTGCTAATTAGATAGAATAATTTTTTATAAGGAAATACATTTATTCAAATATTCATTACTTGTTAATATTATATCTTGCTAAAAATATTTTTATTTTTCCCAAAATATAGCTTATGAATGGTTGGTATTCACCCATCAAGGAGTTGGAGTATCTCAGTGGACAAGGTTCATGATAGCACTCGGGCCCAAGTTCGAGTTTAGCTAAGGCAGATGATATTTCTGTCATTCCAGTAAATAAATGGTTAAGTCTAATAAGTATGAAATTTATTTTAAATAACTATGATTTAAAATGAACATCTTTCTTAAACATTTATTCACTGGGATGACAGATTTAATCTTTTGTATCAAACATCGTGTCGGAAGAACCTCTGGGGCACAACTAGCCTTTGTAATGTGGGGAACCTCAACTAGGAAAACCTGGAGGTCTAGCACGATTTTTCTCAATTTACCTACTTTCACAAATTTTGGCTTAGAAACAGCACACTCCTATCAAATTATTATTCCCAAGGCACTTTCAACTTCCTTATTTTTCCGCTAAATTGTGTTGAGAACTACTACTCTTATTACATGTATTATAGCTAATATTACGAGTACATGTCGTATAGGTAAATTCTTACGTTTGGCTCTACATACCTATACCCTATACCAGCCTGCTCCAGCTCTACCTATCTTGGGCTTAAGCTTTCCGCTTCGTTGCATGTAGTTCTTCTGATATATTTGTTATACCGGGGTCGTTACCATTTTAAGGAAAATTTTCCGAGGCTGATGGAAGGTTTCGTAATAGGAAGGATTTTAAAGGATCGACTTATCAGCCCTATGCCCAACCTCTTACCAGAAGGACCAGGAATTATGTCTGGCAGAGGGGTCGTTCACCTCCCTATGACTCCCAGGGTGAGGACTTTGTATTGTCCCCAGGTGAGAATCGAACCCACGCCGAATTACTCGAATTACTGGGACTCTGTGATCTGACATAGAGGGTGGTCACCCATCTAAGTGGTACCAAGCTCGACAGTACTAAACTTTAAATACATTCAAAACTCGATAAGTCGAAACCCGTTAAGTAGAAAAATTAGGTAAGTCGGAGTGAACCCCATTTATCGATTACGTTTATATGATGAATTGTATTCATTTACTCGAGCCAACAATCGTTAACTCGAAGTAAAATTTTGGTCTACACAGCTCTCAAGAGTCTATAAACCGAATTACCTCAGGCTGAAGGCTCTATAAGTCGACGTTTTCCAGAACAATGAACATGTATAAATTAGTCTATCTCAACCCTATCTTCACTTATCCTCAGTACTGTTTCATTTCAAAGACAAGACAGACATATATTGAGTCAATTGCTTTTTATTAGCTGTGGCTATCAGGGGTAGAAGCTGTTGTCTTAGCAGCTTTACGAACAATTTAACGAGTGATAGATCGTCGCTCTCCTAAATACATGCATAATTACAGGCTATTTTAAATTATGTAATTTATTAGTTGTAATTAGTTTTATTTGCATTAGTATTCTGTTAATATTTCTTTTAAAAAATAATTAAAAATTAAAACATTAAGTTGTTTGAAATTAATTACCGTTATACACACACTCACATATACATAGGAAAAACTCGATAACTCGAATAAATATTTTTTGTGAACTCGATATCTCGAAAAATAGATAACTCGAAGTAAATTTTTTTACCCTTCAACTTCAACTTATTGAGTTCTGACTGTATCTACTGCAAGTTCCTTAGTCCCCTCGGCTATTCCGGCCCCAAATTCTAACTAATAATAGGAAATTAAACAATCAGTTAATTTGTAGATTATTTTGGATGATGCGATCTACGTATTTCCGTGGATAGTATTATACTTTGTTTATTTGTTTATTATACTTTCTTCCATTATAATACCTATTTTAGTGGTTACTAATTTTAAAATATTTAAATATTTTGATTACGCAACAGTGAGCAGTGTTTGTAATTAATGGACAGCAGTAATAATAGATCATGTTGATTGATGAAACGGTTATATTTTGGGTACTAATTCAAAAAAATGTCATTTATAAAATGGTTCTGGAGAAACAGAGGTCATTGTAGCGCTGTTCCTGAGAGGGAGGGACTGGGGAGAATGGGAACAAACGATGACAGACTGACAGGATAGATGATCCATGGACCAGATCACTCCCGTCCTCCGGCGAACATTAATTTATGAAACCGGGCTCTTGTAATTTGCATGGCGTTCATCACTCCGTCCAGGTCCTGCTTAATTTAAAATTCTCCCTCAAGATGGATTGCTTCGTTTTTATACTGGGCATGGTTATTCTTTGGATTGGAAGTCTGCCGGTGTCGTGTTACTCCCTTCCTTACTCCCTTATCTCTTCTTGTTTATCGTTGATTTTTAGGCATTGTATTGCGATATTTTACATTACATGCAAGGGTTGAGTATTTTTGAAATAATATAAGAATATAATGTGACATACTGTCTGTAAAAGGTAAAAATTCAATTAATCCATACTATGATATAAAAGGACAAACCATTTTTCGTTTGTGATCATTAACCACGAAAATTACACAACCAATCTGAACCAAATTTTAACTACATCATCATCATATTTTAAGGAAGGTTTAGAAAAAAAATATTTTCAATTATACTGCCATAAAAAAACGATAAATATATTTCACAGGTATCCATCCACAAGTCACCTTGTGGATACTAGTGAAATTTGAAAATTAGCCGATATGTGGTTAGTGCTGTTCCGCTAAACTATTGCACCCATTTGTACAAAATTTTAACTTACTCATTTTCATAGTTTTGGAAGGTTTAGCAATAATAAAAATTACAATAATACAAATTTATTTGTATTAACGAGGTTTGCCTAACTTTCTTATAATTTTATGGTTAGAAATTAAAATCCAGATGGAAGCGATACTATTATTCCTGCTGAACCAAAATTATCTCTCATTTTTTTCCACTTTTATTACGGGTGCATGGTATACGGGGGGCTGTCTGTTAAGCTAGATATGAGAATAAGAAGACTAATGAATTGCTTCATAAGATTTATCTTAGAGGTCGACATACGGTCAGTGAGCTCTAGGGTGACTTTTTCCCGATTTTCGATTTTCCTTGGCACTTTCTTATTCCAGTCATTAATTTTTAAGGTTTATTAACATTAAGGTTTATTGGTTACCTTCCTATATCCTAGACCTACTTACTCTGCGTTTCTCCATCCACCACCTGAATTCAAGATCCCAACCTTCCAACCTATACCTATACCCCCCCTCACATAGAACTGCCTCCTTTGAAGAATCCTTTGTTATTCGTGCTACCTCTTTTTGGAATTCCTTACCTATCCATATTCGCAAAGCCTCTCCCTTAACTTCTTTTAAATATCTTTTATTTATCCATCTCCTCGATCTTCAATCTTCCACAAAAATGTAAATAATATGTAAATGTACATAAGTGTGTTAAAAATTTCACTGTTGATTGTTTTTATTTTTATGTTGTTTTTTTTACATAACTTTAATTTTTTATTTTATTTCTATTTTTTGTTTGTTTTTTATTTCTTCTATCTTCTTTTTTTTCTGATAATTCAATTTGTAATATTGATGTGCTGATTTGTAACTAATCTCAGCCAGACAATTGTACCTTTTATAGTGCACTTTAATAATTCTTAGGGGATAGTCAATCCCAGAATAAAGTTTATTTTTCATCTCATTACCAATTCAAAATGTTGACCCTTTGTTTTTGGATATTGTTTATAAAGATATGAATCATGTGCCTTTAGTTGTAAGCACTGAAAATGCAGTCCATTATCCGCAAGTGTCTTAATAGTTTCTGTCCCTCTGTCCATCTCATAAAATTAAAATATGGAATCACTTGAGGTACCCATGATGATATAGAAGGATCAATACAATTAGGATTAATTCGTCAATTAATTGATCAACCCTAAAATATGGAAGTCGAATTATAGTTTCAAGTGAGCCTCAACCACCTCATATGTGCAATGGTAACATGACAAAAATTACAGCTATGCGTGAAAATATCATTGAAGACATAATGCTGAACATCATACTTCAATACAAAATTTCTATTGATAAGCAAATAAAACTTCAATTATTAGTTAAAATTATCTAAATTCTTTACTTATGAGAGCGGGCGAACCCGTGACGGGAGATATTAGTACATAATAAGAACAGACTAATTGTTTGAGCCAATGATTGACGGTTGCCTTGGAGACAGTTTATTTCAACTCCCTATCTACTACCACGAGCTGCCTCACGTATGGTCAATGTAACTTGTCAAATGAAAATGTATTGTTGACTATTAAGTAACTGAATTGGTCTATCGTTACTGTTACAGCAAATCCGACCACAAGGATCATAACCTTGGCAATTCAAAACAGTTCCAGCACTACCTCGACCTTTGGACATTATATGACCGGATAGGAGTCCTCTAAAGTCCAATAATTAGGAGGGTTGCGGTAGAGAGACCCACACTATCCAAACACTCCCTGGCCGGCCTAGTATAATTAATTTCAAATCAACTAATTTCCGCTACTGCTACTGTTTAACTTGCCCCTTCGGCTCTAGGCTCTACTGTTTGCCCAACTAATCCCTTAACTAACGCTGTTAAATCGACTTACTCCGGGGCAGGAGATCAGGTCACTGAGTAGTGGAGGGATTCACCACCGATAACGACCTCAGATTGCCTTGTGAACAATCATTATAAGAATATATTCTCACCCCTTATCTATCCACACTATTATATAAAAGGACTAGCCATTTTTCGTTCGTGGTCACTAACCGCGAAAACTACTAATCCAATCTATACCAAATTTTAACCACATCATCTTCATAGTTCAAGGAAGATTTAGCAATAATAAAATTTTCAATCATACTGCCATAAAAAAACGATAAATATGTGGTGCGCAGTGAAGTTTGAAAATGGACCGATAGGTGGCGAGCACCATTCGAGAGAGGTTACAAAGTTACGGTGTTATATAGAACAAGAAATTTATGATAAAATTTACTTTTTTTCAAGTCAATTGTAATTAAAACAGCTATAAATATATGGACCGACATGTGAATCCCAGTGCAGTTTAAAAATCGACTGATATGTGGCCATTCTGCAACAGAAATTGCAATGTTAAAACTATTAAACCCGACTGTGCCAAATCTTAACTATAACATCTTCATAGTTCTAGGAAGTTCTTTATCTATGAGAGCGATCGAAGCTGCGAAGAGGTACGCTAGTAGTCAATAATATTTTGTTGATATGTTTTAATTTTAGTTTACTATTTACTACTTTAATTCTGCACTATAATGATGATTAAGCTAGATATCTAAAGAAAATACACTGCCCACAAATTGAAGTGGACCACTCATCAAAAGTTAGGTTAAACTCTTTTTTTAACCACATTTCTGTTTTTTTTTTTTTGTTTTGTTTTTTGTGTTTATAATACCTTACTTATTCATTGATAATGGTATTTGTTAAAAAAAAAAAAAAAAAAAAAATTAACAAAATTTCAGAGAAATGTATTTTTTAAAATTAAATCATTTTTTTTTTTTTTACTCAAAATTTTAATTTTTACAAACTCTTGTCTTCAGTAGGATGTTGAACCCTCTCTAGTTTGAGTTAACGTTTCTTATGGGATTTTTATGCTCCTTATTATGCTCATGTTGAGGTAAAGAAGTATATCCTAAATTAAAAAGTTTGCAAGTTAATCCAAGTTATCTGGATTAAGCGCATACATGTGTAATTGGCGTTGGATTATGTCTCAAATATGTTTAATTGGATTCGAATTATCAATAAAGTAAACAAAATAATAAAATATCTTAAATTCTTTATGAGGTCCACTTCAATTTGTGAGCAGTTTATGGGGAACCTAACATCGTGGTGATGATAAAAAGAGCACTTATAAAGTGGATATGTCATGTGAAAGAATGACAGACCAAAGGATGCCATAGAAAATGCTATACGGGAAACCGGATGGCAGGAGGAGAGGACGTTTAGCCATCGGATTAGATGGCTGGATGATGTGGAAGATCTGAGGTGGTTGGGGATTCAGGAATGGAGGGAGAGAGCGCAGTATCACGGAGATCGGTTGGCTGTTGTGGAGGAGGCCGGGTTCTTGTAGGAATAAATTATGTTCTATTCTTCTTCAAATAGTTCTTACAAATATTTCTTTAAGTGATTCTTTCGGTGATATTTGTTAACATACTTTCTCTAGTGATTTTAAAATTATCTGTAGTGCAACAAAAATATAATTAGAATTTTCAAATGGATTTAAATCTTGTCTCATGCAAATATTTAAAAAAACACTCAATCTACAGTAAAAGCTGTCACATATATTAAATGAAGCGCTAAAAAAACAAAGGTGAACTCGAATATAGGCTCCAATGATACTCTACTTCCAAAGCCGTGATAACATTAGGACTAGCCGCGGGGGTTCCAGCCTGCTGTAGGAGAACGGTATCCAGCTAATCTAATAGAAGCACTCTCTCTATTCACCTCCTCCTGCAACTTGAAGAAAACTTCAGTGGCGCCCTTAATGGAAATTATCCTACTCCCATTTCTCTCCCTTCTCCCCTCTTCCCTTCTAGCCCTTCTCTTTGTAACTTATTCTTTCCAACGAGACTTGCAGATACCTATTATGGTAATGTAAAAAATGCAGCTCTAGCTCACCCGGGAAATAGGTCTAGTCCTGACAAGATTACTAACTTAAAATGAGGCTAGACAATTTTTAACATATTCAGTAAAAGGTGAATCACAACTCAGAGAGTCTAAAAGCATAATTTATACTCTAACAGTTAATTATTTATCGTTACTGAGCCGGATAAATTAAAAACTCATTCAGGCATTGGATTGCCCGAAAAACTTATGCTTCCAGTTTTTCTTAAATTACCCTCTATGTAGTCACAGTTGATATTTAATAGATTATTTTTTTGTTTAAATAAGCAGCAATAATATTTTATCATGATGTTACATTACTAAGCAAAATTATCATTTTATCAATAATAAAAAGATAGTTCCAAACAAGTTTTGCATTGAGTTATCAGACATATGGAGAGGCCCTTCCCGTATTTTCTTCAGTGAAGAATGAGGCCAAAACACCAACCGGCCTCATGTAAGCCCCCTCCACTTGTTCATAACTCCGTGCAACTTTCGTCATATAACCTGGGTCTTATTTCCTATAGATACGGTGTAGATTTTATCTAGTAACACTAACCTAGTAATAAATTAAGATATATGGGTTAGAGAAAGGTGTTTTTATTCTATTGAAATTAAAAAAAAAAAAAATTTAAAAATTGAAAATTTAAATTTGATAATTAAAATTAAAAATTAAAAGAAATATAATTTTAATTAGGTTCTTTAGTTATGATTTGGTCTTGTTTACAAAGCATTACTTTCGGTAAAATTCTTCTTTCTTCCAAAAAACTCTTTGCTCGTTTCTCTTCATTGTATAATTCATACACTTTAATCAGATTCATGGTGGTTGTTTTATTAACCGAAATTACATTAACAATAATTTTGCCTGCTCGGAGGTAAAAGTCACTAAGTGCAGTTTTTTCCAAATTAGACAAAACGTCATTGTGTATTGATATTATCATTTCCCATAAGTATAAAAAGTCACCAAATAAAAATAACTGCTACATATGCACATTAGAAAATAAAAAAAATCACTATATAAATATCTGAGAAATTTTTAATGAGCATATTACCGTTTGAATATTGATACGGAAAAATTTTGAATTTGTTACTTAATGACTTTTGCCTCCAAGCAGATGATATATCAAATTAAATTAAACATGTATATAAATTCTGTATCAAATTACATATCAACTGTAAGTAAATATCGTAAAATCACCGGCGGGGCTATTGCAAACAAGACCCAATAACCTTTACCCCTAGTCGTAAACTTATGACTTCTTGTCCTACAGTATCCTTTAATTATATTCCATCAATCCCTGTAGAACTAGAACTCCATTTGGACAAAAGTCTTACTTGAAATCCACATACAAGACTAAAATGACCAGAAACTGCTCGACATTTTCGACTTCTTAAACATTTACTGTAACAACGTTCAAACTTTTCAAAGTATTTTGAGTTCGGAGTTGAGCTTTGGAGCTCCACTGAACCATCCATTTATCTCGCATATCTATCATTCCGGTACATAACTGGTCAAGTCGAATTTTGAGCAAGATGAGTAAAGTGTCTAAAAAAAATTCATGAAGGTTTTTCCGTGGTATATAAGTGTTTATGTAAGATGTTCATTTTAAAGAACTATATTTTAAACGGAATATCTTATTAAAACTCTTTTAATCATAAAGAAAAACCTCCACGATTCCTTTTAGTCACAAAGTCGACTTAACTACTTATTCACTGGGATCAAAGATATAATCCTTACAATCGTAAAACCTTAATGCTCCTTACTTCGCCTATAATAAACTTATTCATAAAGATCTCAAAGTTCATTAAAGTTCATTTTCTTCTTCTATATGTTGCTGATTTAGCCCAAACCAGGTACATATCCTTTCATCGTAAGCTCCATAACTACTCAAATCCACCAGCCTTTCAACTTGCTTCCCTCTCCATTTCTGATAATCCTCAGAGAAATCTGAGAAGAAGAGACCTTCAAGTGTGAAAATTTTATTGAAGTGCTACTGACGAGTAGTTATTGTCATAACTATTAACACATATACTTGAGTATTATATATAACACACATATATAACACATATTAAAAGACAAAAGTCTTTTACCTCTCTAGCTTTTCGCTACTTTGAATATTCTACAGTCCTTTATCATAAGTCTACAACTGATTTTCATATCATTTTTTTTTCAAGTTTAAATGGAGTTTCTTCACCGTTTAACAGTAGAGAGGAAGACATCCACCTTTAAGACCAGGAGGAACTTGGCAAAACTTCTTCTCTGGATGGCGATTTTTTACGAATTTTGATGGATCCCAAACTGTTCGAAAAGATACAGAAAAATCAACAGCAAATTAAACGAAACTGGCTACCTTAGGACGATTGAAATATATTAAGAATAGAAAGAAATACAAAAAAAAATACAAAAAACAAAACAAAAGAACCTTGATGGTTTTGTCATTATGAAAAACCCTAGTTATGAGTTTCTGCCACAAAAACCCTCTCTTCCGATCTCTATATACACTTTTTTAAGCATAAGTAAATGTAAATCAGAAATGGTTAATAATATAAATTTAATTATTTTTCATTTATTAAGTTACGTTTAAGCTAAAATATAAACTGAAAATGATATTAAAGTTCGAAATTTTACAAAGCCAAAAAAAGCTGTTTTTTTTTTTCTGTTGCTTAAAATTTGATTTATTGTATACAATAGTGCCTGGCATACAATTGGTTTTAATTACTTTCTTTATATGTTTTAAAATTAATTGTATTGTTGTCAGGCTCGAGAGAAATGGAATTTGAAAAAGATTCCTCTGAAAAATATATTTTTCTTAATTACACCAGTGATTGATATTGCTGGAATAGAATAAAAACATATACTTTTTCATCGGAGTCATTTGCAATAAAATAAAGTTTGGTAACAACAGCGACAGTTTGGTTTTAATCGGAAATTTAAATAAATCTGTTTATTTGCGAAATTCGTTAGTAAAAGATTGCGTAGTATATATTTTTTTTTAACTTTATGTAACTGTAGAATAATAAATGACCCGATGTGAAATCTTGAATCTATAAGTGAACCTTATTCATTATAATTATTTAACTGACCATACCAATAATTGAATCCTATTTTATAATAATTAACAGCTATATCTTTATTAAGGTAAATATTTTTTATTATTTTTTTTTTAATAACAATTTATTGAAATTTACAACTGTACAATATTTATGAATCAAGTAAATGTGCTGTTACCTATTACAATAACGTGACATAACTTGTAAAGAACTACTCATCAGTAGCACTTTAATAAACATTCTACACTAGAAGGTCTCTGGGCCATCTTCTTTTCAGACGCCTCGGAGGATTATCAGGAATGGTGTGGGAAGCAAGTTGAGAAATTAGGGGATTTGAGTGGTTATGGAGCTTACTATGAAAGGATTGATATCTAGTTTGGGCTAAATCTGCACATATGGAACATTAAGATCTTTATGAATAAGTTTATTGATGACAAAGTAAGTTGCATTGAGGATTTTTCGAAGGATTTTGGATTGTAAGGATTGGATACGAAATAAATTGGATGGTTTAGTCGAGCGCCAACGCTCAACTCCGTACGTCCAGATAGGTCTAATCACAGTCATGTATATTAGTCTTTTGTAATTAATTGGGAGCTTTGAACGTTTGTCTAGTAAATGTTGAAGTAGTCTGTAACGACGGACAGCTTCTTGCCGTTTTAGTCTTGTATGTGGATTCCAAGTTAGACGTTTGTCCAAGTGGAGTCCTAGGTAGCGGATCTGTTCAACAGGGATTAGGGGAATATGATTAAAGGATACTGTAGGACAGGAAGTTGTGGGTTTACGACGAAGGGTAAAGGTTATTTGGTGAGATTTTTTTGGATTTATTTTGATTCTCCATTTTTGGCACCATTCTTGAAGGGTAAGGATATGGGATTGAAGTGTTTGGGAGGCAATGAAGGGATCGTTGTTTACTGATAAAACACATGTGTCATCAGCGTAAGTGGTGAGGACAGTGGTAGGATGAGTTGGAATGTCAGCTGTATACACAGTGTAGAGGATGGGGCCTAGGATACTACCTTGAGGAACACCGGCAGATTGGGTTAAGAGGGAAGAATAGGAATAAGTTAAATATTAAAATAAAAATAAGTAAACGTGTTTTAATATTTATTTCAAATACAATACTAACCTTGAGATGAAACTTGTCTATAATATCTCCATCAGAATATATATGAAATTTGCGTTTTCCCTAGGTTTTTAAATGATGAATAATTAAACACATAATTTAGATTATGTTCTTTCACTTGTTTTCATTAAAAAGGTACGTTTTATATCGTACACAGTCAGAATTTTATTAAGTAATATTAAATTTTGCAAATATGTATTAAGGATGTGAAAATATTAAAACGCTATAAGTACAGTGAACAAATGACATAAAGATGTTATAATTTTACAGCTTACGGAGGCCTGCCTATGGGTCGGGGATGAATTTAGGACAAAAACACATAAAGAAAGCATAAATTTGCATAAAATATTCCCCTACAAGAAAAGCATTTTAGGGCCACTGCTTAAGAGCGGGGGATAAAAATGATCGTAAATGTCTAGCTAATTTTAAAATTGTATTGCTCCAGGTTTCTTTGAAGACCTCCTCTTGAACTCTGAAAGAGAATCATGATTACTTTTTAAAATTACTGAAAACTTTTCTTAAAGATGAATTACAAATAAATCTTTTAAATAACTACGATTTAACTTCGTAATAATTAGAAAAATATATAACATCATAATAATTTGTTAAATTTGTCTAACAGGTTTTTTAAAAAGAATAATTCCGTGAAGCAATTAAAGTTAACTTTAAAGAATATCTAAAAATAGAAAAAAATCTAATACTTTATCTGCTAATTATTAATCCTTATCCAACGAAAACAGGAACTTTCGTCAGAAAACAGTTCTTCGAGTTTCTTATTGTAAATGTTTTTTTGTTTTTTTTTGAGAAAACAAACTCTATTTCACCATGACAGAGAAAAACAATAGATCATGGATGTGTTTATCTATAATCTACTAGTTTTATATCTACTGCTTCTGATATTGATACTAGACAAATTATTGAATCGAGCAATATCAACTGAACGAGAACGTATTAAAAAAACCTCCACAACACTTGACAAAATCTGGGCAAAACGTGACTTTTGGCATTCAAACCAATATAGCTCGTAACCGGTAGATCCTAAAGACAAATATTATTTTGAAAAAAATATTTTTCAATGTCTTTCCGATTAGAAAACTGTTTTGAGCTAGAGCGTGTAAAAACGTTAAACTTTTCAGTGGGAAAAAACCGTTACACATTTTGAGGGTGAAAAAACCGTTACACAGACCACTAAACAAAAGAAATATCTATGTCGAAATTTTTATTGTTGTTCAGGTGGTATATGAAATTTCTGATGGTAATTTACTATCTCTTTACACACATAAATAATAACTTGAAATAAATTATAGTTTAATAAACACGCTTTAATAGCAAACCGAACTAAAAAGAGGAAAATAATTTTTATTTCATGAAAGTTTGTGTTATGGAGATAAAAAGCCAAATAACCATTCATGATTAATTAATATGAAATAAAGTAAAACTTATGTTATTAACAAAATGATCTAATTTATAGTAAAAAAGCGTGTGGTGCAACAAACGTTTGTTTCAAAGAGACGTGACATCATTGAGATTTTATTATTGTTGCTATTTTCATAACTCAAATTAATTTTATAATTATTTACCATTAAAATAGTTGTTTTTTATAGGGTTTTTTATTGGTATACCCCACGTATTTTTACTATAAATTGAATGACTTTGTTATAACATAAGTTTTACTTAAAATTTATTCTAAATTAATGGATCATAGTTGATTATCTTGCTTTCTAACACCATAACACAAACATTCATGAAATAAAAATTATTTTCTTCTTTTCAGTTCGGTTTGCTATTAAAGAGTGTTTTTTTAAACTATAATTTATTTTCTTAATTTAAAGTCTCTAAACGATAATAATACTATTTATCATCAAGTTCGATATAGGCTTATGTAATTTGGATATACAAACTTCGAGCAATCGTGTTCTTGTATTTAAATTGCCGGAGTGACACCTATGGTGCCACAAACATTGCCATTTATATTCTTCAATAATATTCCATTGGTAAGAATTTTTTTATCTTTTGGTAAAGAAGAACAACATTTTCTGACGTCCCATGAATTGTATACAGTTAATCTGCAACCTTATCTAAATACTTCCTTTTATTCTAATCATTCTAGCGAGGACATTGGAACAAAATAGTGGAATGATTGAACATGTTAAACATATTTCTTTATAGTCCACCGTTTCTGTGATATAATCGAAAAACCGTTCTCACCCTCCTGACCGTATGCTCATTCCTCAGGGGCGAGGATTTTTAGTATGTTTACCAAATAACTACTCCTAACGAAATCCTGAAGGAAAAAATTATACACACTTCATGCACTCTGGAATATTAGACATTAGAACAATGTTGTGAAATAATGTACTTTCATTGGTCCTTGACATATTTGAAATTTTTCATGTTAATTAGATTCTTCAAAATTGGTGGAAACTACGCTGAAAAATTCCATTTCATAAAGGTTAAATTAATTTCTCTATTACTTCCAGGTAACGAAGACCCTATATTTCAGCGGCATAAAGTAGAGTTGATGCCACACTTGAGTCAAAGAGTCTGGTTTTAGTCTTCCAAGAGTCACTCCTGCCATTCCTTAAAATCTCCAACACCCTAGTCATTGCAATGGAAGACCTCTGCATAAAGTAATCAGCAGCTTCCTCAAATCGTCCTGATGAGGTAAAGGGCACTCCCAGATAAGTGTAGCTCTTTGTATATTCTAGCCGTGTTTTCTGCTAATGTAGGGGCTTTAGTTTCTTCATCTTTGGGGATTTGTGGAACACCAAAATTTTGGATTTGGCTGGGTTTAGTGTTAGCAGATTCTCATTGCAATAGTCACTAAGTATGTTGAGGTTCCTTTGTGCACCATGCCAGGAATTGCTAAGGATGACGATATCATCCGCTAACAAAAGCAACATTACATCGTGACCACGGTCAATGCCAATACCTACAGCCCCTCGGGTACTAAAGAATTCAGTAATGTCCGACGCAAATAGAACAAACAAAGTAGGACTAAGACTTTCTCCTTGGAGTAAGCCTGAGGTTATGTCAATCTCTTCTGAAAGCTCCCTTTCCCCCTTAATTCTCATTGAGGACTGATCATATACTTTTTTTTAGTAACCTGATCATTTTTCCTCCCATTCCAAGTTTAAAAAGTTTTTCCCATAATAGCATATGGTTGATAGAGTCGAAAGCTTTCCTGAGGTCTACAAACACTGCATAAACATAGCTTCCTTTTGTCCTAAGATTTATACTAATTACTGAATACAGAGTGAATAAATGGTCGATACATCCTCTGCGCGATCTGAAACCCGCCTGCTCCTCTGGTATCAACTTTTCTGCTTCTGCCCAACTCGTAATCCTGTTCCTCAGAATGCTGGTAAATAACTTCATAATCGTATTGAGCAATGCTATTCCTCTATAATTATTTGGTTCCTTTTTATCACCTTTTTTGTAGAGGAGGTGAAGGTTGGCTTTAGCCCATGATTGTGGGATTTCTTCTGAGTTCAGTACCACGTTGAATAAGTTTAACAGATAATGCTCCCAAGAAGGGTTGAAATGCTTGATAACTTCATAAGTAATATTATCGGGGCCTGAGGATTTTCTGTTTTTACTGGCACGGATATTGTACTGTAGTTCCTTCAATGAGATATCCATATCAAGCCGCGGATGCGACAAAGAGTAAAACCTTATGTCCTGGATAACTTTTTGACCATACAAAGTCCGGTAATAGCTGGTCCAATCTTCAAGATTAATTTCGTTACTCGGTTTTTAAATGGCTCAGGGTATTTACAGTTCTCCAGAACTGTCTGCTGTTCCTCACATTTCTCAGGTCAGTTATGACTTGTATGCTAAAATCCGTCTTGTTTCTTTTTATTAGTCTTCTGTATTCTTCTCTAACTTGAAGGTAATCCGTTAGAAAATCAGGCAGTGAGCTATTCTTCTGTATTGTTCTTTGCAGCTTTTTCAGTCTTCTTTTATATATACTGCATTCCTGATCAAACCATTGATACATTGGGTAGTGATTAGTTTGGGTGACCTGCTTTATGTACATTAGTCCTGTTTCTAATAAGTTATCGTACATTGTTTGCTTAAAGTTATCATAAAGAAGGTTCACATCTTCTGAATGGAAATAAATTTTTTCTGAGCACGAAATTTTATCAGAGAACAGGTATGCTTTTTCCTCATCCCAATCTGTATATTTTGTGACTAAGTATTTCATTTGCCAGGGTTTTTTTTATGAGTTTTTGGGCTTATTCCTATCAAAATATTGTATGGAGGTGACGCAAGCCATGTGATCCAAGGTATCCGACATGTTAAAATTTCCAAAATGGTTCCAGGAGGTTTTCATTTATCCAAACCAAGTCTATTATAGATCTTCCTTTGGTTGTGATGAATGATAATTTGCCCGGTCTGTTCGACACACTACGACCATTGCAAAGAATCATTCCCTGTGATTCCAAAGCTTCAACTAGAAGTTTGCCTCGCCTATTTACTTGGTTGTGACAGGATAATCTTTTGCTGTAAAGGCATGTTCCCTCTAAGAACTCCTTATCTAGACGATTAAGCTCACCTACATGCCCATTGAAGTCACCATTTAGAATAACATAGCTATGAGGATAGTTAGATTTAAAGCAAGTGATTACTGCATGAAGTTCATCTAAGCAGGAACTAATATCGCTGTTTGGGGGCAGGTAAATATTTCCTATTATTAATGGTATATTAGCTAGTTGTGCTTTCAAAAATAACCAAAAACGGCTCCTCGCCAATATCATAGTGCCTCCAGCAATGCTATCAGGAATCAATGAAGCTAATCCCCCACTGGCTCTGCCTGTTAAATTTATTTTTATTGCAGGGGAACAGAATGGAACGTAATCAGACAGCCACTGTGGTACTTTAAAATCACCAGTTAATTAGGTTTCAACTAAACATATGATTTTATTTTTACGAATGACGTCCGATTCCTTACCTAAATACCCTAAATTTTTGTAACCATTAATATTGCAAAATAAAACTTGTAATACTTCTATAAAAAAATCATTTTTTCCAGTTGGATGAGTTAGCCTTTTCAGTTCAGTATTTTGAGATATCAATGAGATGGAGGGGTGTGGTCAAGATGAATTTTGTAATGATGAGCTTCGTGGCCTGAATTTGTACTCTTTCAACTTTTCTTCCATTTTTTTTTCTCCGTTTTGTTATTTGAAGAAGTTCCGATTCCTTCTGGCTGTCACCCAAGTCCTCCAATAATGTTTCTACCTCATTAAGCCGATAAACAGTACCCCTTATTTTAAAAAGTCCTTTTCTGTAAGACGTATGAGGGTCAATACACTTAAGTTTATTTATGGTATTAAAGATTTTTTTACCTAGTTCCCTTTCTTCTGGGGTTTTTTTCATGGTTTATGACGATATTTTTGGACCTAAGGGTATCTTTGCTTTTAAAAATTTCATATTTTATGGAACTACTATTTAGTGAAACGATTCCATTTCATAAAGGTTAAATTAATCAATCGGTTTTCAACCATTTGTCTCCCGCCCAAACCAGACGCTATTTTGAGGAAGACTTTACTACATTTAAAGCTATTGGTTGAGATCCATGTACATCAGTCAGACCTTCTTATTTTTGGAGTTCAAGGTTCGAAGCTAATTTCCTTGTACTATCTGTGATTTGTTTGCAATTTCAGTTACACAGTTTATCTAAAACCAACCATCAATTTTTGGTTTTATATATATATGAGAACAAAATTAATATCTTATAAACCCTAATTAAAATTACTGAAACAACAAATATTTTATTAGAATTTCAAATCCAACTTTTTTTATTTACTGTATTTGACTCTAAAATAAAATAATATTTAAATATAACATTCACTTTTTTATAATTAAATGTTTTTTCAACAAAGTATACAATTGACTATTCGGTATAAATTTATTAGTTCATAAAATAAAAAAGCTCTTCTTTACTTCTTCGGAACAATTAATTGTTCGCCACTCTGCCAAAAATTATAATTCACTGTATTAGTTAGGTTGAAATTTTTTTAAAAATCATATAATTATTTCTTAAAGTTGACTTGGAACCAAGAATTTAGAGATCTTAATCGCATACTTCAACTGAGGCTTTTTCCCCAAAAGATATTCCTTCTCACCATCCCTACTGCCTTCTTGATCATTATCACTTCTTTTGTCAGGTCACTACTTATATTTATTTAACCATATAATATTTTAAAATTATATTGTTTGATTAACTATATTTTTTAAATTAACTATACTATAAATTAAAAAAGTTACGATTATTTTTTTAATTAATTATAAATGTGAAAACTATTTGTTTTTAGATCCGTTAATAAAAATCTTCGAAATATTCTAAACACTGTCAAGTTTTGAATAGTAAAATTATTAATTTCAAGATATAATACGAGCTTTTTATTTTAAGAATAAGCTAATACAAAATATTTTTGACATGCATTCGAAGCTTATTAAACATGGAAGAACTGTGAAACTTGTGTGGATACCAGCAGACATAGGAATAGACGAAAATGAACGGGCGGATAAACTCGCATAAGAAGCGGCATTGGCCGAAGATGTTAAAGAAAGTGTGCTCTAAGCTCACGACCTAACTAATGTAATCAAAACGGCATTGAAGAAATCATGGGATATAGAATGGCTACAAGAAGAGCGCAGTATGCTAAAAACGGTGGAGACAAACAAGAAGTTGGATCTATCAGAAGGGTCACGAAGAGTCATTATTGATGGGAAAGACTTATAAAATCTTTATAGCATTTTAAAAACAGCACCAATTCGATATATTTCAATTTCTTTAAAACGAGCTTTTAAAGAAAACTAAGTTGATCACTTAAAAAATATATATTAAAGATCTTTGAATACAAATTAAATTTTTTTAGACTTACGAAATAATAACTAATATCACAAAAATAAAATTAACAATACATGAATTGATTAAGGCACATCTGAAAATTATATTGATTCACTGCTCGTTCACATACTCTCATCAGATGACGTAGATGAGATTAAAGGGCCATTCTCATGGCAGTGATTTTTCACTGTCCTGCTGGACTTAAGATGGAACTAAAACTTCCAAATCAATATTTTTGGTGGATTTGAACGTACACCGACCCCTTAAAGTTGGTGCATACAGCCTAGTTTCGAAAAATATTTTTGTTATTTTTCTATAGCTACAAAATGGCTTATAAACTCATAACTTTCACTTGTCCCTAGCTATAGTATGAGATTTCAAGGAAGTTATTTAAGTTTTTATTTTTAGAAAACTTATGTTTTTATTTTCTAGAGTATGAGACCATATATTGAAGAATAAATTAACATGCTTTTAAACATTTTTAAACTATAAAGGGAAACTGAAAATTCCGTTTTCTTTTTGTCCCTCGGTTTGGCCTGACGACCGTCACACTAAATAGTTATTTAAATATTCTCTACAAGAATAAGCTAGTGCTAATTATTGCTATCTACAGAGTAATTCGTGAGGTTATCTTCATAAGTGATGTGTTTGGAACACATTTTTTGGTGTATTTTCTAAGATTTGCATCAATACAGGGTAAGTTTTTTTTTCCTCGTACTTTTTCATACTCACGACCGTCACGCGTTTTTAAAATGATTCGTATTTTTTAAAAGCTCCTGGACTCCATATTTGATTATTTGTAGATGTATACAACTGATTAGTCAAACTAGCCGTTTAGGTAAGGTTTTGGTGTTGCAATTAACATTAATTTAAGGGAGGTTCCTCACGACCGTCACACCCACGACCGTCACACCAATTTTTTTTTTTAATTTTAAATTGTTACATATTAATGTACCAACACTTTTATACGTATGAAAAATCACTGTATTGAGTTCCTTTTTGGCGGGGGGTTGAGGGGGAGCGGAATCAGACTTCGAAACAACTCAACCGATTTTCGTCAAATTTTATATCAGAGTTATAGACCTATTTCCTAACACTTTCATAAGGGTGAAACATCATTAATTTAAGTTTTGTTTTTTTTTTTTGGGGGGGGGGGGGGGGGGGGGTCAGATTTAAAAACAACTAAACCTTAATATTTCTTTTTATGGCATTACTCCTATTTATCTTTTATTTTCTTCAACAAGTTTCGGAGTACATGTTGAAACCCATATGTTGAACCTGCTGCCGTCAAAACCCCGTGTGCCTGAAAAGGCAAGGTAGGGGGAGGGGGGAAAGAAAAAAAAAAAAAAAAAAAAAAAAAAAAAAAAAAAAAAAAAAAAGATGGAGAGAAAAAAAAAAAAAAAAAGAAAAAAAAAAGAAAAAAAAAAAAAAAAAAAAAAAGAAGTTTCGGAGTACATTGCTCCATCTTCAGGATAAAAAGTAAAAAACAAACCGAAGTTGGACATGCAAAAGAGTTATGAAAAAAAAGAAAATAAAAAATTTAATCTCATTCAAAAAAAGTTGAACAAAAACTGAGAAAAAAAAGAAAAAAAAAAAGATTTTTCGGAGTACTTTAATTTTTTTGCTCCATCTTCAGGATAACTGTGATTTCCCTCTCATAGTATTAATTTTTTAATACGAAAAAAAAAAACGTTTAAAGAAAGAGTAACGGTCAAGAGCGTTTCTATGAAAAGCTCTATAAAATGCTTCAAAAGAGTGGTAAATAGAAAAAAGAAATCGGCCCCACCTGGGAATTCAATAAATAGAAGGTATACTATAATAGAAAACTCAAAAATAATAAAAATTTAATCAACTTTAAAAATATAATTTTTTTTTTTAAATTTTAGCTGAGGCTATGAGAATGACCCAGAAGTGAATTCATAGAATATTCCTCATTGCCCAAAAGATATTTTTAATGTCCTCTAAATTGTCTTCTGAATTTGAGTGGCTTGCTTACCTGCTTGCAGATATCAAAGGGTCCGAATTAAAATATTAATATAAAAACACACATAAAATATAAATTACATTAATGTTTTTCAGGTCTATGTTTTCTGAAATAAATAAACAAAGGACCATTCAAGGCAGTTCAAAGCAGGAATGATTTGTATACTCATCATTTACCTATATTAGTTATTAAATCAAAATATTTTAAAAACTAAGAATGTTTTGGGTCGAAATTGAAATATGTTGATTTGAAATTTTTTTTTTGTTTTTTTTAATGTTATAAATATATTAACGAAAAAATGTTATTTAAAGATATTAAGGAAAAATATTATTCAAAGGTATTAATGAAAAAATGGTTATTACTCACCTTCTTCGATGCCTGCCATAACTTCAAGTGACGTTGATGAGCACTTAACATTAAATAAGGGCCCAATAAATTGAAATTGTATCGATGAGACAGATAAGCGATCTGCCAATTGTTCAAACATGATTTCTATCCTTGGCTTTTGTACTATGGGTTTAAAAGCTCCAATTCCATATCATTGAGGTCACTATGAAAGGATTACTAAAGGAAAAAATAATCGCATTTTGGACTTTTGTTCATTTGCGGCCGCACTGTGCGTCGTGCGGACAGTTAACCATATAATTACTTATTCAGTGCCGATTATAAAATGAACTAAGGAGAAAACATCAAGTATTAAACGATCTTCAAGACCTGAACAACACTTCGGAATTCAACGCAGTGCTAAAATTTATCAAGGGAACTGGATTCTGGACTGATATATAGTAATATCTAATTTTGTAATGTTTGTAAGATTTCTCATTTATGTATATATTTTATTTTGTAGGAAATTAGTTACTGTGGTGTTTAAAGTTTTTGTATAATGTTTATCGTTGTCCCTTAAATTTGTAATGTTGATGCGACGTTAAATAAAGGTTTCAATTACTTATTATTATTAAATTCATTTATTTTAAAAGTAAAAAATGTAAAATTTTTGTCCATCAAGGTAACCCACGTAAAAAGTGGTGACTTATTAATGATTTTAATGAATGTAATTTTAAATTATTGAAAATTAAATTAAAGAGTCCAGAATTAAATTGATTCGATATACACCGAGAGGAGTTTTGGTTACTTAGCTGTAGGTAGCAGAGTCCCTTTCACAGTAGCTAAATAAAGAGGGGAGGCTTCAATAAAGGCATTATTCCTTCCTTGGAGTTGTTATCTCATCTTCAATATTGGAATTTTATGTGAAAGGCCCTATTATAAAGGATTTTATTAAAGATATCCTTCAATCTACATCTCCTTTATTCCAGATCTAGTAATCCAATCTTGAAAGAGAAATGAAAATGATAGTATATTTAAAATCCGTTGCAGTTTACAGTGAAATCCCGGTAATTTATTATTATCCCGGTAACCCGTAAATCCTGTTAATTCTTCAAAAAAACTAGCGGTCTCAAGGTAAAAAAAGCAATTCATTTTGGTCACCTCGTTCGTATTGACTTCTATTCTCCAAACTAGTAAAACGTCTTATAATTCGTAAATTATAGTTTAAAATCCTGATTATTTCTGTGGAATTTTTCACACATCTCCTATAAAAAATAGTTCTGTGAATTAATATAATTTTATTGTTTTAATGATCAAGCACTCAATTTTTTTTTGTTCCTATCCCCTCAAAAAAAAAATAGTCAGTACTATTTCAGATAAAGCTCGAGTTATACACTAAGATGTACCATATAATGTATACTAAGAGTTAAAGATCTGACTGTCATTTTTTATTTGCGGTCAGAAAAACTTTGTCTGATATTGCTCGGAAAACTCCTTGAAACTGTAATTTACGGTGTTTTTAAAGTTCTCCTTCAACTATAAGAGGTTTAGCCGTACTTTCAGATAAGTAGTAGAAGCAATAAATTCGCTTTATGGGATGTGATCGATTTAAAAGCGAGTATTCTCCAGCAGTTGATGTCGGAAAGTAACTTCCCTTCACGTCATAATATTTTCTACATTATTTGTAAAAAATAGATCATGGAAATAAAGTTACTTAATAAACACTGGCTAAAATAAAAATAATTATTTATAAATGAAATTATAATAGAACGCAATAGGCTGAAGGTTTTTCCAATAGAACGATCAATTTAAGCAGCTTAAAAAAAAATGGCAAGCCTAGACGTTGCAACTCTGTTGTAACTACAATAAGTGAGTCATTTTCAGGACAAAATAAATATTTACTTACCAAAGAGAGACTCGAACCCCAAGGAAATGGATTGGCCGGGACGGAAAAACGTTAGAACGATATTTGTGAAATTTAGAAAAAAAAACTGAACATATCTAAAGTTGGATGATCATTTTAACAGCTCTCATTTTTATTTTAACATTGACATAAATTTATGAGAATGAGTTCGATTTTTTCCGAGCCTGTTTTATTAGGGAACTTTGGTTATCTCAGTAGAAAAATTCTAAAAACTAATGTCTTCCTAGAGTATTGTTTTAATAATTTTGCGGAAACATAAATAAATATATAAACAATATAAGCAATTGTAATAATAAAGGAGTAAAAACAATAAGCATTAAAAAAAAAATAATAAATTAAAAAGCACTATTACACTACATATACAATTTAAACAAACATCACAGGGAAACCCCAGCCTGTCCCCACTTATGGAAGGACAAATCAGGCCCACTGTAATCCCAAAGCTGTTCTCTAAGCCGCATCAGCAGTGTGAGAATTTAGTGGAAGCTGTGAGGGAAGGACAGGAGTTGAGAAGCTGGCCATAGCCAGAACTCAAGTAATATATATTTATAGGAATAGGTCTCGGGGCCTCTGCCGTTTTAATCTGCGAGGAGGGTTATAAGGATGTGTGGAGCTGGATAATGAATGCGCCAGAGGGTTGAAATGGTTGGAAATGTTTTGATGGAATTTGGAGAATTTAATGGGAATAAGGTCAAGGACAAAAAGTAGAATCAGATCATAATGTAGGGTTTTGTTGGAGGCATAGTATGGAGCATTTACAATAGAACGAAGGAATTTAGATTGAAAAGATTGAATGCGATTGATATTCGATTGTTTTACTGTCTTCCACAGTGCAAGTCCATCAGTCCAAATAGTTTTAATGATGGTTTTGAATATGAGGAGTTTGTTTTCAAAGGAGGGTTTGGATGTCCTGTTTAGTAGTCTGAACCATTGTTTATCTTCCACCAACCTCTCACTCCCAACCGTCCTAAGTTGTCCTCGACGTTGTTGAGCCACTTCAGCCCTTACATCACTTTCAATCCTCCTGGCCTAACGTACATCATATTTTTTTGGTATTCTGTCTTTGATGATTTTATTATTATTAATAACTGAAAATGACTGATTTTTTGTTTAAAAAAATAACTTTTTTTTTCTCCTTATCTTTTTTAAAATTCACACCTGTCACTTATGCTGAGACACCAAGCAGATTTGATGAAGATATGAACGATAACTGGCATGTCAGGCATAAGGGTACGTACGAAGTCCTAACATTTACAAAAATTTAACGGTGTAGATCTCTCAAGCAACTCCTTTTTAGCCTTCTTCGAGTATTTTCTTGAATGATTCTAGAGATCATTGTTTATAAGAAGTTGTTGATGTGTCAAGTGTAGATAGAGTTAGTCGTGAAATCTTTTGTATAAAGTTGTGATCTTGTACCATAGGATTTCTTAGTTCTTTATACAATGTTATGTTATTGGCGAACCAGGGTAACTGTGAGATAAGTCCTAATGTTTTTGACTGGAATTTTTTTTTTTTTTTTTTTTTTTTTTTTTTTTTTTTTTTTTTTTTTTTTTTTTTTTTTTTTTTTTTTTTTTTTTTTTTTTTTTTTTTTTTTTTTTTTTTTTTTTTTTTTTTTTTTTTTTTTTTTTTTTTTTGTACCACGAATTTCTTAAGGGTACGTCTATAGTGGTTTTAATAAGTAACAATAAGTATTTATTCTTTGCATAATTTTCAATGACGATCCTTTATAAGAGGATATAAAATTCTCAGTCTTTTGTCAAGACTTTGGCGTTTCTGTTTCACATGTCATCTTTCTGTCGACAATTAGTCCTAAATATTGAACAGTGTTGTTTATGTTAATTGAAACATTCCTAATTTAAAGTGGGGGACACCAATCATGTCGGAGTGATGTGTTGTGATTTGTTGTTTCAATAAAAATTTAATTTAATCACGTTATATTATTAAAAGCTCTAATTCTAGTGCATAGTTATCATCAAAAAGCATAAAGAATATATATTTTTTTAAAAAAAGGTTTTTAGAAATATCTCGTATGTAACAGAAATATTTTCGCGGAAGCCATCTACGAGTTAATTTGCACGCTGACACCCACGGGCACGCTTCAACCTGTCGCTTCTCTAAAGCTGAATCACAGATTTTCCCAGAAGCCATCTATCGATATTAGCACTGATATATTTCGAGTTTAATCGTAGCTGCACAAAAATGACAAGTAAACACAGGGTGAGGTAACTCGTAGTAGGCGTCCTAGAAAAGAACGCAATCTACGAGTAGTTGGCTGTCAACGTGATAATTGGGGAAAAACCTGACAGTTGTGCGAGAATTGATTTTTCGAGAGAAAAGAAGAGAGAGAAGCTCAACTTTCCACTGTTTTAAGTAGTCTTGTAACTATTGTAGGTAGTGATGGAGAGTCAAAGAATCCTGAATTATGCATGAATGTCTAGCCAGAACTGCAGTACCTTCTGCGTATGTAGCTGTTAATTATTTTTCAATTCACAAAATATGGTTATAATAACATTACCTGATCTTATATATGTTAAAATAATTAAATAAACCATATAGATTTCATCATATCTACAACGTTTCAAGTTCTTTATTTATTATTCAAGTTCTTTAGCTCATAGAATAAGTCTTGATGTTATAAGTAATATTTAGCTAGTAGAGGAAAAGCGGACTAAGTAAAGATTATACGACTTGAAATGTCATTTAAGTATTTTAAACATTCTCTGGCTCGGCCGATAGGGTAGGCATTGTAAAGAAGGAAGATAATTACACCAGACCGCTACTAAAAGTTCTAAACAGACATAAAATGTTGGGTATATTTGGAGCAGATAACGAAGTTGCCTCTCCTTGAAATGGCCCTTATACGATTAGAGCTTCGTGGCCAGCTACAATCCAGTTTATTGCAGCTCCAGTTGTTTTGTTCCTCTAGAGCGTTCTGGATTGAATGTTATGTTTTAGTTTGGAAATTTCCTTACTATAGTCGCGTATCTATTCATTTATATAGTAATCAGAAAATCATTGATGTAATAATCAGAGAAAAAATATATGAATAATTAATTTATTTGCTTTAAAATTCAAATCAGTTGTAATTGTAATATATCCTGGAAGATCTGAAACTTGTATCCTTCAGTGCCCAGTAAAAAAAATTAAACTGAAAGAAATTGTGTCCTTAAAAAATAAAAAAAATAAAATTTTGATTTTTGATTTTATCAACCCATTTACTTGATTTATATATTTTGTACAAATGAAAATTTCAATAAATGGATAAAATGGAGTGGAATCTTAATTTAGTTCAAACGATCATTCTAATAAGTCAATAACGCTACACAGACTTACGCTTCCCAATGGTACAACATCACATACAGACTTCCAACAAAATATTTCATGACTAACTCTACGAACAAATCAACAACTAGCAAGAGAGATGTTTATTAAAGATGCAGAAGGCTGCGGACCAGGAGGTGGTTGAGAAGGATCTTCCGACCGCCCAGCTTGGACCTGAATATTAAGATAAGATCGGAAGATGTAAACAGTCATAAGTTTCAAAGTGCCTACATTGTGCTGGCTACTGAGTAAATTCATCATAGTATATGTTCCAAATGTTCATACTTTTAAATTTAACTTTTTTTAATTCAGACGGCTAATTATATCATTATCAAATAAAGTATACTTTCAAATCATTACAAATTAGTAATCCTGTCAATGCCACTAGATTTGATTGGTACCTTTAAGAAATCAAGTCAAATAGATCGGATACCAGTTGGTGGTGGCTATGGTGTCACAAGGGCAAGATTTGTAAAGACAACCAGTGTGAAAAGACAATAGGCATGATAAATAATGGTTTCAAATCAGACTCTGGTTCAAGCTGTACAGTAACAGGAAGAAATGAGAGTGAGTAAAGGTAAAAATAATAATTATTCATAATTTTATTTATAATATTTTATGATTCTTCTGTACGTAAAATGGTAAATTTTGTCATCCTAAGTAAGCTGCATTCATCTTACGCTTTCTTTAATTGGTCTAAGTAATCGTTGGTTTATATTCAATGAGTGTAGAATATTTTGAATAACAAGTTTCGAGCATAGATACTTACAGTTGTACTCGTATATACAACATATGTTGATTGAGTAGCCAAGCATATCAGTGACTTCAGGAATAATTTTGAGTACGGAAGGATTTTCTCTTGTTTGGCAGGAGTAGCATGAATGGAAGGTAAGCACTTCATCATTCATGCTTAGTGGGGCTAAAGTGGCGAAGTATCTTTGTGGAATTGACAGGAAAACTCCCTTTCCTACGTAATCTGAGGTCAAAGAACCATCGTGACTAATGCTTTGCCATTTAATGGGAATTACCATGGATCAGCCTCTAATGTTATTGATCTCGTCATCAGCGTTCACATGTACAAAAATTTACTCGAAATTGCTAATATTTTATATTTAACAAAATTATTGTAGTTAGTCAACTCTATGAAACTCAATGGTTATATGGGAACAATATACTCCAATCGTCGCCAAAATAAGTTGTTATTTCATTGACTGAATCTCAAGAATCTTTTTAAACATATAATAGATTTAAAGGTCCAAATATCAAAAAATAAACTTAAAAAAGTCAATTTCTCCCTACCTGACTGTGGAAAACAGTATCAAGGACTATTAGTCCGCTATCAAGGACTCCACTTGGACTAACGTCTTACTTGGAATCCACATACAAGACTAAAATTACAAGAAACTGCTCAACGTTACAGACTACTTCAGCATTTACTAGACAAACGATAAAGCTCCCAAATTATCACAAAATACTGATTAACATGTCAGTGATTAGACCTATTTGAACGTACAAGTTGCACCCCACTAAACCATCCAATTCATCTGTATCCAATCCTTACAATCCAAAATCCTTCAAAAAATCCTCAATGCTCCTTACTTTGTGACCAATATACTTATCCATAAAGATCTTAATGTTCCTTATGCTGCTGATTTAGCCCAGAACAGATACAAATCCTTCCATAGTAAGCTCCATAACCACTCCAATCTACTAGTCTCCCAACTTGCTTCCCACTCCATTCCCGATAATGCTCTGAGCGTCTGAAAAGAAGATGGCCTAGAGACCTTTTAGTGTAGATATTTATTGAAGTACTAATATTGAGTAGTTCTTCACAAGTTATTTTCATGCCATTGTATTCATTATCAACACATTTACTTGATGTATATTATTTTGTACAGGTGTAAATATCAATATATGAAGAAAAAAAAATTAAAAGGATCAAATTACTTAAATTAATAATTCAATTTAATAAACAATCGATGATTATTCGAAATAGGTAAACAATGTTGAGAGGAAAAAGTGGTTTCATATATGACTCTAATCATTAGACACAAGCGAGAAATGTATACATGTAGAAATACTTGCATCTCCTCCATACTGGCTTAACTTCTAAATGAAAGAGGCAAATAATTCATCGATCCTAATTGTATTGATCCTTCTGTACCATCGTGCGTATTACTAGTGAAAATTCAAAATAGCTGAAAACTTTATCAGTATATATTGTTGATAATGAAAGTATAAAAACTGAGAGTCCCGGGAGGTAGAGGTATAACTGAGTTGGTTAGGATATAAGAGGTTCCACCAGCCGGTCCCTCATGTTCTATTCATGCCCACTTCAGCTGGAGAGGTCCTCGTAGGCAAGAACGGCCACCGTAGAGGATTAGCTTTCCACCGATACTCGATGATCTAGCCACCTGCCCACTCCCATCGCCTGGATCCTATTTAACCTCACGGTCCTGGATTAAATTATAATATACAAAATATATTTAGAATGTTAATGCATACAGTACATTGTTTTGAATTCATGCATTAATATTGTAACATAATTTTACATTTCGTCGTAAACCTTCGACTTCCTGTACTACAGTATCCTTTGATGACATTCCACTGATCCTTGTTTAACAGACCTATTATCTAGGACTCCAATTAGACAAACGTTCAGCTTGGAATCCACATACAAGACTAAAACGATAGAAAACTGCTCGTTTTTGACTTCTTCGTTTACTCGATAGAGGTTCAAACCTACCGATTAATCACAAAAGGCTCATGACAGTTATCAGACCTATTAGGACATATGGAGTTAAGATGGATTTATGACCAAACCATCTAAATTATCTCTTATCCAATCCTTGAAATCTACAATCCTTCGAAAAATCATTAATGCTCCTTACTTTTTATCTTATCTATAAAGACCTTAATGTTCTATATGTTGCTGATTTAGCCCAAACCAGATACCTATTATTTTATATTAAACTCTATAACCATTCTAATCCACTAGTCTATCAACTTTCTTCCTATTCTATTTCCATTAACCCTCCGAGGTGTCTGAAAAGAAGATAGCCGAGGAAGGAGTTTAGGTGGGATATCTAGAGATATCCCATATTATTATATAATCTATATTATTAGATAAGTGGGAGGTATCTATCCTGTCACTGATAGATTCCATTAATCCAGGTTCGACTATATATATATATATATAGATTTTTTTTAATTTTTTTTAATTGTTTCCCTTCCATAGTAACCCTATGGAAAGGTCGTTTATTTTGATATTTTTTTTACAGGTTCCATGCATATTTGCATACTACCTGTAATTAGCAGGTGTGATATTATTTTTAATTAAGATGAATTACAATTGTAAAAGTTCTATATAGAAATTAGAACAAACGGGGAAAAATAAAAAAGGAAATAAAAAAAAAAAAAAAAAAAAAAAAAAAAAAAAAAAAAAAAAAAAAAAAAAAAACATAAACAAAAAGAACTATTAATAGGCATAATTAAAAATAAATAAATCTAAAAAAAATAAAAAAAGAGAAAAAAAAAAAAAAAAAAAAAAAAAAAAAAAAAAAAAAAAAAAAAAAAAAAAAAAAAACCAGTAGACAAGTTGATTTTCTGATGTGTCTTCAGGTATTTTTCTTAGATTTTGATGAGGGGTGGTCTTCTTTCTTCATGAATACGGTCCAATTGATGTAGCGAATTTCACTAAATGTTTCTTATATTTTTTATATAGCTTTGCTTCCTGAGAAGGCCATGTGTCCCCATTCATCAGTACTGTCTTTATCAGTAAATATCTGTTGTGTTCGTAAAGGGTGCAGTTGTATAGTAAATGATGAAATGTTTGTGGAGTCTGTCCGTCGCATTCACATGTGTCTGTGTTTTTGATGTGAAATCGTTTCAAGTAATGATTAGTTTGTCCATGTTCCGTTAGCAGTTGTGTAAATTTGTGATGTGTACTTTTTGGTGTATCGTGATTTTGTAGTGTGATGTTTGGGATGAATTTGTGCAAGGGTCGTCCTTTTGTCGAGTTGTTCCAAAGTTTGTCCCATTCAGTAAGTGAGTCTGTTTTAATATGTTGCTTAATAAATGAAATAGGAATGCGATTGTAGTCTATAGCTAGTTCTGAATCGTGAGCAGCTGTCTTTGCCAGTAAATCTGCTCGCTCGTTCCCTTCGATTCCACTATGGCCTTTGACCCAGATCAATTTAGTTGGTGTTCCAAGGTTCATTATTTCAATCAAATTTGTCTTGAGTTGATGTGTCAGTGGGTCGTTGGATTTGGGGTTATTAGTTGAGTCTATTAATGTCTTGTTGTCCGTGTAAATGGTGTATTTGTGTTGAGCAACGTACGTTTGTCTTAGAATATATTCTGTGGCCTTAACTACAGCTAATTTCTCTGCCTGATTATTAGAGCAGTTATGGCCTAGTCTGTATTGTTCATCGTAGTAGCAGTTGTTGTGAAATAGAGTTAGTGCGCATCCTGTGTGCTGTTCGTCTTTGCTTCCATCCGTGTAAATGTCAATACTTCCTGTGTCTGTGTCTGTAGCTCCTGTGTCTGTTATGTGCTGTGTTAGTTTTGCGTGTATAGCAGGATGTATCCAGTATTTGGTAGTTAGTTCGTCTTCAATGTCCCTTGGCTCCATGTCCTTGTACTTTAGTCCTTGTTTTCTTATTTTATATAATGTCGTTAGTTCTGTAATTTTTAAGTGAATTGGTTTTATCCCTGCTAGGACACAGGCAGCGTCGTAAGAGATAGTGCGAAATGCTTTGCTTATCCTTATTCCCATCAGTCTCTGAACCCGCTGAAGCTTTTTCAGATTGATTGGTTTGACTGCTCCTGATTCCCAAACGGGTATGGCGTAAAGGAGTTTTGGGATGATGGCCCCTTCATAGATAATTTTTAGTGCCTCTGTCTTTAGGCCCCATGTGTTTCTTGCAGCGATAGTTAGTCCGTTTACTGTTTTTATTGTTTTGTTAACAACGTAGTCTGTGTGTGCTTTCCAACTAAGTTTCCTGTCGAATGTTATCCCTAAATATGTCATGGTTTTCGTTTGTACAAGTGTTTTGGAATAGAGTCTAATATTTAAATTTGGAATAATTCGTTTCTTGGCAAAAATTACGTATTTTGTCTTGTCAGTATTAAATTCGAGTTTATTGTCTGTTGCCCATTTTTCCAAAATAATTAGAGCTTGATTGGTGATTGATTGTAATTGGGGGAAACGTTTACCAGTGACGAGAAGTAAAATGTCGTCTGCGTACGTGGTTATCTCTACATTCTCTGGAAGTACTAAATCGAATAAAGAGTTGACCAAAATATTCCAGAGCGTCGGTGAGAGAGAAGAACCTTGGGGAGTGCCAATAGTTAGTTTCTTTGAAATTATGAAGTTATTGGATCTGATTTCAACTGATCGATCCTGAAAGAAGCTTAATATCAACTGAAATAAATTTCTCGGGCATTGGTACTTCCTCAGATTAAACATTATGGCAGGTACCCAGGCATTATCAAACGCTCCCGATATGTCGAGTTTCAGCATTAAACAATTATTTTTATTATTTGTTGCTGATTCTATAAATGAATTAGTATAATAGAGAGCATCGACAGTACTTTTTTGGGGAATGAATCCAAATTGGTTTTTGTTGAGCAAGTCGTTTGTAAGTAAAAAGTGGGTAAGTCGGTTGTTGATTATTTTGTCTAGGACTTTGCTCATGATCGGGAGGATTGTAATTGGGCGTAACTTGTTAGAGTCTCTCTTTGGTATTATATGTAAGAGTCCTTTTTTCCAGGTTATCGGAATTTTTGTTTTAAGCCAAATCAGTTGATAAATTTTAGTAATTAAGTTTGGATAAATATTTGTAACTTGTTGTATGATGTCTGTGTTGAATTTGTCATGTCCAGGTGTTTTCTTTTTATTTAAATTCTCGATACAATGTAGGATTTCATTTCGTTCAAGGAGATGGTCATTGTTTGAAGCAGGGGGTGTATTTGCGTTTGTCCTCATTGTAACCTGTTCTTGAGTAATGTCAATCGAATTGTCCTCATGAATCAAGTTATCAAGTAGGTTCGTAATCGTTTCCCGGTAATCTTTTGTGTGTTCGTTATTGTCTGTTTGTACAGTTCGTAGAATGTCTTGGTTTTTCAATTTATTTGCTGCATATTTATAAGACCAATTCCAGGGGTTAGTTTCTTCAGAGCAGTAATTTTTCCAAGATTCGATTTTTGATGTTTTCATAAGTGCCTGGTATCTGTGTTTGCAGTCCAAATATACTTGTTTCTTTAATGTTCTCATGTCTTTGTTAGTTTTTTTTTTTTTGGTAAGATTTCCTAAGTCTGTTAGTTTGTTTCCTCAGTTCAGTTAGTTTGTTGTTCCACCAGGGTACTGTTCTGTGAGGTCTATTTTTTGTAAGTTTAGTGTTGGTTAATTTAAACGTCATATTGCAAGTTTTAGTAATCGCTTTGTTAAAAATTTCGATAATTTTGTCCACTTCATAATTGTTGATAATGTCGACGATTTCTGATTCTGTATCTAGTGTATTAGAGTCCGTTTCGAGTATATTAAATCGTTTTTTAAGTTGGAAGGTAAGATTTTTTTCAAAGTTTTCCCAGTTTACATTTTTGGTTTTGTAGTGTTTTTCTATCTAAACAGTTATAATTTTGGTGATGTCCGTTTTTTTTGCCAGGTAATTTCGTAGTAAATAGAATTGTGGTCCGAAAAGTTACAGTCGTTTAGTATCTTCCAGGTCGTCAGTAATCTTGTCGTTTTGTTGTTGCTTATTGTCAAGTCAATATTACTCTTACCTCTTGGTCCGTTGAATGTTGTTAATTCTGAAGGTTTATTAATTAAGCTTAAATTTTGGGAAATGATAAATGCCTCTAAGGTTCGACCTCTGGGATTGATTTTGATGTCATTCCAGAAGAATGATCTGCTGTTGGAGTCTATTCCTAGAATAATGTAGTGGTTCTTATAATTATTTATAATAGGTAAAATTTTGGCGAGGTCGTTGTCAATGTCTAGGGTTTCATCGAAGTAAGCGCTGATAAATAGGAATTTGTTTTGCTTAATCGTAATTTCAACTGTGCATAAGTCCGGGTCGCTGTGTTGTGTAAGTAAGATTGCGTCGACGTATTTATTGTTTATTAATATAGCAGCTCTTGGTTTGGAAACATGTGTTTGATAAATCTGGATATGATTATTGTAACCTGTAATATTGCTGTTTTTAGTATAAGGTTCTTGTATGAGGGTTATATCAATATTTTTAACTTGAATAAAGTGATTTATGTAGTCCGTACAAATTTTAGAATGATGTGTGTTTATTTGTAGTATTTTTAAGTCCATGTTAGAGTATGAATGGATGATGGAGTTTTGTAGTAAGTCTGTAGTTTTGTTAATTTAGTAGTTTGTGTTTTGAGTTAGTTTGTTTACTTCTCTGATGAATGAGGGACACTTTTTATGAAAAGCCGAATGGTTGGTGTCAATTTGAAATCGATCTTGTTTGAGATGCCGGTTGTAAGTTGAGCATTTGGACATTTTATAGTTTGCTGGTTACAATCTTTAATGGAGTGATTACCTGAGCACTGAGGACATGTTGTTTGACCCTGGCACCGCTCCTTAGAGTGATGGAACTTCCAGCAGTTCGTGCATCGCCTGATCCTCAAGTAGTCCTCAGCCCAATGCTTTCTGTAACCTAAACTTATCTTATTGTTGAGTAATTTCATCCTAGTAATTCCGTCTGTTTCTATGACAGCATGTGTCCTTTTGGATCTTGCATTTTTAAGGAAAATAACTGGTCGTAAAGAATTACCTTCAATTTGAAGTCCATAATTTTGCTCCACAATATGTTCTACAATGTTTTCCATAGTTAAATCTTCGTCAACGTCTTTAAAATAAGCCTTGGATTTCTCCTTTTCGACGATTTTATGAGGAAGTCGTTATTTTCTTCAAGTTTTTTAGAGATTACTCCTCTTTCTTCTTCAGAATTTGTTTCGACAATCACAAAATCTTTTTTTGATATTATTTGATTGATTCCAATTTTTAGGTCTTTCGGTTTTATAATGTCTTTGAACTTCTTCTTGACATCATCTACGCTATCATTATTCTTGCTTTTCAGAATTAAACTGTACGATGCTGATTTTCGTTTAGCCCGAGGAACTACCATTTCTGAATAGGAAGGGTTTAGGTTACCTTGACTGTTAGGGATTTGGCTTTGAAATTCTGAGGTGTCATGCACTGTTTTTCCATATATATATATATATATATATATATATATATATGGTCCATCTCTAATAATCTGCGAGTATATTCCATTAAATTCAGATAAAATCTTTTTCTCAAAAGCAGTTTCCTCATATTTCAACTTAATACTTACTTAGTTGGCCTTGGCCAGCCAGCATTATAATATAGGAGCTTGATATAATTGCCATTTATAATGAAGGCGCTATCCCATTAAAGATAAAGCAGATAGCCTAAACAAGACAAGAGCCCAGGCTATTGAGTTTACACTGCCAATCGCAAACACTGTCTATATTCAGTAATTAACTCCTCCCGCTAGAATTAATCCGAGTTTATAGTATCTCCTTGTCCGGGACAACATTATGGTTTCCTATGGAAATTAATTAATTAATATTTATTAAGATAAATATTAATATTAATTATAAGTTCTGTAACTTATATGCTTAGGTAATAACTTCATAGCCATCAATAACTGTATCTATGCAGCTGTACAGCAAACCCGTTTAACTCTATTCTAGACCTAACATGACGGGAAAAGCCCCATTTAACCACTGGAGTGCTCGTGAGTCATTATAACAGAAATGGACATATGATTACTTTCTATCACTGTTGTAAATAAAATATAAAGGTTAAAACAATTAAAAGGCTTGCTAAAAGCGTCAACATTTAGTACCTATAGTACCCTTTGTAGCAGTAGTTTATTCAGTAGATTTAGGAAAATAATAGAACAGTTTTAGTAACCTAATTCTTGTGATTGTAACAAAACAGTAAATGGTTGAAGGTAAAATACAATTAACTAATACTTAATTGTTTTTAAAGAAGAGCTCGATAGAGAAAACCGTCCCATGTTTAATACAGTATTTACAAGATAAAAATAAGTAAATATCAAGTGGTGAAGCATCCCACATGAACATTTACAGTGTAAACTATATAAAAGTTTAATTACAAATACAGGGTGAGTATCTCTTAGTGTAAAAAAAAAATGGGTGAAACTAGATCAAAAATGTAGCAAAATGCAGCAAACCTCGCCTTTCTATTCTAATCCGTTGCAGATATACGATAAATCAAAGACTTTTTTGAGGAAATCACGTTTTTTTCCATAAAAGGTGTAATATCTCCATTTTGTTTAAATATTTATCAAATTTTGACCACATTTTCGGATTTTGCATATAATTTTCTATAGTACCTGTAACCTTTTATTCTACAAATTTGGTATCTAAAGAACAGCATGGTCTTCACCTTATTTGGGGAAGTCACAATGTCTTATATTACTTCAACGCTCATTTTTTTCGAAAAAACTGTCCACAAAACGTCAAATTTCACAAAAACTAGTAAATCAGCTTTCGATTGATATGTTAAATGTAATGATTTTGTTTCAATTTCATGGAGAAATTTACCTTTGAAACCAAATACAAACAATATACATTGTGTAATGATGATACAAATTGTGTAATAATACATAAATAAAACTGTGTAATAATAATTGTGTAAATAAAAGCATTTTGACAGTCTCTTAATGGAAATGTGCATTTTAAACATAATAAACTCTTCATTGGAATAAAAAGCAAAGAAAAAAATTATTGTTTAATTGAAAATTATTATTATTTAGGATTTATTTTATTTTTAATGTAATGTTTAAAATCCAATGATAATGAACATAGACCTCAATTCTGCCGTTAGCTTCTGAATGCAGATTGTGTAGAAGAATACTACTTTTTGATGTGAATTTTATGGACAGATGAGTCTGTTTATACAGGGAAAGACATTTCTACCTATACATATATATCGTTGGTTTATATTTGTGTAATTAAAATAATTGTAAAATTTGAAAAATATTTAAACAAAATGGATTTTTTTTTTTTTACACTAAGAGATACTCACCCTGTATAATACATATAAATTGAACCTATTCATAATAATACAAGAAAAAAATATAAATTAACATAAAACAAACTATTCAATATTTTGACCTTATTACCTCTTTGGCAGGTAATCGATTGATGTGAGGGTTACTTAAAAAATTATTTTTTACAATTTTTATTTTTTTTATTTTTTTAACATAAATGAATATTTAAAAACACCCAAACCTATATACTTAGTATATCCATACTTGCCAATATTTTGACCTATAGCCTTGAAACGCCCTTGCAACTATATCACAGTCCTCTCAGCTGTTACACTCTAAGCAAAAAAAATGTTATCGAGGTATTCAACAGCTTTTTTTTTTTTTTTCGTTGATTTTAAATTGTGAGTTTCTTGGTTTGTTTTGAAGTTTATGTATTTAAATATGTAATCTAATACGATCTATTATGGATAAATGCTTCTTTAAAAACGATCGGAATATTGTGGATACCAACTCAATAAAGTATGCACTTATTTACTTATCTTCAATAATTGATTTCTAATAATTTTTTTTATTTTATTTTATGGTGTGATTTTTAATAAAACGTTGTATAGTTAACAAATGCACGTTATTTCATTCTAAGATATATTCTCATTTATCTTTTAATCTTAATTTGTAGTAACTAATGGATCACTCGTTATTGAAAAACCATGCCATGCTTCATAGACTTGATTTAAAAATATTGTTATAATTTTATTCTACATTTTACGCCATTAAATGATTATCATAAGACAATTTTACTGTAGTTTGATTTAATAAGCGTGATTGTATAATAGTAATCTAATACAAGAATCCCGAATAAAAAAATAATAAAAAAAAACCATTTATTTTACCGGTAGTGCTGGTATTGACTTCTAAGACAAACGCCTTTTCGGACTCCAATTACCTGCTAATTGGTTGATATAGCTCCTATCGCCGTGAAGTAATTTCTCATTTTTTGATGTACTCTTACGCCCATTTCCTTTTCTCTAGATATTACAATTTTATTATTAATAATTTCAATTTTAAAGAATATTTATTATTAACATTTTTTTTTTTTTTTTAAATTATTGAAATTTACAACTGTACAAATATACATTTAGTAAATATGTTAAAAACGCTTACAATAACATGGCAAAACTTGAAATGAACTACTTATCAGTAGCACTTCAATAAAAATCAACACAAGAAGATTTCTAGGCCATCTTCTTTTCAGACGCCTCGGAGGATTATCATGAATTGAGAGGGAAGCAAGTTGAGGAACTAGTGGATTTGATTGGTTATGGAGCTTACTATGAAAGGATTGGTATCTGGTTTGGGCTAAATCAGCGACATATGGAACATTAAGATCTTTAAGGATAAGTTTATTGGTGACAAAGTAAGGAGCATTGACGATTTTTCGAAGGATTTTGGATTGTAAGGAATGGATACGGGATGAATTGGATGGTTTAGTAGAGCCCCAAAGCTCAACTCCGTAAGACCATATTGGTCTAATCACTGCCATGTAAATGATTCTTCTGTAATTAAGTGGGAGCTTTGAACGTTTGTTCAGTAAATGTTGAATTAAAAAAAAAAAAAAAAAAAAAAATTGTTCATGGGTTCTCCTAAATTTTACGGCATAGGTATTTTAAGATGCATGTGCCTTTTGGCTGGATTTATATAGTTTCATTACAATAGAATTTTAATTTATTATTACAAAGCTTATGTAAATAAATGCATATGTATGACATGCATGTATTAAAGTGTTTATATTTTTTCTAAAATTATCGACTAATTATTTATACGAATTAAAATAAATAGTTTAATAGCGTAGAGTGATAAAAATACTCTTAAGTATTATACAAAATAAAACCCCGTTTATTGTGAGAAATTACATTTATGCACAAAAAAAAAAGTTTTATTTTTATTTTCCAACGTGTGCGGAATTCGAATCTGAAGAAAAAAAATTTTTTTTTAAAACCTAAAATAGGGTAATTTATTTTTGTTCACTCCTATAAACATTTCTTGTGACTTTTATGTGTGCAATTGTGCTGACTTTGTATCAATAGCAAAAACAATTCTACCTAGAAAAGTTTTTTAGAAATTGGAGGTTATTAAAAAAAAAAAAAAAAAAAAAAAACTGAAAAAGCACTTTTTTCACATATTTTCATAACTTTTTTTTTTTTGAAAAACAGTAATATATATTAATAATATTTAATACTGAACATAATTAATGTGTTTATTTTTTTTCTTTTGTACTCTACATCACGTGTCTCTCGTTGTAATACCCAACAGTAGTCGGCAAGCATCTTCTCATAGTAATTACCGCTATACCTTTTTTCCCATTTGGGCTATCTCTTAATGAAATCGTCTCCGTGTTGATCTAAAACTGCTTTCAAGTTGGGAGGGAAGAAATTCAAATGGGAAAGAAAAAATTGTTTTTTGAGAACATGTTGCAGCCAATGTCCTTATATGATAAAAGCTGTTCTTAAACAATTTTATTTATGACTACCAAATACTTCTGTTTTACATTTTTTTTTTTTTTTTCATTTTGTAATACATTATAAAAGTTTCAAAACCAAATATGTTTTTAAATTTTTTGTTAAAACTTTTCGTTCTAAAACACAAATTTGACAAAAAATAGTGAGTGATTAAGATTCTCTGACTTGATTCGTCAGATGTCGTATGATTCGTGTTCCAGCACACTTAAATACACAACAAAACAATATTTTTGTTCATGGGAGTATTTTGATGCAGAACAGTGTTATTAGATATTTAATTTATTTATGCATTGCTCAGAAATTAGAACGGGTGTAAACATAGCTCGTGCCGTCCAGAACGCCCTTAGATAACAGATAATAAATGCACTAAATAACATGCACTCCTAGCTTGAAAGTTGAGTGGGCTTAGGAACCATATCAATAAAATATTTACTGAACCAATACCTAAGAAAAGAAAAGAAACTTAAATATGCAGTGAATAATATTAAATTTAATTTGCTATTAAACTTTTTTGATTAGCAAAACCGCTATCTCGGACTAAATACTTTTTATGTAAACTGGTATTAAAAAATAATAATGCATATTGAAACAATAACAGCCATCATTATATTATTTTTGACCAATCTTGCTATCAAATTTATATATTACAGTGCGTAAATAGAATCGCTTTAGAGGTCTTATACTATATGTGTAGTATAAGACCTCTAAAGCGAGACCAAGAAACTCACAATTTAAAATCAACGAAAAAAAAAAAATAACAATTTTTTTTTTAACTATTTCAAGAAGGTCAAAGTATTGGCTTCATGGATCTACTTTATAGGTTTGGGTGTTTTATGTTAAAAAAATAAATTAAAAATTAGTTTTTTTTTCTTGATGTTGTAATTACTGAATAGTGTTCAATTTCTTCAAATCAGACTTTTTATCATTTAACATTCCTGGACTTTTTAAATTTGATATTCTAATATAAAATAAAATTTTTATTCCAATTTTTGTTCAAATTGATGTGATTTTAAATTAAATACTTAGAAAAATAGTACATGGAATTCTAGCATTATGGAGTAGTAACCAATTTACAGATTATAAATAAACAGTTACTATGATTTATTAAATCAGCGAAAATGACAACGTACTATTCACATTTTTTTCAAGACTTAATTTATATTCAGAAACTTATGAATGAAATCATTCGCGGCTTTGCAAAGAGGAAGAATTACCTGGTGTAGTCAATAAATATGAAATATTTTATGAAAAAACGCTAATTATAAAATGTTCCCTACAAAATGTGAAAAGAGCATAATAATTTAATATATATTTTTTTTTAATAATAAGTTTATTTTAAGTAGTAAGTGTAGCTTCGAAAATTATCCATTTTCTATAATCTCACAATTTCTTCTTCATAAGATCACTGAATGATAGAGACGAATCTTATAAGAGGTTCATACAATTTTTTTTTTTTTTTTTTTTTAAATGTTTATTTTGAATAATTACAAGCTGCCTCACTCAAGGGCAACGAGTAATATGGATGACAAAGACTCATTCACTCAACATGTAAAATGATATAAAATAAAGTAATAAAATTAAAATAAATTAGAAATAATATAAACTACAAAATAAAATAAAGCGCAAAGTAAAATATAATAGTATGAATAAAAATATAAAATAGGTGATTGATGAAACTAGTAAATAAATAATAATTAAAATTAAGGAAGAAAACAAAATAATCGTAAATACAATCATACTCTATATACAATATCTACAAACATTCCTAGAAAATATTTACAAATGTTCCTAGGAAAGTATCAGGAGTAGTAGGGATATATAAAATTAATAATAAAATATGAAGCTAATACTGCAGGCTTATATTATTATTATCCATTGGAATTGTTATAGTAATAATACAAAGTCATAAAATATATATTTTCTGAAAAGATTGATGATGAAATAACATGTCAACCTAAAAGTATATATTAAAAAGAAAGATTAACCGGAAAACAATTCTAATACCGTTTCCATATTTTAAGCCAAGTCAACCAAGCAACTTAAAAATAACTTTACCGTTCTTAGAGAATAGATGGGTTACAAAAATCTATAATTAACAGAAAATTTCAACTATAAAGTAGCTTTGGATCTATTTTTAGCCAAATAATCACGGATTGTATTAGAGAACTCTGTTTCAGCTACTGGCGTCAGTGTCGAGTATGAACTTGCCTTCGGTGCGTGGATAGCTTAGGATAGGAGCACTACTTAGCCTGTTTTTCAGCTCTTCGAAGGACTTTTGGCACTCGAGGTCCCAATGGAAAGTGCGTTTTTTCTTCGGTAAGCCTGGTGAGGGTTTTGCAATGCTAGCAAACCCTTTCACGTACCTCCTGTAGTAGGTACAGAGCCCGAGGAAACTCCTAACTTCGTGCTTGTCGCGAGGTACCGGCCAGTCGGTGATAGCCGTAATCTTCTCCGGGTCAACGGCGACTCCTTTGTCAGAAACAACATGCCCCAGGTAGTTTTACTGGCTCCGGAAGAGGTTGCACTTCTTTGGGTTCAGCTTCAAATTAGCTGCACGCAGCCGTTCGAAGACCTTCTCGAGATTCTTCAGATGGTGGTTGAAGGAGTTTCCTAGCACAATGATATCGTCTAGGTATATCAGGCACGTCTCCCATGAAAGACCTCTCAGCACACTTTCCATCAGCCTCTCGAAGTTGCAGGAGCATACAAAGCCCGAACGGCATTACCGTAAATTGCCAGAGTCCCGTGCCGATTGAGAATGCTGTCTTCTCCTTATCCTCAGGAGTCAATCCAACCTGCCAATATCCACTGCGGAGGTCAAGGTAGAGAACAGCTTACAGCCCTCCAGGGTGTCCAGCGTATCGTCGATCCTTGGAAGCGGATAACGGTCCTTCTTGGTGACATTGTTAAGAAGGCGGTATCGACGCAGAACCTCGTACTGCCGTCTTTCTTTCTTCACCAGTACAACAGGAGACATCCAGGGGCTACTCGAAGGCTCAATGACACCATCAGCCGCCATACGATGTTTTTTTCGAAATATATATATACACTTAAAGATGAAGAGCTCCTTTTCTTCGTTGGATGAAATGTAACCCAGTTATTGTCGTGAAGTGTGCTAACCCTCCTTAGTTTTCCTGAGGCTTTTCTCTTTTATTGGACGGGCACTTGCTTCTAGGGTGTCCCAGTTGGCCGCAGCCCCCAACAGCGAATCTCCTTCTTACGAGTCCTGAGGGCCTCCAAGACCCTTTTTATTATGTCTTCTATGCTGGGGACGGCAACAGGCTCTGCTTCCGCTGCACGAACTCGTGCATGGCCCCTTACTGACTGTCTGACAGCCTCAAACTCCATGGCCTGAGATAAAGCATCGCCTAAAGTCTTTGGCCGGGCGAGTTTCACAGCTTGTTGTGTCTCCGGGTCCCGAAGTCCGTCCAGAAATTTGTCTACCAGGCTCTCGTATACATCATCGGTGACCGATGGGTAAGCATTCCTCACATGACGGGCGACATCAGCTTCGAATTCCTGTAGCGTCTCAGTGTTCTTTTGGATCCGGTTTCTTAGTTGTGAGCGGTATAGCTGGTCCATGTGGCGGTGGCCGAACCGCATCTCCAATCTTCTCACCAGCTCCCCGTAGTTGGACCGCTCCGTCATTGGCATCCCTGGAGTACTCCCAAGGCGTCTCCACGCAAGGCTAGGCACAACGTTGAAGCCTGGGTCTCTTGAGACCATCCATGGATCGAAGCCGCTGTCTCGAAGAGAGTCATATAATCCTCCCACGGTGTCTTTCCGTCGAACACTGGAATGATGTTGTGTGTTGGTGGCGTCCCAGCATTGGCAAGCCGAATGGTGTTGTGAGAGCTGCTCTCGGAGGATCTGTCGCTGTCGTCCTTCGGTGGGTTGCTCATGCGTTCCTCAAGGGCTTCTACCCTTGACCTAAATGAACTTAGGTCATTTTCAATCGAGCAAACCTTCTCTCCTAACCTACACTCTACATCGGCTAACTTTTTGTCCACAGTCTCCATCAACTTATTTTCTACAGTACTTAGCTTACATTCTAGTGTACTTAAATTATCTTTAACATTACTTAACTCAGTACTTAATTCATTTCTTACATTACCTAACTCATTACCTAATTCATTTCTTACATTACCTAACTCATTACCTAATTCATTTCTTACATTACCTAATTCATTTCTTACATTACCTAACTCATTACCTAATTCATTTCTTACATTGCTTAATTCAGTTTTAAAAGTTGCAGATAATCTGCTCAAATCGGTCTCAAAATTAACGCTATCTGGATTTTCCCCCGAGTCTATAAAAAACTGGCGCAAACGCTGCTGCAACACAGTTTTTGATCCGGAGGTATCCAGATCGCGCTCTTCCAACTCTTGTCTCAAATCTGCAACTTTTAAATCATTTAATCTAACGCTTTGAGTAGCCATTTTCCAGTAGCCCAATAATTACAAAACAAATACAAGACAAACAATAGCAATTAAACTGTAATCCCACTTCTGACACCAAATTGTTACGGGCCACTGGGGGTATGACTAATCAAATCACAACTTAAATACTAAACACTAATTTATTTACTACTTAATAAATACAAATAGGTCCCTTAAGCTACTTAATCTAATAACAATTATACTTAGGTCTAATTACACTAATATGTATATTACACAATACTTATCTTTAATATCTTAATACTAGATGTTACAATTATACATAAGAATCTATTACACTGACACAGAGACTGGTACTACATTCACTGACACTGTTTATCACTGTCACTAACTCACTGACTGAACTGTAACTGACACTTGACTGATCGATCGTTACTTGATCACTGACACATGGATACTGACTCCCAGGCTGGAAGTCGGCCTATTTAAAGCGCCGCCGAACATTCTAGATCTGGCCAGATTACAGGCCTGGGGCCTTCTGGGGCGCCGTGACCCTTCCAGGCCATCCGCCGCCCTTCTCGGCTACCTGCTCGCCCATGCCCACGGCACCACAAATCTAGGCCACCCTGGCGGCCTTTCCAGCTACCTGCCCCCGGGCCGCCCAGGGTACCCTCAACCTCACCAGACCGTAACAATATACACTTAAAGATGAAGATTGGATGAAATGTAACCGAGTTATTTTCGTGAAGTGTGCTAAGTGAATTACTTCTTCGCCTCCCGGAACGTCATCTTATGAAATGGATGTTTCATCCTGAAGCAGAAAACAGTGATAAAACTGAACATAAATAGAACATGTTTCATTTTCTGGAAGCCAAAGAAAAATTGCTAGTACATTCGAACTACATATTGAAGTTTACGATTAATTAATTCATATAAAATTAAGTTATCGATTGTATAAATGAATTTATTTTTCCATTCGTGTCAACTTAACCGTCCAGTTATATTGTTTCAAATACAAAATCCTACTAAAAATATTCAATAATACTTGTTATGTCAATATCAAACTTATCCAGTTCTTGATTATGCCCTAACCAGGTACATATCCTATCATGATAACCACTATCCTTTCAAACCCACTCGTCAACTAGTCTCCCAGATTGCTTCCTCTCAAAGCTATTATACTACAAAACAATACACTGTATATATATTTAGCACATATATGTTGTACATAAATTTTTTTATTTGTAAGTATTTGAACAGAATGTTTATCTCCTGGAGAATTCCATGAAGCTTCAAAACATTTTATTCAAAGGGCATACGTGGCAAGTAGCAGGGTATTAGAAATCCTTAAAAAACTAAAATGATATTGTTCGATTCAATAGTTTCAAATAAATTGCTTCGCGCTTCTAAGATATGGAGCCTCAGGTATTTAGAAGCAATCGAAGTCATCCAGTTAAAATTTCTTTAAACTTTTCTCATCTGGCCTAAACGTGTGCCGAAAAATATACTACTATTGGGTATTGAAAAAAAATAAAACTTTTCACTCATCGCCATCGCCACATCCTGGCTCCAGTTTTAATATGACTCATTTAAAGAATATCCAGATAAGTTTTAAATAAAAAAGTATGCTGATGTTGAATTTTGTGAAAACCGAAACATCTTGACTAATAATTTCGTTTTAGAATCAATAATAATGAGTTTATACCAGGGGTCTCCAAACTACGGCCCGCGGGCCAAATCCGGCACGCCAGTGCCATCAATCTGGCCCGCGGCGGCGGCGGGGCAAAAAAAAAAAATAAAAAAAAAAATCATCGATTAATAATAACTCCGTTTTATTTACTTAAGCTAGGTAAATGTTAATAACAAGTGCCTATAATAAGCATAAAATTAAAATTTACTTTAGCAAATAAATGAAATGAATCCAACAAACATTATAAATATATGTAAACATTATAACATATAAAATACTAATAAGATTTATGTAGTTGTGATTTCTCACTGATAATAGATTGTAGTTTCTGGCACTTGATTCAAATGTTTGAAAAAAAGTGAAATAAACATTTGTTTTCTCGATAATTATCGATATTTAATAACTTATATCTCGAACACCGTTGTGAGTTGGACAAATATGTATAGAAACAATTTTATAGGAAATTTAATTAGCTTTAATTTCGATCCATAGATTATTTTTCTAGAGTCCACGGTTTCCGAAATATAATCGAAAAACCTAAACACGGGATCTTCTCCCCTTCCCTCACAATTTCCCGTAACCCCAGGGACCGGAACTTTTAGTATATTTACCTTCTAATTACTCCTAACGAAGCTGTGAAGTCAAAAATAGTCGCATAATTCATGCATTGTACACCCCTCATTTCAGCACTCTCACTGGGGTCGCGCTTTTCCGCGAAAACACGTTTTTCGGCACTTTTTTGGCTATAACTCCGAAAGTAATAGTCCGATCCAAAATATATTTTTTCTATCTGAAAGCTGGTTAGTTACATTTAATAGAAGAACTTGTATATTAAATTTTGATCAAGTCCCCTAAAATATCGATGTCAGCACCCTCAAAACCGCTTACTGTTTTGAAATCCACGTAATACACCCTAGCCAGCACACTACATATGTATGTTTTGGCAACATCTGACGATTTGGTCTTTTTTAGTGGCCTTGATTGGATATACTACGGAGTTTAATCAAAATTTCATATAAAGGGTCTAATAGTAAATTTAACCAGGTTATAGTTGAAAAAATGAAAGTTCAGCTCGGAGAAACAGTTATGGAGTTAAAGTGAAAAATGTGCCAAAAAAAAAACTTGGATTTCAAAACAGTAAGCGGCTTTGAAGGTGCTGACATCGATATTTTATGGGACTTGGGACACTGGGAAAAAGTGTTTTCACGGAAAAGAGCGACCCCAGTGAGAGTGCTGAAATTAGGGGTGTAGATGCATGAATTATGCGTCTATTTTTGATTTCATAGCTTCGTTAGGCGTAATTAGAAAGTAAATATACTAAAAGTTCCGGTCCCTGGGGTACGGAAAATTGTGAGGGAAGGGGAGAAGATCCCGTGTTTAGGTTTTTCGATTTTATCTCGGAAACCGTGGACTCTAAAAAATAATCTATGGATCGAAATTAAAGCTAATTAAATTTCCTATAAAATTGTTTCTATACATGTTTGTCTAACTCTCAACGGTGTTCGAGATATAAGCAATTTGATTGAAGAGCCAGAAACGTACATATGAAATTAAAGTAAATTTAATGATCTACAATTTTGATTCTGACAATATTTCTGAGAAACGATCCTGGAAGGCACTAGTAGCAAGTTTTTGTCTGAACTGGTACCCGCTTCTCCTTTCCCGCGCTATGTCTCGAAAACGGTTAATCCAAAAAAAAAAATGAATAGAACAAAAAATACAGAGAATATTATTCTCTAAAAGTTTTGTAACTATTTTGATTGACGGCCGATGGATAGAAATAGAGATATTTTAAAAAAAAAAAAAAAACTGATTTTTGTGACCTTTGACCTTGTATATCTAATTATGCTAACGTGCTGAGATCGGTGACTTTCTACCACTTATTTAGAAGACCAAAACAAAGGCATAAGCAAAAATTCAGCTTCATTGGTTTATTTCCGAGATTTGCTGTATAAAACTCATTTGACTGGGCTACTAGTCCCCCACGTAACTACGTATAAAAGTTTGTTTATGTTTTTTAAAATTAATTATGGAAACACTGTCGAAATTTATTTGCGCGAGCTTGCGATGTGAGCACCTTACGATTTAATGTGCTGCTTTCTCCTAACATTCTATAACTTATTATTATTATTAGATTATTATTTATTAACATAGCACTACATTCCTGATAGTAGAGACTTGGCTTGCTCGAGCATAGATCACCTGTCATCACGGTTAGTGCTGCCGCCTTCCAGTTTCTGGCACCAAGTAGAGTTAATGTTTTAGTAACAATACCATCTTTCCATCGTAGTTTAGGTCTTCCAATACACCTCGTACCATTGATTTGTTCAGTAAGAGCTTTCGCGGGCATCTCCTCCAGGCTCATTCTGGCAACATCGTAGCCGGGAGAGCTTAATAAACTTGGAGATATCCATATCTTTGTACAGACTTTGTATGTCTGCATTGCATCTTCTTCTCCAGGTTCCTTCCGAGTATACACCGCCAAAAATTCTGCGAAAGACTTTTCTTTTAAACCTCACGAGCGAAAACTCATTGTTCTTTGAAATCGTTCAGCATTTAGATCCATAAGTGAGAACAGGTCTGACTAGTGCTTTATATACTCCTAACTTAGCATTCCGAGACAAATGCTGCTCCTCAAGTGCTGCTGTAGAGCAAAAAAGCATCGATTGGCTGCCATAATACGCCGTTCAATCTCGTCATTGATGTCATTTCGGACATAAATCTGCGTACCCAGGTATACGAATTCCTGGACCACTTCGATGTCATGTAGTCCTAACTTTACTTATCCACTATTTACTGACTAGGGGCTCGATAAACTTGTACTTGGTTTTGTCTCCGTTGATGGATAGTCCTAGTCTCTTCGCCGAATTGTCGATTTCAGCAAAAGCGTTTTGTACTGCTTCTAATGATCTTCCGACTAGATCTATGTCATCGGCATATCCAAGAACTCGTACACTTTTGTTTAGAACTGTGCCTCCTGTTTGGATTCCGGAATCTCTTATGGCTTTTTCCAAACAAAGATTAAGTATAAGGCAAGCCAGACTATCTCCTTGTCTCACACCTGCTGTCGTGTCAAAACCTCTTGAGAAAGCCCCATGCATACTTACAAAGCATTTATTGCTTCCATTGTCATTCTCACCAGTCTGACTAACTTCTGGGGTATATTCATTTCTGTCATGGCCATTTATGCTTCCCCTCTATCAATCGAGTCATAAGCCTGCTTAAAGTCTATGAAAACATGATGGGTATTAATACGAAACTTCTTGTATTTTTCAGGATCATCCAGAGGTTAAAATTTGTTCAATAGTTGATTATCTTAACGAAGCCACACTGATATTTTCTAATTTCTTTCCCTGCGTATGGAATCAATCTCTTGTATAATATGCTGGAGAGAATTTTGTATACTCTGGAAGTACTGATGTACCTCTCCTTGTTACAATTCTAGGAATCCCCTTTATTATTGGATTGGGTGTATAATCGCTTTCTTCCACTCCATAAGAAAGCATTCATCTCTCCAAATATCCATAAATAGATCCTACAGGAAAGTAACCAGTTGAGGGTCATAATGTTTATATATTTCCGCTGGTATGTTATCTGTACTTGGAGCTTTATTATTCTTCTTTATTATTCGATGGTCGCTGCTATTTCTTCCCCGTCTGGTGGTTCAATCTCTATTCCTCCAGCCAGTCCCCCCGCGCTGATGGTATCATCAGTAGTCAGCCCATCTATCTAATATTTTTTGCTTTTTCGTGATTAGCGAGCCATCTTCTGCTTCGCATGCGGGAGTCCTGGATTTAAATAATTGTCTACCTTCCTTCACCATTTGAAAGGAATTTTTGTTTTTGAAAGATTTTTCCATATACTCCATCTGCTTATTCCGCCATCTTCTCTTCTTTCTTCGATGAACGTACTTCTCGCGACTCCTTGTGGCTTTATATTCATCCATCGAACTTCTTGTGTGTCTCCGTTGAATCATGTTTTTATAGACCTTGTTCTCTCTATCTGCTCAAGCAAGGCATTCCTCATCAAACCATGGTCTTGTTTGTTTCTGTTTGCCCTTGAGACCCAGAACTTCTTCTGCTGTCTCAGGTAACGCATTTCATAACACCAACTTTAAATTTGGTACTGAAGTTGCTTTTGGTACTTATATGTTTGAACAAGTTTCTGAATTTGTATACCATGGCTCATAAGTGACGTGCGACAACAGAATCTCGACTGATGTCCGGAGAAAAATTATCTTAGCGAATCACAGTTATTATGGACTCCGCTCGCATCTTTCTAGCAGCCTCGTCTCTCACCGCACTAAGGTTATCCGATACAAGACCCTCATTCGCCCTGTTTTACCTTATGGCTCTGAGACCTGGACCACTACAAAGGCTGATGAAAATGACCTTATTTTTGAAAGGAAAATCCTCCGTAGAATATATGGGCACACCTTTGAAAATGGACAATGGAGAAGGCGTAGTAATAGAGAAACCTATAGTCTCTATAACGAGCCTGATGTTGTAGCTATCATTAAGGTAGGGAAGTTAAGATGGGCAGGACACCTCGTGAGGATGTCGGATGGGTCGGTACAAAAATAAATTCTAATAGAACAGATATCCGGCCGGCGCAGAGTTGGAGACCCAGGTTACGGTGGTCGAGTAACCTCTCAAGGTAGGTGGGGAGAGATCCAGGAACCCTGCACCACTCTCACTGGCCCTGATCAGCCACACCTCTCTCCCTTCACTTTTGCCCAAGTGCCATCAGCCAGCGCTCAGACTATAACTTCCTTTAAACATCATCTATTTCTTTACCTTCTCAATTACCATTCTTCCGAACGTATATAAAATATGAATATTTTAGTAATATATATTATTATAATATACGTATGTTCTATTTTTTGTCGTTATCTTTTTTTTATTTTATAACTCATAATGCAATTATTAATCACTTGTCATAGCCAAACGATTGTCCTATGTATTGCACTCATATTTTATTCATAAGGGACAAACTGTCCCAGAATAAAGTTTATTTTACTCTTTCTTTTTTCTGTATGCTCCATCAATATAATAAGGAACAAATATTCACGCCAATGATTCTTTTGGTGATCATTGCATACAAAAGAAACCCAGGTTTCAGGATTTTTCATCTTTTCAATAGGCATGTAATCAGCGACCGTCGATTAGCTGACAGTTTTTATTTTCCGCTTCTTTTCCACACTAGTAATTAACAGTAATTAAAATACTGTTACAAAGATGTTTTTGAAACACACACAAACCCGCTAAGGCGTTACGAACTATTACTATAGCACCTCTATTAGCGTTTTTATACATCAATTACTGTCATCAAGAAATGAGTAGAATACACCAGAACTTCGTAAAATTCAGTACAACACAATAATGATTGAACTAGGGACTTTAACTAGCCTCTTCTCGCTGAGGGTTCGTACTCGGAGACTATTCTATAAATTATAGGTACCGGCAGGAAAATTAAAATGGTGTTGGCCCGCGGAGCCCTTGGAAGTTGTTAGTTTGGCCTGAAGGCTGAAAAGTTTGGAGACCCCTGGTTTAGACCATAAATTCATTTAACTTCATCGATCTGAAAGCTATAAGAAGAAAAAAAAATGATTTAAGCCTTTTGTTTTTCTTTTCTTTTTTCTTTTTTTTTGAAGGGTCCACTACGAAATCAATTTTAACCCACCCAGGTGGGATTTGAACCCACGGCCTTCTGGTTACGAGTGTGCTGAGTCCCTCGCCCCAACTCACTCGGCCATCAAGTCTCCATCAACGATTTTTTAAGACCGAAGGACATTCTTGGCCACTCTCATTCCACAATTAGAATTAGTTTTCGTCCTTAAGGATGCTGTTTTAAGACGACGGAACGATTTTGGGCAACATATATATTAATATATTATTTTTCGTCCCTAAGGATTCTATTTTTTTTTTTTTTTTTTCATAATTTAACGATTTTATTAGTTTTTCTTCCTCAAGGATAATATGTTGAAATATTCTAAGATTTAACGATTTTTAAGTTATCCGAAGGATATTCCGCCATTGTTGTCCTTAAAGGGAATATGTTGAAATATTCCAGGATTTAACGGTTTATCTTAACCGTATTTTTAACACTGGGATAAAAATACTGTAGAAAAAAACTCGATCTCTTGTAATCTGAACCCTCGTTAGACGGCCCTAGCAACTAATGATTTAGCACCAAGCACCCGCAGCTGGTGAAAAAATATTAAGTTGTAAAAAAGTCTTCCTACATAAGTGTAGTTTTATTTCAAGTTACATATTTTAATCAATATTGGATATTATTCTTAAAACTATAGTGTATAGTTTTCAATTATTTCCACACATACCTCTGCCAGAAATTGGGTCTGATGCTAATAAAACTACTTGGGTGAAGCATAGAACTCGTCCATTTTTTGGTCATTGTAATTATGATAGATCCCTTAAAATGTGAACAGCAGGCAATTTTTTTTAAAAATTCACAATTGCATAAAATCTGACTAGCTGTTCGCATTAAATATTTTGAGATCAGTGCCCAACCACCAGGAAAAAGCTCGAAATGCAAACGACTTCGAAGTTTCACGGAACTAAAAACCACTTATTTCCCAAATGAACTATATTTGACACTAGTATTAGATAGGTAACTGACTGGAATTCTATGACATGAAGTTCTTCAGCTGCTGCTTGTGTGCTTAGAATTTCTAAAGATTGCATGTACGTTTTAAAAATGAAAATGACCTTATAAAGCTTACTTTAGTCATAAGGAATTAAAGTATTCTTCTTCCTCGCTCTTCTTCTATGGCCAAAACGAGATTCCTCTCACCTTCTCCACACTTACAAAGTGGACTGGATCAAATTAAAAACTTCCTATACAAATGGGCTCGGAGTCTATTATGCCTTATTTGTAAGCGGAAGATCAAGACCTGCTCTCGTCGAGAGCGTTCATAAATGGCATCTTTTGGGTCATGATTTGGATGCTTACTCGTACTTGTCCATCTCTGGTTACTGTGAGAATTGTAAGAAGTTTTAACTTCTTCATGAATAAGAGCAGAGTCAAACTGCGAGCTTGAGGCTCCCTTCTAGGTCAGCTGGTCTGCCCCCTCGTTTCCAGCGAGTCTGCAACGACCAGGAATCCATTGTAGGATGATTTCCTCATACATAATCATATGGATTTCTAGTTCTTGGGCCTGCTTTTTCAGAATTAGTAAATGTAAGCATTTATCAAACCATTACGAGAAAAAAATATCCGTAGAAGATTAATTATGGGAGTTGGAAGTTCGTGTTCATGCACATGCAAAAATTGATTTTTCTTTTTCAAATAGTTTTTTTTTAAGAAGCCATCGTTATTTTAAATGTATGAAAAATATTTCTGATTTTATGGCACATAAATGCAGATGAATCGGGTGTCCATTGCAGATTCCTGAACCTATTTCCTTCCGCGATTAATCAAGATGATAAAAATAGGAAGGGAATAAGCTATCCCTACAAATTGATAGTAGGAATTTAGTTTTTAGTTTTTCTAATTTTTCTGGTATCCAATCCTTACAATCCAAAATCCTTCCTAAAATCTTTATTGCTCCTTATTATGCCATAAATAAACTTAACCATAAAATCCCATATGTTGCAGGTTTTTTTCCCAAAAATACAAATATTCTTTCATGACAAGCTACCTATTTACTCGAATCTACTTGTCTCCCAAGACTTGCTTCTTACTCGATTCCAGATCAGAGGCGTCTGAAATGAGAATGGTCTGGGGACTTTTTATTGTAGAACAGTTATTGAAGTACTATTAACGAGTAGTTATTGACATATCATAGTAATTATTTTACCGCTCATTTACTTATAGTGTATATAGTGTATACTGTTGTAAAGTATAAATATTGACAAAAAAGTTTTTATATTTATAACTTAACCGATCTTTCGGCTTCTTATATTGAAATAATATATAATAAAGATAGTAGTAAAAGTGGATTTATACTTGTTTGTGTACTACCTTCCAATTGGAGTCATAGGGCAAATGAGTCATCAATAAGAGCAAGACGGCACTATCTAAAAAAGAAAATGCAGCAACACAATAGAAGGGGATATAAAGAAAAATATAAAAGTCCTTTAAGAGGAAAATCCAGTATTACATGGCACACATTGAATTTCACAAATCAAACAATAAGACAAACGCATATTCTGTACATAGATATATGAAACATTTTCCTTAGTTTCTATTATAATAAAAAAAAAAAAAATGTTTACGCAGCCTGCGCAATCATCCCGATTCTCACGACTAATTGTATTTAGAGGCAATTTCACGCCTTCGTAGCTCCCTTGATGATGTCAATATAGCAAAGGTAGCACGAATTTAGTTTTTCTGATAGTTACCTCAGTTTATTTTACATGTTTTTTCATTATTTTATGATTAGATTCACTATCATCTCTATACCTAATTGGATATTTAATTAGGTATTAATGATATATATATATATATATATATATATTGCATGACTATTTATTAGATATTATTATTATTTTTTTTTTTTACGGCAGGACATTTGTTTTCACTATATTTCTTCTACCTAAACCTGCAACTGAAACTGCGACAATAAACAAATGTGATATAAACCTGTGTAAAGCTGGAATGTCAGGCATTCGGGAGTTCCATCGGTACCTACATCCGGACTTGAATTTTTTGCGATTTATCTTACAATTAGTATAGCTCTTATTCCGCCTTCTTCTCAGGCTTATCAAAAGTCTCTACGTTTTGCATTAGTTGGTTGTAGTGACCTTCAAGTTTGTCATAAACTCTTTTTTATGAAGTCTGAATATGGTCCTGTACATCGGATATGCTGAAGTCTGTGTGCAACGTTCTATTACTGATGTACCAGTTTGAAAGTTTTATAATTCTTAATGCCTTTGACAGAAAGTTTTTAATTTTTGAATAATATTTTTTTATAATTAAAAGATTTGGAAAATTTGAAAAAAAAAAATATAGAGAACTATACCTTGTTTAGTTCTGATTGTTTTTTAACTCAATAGTTTTCGGAAATAATTAATACCTTTTCTAATATCCTCTGTTAGATCTAATATCCTGTGCACATTTTTGTGCACCTACTAAGCATACTGTTGATAATGTATTCACTGATTTCTCGAAGAATTTCTCATTATAGATGTTGCAATGCTGCCTCCAGTTGTTGAAAGTTGACGCACTGCTCGTGGTGATTCAAGAGCTTTCTCTGCAACACACCGAACTATACTGAATAGGACTGTGGTCTGTAGACTATGGTGAAAGAGGCAGATAAACAATTTTCAGGTTTTCAAAATTATGGCGTATAACTCTTCTTTTCAGATCGGGTATATTCAATCGGAAATCAAATTTTTACATTGACAAAACTCATCCTTGTAGACTATGTAATTAATCAAATATTTTTTACGATCATTATTAACGGCTTTGATATCAAAGTATCAAACACCTGACATAACTCAACAATCTGTTTTGTTTTTTTTATTTATCATCATGTGTATGTTTAATAGTCTTCTATGAAGTGTAAAAAATGTATAGAATTAACTTCGAATCCTTTCTGATAAATCTTATTTGCGGTGGGGATTAGAAGATAATAAAGGAAAATTTTTTACATATAAGACCGAGAACTTTTTGTTTTTTTTAAGTTGGCTTTTGGGTTGCGTCACTTTAGAAACACATGTACGATATACTTTAAACTATTTTAATTAAGTTTTATTATTATATTATTTATTTTTGTTTTCCAGCTTGTAGTTCATGGACAAACATTATCTGGCATGTAGACATTCTGTAAGTGTCTTCACCACCTTTGTTTGTTTATTTTGGCATTCCAAGAGAAGCACTTCTTATTGTAGATTCTTTTTTTGACAATCTATATGCTCTCTCCATTTTCGAGATCCAATCTTCCATTGCATCTTTCTCTAGCCCATTCGCTTGTATGGTCTCCGAGGTACAGGCACAGGACCCTACTGATTAGCCCTATCTCTGTTTCCAGAAGTTTTTTTTTTTTTTTTTTTTTTAAACTATTTATTGATATTTACAACTGTACATTAATATACATCAAGTAAATTTGAAAAAAATGATTATAATGACATGTAAATCACTTGTGAAGAACTACTCACTAGTAGCACTTCAAAAAATGTTCTAAACTAGAAGGTCTCTTGGCCATCTTCTTTTCAGACGCCTCGGTGGGTTATCAGGTATAGACTGAGAAGAAAGTTGAGAGACTAATGGATTCGTGTGGGAGTGCAGTTTAATATGAAAGGATTGGTATCTGGTTTGGGCTAAATCAGCAACATATGGAACATTGAGGTCTTTATGGATAAGTTTATTCGTGACAAAGTAAGGAGCATTAAGGATTTTTCTAAGGATTTTGGATTGTAACGATTGGATTCGAGAAGAATTGGATGGTTTAGTGGAGCCCCAAAGCTCGACTCCTTATGTCCATATAGGTCTAATAACTGTCCTGTAAATTAGTCTCTTGTAATTTATTGGAAGCTTTGAACTTTTGTCTGTACGACGGACAGCTTCTTGCCGTTTTAGTCTTGTATGTGGATTCCAAGTTAGACGTTTGTCCAAATGGAGTCCCAGGTAGCTGATCTGTTCAACAGGGATTAGGGGAATATGATTAAAGGATACTGTAGGACAGGAAGTTGTGGGTTTACGACGAAGGGTAAAGGTTATTTGGTGAGATTTTTTTGGATTTATTTTGATTCTCCATTTTTGGCACCATTGTTGAAGGTTTATGATGTGGGATTGGAGTGCCTGGGATGCAAAGACGGGATCATTATTTACTGATAACAAACATGTGTCATCAGCGTAAGTGGTGAGGACAGTGCTAGGATTGGTTGGAATGTCAGCTGTATACACTGTGTAGAGGAAGGGAGCTAGGATACTTCCTTGAGGAACTCCGGCAGACTGAGTAAAGAGGGATGAATGGGCGGAATTGTGACTTACTCTGAATGTTCTGTCATTAAGATAAGATTGCATAATAAGGAAGTATGTAGGAGGAAGGAAATTACGGAGTTTGTAAAGCAGTCCCTGGTGCCAGACTCGGTTAAAGGCTTGTTCTACGTCGAGAAAGGCTCCAGTGCAGTACATCCCGCGCTCCAATCAGGACGAGATAACGTCCACCACACGATGGCATTGCTGAATAGTGGAGTGTGACGTTCGGAAACCAAACTGGTGATCAGGGATGATGTGATAGGATTCTAGGATAGGATTCAGGCGTTTCAGAATGAGTTTTTCCAGGATTTTGCCCATAATGGGCAAGAGTGATATTGGACGATATGAGAATGGGTGTTCAGGTGGCTTTTTTTGGTTTAGGTATCATCTTTACTATGGATAGTTTCCAAGGATTGGGAAAGTATGTGGTGCGGAGAACAGCATTATAAATATAGGTTAGGAATAGGATCGCTTTCTGAGGAAAGAGTCTTAGGATTTGGGCTGTAATTAGATCATGTCCAGGGGCTTTGTTTGAGAGTAATCTGTGGATTATGTTAGATACCTCTGAAGGATGGAATGCTTTAGGAGGAGGAGACATTTGGATTGGAATATTTAGTTCTGCTTCAACACATTGGAGGTGATGAGGATTGAATATATCAGGATGGGGGTTGAATGATTTAAAGAGGTGCCGACCGAAAATTTGGGATTTTTCTTCGTCTGATCTTGTCCAGGTTTTAGAATCTGTAAGGAGAGGATGATTAAAGTTTTTGTAATTAAGCAGTTTTTTCGTAGTTATCCATAATGACTTATCACAAGTATTAAGACTTTGAGTACAGTTTTGTAGGTTTTGAATTTTAAATTTTCTTATTTCTGTCTTAAGTTTGTTGGTTAAGCTGTTGTAATTATTTTTGTCTGATGGGTATCTAGTACGGTGCCACTTCGCTCTTGCTCTGCGTTTTTTAGTTAGTAAGGTACGAATATGTTGTGGCAGGTTATTGTGTTGTGTACTATGAATTTTTCGGGGTCCAGAAGTTAGAATACATTATGAATTTGGTCTTCTCTGTTGAGATTCTCAATCCTGTCTGGATTGCGATTCTTTCTAGAGAGTTAATTTGAATGGTTGCGACCTCCAAAACAACAGCGAAGTCATCAGCACAATGTAGGTCTTTAATCCATCCTGGTTTTCTTCCTAGGCAGATCTTTAAACTATTATTAATTTATTATTTCTTAATATATATATATATATTTATTTATTTAAGTTATTGTGTTGGATGATTCTTATTTGACTAAAGTTTTTTAGTTTTGTAATTTTGAACTTAGATCTTAAGTTCTCTTCTAGAAAGAGAGTAAAATATGAATTTTTTTTTCAAAGGGTTTAGGGTATTCAGGGCACGCCTATATTTGTAGAGTTGAATAGTCGGTAGTTTTTTTATTGTGATACTTTGATTGTACAATAAAATTTGAGAATCTCATATGTATGTTAAGCCTTGTCCGCACTATGTTGATTCGTGTTAACCGACTACGTCGATCGACAATGTCGAAAGAGTGTGTACGTGTCGACCGACTTTGTCGATTCATGTCGGGTCGAACCGAAACATTCGTCCTGGTCAACCGAAAATGTCGGGCGACACGGTTGGCTTTTGTCTAGTTCACGTTGCCATGGTATATGTGTACAGGTCAATTTATGTACTTCATAAAAAACTTACTTTCCAAAAATATTTTTCCGATCCCAAAATTATTGATTTCATCTTATACCTGGTTAAATTTCTAGCAGATCCCGTATTAAATCTGAAAATTTGTATTAAATCCCGTGAAATACCTACGACATGCTAAAAACGTTGTTTTATAATAAAATACAAATTTGTTTTTTAGCACATTTTTCGCTATAAGTGCGAAAATATTTTTCTGGTTCAAAAATTTCTTTTTTTCATCTCACATCTGGTTAAATTTGCTATCAGATCCCGTGTGTATATATATATATATATATATATATATATATATATATATATATATATATATATATATATATATATATATATATATTTAATTTTTATTAAATCCCGCTAATTACTCATCCAGCCCACTGAATATGTCAAAATCGTCGCATTTTGCCAAAACAAACACATTTAGCGTGCTGGCATGGGAATTTAATGAAAATTTATTATATAGGATCTGATAGTAAATATAACCAGCTTTGAGATGAAAAAAAATGTTTGGGGTCGGACTAATATTTTTGGAGTTATAGCGAATAATTTGCCGAAAAAAACGAGGACTTCACAACAACAGTACGGTTCCTAGTGTGCTGACGTGTTTGTTTTACGAGATATGATCTAAATTTCATACCCCAGCATGATAGTAAATTTAAAGAAATGAAAAAGTAAATCTTTCAGATGAAAAGAACTTCAAATTCGGACTCATTAGCCCCCAAAAGAACATTGAGATCCGTTGAGAATAAAAGTTTTATTGGACTATATCTGCAACCTTGGTTAACCCATCTTGTCTTTTATTTTCGTTTTCATACAGTAAATCAGTGGAGTTCATCAAAAAACATTGACGTATCCTCGTCACTCCAATGCATGATAAAGGAAAACAAAATTTAAATTAATAAAGCAATATATTTACTTATAGTAAAAGGAGTATAATGAGTCATTATTCAGTGGTGGAGGTTACCCGTTATCAGTTGGAACGCTGACCAAAGAGGCAGTGTAAAAAGGACTAGCGACTGACGCAGTCATTTTGTAAACATTTTCATTTTTATCCTAATTTATTGACATAATTTAGATTTATTTCTGAATAATATTTGTTTTATTCTTCAGTGATGTCGAACAACACATTCGACACGTCCACACTGTCGTTGTCGATTCGACTTCCTTTGATCTTTACCGACTTGATTCGGGTTGCGGTTTGGTTCGACCCAACATATTCGACAAAGTCGGTCGACACGTCCACACTGGTTCAACATTGTCGACCGACAAAACCGTTAGACTCGGATCGACGTAGTGTGGACGTACCTTAATGTGAATTAGACTGAAGTCGATCGTGCCAAACGACAATGTTGATCGTGTCGAACGACATTGTCGGTCGATTTAGTGTGGACAGGGCTTTACAATTTTAAAAAGTCATAAATATTCTTCAAAAAACTCTTTTATAACAATAATAATTGCTCTATTATTAGTTAAAATTAGATATTTCTTTAGAAATCTATCTTTTTTTTTTTTTTTTTTTTTAGATATCATTTCCTCCACTCCTTTCTTTACCAGATTATTTCTTATTTTTTTCTAATTCGAAATTTGTAATTCTATATCTTTAAGAAATTTCTAATCTCTTAAAATAATGCACAGAGATTTGTATCGCTGGGTATCGTCGGTAAATTTTTTTTCTCTCTATTTTAAACTGTATGGTTGTAAAATTTTATTAAATATTTATGTAGCAATAAATTTTTTTTTTTGTTTTTTTGTTGCTTGATTTAGTATAATTTTTGTCAATTTATTTTAAAAAGCTCCAGTCTTATAGGTGATTAATGGGTATACATACTGTTTACTAGTTAATATGAAAACTAAAGTTGCTTTGCAAATTTTTAATGTGAATTTTAATCGAAGCCAGTGTACTAAGAGTTAAGCCGCATTACGTAAAAGACAATTTTTAACTCTGCTTTATAAATAATGCATCCCATTACAAGGTCCCTACTGTCCCCCCTCCCCACCTCCCCCAGAATTATTCATGACTTACTTCTCGTAAAAGTATTTGCACAGAAACTCTGTAATGTTTATAACTCTCAACGCACACTAAACTGATTTAATATTTACATTAAGATTAGACAAGTATGTGATTTTTCAAAAGAGCCAAGTAAATTTATTCTTTCTTTCGGTTTTTTTATCTAAAAGCCAGGAAGATATTTTGACAATGTAATTAAGCTAAAAATCAAAACTACTCACGGAATATTATTTATAAAATAATAATAGGAATATATAAAGGATAACACAAAGATGTGAAGGAAAATATTTTGCTGAAATATATCAAAATGCAGAAAATATATCAGATGTAATGAGAAATAGAACATTGATGTTTATTGGACATTCATATCGAATGCCAGATAGTAGATTGACAAGTAAGATTTTCAGATATCTGTGGGGTAAGAAATCAGCAAAAAGCTGGGTCAATGATGTAAGAAGGGATTTTGAAGAAAACAATCTAAAAATAGAAGAAATAAATAATAAAGAAGACTTTCGGCAAAAAGTATTGGAGACGGAGGGATTCCAAGGCAGCAAAGTGAAATGGACTGGTGCAAAATGGTTTGAGGACAGAAAGAGGAAAAATAGTGAACAGGTGAAAGCATACTGGAAGAAAAGAAAAGAACAAGGGAGAAAGACTTGAAATCGGCACGTTGCCCTCTGTTGGCCTATTAGAAAAAAAAAAGAAGAATAACACAGCCAGAGAATGCGCATGTACTCAAAGCCCAGCTTAACAAAAAAGGTTGAATATCGCGGTCCTTAGATGGCCGATACTAAGAAAGAGAGAGAGAGAATAAGAATATATATTTTCAATTTATAAGTAATTTGGAATTGGTTTACTGTAAGCTTATACTTATCTATCTATCTAATCTATTCTTTGAAAAAATTGGTCTCATGATATCTAAGGGCCGTAATAAAATGTATCGAAAACTAGTATCATTAGGTTAACTACTCTTTATCCTAGCTTAATATTATGTCAATAATCAAGTTGACGTTTTAGGGCAGAAGTAAATGGTTAAAAGTACTTACGATTTTTATTTTTCTGAATATTAGAGATAGAAAGCAATGGTACATGTTTGATTAATTATAGGTACAATCTTAATCAGAATTCCTCTCTACCGGTTATCCAAATACAATTCACTTCATTTTGCAATTAAAAATCGTTGCATTGAGGATCAATAACCATGGATTTATATTCACATTTATTTTCAAATACCAAACTTAAAAGACAAGAAACTGCTTGTCATTTCTAACTACTCTAACAATTACTAGACAAGCATTCAAAGCTCCCAATAAATAAGACTCATTTACGTAACAGTAACTATACCCATTTGGACTTACAGAGTTGAGCTTTGGGGCTCCACTAAATCTTCCAATTCTTTTCCTTACGATCCAAAATCCTTCGTAAAATCCTCAATGCTCTTTATTATGTCATAAAGAAACATATCCATACAGAAATGGACTTTAAATTTAAATTTCCATATGTTCCTGCTTTGGCCCTAACCAGATACCTGTACTTTCATAGTAAACTCGATACCCACTCGAATCGGCTAGTCTCCCAACATGGCTCTTAATCAATTTCCAATGATCCTCCAAGGCATCTGAAAAGATGATGGCCAAGAGACCATCTGATGTAAAACTTTTATTAAAGTGCTACTAGTGAGTAGTTCTTTACATGCCATCGTGTTAATTTTCCTCAAATCTACCTGTTTTATATAATGTATACAGTTGTGAATATTAATTAGTAGTTCTTCTTAATCATAAGATATTTTATGATGGGGATACACTAACTTTGAATCTAAGAACATCGCGTAATTTATTTATAACTAGTAAATACACTAGGATTTTCACGGGTCCGTGTTCTCCCTGCTGTCACCGACACCTCCTTCCAGATGATTCACCCATTAACCAATGCTCTAGTCCCGTTCAAAGAAATCTCCCTTTTCTAGGGGTAGCTATATTTACTATAACCGTTCAAAGCTGCCAATAAATTACTAGAGATTTATTTAAATGACAGTAATCAGACCCCAATGGACGTACGGATTTGAGCTTTGTTGTTTCTCCACTAAACCTTCTAATTATTTTCGTATCCAATCCTTATAATCTAAAATCCTCCATAAAATTCTTACTGATCCTTATTATGTCACAAACTAAGTTATCCATAAAGATCTATCTACTCCATATGTTAGATTTAACCCAAACCAGATAAATACCTATCATTCCATGTAAACTCTATACCCACTCGAATCCACTATTCTCTCAACTTGCCTCACACTGAATTTCCGATAATCCTCTATGGCACCTCAAAAGAATATGGGCAACAGACTTTCTAATGCAGAACTGTTGAAGTGCTACTGTTGTGTAGTTCTATACATGTTATTGACATATTGTAATAATTTTCATCAGATTTAATTGTTGCATATAATATAAACAGTTGTAAATATCAATCAATCAATGTTGAAAAAAGAAAATTTACATTTACACGATGTGCAGACCAATTATTATACATAATGGTACAGATCTAATCGGTTAAAGCCAATCAAAATGTTTGTTTAACTGACCAAATAAATAAATTTTCAATAGTACTTTTTTAAATTAGTTTCCTATTGGGACAGAAAAGCTGACCCAAGCAAAACAAAATATTTAAAAGCAATTATATTTCCTGATTACCGACCCCTATTTCATTATCACACATTTCACTCCTAGCACTACCACCACTAGGTGAGTGCCAACATAGATTTGGTTTATCGCCATACATATTTGCATCAATATAATAAGAATACTCATGTTTTAAATGTTAGTTTGTGTTTAGAAGTTCAAATTTACAAATTCACAAATTCGGATTCTGATAGACTAACTAACATAGAAGATGCATATAATTTGTAATTTCACATCAAAACGATTAAGTCAACTTTAACGAGAAACAAGCAGAAGCCGGTTGCAAAAATATGTTTCTAATCAAACTAAGGGCCACGCATACTGACGGGTCGGAGAGTATTTTCCGACAAATTCGATTATATAGGTAAATCCGCACCGATACAATCCATCAGTAGTGTGCGCTAGCCATAAAATGTATCTTTGCGTTTTTTAATCGAGATAGCCAGACTATAGAATAGCAATTAAAATTTTTAATTCAGAGATCCGTTTGAAATTCTTCTTCTTCTTCTTCTTCTTTTGCATTTCCCCTTGTGTGCCTTTCAGCGTCGGGGTGCGTTCAGCCAGGAATGCCATTCTTCTCTGTTCCTTGCTAGGTTCCTTGTCTGGCGGATATCTTTGCCTCTCTTTCGGCACAACCTGTCCATGTATTCGAGGTATGGTAATCTTGGGCGGCCTCGAGGTCTTCTTCCCTCCGGGGCATAATCCATCGTCTTTAGTGGATCTCTGTGGTCTTCCATCCGTACCACATGTCCGAACCACTTCAGCTGCCTGGTCTCAATGGCTTCCATGACTGGGGCGATCTCCAATTCTTCCCTAATCCTCTCGTTTCGGATTCGGTCCCTCCTAGTCCTCCCAACAATCCTACGAAGAAATCTTATCTCTGCCGCTGTGATTCTGCTCTTCTGCCTGTCCATGAGGATCCAGCTCTCAGAACCATATAAGAGTATCGGCAGGTATATCGATTTGAAGATATGGAGCTTAACGTTCTTGCTCACTTCTCTTTTACCAACAACAGTGTTGCAGATCTGGTAGTATACTGCGTTTGCTTTGCTTATTCTACTTGATATTTCCGCGTCAACTTTCCCAGATCTGTCCAAAACTGCTCCCAGATAGGTAAAATCGGTGACCACCTCCAACTCTTCTCCATTGCAGTAAACCAATACCTCTTCCTCTTGCCTTCCAACTTGTAGGACCTTACTTTTACTGGCGTTTATGTCCATGCCTTTTCTTCGCAGCTCTTCAAACCACTCTGTGACAGCCTGCTGGAGCTTCTCCACTGAGTCAGCGATCAGCACTATGTCGTCTGCATATATTAGGAGCTGAGTTACCACTGGCATGAGATTTCTTCGACCTAAAAATGTCCTTTCAGTCCTTCTTTTACATATGGACGCTATTTCGTCCATAAACAGTACGAATAGCAAGGGGCTTAGACTGTCACCTTGCTTTCCCCTCTGGCTATATTAAAATGCCTAGATTCCTGACCGTTTAATCTTATAATTCCTTTTGGATCTTGGTAAATGGACCGGATTGCTTCCACTAGTCCCACTGCAATACCCTTCACTCTCAGCGCTTCCCATATTTCATTTCGTGGAACTGAGTCAAAGGCGGATTTGAGGTCCAGAAAGGCGAGGTACATATTTTTATCTCTGTCCCAGGACTTTTGTAAAATATTTCTGAGGGTGAAAATATGGTCCTGGGTTTGTCGCCTGGGTCTGAAACCGGCCTGCTCCTCTCCAATAAGAGGTTCCACGAGTGGTCTCAATCGGTTCTTTAAAATGGATGTATATAATTTATAGACAACTGGTGAAAGGCATATTGGTCTGTAGTTGGAGCAGTCCGCCTGGCATCCTTTCTTATGTATGGGGACTATAATGTTATATTCCCAGTCTTTTGGTATTTTCTTTGCATCCCACGCTTTTTGAAAGATCAATTGGAGAGCCTTTAGCAGCTCCATACCTCCGTATTTAACAAATTCTGCCACTATACCATCTCGGCCTGGAGCTTTCCCTGTTTTCATTCTCATTACCGCTCTTTCAACCTCATCCTCCTCTATCATCTCATCCACGTCCGACTCATTCCATTGTCGATCCTGGTATTCGTGGTTCAGCCTGTCTTCGCCAAATTGTGCCTCAAAAAACTTTCTCCACACTTCCAAAATTTCATTATCTTCTGTAACCAGTTTCCCTCGTTCGTTCTTGATATTTCTTACCGGTTTACTTTTCCTGCCTCTAAGAGTCTTTATTTTCCTCCAGAAGAGTTTAATATTCTCTTGGTGGTCCTTGTCCAGTTCCTCACCAAACTCTTCCCAAGACTTTTGTTTAGCTTTTCTGACTGCTTCTTTGGCTCTGTTTCGTTTTCGTAACATAGGCCTGCCAATTATCTGGGGTTTTGGTCCGATAGTAGTTCTTCCACGCTATTTTTTTCTCTCTAACGATGACTCTCAGTTCTTCATTCCACCAAGAAGTACGCTTGTCCTTTGTCGATATTCGTTTCAATCCGCACACCATAGATGCCGACTCCAGGATGCTATTCTTGATATTCTTCCATACATTGTCTAGGCTTGAGTCTGCATCCAGTTCTTGGAGCTTCATACGTAGTAATTCTTCATATTGGGCTCTTTTCTCGGGATCCTGTAACTTTTTTACTTCTATCCTCTCATACGCTTTTTTCTGTACCTTGCGCTCCTTAATTACCGTTTGAAATTCACTGAATATTAATAGAGGGTCACAGAATCCGATTATGAGATTTTTTTATTGTTAATTCAGAACAGTTAGGGTACAAATAAAAAAGTTTTAAGCGATACGGTTGATTGAAAAGGTTCAATATTAAATATGACAGCATATCTCATAATTTATAACTCCTGCTATATATGCAGTAAATATTAAAGTTTCATTTATTCGTTGTTTTTTTTTAATACAGTAATATTTTATATTTAGGGTAAATATATTTTTATAATGTATCAGCAAAAATTAATTACTAATTGTTAATTAGATAGCTAAAATAAATCCATGAGCAACTGATATGAATAAAAAATTGAAAAAAAACTTTTACTTTTTTCTTTATTTTTAACCCTAGGTATTTATATTTATAGATATCTCAAATATTATTCTAAAAATTACATCCACATTTTAATCAAGACACATAGATCGAATATGACAATCAAATACAACAATCAGATAAAAATATAAATATAAAAGAATAAAATGAATATACATGCATGTATACCTTAATACCGAAATACACTGATTTAACATGTACCAAAAACGATATGTTACGTTTTGTTTTATTTAAACACAAAAGAAGCTGACAAAGAGGAAGGAGAACAAAAGTATCGTTTTTGTTGAGCTAAATATATCAGCGAGAATAAATAAACGGCTTTTTCAGACATTAAACAATACAACAGTCTCTAAAAACGGTTGTATTACCGAACATTGTATTGCAACCTAATTTAAAAAATGAAAAATTCATTTTTTTATAATGTCAGTCAATGTTAATCCATAAAAACATACCACTTTTTCTTAAATTTCTGTTTTTGAAGTGTTTTTCGGCATTTCGAGCATTTTTTAATCATTGAAAACATTAATAAAAAAATATAAAACCTATTTGATTTTAAAAACTTTTATAATGTATCACAAAATGAAAAAAAAAATGGGAGAACATAAGTTATAAGGCCATGGGTTGCAACATCTCAAAAATTCAGTTTTAGCATTCTCCTTTGAATTTATTCCTTCCCAACTTAGTAGCAGTTTCATATAAACACGGAGAACGATTTCATAAAGTGATAGCCCAAATAGAAAAAAATATAGTGGAAAATGCAATGAGAAAATACTTGCTAACTATTGTTAGGCACTACAACGGGAGACACGTGATGTTGAGTACAAAAGCAAACAATATACACATTAATTATTTTAATTATTAAACATTATTATTTTATACTACTGTTTTTCACCAAAAAATATATATGAAAAAAGTGCTATTTCAGTTGTTTTTTAAATCAATCTCAAATCCCTAAATAATAGTGCTTGGTCGATTTTTTTTTACTATTGATACGAATTCAGTACACTTTTAAATATAAAATTCACAAAAAATGTTGAAGGGAGTAAAAAAGAAAACAGAAATAAAATTAAAAACTAAATTACCAACGAGGACTATATGAAAATTAGAAAAATAAATTTAGTATAAATTTTAGTATACCCCCCCCCCCCGGGACGATTCAACAATCTAGTTATTGAGTCGACATATTTGAATCGTTCGACCAAACAGAACCAAAGAGTATCGCCATAGCGAGTCATAAAGAATTGGTGGCTACTGATTTTATTGCTCTTTTTATGACAGGTATAAGAGTTGTTTACAGATCGACGGGGGAGGCCAGGAGGATGAGGCTTACAGTAAAATTTCTTTTTCCCCTCTTTTTTTGTTTCCCCACCGGAGAATAAAAGAGGTAATTTCTGTTTACTTCTCCGAATGTTGACAGTCGCGATAATAAAACAGAAAAAATTGGGTCTCGTAAATATCCCTTTTATCGGGCAACAACACAACGGAATGATCCCTATTTTCTACCAATATTTAAGGGAACAAGTTTTTTTGTTTGTTTTTTTAAACTTTGATTATTGCCTAATAAAACATTTCTTAGTATGTAACTATTAAATAAACATATTATTTAATTAAACAATTGCTTTTACCATGTAAGGCCATGGGTTGCAACAAGTCCTCAAAAATTCAGTTTTTGCATTCTCCTTTAAAAAGGTCTATTACAAATTTATTTATTAGATCATTTAAACAGACATTTTTATTGTCTTTAACCGATTATATCTGTACCTATCATGAAAAAACTAGATTGTCAATTATTGTCCCAAATAAATAATAGGTTTCTTTATAGATAAGATTGGAGACAAAGTAAGGAGAATTAATTAGACTTTTCTAAGGATTTTGGATTGAAAAGATTAGATATGAGATGAATTGGATGGTTTGTGAAGCCCCTAAGCTCAACTCCGTACGTCCAAATAAGTCTAACATCAGTCATGTAAATAATTCCTTTGTAATTAATTGGGAGCTTTGAACTTTTGTCTAGTAAATGTTGAGGTGGTCTGAAACGACGGGCAGTTTCTTGTCGTTTTAGTCTTAATTAAAAATTATACTTAAAAAGATAAAAAAAATTTCTTCCTGATTGAGAAAAAAAAAATAGTCCATGGATATATCTATCTACAACCTCCTAATTTTCCTAATTTGCGTTAAAGAATTAAAAGCGTCAAATTACTTAAATTAATAATAACAATAATTTAAAAATCAATAATTATCCGAAATAAACAAAGTTGAAACAAAATAGCGATTTTAAACGTTACTTTTATCATTCAAACCAATACAGCTTTTAAACGGTTGGTCCTAGCTACAAATGTTATATAGCAAACAGTATTCTCTATTTACAGTTTATCACTAGAAAATTTTCGTCAAAGTTTATATTCAAGTAACACCAACAGGGCTACAGCGTGTCTAAAACCCCATCACTTAAAAAATGTAGAAAAAAGTGAATATAGCTATATTCCATCAAACCAATATAGCTCCAAGCCGTAGGTCCAAGCGATATTCTCCATTAAATTTTGCGTCAAGGGAACTGTCGATCCGAGCAACACCAACTTAGGAAAAGTGTTTAAAAATGAACGTGAAAAAAAACGTTATACCAAAAAAAGTGCAGATCCCTAGCCTAAAGATCTATCAATACTAAATTAAACCTATAAATAAAAGCTTTAAAAAAATCTAAAATTATATTTTTCTATAATAAATAACAGTTTTATTGACAAATAAGACAAACTGCCTTACGGAAGGCAAGATAGGTAACGAATAATCTATGAGAAGTAGATAATCCATTCATACAATATATATGAATAAAAATGAAACAAAATTAATAGAAATAATAATAACTAAAAATAATAATTTAAAAGTGATTGAGACTAAAAATGCAAGTTTTGACCAATGTCCCTAGATTATTATTTTAATAACACTATCGAATGCATTTTAATAAAGAATTGTGCAAAAAAGTAATTTCTCTCCCCTTCATTATCTTACCCTCAGCCTGAAGAGGAGTGCTTGGCAAACATTTAACCCTGCAATGCATTATTATTATTTCATTTGAAGAGCACAACTCGCTGGGGTAGTCAAATATTTGGGAGTGGCGGTATAATACGCTCATTACTTTGTCATAAGCAGAGGGCTGCTAGCTGTCTAAGTCTTCCGAAGCAGAGCATTGTCGAACGTTGTCATGCAATATGAAGCTTCCCGACCTGAACGAGACGTGTAAATCTTTTAGACACAAGGTGGATGAGTACTTGAGCTAATTACTACGATAATATTTCTTTAAAACATAGCTATCTGATGGGGATGTGTAAAATGCTTCATTTAAATCATCAAACATTTTCATGGTTAATCATAGTCATTTTTTTGGAGGGAGGGGGAGCCCAAGATTTCCCAAGAAGGGTGGGAAGGTCACGATTCATTTCGTGGGGTCCACCACAAAATAAATTTTAACCCACCCAGGAGGGATTCGAACCAACGACCTTCTGGTTGCGAGCGCGGTGAGAATTTCATGTTATCAGAAAACTTAAACTCAAAAGAACAAACTAAACGGTTTTTAGCCATTATCACTAATATTTAATGAACCATTTTTGTAAACTTTATTTTCATTTCATTTTTTATAACTTTTATTTTATGTTATATATATTTTTTCTTATTAAAATTTTTATTACTAGCTTTACATATACATATATATTAGAGATGACCCGAAAAGTCAGTAAAGCCGACTAATAGGCTGCTTTCGTAGTTTACTCCTGTAAAATAAGGCTCCAAAAGGCAGTTTGTTCTTAAAAACTTCTATTCTCAACAGTTCTTTATGTTTGTTGAAGTGCTAAATCCGAATCTAAAGTTTCCTACCACGGCAGCCGACCTAAATACCGGTTGTTTTAGTTTTTTTACTTATAACACGACAACGAAGTGTTTCTTGAAGAAAGTCTGAAGCTATTTTAACTTTACCAGGTATGCAAGTTTAAAATGTCGTTTATTTCTTAAAATATATACACAGTAATTTAAAAAAAAAGTATAATATATTTTATTCAAAGTACTGACCCTCGCTTTCTACACATTTTGTCCATCTCTCGGGCAATATATGGATACCATTCCAAAAGAATGCTTCATCTTTATTTGAAATCCATTCATCGAGCCATTTTCGTACGTTTTCGAAATTGTTGAAGTGTTGCTCCGCCAATGAGTGTCCCATCGATGAGAAGAGGTGATAATCAGAAGGCGCCAGGTCAGGTGAATACGGCGGGTGGGGTAGGAGTTCCCAACCAAGCGAAGAAATCGTTTCCTTAGTCAATCTGGCTGAATGTGCAGGAGCGTTATCATGCTGAAGAATGACTTTGGCGTGCCTGTGAGCCCATTCTGGGCGTTTTTCGATCAATGCGTGACTCAAATTGATCATTTGTTGTCGGTAGCGCTCGGTATTGACTGTTTCGCCGGGTTTGAGAAGCTCGTAGTAGACTACTCCCTTCTGATCCCACCACACACACAGCATTGTCTTCTTCCCAAAACGATCCGGTCTTGCACTCGATGTGGATGGTTGTCCTGGCGTTACCCATGATTTTTTTCGTTTGGGATTCTGAAAATAAATCCATTTTTCATCGCCAGTTACAACTCGATGAAAAAAAAACCCTTTCTTTCGTGGCGTAAAAGCCGCATTTCGCACACAGTTTTTCGTTTTTTTCCATCTGTCGTTCGTCCAATTCATGTGGAACCCATTTTCCAACCTTTTGAATCTTTCCCATAGCTCTCAGGCGATCGGAAATGGCTTGCCTAGTGACATTCAACTGTTCTGCCATCATTTGTTGGGTTTGGGTATTGTCTTCGTCTAATAAAGATTGCAATTCGAAGTCCTCAAACTTTTTTGGTCGATTTTCTCGTTTTTGATCAGTAACATCAAAATCACCACGTTTGAAACTTTGAAACCAATGTTCACATGTCCTGACGGTTGGAGCAACATCGCCATAAGTCTCAACAAGAATTCGATGACATTTAGATGCCTTTTTCTTTTGATTAAATAAGAAAATCATGACATGCCGCAAATGCTCTTTATTTGGCTTAAAATTAGACATTTTTAACACCAAAGAAAGGTATGATACGTCCACGTAAAACGACTTAAAAACAACTGACTTTTGTAAACAAATGACTAACAAACAAAATAGCGTTTAGAGATAAGCAAATCCTTCAATAGGCTAAGAGCGCATTCTATTGGAATTAAAACGACATTTTAAACTTGCATACCTGGTAGCTAGAACCAGTACCTACGAAATAAAAAAATAAAAAAAATCCGAAATCGGACCATTTTTTGCTAATTTGCTCTGTACATTCACCGATGCCTCTTTAACTACAAAAAAACATTGATGTTACACGCGGTTCGGGCCTCATTTCGACTAAGTTTCAACAAGTAAAATAAATTTGACGAATATCTTGTTTAGACATGGTGAATTTCAGAGGGCCTTACTCATAGAAAATATATCTTTGAGGAAAAACAACAATAATAATTAGTTATATTATAACTAGTCTGAAGAATTATCTTTGTTTATTTGGCAAGGTCTTGTCCAAACAAATAAATATTAAAAACCTGCATTATTTTTGCACCAACTCAATATTTTGATTTAACAGCAACATTATTCTCCTTACAGCTCTTTCAGTGTTGATAACTAAATGCCTTAAAATATCCGAAAAGAAAATATGACCAGAATATAAATATTAAAAAGATAGAACTAGAAATCCTGTGAATGGAAGAGGGTAATGAATATACAGGGTGAGTACCTCTTAGTGTAAAAAAAAAAAAAAAAAAAAAAAAAAAAAAAAAAAAAAAAAAAAAAAAAAGTGATACTAGATCAATAATGTAGAAAAATGCCACAGACGTCACTATTCTATTCTAATGCGTTGCAGATCCGTTTTGTCATAAAAGCTGTAATATATCCACTTTGTTTAAACATTTTTCAAACTTTGACCACATTTTCCGATTTATCATTAAATTTTCTATTAGAGCAGAGTACATGTAACCTTGAATTTTACAGACTTGAGACCTAAAGAACAGCTTATTTAGGGAAGTTATAACGTTTTATATCTCTTCAAAGCTCACTGTTTTTCGAATAAACCGTCCACAAAATTACAAATCTCACAAAAACTTGCAAATTTAATCAGCTTTCTAATGATATGTAAAAAGTAACGATTCTCTTTCGATTTCATACAGTAATTAACTTTTAAAACAAAAAAAAAACATGGTGTTCTCATTTGGCATACAAATCGGTTGCTTGTGTAAATAAAACATTATGATAATCTCTTAATGAAAAAATGTGCATTTTTATTCATTGTGCGTGTTCTATTTAAACAAGTAACTGATTTGTATGCCAAATGAGAACACCATGTTTTTTTGGTTTTTAAAGTTAAGTTCTCCATTAAATCGAAACAGAATCATTACTTTTTAAATATCATTCGAAAGCTGATTAAATTTTTAAATTTTTGTGAGATTTGCAGTTTTGTGGATGGTTTTTTCGAAAAACGGTGAGCGTTGGAGTTATATAAGACGTTGTAACTTCTCTAAATAACGTGACGATCAAGCTGTTCTTTAGGTCACAAGTTTGTAAAATTAAAGGTTACATGTACTCTGTTCTTATAAAAAATTTAATCCAAATTTTAGTCCAAGTACTCTGCTAAATCCAAAAAGTGGATATATTACAGCTTTTATGATAAAAACGTGGTTTCCTAAAAAAAAAAAAAGAGATTGGAATAGAAAGGTGTAGTCTGTGGCATTTTGATCTAGTTTCACCCAATTTTTTCTTTACACCAAGAGGTACTAACCCTGTATAAGTATCAGACATTAATCCGATTTATATGAAGAGGTCATATTAAAAACGGGCATTTTTTTCACAAAACGTTGTTTTAATAATTAAGGAACCCCAAAATAAGGTTATCAACGCCAAAAGAGGTTGTGAAACTCTGAGGGGTAGATCGACAGGTACATTGAAGGATTGTGTTCTGTATAAACTTGAAGACTATAGAATCTGGAGGCGGGGACGGATGTGTGTGACCAGCGATTTTTAGAAGTTTCTGGGTAGAGCATTTGGGTTAGCTAAGCTTTCCTATTTATTTATTTAACTGGCATCGGTTCAGCTAAAATAATCTCTTAATCCCAAACGGAGGCTTTCACGGTTGTGTAGTTATGCATTACGCTGTATCAGAAGAGAAAGGTTTGTTAAAAGACTTACAGGTTTTTTTCTAAATCCCTAAGCTTTTATTCAGAAGAAATGAAATACATATTGAGAACTAACAATATCGCGCAACCATCTGAACCCTTTTTAATTTCGGTAAGGAACAACGAATTGAAAAAATAAAAAAAAATAAAAAGCATTAGGACTATTTTTCTTTAACATTTTGTAGGAGTGATCTAAATATTTATAGCAGTGCGGAAATGCTGGAAAGGTAGAAATTACAAAAATACAATGCTTGAAAACAACATGATATCTTCTAGAAATATTCCAGTTGATGAATAGTATCGGAAAATGTCTGACTTCAGGAGATATCTTTTGGAGGGAGAAAATTATGGCTGAGAAAAGTTGAGGTCTTCTCCTTCCAAGCACTTAATTTACAAAGTAATTTTAAATATATAACTATAATATTCATTTTATGTTATATTCTATAATTTAACTATTTGTAATTATTACAACGCGAAAACGCAAAATAATATATAATATTTTTCTTTTGATTTATTCGTTCTCACTGATAAATAGCTATTCAATTATTTTTTTCATTTTTGTAATTATAGAACCACACTTAGCAGTATTGCGGCCATCGTGTATAAATAATGTATGATTGTGTTTCTCCACTGCTCAGTCGGTAATCAAAGTTAAAACATAAACAGAAACTTGCTACTTACATATGTATACTTGACTCTGCGGCGGTCGCACCTTTTGAAAAGATTAGTTGGTCGTGTTGCTGTGTTTACACCGCACCCGTAACAGACATTAAATTTAACCTTTTTTTGTCATAAGAAGTATTCAAAGAGTACATAAGCACATGTTTACATGTATTATAAAGGTACATGGTAACAGATTGAAATACTCAATATACTGCAAACATACCTTTATGGAAATTTGAATATGAAAAAATCACAATAACTAGAAAGCACAATCTTATTGCAAAATTGCATTAATAATGAAAAATAATTACCTAATAAAACATGTAAGTAACGTTATATTCCATTGTGCCTAGTTACTTCACTATTTTCAAGTCTCTTTCCCTCAGCAAGCGTAACAATGAATTAATAATGCAAAAATGTATTTCAACCCCACAACAAAGTTGCAGTGTCAATAGCTTGTCATTAGACACAAGATTAAGATATTGTCACCCATGTCAATAACTAAAAATAAGAAAAATAAAATTGTAAAAACTACTTCAGCATTATTATATCATAAAATTATATTGATTTGTAGAAAAAATTATTTAATTCTATGAAAAAACAGCAATTCAGTTATTGATACGGGGTGTCAATAATACATTAATGCAAGATTTGATAACCAGTAATTGACACCCTTATTAAAAAATGTTAAAATTGGTAATTTTAATTTTAAATATGCATTAAAATGTTAGTTAATAGGCCATGAACATAATAAATGACTGGTAAAAAGACTCATAAATGACTGGTAGTTATTACTCAGAAACGAAAATTTATATCATGTTTTGAGGTATATTACGCCAGATGTTAGTCATAACACCTCCTACTTATGTTTTACTCAAAACCAATGAAGATGTCTTTCCTTCGAGGGCTGTCCGAACTTGTGGTCGATAACAAATAGGTATCACAGAAAATAAACTCTTTTCTGGACTAGAACCCCCACTTAGCCACTGAGCTACCCTTTTTTTCTTTTCTTTTTTTAAAAAGACCTAAATAACGACACTCTTGTTAATATTTTCAAAGTAATTTATGGCAGTAAGTTCATTTTTTCCAAGATGAGGCAATTTATAACCGGTATTGAGGCGAGATGGAGACATTTAAAAAATTAATATCCTCCTAATGGATGAAGTAATTAATTATATCCCTCTAATAAAGAAATAACATGGAAACAATTTATCAGAGAGAGTTTACATATTGTTGAATTATAATATTTCTTTTGACCTTAACACTGAATAGAGGCTCATCTATCACCGCTTTTGCCGCAAAAAGCTCAGGAAATTCTCCTCCGCAGACCTCCTCTGCCATTTATATCATGGTTGACCTCGGTAAGGTAGAACATTATTTCAATAAATAAGAACAGGAGAATGCTTATATGTATTATTTTTGTAAAAAAATCATTAGTTTTCATTTTCACTATCAGTTATCCTCGTTGTATATAATCCATGATCTGTACAAATGATGTAATCAGATCAATTAATTTTTATTAGCCAGAAAAGCTAAGTCATAAAGTTATATGAAGTAGAATTACAGTGAACGTAATCATAAATCGTATACATTACTTGTTCCCACATTTGTGGCATATTGTTTTAATTACACAATGAATGTTTTATTACAAGAAAGTGTCAATAAAAAAAAATATATATTTTGAAGTATACTCACAACTTTAGGGACATCTTTTTGTGAGACTAGTAAAATTATGTATGGCGGTTTCAACTTACCTGCAACAAAAAAATTCAAATCAGCAAAACATCTAAAAAATTTTATAAACTAACTACTCGAACTTAATCAAGTTTTAGGGTAGTGAACTTAAATTTTACATAGTTGTATTTTGGGGATTAATATCCTTATAAACTCCAACTAGAGCAGGCAAGACAGGTTATTCTTCAGGTTATTGAACTATTTTAGCCAGGGCAAATAGGTCAAGATTCATTCAGCGGGTCCCCAAGAAATAAATTTTAACTTATTATTCAGTTGGAAGTCGGAGTTACAGCCTTAGTGGGAATCCGCTTGGCTGTCGAACCTCTAATTTTTGAGAGGTCGGCTTCACAACAAATATGGCTAAATGACAAACTTTTTATATACATACATGCAGACACACACACACACCCACTCAGACACACAGACACACAGACACACACACACACACACACACACACACACACACACACACACACACACACACACACACACACACACACACACACACACACTTGTGACTTGTGAATTAAAACATTATTGTTCCTAATATACATAATATTGCTGTAATTACAATAACAAGGAGATAACTTTACATAGTTTAATTTATGGCTTAGCAGTAAATTGTTTCTTGAGGTTTGGATGTAATAATATATTCAGTCAACTTTTATTTTATTTTTTATAAATTGGATTTGCAGATCGGTTGAATCTTTTAACCAGCCTGCTCCAGCTCGAAGTATAAACTAATAAAATATATATATATATATATATATATATATATATATTATATATATATATATATATATATATATATATATATGTGAGTGTGTGTGTATAGTATGTGGAAGGTATATTACACAATTGATTCGTTTAGATTCCAAATCCATTATGTCATCCATACAGATTAGTTGATCAAGCCGCTTGACAAAAGTCCTTTCAACAAGACGTCCTAGAGTTTTCCCAGGTTAAGAGACCGGCCATGGGGCAGGGGTGGGAAGATGAAAGGCCTTTAAAAGCAGGAAATACGATTCATCATCAAACTTACAAGACTACAATGGCCCTGCCCCCAAGATCACAAGATCAGCGCTGATGATTCCAATCTAGATGTCATGTCTTGGTAGGGGTAAACCCAACCTATGGATAAGCGATGCAACTTGCCTCTAATGTGATGTAAAGTTCTCTGAAGACACTTGGGGAGAGGTGTGGGTATAATGTGTTATGTGCCAAATGTGGGCGCACTTAGATTGTGCCGGGGCAGAAAGTCATGTTTGAAATTTCTGTAAATAATTTTGTTTACTGCAATAAATGAATTCGTTACCATTTTGTATCGTTTTATCTTGTTTTTAAACTATTTTTTTGAAGAGGGTCCATCCACCCTATTTTTTCTAAAAGCTTTCAAAAGATTTTTGTAAGTCTTTCTTGTTGAAATGAAATGATTTATGCTAATCATTGTTTGACTCCTTACATTTAGGAAACTTGGTATAGTTGTTAATGAAAGACAAGAATCTTTAACAAGAAAAGATTTTTCTAGTTGAAAGTAACTTTAAATAAAAAAAAAAGATGCCCATATTTACACTTTTTTCTCTAAGTTTAATGGATACAATATAATCTATGTTGTATTATGACCTTAAAAATGTTTTTTTTTTTTCTGTAAATTATGAAAGAATAAAAAAGAGAACGAAAAGAAAAATACTGAAAAGTATTTTCCATTTTATGAGACGAATTATAATGATGGATAAGGCTGCCTCCTTTAAGAAAGGGGTGGAGGAAGGCAGGGTAAGATATTCATTGATGTAGAGTGGTTTATTATTTCTTGGAGGTTTAAATAAGTAAGATAATAAGAGCCAAATTAAACTCCTTGTAATAGCAAGAGTGCTTCTTGAGGCCACAAAGGTGAATCTGATACGACAATTTACCAGTGGCATTAATCTCATTTTAAATTCATCTGAAAGTTCCCATCACACTTAATCACTTCTCTGTTCTTAATATCAACAATGAATTTTTCAGTCTAACTTTCTTGCTTTCATCTTGTCTTTTTATGAATGTAATTAATTCTGGGTAGTGATCTTACAATAATGAAATCATCGAAATAGAATTCACTAAAATCTATAAGACATTCAAAACTTTGTTAAAACCTCGTAATAATCTCTGATAAATTTCTAACCTAGAAGAACTATGGTTCTTCCAGGCAAGCCTCTTCTTTTCATACGCCTCAGAGGGTGATCGGGAATAGAGTGGGAAGCAAGTTGAGAGTCTAGTGGGTTTGAATAGTTATAGAGTTTACTATGAAAGGACAGGTTCATTTTTTCAACTACATTGTTGTTGAAAACGTGGTGTGTGGTGCACAGTGAAGTTTGAAAATTGACCGATAGGTGGTTAGGGAGCTCCTTACAAAGATAAGGTGTTATATACAGCTAGAAATGAATAATAAAATTTACTTATATCTTATTAAATTATTAAAAAAGATTTAAATATGTGGTGCGGCTTATGGATCCCAGTGTAGTTTAAAAGTAGATATCTAGTTAACATTCCGCAAATTTCGGCCAGATGTGATTTATTTTCTGTCATTTATTTATTGTTATTCTTAAGGGACTTAATACCAGAATAAAATTTATTTTAAAATTTATTTTCTATTCTATTCTATAGTTCTAGGAAGTTTTAGAAGTACTATGATCATAATTTAATTGTACAATATACAAGACTAAAAGGACATGAAACTGCCCGTCGTTACAGACTACTTCAACATTTACTAGACAAACGTTCAAAGCTCCCAATTAATTACAAAAGACTTATATACATGACTGTGATTAGACCTATTTGGACGTACGGAGTTGAGCTTTGGGGCTCCACTATACCATCCAATTCATCTCGTATTCAATCCTTATATCCAAAATACTTCGAAAAATCCTCATTGCTCCTTACTATGTCACCAATAAACTTATCCATAAAGATCTTAATGTTCCATATGTTGCTGATTTAGCCCACACCACATACCTATATCCTTTTATAGTAAGCTCCATAATCACTAAATTCCGTTAGTTTCTCAACTTACTTCCCTCTCCATTCCTGATAATCCTCCGAGGCGTCTGAAACGAAGATGGCCTTGAGACCTTCTAGTGTAGAATCTTTAATAAAGTGCTACTGATGAGTTGTTCTTTTCAAGTTTTAACATGCTATTATAATCGTTGTAAATACATTTACTTGATGTATATAGTTTGTACAGTTGTAAATTTCAATAAATGTATATAAAAAAAAAATAAGAAGAAATTTGTACAATATTAAACGTTAGAAACGTGATTTGCCACACTGTTATATAATTTTGCAGTTAGAAATTAGAACCTAAACAGATGAATTCAATAAAATTATTTCTGCCAAATCAAATTATAACCAATACAAAATGTTGATTTGCTTTTGACATTGTGTTTAAAAATATTATTCATGGACCATTAGTTGTAAGCAATGATAATAAGGCCATTATTCGCGAACGTTTCTTAATAGTCTCTGTTCATCTGGATTAGCGACTCTTACATTAAAATTAAAAATTAGATGTAAAATGATGCTTTTATATATGCATGAAAATATCATTGTGGAAATTATGCTTAATTGCATACTCCAATACAAGATTTTTATCGATAAACCAATAAAAATTTACTTATAAGTTAAAATTATCGAAGTTCTTTACTTATGAGAACGGGCAAAGCCACGTAGGGGGGTGTTAGTGTAGCATAAAATTGATAAATATATATAAATAAATACATAAATATTTTGTTCAACTTGAAAAAAAAAAAAAAGAAAAGTTGAATTAAGTCTTATATTGATGAGATAAGCTGATCAAAAAGTGAATGGCTAGGGGATTAGGCCAAGGGTGGAGTGGGCCCCATCGGGCGACTTAAATTCGATAAGAAGAGGCCCAGGGGCCATCCTCAACTCCTTAGCCGGGGTAACTTCATTACGGCTGTCTTTCTCTGTCTCTCAGGAAACTTTATTTATTAATTTTCATCCTTTTGTTTCATATCTTCTTAATCAGCCTTTCCTAAATAAATTATTAACTTGGGAAACAACTTGACAAAAGGTATATTTCCAACCGATTGTTTGGCCACAGAATTATTCTGGTTTTAGCAATATATTTATCATGTATTTTAATGAAATATGAATTTACAAATCAAAATTATACATACATACATATATATATATATATATATATATATATATATATATATATATATATATATATATATTTATTTATTTATTTATTTATTTATTTATCGCGATACAGGCCAACGGTGGACCACGCGTATATCATTTTCAGGTTTTCTTCCTCTCTGCCCAAATTCTTTTCATTTTTTCTCCCATTTCCCTCTTTCTCTCCTCCGTCTATTTCTTACTTTCATGCTTCTTCTTCTCCGCTACAAGAACCTTTATATTTTTAACCATTTTTCCGAATTTATCCTTATCCTTGTAGTCTCCCTCCGTGATACCCAATTTTTTAACTTCCTCTTTCATTTGCTCTGGGTACCCCTTTATATTTTTCAATTTCATCACTTTATCAAATATTTGTTTGTTTAATCTATTGCTATTCATTCTTTTCATGTGTCCGAAAAAATTTAATCTCCTTTTCCTCATCGATGATTCTAAGTTTTCCAATTGTTCGTAAAGGTCATCGTTCTTTTTTAATCGATATTCTTCCCCCACTTTTCTCGGTCCGTATATCATTCTCAATACCTTTCTTTCCATCCTTAACAAGGTTTCCATATTGGTAAATCCCATAGTCTCTACCCCGTAGAGGATCACAGGTTTTATGACTGTTTCATAGTGTCTAATTTTGGCTTTTATGGAAAAAATGTTTTTATTATAAAAACTCCTGACTGAGAACTTTAATCTATCCAACTTTACCTCTCTACTATGCGTTGCTTGCAAGTCTCCCCCATTGTAGTTCACAAGTTCCCCCAAGTATTTAAATTAATTCACCAACTTGATTTTACCATATTTAGTCTCGATTTTTCCATTTTTTTCCTTGTCATTCATCATTATTTCGGTTTTTTCGAATGATATTTTTAACCCGGCTCTTTCTGCTATTTCTTTCAGTTCATTTATCTGATTTGCTGCCTCTTCTTCACTTTCAACCAAAAGTGCCAGATCATCCGCGAAAGCCTATATATATATATATATATATATATATATATATATATATATATATATATATATATATATATATATTTTTTTTTTTTTTTTTTTTTTTTTTTTTTTTTTTTTTTTTTTTTTTTGGCCGTCTAGGGACCGCGTTAAACATCCACTGTACTATGTATATTTCTTCTATTGCGTTCATCCCCTTTCCTCCACTGCCAATATGTCATCATCCTCTGTCTGTGCTGCTCCCTTCGGTCCCCCGTCCACACTGCTCCTCCAGTTCTTCATTTCAAATCTCTCAAAGCGCTGAATTTTATTTCTAATCAGGTCATTGTTTTTGACATCTTCTTCTCCAATACCCAAGTCTGATTTGACTGCTTTGAACAACAAAAATCACCGTCAGTGAAAAATAATACCATGAAAATATAATTTACATAACTTTCACAAATCTGATTAATATGTCTCAAATTAACTGAACACGCGTTAAATTGTGAGTTAAGCAGGTTTTCCCGCCGATTGAAAAGCACGACTGCACGTGTGGCCAGGTCATTTTGTGGTTTTGCAACGGCAGGAAAAGAATCAGTATTGCTGCGGGGAATGAAGCCCGTGTGCCCGTAGCCTTATATTCACTTGGTGTCTTTTTATATTTTTAGGAAATGATAGTTTCAACACAATGACTTTCAATCAAATTTGGAAAAAATTGCACATAGTGACTTTTTCCTCCAAGCAGACGATATATAAAAGTAGTGTGGATTGATAGTTTACCACAATTTTGAATCAACCTATAAAATATTAGAAACAGGGCATTAAAATAATTTTTAACCTGGTTCGGCCAATCGGTAAGACTCTTAATTTCTTCAAAGTAATATTCTGAGGTAGTTAATTAATAATAATTTATATTGTTATAATTGATGAGCGTCGTTAACTTCAAATTGGAATCCCTCATGGATTGGTATTCATTGAGGTCGATAAGCTTTGCATATTGAACAATGGCATTACTGCTATATCGTGAGCGGAATTGTCTTGATTAACATTAAATTCTACCTTGCGCCAGGGATATTTTATAATATTTTCATTTACAAAAGCCCTTAATACAGATATTCATAACGCTCTTTGGTTTTATTTATTTTTAATTTTTTTATATTTATCCACACATAATAAAAATATACACTAGCAACAAGAGAAAAATATAGCAATAAATAATAAATATAACTAGCATGACATGCAAGAAGAAGACATTATAACCAGTGGTAACGTTTCTCTGTTGAAAGAGCTTCCGAAAGTAGTTCTCTACACTTCCCTTTTTATACTAAGAATTGAAGTCATTGGTGGCAGAAAATCTTAATTTTCTTAATTCTCACAAACAAAAAATGGCTTGTCTTTATATATAATAAAATGGATATATATATTTTCACCTACATTTCCTGGCCTTATTTTTAACATATTAAAAAACATATTTCATTAAACATATAGTATTGATTAATTTTTAGTAGTGTATAAGATTTTTCAATCAATAATTATTCTTTAATCGAAAACAAAATTTTGAGGATATCAATAATAACATTATTACTGTTTATTATTTCTAAATTTTCAATTATGAAACACGACGTTTTAATTTGAGAGACGACAAAATTTAAATGAATCTGTTTATTAAACGAACGCATAACATGTTATGTCCCAAAATCCTATTCGGTGTTTAATCCTAACAGAAACACTCTATGACATTTAAATCCTTGCAAAGATCAAGTTGTTTCGTAAAATATTGTTGCTAGGTGCGGGTTTTGTTTTAAATTTATTTATTTTATTTATTTATTTTACAAGCATCTACCCTAGAGGGTCATTAGCAACAACAAATATATGTGTTTTTTAACATTCAGTTAATTCAAACATTATTGGTATTAAAAGTAAGCATAATTATACAAAGTTATAAACATTGGATATTTTCAAAAATTTAAATAAACTTTGCACAGACGTTTCACTGTCACCAAGAGCGATGTCCATCCGGTTGGCCATTCCGCAATCTTTCCTTACATCCTTGTATTCCTCGCAGTCCATTAAGATGTGCTCCACGGTCATGGGTACATTGCAGATCCTGCAGGTCGGTGGATAGAGTCCCTTTAGAAGATACGTGTGCGTTATGGCTGTGTGTCCCATTCGTATCCTTGCCAAGACAGCTTCTTCGCGGCGATTTCTCCTTTCTGATGTTCTCCATACGTCAGGACTACTTTTAATTTTGCCTAATTTTTCAGCTGTTTTGTTCCACTCTGTAATCCATGATTCATATATTCTTTTTTTTATATGAATACGCCAATCCGATGCAGTCGTTTTATTGATGTATATGACGTCTGAATTGGGTTTCAATCTTGCAGCATTTGCAGCTTGGTCTGCTTCTTCGTTTCTTCCGATGCCCAGATGAGAAGGAACCCAAAGAAATCTTACCACTTTGCCTGAACGTAGGCATTCCTTCTCAAGAAGTTGGATTTTCATCACCAAAACGTCTTTTGAGTTTCTGTTTTCCAGTGATTTCAGTGAGCTTAATGAATCGGATACAATCAGATGATATTTGCATTGACTATTCATTATGAATGTCAACGATTTCCAGATTGAATAGAGCTCACCGGTGTATGCACTATTCGATTCTGGTAGAAGAAATTTGTAACAAACAGAGCCCATAATAATGGCACATCCAACTTCAGAGCTGGATTTTGAAGCATCGGTAAACCAAAAACAGTAGTTGAAGTACACTTCTTTTCGTTCATTAAACATTTTTTGGTAAATGTGATGAGGAGTCGTGGGTTTTGAAAAAAATGATAGACTGTAATCAATCGTACTTTCTGTTTGTATCCAGTTAGGTATTGGATTGCCTGGGAATTTAAAATATTTAGGGAAAGATAATTGTAAATCATTTGCCCATATTTTGCATCTACAATGGAAACATTTGCAGGATCGTCTATGCTCTTCATTCAAAATCGTATGTGTTGTAGGATCGTAAGCGAGGAGGTGTTTTTTTGACATAATTTGGCCGAAGTATGCTAAACTCAAGTATTTTCTCCTTAATTCTAAAGATGGCTCACCACTCTCTATGTACAAACTTTGGGCAGGTGTGGTTCTGAATGCACCAATACAAAGACGAAGTCCCTGATTATGAATAGTATCTAGTGATTTCAGTGTTGAAACACTAGCAGAACTGTAGGCAACAGCTCCATAATCAATGATAGGCCTGATCAGAGTACGGTACATCATTAATAAAGTTCGTCGATCTGATCCCCACTGAGTGCTGGACAGAACTTTTAATAAATTTAGCCCTTTCTGGCATTTTGCTTTTATTTGACGAATATGTTCAGACCATGTTAGCTTTTTATCGAAGTAGATTCCTAGGAATTTGAAAACTTCTTCAAACATAATAGGTTGTTGAAACAAACTTAATGACGGGTGCGTTTGGCATTTTCTCCTTTTACAAAAATGGATGGCCACCGTTTTGGAACTTGAAAAGTTGAAACCAGTATTTTTAGACCATGATTCGAGATTCCCTAGAGTTGTTCTTAATTTCCACTCGATATATTCTATTGACTTGCTTCTTATATAAATAGCAAAGTCGTCAGCAAACAAAGAACAATTTACTTCTGCAGGCGTTGTATTTACAATGCTATTTATGGCTATTAAAAATAATGTTACGCTTAGCGGAGATCCTTGGGGCGTTCCATTTTCCTGATGGAATGATTGAGAAAGGTTAGATCCAACCTTAACTTGAAACGACCTATCTTTAAGAAAATTGTTAATAAATGTCAATAGCTGCCCTGAGAGACCGAGTTTGGATAGTGTACTGACAACATTATAGCGCCACATCATGTCATATGCTTTTGTGATATCTATGAAGACAGCTACCAGGTGTTCTTTGTTTGAAAAAGCCCTTTGAATTTCGTTTTCAAGCTTCGTGATTTGGTCGATAGCAGAGCGGTGTTTTCTGAATCCACACTGGGAAGTTGAAATGAATTTTTTTGAGTCCAAGAAATAAATTAGTCTATTATTAACCATCTTTTCGAGAAGTTTAGAAACACAAGAAAGTAGTGAAATAGGCCTATAGTTATCGATGTTTATATCTTTTGTAGTTTTCCTGATTGGAATAACGATGGCCTTCCTCCAGGCTTCGGGAAACATCCCTGTCGTCCAGATTTCATTATAAATTGAAAGGAGAAATGAATGTGCAATTGACGGTAGTTTCTTCAAAAAAATATATGGGATCTGATCGGGGCCTGCAGTAGATTTATCTTTGCATGTGTTTAAGATAAAATTCATTTCAGCTAGAGTAAATGGCTGATTAAAAATTTCTGAGCCATGTGTATGAAATTCAATCGAGCTTTTTTCTTGTTCACATTTATGCTGCAGAAAATCGATGTTATAATTATCAGTTTTCGACATAGTAGAAAAGTGATTTCCAAAATGCTCAACTATTTTACCAGGGTCAGTTATGATTTGATTATCTACTGAAACCGAAGAAACAAAGTCAAGTTTTTTGGATCCTTGGATGGCATTAACTTTTTTCCATACTTCTGTTATGGTAGTATTATTGTTGATAGAATTGGCGTAAGTCATCCATGAATTTTTTTTGCTGGCCCTCAATATCTTGTTAGCAATTGATCTCATTTTTTTAAATTCAATTAAATCTTCCAGCGATCTTGTTTTTTTGTATCGGTTCAGTGTTTTTTTTTTTATTCATAATTGCGATCCGGCAGTCTTCATTCCACCAAGGAACTAGACGTCTGTCATTATAAATTACTTTGTGTGGAATATTCATTTTTGCTGACTCTATGACACTTTGGTTAAAGAAAGTAATTTTGTTCTCCAGATTGACATATGATTCTTTTTTCATTACCATTTCTGATTCTATCAACAATGAAAACTTTTCCCAATTCGCTCTTTTAATTGACCATCTCGGAACTCTATGTAATGTAGCATTTGAGATATCATAAAATTTAACAGTCACAGGAAAATGATCACTTCCATACAAGGTGTCCTTTACGCTCCACTGAACTTTATGTAAAAGTTTAACGTCTATGAATGATAAGTCGATTGCGGAAAAGGATCCATTGGCACAAAAATGAGTAGGGGAACCGTCATTAAGTAGAATTAAAAAACTATTGAGATCTAAAAATTTCTCTATTTCTCTTCCTCTATTCTTGTAGTCTGATAAAGTTGAACCCCACAATTTATTGTGACCATTCATATCTCCGACCATGATTAGAGGTCTTGGGAGTTGGTCAACTAAAGTTTGGAGATCATTGGCAGTGAAGTCTCGGTTTGGAGGTATATAGATATTGCAGACTGTGATAGGTTCAGGTTTGTATAATTTTATAGCAACAACTTCTAAGGATGAGTCAATATTAATCCGTTCAGAATATACTTCTTTTTTTTACCATAATCGCTACTCCTCCCCAGGCAGATCTGCAATCATTTCTGTCTTTTCGGTAGATGTTAAATTTTTTTAAATTAACAGCTTGTGATTTTAAAAAATGTGTCTCTTGTAAACAGCAGCATATGGGATTTTCTTCAGCTAAAAGTAATTTGAAGTGCTCGTAATGTTTGTAAAATCCGTTACAATTCCACTGTAATATGATTGGGTTTTTTGTTGTAGTCATTTTATTAAAGTAATGAAAAGTTGTTAGTCAGTTCCTAGTTGTCGGTGCTGTCGTCTGTATTTAATGTATTTTCTGTAGAGTCCCACTTTCTTTTTAATATCTTGGATATCCTTAATTTGGATCGTCTGTCAGTTGTGTGTTTCTTTGCTTCGGCAAGCATGTCTTTTAAGCCCTCTTTGTTGTTCGTGAACTCGTGAACTAGTTCGCTGAAGTTTTTAGTTTCAGACGACATTTGAATGAATTTCACCATTTCATCAAAAGAAATGGGATATTTATGTAAATTATCTTCTATTAACTGTCTAGCATTTTCGAAGTTGGTTTCAGTATTGATATTGGTCTTTTTCAGTTTTTTTGACTTATTCCGAGAAGGTTGAGGTGCTGGTATTGGTGGGAAATCTTGTAAATTAATGGTATTTTCAAAACTCATCCGGAGAATCTAGAGATAAACTTAATTCTATATTGGATAAAGTAGAAGCAGGAGGACTTGAGTAACATCGTTTAGTGCCAGAAACCGCCACGGGTAACGCTGCTAAATTATTGCTCGAATTAACAGCTGATTCGGCACCGGAACAATCTACAGTGATATTGTTTGACTCATCACCATGGCTACGTGATACTTGGTTTAAAGGCTCTATTCCGTTACTGTCTTCTAGTGACTCTATTTTCAAAGGGTCTCCATGACAACCTCCTATGGTCGTTGGAGCCTTATTAACCATATGATTTTTGGTGTGTCTAGTATTGAAGAATTTGTTATTGTTTCACAATTATTTTTAACATCTTGATCAAAATGTATTAATAGGTTTTCTTTCCCGTTAGATGCCTCCTGAATATTGTTATCATTATCGCACTCAGGGCAATCTGTAGATATATGACCCGGTTGTTTACAAATAAAACAAGTGACAATGTCTTCACTGAAAAAAATTCGATATGATACATTGTCATGTTTTATAAGTAAAGACGTTGGAAGTTTATTCAAATCTTCGGGTGGAATATACACTTGCCGTCTAAAACTTAGAACGTGCGCCAGTCTTGGGTCTTGGTAACCAGCTCTTAGAAAATGCATGGGAGAGACTAATTTAATACCTAAGCTTCTGAGTTCATTTTCTATTGCTTCGTGTGGAATTGAAGGGCAAGCATTAGAAATTATTATACGTTTGGCTGGGTTAATTAGACGTTTTATAATTATTTGTTTGTTGTCGATGGTTATCGATTGATGTTTTTTTAGGAGGTTATCGATTGCTTCCTTATTGCTAAAATGGATACAAAATCTTGAATTGGATATTCTAGAGGTGTATCTTATGAATTTTGGGTCTATTAATTCTGCGATTTTGAGAACATATTCTTTTTGTTTTATGCCTGGTAATGTATGTAAAATGATAGCATTTTCTCGTTTTGAAAAACGGTCTGAAGCGGTGGCTTTAGCATATGTGGTTTCAGTTGCGTTGAGGTTAGACTGGGTTTTCGAGTAATTACTGCTTTGGATTAGTTCCATTTCTTTCTGTTTTTGATTTGTTGGTTTCAAAACATTCTGAGACATTTTTGAGGTATTAAGAACAGTTGCCATATTGTTCCAGAGCCAAAGCTCTGTACGCCTGTAAAAGGCGTTAAATAAATTGACTGACTATATATATCACTTTTTTTTTAATAATAATGGTACACGCGCACTAATATTGTTCATGTGCACAAAATAAAGTCAATAAATGCATAAATAGCACTCGAAATATATAAATCTTTGGGACTGACCTGAAGCGTGTCTTCTTCACATGGAGCCCAAAACAGCTGATCTTTGTTTTAAATGTATTAAAATATACAGATTGGTATTTCTCTTTAAAATAACGTGTAAATATCCAACTCAAAACCACCAGAAAACAAAAGATTCATTTGCATACAGAAACAAACCAAACTGTATAATTTAGTCCAAACAACTTCGAACAAGAAAATTTATTCTCATCAAATCAGTCATAGTTATATCTTTCTTACATTATTTCTTAACATGAGGTTAATTTTTTGAATCAGCGAGAGCGCTCACAAACTCTCAGCTTATGATTAACCAAATCGCTTAGTTTTGGATTTATTAATTAAGATTAATGAATCCAAAACTTTACAAAATACTGTTGTTGTTTTTTTTTTTGGGGGGGGGGAGGGAAGAGGAACATGATGTTCTCTAAAATAAAAGGTTTTTTTTTCCATATTGCATATTGATTCAAGCTTTTAAAAATGAGTTACTGAATTTTAATTAAATTCATTACATATCTAAAAAATTGTTGTTTTACCGAAACGCTTAAACGGATATTGATTCGTTTAAAGGCCCATAATTGGTGGTTGAAATCAGTTTAAACTACATTAAACAGAATTTATGAAAATATGCCCGAACTTTCCCTGAATAGTTTAGAAAAACCTGAAAAAAATATATAGTTCCTTTTTTTTTGTATACTACAATATTATATCTCAGGTTCTACGAGAAATTCTTACTAAATTGGCTTATTTCAAAAATTGGGCCCTATTCGTAATATTTTATTTTATTTTTTTTTTTTAACTCTTGATTGATATTTACAACTGTATACATTATATACAACAAGTTTATTTAAGGAAAACAATTACTGTCAATAACATGTAAACTACTCTCTAGTAGCACTTCAATAAATAAATTCTATTCAAACATCTTGGAAGACAATCGGGAATTGATTGTGAGTCAAGATGGGAGACTAGTGAATTCCAGTGGGCATGGAGTTTGCTATGAAAGGATAGGTATCTTGTTTGTGCCAAATCAGCCTAGTATGGAACATTAAGATCTATATGGATAAACTTGTTTGCTACATAATAAGGAGCATTGAGGATTTTACGAAGGATTTTGGATTGTAAGGAATGGATACGAGAAGAATTAAAAGGTTTAGCGGAGCCCCAAAGCTCAACTTCGTATTTCATACCGGGTCTAATTATTGACATAAATATTCGCAATCTTCCCCTTCAAATAGTCTTGATTTATTTACGGCTTAGTTAATTTTCATCTGGACACTAAAATACGTTTCATAATTCTGCTATTTTTAAATATTTTTTTTGTTGACAAAATCATGCAAACTTTATCACCTATTACTATCAAGGAGTCTTTCACTCGGCTCAAGCTAATAATTTGTAAATGCGTTTTGAGGCCCGCATTACTCTATGGAGCGCCGATGTTCCTTCATCTGTCAAAGAAAATAACAAAACGGTTGGAATCATTCCAAAATGGAATTAATAGAAAAATAGTAAAGGGAGCGGTATTCGAAAAGAAAAAGTCAAAATTAATAAATGAAGAGCTTCAATTACTCACAAAAAAAGAAATTATAAATCTAAAACATTTAAATTTTCAGTCAAAATTACCACTGTCTGGGTATAACTTGTTCAATAAAATTATAGAAAGTCCAGTTCCCCAATGTTGGCAGAAATAAGTAAACATGCGTGAATAAATTTAAGTTCTTAATTTTAGTTAAAGTTGTAAGGTTAGGCAGGCTCAAAGAAAATAAAAACCCTCATCATCTAATTTCAAATCTAAATTTATCACTTATAAATTTCTTAAAATTTAACTAGATTACAGTACAAGGAGAAAAAGTAAAATATTAAGCATAACAAAACATACAAATAAAAGGCATAAAAAAAAAAATTAATTAATATTATTATTTCCAATATTACACTTACGCTTGAAGGTCACAAAAGAGTCTAATGCTAATTAATAGTATTATTATTAATTATATAATATTATTATTATTAAATGATTGCACATACGCAAATATATACCTACTTGAAAAACTAGTTTCTTGATTTTTTAATTGTATCTACACCACTCGAAACTAATAAGTAATACGGATGTTTATGAACAATATTTACAATATAGCTAAACAAATAACCTCAAAATATTCAATATATAAAATGAATGATAACATATAATACAAAAAATTGAATAAAAAAAATTAAAATACAATCATACTATGTATACCCAGCCTAGGGAACCCTGAACCAAGCCTGTCAAATTAGTCTGGAAATTACCTCGTTGAAGACTTCCACCATTGATCGGCAACAAAACCATCTGCTCCACTTCGTACTGCAATGCAATTACCCGAATGAATCAAATACAGTAAACAAGACGCTCTAACAAATTGGAAGATACCTGTTTTCCTAAACTGCCGGGCAAGAATTTTCATGAAACACTGTGGGAAAGTAAAAGAACCTTGAGAGACTTTTTTTAAACACTATCTCGCTCTTCAGAATTTTATCACATTTTAAACTATCTGGGAATTCGGACATCTTCATTCGTGGATAATTTTTTGAACAATATATGAATATATAGAATATGTGGATTTGATATATGCATATCAAATCACCTTTTTTATTGTATTGTACCAGAGCTCGAATTGTTTTTTCAGTTCTAGAATTGAAGATACTGCCTTCAATAATAAAGACTTTAATAATAAGACTTCAATAATACGACTCTGAAATAATAAATATAAACGGAACTAAGATGATGTCCCAACATGTATATTAGTTAGCGAGAAGCGATGCAGACTGAGTTTTTCATTTACTTTCTATTTTCATGGAGGTGTTGAGAAAAAGCGTAGATCGCTAAATGGATCCTCCTAATCTGAAACAGCAGCCGGGGCTGTTAGCAACCCACTCTGCTTAATAACTTTCTTGACCTAGCTAAATTAAACGGCAAGATTATCTTAAGAACCCTCCCCCAACGGCAGCGAATTAGGATCCTTCGAGGGTACTTCTTCACCATCTAAAAATACTTTATTTTTTACTGCCTCCACAACTTCGAGGTGTGAACAATCAAACAGAACTAAAATATAACGTCTAAATCATAATGTTAGTTCCAAAAAAAAAACTTAGATATTTAGTTTACAACTGCAGTTTCTTTATTTTTGCATTTGCTGAATCAGGTGTTTTTCAATTTCGTTTTGCTGATCTCATTTGATTAAAATCATGTCGATTTTTGTAACTGCATTATTAGAGATTCGTTACAATTAATGATAATTGTTCTGAAGCATTATATTATGTGGATACGAATATTGCTAAGAAATACTTGAACGAAAATAAACTGCTCGCAAATTGAAGTGCACCACTTAAGGAATTTAAGATGTTTTATAATTTTGTTTACTTGATTGATAATATGAAGCAAATTACACATGTTTGGAACAAACTCCAACGCCAATGACACATGCGTTCGCCTAGTCCAGAAAACTTAGATGAACTTTCTAACGCTTAAACGGAGGAATGGGCTTCTTTACCTCAACATTAGATTTTGTGCTTAATAAGCAATATGAACGGCCGATGTGAAGCGTTAATTCAAAGTAGAGAGGATCCAACACTCAACTGAAGAATGTTAAAGTGAAAAAAACACACATCTATTACAATTAGTGAAAATAAAAATGTTCATATTGTAAAATTTTTAGATTTAACTTTTACAAATATATATTTCTAAAATTTTGCTTGGTGTATTTTTTTTGTTAAACAAATACCATTACCAGCGTATAAGTGAGGTATTATAAACCCAAAGAAACAAAAATAACAAGAAGTGCGGTTAAAAAAGAGTATTATCATGCTTTTGATGAGTGGTCCACTTCAATTTGTGAGAACTTTATTAGAGATGAACTAAATCAAATAAAATTTGTTCTTTTATTTAATAATTAAAGATATTTTCATCTAGTATGCAGCAGCAACAATCTCCTTATAATTTTACAGAGTAAATATTTTGCAAATAGATCAAAATTATTTTTATTCTGGGACAAAGTCTTGTTTGCCTTTATTCTGTTGGTTTTTCCACTATTTGGGAGACGATAGATCGGTGTAGCGGAGAGTAGGGTACACACAGCCTTTCCTCATCCACCTGCAACTGGAGATAACTTACTAATTTCCAGCCCTCTTATTTTAAATAATATTTTACAAATGACGATAAAGCAATGCAAGTGAAGGGTTTGGTAGGCGAAAGGGTTATGTAACATTTTACAAATACAGTCTAGTTCATTGGATGAAGAATTTATATGCAGAAGTGTTAGGTAGCAAAATCAGAATATTTCAAAACCACTAGAAAAACAGTGATAAAGAAGGGGTTATGTAACTTTTTTCTACTAAAGAAAAAAAACAAAAAAAAAAACATAAATTACACGAAATTTGGTTTGTTACACAACCCCTTGATCGATCAAACTCTTCAACTGTGTTCAATTAACTTATAGCTAAGTGGCTATAACCTGTTTATTTTTTTAATAATTCAATAATTCGCCATAACTTTTTATAAAACCTCAAATAAATAGAAAAAATTTAGCGTTGATATAATGAGGTTTTTAATACCAAATCCGTTTACAGATCAAATATTGATGATTCCGTATACGAATTAGAACGCAAATAAATTGATCCCAAAAAAAAAATCTCACTAAAATTTGGGATAGTTAGCCTTAAGAATATCGTAAAAGTGAAGAAATAAATACAATTACATCAGGTCAGAGACAGATTAAAATTTAAAAAAAAATAAAATAAAATACAAAAATATAAATGTACATAAATACTAACTAACGATATATAGATGAAAAAGGGGAATAAGATAACAAATCACTGACCAAATAGAAAAAAAAATTCCCCCAGCGCAATGCTTAATATAGTGCAAAACATAATGAAAGTATCTTAAATGATAAATTATGAGAAAATAAAAAGTGTATTAAATGGTATATGGTGTATTATATGGTATCTAGGAAATATTGTCCACGGAATGGTCTACAACTTATATGACATGGTGAGGACTCAAGGCTACCCAAAGAAAGCTGAAAACGATCTGAATAAGAGATATCATTAAAAACATTAGTTTATTCAACAGATTATTTTTTAATATCATAAATTGAAATATGTATTTTTATTAGCAATGATTGTATTTAATAATATCTACAGTTAAGAGGTTACTGGCTTTCCCTTCCCTGAGAGAAGAATAAAAGTTATAAAATTCCTGTTCAAAGAGTGAAAACGGCAGAGGCATTGAGGCGAAGACAATGTATAGAGTATTCTCTTGAGGGGTTCAGTTTGAAAAAGGAAGGAAAAACCATTCCTCCTCGGGGCAACCGCTTTGTTATTTAGCCAGCTCGCTTTGTGAGGCTATGCTTGAAAAAAGTGGCAAAGAAAAACTTACACAGCTATTCCACAGCAATCCTAATATATATGCATACATATATATATATATATATATATATATATATATACCATATATATATATATAATATATATACAAAATTGATAATGATCAAATATTGAACCATAAGTAAAAAAAAAATACAATTTTGGCAATATCCATTATTAATTTTTTTTTGTTTTAGGCGTTCGTAATCTTTATATAAATTATGTTTATGAAGCAGGTAATTTATTTAATTATTTTTATTTTATTTTTACTTTACAATCCAAAATTAAAACGTTTTAGAGTAGTTTTCAGCCTACTTCAAATACAGAATACGCAATAAATTATAAAACTGATACGAAAAAAAGGGACAGATATAATTGGTAAATTAAAAAAAAAAAAAAAAAAAAAAAATGAAAAAACTACATAAAATAAACTTGAAAATAATAACAAAAAAGAAAAATATTAGTAATCATAATTTCAAAAATAAAATTTAGTTAAATTCTTAAAAAAAAAAAAAAAAAACTTGAAATTGTCCAGTCTAATAATAAATTCTGTGGCAATCATAGTAAACAGTTGTGAACCTTTATAACTGTAATGCACTATAGATTAGATGTTTAAATAAGTGGTAGTGTGTATATAACAGCAAAAGGGGTAAACAATATTTTCAATTTAATCGGACTGTATTGCAAGTTAAATGATTTTGGTTTATATAAAATATTAAATAGTATTTTTTTAAGGTTACCTGAAGGTGGGAAAAATTCCCAAAACATGCATTTTTAATAAGGAAATTACTAATATTAATGCAAGGAGTATATCCTAATCTAAAGTTTTCAAACATCCCCATATAGGGAAACCCATATAGGAAACAGGACCTACACTGTTTTCTTTCCTTAATAAAAAAAAAAAAATACTATTAGAATAATTATTGAATATAACTATAAAATATTATCAATGCTATGTAAAATAATTTCACACAAAAATTAAAGCCTAATATAATAAAATAATATCTATTTTCATTGATAAATTGAATATAAAATGTCTGAAATATACTGACAGAAAAAAATTCCAACCATTTTTTTTTTTTCTTCATTTTCTCGGCTAAATACTTCATTCATTTTTAGGTTGCTTACTTCCCCGTATACTTTAATAAGGGTTATATGAAACATGACAGGTCTATTAAAAATGGTTATTTAAAAAAAAAAAAAAAAAAAAGCATGCAGTAAAAGAAAAAAAAATTAAATATGAAATTTTAATTGTTGTGATTTATTACACTCTTGCATCGGATGGAACATAATCCCCTAGGAATTTAATCAAAGTCATTTTTTGATATGATATATAACACCATCCAATGCAAGACCTACAGGACTGGAAAGGGGGAAACCTTATTACTTGAGGAACGCATGATGGTATAGAAGGATCAATGCAATTAGGATTGATGAATTAATTCATTAATTAATGAATTAACTGTGAAGCAAAATACACGGGAAAAACCGGACGATCGGTAAATCAAAGAGTAAATGAACATATTAGAGCATATACTAATAAGACCCAAAATTCCAATTTCGCTATCCATCTAAATGAAAATAACCACAAATTTAATAAAGACTCGGGAGTAAAAACATTACATCAAGTAAAAAATAGCCTAAAATTAAATACTTTTGAATCACTAGAAATAATAAAATCAGATCCAGATTTTTGTTTAAATGATCAGATTAACATACCCAATACTCTATTTTAAATTTGCTTCCCATAGGAACGGAAAAATCCAATGAGTTATGAGGGAAACCCCATTGTAAATCAAAAACTCAACCTCCATGCCCCCCCCCTTTTACTTATCACGAATTCAGTGTTTTAGTTACCTAGAAGGTGAGTGCCCATGCTTGATTTCTTGTCTTACCTTTTTAAAAACTTTAGTATATATAATCTATGTGACATAGTACTGATGTGTTGAAAAAATTTTGTATGTTTTAGAACTGAAGATGAATGTTTAGCATTCGAAACTAGTTTTCTAATAAAATAATCTCAATAGAAGTGGCAATTAATTCATCTATCCTAATTGAAACCTTATTAATTTAAGATTTTCCAGGTAATATTTTTTAAATATTATTATTGATTATTTAATTAATATTTTTAATTTTACTAATACATTTCATATGACCTGTGAAAGTATGTGAAGAAATCTTACATGAAATGAAACTTTAAGCGAAGAAAATTTAAAAAAAGGCTTAAGTAGAATTTTCGTCTGCTTGTCAGTATATATACAATTTAAGCCGAAGTATGCATACTAGTAAAATTTGGTCAAATATACAGCTTAAAAATTTGACGAATAATTTATATCAAGATTATGTATATTAATAATAACAAATAATTATAAACCAAATTTTTTTTAAAATTATTTTTCTTTTTCAGAAATAGGTAAGGTGTTATATTCATACATAAAACAATACTTTTATAGCAATTGTTCGAATCATAAAATCCTTCAAATAAATAAAGAAATTTAAAATTTTCGCACTATTTTCATCCAAAAATAATTGCTTCAAAGCAATCTGGGTGTAATTTTTCATTAAAATTTAATGGTAGCCTTATATGGCTGATTTTAACGTTTAAATCTAATTACTCATTAGCGTTGAAAAATAACCAATCGTACTATTATTCTTGAATGGATTAAAAAAAAACCCACAAAATTTGTAAAAAACATGTAAAACCTTAAATAATAAGCTGATCTGATAAAAAAGAAAAACATTTTAACTTATAAAATAAAAATGTTGTTAAATTAATGTTCCATACACGCAAAAGAGGGCGTATGGGCAAAAGACGAAGATTATTAAATTGTCAACAAAACTATACAGATACGTGACTCGTTTACTAAAGCCTATCCGAAAGGACACATGGAAAATTTAAAAGGACCGTAAAAAAAAAAAAAAAAATGGCGTACAGTAAAATACAAACATTTCAACCAAAACCTGTATGGCTAGTAACGAACTCGCCCATAAAAGATGAATCTGCATCATTTTCAATATACGTCAAATCGGAGTTTCAATACACACTAGATAAAAAAAAAAAAAAAAAAAAAAGAGATACCTCAGCGACGGTCTCTCATTTTTCAACAACATATATATTTCTCTCTCTGGAAATGATATTTATTAAAAAACCCAATTTATCATTATGTTTGTTCACCCTTCAGAAGTAGTCTGATATTAAATAAATATCAAAAGTTATTGTTATAGAACAATTCGAAACGGTAGAGAGTTTATTTATAACAGGAAAAAAAATTATTTACAAAAATCGCAATCATAACCGGCTGGCTCTTTCAGCCCCGGCACGATCTAAGTTACCACATTTGGAAACATTTTGATCATAAATACAACCATTTTAGACCTACGAATAATTATATTTGATTATTTCTATTATTTTCAATCAAAAACATATCTTCATACAGGGGTCAACTGCGGTGTAGTGGTTAGCATAGCAGCCTACTAAACCCAAGATCGCGGGTTCGCAGCCGTCCTTCGGAAGGGACGTAAAATGGGGGTCCCGATGTCAGGTACTCGTTAAAGACCCCTATTCTAATTATACCTGGATAGAAAAAATTTAGGACCCCCTACGTAGCATCGTCCGATTAGCCATAGCAGCATAAAGTGACGTTAAACGAAATAAACAATGTCTTCATGTACGTTCAAAATATTATTCTATCAGGTAATTAGAATATATACTCTACTTTAAATTTAGAATGGTCAAAATATTCACTATATGGTCAATAGATTATTTACAAAATTCAGACAAAAATGGATCAAAAACAGGGTGTCGTACTTTGTACAATGCGCGACCGCTTGTGTAATGGTAACTGGCGCGACCGGTAGAAGGTTAAGCTGCCCGAAGGGTTAAAAAGAAACCTACCACCTACATCTTATGAAGCTTGGGTTTGTAGTAAAAAACAACTAAATACGTTTAATCTACAAACTTTCTGACATTACTTGAATGGAGATATTTAAAGCCACAAATGTGTGGGCCTAATACGGACGACAGATTTATAATTTATCGTTTAATTAGTGGGATTAGTGAAGGGAGAGAGAAAAAAAATGATGGCCGCGGAGCGTTATTAAAAGGCAAACGTTGATTAAAAGGGAGATTAATGGTTTTGAAAGGGATGCTGGGCCCCATTGTTCAGCCCAGCGGGTTTGTTTACCTTTCCAGGCTAAACAAACGATTCCGGCAAACACTTTGCTACTGCGTTTGATCGGTGGTTATTTAGTTGTTGGCTGTTGAATCCTTACAAATCCACAATCTGCATACGAAATGAATGCAGCTGAAGTAAGAAGTTATTTCTACGCAATGCATTTAACTCTATTTGTTTACATGATTTGTATGGAAATTAATTCAGGTTTATTTTCTTATGATTAAACAACAAAATATTAGCAAACATTTTTATCGATATAACTCTTTTTCATTCATTTTCATACATTTCTGCAATATCAAAATAAAAATAAATTTTCTGATTTCAAGTATCTTATCAACTCTTGCGAATAATGAACTGCATCATCAGTTCTTGCATAAAGGCCCATAAAACATATTTTTACACACAATATCCAAAAGCAAAGGATTAACATTTTGATTTGTTAATAATTAAAGAATAAAACTCACTGATATTTAATAACGAATTAATTGAAAATCTTATTAATCTTATTAAATTAATTTTATTCCTTCTATAAAAATGATGTGGTTTTAATTTGATACAGAATGCTTCAGTAGTTTTTGAGGTTAGAGATTACAAATTAAAGATGGGTTATTCTATTAAATAATAGTATAGATTTACATAAATAGAAACAGGGGGCTATGAAATAAAAAGTAACAAGTTTGAGTTAATAATCTAATCACAGAAAATTGTTTTCATAAGTATTCCTTAATATTTCACATCAAATGATTTTTCCTTCCAGTTGTACAAGCTCCAGAAGGGAGCCGGGAAGCAGGGATCAAACACCCAATCCTGACCATCCGGATGATCCAAATCTAGAACCCTGCTATATTACTTAGAAATACTAAATATTACTTTAGAAGGTAAAGTGAAATATAAGAATTAAGATTTAAAAAAAAAAAAATGTATAAGAAGCTAATGGAACTCTTGTCTCTAAATGAAAAACATTAGAAATTTAGAAAAAACAAAAACCTACTTCAAGATTTTTTAGTCAGTTGATTATAGAAAATTAATATTCATATGAGTTTCTGAACTTAATATAATATTAGTTTATGATAAATTTTTTTTTTTTTTTTTTTGTTACATTTCGGTTCCTAAGAAAACAAATTCAGATATTCAATTTTCAGTATTTCATTCCCGCTTTCTATTTATCAATATCAGTTATTGTGTTGTCTTTCCTTCCATACTAACTCAAATCGTCTGATTTATGGAGAAAATAGTCCGTTGCTGAATTTTCACTTATAAGGTAAAACATTGCAGGTGGGATAATTCTATAGGAGATGTCAGGGGAGAGAGACCTAATGGGGCCGATCATCCCATGGGGCCGGATCGACCGGTGACCCCAGGCCCTGTCATCGTGCACGAGTAATGGTCGGTGCCTCGCCTCCAGGGGGTTTTGCTTCAGTGTCCTAATACTATGTCTTCTCTAGTCGAGGCTGTCTTTCCAGAAGGCTTTATTCCCTAAAAGAATTGCCAACAGTGCTATAAATCTATTAGGAATTTATGAGTAATTTGTCCCTGCTATGGGATTTAGTTCATTAGATATTATTTTTGAATGTTGAAAATTCCTCTCAGTACGAAAAAACAAACATACACAAATTATATTTATCCTGTTAATTTAGAAAGGGAAGGCAAGGAATCAAATGCATGAAGTCGCTTACTAAAATGAAACAACTAAAATTTTTGCTGCCTCAAGGTGGTGACCAAGGTCTCATCCTCTGCACGGTGTATACAGCTGATATCCCAACCCATCATAACACCGTCCTCACCACTTACACTGATACCACATGTGTGTTATAAGTGAATAATGACCCTTTCATTGCCCCCCAAACATCCGAATATCATATAATAAACCTTAAGGAATAATCTCGAAATAGGAGAACTAAAATAAATCAAAACAAATCACATCACATAACTTTTACCCCTAGTCGTAAACCTGCTGCTTCTTGCCATATAGCATCTTTTAATAATGTTCCATTAATCCCTGTTGAACAGATTCACTACCTAAGACTATCTGGACAAACGACTCACTTGGAACCCACCTACAAGAATAAAATGACAAGAAACTGGCCGTCGTTCCCGACTTCAACATTTACTTAAAAAAACCATCATCATACTTAAAAAAACGTTCAAACCTTCCGATTAATTAAAATAGACACATTTATGAATAATAATAGCTATTTAGACATGCAGAGATGAGCTCTAGGATTGAACTAAACCTTCCAATTCTTCTCGTATTCAATCCTTACAATCCAAAGTCCTTTGAAAAATCTTTAATGCTCCTTACTTGGTCAAAAACAAGATCTTAATGTTCCTGATGCAGATGATTTAGTCCAAATCAAATATCTGTCCTTTCATTGTAAACTCCATCACCACTCAAATAACTTGTCTCTCAACTAGCTTCCCGGTCTATTCTTGATAGTACTCTGACAATAAGTTGGTCTCGAGACCTTTTATTATAAAGTTTTTATTAAAATGCCACTAATGGTGGCACTAATGGCACCAAAATGCCACTAAAATGCCACTAATGGTGGTTGCTTTATTAGTTATTGTCATGCTATTGTATTCATTTTCGCACACATTTACAAGATATATACCGGTATATGTTTTATAGAGTTGTAAATAAAAACTAAAAATTAAAAAAAAAATGGAAAGATGAAATGTTTGCAGCTAATGGTGCAAGACTGGAAGAAATTATGATTGAAAGAAATATATATAAATGTATTTATAAGAGCATTCGACAAATATAAACTCTAACTTGTGATAATATTTAACTGAGTGAATGAAATATTTAAACATTTTATAAAAATGTGTAGTTAATATAAACTATAATATGTTATTAATATGTATGTATATTAGTCTTGATTTTTAAAATAATCACTAGTCTATATTTTAATTGTTTACTATATTTAAGTAATTTATCGATGTGAATCAGTCAATATTCTTCCCGAATACATACTTTCTCTTCTGATATTCTATGGCTTCATATTAATATTTATATTTTAAGGATCTATTAAAATAATATATTTCGCAGTAAGTAAATAAATAGTAGTAAAAGTAATTTATTAAATCGAAAATTCATTCGGCATTGGACGTCTTTCTCTCACAGTAGTTAAACTGAGTTGGGCAATATTTAATTGTATATTTAATATTTAATTCATATCTTAGACGGACGTATTACGCTTCTATGATGGACCTTGTGATAGATAAAAATGGCAATCATTGGAAAGATCACTATCGGTGGAAGATTCCGGAATGATAAAGAAACTGTTATATAGACGATATTAAAAATATAGACGAAAACCTGCAACTATAACAAAAAAAAAATATTTGTTATTAAAAAAGCAATAATATGTGGATAACATTGAAATCTGAAAATTGAGAGATCATTTAAATTAAATCATTAGAAAACATGTAAATATGTGGTGCGACATGTAAATCCCAATCAAGTTGTGTCGATATGTTATTTTTAAATTTATACTACTATAGCTCTAGGAAGGTTCAGCAATAATGAAATTTAATATAATAATAATTTATTTGTATGTAAAATATGATTCTTGGGCCTTTAGTAGTAAACACTGATAATTTCTCTGTCTTTTTGGATTACCAACTCACAGATTAAAATTAAAAATTTGATATCCAATTATGTTTTTACGTGGACTTCAACTACCTAATGTATGCAATGGTACCAGGTTAAAAATTACTGCTATGAGTGGAAATATCATTTAAGAAATAATTGTCAATTGCATGCTACAATACAAGATTTTATCGATAAACATAAAAAACTTCAATTAATAATTACAATTGTCTAAGTTCTTAACTTATGAGAGCGGGCGAATCCGCGACGGGGGATGCTAGTATTTTATAAAATAGTAAGATAAACTAGAGTTAATTGGGTACTTTACTGTAAGGTTTTTATTCAAAGGTCTTGAAGATTTCTATCGGTTTACAAATGAAGCTTCTCTTATTAGTTAAATTATCTAAGTCCTTTACTAATGAGAGTGTCTCTAAAATCTCTAAATTGTGTTGTTCTATTTAAACAGTGACTCAACATTGATTTCGTCATGTTATGGGATAGCGATGTACAATGAAACATAATTTTCTTTAAAAGTTAGTAACATTAAAAATAAACAGCAGTTCAATATGGAATTCTTAGAAAGTTGTCAAAATTAAATAAAACGAACGATATTTTTTTCTTATCACGAAACTGTGCATTATTCAGACAGCAAACGATATAAAATTAATGCTACCTTAGACTCCAATTTTACCATATACATTTAAAAAAGATCTTACTCTAATATTCATAACGTGCTAAGCCCATTACTTGGTTATGAGGTTAGACTTTCCTGCGGTCTATCATCTAAATTTCTGAATGTGTTGCTCCAAATTACGAAAATTAAGTCTGTATCGAAGTCGGACATCTCGAGGACTCCTTATACTTTAATAACTTTGGTGACTAAAATGAAGTAATATTTTTAAGAATATTCGATGGGTCTGTTAGATAGATAGAACGGACAGGGTGGAGCATGGGCATGGTCTTGAGCACTATTATTATAGAACATTGGCATGTGCTAGTAATGTGACGATTCTCGATTGCAACGATCAAGAGTATGGAGAATCACTATCCTAAAGTCCATTCTAAAAAATCAGTGTTTAGGTTTCTGTTATTCTATAATTAAGAGCAAAACGAACTTTTTTTCACCTTTAATAATAGAGTAAGTTTTCAAGTACTAGGCCGACTGTAGTTTGGTACAGAAATTATAACAATTCTCTCCAAAAATAAAGCATTACAAGTTAGAAGTCGAATAGTTGAGGATATAAATTGACTTGAGGTTCGCATGATGGTATAAGGGACATTATTTCATGATGGTACAATTCGATCTCAATATTTCGCTCCACGAAAAACGTTAATATATTTTAAATCAACTTTAATAACTGAAAATATGGGCAACATAAATGCAGTGGGTCAATGTTGCCTCCAAACTTTAGACAAGGCAAAAAATCCTTTCTCCTAGCCACCTCAATATTTGTTAAGTGTCTAGAGAGATAGGTTTCACTCATGTGACAGACATATAAATAACCATATAAATGTAGAAAATATATGATGAGGCTAAAGTCCAAGATTATACAGATGATCTTGAACTTTAGTCAAATTTTGTTTAAAATAGAGATTTCCGTTAACCGATTATCATAAAACTTATTTACCCAAATACCTGATTTGCATGCCTAACGAAAGCACCGTGTTTTCTCCGGTTTCAAAAGTACATTTCTCCATGAAATCGACACAGATTGATCGCACCGTTCGAGAGATAGTTATATTTACAAGTTTTTGTGATATTTCCAGTTTTGTGGATTGTTTTTTAAGAATGAAGACATTAGAAACTGTAACTTATGTAGATAAGTTGAAGACCAATCTGTTTTTCAGATCCCAAGTTTTTAAAATTTCGACGCTATTCGATAGGTTACTAAAAATTAAACACCCGCACCTTGGTTTGAGTCGTGCTGAAGCAGATAATTTTTTTTTTTTTGCGTCAACTAAAGATCGACTCTAGAGTAGATCGTCGTTGAAAACACTTAACTTCTATAAAAAGGTAAAACTTAGTGGTTAGGAGTGATTTTAGCCATATATTGCCCTACATCCTCACAAAAAAAGTTTTCATGCATTGGAAGTGGCACAGGTTTTAATTTGAATTTGATTATTCATATCTAGCTCTCAGGATCATTAAGGCATTATTGATACATTTATATACTACCATATGCATCTATATTTTACCAATATAAAAAATTTGTTTTAGACATTTGAATCATTCATTCATGAATCGTTATGAATAGAAATTTAGCCCCCTTTCCGATAATCTTCGTTCTAAATTTAACTATCTACAAAGGATATGCCCAAATTTCGTCCTTTAGCGGCTAACATTATTAAAAATGACAGTAAAAGAGCGGGTTATTTACTTCATTATCCATTAAACTTAGCCCTTTGGAAAGTAGAAGTTTGCTTGGTATATAATTCAGAGTTTTTTTTTTTTTATGTTCTCCGAAGCTGAAAAACAGAACAATGCTTGTTAGCATACAGAATATTTTAAACTCTTCAGCATTCAATATACTAGAGGAAAACATAAAACAGATTTTTTGATCGCATTTCAGGACTCATCCTTTATAAGAAATTAATATTATTATTATCATCTCCTTAGAATCAATTAGGGTTTATTGAACATAAAATTCATGATTTTATAAATTCATGATTATATATTGATAAAACTATTATTAAAATAAAAAAACTAAGGATAGTAATTTGATTGTATATATTCATTCATATATACAATATAAAATCTTCGACAAAAATGTAACGTTAGGCTGTCAAGAAACTATGGTTTTAAAATATTAAAAATTTTTTTTTTTGTCAAAATAAAATTACTCTGAATACATTTTTGCCGAGTTAGTTAAAACAGTTCTATGCCCTGTGAATATAAACAGTAATAATAATGTTTATTTAAATATTTATAAATTAAAAATTTATGTTCCAGCCATACATCCTCTAAATGAATAAATAAAGTTTTATACAATAATGAATAGGTTTTACATTTGAAAATTGTTCTTTAAACAGATGGGAAAATCAAAAAAACTCTTAATTTTTAGTTTTTGGGACTTACTTTTGATATTTTCTAGACATACGGGAACATTTTGAATATCATTTTTTTATATTTGTCTATTTTATTTCGTATTTGTTCTCAAAATTAAGTTTCAAACCACAGCACTGTAACTAATTTCGACTTTGATTTTGGATATCTTCTCCGTTTAAATAATAAGTTACTCTATGCGTGGCCTGCATTTTGTGAAAACAATGGCTTCTGATTTCATTGTGTTCATTTTTAGTATTCTTTTTTGGCAATATTAATAATTATTAAATTTTTTTGAAACATTTTGGTAATATGTAATCAAGGCATCATAAAATGTAATCAAGATGTCTTGGGAAGTCAGAGTGGAGCAGGTATAGTCAGCACAAGTTTGAGTCATTCTAAATGCGCATTTTTTGTCAAAAAAAACCATTATATATTCTTTTTGGGCTTTGTTACCTGAACTATTATTATAATTTAACGTCTTTTTGTTTAATATTCAAAACGCTGTTAAACATGAGATGAAGAGAACTAAATTTAATTGAGGGAACAATTTCCGTGGACGAATTAAGTTCGGAGCCTGCCTCCCTATCAAGGTAAACTTGCCCCCGGCTTTCAGTTAAACATGGAAACCGCATTAAGATTTCTCAACGCTATTATTATTAATGCGTTTCCTTCTTTAAATTTATGTTTATTTTGGGTAATTCAACATTAAAATTATATAAAATATATCAATGTATTTTAATAGTTTTATGTAATCTATGAAGCAACTTTTTATTGACGGGTTGACATATTTACAACTGTTCACCTATCTTAGGTATGTAATCATTACAAGAAATTTCAATTGAAATGTACACGTTTTTTGTACAATGCATGTAACTAATTACACTTTTTCGGCGTTACTCCTCAACAATTTTATTTACTCACATAGTTTTATGTTTCGGGATACATGAAACTATTCAGACTATTTTCCTTAACCCGGCGTTAGTCGCTAGCCGATCTGGTACACCGTTAATCGCGAGGTGAGCATTTCCCTCACTTCTTTGATTTTCGTAAAAAATGCAGTTTTATGCTGCCAAATATGTAGTTATATATGGTAAATAAATGTCATCATAATGTATCAATAATTGTAGTATGGAGTATAAGGATTAAAAATATATATTTACAAAGATTATTGTAAAAAAAAAAAAAAAAAAATACTATTTACATAATAATGTGTTTCGCATCAGCAAGATCATTTTCTTCTAGTTCTATGCAATTATTACAAGTATATTTAGTATTTTCATTGTGAATTGGTACATTGCACTTATTCGCAAATGTCCTAAGCTATACTGAGATTCAGAGATGAAAGTTAAATTCTGACGAACTTATTAAATATTTTTTAGAAGGGTGAGGGAAATGCTCATCTAGCGACCAACGCCGGTCTAAAACTAAGAGTATTAAGAGTAGCCTAGTGTGTAACACTGAGGAAAAATAGTCTATGAAAACTATAAAATATAAAAATAGAAACATGGAACTTCTATAAAACTTTTCAACATTACTCCTCAAATTTTAATTTTTTATTTACTTACATAGTTTCATTTTTCTATTTTTATTTTTTATAGTTTTCATAGACTATTTTTCCTCACAGCGTTTACACACTAGGCTACTCTTAATACTCATACTTTTAAGGAAAATAGTCTGAAGATAGGCATATTTCCTGAAACATGATACTAGGCGAGTAAATAAAAAAATGAAAATTTGAGTAATTATGCCGAAAATGTGTATTAATAAATAAATTATATGTTCCTTTATTAAACAATTATATAAAACTTTTATTGAAATATACGTACAATCTGCCTCAGTTAAGGGCAATAAGTAACAGTGCAAAGGAGAATTCATTCGTACCATATAAATAAGTTCGTACCATATATACAGGTCTATACAATTATAAAATTTATTTTTCTTTATTTATTAATATTTTTATTATTTTAATTTCTCCATATTTATGTTATTTTTATATATTATATTTATTGTATTTTGTATCTTGTTATCCTGTATAGTTTTCTTTGTACATATTGTACGAAAGGATTCTTTGTCAGCCATATTATTCATTGCCCTTTTAAGTGATGCAGCTTTTAATATTTAATTTTTTAAAAATTTCTTTCTAAAAAAAATAATAATAATTAATTACTTAAAGAGTATTGATGGCACTTAAAAATATTAATATTAAATTTAGAAGCAACTTGTAATACCTAGAAGATTATATATAACAGCTCGTTGCGTACGAAGCTGTAATTATTGTGAACTATTAAAATGTATAGTTTCTGAATGTTATTTAAAAATTGTTTCCCTAATTAATCAAAGAAAAAATTGGTAATTAAATATTTATAATGTTAATTAATCTTCAGAAGCCATTAGGACGAACTAAAAAGTAAGTTGGGCTCAGCATTCATCAATGTCAGCCTAACCTGCCACCGATTGAGGACACTTCGAATTTTGGAGGATTAATTTATAATATAATGAAGTAATTTAATAAATCATTCATCTGACTTTTATTTCTGCTAATATAAAAAGTTTTCCGTGGATTCAAAATAAAGTGATTCACAATATTCGAAAAACAGATAAGTTTTTACAAATGCCGGCCGTGCATATTAGACGGATAAATTTCATAAAATTTAATTAATGGTACTATTACTAATTCTGTACGATTAAAATTTATTTATTTTTTCAGTCTATTTGGAAATATAATTGAAGGGTTTGGTGGATAAAGGGATTATGTAGCATTTTTCTTTAGCAAAATGTTTTAGCAGGAAAATGTTACATAGCCCCTTAATCGTCTTCATATATATTTTTTCTGGTTTTTATGAAATATTCAGATTTTGCTACCTAACACTTATGCTCATAAATCCTTTATCCAAAGACCCAGATTTTATTTTTAATAAAATGTGACAAAATTCTTCAATTATTTAAAAGATCCAAAGTTCAACTACCTATGTCCAAAAAGTTCTAATTAATGTTACGTAAATGAGTCTTTAGAAATTAATTAAAAGTTTTAAACGTTTGTTTTGTAAATGTTGGGAGTAGCCTATAGCTACGAGCAGTTTCTTGTCGTTTTAGTCTAGTATGCGGATTCCAAATAACACGTTTTTCCAAATGATGTCCATATTTATAATAATGACCCATATTGGTGGAATATTATTAAAGTAAGCAATAGGACGTAAATTCTAACAACTAGATAGAAAGCCAAAGGTTTAAGAAGTGGGGTAAATCTTATATGATGAGATTTGTTTTGATTTATTTTAACGCTTCGATGTTGAAACCATTCATGTAGGTTTTTGATATCGCTCATACGGAGGAACAAAGTTGTAACTTTGAAAAAGGGTAAAAATTAATAACTCAAAAGTACTCCCAAAAGTTTTATACATCGGTTGAAATATCGACTGAATGAAAGTCTGACCTATTCAGCAGTTATATATAAATATTACTTAAATAGATAATGTTGGTTGAAAGTATTTCAATCCAGTGTCTCGCTACTCCAATAAAATTGCATTTTTAATTATTTCTTCATTGTTTGACCGGATGAGTTAAATGAAATTGGAGTGTTTAAGATGAAATGAAGGGATTCTTATTTGCTGACAGCACATGTTTCATCATCGTATGAGGTGTGGACAGTGCTAGGATTGGACGGGATGTCATCTATATGTGCCGTGTAGAGGATGAGATCTAATGTAATGTTTAAAGGAATAACGGAAATTAAATTAAGTTTATTCACTTTTTGTGGATTTTTTTTTTTTTTTTTTTTTTTTTTTTTTTTTTTTTTTTTTTTTTTTTTTTTTTTTTTTTTTTTTTTTTTTTTTTTTTTTTTTTTTTTTTTTTTTTTTTTTTTTTGTATTAGAACTAAAGTAATTTGGTTTTAACATTCCGAAAAACAAAAAATCTTTGAATGGGATCAATCATGGTTGATGTGGTCAATGTTTGATAATTAACAAAGATATTTATTTCTTGTTGACGTTTCGACCATATCATTAATGTCTATAATCGGGTAGTTGGAAAAAAAAAATAAAACTGATAATTACACGATACACTTTCAGGACGAGAACTACACTTTCAAAACCCTACTCAATATATTCCTCCAGTCAATCAACATAGCTCTCCAAAAACTTCGACTTCTTTTTCAGAGGACTATTTTTTATAAAATAGGAAGATAAACTATAGTTAATTGGGTATTTTACTACAGCGGTTTTATTCAAAGGTTCCTAAGATCAGCACAAGCATCTAGAACATATGAGACGCCAAGAACATTATGATAGAAAATTTTATTTCTACCATAGTCAAGAGCACTGAGAATTTTACCAAGGATTTCAGTATATCGAGATTTACAATGGATTGAAGTAGTTCGATGATTTATGAAACATGTCAAAGTCAAGAGACGTAAATGAATACTTACTAGGCTGACAGGAGAAGTACAGTTCGGAAAGAAGATACACTTTCAGTGGTTCCATAAATTATAGTGAAACGTAGCCGTCACGGCAACCATCAAATATCAGGGAGGTGAAGGAAACATGTTTCCAAAAGTGAAGGAATAGGGAAAAAGATAAAAAGATTGGGAGGGTGGTTCGATGATGATGCGGTATGGGGAGGGTTCCGAAGAGATGGGACCTAACAGGATGATTCCATAAGGCATGAGGAACGTAAAGATATATCGCAGACGTTGGAGGATGTATTCCGGAATCGAATCATAATGTAGGTAAAGGGCAGAGCAGAATGGTATCTGAAAGTATTGAATATAGCAAATTTAATTAATTGCTATTTAAATTTATAAATGTTTTTAAAATAAATTAAATCAAGGGATATATTGCCCCATCAAATGCGAAATTGTTATAAATCATCTCAATTTAAAATTTCCTAATTTTTTTAAACACTGCTTGCTTTTGTTACGTTATAATAATTGTAATACGTTTCACGTCCTAGCTAGATAATATGGGGCCTAAACACTTAATGAAATCATAAAATTTGTTTTCCCTATCATTATATATATGTATATATATATATATATATATATATATATATATATATATATATATATATATATATATATATATATATATATATATATATATAAAATTCCTAAACGGACGTGCCTCCACGAGGTACGGCTGGGTGCCCTATTTCCCTGAGGAAAGCAGGGGAATAGGGAGCTAAAAGGGGAACCCTCTGGGATTAACAATCTCAGTCGGGTAAAACCGACCCAAAAACCTCATAAACTACTATGAACAGGCTTCTCATGAAAAATATTACCCCAGGTGAAACAGTCGGGCATTCGGATTCTGGGGGACCCGACAGTGTGAAGTCAGAAACCGGTGAATCGGAGCACCACAAACACTCACGGTATGATTTCAAACAAGAAAAATTCAGGAAAAATAAAAGGTATTACTTCGGCACATACAATGTAAATTCACTGGCACAGACTGGGAAACTAAAACAACTTACATCAGAACTTTGTAGGCGGAAGATCTCAGTGATGGCATTGCTAGAAACTAGATTCGCGGATGCAGAAAATTTTGGGTCGGACGGATACAAGATTCTAAAGGGAATACCCGGAGAAAAAGGAAGATTGGGAACCTTTGTCATTGATAAAATTTTTTTTAGAAATATAGTAGATTTTAGAAGCACTAGCAATCGATTATCTACTCTGACCTTAAGATCCACTAACAAAAAATACACTTTGATTAACGCACACACCCCCATTAATGACGAAATTAACAGAAACCCGGATAAAGTAGAGAGTTTCTGGAGAAGCTTGGAAGACGAAATTAACAAAATTCCTGCAAACCATGTGAAAATTCTCCTGGGTGATTTCAACGGCCAACTCGGTAAGGAAAAGAAATACAGGAGAACCATAGGGGACACTATCCGTCGCACCAGAGAACCAACAAGAACGGTCATAGGCTGGTTAAACTCTGTGAAGCCGCGGGACTAAGAATTATGTCCACTTTCTACAGGACAAAACCCAATAAAAAAAGACCTGGGTGTCACATGGGAATAAGGTAGGGGAATTCCAGTTGGACCATGTAGCGATATCAAAAAAATATTATAGAGAAATTCAAAATGTAAGAGTAAAAAGAGGAATTAACGTAACATCAGACCATTTTCCTTCCCAAATCAAGATGAATTTTGTACCAGCTAAAAAACCATCAAAAACAACAAGAACTAAAACATGTAGAATCAACAGAGAAATTTTGAAAGAGAAAGGACAGGAATTCAGTGAAAAACTCAGGGAGCAAAGCAGCTGGGAAGAAGTGACGAGTTTTCTGACGGAGGCCGCATTGGAAATTGCTCCTGGGAAAATCCACAAGAAACATCTTTGGTGAAACTTAGAGTGCGAAGATGCTATTAAAAAGCGTCTAGAAAAATGGAAACTATGGAAAACAAAAAAAAACCCTGGAGAAAAGAGAGGAATACATAATGCAGAGAAAAACAACACAAAAAATAATGAGGGAAACAAAGAGAAACTTCCTCAGTGAGCAACTGGTGGAGATGGAGGACAATTTCAGGAAGAACAACACCAGATTTTTCCACAAAGCCTTTGACGAAAAAATGAGAGGATTCTGCCCCAGAGGACTAGCACTGAAGAAAAAAGACGGTACCTGGCACTGACAGACGAAGAAAACTGCGCAATTCTGGAACATTATTTCGAGGGGCTTTTGAATTGTGAGGAACCTAGTGAAAAACTGGAAACTAGAGAAGACACTCCGCAAAATATTGACTCGGATCCGCCTGACGAAGAAGAAATAAAGGAAATTATCGCGGGAATAAAAACAACAAGGCTTCTGGTGAAGACGGTGTCCTGGCCGAAATGTGGAAAAACCCCAGTATGGAATTCTAGAGAAAATTCACAGAACTACTAATGGACGTCTGGGAACAAGAGAAAATACCAAAAGAATGGAAAACCGCTCTGATCCATCCTCTTCACAAAAAAGGCACGAAAACAGATGTAAACAACTACAGGGAAATTTCTTTCTTGCCAGTCACCTATAAAATTTTCTCTAAAGCCCTTTTGAACAGGAAAGAACCACAAAATAGGAGAATACCAAGGAGGGTTCAGAAAAAATAGATCCTTCCAAGAACAGATACTAAGCCTAAAACTTCTTATAAAATATTATCTTCATAGACCGCAAAAAAATTATATATCTCTTTCGTCGATTTTGAAAAAGCATATGACTCCTTAGACAGAGATACTATAATGAAGGCGCTGAGGGAATACGGAGTCGATCAAAAGGCCATAAACCTAATAAGGGAAACTTCAACAGAAACCAATTCCAAAATAAAACTAAGAGGAAATGTCAGCAAACCATTCCCGATAAAAACCGGTGTAAGACAAGGGGATGGACTTTCACCTGTTCTTTTCAATGTTGTTCTCGACAAAATTATGAGGACTTTATGGGAAAAGGAAACATCAGGAGCTAAAGTAGGAAATCAAAGGATATCCTAGTGAAATGTATAGCCTTCGCAGATGACTTGGCTATACTTGCTGAGTCAGTAGAAGATGTGGTTAGGCAGATAAATTCCCTTAAGAAAGTTGTTGAAAAAACCGGGCTTAAAATCTCCACCCAGAAAACCAAATTTATGACCACAGACACTCACTTTAGTAAGAAGGAAGTGAAAACAGAATTTGGTAAAATCCAGGTGGTTAAGAGTTTTAAATCTTTGGGCGAAATAATCAGAGAAAGAAGCAGAAATTTATCAGAGAAAGAAAGCATGGAGTATAGGATTAAAAGATTGGAGAATTTATACTACCTAACGAGTAACATGTATAATAAAAAATACCTCTCCAAAAATGCCAAAATCAGACACTACAATACAGTGGTAAAACCAGTGATATTGTACGGAACAGAAACCATGTGCTTCCCCAGTTTGGAGAAACTGCTAAAAATAGAAAGAAGGATTCTTAGGAGAATCCACGGGCCCAAAATAACACCGGAAGGATACAGGCTAAAATCCAACAGTGGAATTTACTGTGAAATTCCTGATCTGGAGACAGAGATGAGAGTTAGAAGAATCAGGTTTTATGGACATATGCATAGGATGGACGAACAAAGATTGAACAGACAATTTTTTAGCAAAATTATGGGATACAAATTTAACCAGGGCTATACATTCCAAATTAAATCTGAAGCACAAAGACTCGGGATTACACGAGAGATGTGCGAGGATAGAGCCGAATTAAAAAAGTTCCTGAAAAACGCGGTGCTTGTGGGGGACAAGAAGAAATTTCCGTCTAAGAGATGGACAGCAGAAAGGAGAAAAAAGTTTAGTGAAATCCTAAAGCAAAAGTGGGCAAAATGAAAATAAATAAAGAACCTACATTGTAGTCGCGTAGTCCTTAAGGGCTGTTTCGCGTCACAAAAAAAAAAAAAAAAAAAAAAAAATATATATATAAATATATATATATATATAGTTATGTGAACCTCAATAGGATTAGCAATATAAATAAAATGTATGAAATCCCAAAAACCCTATGAAAGGCCACCCCCACCTGGCCTCACCAGACATTCTGTACGTAGCCGTTGATGCCTGCGGTCATACTATGATCGAAGTATTGTGCTTTTTCTTGTATCAATGTATGTCACTCAATAAAGCTTCTTTTTAAAAACTCCAAACCGCGATCCTTTTATTTAGCTGGCGCCCGAACGGAGGGACTTTTGAAAGCGTAAACGTAACTTCGCGTCAGTTCTATCTTATTTCAGGTACAGAACAGCGAGACCTCTTTCCACTGGCGTGAGAAGATTGGGAGCTGAGTATTAGCAGAATACATCAGCAGATCTTCAAGTCTTTGAGAGCGCTTTGGTATTCCAATACCTTGACCAAAAGGACCTACAACCTCTTGCTAAAGAATCGACGGGAAGGAGCTGAAGGAAGCGGCATCGAGAAGACATCAAGAAGATGTCGAAGACATCGTTGTATCAAGAAACAAGTATAATTAATTAATTTTATTTTTATTTTTAAGTAATTTTGTAAGTTAAATATAATTAGTAATAAGTATAATAATTTAAAATATTAATAAAACACTAATCAGGCTAAATTAGTTTTAACTATATTAAATAAATTAACTGGAAAAGCTAAAGTCACCGTTTATGATAAAGAATTTAGTACCGTCAGAGAAATAATAAAATTAATAAAGTAAAAATTTCAGAATACAAGAACTCGGGAACAACTAATTTCGGAAATTCTAAATATGCGGATTACCATAACGAGAACCCACTCGATTTCTTAGAACGACTGGGCCAGAAAAGATGTGATTTATACGCACGTATTTATTCTGATAATGAAATACTTGACGAACAAGACATAATGTACAGACATGACAAACCACGTGGTCCATAGTCTACACCCGGCATTAACTGACTTTCTTTACCATATTCAATTTGATTCATTAGACGACCTCGAAGAAATATTAAGAAATAGCGCGGCTCACATCGTACACAGACTTTACGGAGACAAAAAACAATATAAAAATAACCCAGATCAAAATAAATATAAAAAGAAAAATTTTGAGAATAATTTTAAAAATAAAGAATACAGACCGAATTTTAATAACCACCACGACTACCAAAATTATCGACCCCATCAATACCATCGCGAGCAATATACGTCTCATAATAATCCTCAACACTATTATACGACTGCAACAGTATTAGCATAAACAAGGTCCAACCTTTAATTCCTTTAACAATAATAATCAGCATAACTTCCGGCCACAACAGCGAGCTATAGAATATTCAACTCCAATTTATAATCAACCATGGTACCCCCAGTCGCAACATAGATTTTTTAATAAAACCCCCTCTAGAAATTTTAGACAAAATTATCAGCAACCCCAAGTAGACTCAAATACAGTTTCAATGAGAACGGTCTCTAATAGAGTGCACGCGATAGAGGAGGAAAAGGATGAACAAATAAAAATATTACAAGAGCGTATAGGATTACTACAACAAAAACATAACCATTTTTTAGAATCAGGCCCGAGCACGACCAGACCTCCGGACTTAGACCAAAGGGGGTAGCGGGATAAGATAGGTCTGGCGGCCCCCACGGATTTTATCCAGGCGACCCCAAAACCTTGAAGAAGGCCAAAAAAGAAAATTTTTGAGATTTTTTCCGAACCCCCATCTCCCCCCTGAAACCCCACAAGGGGAAAAAACCTGCTTTTTGATATTTGAATTTTTTTCGAGAGTTCAAATTAATTTTTAAGCGGTTCCAACGCAAGTAAAATTTTGTTTGGAATGTGTAGATGTTCTCCGAATTTTTTCAGATTTTATCATTGAATGAAACATCGCTTAATATCCAAAAGAAACGTAAATAATCGGGATATTACAGTAAAAACTCTACGGTATTTCGGTGTAGACACAATGAAAAAGAACGGCCTAAATAGCATTGAAATATACACTCTTCCTCTTCAAAATGGCGCCGATAAACCTGAATTTGGTTGCTTGTAGTCCGCGACATATCGATTTTAGTAAAACGTAAATTTTAAATTATGCAATTTAGGCCTACAGAATAAGACAATATTCAATTAAATAAATGAAAAATAGTTCATATAGGGGTTTTCCAGGTCACTGATCACGAATTTGAACCCAAAAATATATTCTGACCATTGTCAGCTGTCAAAAAAAGCTGTCAACAAGTGATAAAATTGTTATATTTCTAATTTTTGATAAATAATCAACAAAAATGCTTTATTTATGACTAGACGAGTTGAACGACGACATTTTCCGCACAGAACGTTTCCTAAATCTACTTCTTTGTCCAGCTTCACCGATAACGAGTTGGCTTCTTCTTCTGAAGAACTTGATGACTTTTTTCTGCCCGGTGTCATATCTTAACAGCAGATTGCATTTCACGCATCTTTCATGTTCATGTTTTCGTTTTTTTTGGAGGCATTTCGGTGTAAGCTGAAAAAATTATCAAATTAATGTTCTCGAAAAATTGAAACTAAAGAAATGTAATATGACGCTTCACAATACTAGACATTTTAATACTAAATAAATTGAACAGGGCAACGTAAATATATCATGAAAAAGGTACTCTCGGTTCTGTTAACTCGTGTTTACTTTAAAATGCCAAATGAACCTGTATAATAAATTCGCGGCAGTGCGACGATGAACGCATCTCAACGCAACACTAGCAACTACGGACAGAACACGCACGGTATGCGATAAAAGGCGGGCGACAATGCGGCCGTGGAAGGTGACAACGCGGCAGTGAACGCGCGTCAACGAAACAAAAACATGCGATCACATGGGATAACGTGGCGGTAACATCTTTCATCATGCTCATGTTTTCGTTTTTTTGGAGGCATTTCGCTGTAAGCTGAAAAAATTATACACTACGTTTAAGTATAAAGACAAAAAAGTTTCTCAGATATATATGTTCAATAATCTAACAATAAGTTGTAGTTTTTGTCAAAATTGTGCTTACAATCATGTTATAATAAGTTGTTGCGTATTCAATGCCACATTGTCCCGCGTTTACGGCCCGGTTATTGCAAGTGTTCTGTCGTGTTATCACTCGTTCATTGTCGCGTTGTCGTTATCGACCGCTGCATTGCCGCGTGTATGTTGCCGTATTGTCGCACGTGTCCCGTCGCGTTGTCACGTGTGAATAGTTGCGTTGACATGTCTTCAATGACATGTTGTCTCCCGTTACGGCCCCGTTATTGCAAGTGTTCTGTAAAGTTATCGCTCGTTTATTGACGCGTTGTTGCCTGTTACCAATATAAAATCCTACATATTTTTTCGCATTATAACGCTTGTACAATCACTTTGTCACGCCTTTTCAGCCACATTTATTTGGCGTTTTCAAGTAAACACGAGCTAACAACATTGCCCTGTTGAATTTATTTAGTATTAAAATGTCTAGTATTGTGAAGCGTCATATTACATTTCTTTAGTTTGACTTTTTCGAGAACGTTAATTTGACAATTTTTTCAGCTTACACCGAAATGCCTCCAAAAAAACGAAAACATGAACATGATAAAAGATGCGTGAAATGCAATCTGCTGTTAAGATATGACACCGGGCAGAAAAAAGTCATTACTTCAGAAGAAGAAGCCAACTCGTTATCGGTGAAGCTGGACAAAGAAGTAGATTTAGGAAACGTTCTGTGCGGAAAATGTCGTCGTTCAACTCGTCTAGTCATAAATAAAGCATTTTTGTTGATTATTTATCAAAAATAAGAAATATAACAATTTTATCACTTGTTGACAGCTTCTTTGACAGCTGTCAATGGTCAGAATATATTTTTGAGTTCAAATTTGTGATCAGTGACCTGGAAAACCCCTATATGAACTATTTTTCATTTATTTAATTAAATATTGTCTTATTCTGTAGGCCTAAATTGCATAATTTAAAATTTACGCTTTACTAAAATCGATTTGTCGCGGACTACAAGCAACCAAATTCAGGTTTATTGGCGCCATTTTTAAGAGGAAGAGTGTATCTTTCAATGCTATTTAGGCCGTTCTTTTTCATTGTGTCTACACCGAAACACCGTAGAGTTTTTACTGTATATCCCGATTATTTACGTTTCTTTTGGATATTAAGCTATGTTTCATTCAATGATAAAATCTGAAAAAATTCGGAGAACATCTACACATTCCAAACAAAATTTTACTTGCGTTGGAACCGCTTAAAAATTAATTTGAACTCTCAAAAAAAATTCAAATATCAAAAAGCAGGTTTTTTCCCCTTGTGGGATTTCAGGGGGGAGATGGGGGTTCGGAAAAAATCTCAAAAATTTCCTTTTTTGGCCCTCTTCAAGGTTTTGGGGTCGCCTGGATTAAATCCGTGGGGGCCGCCAGACCTATCTTATCCCGCTACCCCCTTTAAGTAATAAATCTCATAATAATAAACGAATTGCCGAAAATGAACAAAAAAAAAAACTACACGTAATATAGAGTTGAACGATTTGAATTTATATAATGATTTACCCATCTAATCGGCAAATTAGGGAACAAATGGTTAATTGATACGGGGGCCAAAAAAATTATATACACCCCGATCACATTCCATGTTATTCGAAAATAATTAAGGAGGACTTCGCGATAAAAAAAAAAAAAACCCTACAGGAAGAGCGGAAGGGTCACAAGGCGTGATAATCAACCTAAAGCTCCTGATAGAAATCAATCAAAAAGTTAAATTCCTAATCTTTCCGTTTAGCAATAGATTTCAATTTTTACTAGGTTATGAAACTATGAGAAAATTAAAATTAATAATTGACTTGGAAAAGAATAAATCAAAATATAATAAAAGAATATTTAAATTAGAAAACAATTTATTTTACATCGACGATAAAAATGAAATAAAAAACATAATTCGACATGAGCATATAAAACCGGAAATAAAAGAGGAACTAATTGAAATTATAAGCCAACATGGCGAAGTATTAAAAAGAGAAATAATAAGACCTAGCAAATCGCCGTACGATTCCTTACTTTGGATCGTACCAAAAAAATCAGACGCGTCGGGATAAAAGAAAATAAGAATGGTCATTGACTATAGGAAATGAAATCAGGCAACCGTAAAAGATAAATTTCCCCTACCGAACATTGAGGATTTATTAAACAGATTAAAGGGATCGAAAATATTTTCCACAATAGACCTCGCGTCAGGGTTTCACCAAATAGAAATGGACGAACAATCAATAGCTAAAACCGCGTTCTCCACTGAAAATGGACATTTTGAGTTTTTGCGTATGCCTTTTGGCCTGTGTAATGCACCTCCAACCTTTCAGAGAGCGATGACAATGATGATTCAAAATATTCCTAATTCAATGATTTACATCGACGATATAATAGTTTATTCAGAAAATGAGGAAGAACATTTAAAAGATTTAAAAAGAGTATTTGAGTCCCTAAAACAATATAACCTCTCAATACAGTTAGATAAAACCGAATTCTTTAAAACCGAATTAAACTTTTTAGGCTACTTCGTAACCCCGGACGGATTAAAAACAGATATGAAAAAAATTGAAGCTATTCTAAAATTTCCTGTTCCGCGTAATGAAAAGACGACGAGACAATCCCTCGGCATGACCGGGTACTATAAGAAATTTATCAAAAACTGTGCAAAAATAACCAGACCATTTTCAAACTCTTTAAAAACCCAAATATATGGCACTAAAGAAATAAAAGAGGCATGTCAAACCCTAACAGAAACCATTTATAGTAACCACAGACGCTGGTAATAAAGCCATCGGAGCTGTACTATCACAAAAAGGTGAAAACGAAATAGAACACCCCGTAGCATTTTCTTCCAGAGTATTACAAAAAGCCGAACTAAAATACAGCACATTAGAAAAAGAATTGTTAGCAGTTGTATGGGCGACACAGCATTTTAAACCTTATTTGTATAGCACAAGATTTCTTTTATGTACTGAACATAAACCCTTAACGTGGATCTTCTCAATGAAAAATGGTAACACACGTATAATGAAATGGATATGGAGCTCCGCGAATTCGAATTCGACGTTAAGCATATCCAAGGTAAAACTAATTACGTAGCCGACGCACTTTCTAGAGGAATTGACGAAATAAATCATACCAGTGATGAGGAAGATATGGATGTTGAAGAATTACTGAACCAAGATATTGCGGACGAAAACAATTCGGATTATGAAGCAATAATGGAAGATCTACAGGCACCATCAGAGGACGATTTAGAGACAATTCACTAGCAAGAATCAAGCAATGAAGAGGTACGAATTTGCGAACCAGAAAAATGCATTAACATAGAGAAGAATAAAAAGGGGTGATACTAAAATAAATTTTACTACGGAAAATTTGCATACGGCGGGAAACGCCGATATGAATTAAACATCTATGGAAAGTCGGATATCGCTTCATTGTTAGAACAAATACTTAAACCCAATAAAACATATGGAATAATATGTAAATCACCCAACGAAATAACTGAAAATTTATATGAATACTATTTTAAAACAATACAACAAATAATAGAAACACAATATCCATCGGTTAAATTAAAAAAAAAATACAAACAGATAATAAATGACGTTTAAAACCCAAATGAACAATTAGAAATAATAGATAACTATCATTTAGGCAAAACTAAACATAGGGGTATAACTGAAACGTTTGAAAAACTTAAAAAAGAATATTATTTTCCGGGTATGCAAAATAAAATAGCAGAATATATTAATAAATGTGAAACTTGTAAAGTTACAAAATATAACCGTAAACCTATAAAAACCAAATATCAGGTTACACCTACACCAGAAAGACCGTTTCAGGAATTAATGATTAACATTTTTAATTTTAACAACGCGATAATTTTTACAGCGGTGGACACATTTTCAAAACATTTATTTGCCCAAACGTTACGATTAAAAAATGCAATTAATATCTGTAACGCATTAACTAACTACATGACGTACTTTCCCACACCTCTACAAATATCCTTAGACCATGGGACGGAAATGAAAAATAGTTTGGTAAGATAGTTTTGTGAAGAAAACAACATTCTCTTGCATTATATTTCAGCTAGTCATTCTTTTTTTTTTTTTTTTTTTTTTTTTTTTTTTTTTTTTTTTTTTTTTTTTTTTTTTTTTTTTTTTTTTTTTTTTTTTTTTTTTTTTTTTTTTTTTTTTTTTTTTTTTTTTTTTTTTTTTTAAGCCTCCGATTTTATTTATTATTTTATTCATACAATAATGATAGAAATGATGATCTTTTTTTGCCTTTCGGCATTTTAAGACGTAATTCTGCTCTGCCATCTCTGGAGGGTCTTTGGTCCACTGAAGGTACTCCCTCTACGTGTCGAGTGTGGAGGAAACACTCTGCCGGCTATGGTGGTCATCGGGTCAGTCCGTAAGGTCTGAACCCCTTCCCTCGGCGAGTACGTCCGCTAAGGGGATCGTGCCTTGCCACCTCCCAGGCCTTGGAGGCGGGGCTATGTCCCTGAAGAGAGGGTTGGCGCTGTAGCTCAGCCCGTCAAAGAACTTGACGTGCCGGCGTCCGATGTAAGCCGGGATCGTAGGCAACCTCAGCTCCTCGAGGAGGAGCTAGTCATTCCAATTCACTAGGATTATTAAACAGGGTTCATTCTGCTTTAAATGAGTTATTAAGAATAATCGGGAAGGAAAGAGATAAATGTTCAATGCAGCAAAAATTAAGATTAGCAGTAATAGCCTACAATAATACTTTAGGCAATAAACTAAAACTAACATCCATGAAATCATTTTCGGAACCTCCAGATTAGAATCAGACAAAAATATTGACCTGACTAAACAGTACGTATTAAAATATCATAAGGATCAGGAACTACTACACAAATTAATTAGAGCTAAAATAAATAATGAAAAGGAAATAAGAACGGAAAAATTAAATAAAAATAGAGAAGACCCATTAGATATTCAAAAACAAATAGGAGACGTAGAATATTTAAAAAATACTTAAGCAAAAATAAAAAGTAGGGACAAGTTTAAAAAAGTAAATGTACTAGTAAAAGATAAAAGACCAATTAAAACACATATTGGCAATATTAAAAGGCCCACTAGGAAAAAAAGGAAAAGGAAACAACCTGTTTTAGTCGACGATAATGAATCCATTCGCGTAAATATTTCGGATGCTTGAGATAATTACGACTCAGACGACCCATATAGTGGTTCTAATTGAAAATATTTAATTTTATTTAAGCAATATTAAAATGTTTTAAAAAATTTTTATTTTAATAAAACGTAATAAAGGTAATGGTATTAAGGAAAAGATGTTTATGTTATATTGAAAGAATTATCTGTTTTTATATTAAACTGACAATGCTGTAGTTTATTTTAATAAAGTCGGACTTTTTTATTTTGCTGTAAAATATTATGTTCAATGTTAATAATGTAAAAGATCATTCAAATTATTATTTTATTTCACAGTAATATTCTGTTTAATTTATTTTGTAATCAATATTTAGTAATCACTATAATAAATATTAGGACACTATTATTTTGTCTTGAAATATTATTTTGATAGATCATTGAGGAAAGTATGTATTTTAGTTTGAAATTATTATAAACTGTAATTGGAAAAGTATTTGAATTATTATTTTGATTTTAAATTTCATTGTTTTAATTGAGTAATTTTAATTTAGAAGAAACTAATTCAAATAATCTTATTTTATTTTCCTTTTGTTTAAATAACGTATTAAAATTTATTGTTTAGTATTAAGGAATATCCTGTTATCTTTCTGTACTTTAGCATGTAAGTAACCTATTGTATTTTTGTAAATAGTTTAAGCTTATTGTTAATATTAAGAAATGGACAAGGTCTAATCCTTTTGTTTATGGGAAATTGACAATTATATAAAATCCTATTTTAGTGTTAGACATACAAAGTTTAATCTTTTTATTTATGTGAAACTATAAATGGCATGAATCCTAACGAGAGATTAGGAAGTATTCAAAGTCTAATCCTTTTGTTTATAGAAAAGTTGATATTGTATAAAATCTTATTCCAGTACAGAGTTTAATCTTTTTATTTTTCAAGCGTACAGATCCTAACTTAGTAAACAGGAAATTCAAAGTCTAATCCTTTTATTTTTATAAAGTTCCTAGAGTATCAAGAGACGTACATTGTCTAATCCTTTTATTATTGTATAGACTTAAAATATAAGGTCCAATCCCTTTTGTTTATAGAATGTTATCTATTTATCACTTAGTGTAAAAGGTATTAAGAAATAGATAAGGTTCAAACGTTTTTGAACTATATAGAATCTAACCTATTTACACTAAGATACTTGTTCCATCGGGGATCTTGGAACTCGTGGGGGAGGAGTTGTGTGAACCTCAATAGGATTAGCAATATAAATAAAATGTATAAAAACCCTCTCTCCCAAAAACCCTATAAAAGGCCACCCCCACCTGGCCTCACCAGACATTCTGTACGTAATACAAACCCTATACCCCTCACCTACTCCTTTACATTTCCTTCCTTGATGCTGGTACACTACAGCTATAGTTAGTTTAGTCTTTACATATCAATATGGCTTATGTAGATATATCATCAGTAATATTGTAAGTGGATTTATACTCCACATTTAGATATTCTACACATTTAGATATTCTAACTTATATATTTTATAACGCGTTCGAAATCGGAGAACTAAAATAAATCCAAACAAATCTCATCAAATACTCTTTACCCTTCGTCGTAAACCTTCGCTTTCCTATCATACATTATCCTTTAACAATATTCCACTGATCCCTGTTGAACAGATCCGCTATCTAGGACTCCGACTGGACAAACGTTTAACTTGGAATCCTCATACATTACCAAAACAGCAGGAGACTGCTCGTTGTTTTTGACTTATTCAGCATTGGCTAGACAAACGTTCAAAACTCCCGATTTATAACAAAAGATAGCAGTTATCAGACCTATTTGGACATACTTTGGGGCTCAACTAAACCTTATAGTTCTTCTTGAATTCAATCCTTGCAAATCCAAAATCTTTCGAAAAATCCTCAATGCTCCTTACTTTGTCACAAACAAACTTAACCATAAAGATTTGAATGTTGCATATGTTGCTGATCTAGCCCAATCTAGATAACTATCCTTTCATACTAAACTACATAACCACTCAAATCCACTAGTCTCTCTACCTTGCTTCGAATCCTATTCCTGATAATCCTCCGAGGGGTCTGAAAAGAAGATGGCCTCGAGAACTTCTAAAATAAAGAACTTTTATTGAAGTGACACTAATAGGTGATTGCTTTCAAAGTTATTGTCATATTATATTCATTTTTCCACACATTTATTGGATGTATACAGTTGTAAACGTCAAAAAAAAGAAAAAAAAAAGATGTATTTTATATATTAATGTTGTTATATTTATTCTTTAAATTACCTGCTTAACTTATTTAATTGTATTATAACCTGTTTTGTTCACTGTAGGGCATTGAACCTCACATATAGAAATATAGAAATATATATGGACGTAACTGATGACATAAAGTATAGAATCAGTAAGAAAATATAAGAAAAACGTTATACCACTATTTTTTTTATTTAACGTGCAATATAAAATAATAGAGAAAAAAGTCTGCTTCGGAATAATAAACCAAAAGAAGATTAGATTCTCGACCCCATCTTTTGTCTCCGCTCTTTCGAGTATAAATGAACGGACCTCTTGAAGCGTAACATTTCAAGAACCGACGAATCCTTACACCGAAGGAAGACTGGGGCCCCTCTCGAGGCTTCTCTTCAACCCCAAGGATGAATAATTTTCCTAGCACTAACACAAAGGTTGGTTTTATTCCTTTGATTATGTGATGGAGGTCTTCTCTTGATTGGATGAGGGCCTCGCTATTTACTCAGGGCTTAATAAAGCCGTCTTTCCTCTGTTATACATAAAAAAAAAATAAAAAAAATAAAAATAAATGCAGAATATTAGGGGGACTAGTAGGAAAGGAACAGTATGAGCTATAACAAGGTTAGCTTTGATTGATATATTGTCAGGACGACATATAGGCAGCATTGGCTTATGTAAATATCCAAATATTGGTTTTGCAATGTTTGGCAAAGCCACGCTTGTTCAACATGTTCCTGGCAACAGTTGTATATTACATGCTCATCGATATGTACAATTTCTGACATTGCATTCTACTTTAAGCCTTTCAGCTTCCTACTTTTATAATAATATTGATAATTATAATAATAATAATTTGGTTTCCAACAACAGTAATATCATAGGTAAACAAAAATAATTTTTATGTTGAAGAAGATGATCTGGGATTAATAAACTGCAATTATAAGTTAAAAAAACACTTGATATGGAGTGCCGACATTTCGACCTGCCTTTTAGATCTTCTTCAGGAATAAAATTTAAAAAAATGGATATGACTAAATGAAAACGAAAAATTAAAAAAAATAAAAATAAATAATTTTTAAAAGAAAATCCCAAACTCAAGTACGAAACAGTGTTAAAATCAAGTTTAATGATACTAGAACTTTTAATTGAATCATTTTCAGTTGCTTAACAGACTAGTACTGGTCCCTGGCATCCTCAAATAACTTCCGCCAGTTTGCAGATCGTTGGGCAGGTCTCCTCCAGTCCTCGACTTCCAGGATCCTCCTAGCATACTCTGCTTCACCGTCCATCTACCTAACACGGTGTCTTCCTTAGCTTCAGGTCATTTTATATCTTTATTTATTATTCTTTTGGGTATCACATTCTCTGGAATAGGAGCACCTCAGTATTCCGAGTCGTATGTCTAACTGTGTCAGGTTCGCCTAGGGGAGGTGTCATTGTCTGTAGTTACTGGTGACTCCAAGTAGATAAAATTGTTCAATTGTTGGAAAGTATAATGGCCTAAGTGAACAGAATCTACCAGGGAACTATTGAACATATATTTTCTCTTTGTTTCATTTACCCACAGTCCTAGTCGTCCAGCTGTTCCCTCAAGAACCAGGAAGGCATCATGCACTGCATTCTGAGGCTGCCCCTCAATATCCAGATCATCTGTATATACAAGAATCTGGACCATTCTATTAAAAACCTCGCCTAATGTCTGAATTTGCGCATCTCGTACTGCGTTTTTACAGTGAAATGTTAGATACTTTTTAGCACCTTTTTATATTCAAAAAAATCATTTGTTAAAAGTTGTATTATTCAATTAGTCACATCCAGTTTTCGTTATTTTTTTTCCTTTAAGAAGACCTGCAAGAAAGGTCGCATTGTAGGAAAAATTCAATCGATTAAAGATTATACTTGAACGTGTAGTTTATTAACCCTGACTGTATCCCAAACCATTTTCTTTAAACATTATATCATACAGTCAACCTTATTATTTTTGTTAAAAGTGATTTAAATTATTATCTTTAGTGATTGAAAAAAAGCTTCGTTATAATCAAATATTTAATTAACTATTAGTGTCTAAAAACATAAATAATTGAAAAAAAGAAAAGTATATGAAGGATGTTAGGCTTGAATTCATCGTCATCTCCTAATGACACCTCACCGATGACGCCTTACCTACATCATAGCATCTCGCATTCATTAAGATAAGTCTAGATTAGGTTTGTTTTATTATCAATTAAGATAATATAGTAAGAAATGATATCTAGTTCTAAAAATAATTATATATGTCAACCTATTATTTGGAAATATATTGTTTTTCATTTAACAACAGTAAAATTTATAACCAAGACACTAGTCACTCACCCGACTACTTCCATTAAATTACTTTTTCTCTATAAATAACAAACCTGTTTTATTTGGCCTGTCAAAACCTTTGCGAAAATAATTATTTCAATTAAAAACTAATTATTTTAAAAATATTTAAAGTTTTCTAGTTGAGCTTTGGGGCTCCCTTAAAATATCCAATTAATCTCGTATCCAATCCTTACAACCCAAAATCCTTCGAAAAAACTTTGTTACCAATCAACATATCCATAAAGATCTTAATGTTCCATATGTTCCTGATTTAGCACAAACCAGATACCTATCCTTTCATACTGTGATCCATAACCACTCAAGTCCACTAGTTTCTCAACTTGCTTCCCACTCCATTCCCGATAATTAATCGGAAATCTGAAAAGAAGATGGCCTAGAAATTTTCTAATGTAGATTTTTTATTGAAGTGTTACTGATGATTTATTTTAATTAACTTAACTATAATTAATTATTAATTATAATCTTATATAATCATCTGGACCCCACATTTAAAACCTGTTTAAGAAGAAATCGGAATTTATGAGGTTCGAATCGACGTAAACTGAGTATTGGTGCTCACTGTGCAAATTAATTATTTTATAATATTCATCCATTACTAGATATTTTTAGATTAAAGTGGACCATGTCTCGAGAGAGCCGAAACCGACTCCTAACTCCTACCATATCATCCTGCAATACCAGAGAAGAAAAAATATACTTACAATATATTTTTATTTGAAACAACATCCGGACTTGGGGATGAGCTCCAACCTAAGACGTGTCTAGAAACCAGACACCAACCAACGTGGGAGTGTGAATATTGAATTTCAAGAGTGGGTAGAAAAGTATAGAGTGAGGTAAACTCTACAAATGTCAGGAATAGATTAAATATGTAATCGTTTTATATTCACATAGAATTATTTATTCCGGTTGTCAACTGGAGAATTCTTCAAAAATTTAAGGAACTTATTTTATTTTATTTTTTTATTTATTGAAATTGACAACGGTGTAGCAAAATACATCTAGCAAATTTACTTAATCAGAAAAGTTTAGGTGAAACAACTCATTAATAGCAATACAATAAAAGCCAAGTGACTTCTTAGGTATGTTTGACAATAAAAACAATAAATCATTTTGTGATATTATTTAGCTGATACCTTTGAGGTCTGGTGTTGATTGGTAATGAATTTAGCAACTAGCTTCCAGTTTGCTCTGCCTGGAGCAATGTTTCGCTAACCTAATCGGATTACTTTAACCCCCGAACAGGTGAGGTCTCCGAAAATATTTTGACAAGGCTTGTTAGTATGTGTGAGGGTTATTTATTTTAGTGATTTGTAATCTCTTATTATTCAATCAGTTGTTTAAATGCTTTGCAATAAAAAAATATATAAAAGAATAAATAATAATTTTAAAATAAAACAAAACCAATTAAAACATTTATAGAGGATTTTCATTTATATATTTTTTTGCTTTTATTACTTTTTTTTTCAAATTCCTAATTGCTATTATATCAAATTATACTAGATTAAGGTCATAAAATTTTCATTTTTATTTTAATGTACATTATTATATACATATATTTGTAAATATTACTAGCTAACTCAATTGCCATAAGGTTTCTTCTACTTTAAAACAGTAAAAAAATAAATAAATAAATTATTAAAAATAATAGTGTTACTTGTGACCTCAAATCAAGTCTGTATAGAAACCTAGGCTGTTTTTTTTTACGCATTTTAAAATTATCCTTATTAATAATTGTTGTTTTAATCATTCTTGAAATATTTTGAATATGAGTTATTTTCCAGCATAGATTATTTTTAAAAAAAGTTTACGTCTCCACTACATCATTATAAAAAAATATATAAATTAACGTTTTTTATGAATTTAGTATCAGAAATAAAAATCTAGATTTTGATTGAATACAATACTTCTTGCTTGACAAACCGCCTAGCGTATTATAATAAATTTCTCTACATTTTCCCTCATTTGCGTGATTTACTCTTATGTCTCTCATCCATCCTAAATCATTTTTCAGCTCTAGTAAGTTATCTGAAGGTTTTATTCCATGTATATAGTTGTTATTTGACTTTGTTATTTTATTTTCCATACTACACAGTTTTATTTATATCTGAACTGAACATATCTCATTTATTTATGTTTATTCGTTCCTTATTCAAAATATCATTTTGATTTATTATATTACTCAATGGCTTCACGCTGAAAGGCACTAAGAAGGAAGAACAAGAAGAAAAAGAAGAATATTAGATAACAGACATTATTTCATCTGTCATATATTATTCATTTACAATGTAATAATAATTCTTTACTAAACATTAAAAATTAATTTTATCATTCGTTAATTTCATAAAAGTAAGCAGTATCAAAAAAAAAAAAAAACAGTGTCAGGAGTCAGTAGTTAGAAGCGAAGCTTCCTAGAGAAAATAAGTGAAACAAAATTGAGAAACTCTCACTTATGAGCTTCCAAATTATTCTGAGACTTCCAAAGATAAGAGCTCTGGTCCATTTTTTGAGGTGGCTCTAACAAATATTTCAAAATTTAACATCACGAAAGAATCAGTACGTATTTAGTTTTAAATTTAGTATTTATGCTCTGCTGTGGCAGGAAATAATTAGAAAAAATAGAAACAATTGTCGAAAACACTTAAATCTTTCTACACATTTCAATTACAAGCTCAAGTACAAAACAAACGACTATATTATGAATAGGTTATTTAGAGGTTAAAGCAGTTTTGTTAACATAAGGCATTAAACATAACAAAAAAAAGAAAGATATTGTAATGCACCTGAATAAAAGTTATTAACAAAACATACAAAAATATTTGAAACACCTGTCCGACATGGTACAACAATTTTCGTTACATCCTTCAGGATATTCTCTAGAGAAACATTTAAAAATAACATTATGTCACTGAAGAAGCTTTGCTTCAATAAGAATTTTTGAAATAATATGTATTATTTATTAAATTTCTTAATTCTACGGAGGATATTCCTGAAGAATCTATTCAAGATTACATTAGACTTATGCCCCATCTTACGCAAGACGCAATGAATGCAAAGGGCGGATATAAAGCAATTTATTGGACATTTTGTAAATTAATAATTTCTTAGAATTTTTTTCCAATACTGTTTCTGTAATTATTATGATTTTTTTTTTTTTTTTTTTTTTTTTTTTTTTTTTTTTTACTATGTTTCACATGCCATTATTGAATCATATCGGGACATAAACCTTTAAAAAAAATAAGTTTTTTTAAAAGAAGGAAGAGATGATAACAAGATTGAACCAAGACTCACCCTCTGAAAATACTTTTCTCTTTATAGTGATCTCTCGATTTATTTCGATGATTTCATCTCTACTTTCCACTTTGGTAAGTCTCCTTTATTCCCCATTGTTGACTAGAAAATAATGAGGGAATCTACATCAATTGAAAATGATGTCATCATTTAGCAGCCCCTGGTAAATAAAATCAAGGATATACAGATAATTCCCTGCATCTTATTACTTCGTGAGCATATCTGAACATGACGTAAAAAATAAAACATAAAAAGGTTAAATAAAACACTCAAGTTTTATTTGTCCAAAGTTTTCCTGAAAAAGAATCCCTATTCTATTAATATTATAAAATACTTTTATTTGTTTAATTATGCCTTCTTTTCATCCTAACCCTCTGGCTCAATCACTATCCGCTTCCACACCTCCCGATAACCCCCCTCGCAGACTAAAACGGCAGTGGCCTCTAGATCTTTTGTAAAATTTGTTTATGTTGGAGTTCTGGCAATGGCCAGCTTCTCTACTCATACCCTCAGTGAATGAATATAGCGCTCTCACTCAGCCTCCCCTGGGTTTTTTTTTTTTTAGTTTAGTGACGCAGCTGAGAGAGAAGAGCTGGGAATTCTCTGTGCCTAGCTTGTCCTTCCATAAGTGGAGAGATGGGTCTATTCGGGGGATCTCTAGGATGAATGTAAATTGTAAATAAAGTATAATTGTATTTTTAACCTTTAATTTAATTTTGTATTATTTTCACTTACTGTTATTTATTTTTAAATTTATATATTTCACCCATGTATATTCTATATCCTATATTATTTATGTATAGCATAGTTTCTTTTTTTTTTTTTTTTTTTTTATAGTTTTTTTTTATTATTATATCTTTTATTATTATTATTTTTCTATTTTTTAACTTTTTTTTTACTGTAAATAACGTGTAAATGTAATAATTTAGCTATATTACTTATTGCCCACATTTGTAGCAGAGTGTAATAATTACTCAATATAAAAATATTAAAAAAAAAATTGTATAATTATCAGTTATTTTAGCATTATCATCACATTTAATTGATTTATTTTATATCATATCGTATATAGTAGTTATTTTCAATAAATTCCATTAAAATTATTTTTTTTAAACTATAAAAATATGTATATTTTCTTACTCCTTAAATATCATTTCTACTATTATGTCTTAATATGCTATAAAATTTTGAACAGTATTATAATATAAAAAAAATATAAAGGAATCTTTTTTAAACATGATTTATACAATAATGAGTATTAATACAAAAAAAATTACAATTACACAGACCGAAGAAAATAAGGCGTGGGTTGTTGAGTGTTACGAAATAATGTAACCTAATCAATCAAATATTGTGCTGTTGTTTGGAAATGTTTGACAGTCGGCAGTTCCCTCTTGCACCTTTATATAAATTTAAACTTTTCGTAATAACGTGGCATACAGCGTGCTTAAATCAGAAGAGCAATCTTGCTCCTTATGATGGCCAAACCAACACTGGAAGGATGCCCTGTCACAAGAAGACACGTGTCCGTTCCTAGATTGATCCAAAAGGAGGTAAATTGCCCACGGCTGACATTGGAGCAATATATTTCCAGCGGTCTTAGAGTGGAAGCAGTGATTTAGCGGACCCTCTTCAGGTTTCCTCATCGTCCGGGAACGACCTCCTGTCCGAGGTAATGGCTGCTTTTCAATATGAAACTCGACAGATTTAGTGGAAATTTTGCCTTATTGCAAAATATCTATCATCAAACAATCCAACGATTTAGGATAAGTATATTTTTACATCGTGCACAGAACAATCGACATCGATATTTGAAAATATGTCTTATATTTATAGACATACCAGACATAAAAGACAAGAAACTGCTCGTCGTTTCCGACCATTCCAACATTTACTAGACAAGCGTTTAAAGCTCCCAATAAATTACAAAAGACTTATTAACATGACAGTAATTAGACCTATTTGGACATACGGACTGAGCTTTTGGGCTCCACTAGACCTTCCAATCCCAACAATCGTTCAAAACATCCTTAATGCTCCTTACTTTGTCACAAACAAATTAATCCATAAAGTCCTTAATGTTCCATATGCTAATAATTTAGCACAATCCAGATACCTATCCTTTCATGGTAATGGATTTGACCAACTTACCTCACACACTGTTCCCGATAATCCTCCGAGGTCTCTGAAATGGAGATGACTAAGAGACCTCCTAATGTAGGACTATTGAAGTCCTACTAGTGAGTAGTTCTTTACATGTTATCGACATGTTATTGTAATCATTTTTTTCGTTCACTTATTGTATATAACTTATACAATTGTAAATATTAATAAATAATTTTAAAAAAAATTATATATATATATATATATATATATATATATATATATATATATATATATATATATATATATATATATATACATGCACACAATGATTTTCAGGAAGGTTATACATTTGAATATCTTTAAAAAAATGAGCCAAAAATAATAGACTGTAAGGTTCTTTAGTAATGAAAAACTATAAGAATAAATCAGTTATATGATAGTTTCAGAACAGCCTCAATATGAGCTGAAAAGAACAAGAAATACACATTCGTTTGCTAAATGTCTATTAAATAAAAACGTATGAAATTACCATGGCCTTTATCTGTTTTTAAATGGGCAAAGCGGTAAAAGGAGGAGTGATCAAACGCTTTAAAAGGTGCGTAGAGAACGTAATTAAAGATAATATAATTTGTGAAACAGAATCTTTGAATATCCCACTATGTCCAGGCTTCCAAGTGGCTTCTTTTTTAAAGGATACATATTCATAAAGTAACATTATTCGTATAATAATAAAAAAAAAAAATTATTTATAGTATCATCAAATATATATGATAAATGATTATAATTGGAGGCAGGGTAGCTAAACGGGTAAGGCGCTTGACTACCATGCTCCCGGCCGGTTCGAGTCCGACTGACGGCAGAAATTCTGTCATTTCAGCCGTGGTTCGCATTCGAGGTCAGGAGACCCTTCTGGGGCACACCCAGCCTCTTAAAAACTGGGTACCCTTAATTGGGGAAAAACCTAGCGGTTGAGCGTGGATTCTAGCGAAATTACCTCCTTTCACAACCGTTGGCTTAGAAACAGTACTGCCTACCTAAGTACGGAACCCAAGACCCATGGGTTGTAAGTGGTACAGTTATTAATTTTAATTATTTAAATTTATTTTATGTTTTCAATTAAAACTTTATGAAAACAAAAAAAATTGGTCTACTGTATAACAAGCATCGCATCTTCTGCCGATTTGAAATTAACTATCGTAAGCACATGCATTACAGTCAAATAATTGAATATGTAATATCAAAAATAATTAATATATTCAGTTTGAGTCAATCTCGTGAGATTAAAAAAATTAAATCACGGCTTTTGTCGTTTACAATCCGAACTTTAAATTTAAAACTATTAATGGAAACTCTTTTAACCAGAAATCCTCAAAATTAATTTTTAAAAACCTAATTGCAAATTGATTGAAAAAAATGTTTTAATTCATCATAAAAGTTTTTTAAAAAAATACTGGAAGTATTAGCTAACTTTACTCGAGGGCATACTCGAGGGAAATTGGGAGGGTCATGACTTCGTTAGAGATGGATGGTCCCAAGTGCCTTCCTTACCTCTCTAGTTCCGATGGTTGTAAGCGAAATTTTAATGACCTCAGCTGGAAAAATTGAAATAATCTTCAAAATGTGTTTTCATATTGTAGGTTTTTTAAAATTATTTTTATCACAAGTTGATACCAAACAAAAAAAAATGTTAATACAAAAAACATAAAAAAATAATTAAAAAAACAAAAGAAAACAAAAACTACTTCAAAATTAAACCTGCATGTTCAAACTTGAACTAAGAAGTAAAGTATTTTAATTACTTCAAAACAAAGAAAATTAAATGACAATCAACGAAATTATCGCACTTATGTACCTATCTACAATTTATTGTCAGTTGTTTTTGGAGTCGGTGCCTAACAAAACCAATAGAATTCGAAAAAAAAAAAAAAAAAAAAAAAAAGGTAATTGTAAAGATCCCCCTACAATTTCATCACCACCACGTCTCATGCCATTCGAAAATTTGTTGCAAAGGCAGGATTAAATTTCACTTCTTGGCTGGCACCGACTCTAAAAACAACTTATCATAATTTATAAATAGGTATATAAGTATTATATATAGTAGTATTAAAATATTATTTTTGTAATCCCCTTTTAGGTATTAACGTGTATGTAATTGAATCTTTTATCGTAATTTTTACTAATATCCAGCAAACTGATTAACTTGAAAATTTGTACACGCTTCAAGGACCAATGGCAAGACAATAACTGCTCAACTTTGTTCTAATATACTCACTTAGTCTAGTTAAATTACTCACAAAATGGGGGTCTGCCTTGTAAAAAGTGGAGTAGTAGGTTTTATATTTTTGTATGGACCAAATAGGTTCTGAGAATAAAATAAAATATCAAAAATGAAACTAAATTTGATGAGAAGAAAATGTTTAAGGGGCAAAAAAAAAACAAAATTCTTAACTTTTTTTCGGATTTTTGAAAAAAAAACAACAAAACATATAGAAACATTCTTTCAATCGAAAAATGTTATATTTACAAAAGTAAAGTTGATTAAATTGTACTTTTAAAGACACTCCTTAAACTGAATTTGATTTCGTCGTTTAGCCACAATCGATTGTCAATCATCGACGAATTTGGCTCGCTTTAAAAAAAAAGTTAGTTTTGGTCATGGAGTCCATGACACAAAAATAACTAATCAAATAAAAAATATATCCCTACAGTTGTAGACCATTACATTTTGAGCAAGAAAGGATTTTTAAAGTAAAAATTTTCCCATTCCTACTCTGAAATTTGTCAAAAAAACAAAAATTCTTGATTGATTTTGGATAAACTGTATTAAAATTGCAAAAAAATCACGAATAGTAGAGAGAAATTAGCTTTGAACCTTGAACTCTAATAATTAACAGGTCTGACTGCTTCAAATTGTTCAGCACACTTAGCTGTTTAGTTAGGTTAGCTATAAAAGCGTTGTTTTTCTAGTTTTTAACTATATTTATTTTTTTCTTTTTAGTTCGTTTGAACATGTAAGTTTAATCTTGAAGTCGGGTTTTGTTTTTTTATAAAAATTTCATAATTTAGATTTAGTCACCATGGAGAAATATGTTAATAGTAAAAGGTTATATAACAGCAATTTCTTATCAATTTTTTTTTTTTTTTTTTTTTTTTTTTTTTTTTTTTTTTTTTTTTTTTTTTTTTTTTTTTTTTTTTTTTTTTTTTTTTTTTTTTTTTTTTTTTTTTTTTTTTTTTTTTTTTTTTTTTTAAATGCGCTAAGTTGATTTTAATAAAACGTTTATGGGACCATCTCTGTAGTATGTCCTATGTAAATATACATATTATTTAAATTTATTTATGCTAAAATAATAGTAACTGTATGTTTAGACTGGATAGGAAATCATTTATAAAACGGGTAAGAAAATCATGCAATGATTAAGGAATTATAACGACATGCAATTTGTACATTAAGTATGTAAATATATGTAATTTAATAATGCATATAAATTATGTAACTACGAGTACTTATGAAATATTTAATTATGTAAATTACTAAACCTTCCAATTTTCTAAAATAATATCCATATCCCAAATATTTAAAAGATTAATCGGTCAACCCCACTATTTTCCCAGTAGAATTGCTAATATGTACCATTTCCAGTCTACTTAAACCTTTTTCAGAATTTTCTATTCATGTTTAATACATTTCCACATTTTGTAAATCTTTTCCTGTTAGATTTAATCTTTTTCCGTCTTTATTTAGACTATTCTATGTATATTTCATCTATTGCATTCATATTTAAACATTTTGCAATTATGTTTAGTCTTTTTCCGTTTTATTTTAAGCCATTCCATTTATATTTCACCCTCTTCCTTATATCTTTAGTATTCTTAGGTTGGACCATTTTTTAGTTTTATTTAAACGTTTTCCAAATGCAATAGGGCCTCTAAGTTGATAAAAATGTGAATAGCATAAGAATATAAACAACTATAAGAAATTTAGGAAACATATAAAAAAAAACCAACACTATACTTACTAGGTTGTTACAAAAGCCATTAATTGCTTGTGCCTTGGGTTCTTTACCTTAATGGGTTCTTTTTTTACATTATTAAAACGCGTACGCAATGCCAGAAGAAATTAGGTCGAATCATAAAGGCAGCCAACAAAATAAATTCAGTTACCTATCAAAAGACTATCGCTCTTGGGTTCGTTAGGATTGGTTTGGGAAACAATTTGATGTTTTGTTTGGTTGAACTTAGAGTAGGTTTTGCTTATTAAGCTTGTTCTTGATGGAGGGGATATAGGTTGGAAAATGTTTAAATTTTATTTTTATAAATTAGAAATTCTAAACTTTAACTTTAAAAGTTAAAAAATGTTAACATTTAATTAGAGGTCAGCCGACTAGTCACCGGCTACAAGATTAGCCTATCTTAAAAAGTCAAAATTATTTAGAATTTTGTCGTCTGTTTTTATGCAAAAAAAGTAATGGCTTTTAAAAACATATTTATATTTTTAAATTTTTGGTTCCATTTTAAAACCTTGTTTCTTTTTTAAAAATTTGTATTCATTTTAAATACAAATGTTTAAATTTCAGTTTTTTTAATAAAATTTGTATTCTATATTAATATAAAAAACAGTTAATTTTTATTGTAATGGTATTTTAAACCTATCTTCTATAAATTGAAAGGAAGAGAATATATATATATATATATATATATATATATATATATATATATATATATATATATATATATATATATATATATATACATTAACATTTAAACATGCATGCGATAGGTTACTTCATGAAAATAATAACATATCTTACTTGAAAATATAATATCGACATGAATATGTTAATATGTTAATTTATACTGAATCAAAGCCGCCCAGCCCAGACACTACATTGATATATTACTTGACATGCTAAAGCAACACGGTAATAATTGTCTTGACACATTGCCCGATTTCGGATAGGCGTGTTATGGTCAATACCTTGATGTTCTACATTATACCCCCTGCTTTCGTAATCAAATGAAATCCAATATGTTTATAGTATTATAATCAGAGACCCCATTATTATTCAATATCATATATATTTATCTTTATTTCTTAAAACGAAAAAAAAATTACTACTTTGATTAATTACTTGATAAATGTAAAATCATAGTGAGGTAGTACCATTTTAAGGCTTACTTAACAAAAAAAAAATCGTAGATTATAAGAAAGAAAACATATAAATATAAAAATTAGAATATTAAATTAAAAACCAATATGGAATATTGTATTATAAGGTAAACATTTCTTTCTCAAATTCCAAACCATATTCTTCCGAATCAGTAGAATTATATTTCTTAAATTTTAATGGAAAAAACGGAGAAGAAAGTGAAACAATAAGATAGCGATTTAAACAAGAAAATAAGGCTTGTGTAATCAGTTCTAAAAAAGGGATTGCCATTAAAACTTCTTCAGCGACTAAACACTAACACTTGTTTATTTAAACCCATCTGAACTTACATCGCTGTAATTTACGGTACTGTGAAAAGTACCCGTCTAAAATTATACAGGATTTTCAACCAAAAATGCTAAGAATTATTACGAGATCACCCTGGTGCATCAGAGACCGAGTATTCCACTCTGTACTCCATATACCCAAGATTAAATGTACCAACGCTTTATACTCAAATTTTTGACAAACATAATAAACGAAACAACTTCGTAAAGAACTTTACCACGAATGACACTCGGAAAGCTGGATGAGTAGTTAAAATACCGCAGACTTAACGTTTCTATTCCAATCAGTTGCAGATAAGCGATAATGCATAGACTTTTTTGAGAAACCAGGTTTTTTACCACAAATCCTGTAATATATCCACTGTTACCATTAGATGTTTAATAAGATTCTTGAGGTTCAGTCAATAAATAAAAACAACTGAGTAACGTAAATTGTTGACTTTTTCTAAAAAAAAATGCCAGTCGGCCAAATAATCGGACTTTTTTGCCTGCTGATTAGTCGTTCAGTGACTAGTCGGACAAAATCATGGTCATTCCATCTCTACTAATTTTGTTTTGAATCTACAGAGAAAGTATATAACACATATATAATATAAAAAAATAATTTTTAAAGAAAAAAACAAAACCGACTTCAAGATTAAACCTACTTACACGAACTTGAACTAAAAAATAATATTTTAATTGCTTCAAAACAAAACCCGTTAAATGACAATCAACGAAATTATCGATACTTATATACCTATTCACAATTTATGATCAGTTATACAGGAGTCGGTGCCAGCCAAGAATGGCAGTTTGGTCCTGCCTCTGCAATACACTTTCGAATGGCCCAAGACAGCGGTGTGGCGGTGATGAAACAGTGGGAGGATCTTTACAATTACCATTTCTTTTGAAATTCTGTTAGTTTTGGTTGGCACCGTCTCCAAAAATGACTGATCATAAATTGTGAATAGGTATATAAGTATCGATAATTTCGTTGATTGTCATTTAAAGGGTTTTGTTTTGAAGCAATTAAAATATTATTTTTTATTTTTTAGTTCAAGTTCGTGTAAGTAGGTTTAATCTTGAAGTCGGTTTTGTTTTTTTCTCTAAAAATTATTTTTATTTTTCACTTCTTAGTGGTGAGTGTATATTTGTTTATATAGTCAATTTTCGATCTTCAAGCTACCCTGAAAAATAGTTCGAGTAACTGAACAAAGACTTATCGAGGTTATCATTCCACTTACCTTCATGTAATTGGGAAAATTAAACACAAAATGGGAGTTGAAATCATTACGTATATTTTTCATTAATGGGTATGTGTATGTTGTTTTTACATACATTTTAAATCATTGATAAAGAAAATTAAATACCTGGTACCAATTTATCATATAACTTTCAACTGAATTGAGCTTTTTTCTGAGGGTGCCTAAAAGTAGATACCGCCTTCCACCAGTGGCGATATTTCTTTATTCTTTAGGACGGAGATTTAGTTACTTAGAGATTTTAAATAATCATAATCATAAATATGTTTAAAATGTAAGGTTATAAAACAGTGATTTTTATTAAATGGTTTTTTGATTTTTCTTAAAAAGTGCTGCGTTGATTTAAAAATATTTTTTATTGGACTACCTCTGAAGTATGCCCTACCGGTCTAAAAAAGAATCATCAAAATTGATTAAGAATTGACGGAGGTTCTCAACTCATCTGTATTTGTTTTTTTGTATGTTACGCGATTACTCTGTCAATTCTGAATCAATTTTGATGATTCGTTTTTAGATCGGTGGGGCATACTTCAGAGGTGGTTCCATAAAAAATATTTTGAAATCAATGCAGCACTTTTTAAGAAAAATCAAAAAAACCGTTAATAAGTGATTTTTTAAACTGTTTTTTTGATTTTTCTTAAAAAGTGCTGCGTTGATTTCAAAATAATTTTAATGGGACTACCTCTGAAGTATGCCCTACCGATCTGAAAAAGAATCATCAAAATTGATTCAGAATTGACCGAGTAATCGCGTAACATACTCACAAAAAAAAAAAAAAAATACAGACGAGTTGAGAACCTCCACTTTTTTGAAGTCGGTCGAAAATATATAAAAAATAAATCTATAGAAAATAAAAAAATAAAAATATTTTATAAGACGGTCCTGAGATACACCTCTGTTGCTTTGGGCCAATCCGCTTCTTGTTTCGCCCTATCATTGGCTGCCTACCTGTTATGTAAGACTCGGTGGGTCAGAGACCTCAATTAACCTTCAAGATATCTACAATCGCAATTTGTTTTACCTGATCAGAGACACATCTTTGATTTTTAATTTGAACACCAAAATGTTAATACAATTATTTTCTTCTTTGTTCATTTTTTTTTTTTTTTTTAAGTCGTTTGATCTTACTTTTCTGAGTGTTCTCTAATGCCCATCAATTATTTGGGTCTCTGCAGCTGCTAATGTCAATATCATCAACTTAATCTCAACTTTCAGGCTTAGAAAAAGTTCTAGTAACTTTTCCTGCGATATAAATGCTAGATAAAGTTGTTGAAAGAACAGCGCCTTGTGTCTTCAGGAAACTTTCCCCAATAGAACGGTTATAAAGTTTCTGGGAAGAAAAGATACAGGGCTTAGGAACAGCTGCTTAGACCTTCTAAATAATTAAGTTATAAACTTCTTCATCAATACAAGTCATAAATATAAGGGTGCTAAGTCAACGTAAAACACATTGGGTTAGCATTATCATACTTTCCGTCACCTACTTTATATCTTTTATAAAATTATCGAAGCATATTTTACTGTTTATGAACATCATTTCGTTACAGATATAAACATCGTGGACCAATTGAAGTAATTTGAGGAACATAACTTATTCCACTTAGTGCTGTTACAAACAGCTAATATCAAAAATGAACTGAAACAGATCTGATGACAATGCTAATAACTAGCCTTTTTTTATATAGTCTATAAAAATTATTAGATTATTATTAAATAACTTTATTACTCGAGGAATTATCAACAGAGGCAATAACATCTATGGCACGTAAAACAATGTCGATTGACTAACATGATAAATCAAAATAAAATTTTGAATATAGCACGAAATAATATGAAAAATAAATGAGATATCGTCAAACAAATATTATAAATAAAACTTTAAAGGATGAATGATAAAATGACATAAGCATATAATGACGATATACTAGGAATTAAACTTTCAGATAACTTACAAGAGCTAACAATGGTTTGAAATGGATGAGAGATATGAGGGGAAATCACGCGAACGAGGGGAAGATATAGCGAACTTTATTATAATACTGAAGCCAGTTTTTCAAGGAAGAAAAATTTTATTTTATCAAATCTTCAAAAACTGGATCCTTTTATTAAAATTTAATTTATCTAATTTATTTGAGACGTAAAAAGTAACCTTAGAAAATACCTATGAAGAAATTAAACTCAAATTTTAATCCCAATTATCATTGAAATGAAATTATGAAGCTTATTAATATCAAAAGGGAATAATCTATTTAAATTTTATGAATTATATTGGATTTTTCTTGTTCCAAGACTATTTTTGAATTTTAAAAATTCAACACGAATTCTAAAAAACATGGTTACTTTTTTGAATGAATAAAAAAAAAAATGTATTCCATCATGCTTGGCTCGAGCTGTTTATGTTTCTGCTCAAAATTTATTTGGAAAATCAATATTTTTAATTGAAATCTTACAAGTGCTGTAAGTTGCAACGACGTGTTCAATATAATGGTATCGATGATATATATATTATTGTAGGGAATTTAATGCAGTTAATAGTTTTAATTAAAAAAATTTTCCCTAAAATAAAGGAGTAAGGATCTAGAAGTCAATAATATCAGAAATACATGAGTGAAAACAATTTTTTCCCTGGGCCGGTAGCTCAAAGACGGTCCAGTTTTTCGTACAAATGTATACAATACCAAATTTGAAAAAAAAAAAAAATAAAAATAAATAATATGCTTTTATTTTGCAAAAAAAATAATGCAACTATGAACACTTTGGAATCATAAGCGAAAAACTGAAAAATGGAACATTTAAAGCCCAAAACTAACCCCAGATATTCATTTAAAGTGAGGACATATATTTTGTTCTATGTATTTATAATTTATTATTTCCACATCATTAACGTAAAAAAGTTTATCAGAAGTCAAAATTATTTGTGATTTAGTATTATATTAACTTGTATTTGCGATAATATTAATTCAACATTGATTTAGTGTTTTTATTTTGACATTTCTTTACTCGTTAAGGGGCTGGAGCACCTTGTCGATTCAATTACGTATTTTTAAAATTTAGAATTAACTACAAACTACGGGAATCTGAATATATGGGAAAAAAGTTTTATTTAGTGAACTCTTTAAGTTATCTATAAAAATACGTTAAAAAAATAATGAAAAACAATGGTTTGTATAAAAAAAAAGAAGCTTTCACGGACAGAAGCAAGGGACAAAGAAGGATTGACAAGAGCGGCTGACCACAAGACCAGCTAATAAACAGTCCCCTGAGACCATCTGTCTTGGTCGCGTCTATTAGCAGTTCTGACTGATTGGCCTTAGTTCTCACTTCTATCCTACCGCTGCTCTATGTCCTTTTTTTTTATTTTTCTTAAACAGAAAGCTAGTTTCAGGTAACATTAAATTTTATGAATGATGATGAAAACAATTTCTTGTATTTTACAAATAAACCACTAGTTGTGGTCACCTGATCAGTTATGGGCAGACCTATACAACTTTTAGAATAAACAGGAACTACTAGATTCGGGGCGTCGACTTTCAAAATTTGATACAGTAGAAACTCGATAATTCGTTATGAGTGTGGGAGAGGAGGTGACGAAAGAACGGAAATGACGATTTACAGAATTTTGCTGGTAAAGTAACAAAAAAGCATTTTATACTATATAATTGTAATTTGTTTGCAACTTATTTAATGTAAAAAAAAAAAACCAGACATACATACATATCATATTTATTCAATGCATACGTATCTTGAATGTAAAAACAGAAACTCTTTCATAAAAAAACAAAAAAAACAGACGAATTACAGAATAAGACCAATTATAGAGTGACTTGTAAGTGCAAATCTTAAAACAGTTCAGGAGATACAAAGTGGCACAACTAAAAACTCTTTCAATAGTTAAAGAATACTTTGCAGATCAAAATGCAAATAATTTTTAGGCAGACAAATTATTTTCTGTTATTTCCGTTGTGGCTTGACTTCGAGGTCGGGATATCCTCCAGGGGCATACCCAGCCTCTACAAAGTGGGTAACCTTAAATGGGGAAAACCGCCAGGTGCGTGATTCAGGCCAAATCCTTTCACAACCGTTGGCCTAGAAACAGCATATACTTACCTAAGTACTGAACCCAAGTCCTTTCATGGGTTGTAGTGGTACACGTTTATTTTAATTCAATACAAATAATTTCTTGTCATTCTAGTGTTTTTATAAATTTCCCAAAAAACAAATATTTAATCAAATATTACTCTGTGAAACCTGATAAACAAAAACGACTCATCCTTTTTTGCAGGTATAAAAATAGAATGAACATATTTGTAATATAAAAAAATAAAAATTATATTTAAAAAAAAAATATAATCATTATTAAAAAAAAAAAAATATTTATTGATATTCACAACTATATACATTGTATACAAAAAGTAGATTTTATATACACTAATCTTTAATTTTTCGACTAAAATTTTTGAATTTGCAATTTCAATGCATTCTTGTCGGAACAGATAATTTCTATTTCCTGTTAGACATAAACGGATCTCATTTTGAAAATAGGCCCGAAAATTCATTATTCGGTAATTGTTTGCTCTTTATCGAGTTTTCCAAACTCTTTTATTTATTATAGATTGTGTATATGGAATAAGTTACATTTCATTTATATAGTTTATGTAACAAAGTGGTGACATTTTGAAATTTTGGCATGTTTTTAGAAATTGCGAATGTGAATAAAACTAGTTTCGAAAAAAAAAAAAAAAAAAAAAAAAAAATTTCAATAGAAGTGGCAATAGACTCATCAATCCTAATTGTGCCTCAAGTTGAAAATATAAAGCAGTAACATAATAAAATTAACTGAAACCTGCAAGAGTAGACATAAACAATACATTTTGTAAATAAACTATGCGATAAAGGCTGGTGAAGATTCATTTTTTGAGGGGGATTTAGCAGTGATTGATCTATTGCCTTTGAGCCATGAGTAAAAGTGCTTTTAAATATGCATTTAAAAATTGAAAATATTTTTTTAACAAGTACACTACGACACAATAGTTTGAACAAGACAAATAAAAACACGTACAACAGCTCTCCATTATAAATTTCCTGGAAGAATTCCATGACGTTGACTTAGAAGTGCTATTCCATTTCTGCGAATTTTGTCTGAGGCAAGCCTGAATATTTATCCCTTCCCTACGGCCCTTTTGCAATTATTCAGGCCTACAATTATGAAATTACTATTGCATAATTGTTTCCATGTCTCTTTCCCGCTCTCCTGAATTACTCTTCATTCATAATATTTTTTCCTAAACATCTGGAATGAAAGTAGAATATTTTACAAAGAAATTTTAATTCCGAAACTATGCTGCGACTTTTAATTAAATTACTCGGCTGATGAAAAAACCCCCCATAAAATAACCAAGGATATTCCCCCCTTCAGTTTTATTTCTATAATTTTAAATATTTTTAACCCATCTTTCTGCATGATGTCTATGATGGGGGTGTCGCTACGATAAAACATCACTATATTTAGATGCGTGTCGCGAAGTAAAGAAAATTACATTAACATTAAACATAATTAAGTTTCTAAGCATGTCTTATAAGCAGGAGTTATTTCGGAACATCAATTTATATAATATTTTATAAATATATTTTTATATAATAAACATTATATAGGGTGTCCAAAAAGAGTATCGGGTATTTGTTACTTCGATAAAACAAAAACTACTTAAAATAAAAAAAAAAGTTTATTGTTAATTATTACAATATCAAGTGGAAGCCAGTTGATGGTACACCTACGCGAAATGACCTTATTAGGGAATAATTCGTTAACAGCTTACAATGCTTGATTTTATGTATGGCAAGTAGCCCCATCTTGTTGAAACCACGTTCTTGAGTTGAAACCTTGAAATTTCTGTAACTCTGGACCCAAAAAGTTTCGCAGCATATCGCAATAACGGTCACTATTCACATTGAGTGGTCGGCCTCGTCGATCTTCCAGAAAATAAGGACCGACTTTTGGGTTCAGAGTTTCAGAAATTTCAAGGTTTCAACTCAAGAACGTGGTTTCAACAAGATGGGGCCCTTGCCATACATCAAAACAAGCAATGGAAGCTGTTAACGAATTATTCCCTAATAAGGTCATTTCACGTAGGGGTAACATCAACTGGCCTCCCAGAAGCTCCGACCTTAGTCCACTTGACTATTTTGCATGGGGATACCTTAAAAGTAAGGTCTATGAGAATAATCCGACGAACCTGACACAATTGAAGCAAAACATGAGGTCAGAAATGGCAGCAATATCAAAAGCTATGTGTCAGCATGTGATCACCAATCTTCGTTTCCGATTAGAAGAGTGCCAGTTGCATAGCAGCCACTATTTAGATAACATCATATTTTCCAAATAATTTTCCACTTCATATTGTAATAATTAACAATAAACTTTTCTTTTTTTTTATGTAGTTTTTGTTTTATCGAAGTAAGAAATACCCGATACTCCTTTTGGACGCCCTGTTTAAAACAAGTAAAGGGTCAAGGATTCTTACCTTGTTTTTGTTCAGCTTTCTCTAAAGTAGCCATTCACCTAATTTTAGATCCCTAATTTATTCGGTAAGGGAATAATGAAGGTGAAAACTCTTAGCTACCACTAGTCTCCCAATTTGCACCAAAGTGGATTCGATTGGGTATGGAGTTTGCTATGTAAGGATGGGTTTCTGGTTCGGGAATAATTAGCAACATATGGAACATCAAGATCTTTATGGATAAATTTTTTGTGATATAATAAGGAGTATTAAGGATTTTACGAAGGATTTTGAATTGTAAGGATTCGATACGAGAAGAATTGGAAGATTTAGTGGACTCCAAAGCTCAACGCTGTATGTCCAAATGGGTCTAATTACTGTCATGTAAATTAGTCTTTTGTAAGCTTTGAGCGCTTGTCTGGTGCATGTTGGAGTAATTAGAAACGACGAGCAATTTCTTGTCTTCTAAGTCTATTATATATTCTGAAATGAACATTTAATGCTCATATTCAAATTATTTTTCAATGTGTTTCAGATAGTAAGAAAACATCACTCATTTATAGAATCAGGATTATTCAGTTTACATTTAATTCCTCTTACATTATAAGAAACAATCCAAAATAGAGAAGAATTCCTATAATAACTAATTTTTGATATCTGTTTACTTTTCGGAAACATAATGATATACTTTTTCATTATTATGATCATCAAATACAGCACTAGCCCTATAGCGATGATTATTTTAGGTTTTATTGCATAATTAGGAAGCTATATACATATTTCTTATTTCCTTCTGAAATTTAATGTTTAAGAACTCAGATATATAACATAAATCATCTAATATACAGAAAAGAAAACAGAAAAAGGAGGAACCTCTTGAGAGACATTTGGTGTTTATTTCGACAAATTAGCTCTTAATTACTAAAAAAAAAAAGTATTACAGCAACCCTAAATGATTTAGTTGCCATAATTGGTTCAGTCAATGAATAAAAACAACTATTTTGGCGACGTTTTGAGACTATATTGTTCTCATAATTATGCCCTACAGTGAAAAAAACGGTTACAATAAAATTATATAAGTTATACAAGCTATTTCAAAACATAAAGTTAGCTACAATACAAGTATATAACAATATGTGTTGGAATAATAAAAATATGTATAATTACAGAATATAGAGGAGTATGAAACTACTTTCAATGTTGCTGGTGAGTATGGTATCGACTAACTAAATTATAAAAATTTTAGTATACAACTGGGGAAAGTCTGAAAAACAGTTACAAAGGTTATTAAAAGGACTGGATGGAATTCGCAAGATGCAGGTACAAAAATATTTCGGTTTAATATACTAATAAATGGATGAATGATTTATATGATGTATATTAATATAAATGTATATTATTGGTCTGGATGTATTAAATTGGAATAACAAGTGTTGAGATTTAGAACGTCCGGTTTTTTTTGTTTATTTCGCAATTTTTAATTTTTTCTATGGTTGTCATTTCTTTTAAAATTATTTTGTTCATGGTGAATAATTTTGGGGGATTGAAATATAAAAAAATGTTTTGTTTGCCTGTAATGTGTGGTGAGACCTGTTTGGTCAGGTTTGTTCGGGTTTTTATTTATAGAAACTGTACTATAAATTGTTAAAAACTAGAAAAAATAAAATAAAATAACTAGATTTGTTAGAATTTAGTTAGTCGATACCATGTCCACCAGTAACATTGTAATTAGTTTCATACTCCTCTATATTACGTAATTATATATATTTTTATTATTCCAACACATGTTATTATATACTTGTATTGTAGCTAACTTTATGTTTTTAAATAACTTGTATAACATATATAATTTTATTGAAACCTGTTTTTTCACTGTAGGGCATGGTTATGAGAACAATATAGTCTCGAAACGTCGCCAAAATAGTTGTTTTTATTAATGACTGAACCCTGAATGAATGTACAACACCAATTTCATTACTAATATTAGTAAAATATATTAGCAATAATAATAGTAATAATAATGTGCAATGAAATAGTAATACAAGTCTGATGATACAATATAATACTATATATTTTTTATAATTATATTAAGAACAAGGAATACAGCAATGTTAGTATAATAAAACAAATAAAAATTCTTTAATTTTTAATGATAGAAATAAGGAATAATGTTTCTTTGCGGTGATATCAATAAAAAATCAACAAAAAAAATCTGTTTTTCCCAGGATAAAAAAAACAATAGATCATGTATATGTCTATATATATAATCTCCTTCCATGCATTCGTCTGTAGATTTTTGAACCCAGCAGTCTTTGTGTTACCTCCGATTTACAATAATATGCGATTACAATTCAAAATCGTTCTCAACAATTTCTTTCTTTTGATCAATTAACATTATAGACACCGTATGTCTAAATGGGTATAATTACTCTCATATAAATAAGTCTTTTTAATTTAAATCAACTTACTTAAATAAATAATCAAATTAAATTACCATTCAATGATTATTCGAAATAAATAAAGTTGGAAGAAAATATTGGTTACAAACGTGACTTTTATCATTCGAACCGATATAGCTCCTAAACAGGAGGTCCTATCGACGAATGTTATATAGTAGAAATATTCTTTATTAAACTTCTGATTAGGAAACGGTTTGAAAATTTTCGATCCGATCAAAGCTAATAGTACTAGATCGTTTTCTTTGGACTTTAATAAAAACAGTACGAAAAATTTTGGCAAAACTTCATTATTTCCGTTTAGTTCATTATAGCTCCGTAACATTATATGAAATATATGTATATAGCTCGACAAATGTATATGAAGACAATTATTTTTAGTTAAATTTCTTTTTGCGAAACTGCCTGCAAATTTTCTATGCGAAAAACACCAACAGATCTAGAGCGGGCCATAATGTTACATTTTTGAGGGTAAAAAAAACCTTATACCAAAAATGTATTGACCCTCAGCCAAATGGTATATCCATGTCAAAAAAAAGAAACAATTGTTGAAAAATAATTATTGTTAATTTAATTTGTGAATTAACTGAATAAGACTATAATAATCATTATGGCTCAAGCGTCACATCCAACACTTATGCAAGACCTGAAAGTCATGAGGGGTTGCCTACTCAAATCGTTGCGGCTGCGTTAAGCAGGAATTATCAAACAACAGGAGGACACACTCAGTATCTCACGAATTATGTAGCAATTTATTTTGGAGGTTCCTGGTCAAAAACGTTTAGACACGTACTTAACCGTTCGTAATTGGGCTCTGGAAACTGAAAAAAAAATGAAATAGCATTAAACTAATTCATTTAATTAATATCTCGAGTTTAAAAAATGAAATAGACATGATTCCAGCACTATAAGTGTTATTATTGATTGCGGATTTAACGAAAAATACAGCCCTTTCATAGATTTTAGTTTAGGTTAATTAAGTTCTTAAAAAAATGATTATATATTCAAGCTTACCTTGAAATAGATTATATAAAGTTAACTTCATAGATTTTTTTTTTTTTGTACCAATAAATGACTTGAGATTCAAATTTAGCACCCTGAAAAACATTGAAAAAGGTTTATTCAATAAAATCAAAAAAGTATAATTTTTTAACCCTCTTAGGGTGATATATTTCAAGGGAGATTAAATTTTTAAACCGATTACTGGTAACTTTACTTTAAATCATCATTGCTTTGTTACAAAATTCAACTTGATTAGTATCGTTAGAAAGAGAAGAGCCCCCCTCCTTGCTATTGATGTCTATAAATGAAAAATTCAATGAACCAAAACCTATTAGAAAAATTAGAAAATCTGAAATACATTTTGGTTTTTAACTTAAGTTTGGAACTAGATAGATAGATGAAACCAAACACATTTCGAACGTATTCCCATTCTTTATGTGGAGTAAAAATGTAAAATTGATACGTTAAACCGTCTGAAAGTAATTCAAGTTTTTGAATAGTTGTGTTACTAACGTACCATAGTGTTTGGTTAATTGTTCTAAAAGCCACTGCTTTGGTTTGTAGCCTCCTAACACGCGTCTTTTTTTGCATTACCGTGCATTTGTGAGGCAAATGTCCAAAGTGGTCTAAGTAAGTAAGTAAGGCGTTAAGTTTTTGTCTTAGAAATAATTCAGGATGTCATATAATAGGGGAATAAAGTCACCATAGCGATTGATTTAAATGTTTACGTTTCGCGGAGGTTTGTGGGTCCTATGGGAGGTTTGTGGGTCTAACCTTCGGTCAAATATTAATTTTTCGTTTTCGGTTAATACTAAGAACAGGTATCTTTTTGAAGTGAAAAGTAAAAAAAAATAAATAAATAAAAAATTATCCTATAAAGGTAAAAAAGTTTGAATGTTTAAACTGTAATATATACGGAGCGCTGCACTGAGTCAACACAGATCCGAATTATATATCATAGGTACATAAATATAAAAATATATAGAAGTTAGTTTTTTTAATATACAAATTAATAACTTATAACTACAGCAGTAGATAATCTCTACCAATTTCTAAGGCATACAAGAGGATGAAAGTTTTTAAAATAAAAAATGGATCAACAATAATAGAGGAATTCAAAAATCATCTAAACTAAATATCCCAATGAAATTATTATTCTGCATCTATACAAAAAATCATGATTTGCAATTGTTGTATAATAAAAAAATATATAAAATATCTTAAAATATAAAGAAAAAATCAATGATATGATAAATGCGAAATTTTAAAAATTAGATATTTTAATAACCTTTTAGATATTAATATTTTTTTAAAAATCATGTTCAATGTCAGCAATTGCTGTTGACTATATACCAATTAGTTACTATAGTATGGAAGAACCATTGTATGGCTAAATCAGAGAGATAAACAACATTAGTTCAGCTGATCTTATGGAACGACCAATGGAAATGTTTGTAGCAGCAATCAACATGTCCGGATTAGGTCCGAACAGTGGGGTTGCAGCTTCATTAAGCCATTGAGTGGAGGTTAATCAAACTCTAAAAGCCACATTTGGAAGAATTACAGCTCTCAATTGGAAATTTATGGTTCCAGTGCAGTTGCCTCTCTAAAAGATTATCTCATCTTGCCTTCTATAGGGAAAGATTATAAATAACAATATCATTTTAATAACTTTTTTTTTCAATTTTTAACAAGTACTCTAAATGTTTTCATCTTTTTTATTATATTGAAGAGTATCGTAATCTACTGCATTTTAAGATAAAAGGTGGATATATGCAGCAAAACTTCGTTATAACCCTCTTCTAGGGAGTGAAAAAAAATGAGCGCTATACCCCGGAGAGTGATATAAACAGGGAGAAATACAAAACGGCTTAAAATGGATATGGAAGAATTTATTAAAAAATCATTGTTTGTATAATTATGTGCGAAAGTTGAATTTTTTTTTTTTAAAGTAGCGATTTATTATACACAAATATTTGAGGCGTTTGCTATCAAAACCAGCTCATTCCATATTTTTCTGAAATCCACTTTTTTGCATATTTTGAAAGTTTAGAGGGTCCTTCATAACCGGCCGAAGGAATATAGCTCTAGTCCAGCTCATTCTAACCCAAAATTAGATGAAAAGGTTTGCCTTCTGGATCAAATCCAGCTAATTCCAAGCTTTTGCCATCTCTAGCCAGGAGCGCTCGCATCCACCTTGCAGATAACCTTTCCGGGACTTATAGATTGTTTTAACTATTCTTTTAACTTCTTACAAATGGAAATCTAACCGGAAGAAGAGTTAGAGCGGCCAAGTAAACTCATTTATTTAAATTAATGTCATTTATTTAATACTCGTAAATACACAAATATTAGCTGGTAAACTGGAAAAAATCAATTTCACAGAACTTTATTGAACAAAAAACTGAAAAAAAAAGCATTAAAAAAATCGTGTTTTTGCACCAAAACCAGCTTATTCCAACCTAATTAGTGTAATTACGCCCAAGGTAATGCACCTGGAGTGAAAATGAAAAACTAATCAAATTCTAGACGGTTATACCTACAGTTAAAAATTTTAAAAAAGAAATTAGCTTTAGAACTGTGGACATGAGAAGTTTTTTTCTCTCCTGTAAAATTATCAAAAATGGAATGAGCTGGTTTTGATAGCAAACGCCTCATTTTTAAAAGTTTAGTATTCTAATTCAGTATTGCACACAAAATGTTTACGAATTTCTCTTTAATACACCCAAAACGTCCACTATTTAATGAATTTAATGAACTTCGTATTGTAAAAATGTAGAATTCCCGGAAACGTTTTCTTGAAGATCGACAAAATTAAATAAAATTCTGTTCTCAGATTCGATTAGATCGTAGCATGTGTTTTAATTTAATACTAATAGTATCTAATAGTAATGAAAATTTCGTTCGCGAAAATGTTTTTGTACCTTTGATCGAGGCGTTAGAAACGGGAAATCGGAACGTTATAACAAGCAAACCTTTAAAATTTCCCTTTGGGACTGAGGAACAAGTAAAAAAGTGTTTTATCTAGGAAATCGTTATAAATGGAGCGTTCTATCGATGTTTTACTGTATAGGGTAAACCAGGCAGTTATTAACACCTTAAAGGAAATAGCCACACTACAATTATAGAAAGCGTAGCCCAGTTAAGTTGAAATTTTAAGTCACTTTTTCTTAATTACTATACTTGAAGTTAAGCAAGAAAGTTCAGACCAAACATTATTCCTGGAATGTATTTTACAAGATATTGACAATAAATAATGTAAAATCAGTTATTGACGCCTAATGGATATCTTTTAAAGTATGGACAGAACCGAAAGTACTTTTACACAGTTAGGTTGTAGGATTTAAAAGTAATATTAGGATTTTTTTTTTTAGGAGTAAATTTGTTTTCCGAATTTTTAAGATAGGGTGTCAATAACTGTCTGGGGTGTCAATAACTGTTTACCCTGCGTATCATATAAGAATACAATTCAAGAAATATTACCTTAATACATAATTTATTCATAAAATATAAATAATTTAATGATATGGAAAATATTGTTATTTTATTTCGCATTAAATATTAATATTATCACACAAGCAAAATATTTTAATAAATTTATGATTGCTGAGTATTTTTCTAAGATTATATTTCAGTATATCAATTGTAAAATCATCCATAGTTTCATATTTCTAAAATCATAGTAGTAAATAAATAAAACATATTTACTAACATTATGAATTGTTCTTTATCTGATTCCCACTAGTTAAAATAGAACCGGTTACATGGTAAACAATATAAAATAATCAAATAAATCAGGAACCAATAGTTGATATTTTAAATCCATTTAAACGGACGTTTACGTAAAAGAAGGTGTTAGGATTTAAGATTAACGAACGGAGTGTTTTTGCTAGGGAATTAGGAAAATATTTACGTGTGTTAACTGTAAATAAATACAAGACAGTAGGTGATTGAACTTGGCCTAGTGTGGTTGTTATTCTGATGGTAGTACGGTGTGATAGTGTTATTAGTGATAACTTCTGTCTAGCATGAGTGCCTAAAGGTATATTTACTTTAAAGGGACCAGTTTCGGAATTATAGTTGTCAAAGGTTACTGTGAGTATTATTATACATAACTAACAATGATATACGATATAATTTTATAGTCTAACAAAAATATATTTATAATTTTATTTTTTATGTCCATTAATCGAGAAATGAAAGTAATCTTCTACTAATATTAGCATTTTAGACATACTGTCATCCGCTGATTTTATTTATTCATTATATCTTTGAATTTTATCATAATGTACTTAAGTTAAACATACTAAAAATAGTTGGGGACTATCGTGTCACTAGGGAAAAACCAATGTTGCCCTAAACATATAACATATGACGAGATGAAAAACACTTTTCAAATTAAAATATAAAAACCAACAACATAGATACCATTAGCGAATCCAAATCGTCATTCTAAGCCTAAAATGCATAGCATGTCTTTTGCTTGAGACAGAGAAATAGATACTGAGAATAATATACGGACGAATAAGGAAAAACAGCAAGTTTTATAAACATATAGAAAACCTTGATACGTCGATGAGAAAAATGAGACTGAAATTCGTCGGAAATATGAATAAATTAAACGGACAAATATTTGATAATGCGATGATACTGAACAAGATGTCCGGAAGAAGTGGAGAGAATCGTTTCAGAAAGCAAGTCTACAAAGATACCAGAAAATGTTGAGATGAATAAGGAGTGTTGTGGACAAAGAAGAAGAGACAACGAAGTAAGAAATGAACAGATGAATTATAAAAGAGAGATAAGAGAAAAGATGTATATATATCATCATAATTATGTCCTGCACCTTAGTAGGAATTTACTAGATTCCTACTAAGATGCAGGGTATGATTAAGAGAACAATATAGTCTCGAAACGCCGCCAAAATAGTAGTTTTTATTTATTGACTGAACCTCAAAACCTTACTAAACATATTATATATTTATCGCGATACTCATACATTTGAATCAAATTTTTGCCTAGCGGCTCCTGATCCCATTTTCCCTTAAAATGAGTGAAAAGCTGGGCTTCCCGCGGTCACACCACCTCTTCTAAACCACATAACTGGTATAGATGCCAGTAGAGGCTGGAAAGGGTCATAAAGTCAACTAAAAGACTTCTATATAAAATAATAAAAAAGTAATTTTCATAATGAAGTGAAAGGAAACTATAATTACACATCCTATAACGACATTTACAAAACAAGAATATATGTATTTGCTCATGAACAAAATATATTCATTCATGCACGACAATTGAATGATCCCATCAACCGCTAATGACAACATGTTCACTGAAGAAATTCTTGAATAACTCCAACAAAGACTCCCGGAAAATGAAAGACTTGAATGAAGTGTAAAGTCCCCATCCCCACCCCTCTTTCTTCTTTTCTCAAAGACTTTTAAAATCCAATATAGCGATCCCATTGAAACCCTAGAATTGTTTTTACACCTCTGAAGCCACAACTTCCGCTGATATGTGTATTAAATAGGAATTTATAGAAAAAATAACTTCATTTATCTTTTTGACTTTTTTAAATTATATTCGTTCGGGTTTGACTATTCAATGGTTATTACAATAAATTCAACATTCTAGAATTTGTTTTTTAAAATAAATTTTTAATTCGATAAAATCAATTAAGCCTTGAATATAATAACACAGAATAAAATAGAGGAAGAATGTCAAATTGTTAAAGCCCGAGAAGAAAGTTAAAAGCGATATTTACGCACAGCGATCTTCGTCTCTCACCACTGCCTTTTTTTTTTTTTTTTTTTTTTTTTTTTTGAGAACCCACCGAATAATGAGGAGACTTTCACCAGTGAAGAAGTCTACTAAGTATTTAAACCCTATTTGTTTGTACGTAACTTGAACCAGACTCCGTTATAGTTAAAATCAAATCGTTATTTTCTAAATTCATTTAACTGTCCAAATGGTTATAAAATTAATTTTAATTATTTTTTGATAACTTTCAATTTTGTTTTTTCTAGTTTAAATTAATTTTCTCACCACAATTTCTTTTCTATTTATGTATATATAATAATTGGCCTTATTACTTTTTTGTAAATAATAAGCTTATTATAATTGTAAATTGTAAAAGACATGTAGTGCTACAATATTTCAAAAAGTGCCATATTTAATACTAAGTGGACTAATGACTTTTCTCTTGCTATTAAATATTACTATTAATCATAATTTGTTAAGAAATTTAAACTGTCCATTCAGTTAATTTTTAACAACATTTTGCCTTAAATTTCAAGCTCAATTTTTACACTAAAAGCACCCCTCACTACCAAGAAACGGGTTCTTTCACGTTTCACGCTATCGAAATTGAATATTTTACTTTAAGTAAAATGTAATTACAGCGCTTTCATGTTTCTCTGACACGGGTTTCTTTGTTACCGACAGTTGAAACAAAAAATTAATGGAAAATATTAGACAGCAAAAAATAGGCATAGGAAACCCTATGTCAATAGCGCACGTGTTATTGTTCAGTTGCTTTAATCAAAATCCGAAAATTCGTTAAAAGGTTTTCGCTAGTGAAAATTTATATAAATGTAGATGAAGAATGTTTTTTTAGAATAGGACAGAACAAATATTTTTAAAACTTTTATTCTTTTTTTAGTTTAATCACTCGATAATTAGAACTTATTCTTTCCATTTCTAATTTCACTAACCAGCACAACCACACATTAGCTTAAAAAAAAGAAAAAAATGTTTTGCTACCAAAGCCCACATAAAAACTTTAAATTTAACCCGGCGCTGGTCGCTAGGTGAGCATTTCCCTCACCCTTCTAAAAAATATTTAATAAGTCGTCAGAATTTAACTTTCATCGCTGAATTTCAGTATAGCTGAGTTTAGGATATTCGCGAATAAGAATATTCGGTTTCTAAGTAAAACGGATGCAGGTGGCCAGGATATTGGGAGATTTGTACTGCAAATTGCCACCATGTTCACACTCCTCAGTATCAGATTATCTCTCGTGCAGTTTATTTGTGACATTTTACTGAGCGAGTTTTCTATTTTTTTTTCGATTGATTATTGGTTATTTGGGTTCAAAATGAGTCGTGGATCTAATATGCTTGAATTGTTGGATTAAAAGCCAGTTGAGAAGATAAATTGTAATTAGTTGATAAATCGTCGAGAAATGTATTTATATTATTTTTTGATCATTTACTAGGAATCTCAAAAATTTGCTATTCCAGATTCTTGTTCGTGGCTGTTCGAGGCAATACAAAATATCTGGTATAGGTGTGCCAAAGAAATTAAAAAAGAAAAACGAAAAAAAAATTGTAAAAAGTGTAATCTTCCAATTCACAATGAACATACTGAATATACTTGTAATCATTGTATATAAATAGAAGAAAATGATCTAGCTGATGAAAAACACATTATTATGTAAATAGTAAAATATTAAATTTTTGTTTGGTTTTTTGTTGTTTTATAATAAATCTTTGTAAAAATTTATTTTTAATCCCTATACTCCATACCACAATTATTGATACATTATGATGATACTTATTTACCATTTATAACTACATATTTAGTACCTTAAAACTGTATTTTTTATAAAAATCAAAGAAGTGAAGGAAATGCTTACCTAGCGACTAGATCGGCTAGCTACAAACGCCTGATTAAAGGAAACGATATGGTTTTTATTTGTAATCTTAAGAAAAAAAAAACTGTTACAGACTTATTTAAAGTTGGGCTTCCAAACCATGGATTTAATCCTACAATGTAATCACGTTGAATGATTCTGTACAATGCCTAACACACTAAAATAAATATATAAAAATTATTCATTTTTTAAATAAATTTATTATTATTGTTTTTTTTCTCTTTTTTATAATGAAGTTATATCGGTGGTTATCATGAAGAAAAGGATAACTTAAATTTATTTTAAAAGTTAAATATTAACCTACAATGACGGATTTTTTATATCAACTTTGTGAAAAAAATAGATAAGTTGTACTTTTTAATAAAGCCATAAAGTAGCTAATTCGGGACAAACGGTGTTTTAGAGTAATTACGGGATTTTGGAAAACGAGTAAAAGTGCCCCACTGAAAGATTACAATTTTTGCATGTTACGTATGCCGATATTCTGAATATGAGTTGCTTTTTCCTAGTTGGTATAAAAAAAGGTAATATGAAAAATAATAATATTAATATAGGTATATTTATAAAAAATATAGTTTTAGTGTTTTTAGTTGTCGTAATACAATTTAGTGTTATTTATTATCTACGTAATAGGGCTTGAAAATATGGTTCAAGCCGGGAAACGTAGCTCAGTTGTAAGCATTTTTGGATAATATAAAAAAATATTTTCAGGAGATAATTTTGCTACTATATTTCTTATATTATTGATCTCTTATATTGATAATGTTTACCATTAGTCCAGTCAATGAGTGCTGAAATGAGGGGTGTAGAGTGCATGGAATATGCGATAATTTTTGACTTCATAGCTTCGTTAGGAATAGTTGGAAGGTAAACATACTAAAAGTCCCCACCGCTGGGGGGTGAGCTAACGGTGGGGGGGGAGGGGAGAAGTTTCATATTTTTGGTTTTTCCATAATATCTCGAAAACTGTTGACTCTAGAAAAATATGTTTCAAATAAACCTAAAAGCTAATTAAAGTTAATATAAAATTTATTATATATAAATTTATCGTAATATTAACCGATATACGTTATTGAAAATCTGTGATTTTCGGGAAAAAACAAATGTCACCTCACTTTTTGTCAAACTTTTGCTTCTATTACGTTCCACCATCGTTTCTCAGAAAAAAACGTCAGAATTAAAATTGTAGAGCATTAAATTTACTATAATTTAATTTATACGTTTTTGGTATTTGCTTCAAATGTTTAACAAAAAGTGAGGTAAACATTTTTTATTTCTAAAATTGTCGATTTTTAATAACGTATAACTCGAAAACCATCGGAATTTCTACGAATACGTACATAATAAATTTTATAGTAAATTTAATTAGATTTTATGTTAATTTGTAACATATTTTTCTAGAGTCAACAGTTTTCGAGATATTATCGAAAAACCAAAAAAATGGAACTTCTCCCCTCCCCGCACCGTTAGCTCACACCTCAGGGGCGGGGACTTTTAGTATGTTGATCTTCTAACTACTCCTAACGAAGCTATGAAGTCAAAAATTATCGCATGTTCCATGCACTCTACAATATGTTTATTGACTGGACTACATATAACAATATATAAAATTATTTTATTGCCATAAAGTATTGTCAACTGTGACTCGTGGTCATGTATTTAATTTTCATGGAATTCCATCATTTTACTTTTAACCGAAGAATGCTATTCACTCAGCTAATTTTACTAAGCAATAATATTTTTATTAAATTTAATTGGTTCATCTTTTTTTTAAAATATTCTTTATATATTAAAAAAAATTAAGAGCTATTAAATAAATTCTGAAATGAAATAGAAAAACACAAAAAATGCTTAGAATAATGGGGATTCAAGCTGCCTTGTTGACTCCTGGAGTGTCGGGGTGTACTGAAGGGCGACCGAGGGTGAATACCGCATTTTGCACAGCAGGCGATCTCTTATGAATGGAGAGCTGCTCAGCGAGAAATTTTGAATCAAACTTCAAATTCATATTTAAAAGTTATACAATTTTATTCAATGTTGTTAACAATAATGTAATATTCGGATTAACTTTCTAAAAAAGAATTAACTTATTAATTATAAAACAAAAAAATTCCAACCCAATATAGACTCATTAAACACTCTTTTTTTTTTTCAAACCATAGATGAATCTATGAATCGTAGGGTCTGATGATCTCCGGATTGTTAAGGATTTCTGATTAAAAATACAGTTTCCCTAAGCACATTAACTTATTTTCCGAGTAAATATCCGTGATTAACGTTCTTATATTCAAACCAGTTCTAATATTAAGTTTTAAGGGCAAGAATTCTACAAGGAACATTTTTTTTTTTTTTTTGGAGCTTAACGTCCTTATGTACTCCATCTAGAGCTGGAAGGACAGGTTATCCTACAGGTTACCAACCTATTCTATCCATGGTGGGAAGGTGTATATTTATTTCCTGGGATTCGAGCCTTCTGTGCCGAGCGCGCTGAGACCCTCCCCAACTCGCTCGGCCTTCGAGTCTCTCATGATTAATAAACTAGTAATCCCTAAAGCTGTAGGTTATGGCAAAGATCGTAACGACCTTCATCGAAGTATTTAAATGAATATTTACAAGTTTAATAGAATATTATTAATAGTTTAATAAAATATTATGATGTAATAATTCTTTTTCTTCTTCTGCAATCTTCCCTTAGATGGCCAGGTCGGGGGTCAAGATGAGGAATTCAGTGATCCTCTTAAGGTCCTCCAGGTCACCATGGAGCTTGATCTGCACATCGGTTGGAGAGGGCCAGCTTCCTTTGCTTAGAATAGAGCCTGCAGGTCTGAAGGATGTGCTCGTATTTTGTTCACCCTCTCCGCACTTGCAAAGGGGGCCGGATCCAATATGTAACTTATTGAGCAGGTGAGCTCTGAGCCTGTTGTGCCCCGTTCGCAATCGGAAGATGAGGACCTGCTCTCATCGAGTGAGTTCGTTGATTACATCTCCAGGGTCGTAATGTGGATGTCTCCCAATCCATCTCGGGCTGACTGCGGCTTTGTTGAGCGTTTTTACTTCCTCGAGACTGAGGGTACATTCGAACTGCTCACTTGAAGCTCCTTCCTTGGCCAGCTGGTCCGCCCTCTCGTTTCCAGCGAGTCCGCAGTGTCCAGGAATCCACTGCAGGATGACCTTTTTGTGGATAGCCATCAAACATTCGAGCCCCTTGGAGAGATTTTTCAGGCCCGTACCCCACTTCGATCTAAGAGATTGCAACACTGATGCTGCATCAGTAAGGAATACTATTTTTGAGTTCTTTGGTCTCTTAAGTATACTAAGTATTCTCGGTGCCTCACATATGGCTTCCTGCTCAGCTCTATAATTTGAAGAAGAAAAGCTATTCGGAACAGCCTTCTCGATCATGTTTCCTGCAGGAAATTGTGTATGGATACCACCAAGCATGATGTAATACTTTAAACGATAAAAGTTTTGCAAAAAAAAAAAAAAAAAAAAAAAAAACTTCGCTCCCTTGGGAAATTATTCCTGTTTATATTTTATGTCTGCTAAATTCGAATCTAAAGGCAAAAAAATTATATCTAGCATTATTCTTGAGAAATTATACGTTATTTTTGAAGTAGGATATTGTTTATATTTTTTAAATTTCACTTCTTCTTTGTTCTTACTCCCATTAAAATTTTTTATGACTTTTATATTTACAAGTATGCTGAATTCGAATTAATAGTAAAATCAATTTTACCAAGTGCCTTTTTTTTAACACTTTTTTTGGGGTGAAAAACAGTAATATGTAAATATAAGAATATTTAATGCTGAAAATAATTATTGTGTATATATTTTCCTTTTGTACTCTACATCACGTGTCCGTTGTAATGTCCAACAGTAGTCAGCATGCATTGTCTCATCACATTTAACGCTATACCTTGTTTTTATTTTCAGATACCTCTTGATTAATTCGTTCTCCATGTTCAACTTAAAGTGCTCCCGAATTGGGAGTGAAGAAATTCAAATGGGAAACAAAAAATGAATTTTTGAGGACATGTTGCAACCCGTGGTCTTATATGTTAAAAGAAATTCTTCAACAATACCATTTATGCTGCAAAGCCTTATGCTCTACAAACACCTCATTTTTCGACCTAAAACACAAATTTGACAACAAAAAAAAACGGTGCCTAATTGAGATTCATTGACTTCGAATTTCTGCTCAGCACACTTCAAAACATAATAAAACAACATTTTTGTTGAAGGAAGTATTTGAATGCAGAGCTGTGCAATTGATTAAAAAAAAAAAGAAAAAAAAAAGGTAACAAGAGATATTTGTTTTTCTACCCAATAATTACCTGTTGTATTGAGAAATGTACCAAAAAAGGGAAGCAACTCAAGTGGAATCCCAGAATGAACTAAGGCGTGGAGAGGAAAGGGCGGGACGTGGTGTTTAATTACAGCCTCTTGACTTCCCCGAGCCCCTCTTAACACAGTTCAATCTCCTAAAAGCACTTTTCCTTTTACTCACATTTTTCTTCCTTCCCTGTTGTCAGTAATAATTTAACGACTTGTATAAACATTTTTTTAATGGTTTTGGTTTACCATGATTTAGAAAATCTGTCCTAAACTCATTTATCAGAGCGAGTAATCCGAAATAAATAGCATTTTCTTGCTGTTATAAAATTCTTATTTTCATTAAATGGAAACTGGAAGAAAATGCAAAAACAAGATAAAGTTACATTAAGTACTAGTGTACATATTTTTATTTTTTCAAGCTGGTTGCTTAAAGTCGGATATTTTCTTCTCTAGTTTTTCCCAACTCGGACCTACTTGCTTTCAGTCATTAATTCCTTTTCCCAGACTCTCCTTGGTCCCTTTAGTACAGTTTCAAATTTATTCTAATGAGCACGTTTAACGTTTATTTTTGATTGAATATTTGAAACTAAGGTTTTGTAGACAAAGCTTACACGTGCCCGGTCATACACGTATTTGAAGGGATTAGGGAAAAAAACTTTAATGTCTATTTTTTTCAGACTTGAGTTAAACGTGGAATTCATCCCACTTCCGACCCACCCACTTTAGATCGCATATTTGTTTCAGGGGAAGAGACTTTCGGATCACCCAAATAATGATGATTAAAGTTTTCATGTCCCGGGAAAGAAAAGTTTAGGTTCGAGAGCGTGTGGGGAAGAAACCACAAACTCCACGATGCAAGGTTTCTCCCTAAAAGGTACAACGTGTTGGCATTCAAAGTCCAAACAAAGGTTGTTTATTAGACACAAAATATCTACTTGTACTTTTTTAATTTTATTCCGTTCGTCAAACTGCCAGTTCGTCAACTAGTGACGTTTGTTTCATGCGAATCAGTGCAAAAGAGAAAGTGATTTTGGGTCGGGTTTAGTGTAAAGTCAAAATGAATGTAATAAAAAGCCGAGAGTAAAAAAAAGAATGAGAACTGGCCGTTTGAGAGGTGTCATGAATGGGGGTGAGAGTTACCACTCACAAGCGTGAAGAAAACTGCCACTGTAAACATTTCCGTTGTTTTAAGGTCATAGTAAAAACAAGCGAATGCAAATTTTAAAAGAATTCAATGAGACTGGTGAACACGTAAAACAAAGTAAATCCTATCTGGTCTCCTAATTGTTTAACCCGTTATGCGTCGGTGAAGTCAGAAATCGGGTATTGATTCAAAAACAAATCTATCATCTTATTTGTATCGTATTCGCACATTGGAGGATGGTACATTGAAGATGTTAAGGTTTCCTTGAAAGCATTCATAGCTATCCATGGCATTACATCAAGAAGAGTTCAGTTTTCACTAGAGGCAAGGAAATGAGGATTAATACATGGATGACCCGCCAATAGAGGCTGATGACCCGAACTACTAGGGAAGAAGTGTGAGGAGTCTTGGAAATATACTATTTATAAACATTATTTTGTAGGAATTTCAATTTTTCTCATAACGCTCTTTGAAAAAAAGGATTTGAACATGGATGTAATTTTCAACAAATTTTACAACCCAAATATTACTAGCTATTCAATGGTAAACTTTATTTTGCTGTTTTCACAAAATGCATAAACATATACATAAAACATTTTTCCCTGAACCCGTCATTTCTTTTCTTTTTTCCACAAATAGATTTTGCGTCTCTTCTCTAAATCGGATTATATATATATATATATATATATATATATATATATATATATATATATATATATATATATATATATATATATATCTTTATATTAAAAATGAAGAGATTCCTAAAGTTTTACGAGAGTATTAATAGCAATCTGACAAGGAAAAGTAAGTTAAGACCATTTACTGGCAAATTCTGCGAAGATGAAATTGTAAATCATTTTATTATGACTAGGGACATAATATTAAAACCGAGCAAGTAGCAATTCTAAAAATGAATCAACCTCTGAAGATGGGATTAAAAAATAATTTTTCTTAGAAAAGGATGATACAATGTGAGCTAAGACGAACTTTATCAAAATTTTACATCCAAAAATTGTACTAAACTGAGAAAACCAAGAGGGTTAAATGAAGTTAAAACATTGACGTTATAAAAATGCAGCGTATACCATGTCCTATAATTTAAAGTTCATTTCTCATAATTTATTCAGCGATATTGGTATTTTTCTTAATTTTAAATAAAAAAATATTTATTACTTTCAGGTTATATCACGACTAAAAACAACAAGAATCGATGGCAATACATAATGGTTTATGCCCGGACGGGAAGCGTAACACCAGTAGGCGCGTGCCCTGACTAAGGTTAAATATGGGTACTTAATCAAATATGCAATTTTTAATGCTATTTCTCAATACTCCACGATTAAATTATTGGTAAAAAGCATTATTTTTTTATTTCCATGCAGTTTGATCTCACATTCCCATTTTTTTAAAGTGTTTTTTTTTTTCAAAATTCAGACCAGGATAATATTTTTGGCATTTATATAAGTAAATTAAATTAGACAAGGATGTATAGTTTTATCTTGTTTTTAATATTGCCGGACCCAAGCACCTCGCCCGGCTAGCTCAGTCGGTAGAGCATGAGACTCTTAATCTCAGGGTCGTGGGTTCGAGCCCCACGTTGGGCGATACATATTTTTATTCCTTTAAGTTTCCTTTTACATATTATTTTAAAAAATTAAGAATAAATTTTTATTTTAATTAAATTATTTATTATAAAAATATGAACGATGTCATATTTATATAATTGTTATTAGTAAACTGTTATTGCTAACATGATTATCAATCTGATGATTAAATATTACATATAATGGAATCTATTTTCAATTTTCCTTCGTTTTCAATTAGCTGATACTTTTAACTATTATAGTATAATATAAACATAAAGATGTTTAATATATGCTTTTACAAAATATAACTATATATATATTTTTTTTCATTATTGTATTATACCTGTAATATAAATATAGATAACATGTATATATACGTAAAATAAATGTAGAATTCCAGTATAAACATGTCCATTGATTGAGTTCAAAAAATGTGAAACTATACAGTTTTATATATATAGGTACATAGCACCTGTATAATGTTTTTAATGTAATTTAATCCTGCGATTTACTCGGAACTATGGTTACTGGGCATTGCTTCTTCTGTCAAAACACCCTTAATTTGTTTATTTCTTATCTTTCAAAATAATAAGCAAGAGTATATTAAGAAATAAATATACTTGCGCTCAACGTTAATAATAATCATATTAACTAATAATAATTATATAAATATAAAATTTATATTCTTTTGACTAATAATTATGATAGATAAAATTTATACTAAACTTTTAAAATAACATGTATAGGAAAATATCAAGTAATAAAAATGTTTTCCGCCCAACGTGGGGCTCGAACCCACGACCCTGAGATTAAGAGTCTCATGCTCTACCGACTGAGCTAGCCGGGCGAGGTGCTGGGGGCCGGCCAAGTTTAAAAGAAGATAAAACCATACTCCATTTTGCCTATTCTAATTTATTCGTGTTTCATTTTGTAAGTAACAATTTGGTACCGATATTGATCCCTCAAGACTTTTTTTTAGTAAGAAATACGTTTTTATCGTTTGTGACCGTCTCGTGATTTAATTCAACGTTTTCGCTATTTCTTTTGTGGTCGAAAAATTTGACCAAAAAATGGCCAAACCTTTAACTTCAAAAATAAAAATGTCTTACTACTGCAAATAGTTCATTACCCTTAGCTTTAAATGTGGTATACAGTGTTTCTTAATATACCATTGAATTAGGTTAGGTGGGAGAGAGGAAGTGGGAAAGGGTTGAATATCCTGTTTTTATCTGAGTTTGATTAAATAATTTGAAAATGTTACTTTTAGCACATTTTGTGTTCTTTACATCCTTGCAAATCAAATTTGCAACCAATTGGTTAGATTAACTTTTTTTCTCAGATCAGTAGTTTTAGAGCTGTGGGGGAGGAAATATTGAAGTGATTAACTAACTTGCGGTAAGCTTTTATGTTTTCAATCGTCTCATATTTATGTACATTTTATAAAACAAGATAAGGGACATGGTTTAATCAGGTTCTTGGGTCAATAATATCAGGAGTTCTATTGAATCAAGCAAATAAAAATCCAACTTTATAAAAGCTAAACATGTCATCTGATGCAATCTGTAGCCTAGTGAAGCCATAGTCAGCAAGGCCGATGCTGAGGTAGTTTTCCCTCACGTCTCTCCTATTTGTTCTTTTTATCAGCAATGCTGAAAAATTCTTTATTGGATACTCTTTTGGTCTATTTGATAACAATAGTTCATTATACTAAAAAATATAATATGGACAAGTCATTGAGATGAATATATATACAATTAAATATACTTCGATAGAAATTATATATTAAAAAAAAAAAAAAAAAAAAATCGTTTATAGACTTCAAAAAAAAAAAATGTTTGGAAATTTTTGGCTTGTACATTTCAATCAAATAATAATAATTAGTGGTATAAATAAATAAAAATCATTGTTGATTGAGAATCAAAATAAAATTAAGGATTGATCACAAGACGTGCATAAATAATCAATTTAGCACATATCGATTGTGTAAACAAAAATAAAAAAAAATCAATAGATTTCTCTATTCTCTTTCTTTATTATAGATATTATAAAAGTGTTTGGTATTTAAAATACAATAAGCCTTTAGAAGTTTTTCGATTTTAATTCTTGAAATAATGGTGCATATATTTTCCAAAGCATTAGAACCATGTTATACATATATATTTATTAGTTTCATAAAACCTTTATGGAAAGTTTATATTAAAAACTTCATATTAAAAGTCCAATATTTAAAAAAAAAAAAAATATTTATTGATACTTATAACCGTATACAATACATATATCAAGTAAATATGTCGATTACTTGTAAGGAACTACTCATTAATAGCACTTTAACAAAAGATCTACCATAGAAGGTCTATTTTAAGATATCTTTTTTCAGTCACCTTGGAAGGTGATCGGTAACGGAGTGGGAAGCAAGTTGAGAAACCAGTGGATTTAAGTGGCTAAGTTTGGGCTAAACCAGAAACATATAGAACATTAAGGTATGGATGGATAAGTTTCTTGGTAACACAGTAAGAAGTATTAAGGATTTTCGAAGGATTTATCATTGTAAGGATTGGATACGAGATTGCAAGGAGAGGTTTAGTGAAACACCAAAGCAAAACTCTGTGCGTCCTAATAGGCCTAATCACAGCTATGTAAATAAGTCTTCTTTTATTAATCGAAATCACTGGACATTTGTCTTGTAAATGTTAAATATAAAACAACAAGCAGTTTGCTGTCGCCTTAGTCTTTTATGTGAAATCCTACCAGACAAGGAACCTCTCGTCGTTTCCAAATAATCCAACATTTACTAGACAAGCGTTCAAAGACATTATAAAAGACTTGTATACATGACTGTAATTAAACCAATATGTACCTACGGAGTTGAGCTTTGGGCTTTACTAAACCTTCAGATTCATCTCGTACAATCCTTACAATCCAAAATCCTTCGTAAAATCTTCAATTCTCTTTATTATGTCTCGAAAAAAACTTATCCATAAGGATCTTTATGTTCCATATGTTGCCGATTAGGCCCAAAACAGATACCTGTCCTTTCATATTAAACTCCATAATCACTAGACTCCTCTAGTCTCCCAACTTGCTCACACTCCATTCCCGATAATCCTCCAAGGTGTCTGAAAAAGGAGATGGCTAAGAGAAATAATGTAGAACTTAATTTACTCGTTACATTGAGTCACTGGACTAATATTTATTTAATTATTTATTAATATTTCATTTGTTGCTGCAGTTCACTGTTACTCCTATCAAATCTGCCAGATATGACAAAATATTAACATTACATCAAAATTTATATTTATTATGATGCCCCTCTTGTATAGTAAGCAGTCAGGTGTTAACATTATTTTTTTGTATTCTATAAAAATCCTGTCTAAATATCATTAGTTGTAAATTGTTCTTTTTGACAGTTATTAAAATCTTAAATAGGCCATAATAATGATCTTCTAATGAAAAGAATTTAAAAACCCTTAATATGAGAAATAGTGATTCTAATTTTTAAAAAATGGCGTAATCGTCACGTCCAAACGAGATACTTATTATTTCATAGTAAACTCCATAATCAATCGAATCCTTATTATTACTTTTTCCTTTATTTAATTTTATTATTTTTATTTTTATTCTTTTCATTTATTTCTTTTTCTTTTCTTTTTTTTTTTCTTTTCCTCTTTTCCCCTATTTGATTATCATTATTATTTTATTTATTTACTTTGTATTGTTACGTCTTTTCATTTTTTTTTGTTATTATATGCTTCCTCAGCAGTTACAATTATTCCAAAATTATTATAAAACTTATTTGTTATGAGTAAAGCTCGGATTTTCGTGCAAGAAAAATTCTGAAATGTGCAGTAAAAACTTGAAATCGTGCAAAGTCGTGCAATAAAAACTTAAAATCATGCAAAATAAAATGCAAATGATAAAAAATGTTGAACAAACAATTTGCTAGTAACATTTCTTTCCAAAAAGTGGTTTTTATCTTAAAATTCATTGATCCGGTCCTTAGTAAGGGAGTAGTTAAATAGTCCTTGTCTAAAACGCAATAAGAACAAATCGCATCTCTTTATTGTACATGCTATACATAAGCTATGTGTACATATTACTTAGGAATATAAATATGTATATTGCAATTACAAATAAAAATAACCGGACATTTATGCTCTAAATCATTAAATAGGGATAAAAATTCAAGTTAAAAACTTACTCGAATTACAGTGTGCATCAACTTGTGACTTTCTTTCGCTGCCCATAGCTTTGTCACAGGGCCCACAATATATTATTTTGCCACCGGATTTTAGTTCCGGATATTTTTCAATCCATCCTGGTATCTTTGAACTAACACTAGCTGAAATTTTAGGTATTTTAATGGAGACAACGTTACTCCTTAGAGGGAAGTCGGAAACAAAAAAATTATTGATTCCGATGAGAAAAGTTATAAGGGAGAGTCAAAATTTCTTGGAAGGTGGGGATCCGAGTTCCCTAGCTCAAGTCAATCTAAACATTTCTAAGAGCACTATAGAAGCGTATTCATTTTAACACGCTTGGATTATTTATATTTTTGTACTAAGAATAGTTTATATCTCTTAAAAAAGAAAAATTATTACCTATATAAAAATAAAATTATTCATTCTTCTAAAAGTTGCTACTTTTTCAAAAAGAAGAAAGTGTTGTGCGCATTCACGATTTGAATCCAGGAATTTTGTGCATTCAAACAGCAAAATGTGCAATTTTATGCATTAAAACAGCAGAATGTGCAATTTTATGCAGTCAAACTGCAGAATGTGCAATTTTATGCAGTAACCCCCAAAATGTGCAATTTTGTGCAATATTAAACTAGGTAAATTTGGGCCTAAACATCCTAATTCATATCAATAATTTGTCCTTGGCTGATTACGAGCTTGCAATAAAAAGATGCAATTGCACGAGAATCCGGGCTCTAGTTATGAGTGTCTCTTGCACGAGACTTTACCCTCTCTTCTACTATTGTTAACTCATTATTAATATTGTTAAACTATCCATGTAAGGCTTACTAGGCCGATCTGGAAATAAAATAAAATAAAAAAAAAATCGAATCCATGTATTGCAGCACATTCAATTCCCGATAATCCTTCGAGCTGCCTGAAGACACCTTCTGATGTAGTACTTTTATTGAAGTGATTCTAGTGAATAGTTCTAACATGTTATTGACATATCATTTCCCTTAAATTTACTTGTTGTATGTAATGTATACAGTTGTAAATATCAAAAAATAGTTAAGAATTTTTTTTTTTCGAAGTGAACAATAAAATTACTATATATAGATGTTTCGTCCTTAGGTAGTCGTCAATATCAAAACAAAGCTCTCAATTTCATTTGGAAAAAAATAATTAAATAAAAGTAATGTATAATGAAAAATAGACAAAAAAGGAAATTAAGTAAATTGTATGAGTTTATAATTGTTGCATTTCTCGTCACTTCAATATGATTGATAAACAGACATTCTTCATATTGTGCAACAAATATATATATTACAGCAAAGTTCTCTAGAATGTATAAATAACTATTTCATAATTATACCCAACCTAGTTTACAATAATGTATACAGGATCGACATGCCTTCTAGCCAGCACTTGTACCCTGAGAGTCGACTGGCCAGCTGGCGGTAGGGTAGCCATGGTGATATCGACCGAGCCTCGCCGGCCTACCTGTGGATCGTCCCTAGGTTGTCTTTTGTGTTAGCGGGTCACTGGTTCAGGCTGTCCTCCCCCTATGCTCTTAGCAATGCCGACTGATCCTCAATAGATAGTTTAGGAAAATTTAGCTCAAGGAAACCATAAATTGCTAAACAAAAAAATAAAAATAATATTCATCTGAAAACAGATATTGGCCAAATAGAGAAGGTAAAAAAATTCAAATATTTAGGAGAAATAATCCAAGAAAATGGTGAGGAAAAATCTGCAATAGAGTAAAAATTGCATAAAATGGAGAGAGTATATGGTATTACCAAAGACCTTTACAATAAAAAATGCCTATCCAAAAATGTAAAAATATGACATTACAACACAACAGTGAAGCCATAATGCCTATATGCAAGTGAATGTCTGGCATTGAACTATAATTAGGATAAATTAGGAATACTGGAAAAGCGAATCATGAGGAAAATTTTAGGCCCACAAAACACAGTAGAACGTTGGAAGTTACGAAGTAATGTTGAAATATATCAGATGTAATGAGAAAAAGAAGATTGATGTTTTATGGTCACTTATATCGAATGCCTGATAGTAGATCGACAAGTAAGATTTTCAGATATCTGTGGGGTAAGAAATCAACAAGAAGCTGGGTCAATGAAGTAAAAAGGGATTAAGAAGAAAACGATATAAAAATAGAAGAAATGAATAATAGAGAAGACTTTCGGGTAAGTATTGAAAATGGAGGGATTCCAAGGCAGGAAAGTGAAAAGTACTAGTACAAAATGGCCTGAGGACAGAAAGAGGAAACATGGTGAACAGATGAAGGCATACTTGAAAAAAAGAAAAGAACAAGGGAGAAAGAATTGAAATTGGCACGTGGTCCTCTGCTGGCCCATTCGAAAATAAATAAATAAATAAATCGACCCTAGTTTAGTTTGAACACGATATCTAATACGATTTACGATGGTAAATTTTGTATTTTTTTTTTTCAATGTTTTTAAAATCTTCACTAGTAATTTATTTTTTTTATTTATTTTTTTTTTTTTTATTGATTGCTTTAAAGTATAAACTTTATGGCAATTGAGTTAGCCAATAACAATAATAATTACATAATAGTAAATAAACAATAAATACAAATAGAAAAAAGTTTTACATTTTATATAATTAGTACTGACAGAAAAAGTATTTCTTCAAATTACCATATAATGATTTATACGAACAAAAGATTTTTTCTTTTTTTTTTTTTTTTCTTACAAGCTATAATGATATATACAAACAAAGAAAAAATAAAATAAAAATAAAACATACATTTTTACAATTTATAATAATTGATATTGATTATAGTCTAGGGTGACAGAAGTTGTAGCAGCAATTGCAATAGAATCCAATATTTTATTTAGTTAATGCAAAAGAAATAAATCAATTACTTTTTGCTAGCGTTTAAAACATTTAAAATAAATAGGAAGACGTTATTTATCTTTTCAATGCTATTGTAGGATAAAATATTTTCCAAAGATAGACTATCATCTGTTTGAACTATATAGTCTTTTAGGTATTTTTTTCGAAAATTATTGTGTCTTTGGCACTCTAACAACAGATGTTTACAGCTATTTATGATGAATAAGCTACAATCTACACATTTTTCATTAGCTTTAATTTGTAAACTGTTATTTTTTAAAAAATATTTTCAAGTAGTCACATTTGGCTATTCTCAGTTGGCTAACGGTTCTTATTTTGGTTATATTAATGTTATATTTTAAATAATCTTCCGGCTGAGGGTTATTAAAATTTGAAATTTTCATAAATAAAGGGTTATACCTTGTATTTAAAGTACGATCAATGTCTGTTGATAATAAATGATTAGTGACTTTTTCTATTATGTTATTTTTATTAGATAATAATTTTTGTGGATTGAAAAAATCTTGAAAGTGTTCTGGGATACTGCCGTTAATGGTTAATTGTTTAATTTGAGATACCCAGTTATAATGAAAATCTGGTTTATTGGTATGTAAATCTAAAAGTCTTTCGAGGCAGATACGGGGTAGCCGATTTTCTGGTAATGCTATGATTTTAATTGAAAAATTTATTATTTTTTTTAGTACTGGGATGAATAACGGATTCCGTCCTGTTTCTAATCTTACAATATAATTTGGTGTGCATTTGGGCCAGAAATATAGTGTTTTTAGAAATTTAAGTTGAATATTTTCGATAGTTTCCAGGTAGTTTAAACTCCAGATCTGAGCTGCATACAGAAGTGTTGATGAGACCATAGCATCAAAAAGAACCATTTTTGATTCCCAGGAATCACTTTTACCCTTTATAAGTATTGCTTTTACTTTTGCACTTGCAATAGTTGCTTTTTGTACAAAGTGATCAGCTGCTTTTGCAAACTTTCCTGTTGAGGTAAATGGTACTCCTAGATAATTATAAGCCTTTTTTATTTGTAGTTGATTTTCTTTCCAGTAGAATGGTTTTATTTTTTTTTGTTTTAGGGGATTTGTGAAAAACTACTATATTGCTTTTATCTGGGTTTAGGAATAACGAATTTTTATCACAGTATGTTTCTAGTATTTTCAACTTCTTCTGAGTACTTTGCCATGAATTACTTAAAAGGACAATGTCGTCAGCAAATAGGAGCATTATAACCTCTTTGTTTTTATTAATGGAAATCCCAGTCGCCTCGTTACTTTGGAAATATAATAAAATATCTGAAAGAAATAGAATGAAGAGTACTGGGCTTAGGCTTTCACCCTGAAGAAGACCTGAGCTAATATTGATGTTTTCAGAAACTTCGTTGCCAACTTTTATATGCATGCTTGCATTATCATATAACATTTTCATTACTCTGATAATTTTTCCACTCAGTCCCACATCAAACAATTTCTGCCATAGTAAATTATGGTTTATAGAATCAAACGCCTTTTTAAAATCTGCAAATATAGCATATACGTAGCTTCCTTTAGCGCGCAAATTAATATTTATTAGTGAAGAAAGTGTGAAAATGTGTTCTTCGCATCCTCTTCCTTCTCTAAAACCTGCTTGTTCTTCAGGAATTAATTTTTTCCATCTCCGCCCATCTCATAATTCTTTGTGACAGCATAGCTGTAAACAGTTTCGTAGCATTGTTTATCAAAGAGATGCCGCGATAGTTTGTTAAATCCTTCTTGTCCCCTTTCTTGTGGACTAGATGTAATTTTGATATAGACCATAGAGACGGGGGTTTCTCAGTGTCCATGACCATGTTATAGAGGTTTAGGAGGTAGTGTTCCCATTCAGGAGTTAAATTTTTAAAAACTTCATAGTGATATTATCAAATCCAGGAGACTTATTTTTTTTTGATTTTTTGATACAATATTGTAATTCCTCTAATGAAAAAGGGATATCTAGGAGTGGATGGGTAACAGAAAAGAAAAGAAATTATAGTAATTTATTATAAGAAGAATCTATCTGCAAAAACTATGCATACATCGATTGTTTTTATCGATAAAATATGTAAGATAATATTTTTAAAATAAGGAGTAAAAGGTATAAAAACAGGCACTGGTGTAGATATGGGCATCTCCCTCTACTGACTGAGGAAGATATTGAAGACTGGCGGCGAGGACTGTCTGTCTATCTATCCATTAGCTATTGTAAGATAGCAGTGAACAGTTGGAACCGTTCTATTAACTAGTGTGGATGCAACATGAGTTATTCTTCAAATTGCTGTTCATTTTGGAGTGTAACTTATTGAGGGACATGTGAAATCGTTTTCGTTTCATGTTTTTAAGTTTATTTAAAAACAATTTCACAGTGATATCTGGAAACTGGAGATCTCAAGCTACTTTTTCAAGCACGCATGATATTAGGTTACCTTTGATAGTGGTTATCTTTCTTAGGTGAAGTTTGTGTAAATATGGGCACCCTTGGTTGGTGTAAATATAGAGCAGAAAATTAGTCAAGAGAAGCGCGTGAAATCCTTTAGGTAGTGATATTTTTGATCATTATTAGTTTTAAAATCGCTATTGTTTTACTGTTTATCATAAATAAATGTATTATCTATTCGTATTAGTTTGTTATATTATTAAGTGTAGATTTTAATTTCATATTAATTATATTAGTGGAATTTTAACGAAGTTAAAAATTACTGCTATTAGTGAAAATATCACTAACGAAATAATGTATTCTAAATGCATCCAACAGTAGAATATTGCTATCAATAAACAAATAAAGCTTCATTTATTTTAAAATTATTTAAGTTCGTTTCTTATGAAAGCGAGCGAAGCCGCGATGGTGGATGCTAGTTATATATATATATATATATATATATATATATATATATATATATATATATTACATTCATTCCTTTGTTTTGTAAAACTAGATATTTATTCAAATAGGTACGTGTTATTTACAAAATATAAGAGGATAATGTAGTAAATTAAATTAAGTAGCACTAAATCTAATGTGTAAAAGTGTTACAAAACTTAAGAACATTAATTTGTACATGGATTTGGTGTTTTATATATTTTTATTTGTTTTATCAATTTAATTTAAGTTGTTTAATTATTTCAATAAAACATATCGATCTAAAAATAAATATGAGAAAGTATATCATAGGTTTCATATTTTCTTATTTTTACTTCCCTTGAGAAAACATAGCAGAAACTAACATCATAACTTTCAACAAGGATTCTGTCTTATATTATATAATCCCTTGTAACATGGAGAATGGTCGATGTGAAAATAATCACTGATTAAGAGGTAAATGACATATTATATAACTGTAAAACTATTGGTGTAATGTTATAGATTAATGTATTCTTAAACATTTTTAGAAGCCTGATGTGTGAAATAAATACTTAAGGATTCTGTCTTTTAAATATTTATAATTTGTTATTTACACTTCCCACACATCACAAAGGTTATCAAGAACTAACATTACTGGTGGTTTAGCATTATATTAATTTTCATTTAATATAAAATTAATTCAAAATGGATTTAGTGTCTTATATCTTGACATTTTCTTATTTCCACATCATTATTTTCTTATTTCACATTTTAATATCATAAGGTAAACAGGTTAATATTACTTTGAACAGGGAATTAAAGTTTCTCCGTAAATAAATGAGAATAACCTTTCCCCTCGAAAAGTAGCCACTAAAACACCGAAATAAATCGGAAGAAGGTAAGAATCGATAAAAGGTATTCTCGGCGCGCGTAGGAGCTGCCTCCTTTTAACCCGACCGTGACCAAAATCGTAATCTACATAACAATTCCACTTGTTTTCTTATATTTTTAAGTATGTATTCAGCATGCGTATTAATGTCTACTATCTATGACTAAACCTAAGTATTTAAAAGATTCTACCCATTCTGAAATAAATTAAACTAAGCAATTCATTTCAGTGTGTGCTCATTTTTTGGGGTGGACCTCCGAGCGTGCTCTCATAATAAAAAGTGTCGCGCACGCCTATCGTTTATTATGGTAAAGTTAGGATAATAATTGTAACGGATGTTTGAAGGGGTTAGTAACAATACAAAGTTTTGAGTAATTCATGTTAATAGCCATTAAACGATTTATTTACACACAGACCGAGACCTTTTTTAACTCAACAATAAACTCAGACAATCCCATAATACAAGCAATAGGAAATTATAACAAGCCAACCTTAAGATGATACGTACACAAACGTGTCATACACATACTACTAGAATGAAATTTACTTGATAAGACGTTCTTTGAAATAAATAGTTTTAGTTAAATTTTAATTTAACAAATCAAAGTATTGTAATTTTAATTTATTTATTTTGACTTTATTTTATTATTATTATTTTATTTTTATTTATTTATTTGAGAGTTTTGTGAGGGTAGTAAATTTATCTATATTTTTTAATATAGCTTTTCTCTATAAAGGAGGGCTATCATTTTTTCAATTATTTTTTTGTCGTTGCCCAGCGCCTTTGAGATGTTTCGAGGTATTCCAGATTCCGTTAGCTTTTTGGTTTAGTATGGGCATTCAGTAAACTTATGGTTTATTGATAAAACATTGCCACACATTTCACAATTGGGAGGAGCCTCTTTGGTTATAAGGTTTATTTATTTTTTTTTTAGTAGGTTTTTTTTGTAAGTTTTTCCTACAGTTCTAAAGAAATGTATTCTCAGTTTTACTTTGTTACTAAACAGAAATTATAGTGTGAATTGTTTTAATTACCAAAACATCTATTATAAAAATATGTTACAAAATTGTGAATTGTTAAATTCCGTGAAAAAAAGCTCTAATAATAAGATATATATGTGTGTTAAAAGTTTTTTTTTTTTTTTTAATACACTTTCCTTTAGCAGGAAATGTTTCATAGCCCTTTTATCTTCTTCACATCTCTTTTTCTAGTTGTTTGAAACATTCAGAGTTTGCTACTCAAAACTTCTGCGCATGAATCCTTTATCCCATGAACTAGATTATATATACATTTTTTTTAAATGTGACATAACCCCTTCATTCACCAAACCTTTTATTTATGAAATTAAGTCACTGCGTTAAATTGGAAACCCTAGTATTGTGCAAAGTACTACAAATAAATATTTGTGTAGTGTATAACCGTTATATTTTAATTACATTATGAATTTCTAGTCTTTTCGCATATTATATTTAAGTTAACAACTTTCAACAATTTCAGCATTTTTTATTTGATAAGGTCGTTGTTGTGTAATAAATTTTGTGAAGAGGAAATTGAGGAAAAGGTAGTTTCTGGGAAATTTTCAATGACGTAATTGAGGACTGACCATTTTCTGATTATTTGTTGTCTTACATTATTTCGTCCACTAAATGATTTCGAAGGCTAGCAATCAGTTAAGGGCTTAAAGGACATCAGATATTAAGTTTTATAAAATTTCTTTATTCTAACTGACAGATTCCAGTGTGACAAGGTAAAATAAACCCCAAAAGGGCCAGTTTAGCTACATCACTGTAGTTTTTCGCAATTCGCAAAGGGATAAATATGGTATAAGACGAAAAATATCACAAATATGAGACTTAATGACATACATAAACAGGTTCGTTTTGTGACATATAATAGACAATATAATACAATATAGAATTAAAATACAGAATAAAAAATATAAACTAGAACTCTCACCATATGAATGATTGAGAAGACGCCTCTTTGGACCATCCGTGCTTTGTTTAAGGCTTTCGTGCTTGTGCCCTATCGTTGTATTCCTCCTGCCTCGGTGACGCTTCTTAATTATTTAATGCCTTGATGAAATCTCTACCCATCTCTTCACAAACTGCACCCAGATTTTCAAAAATGTATCCTAAAAGTGCATTTTGGTTCTGCGGTATTACTTAACAATAGACTTGAAAAGACGATCCTTCTTTATCCTGAAAGTTGATTACATCTTTTAAGGCATCTAGGCTTTTTTTTGGCTACTTCAACTATTTTTCAAAATTTCTATCTTTACTAACAATAAGTATTCTAATGTCCGGGCCCGTAAAGGTACCCTCTTTTGGTTATGAGGTTGACAGAACTAGAAATTTGCTGCTAATATACTGGAAACATTTACCATCTTATGGTGAGGCTTTCTCAAACTGCTTTACCAAGCCTAATTTTAGCTTTAAAGGCGGAAAAAGAGCTTTTTTAGACTCAATAAGATGTTTTAAGAGAACATTATTTACTCCGGGTTCAAATGAAAAGTCTTTGTGGCTGTGCTTTCTTTCTGTAATGATTTTTCTTGTCTCTTCTATCCCGGACTCATTAAAAACATGGAAATTTTGTGTATCCACCTTAATGTACAAGGATCATAGATATTTTTACGGTCAGAGGGAGCAAACCGGGCAACCAAAGGCCATTCCAGGCGCTGGATAAATTCCTCATCCATTGAAGTAGATTGTATTTTACTTATAAATGTTACATAACCCCTCCATCCAACAAACCCTTAAATGATTAAAAAAATATAATGCAAAATATATTATATAAAATATTATGTGTGCAGACTTATTTATATTTTGAAGGGTTTGATGGATGAAGGGGTTATGTAACAAATTTTTTTTTTAAATATTTTCCTTTAGCAGAAAACTGTTGTATAGCTCCTTTATCTGATCCATGTCCCTTTTTCTCTGTTTTTATGAACTTTCTCTAAAAGTTTATAATTCTTAAATTCATTTAATCATTCACGTACAGGCATCAGGCATACATTTATAAAACCCCTTTTAGATTATTTAAGCAAATGAGCTTAAATCTTGGTGTTTGAACTGTGGACATCTTGGTTCTCCCCTTCTTTATAAGGGGGGCTTCGGTAATCAATATTGGAGTTTAAACTCTGGCGGTCTGTTGAAAGAGTCCCTCAACTTCTCTTTGATCTCAGGAGACACTCAAGGAAAGTGCCTGCGACCGGCGTCTTTGAACCCGCCCGAACCGTTAACTGGCGATCCAGATATTCGAGATCACAGATCAAGGAAAGAAGTATTCCAGACTTTATTTTTTTCGAAAATATCTTGAACGGTTGTCCAATCAAACATATGTAATTTTCTGTTATCGACTGAATATCGCAACACCATATCCCTATTCTAATGAGAACCCGTATTTTTCATGTAAAGGATTTTTTTTTTCGTTTCATGAATAATAATATAAGATTATATCAGATTATGAGATTATTATACGGAAAATTAAAACCTTTGAATTTAAAAAAAGAATAAAGAAATTTTAATTTTAAACTGTTTAATAGAAAAATGTGTAATCCGTATGTTTGATCCGTAATGGTTAATTTTCCTATAGGTTTAGGAACCACCGTTTTCCGGAGAATAATTCAATTTATAAAGATCCTCTTAAATTTTCATATCAAAAATATTTCTAAGAACAAAACTGTAAAATTATTGTTATTATTAGGTTTTTTAATACGTATAGATTTTGCCAAATATGTTTTTTCAGATAAAAATCCTTGTTTTTTTTTTTTTTTTTTTTTTTTGTTTAAATGATAAAAGATTATTGTTAACGATTGTAATCACGCTGATTAAAGTACCTTATCGATTTTACAGTAGGTAAAATTATAGTCATGCCTGGATTCAGCTGAAAATATAGTTCGAACAATCTGTAGCATCGAACAATAGCAATAATTGTGATTTTGGCTGTAATTTTAAGCTAGAAGACGTTTCGTTTTGCAATAAAAACGTCGCCATGTAATAGGACTAATTTTGTAATTTATTTACGAAACCCTATTTACAGATTTATTATTATTATTTTTTTTTTTTTTTTTTTTGTTTAGACGATCAGTATACTGGCCTATTTAAGATTTTTAAAACTATTTAAAAGAACAATTTACAACTAATGATATTTAAATCGGATTTTCATAGATACGAAAAATAAAATAAAAAATATTGTTAACAACTGACACCATATACTGACTGCTTACTATACAAGAGGGACATCATAATAAAAATCGATTTACTATGTATATCGATATGTTATTTGGTAATATTTTGTCATTTCCGACAGATTTGATAGGAGAATCCGTCTATGGCTCAAAGTAAATGTAAATGTAATTGCAGCAACTAAAGAAATATCAATAAATAAATAAATATTAGTCCAGTGACTCAATGTAACGAGTAAATTAAGTTTTACGGTAGGTCTCTTGGCCATCTTCTTTTCAGACATCTCGGATTATCGGGTTTGGAGTTTACTATGAAAGAAGAGGTATCTATTTAAGGCCAGATCAGCAGCGAATGGAACACCAAGATCTTTATGGATAAGTGTGTTTAAGACATAATAAGAAGCATCGAGGATTTTACGAAAGATTTTGGATTGTAAGGATTGGATACGAGAAGAATTTAAATGTTTAGTGGAACTCCAAATCGCAACTCCATATGTCCAAATGGGTCTAATTACTGTCATGTAAATAAGTATTTGTAATTTATTGGGAGCTTTGAACGCTTATGATGTAAATGTTGGAGCAGTAAATAACGACGAGCAGTTTCTTGATTTTTAAGTCTGGTATGTAACAAGTAAATTAATCAGATATTTTTTACGTTTCCTCCTAAATGTTTTGTCAAATGGTTATTTTTATCATTATACCCATTAATGATTGTAAGTAGCTAAAAAACAAACAAAAACATTTTACAAAAGTTATCATTTAGCTGATAGAAGTATAACATATACTATAAATTCGTTATAGAGTGATAAATGTTCGTTAAAAATTATAAAAACATTTTTTTTTTTTTTGTCAATTTAATCCTTCGAACTAGAACTATCTGGTACCCAAATCAATATCAGAGACGAACTTTATCAATTTTGTAGCTTAAATCTGGCTCTGGGGGCACTAAGCTACAATAGCTGGAAGGGCAAGCTTCGCCTTTGATATCATTATTCAAATAGGCCCCAGTGGGGGATTAACAAGGCAGGGACTACCGGGCTCTCCAGTGGTCGCTTAACTGCTTCTCCTTATTCCCCAAGTTCAAGTAATTGCGATATGGCTTTGAATTAACCGCCTCTAGTGCTTCTCGGTATCGTATCATTTGGATACTTTACAAACATAAGAAGGATCATAAAATTAATGCTCATAATAATAAAATATAATTTAATTAATTAAATTACCTTATCAGCAAGGATGTGAATTATGTACAGTAAAAATTAAAAAATATTCGCACATATATATACAAGTACATATTGGATAAAATATGCAATTAAATACCGAAAATATGCAACTATCTACAACATTTAGAAAAATAAAAAAATTGCCATAAATACTTATACATAAGCATAAACTCAAGTTAAAAGTAACTAATTTTTTCAAAAGGAAAACAATGGGAAAATACGATTCAACAAAAAGATAAGGCATTAATAAAGAAAACACATTATAAAATTTAAAGTGGCTAAATATATGGAAGGGTATGTCAGCTAGAGGTCGAGTACAATAAAGATCAGTATCGAGTGCCAGTGGCAATTGGAATAACAATTATTTTTTTTCAAATTTGGACTTATATTCCATTAATCCATTCGATATTCCATTAATCCCTGTTGAACGGACCCGCTACCTAGGACTCCAGTTGGACAAACGTCTTACTTGGAATCCCCATACAAGACTAAAACGACAAGAAACTGCTCGTCGTTACAGACTACTTCAACATTTACTAGACAAACGATCAAAGCTTCCAATTAATTACAAAAGACTCATTTACATGACTGTGATTAGCCCAATTTGGACGTACGGAGTTGAACTTTGGGGCTCCACTAAACTATCCAATTCATCTCGTATCCAATCCTTGCAATCCAAAATCCTTCGAAAAATCCTCAATGCTCCTTACTTTGTCACTAATAAACTTATCCATAAAGATCTTAATGTTCCTTATGTTACTGGTTTAGCCCAGACCAGATACCTATCCTTCCATAGTAAGCTCCAAAACCACTCCAATCCACTAGTCTCCCAACTTGCTTCCCACTCCATTCCTGATAATCATCCGAGGCGTCTGAAAAGAAAATGGCTTAGTGACCTTTTAGTGTAGATTTTTATTGAAGTGCTACTACTGAGTAGTTCTTCACAAGTTATTTACATGGCATTGTATTGAGTATCAACACATTTACTTGATGTATATGTTTTTTAAATATCAATAAATGAGAAAAAATTTTTTTTTTTTTGATTTTCTGTCTTTATTTTATTTGTGCTTTACTTTAAAAACCGTTTAGTGGTTGATAAAACTTTATCAAAACAAACACAATAGAAAAAGTTCCCGTCATCAAGTCTCAATTCAGAGCTCAGATACATACTTTTCAAAAAGGATCATTCGTCATTGCAGCAATGATTTTCAGCATTTTAGGAGTACACAAATAAAAAGTTAACGAACTATATGTCTTGGTAGACACTGTTAGAGGTACTGGGTATTGATTGTAGGAAGAAGGGAAATATATAAATATAGAAAGGAAATTATACAGCTATTTTTCCGCTTTTTTTCAGGAATAAATATTTTTTGTGTTCGTTGTGTACATTCCTTCTTTACTGAAAGGTGAAAGATTCATTTACTTTGGAGGAAGACTAAAGGTTAATTATTTTTAAAACCCAAAGAAGATAAATGACCTGGAGCTGAATAGTTTTATTTTTTTAATTTTAGTTTGTTTTGCCTAATTGTATGTGTTCCCATTTATTATAAAGAATTCTTCATTTTTTTTTTTTTTTATTACCTTCGGATGGTATTTATTATACAAAATAGCTGACCCGGCGAACTTCATACTCCTATTAGTCATGAATGTCATGTTATCTTTGAAATGAAATGATATGGAATAAAATAGCCTTTTAACATTTACACAAAAAATGTATACCTGATTCAAACAAATAATTATTCAATATATAAATAGGGGGAAAGGAAAAAAATATTGACTTTTTGTTTTAAGTTTTTCTATAAACATATTTTCCATATCATGTTAACTTTAACTTAACTTAATTTATTACTTTTAAACATAAGTAGATGACCCGACAGAAGTGGTCCTTTAAATATTCAATTATGCACTTTTTTTTTAGAAAATCCTATAATTACTCTGAAAATACCAATTGCACCGAAATATATGATTTAATGCCATATTAAGAAGCACAACTTAACAGATTTTTCACAACGCAGATATAAAAAAACCTACTTAGAAGGCTAAGAGATACCTCGTTATTAGATAATTTGACTAATCCACATTTCTTTACAAGTTGCGAAATATTTCAGGTTTCTAAAATTGTACAAGCACATTAATATTACATAATTACACTTGATTAATTCTACAACCATCAATATAATTCATTATTTACTTCATTTGCTGTGGTTTATAGGTCCATATTAACACTTACTCTATTGAACAATGTTCAACATTTGTTTATGGTTTACACTTATTAAAACTATTTAAATCAGTGATTATATTAACCTATTAATAATTTCCATTTCTTATGTTTTGTTACTAATATTCATTTTTAATTAAATTATTTTAAATTGTATTTTATTTTATTCATTTATATATTAAATTTTAAACACAATTTGCTTTAATTTTAATTTGTTTATTATATTTGCGTGATTGGTTCCTAATTTTTTTTTTATATCTGTTTTATAATTGAGCAATTTATCTATTGTTTTGTTAATGTATATTGCCTCTAATAATTCTCTATTATGTCTTTTACGCTCATAATTTAAAATTATGGTGTTTTCGAAATCAATTCGTCTTAATTGTTGAGCGTGTTCGCATAGGACAGTTTTTTTTTTTTATTATTATCCTTTTTTTTAATTCTATTACAGTCATATTTATGTTGATTTATTTTTTGTATTAAGTTTTACTTTGTTTAACCTATGTAATGTTTCTCACAATTTTCGCTATTTATTTTATACATGAGGCCTTCTTGATTGCATTTCTCTGTTATATCTTCATTACGTTTTATTATATTTTACTAATAATTTACTAATTATTCGTCTAGTTAACTGTTTTACTCTATCATAATTTTTATTGTATATGGTGATTGTTGAGTTCTATCTATTGTATTATCTTTCATACTTATTTTCCTTATTTCTTCTGTATTTTTTTTGTCACTAGAATAAAAGTCTGTGATTTTCCTTTGTCCGTCTATTGTAACAAAATTATATTTTTTATTTATCTATACCTACATAGTCCCTAAGTTAAACATTCTGTTTTATTTTGAAACCTATTTGTGATATGTTTTTGAAATAGAGAAGAGGGAGTGGTTGAGCCAATACTGTAAATTGGAAATACAGAAAGGTATTTCGGTGGCGTAGCGTTCCATGATCAATAACATTTCTCCGCTCCCTATAAAAACGAATTGCTATAACCGACTACGGCAAAGTGATAACTCATTCCAAAGAGATAGGTCAGGTTGAAATAGGGTCCTCCTTGGACAATCTTGTCGCTCCCTCATTGGTAGCATCAAGAAGGAGTGCTCTGCCCCCCACCAATGGACATGATTTATTCCTTCTGCCGATATTCCGTCATCACAAATAACGCCTGTCAGTTTTTTCTTCAGCTCTAGAAAATTTATCGCGGGATGAATTGAGTTTTCTGGGGATTTATGATTCCTTCGGGGTCCCCTTCTTTACCGCCCTTCAAAGTCTCCCTTGACGTCTTACTATATGTGCACGGCCATTTTCCTTTATCTCGTTATATCTATCCATCGCCCTTGCTTTCGATAATCGGATTCCATTTATGAGATAGTAAATTTTTAAAAAAGCAAAATTGTCTAAACGAAAACAAGATGAATATGATTGTATGGATTACTGAAATTCTGTAAGGAAAAAAAAAATTAACGAACGGGTTAATATAATTACTCGTAATAACGGGCTAAATTGGTATGGCACTGGAAAATTAAGCTCCCTGGCCCGAGTTGAGCCAGAAATTTTATAACCTTTTTTATTAGACGTGTCTAGAGACCCTCTTGGGGTACATCCATCCTCTATCAAATGAGTACCCTTAATTTGAGAGAAAAACCTGCTTGAGCGTGATTTCGGCTAAATCTCCTTCTTTTACAACTGTTGGTCTCGTAACAGTACCTACATCCTTAGTTAAGTTCTGAACCCAAGAGCTTTCATGTTTTTTTGTTTTTTATCACGTCATTGGTTAGGCTTCTTTGCGAATCTTAATTTTCCTGTATGTGTCTCTACCCTGACAGTCGGCATCTGAAATGTTAAGGCTCTTTAATTTTTCTCTTCTTTGCTTCGGGTATCCTCCCATGGTTTTGTAACTAAAATTTTTGTTAAATATCTTTTTGCTCAATCTCTCCTCCATCATCCTTTTCATGTTCCCATAGAATATCACCCTTCTGATTCTTATCACGGTTTCCAGGTCTTTGATTTATTTGTAGATCCCGTCGTTAGATCTTCGGCTGTTACCTTCCTGTGTTTTCCTGGACCCACAGATTTTACTTAAGATCCTCCTTTCTTTTCTTAGCAGCTTTTCCAAGTTGGGTAGGCATATAGTCTCCATCCCATACAAAATCACATACTTTATCACAATGCTGTAATGCCTTAACCTTGCATTTATAGGTTTTATTGGTACGCAATTTTTTTTTTAATTTTAATTTTTTTTTTTACTAATTTAAAAACAAAACTAATTTCTAAAAAGTTCACAAAACTCGATATGACGAAAAGCAATACCAAAATATCTAATACTAGCTGAAAGTACCCTGCTCCCCTACGGTTTAATATCATTAGGATTAAGGACAACTTAAATTAGTAAAAGTTAAGCTTAACGTTGATAATTATTATTACTTAAATAAACCTAAAGAATTCCATTCTTGGAAAAATTTCAATAAGTAAATTTGACAATTTGCAAAAGTTAATTTTATATTATTTTGATAGTCATCCAGTGAAGCTTCGAGGCATCACTACCATCTTACCCAGCTTTGATACCAGACCATCAACTTTTCTTATGGCATATTTATATTAAATATATTTATAAACAGTTGAGTTCTATTTAATAGAAACCATAGAGTCATCTGAAATAAGAAAAAGGTATATTCTAGGTTCAAGGAATAAAATTCAGAAAATCTAGGGACTACTTGTAAAATACAACTTGGGCCTGGTTGAGAAAAGCCGATTATCTTGTGACCGGAAAACTGAAGGAAAGGTAGCTGGGGACGAAACTACTGGTGAAGCAATGTTGGTGGGTTGCTCGTAAGGAATACGTACATCGAACTGGCCTTACATGTCACCACCACAGAACATAAGTCATCTAATCTCCTCTTTAAAATAAGTCTTTTAATAGCTTCTCGTCACGAAACAACTCAAACTTGTAAGGGTCCACCTCTGCAGCCACCATGAGTTCACAGAAACTACCATATTATAAGGTTTCGACATCGACCGTACTTTTGTTTGTTTACAACTATAAGGAACCTAATTTGTGGTCAAAGTGTGCGGCTTGAACATCTAACCTATTTTTTAACTTAGCTTATCTCCAAATACCATATGACAATTAATCTATTATTATTCACCCAATAAAAATTGTAATCGCATATTTCGCGAAATAGCCGCGATCCAAGCCGATTTTTTAAAATTCCTTTCTCAGCGAGCACCTACGGCCCTAGAGGAAGCTACATATCGAATTTCATTCCAATCCGTTCGGTGGTTTTTGAGATTTCGTGTTAAATGAGTGAGTGGTATTTGACAAATTTATAGTAGATAATCCAATCGTGGATATGAAATGACATAAAATGTTATGCATAAACTTATAAAAAAAGATCGAAAACAGCTTTAGTTTGATTAAAAATTAAAAGAAAGAAGCTATGAATAATATATGAAGGGCCAGGGGGAAAACACGGTAGTCCAATCTAGTCAATTTAAAGAAGTATGAAATTTGATGAATATTCTCTTCACCCCACATAATTATTTCCCTCTACACACAATTTCAAAACCAAAAAATATTTGAGGCATCTTCAAACTGCCCATTGTTTAGGGAAAAAACACTATAGTCCAGTACTTATTTGTTTGTGAACATTTAACTGAAAGGTACCTAGGTAAAATCATATTAGTCCAACCTAGCCAGTAAGTGGGAATAAGGATAGTATCCCCCCACCGACACTGTTTTATATTGTACTAATAAAGTAAAAACTTTTGATAGGTAGGGGGTAGTAGATAGGGTTTAGAGACTATCTCCAACTTTTCGACTAATATATAAGACATTGAATAAAACAACCAATATTAAAAGGATTAAACGGGAAGGAAATGTGTGCTGACAAAAATTAAATGGTCGGGAAGGAGTGTCCAAGAATACTCCTAAGCCGCTAGATATGATTAGTTCCTGGCAAAACTAGTACCCGCCAGGGCCTTTAGATTTGACACCCAGGACTTAAACGCCATTTCCCCCTAACTGTTTTTTTTTTATCGATTTTAAATTATTGAATTTATTTGGACTATATTTTTTTTTTGTCCGATATTACTATTTATAAAAATAAAGTAAACTTCCGATACTACGTATCAGGTGGTCACACCAATTTTAAATCAACAAGAAGTGGACTACCGCGGTTTTCCTCCTGGTCCTTCCTATAGTAAATAATCGTTTTTATAAACTGTAATAAATTTTTAAAAAATAACCAATGCAGAATAATAAAAGGATATATATAAATTTAACAAATCTGAATTTGACGAAACAAAGGATTTTTAAATTTTAATTATAATCCAATCCTGTAAACAAATCTTAAGTAAATTTTCGAAGATGTTAAAAATATAGCTTTGAGATATTCTAACAAACGATATTATATCAGAAATCGTTTTCGTTAAACACAATGTAACATTATAATAAATTTTGTATAACACATAAGAAAATAATTCGGAAACATGTAATAAATCTAATATTTGAGAACCAAGACAAATCAATACTTAAAATGCTCATACTATGTGTTAAAAAGCTACTTGGCTTCATAATGAAAATTCAAACAGATCTTCAGTAATAATCTCTTGGACCTCTGCTAATTTAAATTAAACGCAGAAAAATCGAAGAAGCTATTCTTAGCTCCCTACCCACAATCAAAGACTTCCTTCAACAATACCATTAGGAACCTTGGTATTGTTCTGTACCTCTCTCACTCAGCTTCCAAAGGGTTTTGACACAAATGAAGAAGCTGATAGAGGAGTGCTGAGATCTCTCGGGGGCTAGTTTCTCCCTCCATAATTGAATAAAATTACTTAAATTTCCATAAATGGAGGGACATGCTCCATGCAGGATCCCTAGGCTGGGTGTATATTGGTACTGTATATATCGCACACGTGTTTCAAAAATGACACAACTCAAAAATCTGCAATAAAATAATGTAAAGTCGCACAGTATTAAATGAAATATTGAAAGTGTAAATGAATTATCTTTTAATTCTTACCGCTAGGGAGATGTATCATGTGGGATTTTGAAGTTAATTCGATACATTTTCGACATTTCATAGAAGACTATTTAACTTGAATATGATGATAACTCGAAAATACAGATTTTTTCATTGTATAATTTTTTAAATACAGTTGTGATATATTATGATTGCAGTTTAAATTTGATTTCTATTTTTTCTAGATTATTGTTTATATATTTTTTTCATTTTATATATTGTATAGATACAGGATATTTATTTTTTTTTATTTATAATTCTTTCTTTTTTTTTTACTTATTGGCATGGATATGTGTTTTGGCAGGGGGTCAATCCTTTTTTGGTTTTAGATTTTTTTCACTCAAAAAAATGTAATATTTTGACACGTTCTAGCTCGGGTCGATAAATTGCCGATATTTTCCAGATAGGAAATTCCATGGAAAATATTTTTTGTGACATACATTTGTAACTAGGACCTACCGTTCAAGAGCTATATCGGTTTTAATGAAAAAAGTCACGTTCTGTATACATTTTGTGGGCGTTATGACTTTTTTTTCCAAGCTCTAGCTCTATTTGTGTTGCTTGGATCGAAAACTTTCCAAATTAAAAATTGAAATAATTTGATCCTTTTAATTCTAAATTGTTGAAAAGAATTAAAAAGTTGTGAAAGTTTTTGAAATGCAATAAAAAGTTGATTGATGTGACAAAAACTGAGGGGCTACACTTCCAGCAAACCTACCTTTTGACAAAGCACGGAAGTAAATTATAGATAGACATATGCATCATCAATTGTTTTCTCAGTCAGGGAGAAATTGGATTTTTTAATGAATCGATTAATTATTAATAGAATAATCCATATTAATTATTACTTTTAAGTGAGACAGATTCCAATATTTAAACAATAATGGGTGCTTTCCTTTTGAAAGGTATTGACCTGTACCACACGAACTCCTGAAAAGATCAAGTTTCGCTTATTACGAGTCCCATCATTTCCTTCCTTCGAATCCAAAATCGATTTCGTCATTTCCTTCCACAATCAGCCCGACAATAGTCTCTCCCCTCATATTCCCCCATTTGTAATATAGTAGAGTACAGTATAGAAGTCTCTCATAATGAAAATATGCAAGACTCAAGGAGAACTGTCGCTGGAGATTCATTTTAGGATTTGATGTATTTAACTTATTAAAAATATGGGCAAAAACTGATGAAAAACAGTGTTTTACTTTGTACAAGACACGACCCTTGTGAAACGAGTATTGGCGGGACCTGTGGAAGGTTAAATTTCCTTTTTTTTCATAAGTTTTAAACATTACGATAAGTACTTTTAATGGTCTCGATTAAACCAGTTTTCTGGTACCAAAGCTTATCTCCGATCTTACCTAAGTTAATTGGGTTCTTCCTGTATTCAGAAAATGTAAAGTTTACTACGTAAAATGGAGTCATTTTTTTAACCCTTCACACTCCTCCCTTTTCCGTCTCTTACAATATAAATGAAAAACTCTGCAAACAAAGTATATTAAGTTTCCTCTTTTGATAGTATCGTAGTTTTACTATATACTAAATAACCACGAAACCAAAAAATAAAAATAAATATAAATAAATAAAATGTAGTTATCTATTGACTACAGAGTATATAAGTACCGAACTAACTGATTGAGATGATATTTAATAATATTTTGAATTAAATATCTCAAGGTTCCACTTTCAGATCAAGGCCTCTTCACAAGCCCATGCCTTCAGTGTGAAATACAAATGATTTTTAAATTCTGATAAAGATTAAGCTGATAAATAGGGGATAGTCTGACTATATTTTTGTAAGGGGCTGCATCTTCTAATAATTTAGATACTATTTACTCATTATTCAAATCACCAGTAATTTTTAAACTCGGATACAATCTATGGTTTCGATTGCGTCTGATGCAACACTCTTTCGATATTTACATCCTTGTTATGCAAATAGAGATATCAATGTTGTTGCCGACTGATTTAGACCCAGTTAAAGTCAGAAACAGGTAAACATAGATAATAAATCCTTACAAGGGCCGTGGGATGAATATGCATGAGGGTGAAACCATTGAACGAGCTCCTTCGGTGGCATAGGCTTAGGAAACTTTTTGAATAAAATTTGAATTTAACGAACAGACATAAAAGGAGGAATCGATATCTGTGAATCTAGTTTTCTAATTCAACAACCGTAATATTTGCTCATTGGAATTCACACCTTGATGGCTTTATTCATTAGCCGTATTTGCGTATTTAATTGAGATCTGCGAAGGTAATATTTACCCTATACACTTTTTTTTTTTTTTTTTTTTTTTTTTTTTTTTTTTTTTTTTTTTTTTTTTTTTTTTTTTTTTTTTTTTTTTTTTTTTTTTTTTTTCTAACCACCGACTTCATTATAAATACATACAAACGAAATTAGGGTATTGGATCTTTTATTGCCTTTCGGCCTTTTAAGATTTATTTGTAGCTGTGCCATCTCTAGAGGGTCTCAGTCTGCAGGAGGCAATCCGTCTACATGTCGAGTGCGGAGGATACACTTTGCCGGCGATGATGGGTCATATCGGGTCAGTCCGTATGGTCTGAACCCCTTCCCTCGGCGAGTACGTACGCTAAGGGGATCATGCCTTGCCACCTCCCAGGCCTGGGAGGCGGGGCTATGTCCCTGAAGAGAGGGTTGGCACACTAGCTCAGCCCGTCAAAGAATTTGACTGATAAAGGCTGGGATCGTGGGCATCCTCAGCTCCTCGAGGATCCGGGTGTTTTTGGCCCTCTCAAGGCTGGTGCAGCGGACGATTCGCCGAAGGACGGTGTTCTGGAACGTCTGGAGGGCGCGTAGTGTAGTATCGTACAATGATGCAGCAGTGGAGCACCGTGGAGGAGGGCGGGTCTGATGATGGACTTATAAATCTGGAGTTTCAGCCTCAAGGATATCTGGGGTGAGGTAAGGAGGTGATGGAGGCGGTATGTCCGCGCCCGGGCCAGCTTGATTCTGCTTCTAACATGCGTCGAAAAGGTGAGGTGCCTGTCGATACTGACGCCAAGGTATACGATGGAGCTGGAGATGGTCTGTTCGATGCCATCCACTGTAAAACTCTTCGGCAGTTTTTGATATTTGCCGCGCTTACTGAAGGACATCACTATGGCGTCAGTCTTTCTAGAGTTCACCTTAATGCCGCATGTCTTCAGCGCCTCGACGATGGTGGAGGTCGCCCTCTCAGCCATCTTGAGGGCCCGGCCGGGGTTGAGGCTGGACGCGTAGACCGGGATGTCGTCAGCATATGCAGCCACTACCGCCTCAGGGTGCTTTATGGATACGACTGGTGCCTTGAAGATGTTGAACAAGATTGGGCCAGCACTGACCCTTGAGGTACACCACAGGTGGTGGGGACTGACGAAGACAGGCTCCCACCGACCCGCACAACGAATGATCTTCCGCTGAGGTAGCTTCCGATCAGTCGGCACAGGGCGACGGGAAACCGGAATTCCTCCAGTCGGTGCAGCAGCAAGGGGTGCGAGACGCAATCGAAGGCTTGAGTGCAATCCAGCGATATGAGCGCCGTGGGCTTGTTCCGATGCATCTGCTCGATGGTGTGAGCCTGGAGTTTGGCCAGATGATGTTCACACGCGACACCTCGCTGGAAGCCTGTTTGCTCTGGTGGAATAACATCTTCACGGCGGCAGTGGTCAAGGATGTGGTAGTAGATCAGCCGCTTGAACACCTTGCTGATGTGGGAGAGGAGGCTGATGGGACGATAATGCTCCGCAACATTCCCGGACCTCTTAGGTTTCAGGAGTGGTACCACCACAGCTTTCTTCCAGGCCACAGGGAAGTAGGCGATCCGGAGGCATGAGTTGAAGATGTTAAGCAGGAAGGCTATTATTATTACTTTATAATTCGCACATAAAGTGGTGATTGTATTCTTTCGGGGGTTTTCACCAACCGAAATTTTATAAGTTAAGCGTTTTTCTGAGTATTGCTGTTGTGTCCAAAAGTACTGCTTTTTGTGCATCTTCTAATTTTCCAAGTTTATTATATCCAATAAATTGTATTATTATACAATCATGTTGTATAAGTGTAATATACCAAGCAAATCACAGCCAATGTGCTCAAGATGCCACGTCCCTCTATTAATGTAGCGCATATTCAATACTATGTTTTTACATCCCACAGCAGGAACACCTCTCTTCAACAAGGAACTAGGCAAAATGCTCCAAAATAATCAACCAAATGTTCTGAAGTTCCTCAGGGATTGCAGTATCTTTAGTCTCGTGTAAGTAAATAAGAAACTGAAATAAGGTGCCTCTGGCCATGTTGCAGTACACGGAACCAAGGAATTAAAAAAAAAATAAACAAATAAATTAAGCACCTATCCTATGTCCTTATAATAAGGACACTGTTTTACAGATCTGCCAGGATCTGACGATTTTTTGAGGCCGAAGGACATCCTTGGCCACTCTCTCTATCCACAATTAGAATTAGCTTTTTCGTCCTTAAGGATTGCTGTTTTAACTGTTTTTTTAAGTTATCCGAAGGATAACTTCCTTCATTGTTGTCCTCTAGGATACTGTTTTAAAATATTTAACGGTTTTAAGATTGCGGACCTTGAATGATGAGTATAAATTGTATAAAAAGAAACATATTTGGTACGTTAGAAATCACATTGTTATTATTTACATCTTTCGAGAACAAACAATAATTATGTCATCCTTTTTGAGTTATTACTATTATTATTATTATTATTATTATTATTATTATTATTATTATTACCCTATACACAACAAAAAAAATAATATTTCATTAAGATCGTCAAATTATATTATATGAGTACAATCGATAAAACAAGATTTATTTATTTAGTGTGAAAATAAAAAAGATACAAATAAAAATACTGCGTAAAAGTAGACCAATGTGATTCAAGGAGAGAATGTTGCGAATAATATATAATAATAAATTTATAAGATTTATTTTTATAACTTCACAGTTCCCATATTTTCCGTGGCTCCATTATATATATTAATTGTTTCTAAATGTTATTTTATAGTACCTATACTAAGAAAATCACTTTCATTTTCTTTTCTTTTTTCTATTATTAGTAAGGTGCTTAATTTATTTGTTTATTTTTTTTTAATTCCTTGGTTCCGTGTACTGCAACATGGCCAGAGGCACCTTATTTCAGTTTCTTATTTACTTACACGAGACTAAAGATACTGCAATCCCTGAGGAACTTTAGAACATTTGGTTGATTATTTTGGAGCATTGTGCCTAGTTCCTTGTTGAAGAGAGGTGTTCCTGCTGTGGGATGTAAAAACATAGTATTGAATATGTGCTACATTAATAGAGGGACGTGGCATCTTGAGCACATTGGCTGTGATTTGCTTGGTATATTATACTTATACAACATGATTGTATAATAATACAATTTATATTCTTTCGTGCTGGGTCAATTATGTTTTTTATCACAAATATTTTACCTTATTTTAACGATTCTCAGTACCTCTCCCACCTGCGCATGAGGCAGACTAGCCATTCCCTATACAATCGAAAACAAAACTTTAAGAGCTATAAAGCAAGTTGGGTCAAATCCGAGCTTTAAATATGTCACCAGCTCTCCGACTAATCAACCCACCGACACTTAGTCTATCCACCTAGCCCTGGGTTTTCCCACTTGTGTTTATAATTTAAAATAAATATAAATTAGTTTTAAAATGGGATTTTATCCAACTGCTTTCACACTTGACGTTAGGTTATCTGAATAAATCTTCATAAGAATAAGCTTTGAAGTAGTGATTCAATGAAGGAATGACCCAAGACTATGGTATTGAGTAAAAATCAACATGCTCAGAGGCTGAATTACTATACAATGTGTGCCTAAAGTTTTGAAGGAGGTTTTCGATATAACGACACTTTTATTAAAGATAGAATAAATGAGAAATAGGGAGTGAGAAGGATGAAGCAGGAAATGCAACCGATTTCTCCATCACAAAATCAGTCAAATATGTCGTACCACTAAGTTAATGCTGTTTAAAAGAGTAATTCTGAGATCCAATCGTTAAAATGTTGAACCACAACGAAAAAAAAAACTGTAAATTTATTATATATAATAAATGAATTATCTTCATGATAAAAGCACTTAAACATTCTACAGATTAGCAGCTTGGTTATCAATGTTTATTTTCAAAAAACACACTAAAGAGAGAAATTTAAATTCGAAAGTAACGGAAACCCGTGTTAGTGTGAGCATTCCCTTTGGGATAATGTGTGGCCCGTAAATAATAAAAAAGTAAATGTAAACTTTTCGTAGTGAATACTGATAACAATATTTCATGAAAGATTTTTAAAAAAAACTATTTATTGATATTTACAACTGTGTACATTATATAAAAGTAAATTTGAAAAAAAATATTACAATGACATATAAATAAAATGTAAAGTAGCACGAGTAACACTTCAATAAAAGTTTTACATTAGAAGGTCTCTTGGTCATCTTCTTTTCTGACACCTCGGGGGATCTTCGGAAACCGAGTGAGAGGCAAGTTGGGAGACAAGTGGATTCGAGTGGGTATGGAGTTTACTATGAAATGATCGTTACCTGGTTTGAGTCAAATAAACAACATATGGAACAATTAAATCTTTATAGATAAGTTTGTGTGTTACATGATTAGGAGCAGTGAGGATTTTACGACTGATTTTGGATTGTAACGATTGGATAGAAGAAGCATTGAAAGGTTTAGTTGAACACCAAAGCTTAACTCCGTATGTCCAAATTGGTTTAATTGCAGTCATGTATATAAGTATTTGGTAATTTATTTGAACGCTCCGGAAACGACGAGAGGTTTCTTGTCTCTTGGTAAGATAAACGCGTTTCTTGGAATTCACATACAAGACTGTAACGACAGCAAACTACTCGTCATTTTAGATTCAACATTTCTATGAAAAATGTTCAATGATTTCGATTAATAAAAAAAGACTCATGTACATGGCTGAGATCAGGGCCGCCGAGAGCCAAACCGGGCCCCAGGGCAAATGCATAGTCCAGGCACTTAAAACCACCCACTCCCAACAGTAGTCACCTTAGCCTGGGCCCCAGAGATTTTGCCTCTCCCTGTCTGCGACCATGGCTGAGATAAAAGATTTGGACGTGCGGAGTGTTGCTTTGGTGTTCCATTTAACCTCTCCTTACAATCTCGTATCCAATCCTTACAGAACAAAATCCTTAATACTTCTTACTTTGCAATTTTTTGAGAGCTTTGAACGCTTTTTTACTAAATGGTTGAATAGTCAGAAAGACGACCTGTTTCTAGTCTTTTATGTTTGGTGTGATAAAAATTTTTTTATTATTTTTTTAATATACCATGATTGTTATCTGTATCAATAAATACCCCTAACAATTCATAATCCTTCGCATTTTTTTTTTTTTTGTATAACATTTCCAGATGGCAGGGGATCACCAATTAGGTTTCCCTCTCGCTAACACCCTGGAGAAGCGCCCTGGAATCCAGGTAGGTTACAAATCAGTATTATCGCCGAATAGGATCCAATAACCGGCTGGAGGCTCTTTAATTGCAGGAGAGTGCTCTCAATGAGGGGGGATTCAAAGGCGGCCGAGGCTAGGTTCGACGCTCCGGTCAAAGCCTTCCAGGTGTTCTCTAATTACTGCTTTATCATTCTAGGCTATCAGGCTTATTGGAATAGTTTATTATATTGCAGCAATATAAATCAGAAATAGGATTAGCAGTTTACAGAGAATAAGAAAAATAGTTCGTATACGCATATGGTCAAGATTTTTGACCTAAATTAGAAATTTTTCAATATAAGATCCTAAGTATTGCAGTAGACGCTACAGATTTATAAAAAAAAACAATCAAGGTCGATTATTGAGCTATTCATTTTGAAAATGGGGCGAATCCAGTTTTGTTATCGCGAGATATTAAACGTTTGCATTTCAATCTTTTCTTTTTTGTTTTAACTTTTTATTTGAATAATTACAAGATGCCTCACTCAAGGCCAATGAGTAATATAAATGACATAGGCTCATTAATACAATATGTACAATTATATAAAATAAAGTAAGAAAACTAAAATAAGCAGCCTCTAAATATACAAGAAATAAAATAGAATATAATCTACGATAATATAAAATAGATAATGATTGTTGAAACAAATAAAAAAAAAATTAAAAATAAGGAAGAAAAGAAAGAATCATAACTAAATTCATACTCTATATACAAAATTTACAAACATTCCGTGGAACACCCCGATCCAAGCCCTCCCCACAATTTGAAAGGCAAGCCGGGCTCAGAGGAGTAGCATTTAAATATTTCTAATTAGAAGGTATCTTGACAATCTTCTTTCCAGGTACATCAGAGGGTTTACTGGAATGGAATGAAAAGCAAGTTGTGGAACTAAAGGATCTGAATGATTGTGGAGCTATGAAAGGATATCTGGTTGAGTTAAGTCAGAAACGTAAGGTATATTAAGATATTTGTGAATAAGTTTGTTTATGACTAAGGAGCATTAAGGGTTTTTTCGAAGGATTTTGGATTGTAAGGATTGGATACAAGATGAACTGGGTGGTTTGGTGGAACCAACACTTAAAACAATTATAACACATAAAGCATAATTGAACAATAAAGTTGAACCGAATTTGTGTCCTTTTGTATTCTATTGTAGTTGTAATATATAGATAAGTTGTAATAAATTTTTATTATTATTTGGTACGGTAAGAATAGTGGTACGGTTTTGACTGAAAAAACTTACTGTGGCCAAAAACTATATTTTTCTTTTTTTTTTTTTTTTTTTTTTTTTTTTACAGCTTGTTAATAGGAACCCGCAACGAAATGTTTACTTTTAAATGGAAAGAGCAATGTATTACTTTCTAAATTGTTGCAAATATTTTTCGTCTCTAGATTTCAAATGATCACGTCTCTCGTTGTGAATGTTACTTATATTTTCTCTTTTAGGCACAGTTTGGCTTGAATAAAGATAAATTCGATTTTCTTCTCACAGAGACATAGCCCTTTAAGAATTTTTCACTGATGGTATAATAGACTTATATAAATTTCGATGGTTGATCGAAAGTTGATGTCAAGAATCGTTCTTGCCGTGGGGTAATTCCTCATCATCGACTACCATTTCTGTGCCAGCTTTTCAAAAGAGAAGCAATTAATACAATTCGGTGAAGCGATTTTTCATTTTTTAATTCAGAGTGTGTGACTGCTCATAATTGAACTGTTTATTTCGAAAGTGGTGGAAGTTCATCTTACATTTAATATTTAGATAGTTCTGTGGTCTTTAATTTAGAAAAAACTGTTTCAAGATGTTTTAAATGGTACTTTTTATATTTTCTGAATAAAATTATAATGTCATCCATTATACACTAGGAGTATTTGGGGACATTGGCGAGCATAGCGTTCATTGCTCTTGGAAGGCTGGGGGGAGCATTGCACAGACCAAATGGCATACGAAGAACTCATAATGACCGGAGTCTGTTGGAAAATGCTGTTTTTTCAATGAGTCTGGATCCATCTCAATTTGGTGGAAACCAGAGGCCAAATCAATGGTAGTAAAGACTTTTGAATTATTTAATTTATTTAATAGGTCTTCATATTGGGCACAGGGGAATCTATCTGGAATGGTTTCTTGCATTTATTTTCCGATAATCTATAACCATTCTAATCTTTTTTTGTGCCGCTTGCGTCCGCTTTTTTGGTACTATCCAAATTGGGCTGTTATAAGGGGAATTGCTTTCTCTTATTAGTCCATGTTTTAATAGTTTTTCTATTCTACATTTACAATCATTTTGAAAATGTTGCGGAAATCGATAATTTCTGGTAAAGATAGGTTTTGTCAGTTTTTAAACGGATGGAATGTTTTACTAAATTTGTGCTCTGCAAATGATCTTCCTCTGTTTTTAACAATTTCGGGATACTCATTAGGGTAATCAAATAATTTTTCTTTTATTTTCCTTATTCATGTGATCTGGCGAATGACCGTATATAATTCATTTGATTAGTAATTAAACTTTAAATTGTTATTATTTGATAGCTTACCGTCTTTAATTGTTACATTTTTCTTATCTTAAATTCGTTTACATTTTAATAATATGAATATCTGTTGTTAATTCCTCCATTCCTTTCATACATAACAATAGGTTGTTACTTATTACTAAATTTAAATATTTTAAACTGTAACTAATAATTCATTGGTCTAGTCCTAAAACACGGGCCGAGGTCTAATAGTATTGAAACCATTTACCTAACTCACTGCCGGTAGGAGATCGTTCTTGCCGTGGGGTAATTCCTCATCATCGACTACCATTTCTGTGCCAGCTTTTCAAAAGAGAAGCAATTAATACAATTCGGTGAAGCGATTTTTCATTTTTTAATTCAGAGTGTGTGACTGCTCATAATTGAACTGCTTATTTCGAAAGTGGTGGAAGTTCATCTTACATTTAATATTTTCAATTGAATTTCATCATGAATATTTTAAAGTGTGAATCCTGAATTAAATTCATTTGAATATTCCTTTTTCATACCTATGTATAAACTGAAAACGTTTAAACGAAAATATTTTCAACTAGAAAGTTATTTGTTTTGTTTCAAATTTTATTAAATAAATAAATATTTATAAAAATGTGAATAGTATTTGGTTTTTATTATTAAAAAAAGGGTGATACAACTTTAAAAATTCAAATTAATTGAACGATTACAATAATTATTAATTTTGAAAGTGAGGCAAGTCCATTTAGTTATAATGAAACTCTTACTTTTTTTAGCCAGCACTGTAAAATCTATTGCATTATAAACTCCATTGGAGATTTAGGATGTCCTTTCAACAAATTCAAAATATAAGTAAGTGTTCATAGAAATATTTTTAATATATGGTTGTACTGGATGATGTAAGTTTATAATGCAATAGAATTTACAGTGCTGGCTAAAAAAAGTAAGAGTTTCATTATAACTAAATAGATTTGCCTCACTTTCAAGTGTTGGTTAATTTACGTAACATTTTCCAGAATTATGGCTGTAAGTAAATTTATGAATTAGGTTCGTAAATAAATAAAATAACTGTTAATCGCCGAAAATTGCATAATCTTATGTAACCATTTAATTAAAAATCGTACAGATACTTTCATAATTTATAATTTATATAGGTCAGAAAATAAAACGACGTTTTCAGGAGCAGAAATTGAAAATTTCTCACTCAATCTAAAATATAATTTCTGTGCCAGAGAGGCAGAAGAAAACGGAATTTCATCCCTAAAAGATAGCGGTGAAGATATTAAAAAACCAGATAGAATTTCTTAACAGAGGAAGAAGTATAGAAGGCATTCAAGCCGAGTGGAGGGTGCTTGAGAAGCTGGATAGCAGACGGCCCGTACAAATATTCATCTTTATTGACCCACTTAGTGAACCAGCTGTAATCCATTCAATGCCATCTTTCTATAATATAGAAGGGTTTGTTTATTTAACGATTTTAAATTATAAATTTCTTTAAAATCTTATTCGCAACAGTAAAACATTATTTGTTTAACTGTAAATGTTGATTTCGGAAATTTAGAAATATCGTAATTCAATGTTATGTATATACGAATAAAACACGGTTTTGATAGGAGGGATATCATTTATATAAGTGGAGAAAAAATATTTTAAAAAATTTAATATTTAATAGTTATTTTTATCATATAATTATGCTATAATTTGTAAAAATTAAAATAAAATTATTTAAGAATCATCGTTGGGTAAATTAAATAAAGCCTATTTGTTCAGTATTAGGAAATTTATTTGGATTTTTATGTAAAAGGAATAAAAAAGAAGTTTGAAAAATAAAAATAGTAATAAATACAAAATAAAAAATAAATTTTATTTTTAATTTTTATTAATTGCTTTAAGTATAAAATTTATTTAAATCGAGTTAGCCAATAATATTTACATTTTACTGTAAAAAAAAAAAAAAAAAAAAAAAAAAAAAAAAAAAAAAAAAAAAAAAAAAAAAAAAAACATAATAATAAATACAAACAGAAGAACATTTTTACATGTTACATAATCAACACTAACAAAAGAGCCTTTCTGCATATTATAATAATTAATTAAAATATAAGAATTTGTTTTCTTACACGTTATAATGATATGTGCAAACACACAAACAAAAATTAATAAATACATTTTTATAAGTTAAAATATTTGATATTCATTATAATGACAAAAATATCTAAAGTCACAAAAGTTGTAGCAGCAATTGCAATAGAATCCAAATCTTTATTTAGTTCATTTAAATGAAGGAAATCAATTACTTTTAACAAGCATTTAAAATATTTAAAATAAAAAGAAAAACGTTTCTATGCTATTGTAGTCCAAAATATTTTCTTATGATAAATTTTCATCTGTTTGAACTAGGTATGTTATTTTTTAAATATTTTTTTCGAATGTTATCATGTCTTTGACACTCCAACAGTAGATGTTTCAAGCTATTTACAATGAATAATTTACAATTTTCACATTTTTCGTTAGATTTGATTTTTAAACTAATATTTTTAAAAATTATTAAAAAAACATAAATAATTTAAAAATATTCTGTATTTGAAATTCAGATCAATACAAAACATTAAAAATTAATAATTGTTATACTGCTAAAAGTTTAAAATAAGTGCTAAGTTAATGATTTTATTATTAAGTTCTAATATGAAATTGAGGGATAAATATCAAGGATAATGAAGGTGAGAGTTTTTGAGGAGATAAAAAGCAAAGAGCTCATTGAGAGAGCTAAAGAGATGAAACGTCTGTCGGGAAGTTGGGTCCGAAGGAGACTTAAGACAATGATATGGGCACCGCAAGAAATTACTAAAGGATAGAGGCTGTAGAGAAAGAATTCGAAAACACCCAGCCAATTCTTTAGTTGTTCAAGAAAAGTAATCTGAAAAGAATAAATCATTAATAGTATTGTAAGTAAACAGTGTGTTCACTCTAAGCAGATTCTCAGACACTCTCCGATTCAACAGCTTTAATGTATATCACCTCTACGGAATATACTATAATGGTAATAAATAAAAATGTGCTAAGCGTATTGAGGATTAGATCCTGAAATCAGTAGTTGTAATTGTGAATTGGGAATTAGATACTTCTGAGAAAGAAATTCCGATTAAGATTATATGAATAAATCATTGAATGAGCTTCTGGTTTCATAGTAAAATAAGATATATTATCAGTTTATTTGTAAAATACCCTAATTTCATACATATGCCCTGTTATATAAACCACTTTTATAAAGAAAAAATAACATTAACTGGGTACCTCGTTAGTAATACTGAAAGGATAAGTTTCATAAAAATGTTTGAGTAAAATTATAAACATCTTTTTTTTTGATGTTAGTGTATTTTTTTATTGAAGATCTATTTTCAAATCAATAATGCCAACAATGTATAGAATAAGCGACTTTGAAAAATTTGTGAATCACGGACAAGAAAATAATCAGTAAAAGAAAAAGAAATGTTTTCTTAGCGTATGTATTTATAGATAATACATTTTATATTCATTTTAAGCTATAACTCCTATTTAACCTTTAAATTTCTCTCTACTTCTTTCGGAGTACACTGCTCCATCTTCAGGATCTACAACTTAAATTATATCCATTTAAAATTCTTTATCAACTATACAATCTAATCTCATTCAATCATGCTTAAATTTCTACTTACAACTTCCTTTCACTTAGTCATTTATGCTGTCCCTACAGACACCCATGTAGAGAAAAATTTAAACCTTCATGGCAAATTACATCTGACCAAAGTTAGGCAGAATTTAATGATAGCTAAATTTTAATCAAAATTTAATTATAGCTGTTTTACAACGAATTTTTAGAGATCTTTTAGTGAATAGTTATTTGACTGAAAGTTTTAATCATTATTAAATTAGGAAATTTATTCCAGGAAGTAAGTACTCAAATAGCTATGATTAAATGTTTATTAAATTTTAGGTATGATATAATTTTTCCCAACTCTGCCACTGACTAATTTTAAGTAAAGTTTTGGTTATAAAGGTGCATGTGGACGGATTTATTTATTTAGTGTTGTCAGCACATGCCTGGTTTGTGTAGACACTTGCAAAGACAGTTTTGTGCAGAACAAGACTGTTGTTCTTCTGCAAGTCAAAGGATTCAGAACCTACTACAGTCTATCATTGGTCGTATATCCCTCACTGATTAATGCAATTAATAGTATATGGAATAATAACAATCGCTCGGTAATGAGAATATTCAAATTCTGTAGGCGGGAACAATAGCTCTAACAGGGCTAATAACGGCGCAATAATGAGATCTGCTGTAAGCCCATAACTTCTCATTGAGCAGGGCTGGATGGAGTCTAATTGAGATCAGTTCCCAGGGAATAGCTTCACAACTGTGCTAGATAACAGAATAAAAACTATTTACAATCTTATCTAACAGAATAAAACTATTTACCATCTTATCTGCAGTCCATGAATTTAAATATGAACTATAACTGTAATCACTTTAACTATAATTATGAACAATTTGTACTAACAGGATAAGTCAATTATTTTACAAGTCAACTGTAATAAATCTCAAACTTTTACAGGAATCTCATAATATTTACCAGCGATGAAAAGATCATTTACAAAGACTAAATAAATATTATTTTTAAAGGAAGCATATTGCACAATATAATATTGTTGTCAACTTGATCAGAGTGGGGAAATAGTTAACTAATTGTGGTAGTTAACTTCTTTTTTAACTATTAACTACAAGTTAAGTAGTTGCGTGGAGCAACTATAAACTAGTAGTTGGTTGTTGAAAATGAAAAACTGCGTTTTGCAACTACAGTAGAGGTTGTTAGTTATCTTAACCGCCAACTACTAGTTAAAAGAAATAGTTAATATTTTTTAACTACCAACTAGTAGTAGTTAACTGAAAAAGTAGTTAACTAAAAAGGTAGGTTTTTCTTTTTATCTAAGCCACACGTTCAGTGAGAATAATGAGTTACACACTTTCATTTAAACCAACAAATTTTTTAATTTAAAAAATGAAAATAAATAAGTAAGAAAAATAAACATTGTAGCACAAATTCTATAATTTATTTTCAAATAAGGCCTATTGTACCAGAACCGAAATTTTCGACAATCAACCATGCAATAACCACTGTAATTTTTAATATTTTTTCTTCTTCATTTGAAGCAGTTATTAACAATTTTTTACAAAGTATTTTAAAGTGCTATGGTGTTACAGTTCTTTAATCTCAGTTATTTTTTTTATTTCTACTGCGATTATAGGCGTGTTTTGGTAATTCAGCAAGTCTTGTTTCAGAACTTGTTCCCCTACTCCTTTTTCAAATGATCGCAACCCCAATAAGGCAGACTTATTGTTAGTAATAACTGGAAGTTATTAGCACTTGTACGATTAGTAGTTAGTCGTTAAATAATTGCAAAAACTGACATTTTGTAGTCAGTAGTTAAGATCATCTAACTACATTTTTTAACTTGTAGTTGGTAGTTGGAAATATTTAACTACTAACTACTAGTTACAAAAATGTAGTTGCACGCTGTTAACTAACTACCAACTACATTTGAAGTTAGTAGTTGTAACTACAATCATACCAAAGTAGTTGTAGTTGGTAGTTATTAGTTATAACTACAATTTGCCCAACTCTGAACTTGATAAACAGTAATTCTTGAAAAACTTTCCTTTATATGAGTCTATACTAGGTATTACCACAAAACTTATTTATTTTTACATCAAAATTACTTTTCATGGTTTATAATTTGTTTTTTAATTTAAAATTTAGGGTTCCAAGAAACCTTAAAATTCTTCTTGTATACAATCCTTACAATCCAAAACCCGTCATATTATTTTCATTGCTCCTTATTCTGTCAAAATAAACTAATCCAAAATGATCCTGATGTCCCAGATATTGCTTGCCCAAACCAGATAAGCATCATTTCATAAAATGCTTTATACCCACTCAAATCCAATAGTATCCCTACTTGCTTTCCACACGATTCCCGAAAATCCTCTGATGTGTCTGAAAATAAAGTGGTCTAAAAGCAATTTTATTGCGCTACTAATAGGTAATTTATTTTGGACAAGTTACTGCATCATTTTTGAAAACATTTACTTGATTTATATATTATATACTGATATATGAATTTTAAAAATTTAATTTTATTCCAGAATATTCGCATATAACAATGATTAATAAACCAGACAAAGACATAAGCAGCCCTTTCTCTTACAGACCAATTAGGTTACTAACTACAATAATAATGTTTATAGTACAGTGTAATATGGAAAAAAGTCAAATTAAATAAAACAAAATTAATAGTGATATAATTATTTTGAAATCTTTTTTAATAACGTTTTATAAACTTGACGCTCGGGGCACGTGCCCCCCCCCCTCTCTGCCCTGCCCTAGTTTCGTGCCTGAGCTCATAACTACACTATAAAAGCCTTTTTCCTAATCTTCAGTATCTCCTATCTTACAGATTTTTCTCTGTTCGTTATGACTCAGAGCTTTCATCTATTAGCCCTATCCTCATTCATTTATATATTCAGGCAAACCAAAAGAAAAATAGAATCATAAGAAAATTTAAATGATATACTTTACAATAATGTCTTGGAGATTTTAATGTATGAACAAGAAGGAAATCATACGAGGAGGACTAAGATAAAAGTTCAATTTTTCTTCTATAACAATGTTTAAAGTATTTAAGATGAATTCCCATTATGGTTGTTTCATATATTCTTCAATAAATTAAAACTATTTTCATTTATGATTGAAAAACAATGTAAATGAGATTCTTATAGGAAATAGACCTCCACAGATATTAGTCGTCACCATAGTAATAGAAAAGTCTAGGATAAAATTAAACTTTTTTCTGAGTTGATTTTTATGACTATAATATTTTTTTTCCCTCTCCTGGGTCTGAATTTTTACTTGCCACCTCGATAAACTGAGTCTTTAAGAAAAAAAAAAAGAAACAAAATAAAAATACCTTATTTTTTTTTTCTGGTTTTGAAAACTGCATTTCGCATCATAGCTATTCAAAAAACTAGTAAAACTGCTACAAAACTAAATTCCTTACATCTCTTAAACGATATAATTTTATATTTTCAAACTAATTATTTATTTACTGACGTCTCTTTATACTTATAGTGCAGTAATCCCGCAATTGAACAGGGAAAAAAAATAGAAGTTATATCTCAATTGATTTTGAGTTTTTTAGGTTGCTCAATTCGAATTTTAACTTTGACTGCTTCCCCACACTTTCTAATCTATCGTAGTCTCTCCGGGAGTATCTTAGGTACCCTCCTCAACTTGGTATAAACAGCTGACATTCCAACCCGTCCTTACCACGTTGGCTGATGACACATGATGTTATTAGCAAATAATGATCCATTCCTAAACACTTAAATCTCACGAAATTATCTTCACTTTCATTAAGCCAATGATATGTTATGTCTGATGAACAAATTTGCTACCTAAGATTCCACTTAAACAAACAAGATACCAGTAAGTTAGTCTTTGTACTACTGTAATAAAATCACTATGGACCTACGGTGATGTGCTTTGGGAATCCTGTAATTCATTCTGTTCATCTTGCATCCAATCCTTACAATGAAAAAATGCTCTATGCTCCTTACTTTGTCACAAATAAACTTCTACATGAAGTTCACAATGTTCCATATGTTGCTAATTTGACCGAAACCAGACACCTATCCTTTATTGCAAGCTCCATAACACCTCGAACACACAATTTTCTCAACTAGCTCCCATTCAAGACGCCACCGAGGCATCTCAAATGGGATCTTCTACTAAAGAACTTTTTTTAACAATTGTAAGTACTAACATTGGGTGATTGCATTACAACATTGACATATTTTTATAACCATTATATTTACGCTTAAAATATATCGTCTTTTGTGTACTTAAATTGTAAAAAAAAAAAATGTACATATAATGGCAGTGACTGTGATAGATCTGATGATTCAAGATGATCCAGAATGAAAAATAAATATATTTATAAAAATCTGAAAAAGAAGACGAACATAGGAACAGAAATAAAAAGAACGAAAACAATACTTTTTTTCTGGATGAGAAATTTAAACGAGAAATAATAAAATAGATTCATCATAAACTCACACAGAATTTTGTTAAGATCCTATAACAATATCCTGACACCTCTATACATAAAACTGCATCCTTTATTTGTAGATTTATATCTTTATAATAACTTTTAAATTTATAAACCAAAAAATTACTCTTTAATTACTCCCTCGAACGATAACATAAAACTAATTAAAAATTCATGAACATCCCCTCTTTCTAAAGTTAGATTAAACTTTTTATTATATAAGCAGTACTAAGATGTTTAGAATACTTTTCAACTTCAGCAAATTATTTTTTTATATCTTCCAGTAATTTTATGTAGCAATAATTGCATTAATCCTTAAACAGTTTTCCAACAGCGCTCCTTTATGAGTTTTATAGTCTCCGCCTTGAACTACGCCGTTGCTAAGCGTAGTTGTAAAAATATTACAACTATATTAATGAAGAAGAAATGTCAATTAATATAGACTAATAAACAACGGTTTTACAGTTATATTTTCTATATAATTTTCCCCTATGAACTATTTTCTGCTATGAAAGGTCCCTCGGTTAGGGCTTATGATGGTTAATTAATTAAGTTAATTGATTTTTTTATTGATTTTATTGGCCACAACTTTACCTGCCAACCATCTTCCTTATCATATTATAAAGATACCCTTCTAGATAATGATACCAGGATATTATTACGCATTTAACAAAATATGTCTGTAAATGATTAACTGAAAAAAAATCCCATAGTGTAATAAATTCATTTTACAGTAATGAAGTCGTTCTAAGTATTTCTAATAAAATCCCAAAATAAAATCCTATCACCCCAATGAAACATTTTCCAACTTGAAAATGTAAATTGGAAAAACCATAATAGCAGTTATCCAATCATCGAAAAGGGATTAAAAGACTCGTAATAATTGGTAATTGGAGAAATACCTGAGGGATCCTAACAGAAAGACATCCCTGTCTTTTTAAATAAACCCTTTTTCCCAAAGGAAATTCCTAATTTCCTCAAGCCTCTTCCTTTTCTTTTTTTTTTTTTATCTTTTCTCATTTTCCGAGTTCGAATTCTATAACTGACATCTTATCTCCTCCACAATAACTACTTATGGTAATTAATTTGGAAAAAAAGCCGTTTGAAATCTAATGGTGAAATAAGATTTTATGTCTATGGCTCTATCGCTCAGTGATCGTCGTAGCATTTATGATTATGCTTGTTAATATTATTACAACAACAATTTAATACCTGAAGCATTCAAATAACATTATAATGTGTATGACATAAATGTCTGGGTCTCGCCTCTATACAATGAAATCTTGACGAAAACTTTATATATAAAATCTTATATATATATATATATATATATATATATATATATATATTTCATTATATATATATATATAATTTTCATTTATTATTAAAGATATCAAAAGATAATCAAAATTTTGTCTATCGACTCTGTGATAAAATTTATCATATGCAATAATTAAATTTAATTATTTAATCTTAATTGATTAGAGCGTTGATGGACAAAAAGTTCAATATAACAAGCTTTATAAAGACCATTAATTGAATGAATTTTCATTTTTAAAAAATCAACCGCATATGGTTGCCTCAAGCCCAGTGGAGACGGCTGGGTTCGTCGTGCTATAAGAAGAAGCAAAACTCGGACGCCACGTTATATTTCACAATGGGAAGTAGTGAAACCTTAACAGAGAATAGAACACAACTTAACAAGCAGCGAAAATATATCTTATTCAGTTTTCAATGTTAATAACACAAAAAGTTCATTTTTAAGAACAATTAACTTTTTTATCAATCATTTGTTTCATCACATCTTTTATGTGTATCCAAAAGTTAATGAATAAATTACCAACATTAAATTGATTAAAGGTCTCTAAGATATGTACAAAAAACCTTTGCCGTTCTTGAGATTTTGTTGGAAGTTGAAATCTTGGCCTGAAGTGGTTAAATGACCTGTTCGACTCCTTCGAAATCCTCATTTCATTTTATTTATTTATTATAAGGAAATTGAAGGAAATATATATCCCAACTATAATTTTATTTTTTAAATATTATACTACATAACCATGTGGGTGACGATTCAGGGCTTATGCCACATTTCCAAGCCCTAAAAACATAAAACACGATATGGATAACAATTAATGAAAATTTGTTATGACAATCGTTATTTTACTTTCTATCTATATGTAATATGTACAAATACATTATCACCCTGTGTTACCTTAACACTTCTACATTGTTAATAAATCGACTGAAAGTCACGTCAATAATATTTATCCATCAGAATCATTATTTCTGAAATAATATTTAAATTACTGTGCATATCATATTCCTAAGTAAAGGAAACGCCGCGGCTATATAAACTATATAAACTATCTCCAGCCTCCCGTAGAATGAGTTAACAACGAATGAATATCCTTCCGCCATCTTAAAACAGTTAAATCGTTAAACATTTTTAAAAAATTGTCCTTTTAAGGTCCGCCATCTTAAAGCAGTTCAATAGTCTAATATTTTAAAAAAAGTGTCCTTTTAAGGTCCGCCATCTTAAAACCGTTAAATATTTTAAAACAGTATCCTGGAGGACAACAATGGTGGAAGTTATCCTTCGGATAACTTAAAGAACCGTTAAAACAGCAATCCTTAAGGACGAAAAGTGTTTAGAATTAGAATTAGCTTTTTCGTCCTTAAGGAACGCTGTTTTAATGGTTTTTAAGGACACTGTTTTACAGATCTGCCAGGATCTGACGATTTTTTGAGGCCAAAGGACATCCTTGGCCATTCTCTCCATCCACAATTAGAATTAGCTTTTTCATCCTTAAGGATAGCTGTTTTAAGATAGCGGAATTTTATTAGTTTTTCGTCCTTAAGGAATGCTGTTTCAACGGTTTTTAAGTTATCCGAAGGATAACTTCCTCCATCGTTGTCCTCCAGGATACTGTTTTAAAATATTTGACGGTTTTAAGATGACGGTCCTTAAAAGGACACTTTTTTAAAAATATTCGACTATTTAACTGTTTTAAGATGGCGAAAGGATATTAATTCGTTGTTAACCCATTCTACGGGAGGCTGGAGATAGTTTTACAGATCTACACTGTTTTACAGATCTGCCAGGATCTGACGATTTTTTGAGGCCGAAGGACATCCTTGGCCACTCCATCCATCCGGCGCGCTGCACGGTGGGGCGATCCTACAATAATGTTGGACATTAAGGAAAAAAAAAACTTTTAATTTGGGTTTTTTTTTTTTTGTTAGTACTAAATAAACCCTTTTCAATTGAGCAGATTGATTTTTAGCCATAGTAATGCATTGGGTTTTACATAAAGCTTAGCTATAATTGCTATGTCAAAAAACCCTTGGCTTATGAAATTGATCGTGAACTGTTGTTTCATTTTATAAACTATTGTTACTTCCTGTACACAATGAGGGTATTATAATAAATCAAAAACTGGCACAAAATGTTTTTAAAAATTTCTCTATATTTTTTTTTTTTTACATCTAGCAGAAAATATCATTTGGCACGCATGCTGTATCATGTGCAGTAGTTACATATTTTAAACTTAAAAAATTATCAATTCTATACATAAAGATTTTTCATGTATAAAAATAATATGTGTTCCTATATTATTCTTGAAAAATGTGATGGTTACTTGAGAGAGCCCGGCAATTTAATCGATAAAATTTAATTTTTGACTAAAACAAATAATGATTTATTTGTTAAGAACGACTGAATTATTTATAATAAATATCTTGAAATTTTATATTTTATAATTTATAATTCAGAAGATCTGGAATGAAAGTATCAAATGCTTTTTTTATATCAATCGTGTATTTTTAAGGTTTAAATTTTGAGTTAAACACTACACGACACGAGCCAATTGGAATCCGAATCGCTCATTTATTAATTTATTATCATTAGCTTATGGAAGGATTACATAAGGCGTGATCAATGGCGGATCGCATAAGTTAGATAATTTGGCTCATTACAAACTCATTTGCATCGCATGGACATAATCCACATCCTTGTGAAACCCCTATTCACAATATAATATTAGGCTAGTACAACCTAGGAATATGAGACACACATAACAAAACCTCGATTTTTGACACTAAACTATTTTTCTTCAACTACTTATTATTATCATTAAGCTATTAGATAAAGATCTTAAGTTCTTATTATTATTTTTTACTTTAAAATATAATACAATTTCATGGTTTAAATATAGATATTTTTTTTAATAATACAAAACGACTTCTTCAACATCTACTTGACAAACGTTCAAACCTTCCGATTAATTAAAAAAGACTTATTTACATAATAGTATTAGACCTATTTTGACATAGGAGTTGAGCTTTACTAAAACATCTAATTCATCTCGTATCCTATCCTTGCAGCCCAAAACTTTGGTTTTAACAAACTTATCCACAAATATCTTAATGTACCTTACGTTGTATCTTGTATGTATGTATGTATGTATCTTGTTGGCAATTTTTTTGGAGGTTCCTGGTCAAAAAATATTAGACACGTGTTTTGCCGTTCCGACCAATAGGCTCTAGAAGCCGAGAAAAAAATAAAATAGCATTAAACTAAATTATTTCATATCTCGAGTTAAAAAAATGGTATCGACATTATTCTTGCACCAAGATTCTTAGTTATGATTACGAATTTAAGGAAAAATACACCTGCTCCATAGATTTCGGTTTAGGTTAATTAAATTCTAAAAACATGATCAATCGACTATTTCATTGAAGGAGGTTTAACTTTTATTTCTTTTAAAGGCATAACTCCTATTTAATCTTTAATTTTCTACGATTGATTTGCCCCCTACTATGTCTCCAACAAAACCTTACATAACGATCTTAATATACCTTTTGTCCTACAATCCATACCTGTCAAATTTTCAAAATTCCATCAAAAACTTTCCCATTATCCTAATCCACTAGCACGATCCCTATCTAGCTCCACTCACCTCTATAATCCTCCTCGCAGGTTAAAAAGGCAGTGGCCTCGAGATCTATTATAAAATTCGACATGGAGTCCTGGCAATGGCCAGCTTCTCTACTCATGCTTAGAGTGACTGTGCTATAGCGCTCTCACTCAGCCTACATTGGTATTATCTACACCAGTAACGCAGCTGAGAGAGAAGCGCTGGGGTCTCTCAGGACCTGGCTTGTCCCTCCATACGTGGAGGGACAAGTCTCGTTGGGGGATGCCTCGGATTTGTATATATTGTAAATAAAGTACAATTGTATTTTTAAGATTTAATTAATTTATTTTTTTATTTATTTATTATTTTTTTCTATTGTATTATATATTATATGGAGATTATTTACTTATTTTATTTTATTATATTTTTTTTTGTATCTTTTCTTTGTATTTATTTCTTGTAAATATTGTGTCAATGGATCATAAGCCATCCACATTACTTATTGCCCACATCGAGGCAGATTGTAATACTTTCTTTAAATAAATGTTTTCAATCTAAAAAAAAAAATTTTCTACGACATGTTTCGGAGTACACTGCTCCATCTTCAGGATAACTGTGATTTCTTCCACTTAGCCATTTGTGCATGGCCCCCAACAGGGCAATAAAAAATAAATAAATAAATTTAAAAAAAAAGATTTGATTTTCAAGTAAACTACCTCTATAGATTTTTTCACACTAAAATTAATGTCAGATTCTAATTTAGCACCCTCAAAAACATTGAAAAACAATTCAATTCAACAAAAAATATCATTTTTTTTTCACTCTCTTCCAGGAAAATGAAATTTTTAAACCGATTATTATTTACTTTCCTTTTAACCGTCATTACTTTGTCACGCAATTCACTGGTTGGTATCGCTGGAGAGAGGAGAGCCTCAGCTTTCTTTTGTTGTATATAAACGAACAACAACCTTTTAAAAGAATTGAAAAATCCGAAAAACATTTTGATTTTTAACTTGAGTTTACAACCAGATAAAATGATAAAGCCAAAGACATTTCAAGCGTATTACCACCCTATATTTGTGGTAAAAAAAATTAAGTTAAAAGTTTTAAATGATACGTTTAACCGTCTAAGCCTAATTCGTGTTTTTGTGAATTTATACAAAAATCTAACAATTTTTTTAGAATTTAATTAACCTAATCCACAATCTAAGGAGCTGCTGTATTTTTCCTTAAATTCGCAATTAAAACTAAAAATTTTGGTGCAAGAATTATGTTGATATCATTTGTTGCTTCTAGGGCCCATTGGTCGGAACAGCAAAATACGTGTCTAATATTTTTTGACTAGGAACCTCCAAAAAATTGCCAACAAGATCCGTGAGACACTGAGTGTGTCCTCCCCTTGTAAGTACAAACCATGTATCTATCCATTCATAGTAAACTCCATAACCATTCAAATCCACTAGTATCTTAACTTGCTTCCAACTGCATTCTAAATAAACCTCAGAGGCACCGGAAAAGAAGATGGCCTCGAAACCCACTAATATAAAGTGACATGTTATTATTATTACCTAGTTAGCATTACCACCTCATATACTAAATATATTTGTATTTAATTGTATACAGCTGTAAATTTTGTCATAACTAAATGTATATATATATAAATTAATACAATATAAAGGTATAAGAAGGTATACAAGGCTTCAATATTTTTTTTTTTTTTTTTTTTTTTTTTTTTTAACACCAAATCCATTCTTCCAATTTGTATACCCATTTCCATATTCTAATATATTCGATGGTCAAATTATTTTTTTATAAATTTATTTATCCTTTTTTTTTTTATTATCTCATTCTAGCCAATTAACTTATTGTTGATCATGTTTTAATAGCTCTCTACCCAAGAAAAAAGAATCTTCAATCCAAGACGATATCATTACTTGATACTATTGAATAAAGAAATTTTTATTTTTATTTCTTAAGAATTATATAAGTCAGGCGGTATTAGAAAAATTATGTCCGATAACAATAAAATTATAAAAATACCAATCAAATTTCTAAATATACCTATTTTACTAACACAAAAATGGAACTCATGTAATTAAACATTTATATTAGACAATAAATATTGAAAAAAGCAGTTGTATATTACAGCAAAAACAAACAAGTTTGTATGTATTCAACTATACTTAACGATATATTTTCTGTTTCATTATTTTAGAATTTGTTTGTCAAGTTATTTTTTGATTACTTATTTGCACAGATCGCAAGAATGGATTTATTATCATCCTTACTACATTTATTAAAAATATGTATATGTATGTGTTAAAAATGCATCTTAAGTCCTATATTGAAGTACTTTCAGTAGAATATTTTGACAGTTAACGTAATTAAGAATAAAACTAGTTATGCTCGTTTAAAAATTAATTAATATCATCGTAATTCAATTCGACCAGAAATTTCAAAGGCAGCCATCAAAAAGGCTTTTGTAATTTTATTATTCCCTATAATGCAATAAGCAAACACATTTTGGAAGCTGAGGGAGGGAAAAAAAGATTATCTACGCTTTTCCTTAAATGAAATGGCTGTTTAAAGGGGAAAAAGTGCCCTAAGCCTAAGCTAATGGATTTTGGGCTTGTCACAGAGCCCCGGTGATGGATCACGTTTTATAAGGAGATAAAGCCGATTACAAGAATGAAAATTAATTTATTGAAAATCCATTTAGTATAAATTTCCATCAATGTAAACTACATTTGATAAGCTTATACTAATGTAATATTAAAACTTTAGCAACTTAGTAGTCAAACCTAAATAATTTAATAGAAAATATTTCATAAAAAAAAAGGAACGTTTGTAATTCGATTGACTCCTAAAGATTATTCATTATAATCTAAAGTGTTTGTTATAAAAAAAATAAATAAAAAAAATAATAAAATTGAGTATATATCATTGATTGTAAGACTTTAATTTCTAATATTAATCTTGTATTTTAGGCAACGAAAGTTATGAATTTTACTCATCACCATAGTTATTTAATTACATAGAACATTAGATAATTATAGAAAAGAACTAAACAAAATTTCATCCATTTTTAAGGTCAACCCATATTATATAATATTAAAAGGAAATACATACGTAAAAAAAAGCAAGTAAAGCTACAAGAAACACAACGTGACTTACCTGAAACAAAACAAAAAATAATCATTTATATTACATTTTAATGGCATTAAAATATTCAATTAAATTAGATAATTTTTTTATTAATATTTTTTTTTAAAATATAAACTATTTTTAAATGTATTTTCAACATTAGCTTTATAAAAATAATGAAACTAAAACATTTTAAGCTCTTTGATCTTATTATAGAAAAAAAAATTTATAAGTAACATATTTTTTTCGTCTTTACTTTCAAAAAATTAACTCAAGTGTAAGAAATCAATTATGAATTGTCTGTTCTTCGAACAAAGCGAATGAATTATTCTTTCAGGCCCATTTTTTCTTTTCTTTTTTTTTTTCTTTGGAAAACATAAGTAAACCTCGAATAATTGGATATTTTCTATCCAACTTATTGTTAGTGAAAATCGTTTATTTATTTTTTCTAAAATTAGACTTAAAAAATTAATTGACCAAACTCGGACTATATTTTTTTTTTAAAGTTCACTGACAGGAAGCGAGCTGGTGTCAACAGCAGTGTAATATAAATCAGTTCCATATTCACTACATAGAATAAATATGGATAAAACATAAGAGGATAGCAGAAACATAGTGACATGTCAGCTGTGGTTAAAGTATAATGAAAACCTCTGAAAAAAATTTATTGGATGTCTCAATCGATTTAAAGGTATGTCTTGTTGAAACAGAAGCAGACTCGCCAAAGGATGATGTAACCAAACAAATAGTCCATAATTTTTTATAATTTTTCATAAAACCCGAAACAAATATTCTTTTTTTTAACGGTAAAGTCCATAGTCAGTGGTCAACGTTGGCCAAGCGAAGGTGAATGTCTGTGAGCACCAGGATAGACATTGGTCCGTTTCTAACCTGGATAATTATGAATGCTCGAGAAATATATCTGAGGTTTGGTAACCTGTAGGATAACCTTGGCCTAGTTGAAGTATATAATGACTCTAAGTCTCAATGTTCAATTTATTGAAATTTACAACTGTACAAATACATACATCACGTAAATGCGTTGATAACCATTACAATTACATCTCGAAACTTGAAAAGAACTACTCATACGTAGCACTTCAAATAAAAATTGACTCTAGAAGATCTCTAGGCCATCTTCTTTTCAGACGCCTCGAAGGATTATCGGGAGTCAAGTGGGAAGCAAGTTGAGAAACTAGTGGATTTGAGTGGTTATAGAGCTTAGTATTAAAGGATAGGTTTCTGGTTTGGGCTAAATCAGCAACATATGGAACATTAAGATCTGTATGGATACACTTATTGGTGACAAAGTAAGGACCACTAAGGATTTTGGATTGTAAGGATTGGATACAAGATGAATTGGATGGTTTAGTGGAGCCCCGAATCTCAACTCCGCACGTCCAAATAAGTCTAATTACATTCATGTTAATATGTTTTTGAACTAACATTCAATTTGATCTACTTAATTAAAAAAAAAAAAAAACTTAATCGCACTCTATTCTCTTTCTCTCTCTTTATAATATTGCAGAACTGAGCATAATATTCTTCAGTTACTTGATGCAATGTACAATACATAAATTTCATGAAACAATTTTTAACTGAAAAATACTGTTGGAACGTTAGCAGACTATTTATCATTATACAAAAACCGACATATTTTTCCTGTATGGGTGTAGAATTAGGGAGAAAATAGAAACAAACAGTAAAAAATCAAGCCTTATACACTCTATCGATATGGTAGCAGTACACCCAGAGGTAAGAGGCTGATGCTAGTAGCTTTTTTGCCGTTCCAATACAAAGTAAGGGCGAATTAAGGTTTTCTCAGAAGGAAATACAAACCTTTCACCAAGTCATCCAAGTTTAACAAAATTGCCTGCCACAGCACAATAGAGAAAGTCCTTTCAATACAAAGTAAGGGCGAATTAAGGTTTTCTCAGAAGGAAATACAAACCTTTCACCAAGTCGGTATTACAAAATATTTGTTTAACCATTTCTTTTTTTAAAGACACAAACACATTGCTATGCTATTTCCCTCGAATTGCAACAGCTTAGATGGGCGAAATTCAATCAAAACTATTTGAGATCTAATTTCCAAGAATCACCTAATTAATTGATAAATATAATAAGTCAAATAATAGTTAGTTTATTAAAAAAAATGACTGAAGGATTCAATCGTTATGAAATTAGGTGATTAATTCCAGGAAATTAGTTGACTGAAGGATTCAATCGTTATGAAATTAGGTGATTAATTCCAGGAAATTAGTTGTCCTCATTAATTTTAATTATATTTTATTATATTAATTAATTATTTTACAACTAATTTTGACTAAATTTTGCCCAACTCAGCTATAAAGGAACCCTAAAATATTTTTTTTAAATTTTAAATCATTAGATGGATTTACCTATTTCTCACATATATAAGAAGTAACTCCAAATAAATTAATAAAAAGCTTAGTGAATCCGACGGTTCGATGCCGGCACCACCAACCTCTGATAACACCTTATAATTCCTAATGTTATAATTATTGCTATATATATATATATATATAAGTATATATATATATATATATATATATATATTATATATAAATCTAAGATTTATTAAATCCAGACGGATCAGCTGGTTAGGTCATCGAGAAAGGATGCCAGACACAAGAATAGCCAAAAACGTTTTTCAGGCGACCTTCCCTGAAAAGATAAGAAGAGGATGCCCTCGTAAGAGCTGGATTGCTGACGAGGAAGATGACTCGGAAAAGATGGGCGACTAACTGGATAGGAAAAGCTTTGGATAGACATTGCTGGAGACTAATTGTTAGGGAGGCCAAGGTTCACAATGCACTGTAGAGACGAAGAGGAAGAAGATATAAGTGATATGACGGTACCAACTCCATTCTTCCTACCGATGGAGAAGAAGATAATTAGGAATGCAGTCTAACAGTAACTCCACCTCAAGTAAAAATTTGAGTTATCGTTCGTCTCCTCTCCATGGTGATTCGGTGGCCCTGAAGAAAATCTGCAAGGACGGTAGAAACGTATTTCTATTTGACGTGGTGTTTCTATTTGATTGCATCCCTGATCATTCTTCATACATCTATATGTATCTTAACCATTAACTATACATTCATCATTACTTGATACCGATACTTCCATTTAAAAATTTAAAAAACACACATGCATATAAGTGTATTTATGCACATTTTCATTGGCATCTCATTGTGCCAGTTATTTTGAGGTAATTAGCTAGAGAAGTCGAGATTCATTCCAACGGTGTCCCACGAATGTCAACCAGCAAAGTGCGCTTCAAACCTGCAGCGTTGAGGTATAAAACATGTTAGTTTGAACATTGATTTAGCGTAAAAAGTAATACTATTTTTTTTTATTGTCTGACCAAGAAACATGAACTAATAACTTTGAACAAAGTTCCCTTCGTGGTTCACAGTTTCTAAGGATGATCAATCAGAATAAACGTCAAGACCCTAGCTCATTATAACAATTTTCCAAGACAGGCTAAAATGAAAACCCGTACAAGAATAATCTCTGATTTAAATGCATTCACGGGGCCTGAATACCCTGCCGATGTTTAATAACGCTCCTCTCCCCCAAGTTTGTCTCGGAGACACGCTTTCTGGAGCTTATTAAATTCTATTTTATAAATGCGAAAGTTTTCTGCTCCATTGTTTATTATTCATCCCCAGCTGGGCGTCAATATTTGTTGTTAATAATGAAAAAATTATCGGTCTTTTGCAAGACCTAAATGTAAATAAATAAAATTAAACTTATTAAACAAATAAAGAAGGTTACATCGACTCGTTAGGTTTATCTAACTTATTTATTTGGGTTGATTATAACTGATTTATTTACTATAGTTATTTATGTTTTTAACTAACTTATTAAAAACTTTTTTTTTATTTTTTTTAGAAGGGAAAGCCGAATGAACCGAGACATGTGCAGCAGACATTTAAATGTAAGCACTATCTAGCTTGGTAAGTACTCGGATGGTTGACCACCCTTCAGGTCAGAATACAGAATCCCGATACTTCGGCTATTTCGATGGGTTCGACTCTCGCATTGGGGCAATACACTGTCCTCACCCTGAGAGTCACAGAAAGGTGAGCGACCCCTGTGCCTGACATAACTCCCTGTCCTCCAGGTTAAGAGTAGAGCATGTGACTAATAACACTATCCTTTAAAAATATTTCTATTACGAAACATTCGATCACAATCACAAATTCTAACTGTCTTAAAATAATAACGACCCCGGTGTAACAAAGAATTAAGAAGAACTACATAAAACAAATAGGAAAGCGATAGGTAGCCCAAATAGGCAGAGGTGTAGCAAAATGTATATGGCGGCCGAAGATCTACAAGGTCTGTCGAGCCAAATGAAAAAAAAAAAATCTATGTTTAATCCTTAAATGCGTGGAACAAACCGGAGATTAAGCTAGCTTTAAAATTCAGCCCACCAGGAAATTGAGGCATGTAAATGGAAAAGGCTGCAAGTGCCAAAAGTAAAGTAACAGATTTTTAATTGGAGAATGAATAACTTCCATCGTCAATGTAAATGGTAGGTACCTTTCTTGGTACCAAGCCTTTTAAGATAGGTTCGTACCACTGTTTCCATTTCGTTGACGATGTTTTGCATTTTCCAATTAAATTTTTTTTATATTTTATTTTTGGCACTTAAAGCCTTTTCCATTTACATGCCTAAATTTTAAAACCGCGTTGTCTAAAGTAGCCAACCCGCATACCGTTTACGGTATATATATATATATATATATATATATATATATATATATATATATATATATATATATATATATATATACAGGTGAGTACCTCTTAGTGTAAAAAATAATAGAATAAAATAAAAAGTCTGGTGAAACTAGATCAAAAATGTTGAAAAATGCCGCAGACCTTACCTTTCTATTCCAATCCGTTGCAGATATACAATAAATATCTGAGTGATAAAAGACTTTTTTTAGGAAACCACGTATTTACCACAAAAACTGTAATATCCCCATTTTGTTTAAATATTTTTCAAACTTTAGCCACATTTTCGGATTTAGCATTAAACTTTCTATAAGAGCATAGTATATGTAACCTTGAATTTTACAAACTTGTGACCTAAAGGACAGCTTGATCTTCACCTTATTTAGGGAAGTTACAATGTCTGATATTACTTCAAAGCTCACCGTTTTTTTTTAAAAAACTATCCATTAAACAGAAAATTTTACAAAAAATTTTAAATTTAATCAGATTTCGAAAGATATGTTGAACGTAGTAATTCTGTTTCGATTTCGTGGAGAAATTTACTTTTAAAACTGAAAAAACATGGTGTTCTCATTTAGTATACAAATCAGTTACTTGTGTAAATAAAACATTACGACAATCCCTTAATGGGAATGTGTATTTGAAACATAATAAACTCTTCATTCGGATGAAAGAAAAATGTATTGTTTAATAGGAAATAAAGAAAAACTGTCAATGAAGCAACACCACATCAAAGGATTTTATGTTATTGCATCTATTTATTTATTATTATTATTTAGGATTTATTATATTAGATTTTAAATGTAAGGTTTAAAACACAATGATAATGAACATAGACCTCAATTCTGCCGTTAGCTTCTGAATGCAGATGATATTGAAGACCAGTATTTTTTGAGGTGAATTTATGGATAGATGTTTTTACTATGTATTTATTTATGTATGTATGTATTTATGTTTTTAGATGTTTTTTTAGATGTTTTTACTGGGGGAGGCATTTCCACCTTTCCATGAGGTGTATCGTTGGTTTATCTGGTCGTGGTGTATCTGAAGAATCATAGTTTGCCCAACAAATTGAAAGATGAGGATTACTAAGATTTGTTACAAAATATCCTACCACAACTTCATCACGATATTCCTCCTTCGGTATTTTAAAGTTCGGTAAAATATAATTTTCCAACACCATGGTGCTTCTCCACATTATTCGAAAGCAATACAAATATCAATCAAAGATATACATGGATAGGTAGAAACGCCTTCTCTGGTAAAAACATGCTCATCTGCCCATAAAATTCAACTAAAAAAGTGGTAATCATCAACATAATCGGCAATCACAAGCTTGAATTGAGGTCTATGTTCATTATCATTGGGTTTTAGACCTTACATTTAAAATCTAATTAATTAAATCCTAAATAATAATTATAAATAAATAAATGTAATAACATAAATTCCTTTGATGTGATGTTGCATCATTAACAGTTCTCCTTTATTCGTAATTAAACAATAAATTTTTTCTTTGCTTTTTATTCGAATGAAGAGTTTATTATGCTTCAAATACACATTTCCACTAGGGGATTTTCATAATGTTTTATTTACACATGTAACTGCTTTGTATGCCAGATGAAGACACCATGTTTTTTTCGGATTTAAAAGTTAATTTTTCCATGAAATCGAAACAGAATCATTACTTTCAACATATCATTCGAAAGATGATTAAATTTGAAGGTTTTTGTGATATTTGCAGTTTTGTAGATAGTTTTTTTTTTCGATTTGTAGCGTTGAAGTAATATAAGACATTGTAACTTCCCCAAACAAGGTGAAGATCACAGTTTGATAGCTCCCAAGTTTGAAAAATTTAAGGTTGCATGTACTCTGCTCTTGTAGTAAATGTAATGCTAAATCCGAAAATGTGCTCAAAGTTTAAAAAATACAGCTTTTATAGTAAACAAAAACGTGGTTTCCTCAAAACCGTCTTTGATTTATCGTATATCTGCAACGGATTGGAAAAGAAAGCTGAGATCTGCATCATTTTTTTTACATTTTTGATTAAGTTTCACCCGAAGAGGACAGTTTTGCACAGAGAGGTACTCATTCTGTATGTTTATATATACATATAATGTTTAGCTGTAGTTTGCCTGAAAAGTAATTCTTATTCTTTATTTTTTTTTTTTAATGTATTTTCTTTTATATATACGTATATGTATTTAATACTAATATACTTTGGTTTGTTTATATTTTATGAATGAGTCATTGTCATAAGTATAGTTTATTGCCATTGATTTATGCAGATTGAGTTAGTTCGTCTGTAAAAACAGTAATTTAAAAAAATAAGTGTTAAACATAGTTGGTTTTTCTCCTCTTTGTTTAATTCATCCAAAAATGTTTTACTGTTCTCTGAATCAAATTTATTTCTAAAATAGAATAAACGACTTTGAAGTACTACGATCGTGTTCGGAAACTTTGCGATAGGGGATTGAGATTTATCTGATCCACCTCCTCATGTATAAATCATCACCTGGAACCTGGGCAGAGCTATTGCCCAATCGTTTTCTGATCGTATTTCTTTATTTTTATTCTGTCCATTACTGTGTCTGTATGTTGTTCTTATCTAATAACAAGATATATTTTTTCGTCATCGTAAAAAGGTGATACTTAATTTAAACATCAAGCATATGATTAGGATAAATAAATATATATATATATATATATATATATATATATATATATATATATATATATCTATATATATATATATATATTGTAGTTAGCAACAACATAAATATATAACAACATGCGTTAGAATAAATAAATACACATAATTACAAAATATAGAGGAGTAGGTAACTACTTACAATGTTACTGGTGGATATGGTATCGATTACTGAATTATACAAATTCTTGTACACAAGTTTTATGTCCGTGGGAATATAGTTGTGGCAAGTCTTATTTCGGTGTTTATCAACATAAATACAGTTGCAAGTTTATAATTAAAAACCCGAATATACTAGGCCCAACAGATCTCACCAGACACATTATAAGCAAACAAAACATTCTGTTAAATTTGATTCCTCCAAAATTATTCACCATGAACAAAATAATTTTAAATGAAATATTATATAAATGATAGATCGAGTATACTTCTTATGCCGGATGTTCTATTACGACTTTGGTCTCAACCGGGGATTAGAGGAGGAGCAAATTATATCAAGGACTCCATCGATATATATATCGGCGAGTATAGGAAGGAAGAAAAGATTGGGGGTTGACGGACCTTTACTAGATGCACTAGGATCGGGGAAACGATATGGCACACCACCAGGGAAGGACGAATCACCGGTTCAACGAAACGTTCCAACTTACGGCGAAAGTACTTCTGGGGGAAAACATGAGGAAATATATGGCAGAGTGCAAGTTTGCCAAACCACATGCGTTAGAACCGCTAAAATAAATGGACACACATAATTGGCAATGGCGTATGGATTCACGAAATATCCTGGAGGCGGTAGGCACATGGTTCCTGTATGGGTAACTACTTACAATGTGGAATGGCACAAAAACACCTCCTGGACACCCCAAGAGCAGAGGAGACGTGGTGACCATCCTTCGTATTTTATGGACAAAGGGTAACCACAGATTAATTTAAAAATCGCGCAATAAACAAAAAATCAGACGTTCTAAATCTCATCAACTGTTATTCCAATTTAATACATTCAGACCAATAATATACATACATTAATATTCATCATATCAAACATTTTTCCATTCATATATTTCACCGTAATACGGAAATTCCTCTTTGTACCTGCATTTGGGAATACCACCAGTTTTGAAAAATCCCTCCCAATTGTTTACACCCATATAATTCTGTTCAATCGTTCTCTTTTCTCTATTAGTTTCCGGGTTTCTTCAGAAAGTTTCTTGCTTCGTTTGTCCATTGTTTCTTGATTGTCAGTTTTATGTTCGTATGCGTCCTTAGTAAGTTTTGATAGATTGGAGCATAAATTTTCTATATGGTATTCTTTGTCAAAATAGATTTCCTTCTTTTTTTTCTGTTTAAATTTTCATGATAGTTTTCAGAAATTTTTGTCTTGAAAGATGCTCTAGAACCTGTGAAAAATCTTCTACTATATATTTTCATTTGTTCCATAACAAGTCGGTGATCGGAATCAAATTTAACTTCCATCTTAGCATATACAAAAAAGCCTGTATCCTGTTTTGCCAGAATATAGTCAATTTCATGTTTTTTTTTGGTTTAGGGCTTTCCATGTCTACTCCTAACTTTTTTTTTAGCTAATCTAAACTACAATCCTGGCTTGATAGTTTAAAACCTGACTATTCCTGACCATATCTCCAACATTTTATTCTTGTTCATGTTTTGTTTCCAGTTTTATCAATCTCATTTTAAAAATAAGGATTCAAAAGCCAAACTATTAGGATATGCCTCATTCGCTAAATGCTGAGACAAGACTTTACAGTTGTATATTTATTTACACAAATAAATAAATAATAGATTATGATTTTATTATTTCCATCATGAATATAATTACTTAATTTTAACCACTCTATTATTTTTCTTTTCAGTGCTATTTTGATCTATGTATTTTTGGGTTGCACCAGAGCTTTTAGTAAAATATTCGAATGTAAGAAAGTAAAATAAAGACTTATATCATATCGCTTCATTTTATCTCTAAGCCACATGGAGATGGAATTCTAAATATTTCACGGTTTGAATCCCACTCATTGCAGAGGGTCTGGCACTGATAAACTTTTCAACCACAGATTAACCATTCAGCTTACACAGCTTTTAGAGGACGGTTGAATGTTTATGAGACCAGATTTCATTACCAAGTCAGTAACGTATGTCGGACAGAGAATACAAAATTAGTAACATCATTTTTAGATCAATATTAAACAAAATGGCCGTGTTTGATTTTTAAGCAATGAACTTCATAAGGAAAGTTTACTAGGATGAAATAAAAACCTAAATGAAACATAGGACATTCAAGATAAAAGCTATCGATAGAACAAAATATTTTTCTAAATACGTTAACTTATGTACAGAAGAGTTAACTGTTAAATGAAAAAAAAAAAACATTTTAAAAACAAAATAAAAATAAACAAATAATTTCTATTCTTGTACTGACCTACTTTAACATCATTCAGTTAATTTATCAATACATCGCTCATCTCATTTTTCTATATGTTTTCAAATGTATATTAATCAGATAGCTAAATCATATATTCTTCAAAATTATTATTATTTTACACCTCTATGTACCAGATAGGAGAGACGTCTTGTCCTAACATACATCGCCATTTTACTTTAAAGTTGATTACTGTAAACTTGGAAATAAAATAAAAAAATGTAAATGTACTAATATGAATTTATAACATTTTTACATATATTTGACATTATCATAGGGACAGGGGTAAAATTCAGAAGTTGTTCAAAACACAGATCACACCCCTTCTGCCATCACAGCACACAGACAATGTGTAGCTATCCAAAACAGTCTATCATTAAAAAATATTTAAAGAACGACTAAATATTCTTTAATATTTATCGTTCAATAGTAAAATATACAATTCCTCGCAATTATGCAATTCACTGTCCTTAATAATCTGTTCATGGACAATATACCATGATGCTAAAAGACCATGGGTTTATTATGAATGATCAAAAAAAACCTTCTTTTTTTTTTTTTTTTTTTTTTTTTTTTTTTAGGTCCTTTTTCGATTTCTCATTATATGATTTTGGAATGATTTTAGTTTTTGTTTGTACTACTGCCTATGTTTGAAAATAATGGTGCTCCAATGCAGCAATGTTAGACGAATGACACAATTATATTTAATTAATTTTAAACGCAAAAATAAGTTTGAAGCATATATTAAGTGATTTAGTTTGTACGATCTAATTTCTCTTTTCTTATTTTATCATGTATGTATGCAGAAAACGTAAGGTGTCTGTCAAATTTAACACCAAAATAAACATTGTTTTTCTAAATTTATTGACAGAATAATTAATTTTGAAATAGATCGGAAGTTTATTTTTAAAAGAAAATATAATAGCTTTTGTTTTATCTGGGTTTACATCAAAGTTTAATTGTATGAGCTCCTCAGCTATTTTCTGTCACATTTTTTTATTTTTTTATTATTGCTTCTTGGCCTTGCTTGCGTTTAAGCTGCTGCTTGTGATCGCATATATTTACTTTAAATAATGTTCCAACACGTATGATATGCCCTGGTTAAAGAATGAAATAATTTTTTTTGATGGGGGACAATTTGCCTGTTCGCATACATACATAAATGGCAAATGTTTTATATAAATTATTATTTTAATCGAGATGAAGGTTGATTGCAAAATTATAGTTTTAGGATAATGGGGATGAATACTTTAAAATTCAGCTGGAAAATTTTATTTTATTTAAACTAAAGAGAACTAAATTGGATTTATATTTGTTCTGAAACCGCATTAAATTTAGTGAAGCTAAAGCCTGATTTAAACCATTAACCAACTTATCGCTGAATGTAAAGACAAAATGGGTCTTTAAACGATTATCTCTAACTTTTATTACAAATCAGATATCTATCCTTCCATAGTAAGCTCCATAACCACTCAAACCCCTAATTTCTCAACTTGCTTCCCACACTATTCCTGATAATCCTCCGAGGCGTTTGAAAAGAAGATGGCCCAGAGACTTTCTAGTGTAGAATTTTTATTAAAGTGCTACTGATGGGTAGTACTTTTTATGTTTTGTCACGTTATTGTAATAGTTAACAGCACATTTACTTGATGTATAAATTTTGTACAGTTGTAAATTTCAATAAATTGTTATTTAAAAAAAAAACAAAAAAAATTTTATTACTTTGATGAGGGGGAAATAACTTATTAAAGTACTTCGTTCCCGTCTTGGTTTTAATGAAGTATCACAATGCCAACACGGACCAATGTATCTATATCCCAGCAAAATGTGATATTTAAATTTTTTCTAAATTTCTATTATATACATATTTTTAGTTAGATTGCGATTATAAACCTATCTATACCTATTTTTTAATACTCCATATAACGCATTTTACGTTTACTGTTGGAGAAAGAAAAACCGTACAATACTTCAAAAAGTATTCTTAAATAAAGGAGAACATTTCGGTTTGAGATCGCAAGTGGTTCAGCCTGCGAGAACCTGTAAGCCCATGTCAAGTACAGGAGGGCTTGTCGCCCTATGTCAGGCAGAACAATATTCGAAGGGCTTTCACTTCTATCAGGGCGGACAGCCCGTCAAAATTAACTCAAAGGTAGAAATCGAACCTAATCGCGAATTAACTGGTACCGGTAGTAGTAGCATGGTTTTAGTCCGAATTATTGTGACAATCGCCCCAACACATCTAACTCACTTGGCATTACTATCACTAATATTTAACACGCAATGAAGGTTAAAATACAAAGGGAAAAAAAAAGAAAAAAAAAAAAGACCATTCCAATAAGATTTCTTATGTATGTAGACTTACGTACATCATTACAATGGCTCTATACTTTACAATGATGACATTGTATATATGGTATATAAACAATATGTAAAGAAAACTCAATGGCTAAGCGAGTAGGGGTTCCCAAGCGCGATCGGTGCAGAAGGTAGTACCTTCGCAGGTTAAAATTTATTTTGCAACAGACCTGAGATATTAATCCTGACCTTCCTACCATGGTTACAATATTGTTCTTAAAACATAAGGATGAAAAAAAAAAAAAAAAAAAAAAAAAAAAGTAAGTAAAGAGTATGTCCAAAAAAATACTCTATTTTTTTACTAGCAAAAACTATCCTCCGCTCGATTCTCGCAGGATGGAAAATTTAGTAGTATATGTTTTTATTGAGTATTTACTATGATCATTAAAAAAAATAATAAAGCAGAAAAACCCTGATTATATAATACATGAAACATAAAATGAATTGAAATAAATGAACTATCCAAACCTTTCCCTTATCTTAAATGTTTGATTAACTGGCCAAACGGGTAAGCGCCAGGGGTCTCGATCCCAAACAGGCCGGTTTAGTGGTGTTCTAATTTAATTATATCACGACTAAATAATATTAATGTTTCATAAAGACAGCTTCCAATTTAGTCCAGATTTAATTTTAGTATGAGAGTCTGCAAGGCAACAAAGATTTTTCACAAAGGAGATCGCGCTGAATTCAGAAGTTAAACGAGAAGAAGGAAAGGAACCATGTATATAAAGTGCGAAACCGAAAAATAGGGAGAGCGAAGAGGGAGATGCTGGACAAGGAGCGGTCTAGAAAGAGATGACGGAAGATGATAAAGGACCAGGAAGAGAGATCTAAGCGAAGCGAATGCTGCTAATCGTCGAGTGTGAGTAAAATAATTTACACTCGAGTTAATTTTTTTTTTGCCAACCATTATTAAATTAACCTTAACTAAACATTTTTTTTTTAATTAACTACTATAATAAAAACTATGTCAACAGTTCAATTATTATAATAAATATTTACAGTTATTAGCGTTGGTTATAAAAGGATGATTTGAAGAGGAGTATAATGTTAGATTGGAATTTAAACTGGTGGAAGTACTAGAAAGAGAGTGAATAGCTGAAATTGGTTTTGTCTTCGTCTTTTAGATTCAGCTGTATTTTTAGCCACTAGCGGATAAAGTGAACTTTACACCGACTAGTGGATAAAGTAGCACATTAAACAGCTGATTTTGATTGACTGTACCCAATAGATTCGTACCCAATCCGAGGTTAACTTATATTATAATAGCATTGATAAAATATTGTTAACAATCAGGAATAATTAATAATATCCTAATAACCTCTAATTAGAATAGAATTTCTTACGCATTATGATATAATTCCAATACTTCAGATAGGTCAGACACCAGTAAGTGGTGTCACTAGGAATGTATTATCAGGAAAACTGTATTCCGTGTTTTGATCTATCCAATTATTTATATTTTAATAGTTTAAATTATAGACTATAATATCTGTATTTTAGTTAAAAGTTATCTGATTAACCTTCCACCCATAGTCCCGTTGTATTTTGTACGACATACAACTTGTTTTCCTTCTCTCTCGCTTCCTGTGAGCTTTTCGGAAAATTGGCTTCATCTGTTCCTTGAGACCCACCTCCCTTTGCCAGCTATTACTCCCCACCGTGTTGGAAGGGATAGTTTCCTGTACGGAAACTATACAATCAGTGATTGCCCTCAGTGCAAGAAGTACAATCAGAGTCTGGCAAAACTTAATCATAGATAAAATTTAATCATAGTTATCTGAAAACTAATTTCCTGTAATATATCACCTAATTTAATAATGATAAAATCTTTCAGATATATGTATATATATATATATATATATATATATATATATATATATATATATATATATATATATATATATATATACACACACACACACATATATATATATATATATATATATAGTGAAATAATGGTTATTTGACTGAATGATTTAATCGTTACTAAATTAGGTGATTGATTCAAGGATATTAGTTTTCTAACAGTTATGATTAAATTTTAGCTATGATTACATTTTGCCCAACTCTGACTACACAGAATATTTGACAAATACCCAACGCGAAAAATACAAAGTATAGACAAAATTTACAAAGTAAAATGTTAGTACAGTAAAAGACAAAAGACCAATTAAACATCTCATATTCGACATATAGTAAAAGGCCTAATTGGAAAAAACACCGGCAAAGAAAGAACAAATCTATTTTGGAAGACGATAATGAAAAATTCCAACACTAAGTCGGGACGTTTTGTTTTGTTGATAAAATTATTATAATTCAATGTTATAATGTTAAAATAGATCATTCAAAATGCTATTATCTTTAGGTCACAGTAATATTCTGTCCGATTTAGTTTGTAATTAATATTTCTGCAAAATCACTATCATTAAGCGATACTATTATTTTGTCTTGAAACTAATTATGTTTATTGATCATTGCAAAAGTGTGTATTTTATTTTTGCAAACTTATTATTAATTTGTAATTTATTGTAAGGATGGTGTTTGAATTATTATTTTATGATTTAAGATATGTATTTATCGACCGCTCTCGTTCTAATTGTTTTTCGTCTAATTTTGTTTCCAGTGAATTAATATTAGGAGGAACCAGTCCTTTGTCGCATTAAACCTCAAGGCATTTTTACAACTACAATATCCAGAACCATCAACTTTAACGAATCCTCTGTGCACTCTCTGTGGGAGGTCAAAGAATACCACCGTAACCATGACGAGCATTATTTTTGGACCTTTTATTTGTAACAATCATTCCTAAAAAAATTGTTCGCTATAATTTTTCATAAAAGCAACCATCTTTAGATATGCAAATAATTGAACTTAATTGTAATATTGTAAATAAATATTTATCTAGTTTCAAATATCTTTTATTATTTTCATTTATAATAGTTATTTTCAATACTAAGACGTTTTCGGTGCGAGGTAAAACCTCTTTTCGTACGAGGTATAAAAATTACTTTTCATTATACTACTCAAACTAAAACAATATGTACATTTGGCCATTTCCGTTATAATTTATACTTATAAGATAACAGGAAACAAATTTTAACAGCTGCTTTCATACAGTTTAATTCTTTTTAAAAATACATAACACTTTGTGAACTTATTTACATCAATGTTATCTTTAACAGATAAACAACTTTTTATCATTAAAACTTTGACTATAAAGTAGGTGGTCAAGGAAGATTTTTGCTATTTCTGACAGATAAACGAGCAATACATCATCACAAACAACAAAAAATTTCTTCTTTTCAACCAGTGACAAAATGTATCGCATTCTACTTCACATTAAGCACAGGATTTAGGCGTTAGTAGTTCCTCCGTTGTTTTCTGTGCTTCTTCTTAAATAACTTCCGGTGTTTCAAGATGATCTTGAGCTCCCAACGTTGTTTTGAAACAGTAAACACAGGTTAATTATGAACTGAAATCGCTCTATAACCTAAGTAAACGGGTCACTTTCAAATAAAATGGCGATTTTCTGTCCCAACACTACAAATGACTGTAAAGAAAAAATGTGATCCAATATTTCACTGTTGTCGATTTCATATGCTTAAGTTAATGAAAGCCCTAGAATTTTAATTTCGAATGTTTGATAAAAAAAAATTAATTACTAAAAATGTTGACATACGTTACTGATATCGTGTTGTTGATATCGTTTAGCTTAAAGGCCATTTTCATTTTGAATAATTTATTAATTTGGCTGTTACAGGGGCTCAAGCTACGAAAAATTATAATAAACAGACTTAATATTGCTTTTTTAAAGACATTTTCTTAAAACTGATTTTTTCTAGATGTTTCTCTTAGTCACCGTTAAGTGTCAATAAATAAATAAATTAATAATAATTTTTTGGTAATGAAGTATTATTGAAAAGGTCTAGACATTCTTAACAGATGTAAATAACTTTTTTTTTTTGGGGGGGGGGGCAATAATAAAATCCATGAACTTTTTAATAAGGTGAAAATAAATTTAGTAACGTTAGTTAAATATTTTGGAAAAAAAAACACTTAAATTTCTCAAATAAGATTTATTACTATTGCTCTTCGTGGGAAACCACTTCAAATTAGCAACCTAAAAAACGTTTTACCAAAACCTGAATAAAATCATAATTTTTACAAGGTAAAGCCCCGGTAATGTACGTAAAATTATTATAGTGGTTTTTTGTTTTAAAAATCAAGGCACGGAAATTTGATAAACCGACTTAGGTATATATTCTCAAGTAGTGTGGCAACATCCCAGTATGCAACACAACATGAATGAGTAAGTTTTTTTAACAAGGATTTTTGGGTTTTCTGGAAAGCTAAACTGCCTTTTTATTTGAAAAACAAGAGTGTGTTTTTCCAAACATCTGTTTATTCAACTGTTTCACTTTGTGTCCTAGAACAGAAAAGAGGCGATTTGCATATTCAAACCGGGTATTGAAAACACCCGTTTACGGTACAGTATAATGAAAACATATTTTTATATACGTTCATATTGTTCTGTAAAGTAACATATGGTACACGATTTCTATTTTAATGTAGGTCAAACTGTTTGATTTAATGGATTTATTATATAATATGAACGAAATCGGATGACAAACAAGGTGTATTTAGTATGATGCTCGCGCAACCGGTATTGGCGAGACCAGTGGAAGCTTAAAACCTTCGAATATTGAAAACAATTGATGACACTTTTTCTAAAACTGCTATTGTGATTATAAACAAAACTATTCGGAGTAGGAAGACAAGTATCTTATGTCTTCTAAATGACTGTTAATCATTCCTCTCACTAAACACAAATTGAAAGGTAGCAAAAGACAGTGCTATGAATGGTGGGTCTGAAACAGATATTAGAGAGAGCAATGCGCCGTATGTGGCTGGGAGGATGAATTATTGGCTGGAGATGGGTCTCTACCCGGCCCTAATGTCCAATATCTCACCGCGGCTCCAATCCAACTCTTCCACTATCGCTTCTCCTATCTCCCTCCAGCTGTGTCCGACCTCTATCTCAAATCAAGATTATTTACTTTCTTTTAATTAATATTCATTAAAAGTGGCCTCAATATACAGGGTTAATCTCTCTTGTGTGAAAAAAAATATTAAAACTAGGCCGAAAATAAAGAAATATGCCGCTGACAGCACCTTTCTATTCCCATCTATATATATGTACGTTTCTATATTCAATCTATCTATTCCACGCACAGTTCCGTTCCAGATATATGATAATTCAAAGAATGTTTTGAAGAAACTACGTTTTTTACCATAAAAGCTGTAATATACTCAATTAGGATTGATGAATTAATTGCCACTTCTATAGGGATTATTTTATTAAAAAACTAGTTTCGACCCATACCCGGTGTATACAACTGATATCTCAACTCATCCAACCATTGTCCTCACCACTTAGGCTGACGAAACATGTGTGTTATCAGTAAACAATGATCCCTTCATTGCCTCTTAAACACTCCAATCCCACATCCTAAGCCTTTAGGAATGGTGTCAAAAAAAGAGAATCAAAATAAATCCAAAAAAGTCCCTAGAATTTATCCGTTACCTAGGACTCCACTTGGACAAACGTCTTACTTAAAATCCACATACAGGACTAAAACGACAAGAAACTCTCCTTCGTTACAGATTACTTTAACATTTATTAGACAAACGTTCAAAGCTCCCGATTAATTACAAAAGACTCATATACATGACTGTGATTAGACCTATCTGTACGTACGGATTTGAGCTTTGGGGCTCCACTAAATCATCCAATTCATCTCGTACCCAATCCTTACAATCCAAAATCCTTCGAAAAATCATCAATGCTCCTTACTTTGCCACCAATAGACTTATCCATAAAGATCTTAATGTTGCATAACCACTCAAATCCCCTAATTTCTCAACTGGCTTCCTACACCATTCCCGATAATCCTCCAAGGCGTCTGAAGATGGCCCAGAGAATTCTAGAATAGAATTTTTATTGAAGTGATACTGATGAGTGGTTCTTTTCAACTTTTGTCACGTTATTGCAATAGTTAACTTTACTTGATATTTTGTACAGTTGTAAATTTCAATCAATTGATATAATAATAAATAAATAAAGAATGCTAAACCTTCAGTTCTAAAACATATTAAATTTCCAACACATCAGTACTATGTTACATTGATTATATACACCAAAGATTATATACACTTTAGTGTATACAATCCATGTAACATAGTACTGATGTGTTGAAAATTTTGTATGTTTTAGAACTGAAGATAATGTTTAGCATTCGAATGTAGTTTTCTAATAAAATAATCCCTATAGAAGTGGCAAATAATTCATCAATCCTAATTGTATTGATCCTTCTTTACCATCATGCATACATCAAGTGATGAAGTGTAATATATTCACTGAACCCAAACATTTTTCAAATTTAGACCACATTTTTGGATTCAGCATTCAGAAAGAACGACTTGATCTTCAACTTATTTGAAGGACATAAATTTACATGTTAAAAGCAACGATGGATTTTTCAATGTTTTTTATTTAATATCCTTATACAGACCTAGAATTACAGGAATCAGACCATCATTGAAATGGGTGAAGTAGGAAGAAATGGAGCAATCAAAGAGATCAACAATTCGACACCACAGCATTTGAAGACAAACTAATATCATTAGACTGGAAGGGAAGGGTATCTGGATTTGACCCCAATTTCCTTATAAAATGGTTTTCATGAAGTATTAGAAAAGAAAATTAATTTTAAAATGTGGATATTAAAAGCTACCTTGTAATCAGCACACTTTGTTAGGTCTTAGTTAAAATATGATAAAATGCATTAGAAATATTGAACCAGTCGTGGATCCATGTATGGATGTTTTTCACCAGTTTAACTAAGGTTATAAATATAAATGAATTTTTATGTTCATCATTAATTTTTTAAGGATAAGTCAATATTTTTTTTCCTTGTTCCGTCACTAAATAATTAAAATTTAAAATACTTTATATTTGTTTAAATAAACTAAAGGCTGTTAGATTTTGAAATGAGATTTTTTGTATTAATAAGTAGCAACACTAGCGATTTCTACATCATCGGTTGCATTTCAGTTCTTCATTCTTATAGCGCACTAGAGCCCAGGTCTTCATAACATTTTTTATGATTTGGAATGTAAGTAAATTACTTTTATGTATAGCTGTATACCTTCTTATAATTATGAGCATGACAAAGCATCTGTAAAATTAATATTTTGTCTATGACCGTCTCTGAAGTTGTGTATTTTCAGAAAGCGTTTGTAACTGTCAGAGATCTTTTAACTTTTTTTTTTCTCTCCACGGTGACTTTCAATTGTTTTCTTGTGTTTTTTCTTGTTTTTTAAAAATGTTATTATTCTTTCTATTTCTACGTTATAACCACTAAAATAAGAATGCGAATTTATAATGAATGGACGAATGATTATTCCTTGTGTTTACACATCAACTTTAATAATTTATAACCATATAAAATGTTAATAACAATGAATATGAAAATGTTTATTTATTAATATTAAATTCCAATCATGAAAGGTTACTCGATAAACCTATTAGAAAAAAAAAATTGACAAAGGAAAAAAAGTTGCATCCACAAAAAATTCAAATTTTAAATTTCTGTAAGGAAAATAGGATTTGAGTGGTATCAGGCAGTAGAATGTTCAATAGACATCCTTAGTTTTCCTGAAATTTATTTCGATTTTTAAACGTTCAAAATTTTTAAATTTCGGCTCATTAAAATTGCCGTTTATCAGAGAATCACCCATACACTATTCCTAACTTGAACCAGGTTGCTTTTTCCAATATTGAAAATTCTTTTCCAATTTGTCTTAAGAGAACCATAAATTGTATGTTAATTTTGAGATAAAAAATCAAATATTTTTAATCAGTTAAACATGCATGTTGAACATCATAGAATTATTCATAAAATTCTGCCTATGTCAAATACGGTAATATAGAATATGCTGATCCACTGATATGGGGCATGGTCTATGACAGGTAACTTACAAAGTATAATGAAGAGATTTATCCCGTAAAGTGGCATATCCCTTAGGAAGAGCTTAAACACTACAATTTATTAAACTTTTTTTTTTTTTTTTTAATTTTTTTTTATTTAAAACTAAGTTACTATACTTTATAAAGAAACTATTCATTGGGATCAATTTAATAAAAGTTATATTATAATCAAAAATATCTATTTGTAATTGTTGGGAAATCTCTAATATGTCTTAAGTGTTTTTCGGTATTCATTTCTTGTTACCTAAAATATTCTTTTCCAGTATGTCAGATTATATTAGTATTAAAAAGACACCAGTACTCTGAGTGTCATGTTTTTTAATACTACTTTAACATTTTTGTTTTGTTTATTAATCATCTGTTTGTAATATAATACAATATTCACTATTACATTTGACTTCCTTTAATAAAACATATAAAAGTAACGTCAGCTCACTTTGTTATTATTTTTATTTTTGTTTTATTCAGATAGGATAATCTATTTGTCTAATTTTTATTTAAAACAAGATTTTATTTCATTCAAAATGAACAAAATTTAGAAAAAAGTAATTGAGAAATTCAGTAATATAAATTTTTAATTCGGAGAATGTAAAATCTCTAATTAGTTTTCATCCTTTCCTAGGTATATACTCCCACGGTTGTGCGCATAGGAAATGTTTTTTTAAAGCAATATTCTAGTTCATGTAAATGAAATAAAAACATAATCTTTATTCTGGAACATATTGTCCCCTGATTCTAGTCTTAATCTTAATCTTAATTTTAAGCGAAGATAAAAATATGTATAAAAGGTAATATAAGTATATACAATGGGAAATAGCACTTTTGGTATAAACATATAAATAAAAAAAAGAAGAGAGAGAAAAGAAATAATAACAATAATAATCATATGATGATATAATAATTATATGCTTATACAGGGTGTCCCGAATTAAAATGGCAAAACTTCTGGAACTTATAGGGGACCGAAAAAATAAGACAAAAAGTCCTTTAGAGATTTGCTCGCAAAAAAAGAAACAAAAAAAAAATGTTACAGGTAGCGATTATCACCTTTCAAAGTTCGTCAGGCTAGGCAGTGAGATATGTAAACACTTAATGTTATCCTTTACATTCTTTTATTTGTTTACATTTTGGCTTCCTTCTAGGATTATAATTCCTGAATTAGTCTCCAGTCAGTTACTTAGATATTTTTGTGTAAATAGCATCAGCCACAATGCCGCATACATATTCTAATGCTGAATACACTGATATGATTTTTGTGTATGGTTTCTGTAACGGTAATGCTTTAGAAACGGTACGGGAGTATGCGCGCCGATTTCCAAAACGAAGAGTGCCTAATCGACGAGTCTTTTCGTTGACTTTTAATAGACGTAATGAAGGCGACCAATTCCAGGCAGCAATAAGAGCAGATTATCGGAGAAGAAATTGTGTCCAACACCACTTCGATAACAATCCTGAGACTAGCATCCGAAGAGCATCTGCTGCATTAGCAATATCGCGGCAAGCAATATGGCGAACTTTTAAAGGTGATAATCGCTACCCATACCATCTTCAAAAAGTTCAGAATTTATTACCTCAAGATTATGTCAAGAGATTGAATTTTAGTAACTGGTTTCTGACAAAATTCGGGATGATAATTTATTTCCATTAAAAATTATGTGGACCGATGAAGCTACCATTACAAGAGGAGGAATTGTTAATCAAAGAAATTATCATGTATGGGCTCTTGAAAATCCCAGAGCTATTAGAGAGAATAGGTTTCAGCATGAATTTGCTATTAACGTTTGGCTTGGAATTTGGAACGGACTACTGGTGGGACCATATTATTTAACAGGAAGATTGAATGGTATCCCATTTACACATTTTTTGGGAAACGACTTTTCTAATTATTTAGATGACATTCCCTTACAGATTGAAATGTGGTTCCAACTCGATGGATGTCCAGCCCATTATAGCAGAGTTGCTCGAGCTTGGCTGGATATATATTATCCACAACGATGGATTGGACGTGGAGGAGTAGTACCTTGGCCACCCAAATCACCTGATATGACACCCATGGATTTCTTCGTATGGGGAACCTTGAACCAGAAAGCTTATTCGGTGTCAATCAACTCAAGAGAGCAATTAAGAGATCGAATCATAGATGCAGTGCACCAAATAACATCAGAACAATGTTTAGCTGCAATTTATCAAGTGAATGCTAGATGTAATGCTTGCGTTGGTGCAAAAGGACAACAGTTTGAGCAATATTTACATTAAAAAGAACATGACATAAATATAAATGTAAATAAGTAAGTATAAAAATGAAAACTTGTTTTGTTTCTTTTTTTGCGATTTTCTCTAAAACTAAGCAAAAACGAGCAGGAATTTTTTCTCTTATTTTTTCGGTCCCCTATAAGTTCCTGAAGTTTTGCCATTTAAATTCGGGACACCCTTTATAATTACAATGTGTTCGAGACAAATAAAGAGATATATAAAATAAATCAATAAAATAAAGTAAAAATAATGAATAGCAACGAAACATATATAGAAAAAAAAATTAAGAGCTACGTGAATGTTGATAAGACGAAATATTTACAAATACATAAAAACATATATTCACACATCTGCTTCCACCTTATGTAGATATAGGTGTTCACATATATCTGTGCACACCTATTAATCTATTCAATGGCATGTATATATACTTATATAAGAAAAAAAAAACAATTGTTAGGGAAAAAAATGTCTAAAACAAAAACGAATTTAAATTTATAGAATGATATATTTATAGAAGCAAATTCATTGGCATCGGATATGCTGAGTTCGATTGACTTGTACCATTTGTTGTACCATAAGATTTCGTATTTGTACCTTAGGTTTTGCAACATTCTAGCTAAAGTAAACTTTGTTTTGTTTTTTTTCAAATGGAATCAGCAACATTACACAACTTTGGAAGAATCATTTGGGAATATTAGGTGTTTGAGTCGTTTAACTGAAAAAAAACTGAAGAGCCATTTAGCTCCTTTTATTCATAGTTTAAGCAAACTGTAAATAGTGTTGTTACCAAGATTTATGCTTGTACTTTTTTATTAGTTCATTTTCCTCTTTCGTCATTGATTCCGTCTAACTAAACTTAATTTTGTGTAATTATTTTACACGAAAAAAATATGGTTTTAAATACAAACCAGAAAAAAAATGTAAAAACTGTTCACATGGAAATGAAAGTTGACTAAAGTCATTGTGAAGTGTTTAAGCAAATATTGTAAAATCATAAACTACAGAATAATCTGAAACGGGAATATTTTTTTTTTTTTTTTTTAAGTTTCATATAAAACAAAAAATTAGAGATTAAACATAAAACAAAAAGATAATAAATTAGTAAATATCATATTGAAAGTTCTAAACTAGTACTACTCTAAGGAAAGGAGGGGTTTGAAGCATTAGTGATTAATAGGTTTATTTCAACAGGCACTTAAAATAGATCCAATATCATACCTGTTGTGTGGATGAGATTGAATTTGATTCATTCATTGAATTAGAGTACAATATGGCTCTCTGAATTATTAATAATCTATACACCTACCTAGACCAAGACAATGAACATGGAAACTACGAATTGAAAAGGATAGATTTTGAACATTTGGTTAAGGCTGCCTACGTTATACTAGTATAATGAGGAAAATAAGGGAATTTATCAAGAATCTATAAAATAAAAATTGTTTAATTCGTATACAGTAACCTCTTAAAATACAATATATACTTACATACTAAGTTAGTCCGAGAGCCGGCGTGCAAAAATTTAACTAATTAATAATAATCTTTAAATAATTGTGAGCACAGAATACTAAGTCTTAGGAACAGAAAAGTGTACAAAAATCGAATAAAAGAAAAAAAATTAAAATGACTAATTAACATCATTCCCCCCTCTTAAATTTATGAAACATCATCGTATAATCACAAACGTTAATTCTTCATATTTGTTAATGTTTTGTTTTTGTCTTCGTTCAGGTAATTTTAATTACATTCTGTTACATAATGTAACGTAATGGTGTTATTTCATGATACTATATAAACTGAGTGTGAACTATCCATAATTATTTAAACCCCATTCATATAAGACATTGAATTTTTCCTGTATCTAATCTGACTGAAAACGCATTACCTATAGCTTATGATTAATAATTAGTAGCAATGAATTTCGTATTTGTTGTTAAAAAGCTTGAAATAATAGTGAAAAAAAAATTAATAAATAACCTTCATTTTGGGACCTATTATTCATTAAATATTATACAAATGTACAGTAAGATGGCAAAATAGTCTGGGCCGAATTATTCGAGGCAAATATAACTGTAGATATAAAACATGAGACCTGAGAGATAAATTGAAAATATATCTTCAAGTAAATATACAAACACAAGAAAAATGAATAAATAAAAATAATCACAAGAAAAATAAAATAAAATTATATAATGGATAAGTAAGAGGATAAAAAGGAGATAAAATACTTGAATTACATTCTACATAACTAAATTAACGTTGATTAAATATATTATTTACAACTTATAGTATACAAATTGACCGTCGTTGACATCATCAAAGCAATCGGAAAAATAAATTTTATAACCAGAAGTCCATACAAAATGGAATTTTTGTAATTTGTTAATACGAATTTTTATTCACAGGGTATAGAAAAGTTATTTACGCAATGGCAGAAATATATTGAGAGTAACCGTAAGTATTTTGATTTATAAAAAAATGTTTTGAATCATAGGGCATAGTTATGTTCATAGTTTAGGGAACTTGTCGATTTAGAAGGGAATTTTGTTGATATATAAAAATATTTCGTTTATTCATAAAAAGTTTATTAATTTAAAATTAAAGAATACACTAAAGCTTCCTTTCACATATTTTTTTAATATTTTTTTTTTTTTTTACAAAGAGCTAAAAATATCAGTTATGTGCATTATGTACCGGTTATGATAATAGCCAAGAATGATTATGGTCATATGACATAATCTTTAGACAAATGTTTTTAATAATTTAAAAATTACTATTAATTTTACAAATAAAGAACAATTAAAGCTATAAAAATAATCTAAATACTAATACATCGCGGTCTAACGAAAAATTAAATATATACTGAAAAACTCAATCACTCGATGCACTCATTCACAAACTTAATAGTTTCTCATTAGTTTAGAAAACCAAAACAACTAGTTATCAGAGTATAATTTATAGCCGCACTTCTCGTTGATTTTCTACATAAGCAGTAACTTCATACAATATGGTAATCATCCCTACTAAAAAATCTGCCAAGTGCAGAATATAACTATTTTAACTGGTAATAGTAACTTAAGAGGCGTTACGTGGTCAAACATGACCACTACTAGGAAAGTATGTAGTATTCAAGTTTTAAAATATCATCCAATGAAGAAACATTTTTTTAAATAATTTTTTTTGAGAAAAAACTTTTGTGACACCAAAGAAAGTTGAAACGAGAAGGCCCATTACTCATATTTCGTATTTTTATAAACCGGTTATGGCCAGTTCAAAGTTATTTTCAATTTAAATCAGATAATCTAACATTATGGAGCTTGCATGAAAGCCAGAATCCTAATGAAAAGCTACATAACTCAAAAACTAGAAATTAATGAAACAATAATTCCTTAGGAATCCTCTTTTTTAAAAACGATTATACTAAAAAAAGAGAGTTATTTCGGAATAATTTTGAGGATAATATTTTTTAATGGCTGGAAAGGGATAGGAGGGAAGGTTTCATAGTAAATCAAGCTTATGCCCTTTCAGAAATAATAGGGCCAATAAAAAAAAAGGACTGTTTTATCTAATTCCAGAGTTCAAAAGTCTGTAAATATCTTAATGCTATTTATTATTAACCAATACTTTATAATTTCTTTAGACCATTCTCTAAGCTTGTTTACTAACACTGGACTTCTTCAAAGAAAGCCTCACTTCAGTTATTTATTTCAAAGAAGAAGCATGACAATGTCCTACGAAATTCTCGTAATTTTAATACATTACTGGAAAAAAAATTTCACAGCCGCTGAAGCAACTCCTGAAATTATTAAATATAAAGGGGGAAGGTGTCCTTGAAGAGCGCACTGCGCGGCGTTGGTTAGAAAAATTTAGAAGTCGGGATAAAGGAAGAACGGCTCCGGGTGGCCATTAATGGATATCGATGAGGTTCTGAAGGAAGCTGTTGAGTCAAATCCGTCCACAAGTACTCGCGAACTTTCCAGGGAGTGTGGTGTGTCGAAAGGTACTGTTAGTGGCCATCTTCTCTCCATGGGGGAGGTGAAAAAGACCTGCTCGTCCACAAACTTCCTGTCGAACCAAAGAAAAGTTTACATAACTTCATGGGTTTGAACTCCTGCCTCATCCACCATATAGTCCAGACATCGCACCTTCGGATTACTACTTGTTTCGATCCAGGGCCCATTTTCTTCAAGAAAAAAAATTGATAATTTTGCGGAAGTCGAAAATGCTGTTCAAGAGTTCTTTGATAGCCATTCCAAGGAATAGTATCAGCGTTTTGGCTAGTTTTGGCTAGCAGTTGGGTAATGACGGTAGATAACAATGGACTATACTTTGAGTGTTAATTGTGTTTTATATCAAAGTAATAATAATAAAAATATTTGTTTAAGAAACGGTCATTTTATTTTTTATACACCCCATTATTTCTCCTGGTGATATAACAAATAAATGGATTTTACCCTTATTATTGCGACAATTGTATTAGGCTGCCCATAATTTGTAAGTTGGCCATAACTAGTGATTTACCATATATTGTCATATATTTTTACAGTTCGAAACTTTATAGCATTAATTTCCGGAAAGTCCAATACTAAGAATTCAACATGTTGCAAAAAGCAGCATACCCAAATGTTATTCAAGATTAACAATTCTAACTAAAACTTATACAGGTACCATATTATATTATCAATCATACTCTGCAGATTTATATTGTTTTCTTCTAAATTCCGAAATTCTTTTAAAACATGGCACCGTCCTGCTGATCAAGACATCATCAGAAGCTGACCTATAGCCCATCTCACAATGAAGAAAAACATACGTATCACTGACCACATGAAAGAGGGGCAGTTCTACGCGAGGATGCCGGCGATATATCACAACTTTTGGCAGCTATCCGGGGTTCCCTGATATATGGGCTCCGAAAGAGATTTACTGTATATTAAAACCGAGCCACGCCGGTTGGTGAAAGTCGCACGGTCCTAGATATGTGTGATCCACCTGAACACCTGAGTGTGGCAGGAAACAAGTCATGTCAACTCCGTAATCACACTCCTCATGATAATAGCAATATTAGTTTAAAAAATAAAAAAAAGTCAAAATATCGAATTTAGTGATAATCGACTATCAGCTAATTTCTAACTGTTAACTAACACGTTTGGAGTTGTAACTCACAGATTTGAATGCCGATTTTGTGTGGGTAGTAAGGACCTATAATAGTGCAAAACTAGAGTTATAGCCGCCAATGGGCATTAGAAGCCGAAAAAAAAAAAAAATATGAAAATCACTTTATATTTGTTTTGTCATCTCTCAGTCGAATTAGGGAAATAATTCTTGCACGTTTAGTTGTAGTTATGTATGTTATTTGATATAAAAATACTTCCGTTATGCTCAAGACACTACCCGACTATAGGGTGCTCAAAAACTCCCAAAAAAATGACAAAATTCCAAGGAAATCCGCCGTAAATGAGTGGAATTTTTTAAGCTGATCTCGGATTTTTTCATTCACATCAGTTTTTGCCCACTAAAATCTGAAATAAACCCAATGTTATATGCATGGATGAAATGTAGAATGTATGCTGATTCTATTGATGCTATTACTATTGTAATCGGTTGAACACAGCAGTTGTTAGAAATTGTCAATGAAATCTCGAATTCAAAATTTTAACCTCCTCGAAAGGGGTAAAAAATAAATATTTTTTTGATTTTAATAAAATTTCAAATAAAAAAGTTTTATGGTGCGTTAAATCGTGATTCGAGGTCAGTTGCTCATGAAAAAAAATAATCCACTGGTTTACAGCGGATTTCCTAGGAATTTTGTCATTTTTTGGGTGTTTTTGAGCACCCAAAAGCCGGGTAGTGTCTTGAGCATAACGGAAGTATTTTTATATTAAATAGCATACATAACTACAATTAAACGTGAAAGAATCATTTCTCTATCTTGACTGAGAGATGAGAAAAAAAATAAAAAGTGATTTTAATATTTTATTTTTTTTCTCGGCTTCTAATGCCCATTGGCGGCTATAACTCTAGTTTTGCACTATTATAGGTCCCTACTACCCACACGAAAATCGGCATTCAAATTTGTGTATTACAACTCCACACAACCTCCTCTTGTAAGTAAAAGGTATAAACTGAATGCCTTATGCCGATTCCATTAACAAACGCTGTCACATCTCTTAACACCCACATATTGTAATCGAAGTTTACAAGATCCTAAGGCTATATACTTCTACCTGTGTACTGGTCTATCTCTCGCATATCACCAGTTCAACTCTGTATATCAAAGATCAGCGTAGCCAAGAACTAACGTTATGTTATACCTCAGACATATATTACTGTACGAATAATCTTTCTAATAGTATATTTTAGTCTCTTCCGGAGCGCGTAATGTACAGCACCGGAGCTCGACGTAGAACAAGCATTTGGCCAAGTCTGCCACCCAGGACTGCTTTACAAACTCCGTGAATTCCTACCTTCTTACATACTTCCTTAATATCCGCTCTTATATCATCCATAAGATTAACCTTCAAAGCTAAACTTTTCTTATTCTCCTCTTATTGTTTCTCAATGAAGTATCATAGGTCCATTCCTCTACACGGTATATACAGCTGACATCAACCTACGTGTGTGTAATTAGTGAATTAAGATCCCTTCATTGCCTCCATGATTCTCTAATCTCATATCAAAAACCTTCAAGAATGGTTTCGAAATTTTAAATAAAAATAGATCTCCAGATAAATCACATCAATTCAGTACCCTTGGTCGTAAACCTACTACTTCTTGTCCTACAGTATCATTTAATGATATTATATTAATCCATTTTGAACAGGTCAATCATCTTGGACTCCAACTGGACAAACGAAAACTCTGAATCTACATACAAGACTAAAACGACTGGAAACTGCTTATATTTTTCTACTTCTTCAATATTTACTAAACAAACTTCCAAAGCTTTCAATTTACTACGAAAGATGTATTTACATGACAGTTATCACACCTATTCGGGCTAAACTAAACCTTCCAATTCTTCTTGTATCTAATACTTACAATCCGATAATTCTTCGTAAAATCCTCAAAGCTTCTTATTAAGTCACAAACAACTTTGTCCATAAAAATCTTAATGTTGCATATTTGGATTTGGACCAAACTAGATGCAATATCCTTTCATAGTAAATTCCATCCACACTCGAAAACACTTGGCTGCCAACTTCCTCCAGGTGTGTGAAAATAAGATGAAATAAGATAAAAGACCTTCTAAAGTACAACTTTTATTGAAGTCCTACAAGTAAGAAGTTCTCCCAAGTTATATACATGTCATTGTAATTATTATCCTTAAAACTTGTTTATTGTAAACAGTTGTAAATATCAATGATTTTTTTTTATAAATAAATAATTATAAATATTAATATGATAAATGTAATATTATAAATATAAAAATTAAATTAAATTTCTTTTAAATATATTTTTTATTTTTGAAGAGATTTCCCTGGTTCGGATACGAGCTCGGTGGCCTAATGGATAAGGCGCCACGCTAGAGAGGTGGAGACTTGGGTTCGAATCCCAACCGGGGTCAAATCTTTTCTCTTCAAAAATAATAAATATATTTAAAAAATATTTATTAAAATGAGAATTATTTCATAATTTAATTTTTTTTTTTTTTTTTTTTTTTTTTTTTTTTTTTTTTTTTTTTTTTTTTTTTTTTTTTTTTTTTTTTTTTTTTTTTTTTTTTTTTTTTTTTTTTTTAGACAATAATTGCGGGAATCATATTGTAAATACTGCCAGTCCTTATAATTTATTTTAATGAGTTGACCATTTTATGTTATTACATTATCAAACATATGTCCTATTAAGAATATTGCCGACATTAGCTGAAAAGGGCAAAACGTTTAACCTCCTTGATGTTACTGCATTTAGCTGGTGGACTTTCTGTAATGATTATTGATAGAAGTACCCTCCCAAGTCTGGCATCTCTTCTCCCAGTCACGTTTCTCCTTCTTAAGTTCACGAGATGTCATTCCCTTATTTTCTTATTTTTCGTTATATTCTCTTTGTTTTCTGAAGGAGCGGTTCAGCTTTTTTTTATATTATAACAAAAAATAAACTTTATAAACAAAACTGGTTTTTAAGGCCATACAACTACTCGGAACTCATTCACCCTCTTCTTTAGCACCCACCCTATATTGTAGAAACATTAGCTTTAAGTCAGGAATGAGCTTCCGGAACACCAGACCCCTCCTACTCACCTCAACGCCCCCCCCCCCATTCCTGTACAGCAACTTCCAAACCATCCATCTTAATGCGCGGTTTCTAAAACTCTCTCCCCGCCTAGTTCCGACACTCTCACACGCTCCCCATATTCAAACTTTGGTTTCGTGAATATTCTTCCTTTAATATTCCTTTCTCTGTTGGTTGATCTCAAAAATTTTAAATGCGAAATACTAAAATTTAGGTTCAAATAACAATTTATTATGTCTAGTTGTTTATGATGCATAATCTAAAATCTAAAGAAACATGCCAAGATTTAGATATCAATTTTTTTTTTTTTCAATAGGTAATATGGAATTTTAGAGGAAATGTTTCTATTGCAATAATATTTCTTATATTAATAAATATTAAATAGGAAATATTTCTATTATAAAAAATAGAAATCAGCTCGAAAAAAAAGTACAGTCAAACCCCTTTATGTGGGATCTCCGGGTAATCCAGATCAGTGCACACCGGCCGAGCCTCTCATGTTGAAAAGGATACGTGACCGCACGGCACGGAAACGGCATTCAAAGAAGACGCAACACAAATTAACAAAATTCTTTTAGGAAAATTAAACCTTATATACTGTACTATAGTTTATTGTGATGGATATTTTAAATGTTTTTCCGAAATAAATATTGTATTGCTTGTAAATGTTGTTCTTTATTTTTTCAACATTCTCCGTTTAAACCGGATTTTCATTATGTCGGATCGGCCGACATAACTTAGTCCGACTTAAGAAGGTTCTATTGTAATGCTAATGCGATTTATTTGGATTACATCTCAATAATAATAAAAATATTATTATACTTAATTTATTTATTTATATTTACAAATTTATACATTTTATTTAACAAGTAAATTCGTTCTCTTAACCATCTTCTTTTCAGATGCCACCAAGAATTATCAGAATTGAAGTATAGGAAGTTGGGAGACTAGAAGATTGGAGTGGGAATGGAGTTTACTATTCTAAAGGATAGAATATTAGGCTGAATCAGCAACATAACATGGAGCATATAGATCTTTATAGATAAGTTTGTTACATAATAAGGAGCGTTAAGGAGTTTACGAATTTTGGATTTTAAGGATTAGTTATAAGAAGAATTGGAAGGTTTAGTAGAGCCCGATAGCTCCATAGATTGATGTCCAAAAGAAAGAGGTTATTATGGCCATCATTGTTGAGCATCTTCAGATAAATTGATGGCGGAAAGATTTTTTTTCCTGCGAACTGAAAAACCTTTCTTTCCGTTTACAAGACAACTCCTAAAAAAAGCAACAATTATTCTTAATATGTCAGTCATCTATTAATTCTAAGTATTCCACTAAGTTGACATGTGAACCCGGTTGTCATTTGAAATCTTATTGAAGCATATAAAAAGCAAGTATAATGTTATGCCAATTTCTTTTAATTGTTACGCAATAGAAAGTTCAACATCTTTGATGTTACATGTGTGAACATGTTATCATTATTTAATAAAGATAATATATTGCACATACATTCCTAAAGTGACACAACTCAATAACCTGCATTAAAAAAATGTAAAATTCTCACAGTCTTGTATGAAATATCGCAAGAGTATCTAAATTATTTTGTAATCCCAACCGCAAGTGAGATGTTTCAAGGAATTCTGTACATTTTTGACGTTTCGTAAAAGACTAGTGAACTTAAACATGAAGATAAATCAAAAATACAGATTTTTGAGTTTTTTAGAAATGCATGTGCGATATAGTATCTGTCATAAAATATATCTGTATTTGAAAGGGAAGGTTTTTGGCTCTAAATCCGCAAAATATTAGACTTTAAGATCTTTTTGAATAACTTTATTTCTGACAAAGTAAGAAACATTAGGGATTTTTCAAAGGAGTTTGGATTGTAAGAAAGAATTAAAGGTTTTAGTTGAGCCCCAAAGCTCAACTTCATATGTCCAAATAGGTCTGATAACAGTAATGTAAATGCGTCTTTTGTGGTAAATCGGAAGGAATGCTGTCAAACTTATACTAAACTGGAATAACGTACATACAATTACTATTCAGTTTCCCAACGAGATACCATTTATTAACTAGCACTTTTAAACTTGGCACTGATAACCTCGAGTCTCAGACTTCTAAACCTTAAGTAAAAAATTTAAATATCTACATCTTTTTAAAAAAGGAGGTAAATATACCTAAATGCATCATCTGTCAACATTAATTAAATAACTGTTTTGATATTCATGTCACGTTGGTATAGCCGAAACACGATTATATACATTGGATTTTTTGCGTTTTAATAGACCGCCTGAAAATTCAGAGTAGAAATATTACAAAAACACTTAACTCAACTTAGTTATTCTTCTTGAAAATTAAATCATTATATAAAATAAATTGTAAGCTGATTGTATCAGTAGAAGGCAGTGCTATAGCACTGGCAACTTGGATAAGGAAGCTAGGCTTTAAGCGGCTTCATACTTACAGGAAAAGCAGTTAAAAAAAAAGGTATTCATACCACAATGAAATAGCAATTTATGGAAATCCGGCTTGTTGGGATAACCACAGGAACCACCTGTTGGTAATTGAAAATGACTCCTTCAGACACGGTGTTTGTTCTTGCCTAATATTTCATTACAAAGTCAAGTAAAAATTTTAATATTATGGAGAAAATGACTTCAATATATCTCTTGTCCTTGACCTCATACCCCCTAAATTCTCAAAATTCCTTCAATACCTCAAGCTTATTGATTGTTCAGTTCCAAGCATCCTTATAACTCTCTTCGCGGATTTAAATGGCTATAGATGCGTAACCTATTGTAAATATTTATTCATTGGAGTTCTGGCAATGACCAGCTTGTTTGCTTACGTCCGGAACGACAGTGACAGCGCTTTCTTTCAGTCTCAACAGGATACTGACACTAGTGACGCGGCTGAGTGAACAGTGTTGGGATTACTTAAGGGCTTGGTTTGGTGTTTCCCTGTGATGTTTGTATATATTGTTTATATAGTGCGATTATGCTTTTTTTTCTCCTCCTTTTTATTATTATTTTTTCAATTTCTTTATATTATTATTCTCTATTTTTTTTAAAAATTAATATTAACTATATTTTTCATCATTAGTATATTTTATATCACTCATTGCTCTTTATAGAGGCAGCTTGTAATATTTATTCAGTAGAACAATGAAATACACACACACACACACACACACACACACACACACACACACACACACACACACACACACACACATTAAGATGTAAGATGCTGGGGAAAGAGAGACGAAAAGAAATAACAACCTTACCTTCAATTCTATATCATCGGTCATGAATTCGATGAAAAATATTGTAGTAATAATGGTTGTGTTCTTAAACTTAAATAAATTGTGTTTCTGACCTTTCCTTTCAAAATCAATTTCTATAAACCAACTTTTCGAAATAATATTAATTTTAATATTCAAAACTTATTGATTTTCAAAATTTAATAAATATTCGTTATTTTTAAATAAATAAATATTCATTTGTTTTATTATTGTATTTTATAATAACCCTCGAAACATTATTTTTAAAATAGACAACATATATTCACCGATGATATAGGTCATTAATTCGATGAAAAATGTAAAAAAAAATAAAATATTTCATATAAGTTGCTTGAAACATTAATTAAGAGAGACCAATTTCTCAGGAAAGAAAAAATGAAAATTTCTTATAATATTTACTCTACCAGTTTTAACTTTCTAAACTTCAATTTATGCTTTACATTTATTTTTTATTTTTTCATTCTTACCAATTCCTATTTAAGTATTTTTATTTACTATTATTGTTATTTTATATATTTCAATCCAAATATGTTGCAAGTTATTATTATTTATGCTTGTATTTTCCTCTGAATGCATTACGTACTAAATCCTCAATGACCATTTCAAGATCAGATATCGCCCTCATCGGTTAGAGCTTATCTGTCAGCAGCGCCAATCCAATCTGTGCAAGGCCGATCGCATCCTTCTTCCGGAACATAACATCGACTAAGAGCCTAAATTACTCTTAACCCCAAGTACTTAAGGATCACTTTTCAATTTAACAGAACGTAGCCATTAACAGAAGGCTTTTAGTAGTTTATATCCCTGCTATATAACTTACTCCCTTAATCCCTAGGTAGTTTATTATCCGACTAAGATTATTCCATTAGCCTTATTTTATAACTATTTGTCTACTTATTTCCGACTGGTGCTTGTTATATTACACGTTACTGATCGATATCAAGCAAAAACAGAGCAATTCATATGCATAACATGACAAAAACATCAGTTCAATACCAAAATCACTGCTCAAAAAGAAAATCCAATATCGGTGTGGCGTAATACCGAGTAAAAAAAAAGAGAAACGCTGTTCAGACATGTTAGACGAGGTGAGATTTGAGACATTTCCAGTAATATTTATGCACTCGGGCTAAGTAACATAATCGATTGCATACTATCGGGGATATCAATATTGAAAATCCGGAATATTGATATTTTAAAAATATTATTTCCATCGGAAAAAATACAACTAATACAGATGCAACTTATTTATAATAATTTATTTTAGTTTTAAGAAGAAGAATAAAACGACAAGAAACTGCCCGTCCTTACAGACTACTTCAAAATTTACAAGACATACGTTCAAAGCTCCCAATTAATTACAAAAGACTCATATACATGACTGTGATTAGACCTATTTGGACGTACGGAGTTTAGCTTTGGGGCTCCACTAAACCATCCAATTCATCTCGTATTCAATCCTTACAATCCAAAATCCTTCGAAAAATCCTCAATGCTTCTTACTTTGTCACCAATAAACTTATCCATAAAGATCTTAATGTTCCATATTTAGCTGATATAGCCCAAACCAGATATCTGTCCTTTCATAGTAAGCTCCAGGACAACTCAAATCCCCTAATTTATCAACTTGCTTCCCACACAATTCCCGATAATTCTTCGAGGCTCTGAAAAGAAGATGGCTCAGAGACCTTCTATTCTAGAATTTTTATTAAAGTGCTGCAATGTAATAATAAATGCACTATGCAGAATTATGCCTAATATGGGTGGCCCCGGACAAAGCCGATGAAGACTTCTGGCTATTGTGGTTGCTATTTTATATGCAGCACCGATCTGGAAGAACATAAGTCATAAGCTCGTAAGGTTATTAAAGTGTTCTGAAATAGTACCGTTCGTGTCATAAAAGCGTTCCAGGCTGTTTCTGATGGTACAGTGTGTTCTAGGTGATATGTCACCATTTGACCTTCTGGCGAATGATTGGAACCAGATCTACCGTCAAAAACGAGTAGATATTGGCCTATGATCGCTGGGGAAGAAAAGAATATTACTATACAAAGATGGATAAGATGAAGGGTTGCATCATCTTCCGGATAGTGGACCCACTGTTTGATACTCAATATTGCAACCATGGTGATATTGGCCGGAGACAAGGGCGAGTTCGATTATTTACGTCACCCATTTGCTTATTCAACATGACTGTTTCAAGATCTATCTGGTTATTTTCAAATTAGATACCTAATCATCGTGCCCACAGAAAACGCATCTTTCTGTTGCTATAGATTTGAGAATGAGAAAAACAATTAGTAGGGCTCTGGGCCAATAATTAGTCTTAGAAAACCTGATTAATAAGTTGACCACTGAAGAGGAAATGTGAAATGCCGTAACAGGTTATTCAGCTTAAAACAATAGGAACGGGAAAGACGAAGCCTGATAGTGGCATAATAATCAATAATGAAAAATACCAAGGCCAAGACAGTTCACCCATCCTGACATTCTCCAAGGGGTGGTGAAAAAGAATAGGTATTTGGCTTTTAGAGATTAGAAATCTTACACTGTTGTGGATCCAAATAGTTTGGTTCCTAATACCCAAAGCGGGGTATATTGCTCTCAAATCTGTGTAACTAGTTAAACTATTTACAATAATACCATTAGAGTCTACTGCTTGACTATCAGGAGCAAGGTTGAAATCAAAAACGCCTCCACTAAACGATTTCTTTAAAACGGTTTCTAATGAACGAACCTAAGTACGGCAGTATTTCGATGATAACTGGCTTTCCTTTCACGGCTACCTTTGCGTATAGTCCTTTTTCTTTCTTTTAATTTTGTTTTTACATTGCAAGTTCATTTTTAAAATATAAATTACCCTAATAATCCAAACATTCACAAGGTGTTAAAGAAACAGTGAAAGTACATATTGACACAAATAATCAGAATTAAAAAAATCTTGTAGGTTTAATTGTGAGTGATGGAATAAAGAATTTTGTTCGTCCACAAGGACTTTTGTAACAAACCAGTTTATATGAATCTCAAATTATCATCAAACTTACTGAAACATATTTTTAAATGGTTGATATTTAAACAAACAATCCGGTTTACCATTCCTTAACTGAAATACCTTCTCAGCTAAGGGTATGTAAATTTATAGCAACAGTTGATAAAATAGAAATTACTCCCCGTTATCATCAAAGTTGTTTGGGGAGCAGCTGAATAGTACATCAAGGTAGCAAAGTTTGCTCTTCCTCTCCCAATCTGCGCTAGAGCTGATCTGAATTTGAAACCGGAAAGTAATGACTCTGATCATAACTGACAACAAATGACTCTAATAGAATTATATTTAACAGATTTGCTAAGAATATTAAAAACGTGATTCAAACATTCGTTTAAATTAGGATTTCATAAGGGATAAATTATTCAAAACACTATAATTTTTAATCTTTTTAGAATGTGATAAACTAAAAAATTGTTTAAGGTCTAGAGATGCGCCACTGGTAGGCGAATAGTCAGCAAAAAGCGCCGACTAGACGGCCATTTATTATTTTATATTTAATAAAAATAAGTTGATTGAAATAAAAACGTAATCTAAATTGATTACGATTTTTGTTTTAGATTCATCTATACAGTTTATTATTTATTGTCGGAATACCAACTCTTTTTTTTTTAATCAATCGTCGAACTTCACGTTAACAATCATGTTAAAAACGGCCATATAAAAAATAATTTCTTCCTATTTCAGTCAAACCTATACCTTAACCGACCAGCTGTGCAACATTTTGAAAAATGGACTTGGCTGGTTTCGGAATCCTATGCTTCATATTTAAGTCCAAAAACACGATCACTTTTTCACCATTACTAAATACCATATTTCACGATTACCTATCTAAGTAAAGTAGTTGCTGAGTTTCGCTTAAATTTTCTTAAATAAAACACTCCAGTGTTTTTACATTTTACCGTTACTTAACGGCTCGTATGCAAAAACACAAGAAAAAATTTAAGGTAAACAGAAACCTGTATCTACATGTTATAAACGAAGTGCCTCGGACATTGTTGAAGTCACCTGAATTCTAAACGAAGTTATGATCGTCATGGCCGACCAGTCGACCAAAGCCATAGATAGCCCAACTCTATTAATCACCTCAGATAATTCTTCTTTTAAATATTGTTTATAATTATTTATTAACGGAATTTAGAGCACTTAAACATATCGAGAATGTCCACTATTTCACCTAATCCGGTGTGAACAAAATAGTAACAATTTTACATCTATTTGAGTAATTTACTTCTTATTGACATAGCGTGTTGAATTGAATTTGAAGAAGGCCCGACTAAATTTGAAGTGGGTTCGATTCTAACCAGGATTGGTTAATATGGAATTTCTATCGATTCTTAAATTTGAAACTCAATTATGAAACGATAAGCAAAAAATAACTAATAGTCCAGTCAATAAATGATTATAGAGTGCGCTGTAATCCAAGGTTTTTCTTCGGAATCATGTTCAGGATAGTTAAGAAGTTAAAATACTAGAAGTCGTGGCGTTTTCGGGCCGGGGAACAGGTGGGTCTTGCGTAAAACATGACTTTTGCTAAAAAGCGATTTTAACCTCACGTTCTATGTCCATATCTTCTGTACCGTTCATCCTCTGAAAAAAGTCCTCATAATGAAAATGAAAATACATTCTAATTTATCTTCAACCTGTCAAAAGTTACACCAATTTTAATGTTTATTTTTGGTAACATGTACATATTTAGCAGTGGTCTTATTTCTCGAAACTCAATGCCTCCTATAAGTCTATATACGTCTATAAGTCTATATATTTTAAAGCGATCGAAACTAATTTAAATTGGGTGATAAACCATTCATACACAAACAGTTAAACACTAATGATTTATATTACTTGAACGTCTAATGAGGTATGCCTAAGCATGTCTCTAGAGAATATTATTTTATTATTACTATTAGGAATTACTATTCTCTAGAGAAATGCTTAGACATACCTCATGCACTAAATTATGACCATAGTGAAAAATTTAATAGTGAATCATGACCAACACCCCTTACTATAAGATAAATTGAACTTTTCTGGTCTACATAATAAGAGAGACGAACGACAGAAAAAATAAAATAAATATTTTTTATCCGCATAAAATCAAATAAAAAAAATAAAAAATTAATCTGGGAACGCATGTCTATATTACTATGCTGCATTATTTAATGCAATGATATTAATTTATATAAAATACAATAAGACTTATAAATATAGAAGATAGTCGTAGATAGTAGTCGAAAAAGCATTTTCGAGTATGGATAACTTAAACATGAAATATATAAAACAGTTTATTAAATATAAAAACATATATTTTCAAGTTTTGGATAATCCACCACGACTCAAAATTCGTGCTTTAAAATTCCAATGAAGAAAGGTAATTCGTTTTAGTGGATGTTTTTCCACCCTACTATGATTTTAGAAGTAGTTAGAAAGACGACTTATTAGTATTATTTATTATAGTATTTTACTGAAAAAAAAAAAAAAAAAAAAATGCCAATAGGTATTACCAGCAGAAAATGAAAATACATCAATTGAACCGAGATTGCTGCAGTGAACCAGCGCGCATGTCAGTGGTTTCCAACCTTTCTGTATCACCACCCTCCTTAGTGTGCAAACAAAAAATAGCGTTACCGTTTTGTATGCAATAAAATAAAATAAAACTGTTTGATGAACCATAATTGTCTTTATAGAATTTCATAGATATATTCTGTCATATTATCCATCAAAATGGCTTTTGGTGGATATGTATAAACTTATGTTGGAGTTCTGGTTATGGTCAACTTTTCACTCAACTCACAACTTTAATACAGGTGAGTACGTAAGATCAGTCGGCACCTACATCAACAAATTTCCTCTCTACTTGATCAACTTATTCTAAACTCCTTATCTCCGCAACATACAATAAATAACTCCATAGAATTAGTCAAATCAAAGATTAAAAGAACATTTTGGGGTATGCAATAAAAAGACTCAGGATTTCAGCATCAATGAAAATACTTTCTTTTCTTTTTAATGAAACTACTTTTTTTATATATAGAAAACATTTTCTATATCACATTAATAAAATTATTAATCATAACTTACCAGTAGAAATATATCTGTACCACGGAGGTACAGAACATTTCCGTCACTTTACAGGGGAGCAGTTTAAAGAAAAAAATATTTCATTTCCTGAACTGTTTATTATACTTATGTGTACGAAATAAATCTTGACTTTCTATCCAGGCTAGAATAGGTTGGTAACCCGTCCTTCCTGCCCTAATTGGAGTACATAAGGACATTATGCCCTCCCCCCAAGAAATAAATAAATAATTAAAAACATTTTTATGTAACTTACCCTACAATTAATTTGTCTAGGACATAGAATTCTATACCTCTGTTTAAAGGGGGAAAATATGAATAAGAATACATAATAATGTATTTTTGCTTAAAAAAAGGACATAGTGTTGTGTACCTCCGAGGTACAGATATATCAAAGTTGCCAACTCCAGAATAAATATTAATGAATATAAAATTTATAAACAATATCATTCGCCCATAAAGACCGGTTTTCGCGTAATGACTGATTAAAGACCAATATAGGAATAAAATAAAACCCAAATGAATATTAAACAAATGATTAAATGTTGTTTTCCAGGCAATAAACAAAATCAGGATTTAATATGTCTTTAGATTTATTCGAATATTATTGTACTTGCAGAAGCTTAGAGTATTTTCCCTTTATACAATAATTCTTTCCAATATAAAAAATAGATTTGTCAATAAAATTTGTGCTTTCTCAAATAAATGATTTTTGCCGTGATACATTGCAATTCTGGGGCGGCAAGAAGAGTAGAAGGCAACCCAATTTTTAATGGTATTAAAAAATTTAAACAGTACACAATAGTTTACTTTAAAAATAGTGAACTCATATTTTATAATATTCCAGATGCAAAGGGAAATCACAATTCATGCTTTTGTTAATTGTGATTCTATTTCTTTTTTTTTTATTCTTTTTTTTCAGTAACCAGATACCTATCCTTTCACAGCAAACTCTATAACCACACTAATGCTCTAGGTGTCTAAAAAGAAGATGGCCTGGATACCTTCTAGTGTAAAATTTTAGTTGAAGTGCTACTGATGAGTAGTTCTTTTCAAGTTTTTACATATCATTGTAATTGTTGTGAAAACATTTACTAGATGTATATATATATATTATACAGTAGTAAATTTCAATAAAATAAAATAAAAATTGTTTTCAGTAAATATGAAATTGTTGTTATAATATTCGATTCGATTAAATAAACATTCCAATTCACACAGAAGTGGCGTCTCTGCCCGACGTCCATTCTGTGTGAATTGGGCCTAAGAGTAAAAATTTGCTAGAAAAAAAATGAATAAATGTTTTAACATTTATTATTTTTACGATCAATCTCTAAAAGAAACCAACAGCAATTTATAATAAAATGACAATAGTAAAACGTCAGAGAAGTCATAAACAAATGGCAAGGTGGGAGATTAATATAATTAAGCACTAATGATATTATGCTAATTATATTAGGTAATATTATGTTGTTAGTCGTAGTAAAGACTACAAGGGGTGGTTTTAAGTTTAAAAGTGATAAAGAATAATAAATGGAAATTCTAAGGTTACTTTTATTAAAAACTCGGACAGTAGGGAAGAGCAGTGTTAGATTGGAAAGTATAGAGAAATCTGAAAAAGATCACTGCTAGTATCGTGATTAGTGTATTCGGCGCAAGAGCAAGGGCAAGCCAGAGTTTTCGGTAGAGATACCAAAAAAAAAAGGAATATTTCTACGACTTTTTGAGCAAAAGTTAATAGGATTAAAAAAAAATCCTTTGATAAGAATAAATAATCTCCTCCATTATAACTTGGAATACTTTTAATGGGATTCTAAGGAGGGATCTTAATCGGTCCAGGCTTAATCGCTCCATAAGAAATCCATTACTTTCAGGAATCATTTTCCATCTATTTAATATGAATAGTGTTGTACAGTCTTCGAAATATCGAAAAAATAAAGATAAAAAATCAAATCCTATCAAAATATTTTTCTGAAATTTTCAAAAACCAGTTAATGATTTTTATAGAGAGTGATTTTTATTTCTGATCATAAGTGAACAAAATCATACCCTGATCATTTTTTTTTTTTTTTTAATTATCACTAAAATATATTTTGAGTCATACTGCTGAAATAGGTAGTGAAATATCAACAGAATTTTGTTTTTTCCAAAATGTATATTTAATTTTGGATTACACAATATGTTTATAAATATAAAGATATATATTTTTAAAAAAGTTTCTATTTTTGTTTTGGGTCGAAAAGCATTGCAAAAATCACTTTTCAGCAAAAAGGTTTCGTAAAACCGTCAATTCGGTTCACTTCATCACCAGATTTGTTAAACATAAATAATAAAAACACTTATTAGATAGCTTTTGTAAAAATATAGTTATTAAATTATCAACACACAAGCTATCTATTAACATAAACCAGATTTAATTATCAAGGAACATCGGTCGTTACCAAAAAAAAAAAAACACACAAGGAAAACCTGAACAGAATGACAAAATTACTAGAAGGAACCAAAGTGTTTATGTAACTTGCAATTTTCAATTAAAATTTAATTATTTTGAATATTCTCTTAAGTGGTGACTATTCGCTATAGACCTTTTTCTTTTTTTTTTATATATATATACCTTTTAAATTTACATTATATATATATATATATATATATATATATATATATATATATATATATATATATATATATATATATATATACGTCCATGACAAACGTCTACAATTAAAATGGAGTTATAGTACTATGGAGAGGCCTTTCCCTTATATTGTCCCGTGAGGGGCGAAACCAAACCATAAACCGACCACGCCCACTATGCCCAACTGGCGATTTGCATTCCATTGGGCTTGGGCAATTGAAAGATTTTATTTATTTCGAACCCTTTCAATTACGGTCAGTGATTTACTTATTTAATTTATTACGAACCAAGTAAATCACTACAGTAAATAAATCACTAAAATAAAATAACAGCAGTATAAAGCCTAGGAAACCAAAATTTGAACTGATAAGCGGTTAATATACTGATAATACGGTGCACTCCAAAATGGCTGCCTGCCTTGGCTATTGAGAGGTAAGCCCCCTCCACTTGCCTATAACTCCATGACAATTATATTAACTTAACTTGGAGGATATAATTGGTTTATATTGCACTCGCAATCAGTGTTGCCAGGTTACTAAATGTTTTTTAAGCACTCTGTGCTGCCAGGTTCACTTAACACAACAAAACTTAATGCTTAACACTTCCTACAACTAATAATAATAACATAAAGAAAATAATAATAGAAGAACAATAAACTATTAATACAACAATAAGAACTATAGCAATCGGCGCGACATATTTTAATTCAATTATTTGTGTTTTTAATTAGTTTATTTTACAAGTGCCCGATAAACTATATTCCTTTTTGTTCATCATCAAATCGAAAACAATTATAATTATATAATAAAGTCATACATCTAAAATAGTTTAAATTATAAATGTGAATGAAAGTAATTGTTCATATTCACCAAATAACATAACAGACGATAGCACAATGTTTAAAGTAAAACCGCCTTCTAAAATGCGTCAAAAACTTTGTTCAAAAGTTTGTTCGTCAAGTTGACTTTTTTTTTATTAATAAACGGAATAAAATTAAAGAAACGAGTTAGAGACATGAAACAAAAAAGAGAAGGTTGCTGAATAAATTAGTAATCAATGTATTACTCATTAGAAACAATCCTTCTACCACATACGCCAGGCCAAATGAGGTTTGGATATGTTTATAAAAACACCAGCTAACACTGTTACCGTAAAAAGGCTTACATCGGCCAAGGACGGTAAATATGTGCTCTTATCGCGATCGCAACAGCATGATTAATCTTTAAATGTAAAGAATAAAATGGAGAATGCTATGTTGTAAACTGAGTCCGCCAGAAGGATTTTCATTTTAAAAGTCCGTTTGTTCAAAGTAGTACCGCGTGTTCAAAGTAGTCGCCGTTTACGGTATTATATGATTTTTTGGAAAATAAATTTCATCGATTTCGAAACTTGGTGTTGTAAATATGTTGTTTATATAACCATAGCTCCAATGTAGTAAGTGAAATTTTGATATTTTTTAGTATATTATGTAGTTTAGTTGATTTAATTAAAAATCCTAATTCATTAAATTATAAATACTTAAAAATTATTATTTTAATTAAATTAAATAAATTAATAGAAATTAAATACAATGTATATTACGTAACAGTATCTGTCGAGTTAACCTTGCCGTTAGAGTGCAATCAGTGACAATCAAAATAGGTGAAATTGACTTAACAGTTTACCACAACAGTAAGGATTCAATTATAGGCAACACCGAACTTGTTAAAGCCTCGCGGTTTACTTCAAAGCAAAAGTCAGGTGTCACTCCAAGCGGTTTGGTTGAATCAGGTTTACTCTCTAAAGTGGATAATTATCGGGGAGGCAGTGAGCACAAAGATGACTGCGCTTCGTTTATCTTTGAAATCTATACTTTTAAATATCATATATTTTTGTTTAACTTATATAAGCTTCAAAGCTGACTTTAATTCCATTGTTGAGCAAGAATATAATTCCGGATCTTCATGCTACAAAATGGAGTTGAAAAAAATTAATATTATTTGTCGGAATCTTTCAATGTGGAAACATTGCATATCGCAACAGGAAAAAAAAAAAAACAACAAAAAACGGTTACATTATTTTCTTTAAAAATTGCTTAAATAATTAATTAAACTAACATTCTATATTTGAAGTAAACAATGAAGAAGAGAGAATCAAACGTGACTTTTGTCCTTCAAGCTCCTGAACGGTAGATCTTAGCAACAAATGTTTCAGCAACAAATTTCTGATGAGGAAACAGTCGTCAAATTTACGATCCGAGCAACACCTACAGCTATATCTCTGTCTTGAAAACCCCCGACTCTTGAAAAATTTAGGAAAACGTGACTTTTTTTATTCAAACCAATAAAGCTGCTAAACGGTAGGTCCTAGCGACAAATGCTACAGAACAAAAACTATTCTACGTTAAATATCTGATCAGAAAACTGTGATTAAATTTTAGATTCTAGCAACAACAGAACTAGATCGTGTCAAAAAAGCTCCAACACAAACAATTTAAGAAAACGTGATTTTTTTTCATTCAAACTAATATAGCTCCTAAACTGTAGGCCTTAGCTACAAATATTATAAAGAAAAAAGGTTTTCCATTAAATGTTTAATAAAAAAATCTAGTATCAAATTTACTATCCGGGCAACACCAACAGAACTAGAGCTTGTTAAAATGATTTTGAAAAAAAGTTACACAAAAAATGTAAGGACCCCCTTGGTATTTGTGAAAAATTGTGATTTTGTCATTTTATTTTTTTTTTTAGAATTAGTTTAATACCTAAAAGAAAGCAGTTGGAAGTAAACAAAAAACAAACAGAAATTTTCAAGTATATCCAAATAGAACAACGATCTAGAATCTATAATGATGTTGATTTCCATTCGCAACTAACCTAACCACCAAACAGTTTGGTGTCGTATATAAGAACTATTTAACAAGAGATTCTGTGGACTAGGATTATTATATTCTAGGATATATTATATTATATTATTATTATATCCTAGTGTTTTTCAGTTTTATATATATATATATATATATATATATATATATATATATATATATATATATATATATATAGTTATGGAAACCCAATGGTATTAGGGATAATAAACAAATGTACACTATCCCCTCTCCTAGATAACTGTATAAAAGGCCACCTCCACCTGCGCCCGATGACACTCTGATATAGTCACTCGTAGGACTCACAGATGTTCAACACGCAGTTCTTGTACTAGGCTGTAAATTGTGCTTTTTTCTTGTATAATGTATGTCAGTCAATAAAAAAAAACCTCTTTTTAAAAACTCAGCCCCGCGAACCTTTTATTTAGCTATATATATATATATATATATATATATATATATATATATATATATATATATATATATATATATATATATATATTGTGTGTTCTGTAACCAAGATCCCGAATATGCTTCCTTCCACGAGTCAAGAATTTCACTTTATGTTTCCAGAGGATTGTGATGAACCTATAATACAACCTAAATCCGTGTGAAGGCAGGATCAGTTACCTTATTTAAGAGGCTGGCGCCCTGTGAGGATTTCTGTTGCTTAGTTCTCTCCTCCAAAGTCGCTTTAATGGCTGATATAAAATATTTAAGCATACTATCATCAATATCCTTCGTCAAAAAAGAGAAATCCAGTGAATTACAGTTACGATTTCATGTTTCAATTAGAGAGATTTACTTCGAGCATAGAAAGTTGTACGGGGCTGTGGGTAGTAAATGGAAGCTTTACACAGCCTAAGACAGCCGGCCTTTAGTCGAGTACCAATTAGGTTAAAGGGTCAGGCGGAGAATAGCTGAAACTTTCAATCAAGTTTTCAACTTCTCTATCAAATTAAAGTTGAGAATAAGAGAATGAGCGTGGGAGAGTGTCATAGTTTGCGGTTGCCAAACTATTCAATACAGCTTAGATTGCAATATTACACTTGTCTAAAATATCCGGTAAAAAATATACGATAAATTGTAAATCAAGTTTTTGTGTATTGTTACAATAAATTGACAGAGCTAAAAAATTTAAAATTGTGGTTTTAATTAATTAATTGCAAAATTGCCGCAATATAAATTAATTCCTTGACGCATAAAACAACATATTTAAATATATTTAATAAAATTTAAAAAAAATCCAATTTTGCAAATAAAAAATAATGTTAACTTTTCTGGTTACTTTTTCAATTCCCTTAAAGCCTAGATTTTTATTTTTTTTATTTTTTTTTATTTTTTTTATTTATTTTTTATTTTTTTTGTAATGAATGAAGTGTAAATTTTTGGTTTTATACTCTACTAAAGAGCAGCTGTTGCTGGAAAAAATATGAAGAATAAAAAAATTTTTCCAAATAGCAAGCGTTTAAAGCTATATTGCCAACGCAGGTCTCTGTGGTACAGCGCTGCTGGTTCCAACATAATCTTTTTCCCCCGGGTAGAAGCAAACTTTCGCCCATTTCTCCCCAGCCATTTCAAATATCCCCTTAGATTTCTCCCAAATGACAAATAAGTAATGTTGCTTTTCAATTTTAATAATGAGATATTAAGTTTATACAAGCCTTTACACCTTAATTTGAAAAAATATAGGTTAAAAAAAAAATGAATAAATAAAAAATATATAACAAAAATTTCATTTAAAAATAAATAGAAACTGAATTTCCATCATTTTTAAACCAACATCATTATTTAAAGTTTTCAAAAACATTTCATATACATATAAAATCACATTTTGTCCCAAATCTTTGCATACACTCTCTATAAGGGTAGTTAAAATGCAATGTTGCAACCCTGAAAACCAGATGCAATTGGTGAAGATGGTACTCGAAAAATGGCGAAATTTTAGAGGTATTTTCAGTATTTTGCTTATATCCCGTAAAAAGGTGACTTTACACTATTAAAGAACACTATATTAGTGACAAATTAAATCGCACCCGGTTTTCAGGTCTGCAAACTAGGATCCAACAAACCTTATGGGTCCTAACAACAAGTTAAAAATTGTAAGATACGTGTGATTTTGCAATATTTGTCCAGTTTTTGTTTAAATCGACTGGGATAATCGATTAATAATATCGATCGAGTATGTTTGTGTCACCAGGATTTGTTGAGCTATATCAGGTTGAACAGAGTGCATCCCGAACCAAAATCGAAGAAAATCTTATTGGCTTCATTGCAATATCTTCGGTATCATTAAGGTTCGATCAAAACAAATAATTTCACATGTTAAGCGACTAGCACACATATACTGAAGTATTGTGTACTAGACGAAAGTCAACCGTGTCGATCGACATTCAGTGGCTTAGGAGATTCTGAGAAAAGGAGCCTTAGAATTCCATAAATGCTTTTGATCGTAAGAATTAGATACAGAAAAATTCGATGATTTCACCATTTTCAGGTCATGCATACATATTAAAAACCATTTTTTTTTTCTTTTATATGGGTCTAATATTGAATAAATCGGTAAAACAAAAACGAAAAAATTATTACTTTCATTAATTACAATTTTTTTTTTTTTTAACCTCATCTAAAGTATTGGAATAATGAGGCCCCTCCAAACAATCTATCGAATAATAAAACCTCCGAAAAGCTCAAATTCTCTTCCGAAACATTCAATGTTATCAGAATCGAGTTTTCTTTAAAACAACAATTTATTTTTAAATAAAAATAAATACATTTATTTAAAGCCCTTTCCCCTATACTGATGAATCCGCAACATCAAAATCCTTGTTCAGGTAATTATTTTTAATTAATAACAGCAGTTAGGGCATTGAAATGAGCAATTTTACATCATTTGTATTATATCTGAGTTTCATAATTCAACATTATTTTCGTAAATATTATTAATTAATATAAATGAATAAGTTATATTTATTATCAAGACATGCGAACAAAAAAAGTAACACATAGATCATTAAAAAAAATTAATTTATCTGCAAATAGAAAAAAAAGAAGTATAAAGTATAAATTAATACAATAAATTAATCAGTGTATTTTTTATTGAACGATATCTTATAAAATAATAAATTATTAAAAAAACATGTCACAACCACTGTTGCTATACTCCGTCAGAGACTAAAATCATATATTCAACATGAATTTTATCATCCCTTTGAGTGAAGCGGTGTCAACTTATGTCAGGTAGATGTGATGTCATCACAGCTTTTACCTCTAGTCGTATTTTAAATATATCATAGTTCCTTTTATCCCCAACAGTTATTTATTATTTCTCGAAAATCATTATTTCTAGCAATAACCTATACTTTAAAAATCATTTTAACAATTGTACTATTGTTTACATAATTTACGTTATGGAAAAATATTTGAAGTTCACAACAGTTTCTCGGAAGTTCAGTGTATATTTTTCTCATGATTTTTCATAAGTCCGGTAAAACAGTGGGTCTAGAATTTTACACTGTAAAAATAAAATACATAGCTAACCATGTAGTAGTAACAGTGATCATTTTAAGAGACATAGATGCATCTGAGATTGAATTTGAATACGTTTAGTCCAAGTTCAAGAGGGAATATAATAACAGGCCTGGAACCCTTGTAATTTCTCAGTCACTAAACTTATTATTTTGCGCTTATTATTTAGAATTTTCCTGATCCTTAGAAATTATCCGTATTCAAGATGATACCAAACTCCAAAAAGCCACCACAACTTCCTTCCTCATATAGGACTATTTCACTCTTGCCAATCATCGGTAAAATCCTAGAAAGCTCATATTAAAACGCTTGTATCCTATCCTTGATGCCAAACACATAAAAACCAATTTGGAATCAGAACATCAAATTCCACAATCCAGCAATAGTCTCTTTCGCATTAGAGCGCGGAATGTTCTGCGCTGGAGCCTTTCTCGAGGTAGAACAAACATTTGACTGTACCAGGCGCCCAGAACTACTTTACGAACTCCTTGAATTCCTACCTTCAGCCTACTTCTTTATTATCCGCTCCTATCTCAGGGATGGAACCTTCAAAGTCGATCATAACTTTTCTTATTCTTCCTGCTTTATCCAATCTGACAGTGTTCCTCAAAAAAGTTCCCTAGGTATGTACAGCTGACATCCCGACTCATCCTAGGACTGTCCTCAACATCTAAGCTGATGGCCCATGTGTTTTATCAGTGAATAATAATCCCTTCTGTTTAACTGGTTTCAGTGGAGTAACATTATTAAAACTGGAGGGCAGTTATCGAGAACCGTTTGAAATAAAACTAAATAATTATAGAGACAACATTGCTTTCTTTTGATCGGGCAGATCTGAAACGAGTATCCCTCAGTGGCTAAATAAGAAAACTAGATTAAACATATTTACATACATCTAACTCTAACGAAATCTTCTGGCTCTATGGTCCATGAAGGATCTTTCTCCACTGAGACCGATCCTCCACGGCTCTCCTTCATGTGCGCTTACCCAGGAATCGGAGATCAGCCTCCACATCGTACAGTCTAGGCCTGCCTCTTCCTCTTTCTCCTTCTGGACGCCCTTGTAGTATTTGTTTTGGGAGTCTTATGTTAGGATTTATACGATGCACATGACTCAACCATTTTTTATCTCTCTATTTTGATACAAGAAACTGTATCAGGTTCTCTAAAAACGTTCTTTATTTCATTCTCTATACATAGGAAACGTTTTCCTTCTTTGGTTGTGCCTTATGTTCTCCTTTGAATACTTTTCATCCATATACTAACTCGTTTCTCTTGCTGCTTGGTTAGTGTTCCAACCTTACTACTGTAAATTACAACTGACGAAGGGCCGTCATAAATACACTCATCTTTAGTTTAATTGGTAACTTTCGAGTTTGGAAAAATTTCCAGAGCGACCAGTAGCACTTTTTACCATTCTCGATTTTCGCCTTTATCTCGTCTTCCATTTTATTATCTTCGGTTACAATCGTACCGAGATAGTTAAATTTTTTGACGCTCACAAATTTGAACCCTCTTACTATTAGATCTCCACTGGTCGAGCCTTTCCTGATAAAATCATCTGTTTTTTTCTACTTGTACATTATGAGTCCTGCCTTTCTAGCTGCCTCTTTACATTCCGAAAATGCCTCTATAAGGGGATTCTTATTTCTTCCTGTGATGATGATATCAGCATATGATATATATTGGGTCATATTATTATAAATCTATCCTTTCCAAGTTTACGTCGGTTGTCCTCATAATCCTCTCGAGCACCTAATCTAAGTAATGTTTAAATTAACTTGATAATTAAGTGAATAATACTTATGATAGTTTTACTGACTCAAAAAAAAAAATCAATTCTGTAATAGCACTATAAATAGATAGTTGCTTTGTAAATAATTGACATATTATTTCTAATATCATTTTACACATTTGGACAATATATACATTTTTACCCATTCTATATTATTTTTTTAACATTCTTTTCCTTATATGGTACCCCTATATAATTTCCGTTTATTTATATAATAACATGTCCCATGCCTTATAGGCATACTACATGTATGAATATAAAAATACAAAGTTTAGCACGATTAGTTATTGAAACATAACATATTAAGATAACAAAGCATATATAAAAAAAAAAAAAAAAAAAAAAAAAAAAAATAGAAAACCAAAAAGAGAAAGAAATCATCTAGCCAACAAGAAACTACCTCCGCTGCCCATCATTAGTCGGTTTTTCAAAGTCGACCTTTTTTTTAAATGTCAGTCTTAAATTTCGAAAACAAATTTTGTTCTGTCTCTGTTCCATATTTGAGAATAACACTTTTTATTAGATCAAATCTTAGTCTTTCAAATAATTGGCATTCATAAAGTATATGTCTAAAATTTTGAATCTGTCCGTCTTCATTACATATGTCAGATCGTATTATGCTTAATGGTTTTAGAAATAGTTTAGAGTTACCGGGTGCTGTCATTAGTTACGTTAGTTTTAGTAGTTACTTTGTATGTGTTTGTTATTATTGTAATGTGAGGTATAAATATGTGTACGTTAATGAGGTCATCCTCAATTGGTCCTATTTTTCAATTATATCTAAGCTTATGTTCCGCTTAATGTAAGATAAGGAAACTTTGTTATATGAAAATTTTTAAGAAAAAACAGCCGAGCAATTATTCTCAACGGATCTTTATTTTTTTTATGTTTGGGGGGGGGGGGGGTTGCTGAATCCGAATCTAAGTTGGCTACTACGGGAGACGTCCCCTTCATATCGAAAATCGCAACAAAAAAAACGCCCGAAATACTGGTTATGAAAATTTAATCGGGTCTCTTGAAATGCACATACTAGAACGCTAAAGATCCCTTACTTTTATGAAATACACGTTTTTTTAGAATATTTTTCACTATAACTCCAAAACTATTGGTCCGATCCAATATTTAAGTTTTTCATCTCAAAGCTAGTTAAATTTACTACTAGATCGTATATATGTAATTTATAATAAATCCCGTGAAACACCCACGCCAGCCCACTGAGCATGTCATGTTTTGTCATAATATACACATTTAGCATTACTTGCTACTTTCTAACACCATAAATATAACATTATAAATTAAAAAAACAAAGACAAATTTGCCAGTAAATACAATCACTGAATAATCATTTGTAACTACTAGTGCTAATGCATATAATCTGACAAATATGACACAACCTATCCTTAACCTCATCTCAAGAGTAATCTGTCATAGAACAAGATATCGGGATTGACTATTCCGACGAGGGAGGAAAGGGCAATAGTTGCTCAGAGCTGGTTGGAATTGCCAAGGGCTGACAGAAGTTGGTTTACGGACCTCATTACCGCTAATCCGAGGTGGGATTATCTCAGCCGACTGTAGAATGTCAGAAGCTCCGATAGGTATCGACCGACTTCTCAGATCCAGTTAGCTGGAGAGGTAAGTAGCATCCGACCTCTTGCCTCACAACTGTACAACATCCAATCGAAATTTTTTCGAGCTTCATGTTTAAATTTTTAAAATGATGCAATGAATAATTTTCCTAAACGCATTCGTATTAAACATTATAAATGATAAAGGTTTATACTCAGCTTTAGAAATTTATGAAGAAATACACTAGTTGCACGCATGATAGTGTAGGAGGTTCAATACAATTAGGATTAATGAATTAATCGCCACTTCTATGAAATTATTATTATTTGGAAACTATTTTCGAATGTTAAGCATTTGTCATCAGTCCTGAAAACATTCAAATTTATTTCTCAATTACAATATAGACCCTTTCCAAAAAAGCGGTGTATATCAAATAAAATGTAATGACTGTGAAGCTAACGTTAAAAACTGGAAGATCAGCAAATCAAAGATTTTTTTTTTTTTATTCTTTTATTAATAGAAATTTACAACTGTATTTAAAAAACACATCAAGTAAATATGCGGTATATATGAGACATAATGACATGAATTAAACTTGTAGAGGAACTACCCATTGGTAGTACTCTAATGAATATTTACAAAAGAAGATCACGGGGCCAACTTCTTTTCAGACGCCTCGAAGGATTTCCAGGAATGGAATGGGAAGCAAGTTGTGCAACAAGTGGATTTGGATGAGCAGTGAGTTTATTATGAAAGGAAAGGTATCTGGTTCGTGCCAATTCAGCAACATATGGGATATTAAGATCGTTGTGGATCAATTCATTTGTGACAAAGTAAGGAGCATCTAGGATTTTTCGAAGGATTTTGGATTAGAGTGATTGGATGCGGGAAGATTCTATGGTTTGGTGGATCTCTATAACTCTAAACCGAAGGCCAAATAGGTCTGATAATCGTCATATAGATGAGTTTTTTTTTAGTGTATCGGGAGATTTGAACGTTTGTCAAGTAGGTGTTGTAGTAGTCGAAATCGACGTGCAGCTTCTTGTCTTTTCAATCTTGTATGAGGGTTCCAGGTAAGTCTCTTGTCCAGATAAAATCCAAGGTATCTGTTCTACATTATTTAATGGTACTCAATAAAAGGATACAGGAGGACAGGATAAGGTAGGTTTTCGACGTAGGGTAAAGGTTATTTGCTGGGATTTGCCAAAAATCAAAGATTAAACGAACATTTAAGAGCATACTTTAATAAGAAAGTATTATTATAGAAATATATTATTATAGAAAGTGCAGAATCCCAACTGCACCATCAATTTAAATGAAAATAACCATAAATTTAACATAGACTCTTTTAACATCATTTATTTCTTTATCTCTTGAATTTTCAATATTCCGAGCAGATGTTAAACATGAATATTTATGTAATATATATTATATTATGTACTGCACATAAGATGTATCTTTTTACAATATTTTTCATTTATTCTGTTACTCATAATTATTAATTATTAATCAATTGTCATTGCTCTATGTATTGCGCTCATATGTTATTCTTAGGGGACAAGTTGTGTCAAATAAAGTTCATTTTCTTCTTAAAATGAATTTCAACAGAAATGGCCAATAATTCATCAATTCTAATTTTATTTTTAAAATAGTTATAATTTTTTATTCACGAATTAGCAATTTTCTTTTTAATTTGTATTGTAAATTATACCTATCACTAAATAATGTTTTGTTGTGATTTTTAATGTAATGCTAATTACTGTTTATAACTCCACGATCCTCTAAGGAACCAGAGTGGCAATCCACAACACTGTTTACGATGTTTGAGTAACAAACCAATTCTCACTGATCAAGCTCAAGCAAATCCTATACGCCTACATATCATCCTACATTAAAAAAGATCATCTGTTTTATCTGTTTCAACCATGCATCTGCCCAATATTACTGTATCTAAACTGTTCCTAATCAATTCCCTATTTTTAATTGTAATTTTCAGATATAAAAAAAAAAATGAAAATAATTAATATTGAAGATAAAACACAAGACTGACTGCAGTTCCGAAAATCTCTCCGACAGGAAGTTTTCTCAATGTCCCTTACCGGTAAGAAGACCGCAGAGGCCAAATGGACAGAGAAGAGAAAGGCTCAAAGTCAAAAATGGAGAATACTGGAAGAGTAGATAAAATCCTCATCGAAGAGTAGATACGAGACCTCTGTTCCTCAGTAGGCCCAAATAAAAATTAAAAAAAAAAAAAAAATTAATAGTAATGTAGGTGTTAAAAATGGAGAATCAAAATAAATCCAAAAAATTCTCACCAAATAACCTTTACCCTTCGTCGTAAACCTACGACTTCCTGTCCTACAGTATCCTTTAATGATATTCCACTAATCCCTGTTGAACAAATCCGCTTTGAAGGACTCCACTTTGACAAACGTCTTACTTGGAATCCACATACAAGACTAAAAAGACAAGAAACTGCTCGTCGTTACAGATTACTTCAACATCTATTAGACAAACGTTCAAAGCTCCCAATTAATTACATAAGACCAATATACATGATTGTGATTAGACCTATCTGGACGTACAGAGTTGAGCTTTAGGGCTCCACTAAACCATCCAATTCATCTCGTATCCAATCCTTACAATCCAAAATCCTTCGAAAAATCCTCAATGCTCCTTACTTTGTCACCAATAAACTTATCCATAAACTTATCTTAATGTTCCATATTTAGCTGATATAGCCCAAACCAGATATCTGTCCTTTCATAGTAAGCTCCAGTACAACTCAAATCCCCTAATTTATCAACTTGCTTCCCACACAATCCCCGATAGTCCTTCGAGGCTCTGAAAAGAAGATGGCTCAGAGACCTTCTAGTCTAGAATTTTTATTAAAGTGCTACTGATGAGTATTTCTTTTCAAGTTTTGTCACGTTATTGTAATAGTAAACAGCAAATTTACTTGATGTATATATTTTACACAATTGTAAATTTCAATAAATTGTTATAATAAAAAAATATTAAAGTAATTATTTTTTTTTAGCTTTGTTAATATTGTATCAGTATCGAGTTTAGCTCGCCTCCTTGTAGAGAACCAATTTCTACCGTCTATTATTCCGGAATCCTTTTCTCGACAGATAATTAGAAACCCAATAACTTTGCTTGAATTGGCACAATTATTTTTCGTTATCGCTTTATTCCTTGACTTGGTTGACTGTTGGACACTGCACAGTATCTGACTGAGCAGTACGACCCCCAAGCATTATTTTTTGCATCTTAATAAAACTAATGCAAAGATCCAATACCGATCCAAAAATGCATATAAATTTATATTAGTTACAAGAAAACCGGAATTGTTAATCATTGTAAGATATTAGCTAATACTAGTATGTAGCTATCAAATAGTTATAAAGTAACGATATAAATATTTTTCTAAAGGAAATATTTAAATCTAAAATATGATTTAATTATTTTTGAATTATGATTATATTAGATGACATGAAGTGATACTTTGATTTTTTCCTAATAAGGTTCTTATATCCATCAAACTCAAAATTAAAGAAGAGAATTTTTTAAATATTTCTTATACGTAATGTTGTTTTTAAGATAAACCGTTTTGCATTAAAATGCGGTAAAATTTGCCGGACAGTGAAAATTCCCCGATTTTCGACACTGTTGGCCTACAACGATGTTGAACTCATTGAAATAAATTCAGAAATACAAAATTAGTTGTGCATATATAGCTAATTTGTATATATAGTTCGTGTATATATGTACATATAGCACACGTATAAGTAGTACATTCTGGCACTTTTGCCGATCTTTTGTCGCGCTAAAGCGGCAAAACGGTTGTTTATACAAAACAACTTTACAAGTCAAAAATGTAGACAATTTTGTTTACTTTAATTGTGTATACAGAAAATTTGGTAAAAATAGCTTTATTTTTAGAGATATAGTCAAAAAACCATAAAATGCAAAAAAGTGAAAAGTCTTATGGTAACTCGCACTTCTCCGCGAAACCACGTTTGACGGTGCTCTGTAGGCTCTAACTCCGAAAATATTAGTCGGTTTCGAACCATCAAAAAGCTGGTTAAATTTACAATCAGACATCATACATAACAGTTTGATTAAGTCCCGTCAAATACTCATGCCAGGACGCTAAAAACCGCGTTCTGTTATGAAATCCAAGTTTTTTGGCACATTTCTTATTATAAGTCCGAAACAACTGGTCCGATCCAAAATCTCCCTTTTCCATCGCAAAACTCTGGGCAAAGAATAAAATTTGAAAGCGTCAGTTTTAAAAACACACCCGATTAAGTCAGTTTCGGCTCAGGCTTATAACCTACTAGGTGCAATTTAGATGTTTAAATTTCAGCTATTTATGTTTCTGTTGAATGCAAAATCTAAATTTGACCAACATAAATTTCAAAAAATAAAAATTTCACCAGAATTGCACCATCTTTGGACTGACAAGAACTATCAAGATTATCAGTAGCTTTACATTCGTCCTTTTAATAAATGTGTCATTGTCTTCTTGACAAATATGTTTCTAGTCCTTTTAATTGGGTTTATTTCCATCTGTTTTTTCCTTCAAATGTTACAGAGGTTTTTCCTAGGAGAAATAGAAATGTTAAAAAAAAATTAATGTAGTGGAGAATGTTTTTTTTATTCATAACCAAATAGATTCGATAGGTCTTGGTATTAGATTTCAAACTACATTGGATTTTTTTTTTTTAATATTTTGTGTTAAACAATATGAAAAACTTACCGATCTGAAAATAAGTCTAATAAACCAGATAAATGGTGATCTAGCAAACGTACTGACACAAATTAAACTTTAAAAGACATTATTCATAATCATAAAATTTTGGTGGTTGATGCTTACTGAGAATTGTATAAACTTTAACGTAATTAAAATTCTGAACATTGTTACATTGTTATTTCGCTCAAAGATATACAAGCTATAATATTTAAAATTACTGTATTTTACTTAAAATTTACCAATAGTTTTTGCGTAATATAATAGTGTCTACCAGGGCGCCGAACTGACCTTTCACACCTATTAGCTTCTATTCTAAAAACGGTACCAACTAAATCGAACCGGCTGCTCCACTAGAGGAACCGGTCAAACCAATATTTGGTTAGTGTATATTTAGCCATAGCAGGCCTCCGCTTAAAATGATAAGTAAAATCAAAAGTTGGATTGCGAAATTGATTGAAATAAAATTAAAATAACTGTTTTTCTCCGGCTGTCCTATTAAAAATAATCACAATAAACATCAGAGCTAAAACAAAAAAAAAACAGTCAAATGTATAAATAAAAAAGAGAAAAGGAAATATACATTGTAAATAAATAAAATTATTGAATTTAAAGAATTTACGTTATTATACGTGAGGAGGTAACTTTCAAAACCTGTTTTGTCACAAAAATGTATTTTTGAGTTTTTGGTATAACATCATATTTGTTTTTCAGAACCCTAAAATATGTGATGAGTATTAGCAATCAAAACAAGCTTTGTCCGATCCAAAATTAGTATCAGGGTTTTAAGCAAAGAGTGTTTTGTCCATAGCCTGTTTCTAGTTCAAACCATTCAAACTGATACAAGGTGGTACGTACTTTTTGACTCTTTGACTCTCCAAGTGTTGAAAATGTTGTGGAAGAGGATGAATCTTGTGACTGTTTAGAAAATGAAAGAAATGAACTTTATATAATACATTATATAATTTTTATTTTCATTTTGTGTACTTGTGAGAAAACAGTGACTTCTGTAAAATAAAACATATCCACTTCAAATAGTGCTTTGTCCCTTTGTTATTTCGTCGAATTGTGTTTTATCCATATTTAAAATTAGGAATAAAGAATCTTTCTGATCCTTGTTGTAATGCGCTTTTTTAGATGCTATAAGTTTAATTGGGGCCGGGATAGCCGAGTAGACTGAGACATGTGCAGTAGATAATAAAAGTTAAGCACTGTCGAGCGTGGTCAGTACTTGGATGGGTGACCGCCATCCAGATAAGACCAGATACTCGGACTAATACGGCGTGGGTTCGATTCCCACATGGGGGCAGTACACTGTCCTCACCCTGGACGTTGGTTGGATGGTTATGATATGGCCGAAACGCTGACAAAAAAATAAATATATTGCTCATGAGCAAGAAAAGTGACACAACTCAAAAACACCAAATTTTCAAGAGAGTGAAAAGAAGTTTTAGAAGTTATTATAATATTACTCATGGGCAAGAAAACCGTCCTAACTCAAAATATGACACTGTCCTTAACACCCCGTACAAGTTACCTTCGTACAACTGAAAAGTGTCACTGTTCCTGCTTCCACCGTTCGCCACCTGATCTATGGAAAAAATGACACATAACGCAATTTTGCGGCCGCCCGCTGAGATACCTTTTTGTAACTTTTACTAGACGCAAGGCAAACTAGAAACGATTATTCTATAAAACATAAAATGAATTTTTTTTTTTTTTAGTTGTGTCACTTTTCTTGCCCATGGGCGATATTTGTTGATATCAAACATTGCCCCTAATTTTCTCAAATTAAGAATACTCTCTCTCTCAAAATTCACTCAATATTCGTTCATCCAGTCATTCAACAAATATATTTAAACTATAGCAGCTAACAAGTTATTAAGAAACTAGTAAAAGTTTTATAGCAAAGATAAGAAAATAAATTTGTTTTATTTGATTGCTTTTGAACTCAGAATATTGGAGGATAAATTCTGGAAATGTACAATCATAATATGTTTAATGATTATAAAATAAGATTTATATAAATAAGGGACATGATATATAACCTTCATGCATGTCTACCGCTAATAAATTCAAGGTCGGAATATAAGGGCTTCAACCCATTCCTAAGCGAGTTACATGCCTGCAATAATTTTGCGAAGGTGTGTTTAAATTCAGGGAGCCCCGACTATCTCGAAACACCAGGATTCCTGGAGGACATTAATCGCATTTAACCCTGCCACTAACAACCCCTACTCCATCCATCATACTCTGAATCCTCCAGCCCCCGGGTGGCATCCCTCGGATATAACGAACTCGGCTGAGATTTAAAAAATAATGAAAAGTTTACTTTATGCTATTAGTTTTTTCGGTTAAGCGAATATTAAACATTGAATTAAATTTTTTTTTTTTTTTTATTAACTTTACTGTTCATAAAATAGTATCCTTTGAAAACGATTTAATGGGAAGAAAATATAGGTCGGTGATATGAAAAGTACGATACAAATGGCATACAAGATTCATCGAGATTTCTGGTAAATTAAATTAATACAGGTATTACCTAAAGTTGTTGTAGAAGTTTCAATGTAAGACATATTGAACTCATTGAGCATGAAGTCGGGCATTGAGCGGTTTTGTGAGACATGAACATTTAAGTCTCCAACTATCATAACTGGTGTAGTAAGATCAGACTCGTAATCGGGTAAAATTTTAGCGATGTTTTTGGAATATTTTAACAACGATCATAATATAAAGAGTTTAATTTCTGCTAACGCTTTACCTGGGTGGATATACACACACCCGAGTACGGATTTGAAGATGCCATTGGCCTTTACATTTACTAGAGTGACATCACCTGGTTTTGCATCTTTCATTTTTGTTGTTTCGATATATTGTGACTCAACCGGCTTTGAGACTTGATGATGATGACACCACTACCAATGGTGTAGTTTCAATTTGATTGTTTTTAACGGTACTACAATATAATCTCAAAGCTAGTCACAATCACTAGCATGGAATTATCTATCCAAGTTTCGCTAATTGCCAAATAATCAGATCGGTAGATGATTGTATCGGAAGAGATGTCTTCTGAGTGCGCGACTAAGCTTTGTGCATTAATGGTGGTAATATGAATAAAACAATTCTGACTGTTACGTTTTCGGCACTGCTTGACTCGGTCATATGGTGTTTTATTATTACCATTCGATTGTTCTTGAGAAGCCTTTCCAACCATATACGATCTCTGTATTTGGTTTTGGCTTTTCGACACGTACAGGGCGACTTTACATATTTTTTTATTCTATCACCTTATTATATTTACTGTCACTACTTTAAACTAATGGTTTTTATAAAATCGATAGATTTTGATGACAGCTGACGATTAAAACTTAAACGAACATCGCAGCTTCTCCAAGTCAAAAGTTATACTGATTGCAAATCTCGATACGTAGGAAAATAACCTCAAAATTGTGGCGCTTACCCCTCCACCGCGCGCGATGCGTCACTATTCTCGCTTATCGTAATGAATTCTTCGATCCTTTAACTATCCAGTAGTAGAATTTAATTTCGGTTGTAGAGGATAGATTCGAAACTACATTGCCAAACTGTATCCCCCGATCTTGCTATCATTAGGTAGATAGATATAACTTGGAAATAACAAGTTGTTTTTCATATACGAAGCGCAAATTTCCAAAACCAGCTAAATCCATTTTTAATTTTTCTTCAAATGTCAGACCTGATTAGATAGGGGCCTTATTTTTTGTATGGCCGTTTCCAATGTAATTTAACTACTCTTTTTTTATAAAACCTTTCATACTTGAAACAAATAACGTTAGTAAAAAACTTATTAAAACAAATTATAAATTATTGATTGGATATTATTAAATACATATGTATGTAATAAAACATTGTATCGCTATTGGATTTATTGTAGGATCAGTTCAATGTTATTACTCGAAAGTATTCAAATGGTACAACAGGTAAACTATTTAGCAAATTATTTGGTTGTTGTTGTTAGGTTTTAAGGGCAAAAAACTGCTCATGGTTATTGTTTCTTTCATACTTGGACAACTCGTTTCAATTGTAACGATTACGGATAATATGGTAGTGCTAATATTGCTGTTAATGTTTGCATTACAATGTTATCCTTCAAAGTGTAGAAATCATAATCTAAATTATATCAATATTATATATAACTTATAACATAAATATTATAGATTAATAAAAATATAAAATAAAATAATATACATTAAATTAGGCTATTATGGAACTACGTAAAATGTAGAATAGAAATGAAAAACTACGATTACATGAAAAGTTTTAAATAGAAGTATATATAAATTTTCCTTCAGAGAATTCCAGGTGATAGAGAGTTTCCTGTATTTCCTTTTAAACAGTTTTGCATTAACTTTTTTTTATATATCTATTTATTGAAATTTAAACTCTACAAAATACATAAATTAAGTAAATGTGTTGATAAAGATTACAATAACATGTCAAAACTTGAAAAGAACTACTCATCAGTAGCACTTAATAAAAATTCTCTAGGCCATCTTCTTTTCAGACGCCTTTGAAGATTATCGGGAATAAAGTGAGAAGCAAGTTGAGAAACTAGTGGATTTAAGTGGTTATGGAGCTTACTATGAAAGGATAGGTATCTGGTTTGGGCTAAATCAGCAACATATGGAACATTAAGATCTTTATGGATAAGCTTATTGGTGACAAAGTAAAGAGCATTGAGGATTTTTCGAAGGTTTAGTCCCAAAGCTCAACTTAGTATGTCCAAATAGGTCTAATCACAGTCATGTATATGTGTCTTTTGCAATTAATTAAGAGCTTTGAATGTTTGCCATGTAAATGTTAAAGTAGTCTATATGGCAAATATTTGATTTAATCATTATTACATTAGTCTCTAAAGCCCACCAAACGTTAGGCCATCATCAGGCCCCTCAGACTGTTCTATCACAGCAACAGCTCTCTATCTTCGCTCTCCATACTTTCATATGTCACCTCAACATCGTTCAACATTTTTGCAATTATCAACATTGCCTAAGTCTCTGGACCATCATACAGCAGCATCTTTGGGAGACGGCTGCTCCCCATAAACTCCGCATGACTGATCCACCGAAACCATCCCTGTTTTGTAACAATCACAATATGTCTGGCTGTCATAGATTAAAATATTTTTCATTCATTGCTTTCGTCTAATTATACTCTCCCACAAAGTAATTTTTCATTTTGTTCATTTTTTTTCTGAGCTCTTCTCCCTGCCATATCCCTTGTCAGGACTACTTGAGGCTGCTAAATCCTGGGCGTAAATTAAATTATCATCTCCAAGAAAGCTCTTTGAAATTTAAAACTGTGTGAACGCCCAGCAAAACAACCCTTCACAGGTTAGATGTTGAATGAACAAAGAATATATAACTTCAGATGTATGGCAGATATTTCTAAACTGCTATGATCAAAAAATTCAATATTTGTTATTTCAACATTTAACAAATTAGCGATGGTCATCGTTCGATATATTATAATCCATCGAAATATGTATGCAATTCATTGGCCGTGATAAAATAAGTTTAAAAGTCGACACTTTAAAAAGCTAGATGTGGTTTTTAGGTCAGATAATTACTATTCATAGGAGGTACTCGACGTCCACGCCCTGGTGTCATGAATGTTAAACAGATCGTACAACGTTTCTGATGCATCTATACTTTTTTTTGGACAGGAATTGAGTACATTACCGTCCACTGTGAGAACATGTTACTGAATTATTCATTAGTTAATTAACTCATCGTTTTAATTAATTTTGTCCCTTGGGCAAAGCAATAGGAAAATATGGTTGATGGGCGAGGTTCTAACAATAATAATACAAAAAGTCTATATATATATAATATAGTATATATATATATATATTTATATATATATATATTTTTTTTTTTTTTTTTTTTTTTTAAATTTGAAACTGAAAAATCATTTGGAGCATATACAGAAAGATCTAATAGCAGATTAAGAAATATACATAATTTTTCTCTACAATACTAAATCATTGAATATTAATGAATGACATATTACTTCGTTTACCTGTTTCATTGATACAGTGGTCTAGATTTTTAGCAGCTATTATTTTTTTTTTCAAATTATTTTATAAAACACTAGCATCCCCCGTCGCGGCTTTGCCCGCTATCGTAAGTAAAAAAACATAGATAGTTTTAAGTAATAATGAAAATTTTATTTGTTTATCGATAAAAATCTTGTATTAAAGTATGCATTTAAGCAATATTTCTTCAATGATATTTTCATGCATAATTAAAAGCCTAATATAACTTTGAAGCAGAATTAGACACCCACCTATTATGAAACTCGCGGAAAATGGACTACATTATCTTTGTAAGCACTCTTGAATGGCGCTCGCCACTCTTGAATATCGGTCAATATTCAAACTTCAATGCGAATCACATGTTTATCGCTTTTTTAATAACAATTTAATTGAGAATATGAAAATTTTATTATTACTCAACCTTCCTTGAACTATGAAGATTATGTAGTTCAGGTTTGGTACAGGTTGGTTCAGTAGTTTTCGCGGTTAGTGATCACAAAATGGCTTGTCCTTTTATATAATAGTATAGATTAATTCAGCCAGTCATAAAACCACAATTACACATGTGTAATTAACGTTATTTATAACGTCGATTTCCACATTTTCTATAAAATAACCTAAAATGATTATTATTATAGTATTATTAGTAAAATGATACTCTTACATTTCTATCCCATAATTATAATAAACTATTATCCAGGTAATAAAAATGATATAGAAAAAAAAATATCATGAGGTTTTGAATTTTGGTGAATGTGAAAAATTAAAAATCCTTTTCATCAATACAGCGACACTTTTTGTTAATGATCCAGGTCTCCGAGGTATTTGATAAATCAGACATTCAAACCGGTGAAAAAAAATAAAATAAACTAAAACATGTACCACTAAGATCCGTTAAGAATCTTCGGTAAAGTATTTAGGTAAGACAGCACTGTTACTACACTGGCGGATGTAAATAAGGATATTTTGGCTGAAATCATGCCTAACCTAAAGGTTTTGCTACAAATTAAGTTTACCCGCTTTATAAAGGTTGATTGTAACCCATAAGGGTCTCCTAATCTCGAAGGCTATCCAAAGCTAAAATAACACATATACATTTTCTGCCGGACTTGACCTCTTGGAACTCTGGAAGCTTGGTAGTCCAGTGCCTTATCCAATGAGCCTCTTTAAAAATAATAACCAATTAAACTTTCCATTGACCAACTAGTTTTTCTCATCAATGTTATGGACAAAATTTTTGTCACTTAATAAAGTATTTTTTTAAACATTAGTTTAATTTTTTTATGTTAACTGATCCCTATCAAATCAAAAAATCCATCATTTCAGCAAAACTTCTATAAGGGTTAGGCTAGAATTTTTACATTTGCAACTTCATTAGTTTCTATTATTTCTATTACTGGATGGAAAGTCCTAACCTAATAATACATTTTCTTCACCTTTGCCCAGAAATTCCCAAACCAACATACGATTTGTCGTAAGCGTCCCAGGGAATACTTCCATTTCTCAGTTTTATTCAGAATTGAAATGGCTCCATCCTTCTACATGTCAACAGCATTTCCTGCCCCTTCCTCCCTCAAAGGAGTTATACTGTCCCACCGTCCATCATCAATCGCCAACTTCTTGAGTCCAAATCTTATGCTCATTTACTCAATGCTCTTTTCACGCTAGAAGATTTATAGTGTCCCATCGCATAGGGTCATTTGACAAACTGTTCCTCAATTTCCCTTTCAAATAAGATTTATAACACTGATCAGTTATTTACTTAGTTACAAAAGTACATATGCTTAAGCATAGCTTCGTTTCAGATTAAATATTTTTAATTTTATTGAAAGCTACTATTCAAGCTGTTTTTGTTTTTTTTTTATCTACAATTATTGAAATTTACAATTGTACAAAATATATACATCAAGTAAATGTATTGACAACGATTATAACAGCATGTTAAAACTTGAAAAGAACTACTCGTCAGTAGCACTTTATTAAAAATTCTACACTAGAAGGTCTCTAGGCCATCTTCGTTTCAGAGGATTCTCAGGAATGGAGTGGGAAGCAAGTTGAGAAACTAGTGAATTTGAGTGGTTATGGAGCTTAGTATGAAAGGATAGGTATCTAGTGGGGTAAATCAGCAACATATGGAACATTAAGATCTTTATGGAAAAGTTTATTGGTGACAAAGTAAGGAGCATTGAGGATTTTTTGAAGGATTTTGGATTTTAAGAATTGAATATGAGATGAATTGGATGGTTTAGTGGAGCCCCAAAGCTCAACTCCGTGTATGAGTCTTTTGTATTTAATTGATAGCTTTGAACGTTTGTCTAGTAAATGTTGAAGTAATCTATACAATGGGAAGTTTCTTGCCGTTTTAGTCTTACTCCTGAAACAAACGTTCATTGTTTTCAACAACTTTTGCCAATCTTTCTGCCAGTAATTTTATTTTGTTACCATTTCTTTGGTTTTTGAGACAAAGAAATCTTCACATCCAATTTTCACGTCCTGATTATCAAAGATCCGAACATTAAAAAAATGAAGTATGGGTCTAAACAAACCATGATATAGCAATATTTGAGCTTTACGCTCGATAAAGAAAAGTGACTACTCCTTGCAGTTCCTCCTTTCATAGTCAATTGAAAAAGGGATTGGTTTCTGTTAACCGAACCGGGATACTTTGTCCAAAAAACTGCATTATTTATGTCCAGCTTTTCACCGTAAATGTTGGAATCCACTCCCAAACAATCAGGAACAAGCTAATAATGTAAAACAACTTTAAATTTTCACAAAAAATTATTTATAATTTTATTCCCAAACCGATCCCAAAGAATCAAGTTGCAGTATTTCGATGGATAACTGGCTTTCTTTCGGTTTCGCAAATTTGGCGGCCTTTTTATTTTATTTTTTCCTCTGGCATTTCATGTACATTAAAAAAAAAGATATGACCTTGTAAAGCCAACTCGAGTTGCAAGGAATGGAAGGTTTAGTCAAAGTAAGTAAAGCATAGATAGTAAGATCAAGAATATTGTTTTATGATTAGTTAAAATAGTTGGAATAAATGGTAGTGTCCACGCACTAAGACTTTTATTACTACCTAGTAGTTCATATCCTTCAGTTTTCAATTTGTTTTTTTATTAGTTTTTCTAAAATTGAGCTGTAATTGAAAAGAGGGGAACATCGAATAGAATAGTTGAGTGTAAACCTGACGAAGCGAAACAGCAGTGCGTTTTAGCATGCACAAGCAGGCAATATAAGTTCATTACCTCATCACTTAGGCAATTACTGACAATTACTGGCGGAGCTGATTCAAGTAGAACTCAATCAAGATGAACTACCAACACGGCATCTAGCTAGTCAAAGTATAAAAAGATAAAATATATTTTATATTTCTTTGGCATAACTCCTATTTATTTTCATTTGTGACGACATGTTTCGGAGACATGCACCATCATCAAGCTTCTCCTAATCAGTGATTACCTTCACATTGTCAATTCTCACATGTCTCCATCCATACTGATTGGGAGAAGCCTGAAGATGGAGCATGCCTCCGAAACATGTCATTACAAATGAAAATAAATAGGACTTATGCCAAAGAAATATATAATTACATCTCCTTCAGCATAAAAGGTTATATTAAATATATTTACTATATTACAATTGTTTGTAATTTGATGTTAAGGTTCAGTGAATAAATTATAAGAATAATTTTTTCATCATATCCATAAAGGAATACATATAACGACATATAAACAAAAGTGAGCTTTCTGCTGAAAAAAATACATAAAAAATTCTTGTCAATTTTGATATACTATTTTTGAAATTAGGTTATAATTGAAACCAATTTCACTGAACTACAGATATAAAAAAATCTACACTCTCAAAACTTTGAGAGCAATTAAAAATATAAATATTTTATTTGGCATGTTATTTGGATATGTTTACTGGCATGGGATCTATACTTTTTTAGTGTAACGTTTTACCGCACTTAAAAATGTAACATTTTGACTAGGGTTTTGTTAATCGGATCAAAGAATTGCTGAATTTCCCAATCAGAACATTAATGGATAACATTTTCTGTTTCACATCATTTGTTGCTAGGACTTACCATTTAGGAGTTGTATAGGTTTGAATGAGAAAAGTCATGTTTTTCAACTTTTTTTAAGTGTTGAGGATTTAGCTCTGTTTTTGTTACTCGGATTGCAAATTTGCGGAACGATTCCTGATTAGAAATTTAATAATGAATATGTTGTTTTTATTTTGTTTTGTTTTTTATAACATTTGTCTCTAGGGTCTACCGTTTAGGACATATATTGGATTCAATGAATCCAAACAATCACATCTATGAAATTTCTATTTGAAAAAACAAAGAATTTTATTTTTCCCAAATCCATCGCTATAAAAACGTATACCTGTTGTACGCTTATTACATTAATCTTGTGCCTTTAAACAAAATCGTCCTAAAATGGATCCATTAACAAAAACCTGTATTTTTTTTTATCCAGACGAGAGATGCAGTGTAAAACCTTTTGTCCCTTTTTGTAACGGCCTCCCATCACTTTTCATCATCCTATTTCACCAACAAAAATATCTTTGTAATTTATAATATAATTTTAAAATCACGGTGTCAAATACTTAAATCAATAAATATTAATATTATATTTCATTAACTAGTCGAAATTATCAATCCCTAATTTACATATGAGGAGATGAGTTGCAAAACTCGTTCGTTCCATTTTTTTTTTTTTAAATTGAGATGTTAACTATCTTTATATATTTATCAATAAATATCTTCATATACAGGGTGAGTATCTCTTAGTGTAAAAAAAAAAAAAATTGGGTTAAACTAGATCAAAAATGTAGCTAAATGCCGCAAATCTCACCTTTCTATTCCAATCCGTTGCAGATATACGATAAATCAAAGACTTTTTTGAGGAAATCACGTTTTTTTCCATAAAAACTGTAATATCTCCATTTCGTCTAAATATTTTTCAAATTTTGGCCACATTTTCAGATTTAGCATTAAATTCCCTATAAGAACAGAGTACACGTAACCTTATATTTTACAAACTTGGTATGTAAAGAACAGGTTGGGGATATGATATTATTACATTTATTTATTATTATTATTTAGGATTTATTTTATTAGATTTTCAATGTAATGTTTAAAATCCAGTGATAATGAACATAGACCTTAATTTTGCCGTTAGCTTCTGAATGCAGATTGTGTCTAAGAATACTACTTTTTGAAGTGAATTTATGGGCAGATGAGTCTGTTTTTACAGGGGATGGCATTTCTACCAATCCATGTATATCGTTATTATGAATGGTCGAAATGCCTTCCCCTGTAAAAATGAGACTCATCTAGCCATAAATCAGATAATAAATAAATAAATGTTATAACTGCGATCTGGTGTCGCTTTATTGACAGTTTTCCTTTATTTCCTATTAAGCAATTATTTTTTCCTTTGCTTTTTAGTCCAATGAAGAGTTTATTATGTTTAAAATGCACATTTCCATTAAGGGATTGTCATAATGTTTTATTTACCCAAGTAACTGATTTGTATACAAAATGAGAACACCATGTTTTTTCGGTTTCAAAAGTAAATATCTCCATGAAATTGAAACAAAATCATTAAGTATAACATATCATTCGAAAGCTGATTAAATTTGCAAGTTTTTGTAAGATTTGACGTTTTGTGGATAGTTTTTACGAAAAACGGTGAGCGTTGAAGTAAATAAGACATTGTGACTTCCCCAAATAAGGTGAAGATCAAGCTGTTCTTTAGATACCAAGTTTGTAAAATTCAAGGTTACGTGTACTCTGTTCTTATAGGAAATTTAATGCTAAATCTGAAAATGTGGCCAAAATTTGAAAAATATTTAGACGAAATGGAGATATTACAGTTTTTATGGGAAAAAAAAACGTGATTTCCTCAAAAAAGTCTTTGATTTATCGTATATCTGCAACGGATTGGAATAGAAAGGTGAGATTTGCGGCATTTAGCTACATTTTTGATCTAGTTTAACCCAATTTTTTTTTTACACTAAGAGATACTCACCCTGTATATTATCTTTATAATCTAATAATAAATATATCTTTATCTAAATATACCTTTATGTATATTATCTTTCTAAAAGATAATTAATATCCAATGTTTCAAAAAAAATGGAACGAACGAGTTTTGCATCTCACCTCCTCAAAAGTACCGCTTAAAAACTATTTTAGTTTAAATATATGTAAATAGAATTTTTTTTAAACACATGAATACCTAAAAAAATAAAAAAACCTTTATCGCTGCAACCCATTAAGAGTCTTGGGCTTAAATTCTTAGTAAGGAGGCATTGTTTTGTGACCAACAGTTGTATAAGAAGTTGATGTGGTCAACTTCTCAACCGCCAGGTCTTTCTCCCAATTAAGGGTACCCACCCTACAGAGGCTGGGTGTACTCCAAGAGGTCCTCCAGATCCCGAAGTCCATCCACGGCCTCAAAAAAGAGAAATTAACTTTTCTGCCTTCAGCCGGGATCGAACATGAACATACTGTTCCATAAACATGCTTTTCGTCAGCCCTCAGTCGGCTACAGCCAATGCTGTAATATGTAATACAAAAAGGCTATAAACAATCTTTAGGTTATACTCTGTTATTTACGGGTTTTTTTTTCCTTATTTATTTTTCTAACTGTTTAATGAAACAATTTTACAATCTATAAAAAACATATCTATCGTTAAACAAATTCTATTAATCATATAGATTATGTAAATACTGAAGCATTTTAAATTTAATTATTTTTATAACTTGACTAAAATTGAAGATATAACTTTTAAATAACTTTAATAAATAAGATAACTAAAAATACTATATATGTATTTTTGTTTAAATATTAAAATTGTTAAGTTTTATATTCGATCCTGTACAGGCGATCTAATTACCACTCAGACAGAAAATTAACATAAATTTTTATTTACTTAAGCTCGTAAGGGATTTATACATGCCAAATATATACGGACCTTATAAACTAGGACTATAAGCCTTTAGGACTACTTCTCAAACTAGGAAATAAGTTTACGTTATAAATGAAATAAGTCAGAAGGAAGAATTGCTAACGTATAGAATATATTTATTTATTTTTTTAAATTTCGTCTATAGAGAAATTAAAAGCGATTTGTGCGACCTCAAGATGGGATAATATCTTAATGAAATTTTTACAAATTTATTTCTCCGATTTCGCCAATTATCCCGTAACTATTTTTTAACTACAATTTGGAGTTAACAATTTTCATTTTTATTTTGTTCAAGCCTACTATACTTTCATATACCTATACTTTTCGGTTCCGAAAATATATATTTATATCCTTGAAAGCTTTAATGCAACCAAGCCACTCGTTATTTTTAAATGCTCATCGAGAAAAAAAATATATATGCATTTTTCTATTTTTGTAAGTTTGAATGATAATAAATATTTGCCTGATACAAAGAACAGATGGATACTGTCGAAAGTGTAGATAAACATTAAATCTCTTTTTTTTTTTTTTTTTTTTTTTTTTTTTTTCTTTTTTTTGCCTCTGTATCAAAGGAAAGAGACGTATCTAACAATGTTACAAACTTTTCCGTGTAGTCACCAAATGGCCCTACTCTTTTTTTTTTTTTTTTTCCATGTATAAAACATGTACGTATTCGAACTTTATTTTCTGTAATATGTTTTACTTATTGCTCCCTTCCAAGGTTTAATGGAATACTTTAAGCGGAGTGTGTGATTTTATAATAATAAATAATAATTTTTGAATTTTTAGAACATTTGTCATCTTAAAAAAGAATTGGTAAAATACATTTTTGCACATTGTTTGAACTGTAACTAACATATCTATTACATGCTGTAGATAATATATGCTGATTTTTGTTTAGAAATTTATTTTATGAATTTTTATGGATATGCTATTGTAATATCAATTTATTTTTAATATGAGAAATTCGAGAATAAATAATTTTTTTACCAACACAACAGTACTTTTCACTTTCAAAAATATATTTTCAAATTATATTTTTCAACTTGTCAACATTTTTTTAACATGGAAAATGAAGAAAATTCTTTTACTTTTAAGTATTAGTTTAACTTTGAATGGAATGCCTTCTGTCCGTTGACAAGTGAACACAGCATAGTAAATTTTATCGTAACTGCTTTGAGTGCTACTTGATGTACTTAATATAACTCAAGCCCACGCTGCAATACAATATCCTTTTCAGCTCTCCACAAAGTTAAATCGCTGCTTTGTGAAAATATCTCAAAGAGCCTCTCTGAAATTTATATACGTGTTCAAAAATTGTTTACACCTCTCTGAACATGTCATATTAATTTTGAAAACTGTTGAAATCGTTCATATTGTATGTTTTATATTGCATAGTATTTATTAAAATATTGTTCAATTTTTCTTCAAATATAAATCTGTGTTATGTATAATCGAATTGTGTTATGTTATTAATTATTTATATTTTTAATTATTTTTTTGTCAAAAAAGTACATTTGCTGTTTTATTATCACGATTTATTAGCTTCACCTGTATGCAAAGGAATCTTTAAGCGTAATTTTCACAAATATTTAGATATCTAATTGACTTGAAGATTTACACACATGTCAAAGGCCGATGACAACACAGTTACTTCACAACTTTGTTCTAATGACCTTTCTAGAATGATCAAAATAAAATATTTAGAAAAGTTTACTGGTCAACTGTACACCAATCACGGGACGTCAATGTCGTTCTCCTTTACCGATAAAAACATTCTTACCAGTATAAGATAATTGAAAATTATATATGGTAATGTTTGCGGTTCCACAGATGTAGCTACAGCACTTTGAAACAAAACTTGGTTGCTCAAAATTAACCGGGGATGTTTCTTGTAATAGTGATGCGTTACATGAAATTAAAAGGTTACGTAAACTAGACTAAAATAAAAGCTCTTGATTATAAATACTATTGATATCGTTTGGAGACTAAAAAAGAAGAAAATAAGTTATTAAGAAACAATAATAAAACTTTCTTCGGATGAACAAAAGTATTGAAATCGCTAAGAAATTTAACTTCGCTACTTTAATTTTTATTGGTCACAAAGTAAGGAGCATTGAGGATTTTTCAAAGGATTTTGGATTGTAAGGATTGAATAAGAGATGAATTGGATGGTTTAGTGGAGCCCTAAAGCTCAACTCCGTATGTTCAAATAGATTAAGTCATGTAAATGAGTCTTTTGTAATTAATTGAGAGCTTTAAACGTATGTCTAGTAAATGTTGAAGTAGTCTGTAACGACCATGTGGTGGATTCCAAGCAAGAGGTATGTCTAAGTGGAGTCCAAGGTAGCGGATCTGTTCAACAGGTATTAGTGGAATATCATTTTTGGAAATGGTGAATTATAAATTTTAATATATTTATAATACTGTTTTAATAATCCCCGGTCAATCCTACTCCATGGTCCCTTAGGGATCAGATTAGTGGATTTAAATGATTTTTTTATTTTATTTGTATGAAAAAAAAGATAGATTTTTAGTATTTTATTATTAGGTAGATTTTTTTATAAGACAAAAACATATTAAAATAATTTAAACAATAAATAAACATGTTAACTGCTACTTTGACAATTTTATTTTGGATGGTAAAAATACAATGTGTGAGTAACAGTGATCTGCGAATTTTTTTGGTGTAATTTATTTTAAAAAAAAGTAGTGAATGATTAAAGTTGAATTGCTGTTTTAACGTTCACAGTGATATAAGGGCACTGTTTTACAGATCTTCCAGGATCTGACGATTTTTTGAGGCCGAAGGACATCCTTGGCCACTCTTTCCATCCACAATTAGAATTAGCTTTTTCGTCCTTAAGGATTGCTGTTTTAACTGTTTTTAAGGACACTGTTTAAATGGATAAATAATTTGTATGATGTATATTAATGTAAATGTATATTATTGGTCTGAATGTATTTGAAATTGGATTAACAGGTGTTGAGATTTAGAACGTCTGATCGAAGACTTAAAGAGGATCATAGCCAGACGATTGTTCTATTTACTGTAATCATATGTTATTCTTAGGGGACAAGTAGTCCCAGAATAAAGTTCGTTTTCTTCTTCTTCTACTAATAACTTCCGCCAACTTCCTCGGCCTTGTTCGATCGCATTAAATTTTAAAGTCTACTATCTTTTGAATATCGTTTTAGCTTTTTGCGTTTTCTTCTTAGCCACACCTCCGTTATGAAATTCAGGAAACTATAAATAATTTTTAAAAGTTGTGTGGGTGGATGACTACCATTTCATTCCGATTACACCACGTTTTATGGGACGACCATTTAACGTCGGAAACATCGTTTTTGAATCAGTGAATCGTAAACAACGTTTCCGTTCAAAAGGTTTTTATTTAGAAATGACATTTTTTTACAGATCTGCCAGGATCTGATGATTTTTTGAGGCCGAAGGACATCCTTGGCCACTCTCTCCATCCACAATTAGAATTAGCTTTTTCGTCCTTTTCGTCCTTAAGGATTGCTGTTTTAAAGGTTTTTTTAAGTTATCCGAAGTTATCCGAAGGATAACTTCTTCCATTGTTGTCCTCCAGGATACTGTTTTAAAATATTTAACGGTTTTAAGATGGCGGACCTAAAAAGGACACTTTTTAAAAAATATTCGACTATTTAATATCTGTGTAATATATTTAATATTTAATATCTGTGTCAACTGTGTCATTTTTTTATTTATACATAAAACTATAATAATGGAAATACTACTGACATTTATTTATGAAGTGAGCTCTTACTAAACTTACAGTTCTATCAGAACAAATGTACCTGTAGTAAAAAAACAAAACAAAATCACTAAGACAATTTAGTGTGGGACGTAGCCCTATACAAAGGGATGTAACAGTTTTTACGGTTGTTGTTCCACCTAAGCTGTAAAGAGTTTTCTATTGTTATTGTAGTGTTTAATTTTATCTACGACAGCTCTAGAAGTTTGTTTCCCTTAATTCCGAGAGGATTGTTTCCTCGCTCTAAATGTGTCGTACTAAAAAGTTTGGGCTTGGTTTTGAAATAGGTGAGGTGTGAGACTGAGTAAGCTCTTCTTACTACTGAGCTCTCCCACTTTTTTTTCCCCTTAAGCTTCCTAAAAAAGCCTTTACTTATTTTCTTTGTAGGATTTGAATAGTATCAAGTGTTTAGAGAGCAGTTTCAGAATCGGAATAGTATTTTCAATTCTTAATTCAGGAATAAAATTCTATTTTTTTTTTTTTTTTTTAATCACATGCGTGCTCAAATCAAGTGAAAACCTTGAAGTTACACTGGTATCAACCACATAATATTCATCAGCACTACAACTGTGGATACCTACATTAATGCCAGGCGGTAACCCCTCCAAGTTGTAACCAAGCTGGGCTGAGCCTAAGTTAGGTATACATAACAACGACACTATTCTAATTAACTAACCTCTCTCTAGATATGTTAAAATATTTTAAATGTTAAAAATTTATACACTTTTAAAAACCTTAGCACCTTTTAAGACTTTAAAAATAATAATGTTTCCTAGATGCGGAGGCAATTTATAGTTTGCAAATAATAAAAAATAATTTAGATAATGTCACTCTAAATATTTAAAAATATTTTTTAAACGGAAAAAGAAGTATATCTGAACATTTAAAACCTATTCTTTTTTTATAAATTTAAGTAAACAGTATATGGGTCATTCTACCATTACATACAAATTGTGTCCCGAAGCAAATGTGGTTTCTACATCAAACGTCGTGCAACCCAACTGTAACAGTAGCAGCAAGATCTAAAACCTCTTAAACGTTTTTTTTTGTTTTTTTTAATAACAATTTATTGAAATTTACAACTGTACAAAATTTATACATCAAGTAAATGTGCTGTTAACTATAACAATAACGTGACAAAACATGAAAAGTACTGCCCATCAGTAGCACTTTAATAAAAATTCTACACTAGAAGGTCTCTGGGCCATCTTCATTTCAGAGGCGGAGGATTATCAGGAATAGTGTGGGAAGCAAGTTCAGAGATTAGGGGATCTGAGTGGTTATGGAGCTTACTATGAAAGGATAGATATCTGGTTTGGGCCAAATCTGCATATGGAACATTAAGATCTTTATGGATAAGCTTATTGGTGACAAAGTAAGGTGCATTGAGAATTTTTCGAAGGATTTTGGATTGTAAGGATTGGATACGAGATGAATTGGATGGTTTAGTGGAGCCCCAAAGCTCAACTCCGTACGTCCAGATAGGTCTAATCACAGTCATGTATATTAGTCTTTTGTAATTAATTGGGAGCTTTGAACGTTTGTCTATTAAATGTTGAAGTAATCTGTAACGACGGGCAGTTTCTTGTCTTTTTAGTCTTGTATGTGGATTCCAAGTAAGACGTTTGTCCAAGTGGAGTCCAAGGTAGCGGATCTGCTCAACAGGGATTAGTGGAATATCATTAAAGGATACTGTTGGGCAGGAAGTCGTGGGCTTACGACGAAGGGCAAAGGTTATTTGTTGAGATTTTTTTGGATTTATTTTGCTCCTCCATTTTTGGCACCATTCTTGGAAGGTTAGGAGATGGGATTGGAGTGTTTAGGAGGCAATGAAGGGATCATTGTTTACTGATAACACACATGTGTCATCAGCGTAAGTGGTGAGGACAGTGGTAGGATGAGTTGGAAAGTCAGCCTCTTAAACGTAAAGTAGTTTTCCCATGGTTATTGATTTGTTTTCATGGTGAAATTTGAATTCAAATCGTCAAAATTTATTTCGCCCATGCGCCCCATAACATAAGTTTGTAAAGTTAAATGCGAATAAGTTCTCCATTTCTGAAATTATTAACTTTTTTTTTTCAGAACCTCTCGTAAGTTGCAATATATTGAATTTTAGAATTAAAACTAATTGTGAGACTAATTGCTTATAATAATAAGAATGACTTCTGATACCTGTGTCCCATAGGGTCAATCTATTTCCCTCACATTTTTTTTTAAAAGCTCGCCAAAGCCAAGATTCATTCTAATATATTCCAGGCTGGCAACACTGCAGAAGCTTACCGCCAAACTGCAAATAAACCTAACTTACAAAACCTTTGATTTGTTATTTGTCCTAACTTTGTGTCAAATCAAGTGCTCGAATCGCGTCATTGGTAATTCTATTTCCCTCACATTATGATTTTTCAAGGAAGGTAAGTTTCTTATTTTCTTTGCATTGAAGTATATGTTTTCCATGAAGTTCAGAGTTCCTAGTCTTTAATATAACTCAAAATTTAGTATTTGGATTCCCCTCACAAAAAAAACAAGTAAATAGATTACAACAGGAAAAACTCTAAGTGAAATAAAGTAAAAAAAATGACCTTTTATTCTTATTTTCACTATTTATATTAATCTAATATAATATTAATTTTAATTTTTTATTTTAAGTTTTATGTTTAAATGTTTAATTAGTGTTAAATAATATATTTTAATCGACTAGTTGATTTCATACTCATAAACAATTCTTTTGTACTGTAAAAATTTTATAATTTAAATTGAGAATGTTTTCAATTCCCTCACACCCTCTCAGTTTCTCTCACATTCAATGATTTCTATCATGATCATAAATGTGCATTTAGACTACATTCGATGAGGGTTATTCCGCCAGTTCCATTTGAAGACTTCTATAATGATGTTTATGAAGAAAAAATTATTTTACATAATTTTTTTTCTAATGGAATCACATTGTCGAAATTCCGACAAAATAATATTAAATTTATGCTGTGTTTACTTAAATCTCTATTCAGTTTGGATATCATGTATATTATAGGTTACATATCAATCACAAAAAATATGTTCTAAAAATTTGTACGGACATAAGTCCCAATTTCGTTCAAACCTAGGTTGGCATCACAATGCTACAAAAGTAAGAATAACATCCAAGTGAGAAGTGCAAACTTCCTACCCAACAAACTCAACGAGAGGAAATTCGGGGAGTGAGCACGGCCGGAATGATAAGACTGGGATTTGGTATCTACGTGACCTGGCCCTATCATGAGCAGCACACTGCCTCAAGTCAACTCTTCAATAACATATAACACACACACACACACACACACACACACACACACACATATATATATATATATATATATATATATATATATATACATATTTAAAAGTTGCAAGATATAAGAAAATATTACTGTGATAGCCTGATGAAGACAGCAATCAGTAAACCTTTTAATAATAAGATGGACAATCATTGCTTCAGAATATTCTTAAATTAGAATTAAGTAATACAATAGTTTTTATAGTTTAAAAAGCTCATTAATTAATTTAAAAAATTCTTAAATACCAGACTTAAAAAAACAAGAAACTGTTCAGAGTGTAAAAGTGACTATAACTTTTCAGAAACTATTCATTAGTGCCACTCCAAATTACAAGTAATTAGATCTACCTATCACCAAAAGTGTTGTCAAGGAATGTACCACACTAATCGAACTTAATGTCCCCATTTGCTAAGGGAGGAACTTCTGATATGCAAATGAGTAGCTACAATCGGATCAAAAGCTGTCATAAAATCTTAAATTGCATTCTGACAATACCTTAACTTCAAGATGAGCTCCTTACATTCCACCTTATAATTGTAGCAGTAACTAGAAATGAAATTCCTAAACAGGTAACCCGGCATTCAGACGGTAATTAAAGATTATTAGATTCCAAGGAAACTTTAGTCAAAGCATGACGGTGAAATCCATCAACCCACTGTTTCCAGCCAAACAAAATTTTTTTTTTTTAAATATCTCAGTATTCAAATATAAACTGCCTTCAAAAAAAATAAGAGACATATTTAACGCAACATAGGAATGTAAGCTGCCCAAAATATTGGGCATAAACATGTGTGGGGATAAACACATGATTATCGTATTATTACTCCCTCTAACAAAACAAAACAACAAAAACATACATTATTATTTTATCCGAACATTCTAATCAGTATAATCGTTTTCTCTGCTGTTACTAGTCTGTTACTAGTCCATGTAACAATGTTTGGGAAAACAAGGTAGCACTCAACGCTTCCCCGACTCATTATTTGAGGGAGTAATGATGAATAAGATGAATTAGCTGATTATATGAGTTTGTTTTAAAGTAGAATAATATTTTTTTTCAGGGCATGGTTAATTATTGCAATGACCCTTTCAGTACGGTTCGTGGTGATTATTAAAAGAATCTGAATGCTAACTAATGTTGAACAATGTCAATTCATTATATACAATAATCCATATTGTTTACAGACCCTATTATATTTTATTTTTATTTTCTTTAAAATGAAATGGAATAGCCTTATGAAAGAAATATTTGTACAAGACAGATAACAGACAAACTGATAAATATTTATTTATAAATAGAAGGAAAGAAAAAAGAAAAAGAAAAATATTGACTTTTGTTTTCTATTTTTAACCGACTTAAAAAAGAAAAGGAGGTTATCAGTTTGACATGTATGTATGTAATATTGTTGGAATTGGATAATATTTGAGTATGATGATCCATTTGGCGTCCAAGCACGTGTGCTTAATTTCGTAAGTGTATGTTCGTCCACGAATTTCTCGAAAACTAAAAGTCATATCGAGATGATCTTTTTTGATTTAAGTTAGACCCACTTCAACTTAGGGAACAGTTTAAGTTTCATTAAAATCAGTTCAATAGTTTTAGAAATATGGGTAAATTAAGAAAATATAGGTAGGTACTTGAATAGTCATTAACCGACTTCAAAAAAGTAATTAAAAAAAAATTAAGCTGACTTCAAATTGATAGGTATACAAAATTAGAAACAGCCAGTGAATTCAAAAGGAAAAAAAATAATTTTTTTAAGAATTACGGAAAAGGAAAAGAAAATTCAAAAACGGATTTGTCTAAGATATACCTAATTCGCTTCACTCGCCGACAATTTTTTTTGAGGTCGTGCCAGCATGGAGCAGGAGCTGGTTAAGTCCGCCTGCCCGAATAGAGACGACACGTGCCGCAGATTTTCGTTCGTTTTTTTTTTTTTTTTTTAGTTATTTTTCCTAGAATTGGTGATGCGGCTGAGAGAAGAGCGCTGGGATTACCCCTAGGCCTGGCTTGCCCCCCCATAAGTTGGGGGACTAGCTTTGTCTGGGGTCTTCCTGGGATGTTTGTGTAGATTGTAGATATAGTGTGACTGTGCTTATTAATTTATTTAATTTTTTTATGCTTTTTTATAATTACTATTGTTTATATTTGTATTTCACGATTTATTTTTATTTTATTTTTCTTATATTGTTAAAGGATTTTTATTCTTATTTTTATTTAATTTAATTGTACATAGTGTAAGAATGTATTCTTTATCATCCATATTATTCATTGCCCTTTAAGAGGCAGCTTGTAATATTTATTCAATAAAAATTTTGGAAACTAAAAAAATAAAACATTGTCGGCGAGTGTACCAAATTAGGTATATCTTAGACAAATCCGCATTTGAATTTTGTTTTCCTTTTCCATAATTCCTAAAAAATATAATTTTTTTTCCTTTAGAGTTCACTGGCTGTTTCTAATTTTGTATACCTATCTACCAATTAGAAGTCGGTTTATTTTTTTTTTTAAATTACTTTAATTTATTTTATTTATCATTGTATAATTTATCTACCTTTTTCGGATAGTTTAAAAGTTATTATTAACCCTATTTTTTTCTCCTTTTATCGCTTTTTTATTACAGTACTCGTCTATTTTTTGTTTCAGCTCTGATGATGCCCATCAATGCTATGGTCGATATGCTAGCAAGAAAATATAAATATGTTTGTTAATATCAAACATTCCTTAATTTTTTTATGACTGATCCTACTCGATATATTCATCCAGTCATTCAACTTATGCAGCTACATACGTTCTTCTATTACAAGAATCTGCCTTATTGGTAATCTATAACATAAGCTTTATTTAAACATTAGGTGGGACTTCAGCATTCTAAATTGGATGATATTTATTCGACGAAGTAGCATATTGTCATAATTTTCCCATGAATGTTTAATAACAATAAAATGAATCAAATTTTTCAAAATCATAATAAATAAACTATATAAGTAAATAAAAACAAAGACAACATTTGAAAATACTCAAAATTTATCATTCTTTCTCAGACGGTAGGAAATGATGGACGGTTTCTGCCATCTCTGACAATGACGGATTCAAGAACAGACAAGTTCAGAAGTCGTAAAACTTCACTGTTACTGTCAGATCCCTAGGACAGCTTCTTCACAGTTTAATCGTCTTTAGGCGCTACAAATTGAATAAGTGCCTGGAACCCAGCAGTAGCCGCAAATGAAACCAAGTTTCTTTTAATTAATTAAATAAATATAAAATAAAAGAGGAGGCCCAGTCTCGGTGACGGGATGTAGAGCCACCGATGTATGTATGTGTTATTAAATAAATAAACACATATTGTACAGGTAAATATTAATAATACGTATGATAACCATAAATATTTTTAAAAAATAAACAAAATTTGCATAATGTTAGGGTTGTACATGAAACAAATCGTACCTGTCGATTTATTGTAAGAAAAAATTACTCTGGGTTTTACAAGAATTATTAGACAGCCAAATTATTATTAAAAATGCATAACTCTCTACAAATAAGTAAATTAGAATCAAATATACATATATGTTAAAACTGAGCATCTTTTTAATGAAACTACACCTACCTAATAAGTTCCTCGAAGGCAGTGAAGTATTGTTGCCACTAGCACAAGATATGATATTTTTTGTCTGCAATGTCATGGTTACTTTAGAAAAAGGAGTTAATTTATTATTTAAAATTTTAAATATAATGGTACAAATCAGAGCTGTCGATCGGGGAGGAATTTCTACTGTGGGGGAAATTCAAGCAGTTATTGAATTTTTCGTGGAGGTTGCACGCGACTCTTTTCAAACCTTAAAAAAGTAAATACTTTGCATATTAACTGCCCAGGTACTGACACTATAAACAGTTTACTCAGAGTAAGGGATCTAGTTCAAGAGCCTGTATTCTTTTAACCACCGAAAGAAATATTGAATGCAAAGGTTTGGTGCAAAATGTGACTTCATAAAATATTTTTTTTTTAAACTTTAAATATATGCATCAATTAGATGTTGATTTAAAAATATTGAAAATTCAGTATATATTTGTTTTTTTTAATAAAATTGTTTATTTATTTTTCTTAACTTTTATTTTTCGTAAAAACAACATTACTCATTTGTCATTTAAGGGAAATCGGAGGGGGAATGTTAAGTCGGCAGCACTGTTATAAATCTAGTGTCATGACAGGCTTATACGTCCGAAGGTTTTGGCTTGATATTCGTTCACATTTTCAACTTGTCACAAGTTTATATTAGGAAGGTAAAGCCTCTAAACCGGAAAAAAAAAAGAAAAAATAAGCTTGTTTTTTTTTTCGACATAACATTAAAAAAATCAAGGGATTTTAACTAACGAGCAATTCAATATAACCTTGACTATTACAGAACATTATAATTTCTTGTGAAATTATATATATTGGACCGAACTAATTTCAATTTTCCTAGGCTTTTATTTCAAAATTTTAAAAAACTAAATATTTTACTGTTTGTTTTATTGTGCATAACATTTGAGATTATTTTAATACAAGCCTAATTGTTTTACCGGAATTAGCTAGAAGGTGAAGAAAATAAGAAAACAAAAAATGTAAAGTAGAAACTCAAAATTACTTTTACGATTTAAACAGTGAATTATTTAATCAATGAGGACATCATCCATTTTTGAAATCATTTTAAATTCCTTTTATAGTCTACGAGCTACAGAGAAGGTGACTGTTGCATAGAGATGTGTACGGTAAATTTTTGTTTTGGTTGCTTCCCTAACAGATAAAAATCATTATCAAGAGTACGCGTTTCTGCTATGGTGAGATTTTTTTCAAAATGGCCATTAATATCCGCCAAAATTACATCAGGAAAATCCATATACCTCTTAAACTACTCGCTCAGGCGTGTTTGTCTACACTTATTGCAAATTATTAAATAATTATGAAAAACCAAAAATTGCTCACCACGAAATTCTAACTGAACAAGAATAACCCGTTGGATGCCAACATTAAAACTTATTTTGAATTGGTTACCGATTGCGACCTATTATTCGTGAAAGCGGAATTTAATCAAAAATCGTGGGTAACCCAATTTCAGCGATAAAATGTTTAAAAAAATTGGTATGCTGTAAAAGGCATAGAATAATATTCTGAGTTTATAAATATTACATTTTCAGAAAAAATAAATAAATAAATAAAGACATCTACTGTAGTAGATTTTTTTTTTATAAAAACATCGTGGATTATCCTAAAATCTGTGAATACTGAATTTTACTAAACTTCAAAACCTTATTTTCTTATATAGGTGATGATGTAATAATTTGTAAAAATTCTATGAACTTTTACTAAATGAATAAAATATTTGTCGAAATAAGCATATTAGTTTTTAATAATATTTAAGTATATTGATACTATGTATTCCTTTAGAAATGTTGTGTCTTTAATGTTTGATAAATAACTGAAACCCAAATTCTATTTTATTATAACATATTTTAATTACCATAAAAAGAAACCAATAATGATTTTATAGAAATGTTTAGAAAATATATTTTGATAATTTATACTGTAATATGAATGTACCACACACACCAACTAATTTCTTTCTTAAAGAAAATATATTCCGAATATCAATGTGAAGGGAGTATTTAAGTTAGCCAAGAGGAAACCAAAGGACGAAATCCCCAATAGAACTCAGCCAGAAACAGCCCACCACCAATCTGTTAAAAGAGCTCCGTTTCTCTGAACCTTCGTGAATTTTGAATAATGGTCTAGAGTGGTTTTCATATAAACCTTCTGTGGCCAACCCCCATAAATGGAATTTGTTACATTATTCTCGAGTGAATAAAGCTTCCCAATGTATAATCACCCGCATGAGTTTCCACTGCCATAGAATTAGCATCGCTAATTACATAATACTTTATCGAATTCATTTTATATTAACATACATAAAAAAATATGGTAATAATAAATAAGTTAATAAAAATACCTGAACCATTATGACCCATGAAGACTCTTAGTTATGTACTATTAATAGGTTTGTGAAAAATGTCCATTAACGACTAAGTGTTTCCCCCGATTAAGGATAGCCACATTATAAAGACTAGGTGTAAGGTAAGGTTTCCTGAAATTGAAGTTGATCTACGAATTAAATGACAGAAAATGTTATTTAGCTTTTGCCTTTAACTGGACTCGAACTCGGGCTATAAGTTCAATACACTTGATACAACGCTTTGGCAACATTTCTATACCATAAAAAATAATTTTCTTCTTTGTTAAAAAAATGTTCTTCCACTGCTGCTTGGATAAAACGGCATAAAAATTCATTGCAGCTGTGAACTCGTTCCTTTTTATGAGCAGCTGAAAGAATTTTTGGTACCCATCTTGCACTAACCTCGTTCCTATGCAAATGTTCTTTGATGATCCTCAAATCACTTATTTTTGAAAGCCCTAACCTCGCGCTATTTGCTTGGTTTTCAGTCGCAGCAGATAGACAGCAATTCAGATTCCATAAGTTGGATTGAAGTGACAGCTTCCAATGGGCGACCGGGTCGCGGGTCATCTTCTAAACGTTCTCCCCCTAACTTAAATAATTTTTTCCATTCTTTAATTTGCGCAGGATTGAGACCCTCTTTACTATAGAATTTAATAACCACATGGTACTCGAGTTTGAACACTGTAAAAATGGGAAGTTTCCTTCAAGGCTGGACACTGACTGACAGGACTGAGGAGGTGCAGGCGATGGGTATGGGTAGGCCGGAAACTTATGGACCTTACTACGTACATAATGTTTTACCACCAAGCTATTCCGTTTTCTGTAATAAATTTACATTGAAAACATAAATTTGAATGATTTTAAATATCTGTATTTAATTTACTCTTTCGCTACTAATGTCTACATTAAGTTAATTTCACTCATCATTTTTTCGCATGTATATAAAATATTTGTAATGTAAAAATATTTTTTAACCAAATTATTAAAGTACAAAAAACATCAAAACTACTCACGGGTTCCGTCGAATCGTGTTGCAATAGTGTCCAAGAAGGTGTTCTGCGGAGCGAGCAGCCCCCTGCGACCCGGCATTACTCAAAACCTGAAACAAATTTAAAAGTTTATATAAGGCATATATAAAAAAATTAATATTCCATAGGAATGGAATAGGATAGAAGGGTATGAATTACAGACATTAAAAGAAGGGACAGGAAAATAACAGCGGTAGTCCACTTTTTGTTTATTTCATATGCTGCAATCTGATACAAATAGAAATTTACGTTGTTTTCGTATTTATTAAAAGCTCCGAAATACTATGGTCCCCACTAAATTGACAAAATAAAAACGACATAAAGGAAAGAAGGAAAAAAGCAGCGGCAGCTCTGAACGTTAGGGCAATGCTTGTACACTATAGAAGCTGAATGTGCCCCAGAATGGTCGACCCTAAGTCCATCTACCAAAATAAAAAATTATTATCCTCAGCCAGACTTCGAACTTAGACCTGAGTGTTAGTAGCCCTGTGCCCTACCCACTGAGCTACCAAACCTACCTTTCTGAATATTATATCATGACATTCTAAAATTAAAATATTATTATTTTCTGTTTTGATATTTTCCGTTTTTACTGTAAAAAAAAAAAAAAAAAAAAAAAAAAAAAAAAAAAAAAAATATCTTGTAGGTTATTAAGAGGGATGAGTCAAGAGAAAAAAAATCATGATGACCATCAAAGCTATTGCCAAAATGTTGGCATATTAAAAAAATATCTGGTTACTTTTAACGATTCATAGCTTTTTATTCATAACCTTGAATAATCCCTCTTTAAAACCTACAAAGATATATTCATCCAATCACGAAACACATTTCTTAAATGAAAAAAACAATAATAATTCACTAACAAATAAATAAATGACTATAGTGATTTTCCCTCCAACAATGATAAATTTGGTGATGGTTTGTTATTTCTGAGGCATGAAGATTTAATTTTTTGTTTTGAAATTGTTTGCAATGTTATAATATTATCTGAGCAAACAGAATATTTTCTAAAAAAATTATTTTCACTGTTGGTAAATAGATCAAGCCGATCGTTATTTTTTTTATTTATTTTTTATTTTATTATTTTTCCATTTGTCCAAATTAATTATCTTTATATTTCAGATCTATAAATATCAATGATCATCTATTTAATAAAGGATGATAAGGACTAAATAATAAAATATTTTAAAAGTTGTTATATCAAGGGAGTGATTTTTCTGTATTCAGAACTATTCCTCTTTTATCGGTACTGGGAACAAGTAATATTCAACGTTCGTTTAATATACCTAATCACGATGCATTAGTCTTCAATTTTAATACATAGAACTTCCTCAATTTGCCACTCTGCTTTCTGGATGTTTTCTTAAAACATATAACATCATATTACATATGCTCTTCATATTTAACTTTTGACATCTCAATTATTTTCTAGAATTATTAAAAAAATCTGGAAACTTGTCTTGGTTGTAGTAAATAAAATTCATTTTTTATTTTATTTTTGACTAATTTTTCATTTTATCCATCTAACTAATTAGCTCTACAACTCTTAACCCATTTCCTGAAGAAACAAAAACAACAGAAAAAAATCAGATTTTACTGGTAACCTGGCATGGGGAATTGAGGTCCCCATTTAAGTTCCATCGATACATAACAGTTGAATAACATTTCCTACTATTTTTTTTAGTTTTTATCGTTTAGAACAAATCGATCTTTATATAAAAGAATTATAGTTCTGGGAAATAACGTAGAACTAACAAAATAATTGTTGTAAACACATCTGACTCGCTAAGACAACTATGTTCAATCGTTAACACGATATAACGAGTACAAATAGTGAAGACTTAGAAGAAGACTTTATTTAATACTGAAGGAGAACCTAGAGTGACAGGGAGTCGTGAAGGTACACTAGTCATAGTTATTGTTTCCAGGCGAAGGAAGAAAGTCATGAAGATAGTTTACTCTTGTGAGGTGCTAAAAGGGTTGTTTGTCAATATTGAAAGTAATATTAATAAATATTAATAAATATTAATAAATATTAATAATATATATATATATATATATATATATATATATATATATATATATATATATATATATATATATATATATAATATATAAATATATAAATATAAATATAAATATATATAAATATATATATTAATATTAATAAATATTAACATCAATTATATTAAATATTAAATATTATATTTTTATTAAAAGTAATATTAATAATCTTATAACTCACGACAACCGTGAATATCGTCGTAACAGATGACCTCATCTTGTTTTTCCCACCCTGTAGGGTAGCAACTTAATGAGAAGGGTCTTCTAAAAAGCACAACACTGTTAGCTAAATCCCCAGCTAGTGACTTCATATATTTTAGTCAAAGTTGTGGGGAACTGTAGTTCCCCTTGCCGGGATAAGGGTTAATGGGTCCTAGCCTCCTAAATTAGCTTCCACTATTCATCTACGAGTCTCCAGTAGTAGGACCCTCGTCTCACCTACCACATCCATCTAAATTCAGGTATACTAACTCTTTTTACGATGCAATGGCTCTTCAAGAACTATTATCGGGACCTCAGATCTCTCCGTCCAAGCTACTTGCCCTGCCCAGCTTAGCCTTGCTAATTGTATTATTCTAAAATCATGTTCTTCAAGTAGCTCATAAACTTTTCTATTATTTCACAGCCTCCAACCACTCTCTCACACGGCTAAATAATCGTCATAAAAAGAGCAGATCATTATCGACGTTTTATAGTTCTTGGATCGCCTACTTATTTAATGTTTAGCTTTAAATATGTTCAAGCGGGCCTAAGCAGCATGGTTATGCAATTGCTATTCTCCTCTTTATTTCAAGTGTTGTTTCTTGATCGTCACTTAAGATCCCAGATATCTATTGTTGACCCAAGATAAATAAGATCAATAATTATTATATATCGAATGCTGAGAGCATTATTATTAAATATTATGAGCACAGGGTTTTCGTCGGGATATCCAATTAAGGTATATTTGTCTTTCCTTTAGTCAGGAAAGGTACGTTCGTCTACTACCCAAGCAGGTGTCAAACAAAGGAACGAAATATACAAAAAAAGAAGTGCAAAAGTGAAAGGGAGGGAACTGGTCAATTAAGTGTCAGGCCTGGAAGAGGAGGAGGTCTATTGGATTTTAGAGAAGTGAAGTTGCAGATGAGGAAGGGCTAAGAGATGACGGAGGAAGAGACTGTAGGCGACCAACTAGGATCTATGAAGATCTCGTAGAGGTGTCGCCGGCTAGACCGAACAACCTATAGAAAAATACTCTATAATGTAATAAGTAGATAAGGTAAGTTGTATGCTAGCCTTAAAATATAATAACTATAACATCATCTGTAGTTTCACAGTTCTAGAACAATAGTGATAAATAAAGTATCCCAAGTAATGATAATAATTATTCATCGCATTTAGGTTTGAATTAAACCTTGCAATGATCGTGCCTTTGTATTTTTTACAACACACGACTTGTTTTCTGTCTCTCTCTCTCTCTCTCATTTCCGGTTCTCGGAAAATTCGCTTCAGCTATTCCTTGATAAATTCCTCTGTTTTCAGCCAGTAATTTTCCACTGTGGAAGGAGGAAAACTTTCGTGTCTAGAAACTATTTAGTCCTCAGTGTTGTACAAAGTACAACAAGCGACAGCTCTCTTGATTTTTTTCTCGCCCCTTTATTGATAATATGAGTTTGATATAATTTAAGTAAGATTCTTTTGCATTTTTAATTTTCTTTATTTTAGTAAGCGAAGTATTAACTATTCGGAATGTTTTCATTAGATGGAAACCTATAAAATTGGAGGATATTACTCAAATTTAGCTGGGGATAGACGAGGAAGACAAAAGAAACAGGCAATCAAATCAAAATTTTAATTTGAGTAAAAAGGAAATAGAAAATGTTTTATATCATGATGCAGAAACAGATGTTGAGGACAGTGATGGAGAAGACGCGGAGGGGAAAAAGCCAGGGGACTTTAAAATTTCATTTGTAAAAATCTTTCCTCCAAGAATAATTGTTTGCAGTAATTGTTCGTCAATACAGCCACTTTAGACATCGAAATAATTATATTTGACTGTAATATTGTAAATATAAATTTACCATGTTATAAATTTGTTTTTAATTATTTTCAATCATAAACAAGATATATTTACGTTCAAAATATTACTCTACATATCTATTTTTAATTTAGAATAAACCAAATATTTTATGTTATAGATTTAATGTAAAATGTAGGCCAAAACTGATAAAAAAAAACAGGCTGGTGTACTTTGTCCAACGCGCGATCGCTGGTGTTACGGAAATTGGCACCGGTAGAAGGTGAAGATAAATTGGTTTACATGATAGTAATTGAAGGGAGATGTGGTGTCATCAGGGGCTAGGGTTTTTATTGATATAGCTTGTAATAAACCTATACGAACTATGGAGAAGATATAAGATATCTTGTATTTAACTGAGTTATATGAGATATAACTATATTCCAGATATGGGAATTCCTTGAAACGCTCTATTGAAGGGGTTGGTGGATTACTAACTTAAAGTTAACTAAATCCTCTACAACCTTTATTCTATATACATTTTTCATATATTGTACCCTTTCGGAGATATACGCTTGGCAAATGTGAAGAACTTTTAGTATGTTTATTTTACCAAGAAAAGTTAAAATGTATGTAACTTTTGACAAGTTGAAGATAAATTGGCATGTATATGTGTATTTTAAAGGAAATTCAATGTTCTACAATATTATCTATAAAGATTTTTTGTCGTAGGACGAACGTTTCAGAAGAAATGGAGTTTAACAGAAAACTTGAGGTGAATTTTTTTTCATCGAAAATGTTCACAGTTGGCAAGCGTATATCTAGGAAACTGTACAGAATATGAAAAATGTTTAAAAAAGGTCGTAGAGAATTTAGTTTAGTAAAAGGAATTTTTTGCATACGATGCACTGTTTTCGAGATATAAGCAAAAAAACAAAAAAAGGGAACTTCCGCGCCTGCCCTTCCAGTTCCTAGGCCCAAAAACTCCAGGACTTACAGTATGTTTACTTTCTAACTACTCTGAACAAGTTTCCGCAAATTTGAGATCTCAAGGAGGAATAGTTTTTTAATGGCATAATACCGAGAACAGTAGATTTTTTGAATTTTTAAAAGCTTATAACTCAAAAACCAAACGTCAGAAAAATGTAGCATTTTATATTTTTATTAGTCTTGGTAAATACAGCTCCTATATTAAAAGTTATAGAAATCGGAGAGGTCAATGTTCAAATCTATTGAAGAATTGGTTGATTTGACATGGAATGACCCTTTAGCAGGAAAATGTCTTTTTCTAGTTGTTTTGAAATATTCAGATTTTCCTACCTAACACTTCAGCAATTTAATTTTTCATCCAATGAACTACAATGAATTTTTTTTTTTTAATGTGACAACCCCTCCATCCACCAAACCCTTCAATTTATTTATTTGTATTAATATCATAGTAAGATATATTGACGATCCGATTCAATCTCTGTTAACTTAATTTGAACTTTACATGATTTTTCCACAAAGCCCATTATGAAGAAAAGATTCATCCTATTTTAGTATTTTTCCTTCAAAGATTTTATAAAATAAAAAAAAAAAATTTGTTCCAACAAATTTTATTTAAAGTTCACTAACTCTGTTATTTTTCAGCGATTAGAGAAATCGCTTCACACGTCGCATTAATTTTAGTTTCAAGCATTTTCATTCTCTCGTGTAAATCCAACTAATTAATTTAATTAATTTGTGAAAACCATTCATCTTATAAGAGTTAATTAATTAAACTTAATAGAGCAACCATTAATCACCCTTTGAAGAGTGTAAAGGCATGGCATACAAAAGACTACTTCGACTATTATCACTTGTTATCAGCTTCCAATATATTTGATTAAAGTAATAACACTAATTAAAATGTGTATTTAACTGTTATATAAGAGACAAGTAAAATAAAAATGAATGAAATACCAACAAAAAAAATATATTTGTTAATGGTTTTATTTACATTATACATTCCATATACCAGATTTAAAAGACAAGAAACTGCTTCTTGTTTCCGAAATCTCCAACGTTTACTAGATAAGCGTTCAAAGTTCCCATTAAATTACAAAAGACTCATTTACATGAGAGTAATTAGACCCATTTTGGACATGCGGAGTTGAACTTCATGACTCCACAAAAGCTTCCACTTCTTTTCATATCCAATTCTTATAATCAAAAAAACCGTTCGTAAAATCCTCAATACTCGTTATTATGTCACAAACTAACTTATATAAATAAAGACCTTGGTGTTCCATATGTAGCTATGGCACAAATCAGATACCTGTCCTTTTATTGTAAACTTCATACCCACTCGAATCCACTAGTCTCACAACTTGATTCAAATAAAATTCCACAAAATCCTTCGATGCCTCTGATAAGAAGGTGGCTAATCGATCTTCTAATGAAGACCTTTTATTGATGGGCTACTCGTGAGTAGTTCTTTATATGTCATAAACATGTCTTTGTAATAATTTTCTTCAGATTTACTTATTTTATTTAATGTATAAAATTGTAAATATCAATAAATAGTTATAAAAAAAGATATTATATATTCAAAGAACATTTCAGAAAATTTTAAATATTTACCAACATGAGAGAAAAAAAAAGAAAGTATTTCAACCCCAATTAAAGAGAACCCTTTTATCGGTTTTGGATCGATCCTCAGCTAATGAAACCGGATAATTTATAACTCAACGAGTGAAGTTCTTAAAGCTTCTCATCTTTAGTTACATAAAGAGATCCGGATGAATATATCCAGCGGAGTTTGTTGAGGAGCAGAGAAGAAAGTTCACTACAACTTCGCTCAGCATTCGACCCAAGTTAAATATTTGGTTTAGCTCGGTAAATAGGAAAGCTTACTTGATGAATTATTCAAATGTACATCTAATTTTTTTTTCATTGAAAAACTTCCTTTTCTGCGAAGGTTAAAAGAATGAGGAGAGAGCATAAATTTACATAAAATTCTAGATGCCTTGTTCGATTTATTTAGTACTTTACATTCATTTGCATCAATGAATGCGTAAATATAATTGTATTTTACTGATTCAATAAGAATTATAAAATTATTGTTCCCGGAAACTTGGAAATAAAATATATATGATATTGTAATAAATTGGGATTTTTTTTTTTTTTTTTTTTTAATAATAAGGATGTTTTAATATATAAGTATTACAATCTGCTACATATAAGGGAAATAAGTAAAGGTGGACCGACAACTCGGCTAGCGAAATGTGCATGTATGTATATGAATATCTGTGTGTTAGTTAATTGTAGTGTTAATTGTAGAAAGAGAGAAAAAGAGAAGCGAGCGACACATGTAAATATTGGGAGGGAAAAAGAAAGAATGAAATGAAATAAATAGGAAAAGAGGGGAAAGGGGAAAAAAAAAAGGAAAAAATAATGTAATAGTTTGTCTAGTATTAATTATATTATTGTAGAATTATAACCAAATTATAAATATTATGAGTTAGAGTGTTATCTTTAGTTAAATAGATAAGTAGGCTGTGTGTGTAGCAACCCAGTAAATTTGGGCAGCAGTATGTTTTTATATTAGTAAAGCGTAATAATCTCTCTAGTTATTTATCGTTTACAGCCATTTTTAGAGATAAAAAATAAAGTAAGTATAAGAGAATTACTTTGCTTAACGCTTTTTTTTTTGTTTTTTTTTCTCAAATTTTGATTCATACCTGTTATTAGGGTAACAATCAGTGAATGTGATGAAATTGTAATACTACAGGCCTTGTATGCGTGTGGGAGACTAGCCCTCAATAGTACCTCCTCCTGACATGGATTAAAGATATTTATTTGTGCAAATCTCTCATCCAGGTTCTTTAAGCCTTCTGAGAGTATTTCCAGGTATGGCAGTCGTGGCCATGTCATTAATGAGTATGTTGTTATGTCCATGAAGTCTGTCGTAAAATCGTCTATAAAGGTCACTTCTAAATTGGGTACTTCTAAATTAGTGTGAAGTGTGATGTTTGAAATGTACCAAGGTGATTTCGTGATTAGTCTGAGTAATTTTGATTGGAATATTTGTATTTTTTTAAGGTGTGTATTTTTTTGCAGTCCCGTATATTTGTGTAGCGTGTGTCCATATGGGTTTAAGTAAGTAAGTGTATGCATTCAGTCGTTGTCGGAGTTTTAATGTCGACCGTTTATGAAGCATTGGATACAGAAGTTTTAATCTCTTGGTTAGACTGAGACGTTTTTGTTTTACATGTGGACCCCAGGTCATTCTTCTACCAAATGTAAGTCCTAAGTAATGAATTGTATGTGATATGGGTTGATTGTCGATGAAGACAGGTGGACAAGAGTCTCGTCTGAGTGTAAAAGTTATGTGCTGTGATTTGGTGTAATTTAGTTTTATTTTCCATTGTTTGAACCAGTCTTGTATTATTGTTAAATGGTGTTGAAGAGTTAATGACGCAATTGTGGGGTCTTTATGTTTAGTTAATATTGCTGTATCATCAGCGTATGTTGCGGTCAATGTACGAGGGCTAAGTGGCATATCGTGAGTGTAAAGAATATATAACAGTGGAGCTAGTATTGACCCCTGTGGTACTCCGGCTTTTACTGAATAAATAGAGGAAATATCTGAACCTTGTCGGACAGAGAAAAATCTATCAGAGAGAAAAGATTGAAGAATCAGATAATAAAATTATAATCAATTAATGTCATGTTTTCATTTCAGTTAACGTATTTGTAATCGTAGAAATAAAAATTAATTAAATGGCCGAATAATCGCCAACTAGTCGCTGACTTCAAAAGCAACCGATAAGTTACCGACTAGGCCCAATTCAGGCAATGCATTGAATGGATGACAATATGTACTATGAAAATAAAAGAAAAATACAAAATAAAATTTTGTATCAATAAACTCTAACTATAAAATGTATAAAATAAAATATAGTTAAGAATAATGTTCGTGGAAAGAAATAAACTAAAATAGATATGTATATACGATTTTTTTTTTTGATTTTTTTTTAAACTGTTTATTGATATTTACAACTGTACATCAATATACATCGAGTAAATTTGAGGAAATGACTATAATGACATGTTAATCACTTGTGAAGAACAACTCACAAGTAGCACTTCAAAAAAAGTTCCAAACTAAAAGGTCTCTTGGCCATCTTCTTTTCAGACACCTCGGTGGGTTATCAGGTATCGAATGAGAAGCAAGTTGAGAGACTAATGGATTCGTGTGGGAATGTAGTTTACTATGAAAGGATTGGTATCTGGTTTGGGCTAAATCAGCAATTTATGGAACATTGAGGTCTTTATGAATAAGTTTATTCGTGACAGAGTGAGGAGCATTAAGAATTTTTCTCTGGATTTTGGATTGTAAGGATTGGATTCGAGAAGAGTGGATGGTTTAGTGGAGCCCCAAAGCTCAACTCCGTATGTCCATATAGGTCTAATAACTGTCATGTAAATTTAAATACTATAATATCATTTTGAAAATACATCCATAAGCATCCTGGGGAACTCAGGAACTCAAGGAACTCAACTTGTGTGAGGACAAGCCAGGCTCAACGAGATCCCAGCGTGCTCTCTCAGCTGCATCCCTAGTTTTAAAATCCCTTAGGCTGGGCAAGAGCGCTATGGCACATTCGCTCAGACCTATAGAGGCAGAACTCCAACAAAATAAATATTTACGATAGGTATCGGGTTCAGTGCATTTAACATCTGTGAGATGGGTTGTAGAAAAGTGGTTCAGTAAGCTGATTAGGTAATTTTGCTTTATTTATCGCCAGTGGCCAATCAATCGCATGTTGTGCCAAATAATTAGCATCCAGTCCTTACAATCCAATATCTTTCGATCGATCCTCAATGTTTCTTACTTTGTTACAAAACATATGGATGAACAGATCTTATTGTTCCATATGTTGATAATTTAGCCCGATCCAGATACATATTCTTCCATATTCCATAACATTCAATTTGCTTCGCATTCTATTCCTGATAACCCTCCGAGCGTCTGAAAAGAAGAAGGCCTCGAGACCCCTAATATAGGAATTTTATTAGAGTGCCAGAATACTACTTTTTTTACAGGTCACGCATATGTTTTCGACAGCTTCCGACAGATTTTTAAGTAATTGTACAACAGTTTTTTAATATTCATAGAAATCGGTTTCATTTTTGTATTAGAAAAAGTATTAAGTGGAACCATTCGCTGCACATTATCAAATCAGATTGAGTAATAAACAAAGAGACTGATTTTTTACACAAATCCCGTCAAGTATAAACACAGTATACTGAAGCGCAAAGATATGTTGATACCCGGTCCAAATGCGAATATTAATTATCCCAATGTTTTGAAATGTAGCTGTTGGACAATATTTATACCGGTTATGTAACTAATGATTTACAGTTTTGAAACATAACCGATATAAATGAAAATACTTTTTCTGAGCAGCAATGTGCTGATGTTTTGACTAGCGATTATTTTTTATCATTCGAGACTAGTCTTAGAAAAAAAAAATCTAATAAAAACTATTTCATCAATCCTAACAAAAATTCCGATAGCGATGCTCGAGATCCGAAAAGGCATTGTTTTACCCACTGATTAACTAAGCATATTAAAGTTTTGAAAAAAAAAACTAAAGCCTTTTCTGATGCGTTCAATTAAAAAAATAAAATAAATATAAATATAATTAATATTTTCTCTATTAATTTCAAGTTGAAATTATGCAAAATAAACCAAATTGAACCATGAAGAGAGCTTAATAAGTTGGATGATGAATAGCTGTGAAGTATTCAGAGAAGTGCATTGAAGGGCCGGAGCATTGTTTGAATTAATCCTCCAAGCCCTTCTTCTGTAAGATTCCTAATTACTCAATCATGACCTTTATCAACTTAAAGAGTTTCATAGTCCAAACTTCATCCAATCTTCCTCTTAAAGTACTTAAATACAGATTAGATTGGAGCGCTAATCATTAGAGCGGATTTCTAAGGAAGAGATATTCCAGTTACTTTATTCACCTTCAGTCTTTCACATGTTCAGCTTTAGTATTATATCACATTAATAGATACATTTTAAGGCAGAAACCTACAGATTTATTGATTTTTTTTTTTTTTTTAACATGAATCCAAAATGTTTAATTGAATAGAACAGAATATGTAGTAAAAAACTAATTTATTCTTTTAGGGCATATATAATTTATTTTAGTTCTTTTAAGAATAAAATGTACATAAAAATAAAGAAAAACATTTTTACTTTTTTTTTGTTTATGAATTTGACTACATATGTTTATCTTATTAGAGTTCTGGCAATGACCAGCTTCTCGACTCAAGTCCTGTGCAACTGTGTCAAAGCACTTTCTGAAAGTCTCCACTGGATTCTGCTAGTGACAGCGGTGGTAACACTTTGATCCTTGCTTGCCCTTCCATTTTAGGGGGAAAAGCTTGGTTTTCCGGGAATGCTTCTAAATATTGTAGATAGAGTATGACTGTATTCAAGTTTTTTTTATTTTTCTTTCTCAATTTTATTTGATTATTTTTTAAATCATTTATCATTTATTACATTTTATTTTATTTTTTGTATAGGTGGAGGCTGTTTATTTTAATTTTCTTTTCACTCAATATCTTTATTTTTCTTTTCGTTCATAGTATACATTGTATGGATGAATCTTGTTCATCCATATAATTCATTTCCCTTGAGTAAGACAGGAAATAAGCAAGCTTGGAATTATCCAATAAAAAAAAAGAAAAAGAAATAAGGGTATATTGCAATAGGCATCAATAACAGATTAGTTTGCTAAAAATTTTGGAATCATCGTAACTACAGAATAAGTATACATTAACAATAAATTACTAAAAAAAAATAAGAGCAATTAAATATAATTATAATGATACAATTTAAATAATAATTATGTAATAAAAAAAATAATATTGTTAAATGAACATAGAAAAAACAAATACTTTGTATAAAACTAATAAAAAGGTATAATAATAACAAAATTAAAAAATAAAATAAAATAAAATAATAAAAAAATTTAAAAAGTAGTAATAAGAACAAAAATTAGTGTATAACGAAAAAATTCTTCTTTGAAAGGATTTTCTTCGCTATTCGAAGTTTCCTTTAACCAAATTCCTCCCTCAGACGGTTCCTCCACTCCTCTCTGTCCGTCGCTTTTTCTTCCGATAGTTACTCCATCGATAGTTACACCACTCCTTATCCTCCCCTCTGATTCCCATTCATAAGCTATTTTGGGGATTCTTTTAACATGGCCGAACCATCTCAGTCTCCTTCCTCCTATTTCCTCAAAGATATTCCTCTTAACTTCCATTCTCTATCTTATAATTTCGTTTCGGATTCGTTGAATACATGGGATTCTAGTTGGTCTCCTCTAAAAACCTATCTCCACAGCCAGAAATCTTTTGCCTTGCAATTTATCGCAGAAATAAATAAAATCTGCGGGATGTATGGCGTTGCTATATTGAAATGGTAACTGGCAACGAAACATGGTGAAAAGTTACTTAATGAAATCGCCGATTGATTCTACTTCTAATTTACGATGTAGTAGATTATTTCTTATAAGCCAGAAGGCATCTACTGGAATTCTCAGGACCTTCTTTTGGAAAGTTTGATCTATAATTTTTCTTTAATCGATACTTTATTAAAATGTTATTAATTAGAAGTAATATAACTAATAGCTCGTACATTAAAAATTAATCAACATTTAAAATTTCAATCTAATATTCAATTAAAAATTTACATAGACCCATTGAATCAGAACTAGCAATATCAATTCGTACTAAAAAGCAAAATACTTGTTTGTCCAAGCAAGAAAATAAAGCCGGAAAATGAGAAAACATTGACGGTCCAGAAGTGACAGTAATAAATCTAAACTAAGTTTTGTTTTTGGAGCTAAAACATGAAGTATGGCCAGGGCAACAGGTGTAGAATCAGGTGTACCAGTTTGGTCTACGGACTCGGTACCTCGTTTATCTCTATCAGTCACCCCTTCAGCTTCTATTTGTGCGGGATCACTAGGCAACCCTTAGTCACTCTTAACTGCGTGGTTTTCAACATGTTAACAGTTAAATTTCAAACGCGTGAGCAATAAAGTGCGAAAACGAAAATTAAACTTAGCAATAAGTTCCAAAGAATAAAACCACAAATTTTTCAATTTCACTGATGAATTAATTTTTTATTTTTGGTTATATTCTTATTTAATATTTATAACTGTATACAATGTATATATACAATAATAAATTTGTGGTAAAATGTATATAATGACATGTCAATAACTAACCATTAGTAGCATTTAAATGAATGTTTTACACTAGGAAGTCCCGATATCATTTTCTTTTCTGAAGCCATTTTCTCAAAATCAATGTTTAATGAAACTCGCGAGAGGAATAACAGGGACAATTAACGAAGGTGAAATTTGGAGGAAACTTAGAAACGCTAAACACTTTGAACCAAACAATGAAGGTGATCAGATATATTAAAGGAAGAAGGCTTCTGTGATCTATAAATCTGGAAAAAAAAGTCTGAAAAAAGATTCCTGAAGGATACTGGAGGAAAAACTCTATGGAAGAACGAAAAAAAAGACCGAAACGCAATGGAAGATGTGGCTTATGATAGGTCGATGCTTAGAAGTTGGAGAGTAGTAGCTCTAAATAGAAAAAAAACTAGTGCTTTAGAAGGGGACTTTGACCCTTCGCGTAATTCAGAACTATCAAAGAATAAAATCAGGTTAAACGATGTATTAACATCATACAATCAACTATGAGGAATAAATAATATACAAATTCATAACAGAAATTATCCGACAAGTGAGAGAACATATAGCTTTGGGATAAACCATCCAACTCATGATCCTTGCAATCCAAAATCCTTCGAAAATCCTCAATGCTCCTTACTTTGTGACCAACAAACTTATCCATAAAGACCTTATGGTGCTGATTTAACCCAGACCAGATACCTATCCTTCCATATTAAGCTCCATAACCACTCCAAACTAGTCTCCCAACTTGCTTCCCACTCCATTGCCAATATCCTCCGAGGCGTCTGAAAAGAAGAAGTGCTACTATTGAGTAGTTCTTCACAAGTTATTTACATACCATTGTATTCACTATCAATACATTTACTTGATGTATATGTTTTTGTTCAGTTGTAAATATCAATAAATGAGAAAAAAAAATGTTTGTTTGTTTATTTCGTTTAACGTCACTTTATGCTGCTGTGGCTAATCGGACGATGCTACGTTGGGAGTCCTAAATTTTTCCTATCCAGGTATAACCTAGGGTGTAACTGACATCGCATAGCTAACCCCCTTTTACGTGTAACCTAAGGTTTAAAAAATCCTAAGGTCATCTGCCGGGGAAAAAAAAAAAAAAAAAAAATGATATTGTTAATATTATTCTTTAAATTACCTGTGTAACTTATATAATTTTATTGTAACCTGTTTTGTTAACATTATGGCATAATTATGAGAACAGTATAGTTGTCATGATATAGTTGTTACTATATTGTCTGAAACTAGAGAACCTTATTAAACAAATATATATTCAATATTACATTAACATTGAATTTTGTGAACATCGCCGTTTCGTTTGTTCCAAGAGGAAGTCAGAAGAAGTAAATATTATGGAGCTTACTTCCAGCGGAGATGTAACTGCTGGAATCGGGAGGAAATGAAATGCAAATTTAGAATGGAAAATGGAAATGGATTGTTTGTAGATGAAGGAGGAGGAATCAGAGAGCTACAGCTTGCCCCGCTCCGGACTAAAATAAAATTACAGGTGCTAATGATCAATGCCTCTCCCAGCCGCAACGAATTCAGTTCTTCACTCAACCATACTTTGAATCTATTGGGTAAATGAGAGATGACTATTTCGTTTTTTTTTTATATTAAATATGGTTCAAGTTATATTTATTTGAACAATAGTTTATGGAGCCATTACTAGTAATGGACTAATCAGCAGTAAAACTTTTCTAATGGAAATAAAATTCTAAATGATTCTAAAGTGAATTATGGCCTGTAGACTTCATTTCATCGTACGCCATTCTCGTTATTATGTTTTTATATTCCTTTTTATATTTTTTTAAAATTCAATATCTCCTTTCTATTAGTTATTATTGCTGTTAAGTATTTAATATGAAGCAGCAAAACTTTCTTATTTTTCTACTAAATTCGTAATAATTGTGGTAAAACTACAGCTGTGAAAAGTTAACGGCAATTCTTAGGGTTTACAAAACATTTCTATAGGTAATGCCGATGATTTATTAGTAAAATTTAAATCTATATCTAAGACTAAAGTGGCAAGAAACTGCTCTTCGTTACAGACTACTTCAACATTTACTAGACAACGATCAAACCTCCCAATTCATTGCAAAAGACTTATTTACATGAGCTTTGGGGCTCTACTAAACCATCCAATTCATCTCGTATCCAATCCTTAAAATCCAAAATCCTTCGAAAGATCCTAAATTCCCCTTACTTTGTCATCAATAAGCTTATCCATAAAGACCTTAATGTTACAAAAGTTGCTGAGTTAGCCCAAACCAGATACCTATCCTTTCATAGTAAGCTCCATAACCACTCAAATCCATTAGTTTCTCAACTTGCTTCCCACTCCATTCCCGATAATCCTCCGAGGCGTCTGAAAAGAAGATGGCCTAGAGATCTTCTACTGAAAAAATTTATTGAAGTGGTACTGATGAGTAGTTCTTTTCAAGTTGTTAAATGTCAATGTAATCGTTATAAGCTCATTTACTTGTTATAAACATATTTGTTTAGTTGTAAATTTCAATAAATTGATCTATACAAAAAAAAATCTATATCTATACAATTATATAAAAGTATAAGCCACTTTTCGTTTATGGTTCCCAGTGTCGTTTAAAAATTAACCGATATGTGGCCATTCTACAACAGAGTTTGCATTGCAAACTATTAAACCCAACTGTACCAAATTTTAATTACAACTTCATTATTCTAGGAGAGTTTATATTAATAAATTTTAATACAATAATAATTAAAGTTTATAGTCTTTATATTAGTGCCAGAAACGAAGTTTGCCTATTAAAATACTTTTATAATTAGAAATTAAAATCCAACCAGATGGATCGATAAAATTATTTCTGCTAAAGTTGGTGTCTAATTATGCTTTTAGACCTTAATCAATGCAATTTTGGTCAGGTTAAAAATTACAGCAATGCGTGAAAATATCATTGAAGAAATAATTCTAAATTCCATACTTCAATACAAGATTTTTATCGAAAAACAAATGAAATTCAATTATTAGTTCAAATAATCTAAGTTCTTTATTTATGAGATTGAGATAAGTCGCGACGGGATATGCCAGTTAAATATAATTATGATCAATAAATTATTATTATTCGCTAATTAGTTTGTATAACAAACAAAAATTTCCCGAGAAATAAAACAGGCTAGAAAAGGTTAGGAACCTGTAGGATAACTTCCTGCACAAGTTGGGCTTTATATGTAAAGCCGAAAAAAAAAAAAAATTTAAAATTAGTCAATTAATAACTGGCGTCTTTTTAGGGTATTGCCTTCAAATAATTATTTACTTTTTGAAAGAATGAATTTAAAATATAGAAAAACGTTTTTTATTGTCAAAAAATATTATAAAAGAACAAAAAAAAACAAAAAATTTGTTACTGTTAAATAATTAAAATAGAATAAATATTGTTTATTGTTACTTTTGACGGATTTGTAAAATCTTTTCACCTTTTTTGAGATTGTGTTTTTTAGATTTTAGCAATATATACTAGTATGAAAATTGTGAATGCAAGATGTCCATCTTCTTTTATTATTCAGAGGAGAGAGGGAATGCTTATTCTGTCAAGCCCTCTCTCCTCTAAAAATTCTCACGCCTCTAGAACCTGAGAAAGTTATTGAAAAATGAGATGAGAGCTGCAGATATCCTAAAAATCAAAAAAAAAAAAAAAAAAAAAAAAATAGTTTAATGATGAACAATCTAAACTCCAACTGAAAAATCGATCAGAATGAAGAAATCGATATATTATAACAGTGGGAACAAGTTATGAATATTGAATATAAGTTAGAACCGCTCTAATTTTATTTCTCAGCATTAATAATCTAAATACTTATTTTTTTATTGGTAATTAAAAACATGTTTGGGCAACTGTTTTACAAACACTGAAGTTCTTAGCGACAGTATCAAACAAATAAAAATGATAATTACATTAAAATATGTTTTAATTTAAGTACTAATCAATTGTTATTATTCATTTATTGATATTTACAACTATATAAAAACTAACTTGTAAACACTCTACCTATTATTTGAACTTCTATAAAATTTAACATTAGAAAGTCCATGGGTCATCTTGTTGATACTCACCTAGAAAGGAAAAAAAAATACAAAATACCAGACCGTAGAATAGTACGTGGATAAATACATTTTGAACCCTCCAATTATTAATAAGTTAAATGTGCAGTCATTTTTCGCACCTCCTCCTGTTCGTTGGCAAATGACTGTATAGTTGTACACATTTGTATAATATTTTTATTTATTTATATTTAGTTAAAGAAACAGATCAGAAAAAGATGTGGCCCAACATCTTCATAAACCTCAAGATAATCCATATTAATGTAAACTTGAACACAGAACCGCCTTAAAATGTAACCTGGTAACAGAAAAAAGGCGCATAATCCTAGCAAATATCATAAAAAATACTACAATGCAAAGAGTCAAAAAAAGAAATTGTTTTTTTTTTAGACGATAGAACAGAAAGATTTGTCGATACCTTTAAAAAGTATTTCGAATCCTCTGTACGGCCAAATTTCACTTGCAGAAGAGTCAAAACGATGACAGAAATTATTTTAAATATCAAATAATAGAATTAGATTATTTTAATGTGTAAGGCGTACACGCGTAAAAAAAAAAAAAGTGAGCCCCATCACCTAATTATTAATTAAACTATGTATATTAATTAAAAACGAAATTATGCTAAACAAACTATGACTACTTAAAATACTAGCAAACAGTAAGGGAAAAATGAGCATCATTTTATTTAAGAGAGATATATGCTTTATTGATATAAAAATATACTGCAGCCCAACTTTATTGGGTTGCTGTACACACAGCCTACTTATCTATCTAACTAAAGATAACATTATAATTCATAATATTTATAATTCAGTTATAATTCTACAATAATATACTTAATACTAACATACTATAACAACTTATTTTCCCTTTTCCCTCTTTTCCCTTTCCCTCTTTATTTCATTTCATTCTTTCCCTATTATTTTGTTTCTCTCCTAATATTTACATGTGTCGTTCCCTTTCCTTTTTCTCTCTTTTTACAATAAATATTACTATTACCTAACACACAGATATTCATATATAGGGTGTCCAAAAAGAGTATCGGGTATTTGTCACTTCAATAAAACAAAAACTACTTAAAATAAAAAAAAAGTTTATTGTTAATTATTACAATATAAAGTGGAAAAATATTTGGGAAAGAAGATGTTATCTAAATGGTGCCTGTTTGCTGCTGGCACTCTTCTAATCGGGAACAAAGATTGGCGATCACATGCTGACTCATAGCTCTCGATATTGCTGCCATTTCTGACCTGATGTTTTGCTTCAATTGCGTCAGGTTCGTCGGATTATTCTCATAAACCTTACTTTTAAGGTATCGCCATGTAAAATAGTCAAGTGGACTAGGGTCGGGGCTTCTGGGAGGCCAGTTAATGTTACCCCTACGCGAAATGTCCTTATTAGGGAATAATTCATTAACAGCTTCCATTGTTTGATTTGGTGTACGGCAAGTGGCCCCATCTTGTTGAAACCACCTTCTTGAGTTTTTGGTTGTCCAAAAAGAGTATCGGGTAAAATTTGTTACTTCGATAAAACAAAAACTACTTTAACAATTTTGATAACATACTCTTCAGTGATGAAGCAAACTTCCATCTGAATGGTCATGTCAAAAAACCGAATGGTCGGTACTGGGCAAAGAAAAATCCGAGACGAAAGCCTGAACGACCCCTGCACAGCCAAAAAGTCGTTGTATGGGCCACTATATCTGCTAGAGGCATAATCGGTCCTTATTTTCATGAAGATCGACGAGGCCGACCAATGTAAATAGTGACCGTTATGAAACTTTTTGGGCCCTGAGTTACAGGAACTTCAAGGTTTCAACTCAAGAACATGGTTTCAACAAGATGGTGCTACTTGCCATCCTCAAATCAAGCAATGGAAGCTGTTAACGATTTTTTCCCTAATAAGGTCACTTCGCGTAGGGGCAACATCAACTGGCCTCCCAGAAGCCCCGACCTTAGTCCACTTGACTATTTTGCATGGGGATACCTTAAAACTAAGTTCTATGAGAATAATCCGATGAACCTGACGCAATTGAAACAAAACATCAGGTCAGAAATGGTAGAAATGTCGAGAGCTATGTCTTATCATGTGATCGCCAATCTTCGTTCCAGATTAGAAGAGTGCCAGCAGCAAACTGGCAGGCACCATTTAGATAACATCATCTTTTCCAAATAATTTTCCACTTTATATTGTAATAATTAGCAATAAACTTTTTTTTTTTATTTTATATAGTTTTTAATTTATCGAAGTAAGAAATACCCGATACTCTTTTTGGACACCCTGTACATATATATCCACATAGAATCAAGAATAATATAATATATATACATGAAAAAGAGAGTATGAATAAAATAAAGAAAAAAGTTCTTAGAAAGGGTCTTTAGGTGAAAATAAATAAGATGACAAAGGTTTACCTACTTTTAATGACATTTTCTTTATTCCTTTCCAACTTTGGTGGATATTGGGCCATAATATTGGATCGATATGTATTTCTTCTATGTAGGATTGTTCTTCTACAAGATTCGGGAATAAAATCTATACCTGAAGTGAATAAATTTATGTATCAATCTGAGTGTTTAAATGTAAAACGTGAAACCACGTGATCATAAGCAAATTCTTTCTACACTAAGATCGGTTGGTTGAAAGTAATTTAAAATTTCCAAGCACGTAAAGGTGAGATAGGGAACGAAATTGGTGGCAAGACCTGACCAGCCCGCCCTCACTGTCAGGTACTAATGATTACGCCTACAACCTCCCCTCGATATCAATCAGGGCTGAGGGGCCTTTTGTAGATCCTTAATGGCACTCCAGCAGAATAAGGGTAATTAATGGTTGCTACTAGCCTTGTATGTACAAGAAATATATAACCTTAATTTGAAAATATAAAACATGTAAAAAACAATAAATAAGAAGAAATAAATATTTAAAACTCGCATTAGTTCAGTATATAAATAAATAAAATTGGTTTGGCTAATATTTAGTCCATAAGTAAAGGTTACCTACAGTTCTGTATGGATACGAAACGTTTGTATGGTTGCTGGGGCTTAACGTCTAAAATGTAATCCAACTAGAACAGAAAAAACGGGTTATCCTACAGGTTAAAAACCTATTCTAGCCAGGGTGGGAAGGTCAAAATTCATTTCGTTGGTCCACCACAAAATAAATTTCGATCCACTCAAGTTGGAGTCGAACCCACGACTTTTTGTACCGAAAGCGCTAAGACCCTGCCCTAAAACGCTCGGCCATATATATCTCCAAAGGTGCCATACGTGGCCACTTACATTAAGGGGAAATCCAAAAGTGTTTAGAACAAAACTTAGTTCTGTTACTAAAACAGCTCAATGATAAAAATTGGCTAGTAAATTCAGTGTATTAAATGATACCAGAAATCTAAAAAAAAAAAAAAAAAAAAAAAAAAAAAAAAAAAAAAAAAAAAAAAAAAAAAAAAAAAAAAAAAAAAAAAAAAAAAAAAAAAAAGTAATAAGTGTTGAAACTTATGGTAAACACGTGAGGGGTAGATACGAATTTTATCAGGGCTGATCTTATAGATTGTTTTGATTGGGTTGGGATGCAGAGAAGCATGTGTTCAGAGACAAGTGGTGTCGACATCGAACCTTTAGGTCCATTAAGTATTTAATTTGCTACATTATAAAAAAAAAAAAATGGCTATCCTGACAGTATTGCCTAGTTCTCTCTGCACCTAGTTCAGGCAGAATCCTCCGATTTCGGACACCGATCACAAAATTTTTTTTTAAGTTGGATACATCGTTTCCTGGGTTAATCTCTTCTTGTTCCACCTATCCCTCCAAGCGAATACTGAATACATTACTACTTTATTGGAGCTCAGCCGTTCTATATTATTATTATATTATAATAAAAGCTTTTATATACTTTACTACGTCGCAGGACCCCGACATTTAGGTTGAATGTATCGCTATATTTGCGGGCACTCCGTTCAACCTCAACACATTCTGGCCCAATTTTCTATTTATAACAGTTCTTCTTTTGAATATTCGTTAATGAAACACTGTAGAGAAATACAGGCTCTGTGTATCCTCTGAATACGGCAATATCGACTTTATTTTATTTCCGAAGTTAAGAGCTAAGCGCTCATATATGTAAAGCTCTTCATATTTTTAAAGGAGTATTCTTCAATGGTTAGGTTATCTCCTGATCTTAAGTTACCATGTTTACCTAGTTATATACACTGTTTTGCTTCATTAACTTTTAGTCCAACTAATTCGCCATCAGCTTTCAGTAATTTAAATATGTCCATAAGAGATATTAATTAATGCATATATATATACCATATATATATGTTGAGGCAATTATAAGCGGTTTCCTTTATTTCTCATTAGCTATTTTTTTTAACCTTTTTTTTGTAATCACGTACTTAGTCATTTGTTTTTGTAACATCTGTTTTTTGTTATTCTCTTCCCAGTGAACTTGTCTCCACCTCGCTATTGTCTCCTAGTTAGTAGTATATGAGTAGAGTTTCGGTTTTTCTATCGGTTGAGTGGTTTAAACATTTGAAATTTGGTCCGACGTCAGTCGTCAACATTTCGCGGCGTCAGAGATCTCGTCGCCGCGATTTTGTAACCAGGAAGCGGCTAAATTCTCCTAGAGAAGACACGAAGTCTGGTGAGTGGAATTTTACTCATCTTCTTATGCCACAAACCAGTTTAAATTTTCATTCTTTTTTTCTTTTTTTTTTAATTATACAGTCCACATTTGCTCAGTATAATTTTTATTTCTTTTAGTCAAGCTATCTGAAAAGCCCCTACATATATATATATATATATATATATATATATATATATATATATATATATATATATATATATATATATATATATATATATATATATATATATATATATATATATATATATATATATATATAAATTAGTACCTATTTTGATTCTATATTTACTTAATTTTGTAATTTTACTTTAAAATCATGTAATATCTCTGATATTTATCTAATTGAGTTTGAAAAAGATATATACAAAAAAAAAGAAGCAAGAAAGAAACCCATTATTTTTATTCGCTCTTCCGTAATAACAAAAATAAGAAAGAATAAAAGCCACGTGTCTCACTCAGAGCGAACTCGCTGACTTCTGGAATTATTTTTATATTAGTTCCAAGAGAACTGGGAAAGGCGGAACTTGCTTATACTTCCCTGGAGAGTTCCAGATATGGAGTTTAAAGTAAGTGCAATATTTTTACCGGTACACGATCCAACCTAAGACACGGTCGAAGTTTAAAATATGCATCTTTACTCTCCTAGAAAAGAACCTTTTCAATTTCATTTTTCTTCGGTAGCAAATGTTACGTAATAGATAAAAAGAGATGGATATTTCAAAAATATTTCCATGGTATTTATTTTGTTTATTTTAATTATGAATTCGTAGTTCATGGAAATCCTTTCGAATAATTAACAGAGATTATGATTCCGTTTTGGATTTAACGAAGAAGATTTGTCAACTTTTTTAATAAATAGAGGTACATTAAACTTCCCATGGTAACCCATATGGGCTTAGTAATTCGAAGGAATTTTAAACATTTTCTGCTCAATTTTACATGAATAAAAATATTCTCTGGACTAATGAACTATTTTAATGTTTGGAACTAAGCTTTGGTGATCCCAAAAACTATTGATTTCTTTCTGAGAGCTTAAAATTCTTCAATTTAAAACCCTCCGTTAGCATCTAAAATGGAAAATCATTAAAGGAAACATTAAAGAAAAAATAAATTTACATTAAAAAAAGATATATTGTTACCAACATCATTTCTTCTCTCCTCATCGTTTTGAATGTATGATTCAATATTACAAAGGTGAATCTTTATAGTTTCTGCTTCAAAAAGATATAAATGTTTAAATAATTTAAATACTGCTTCTTATCATCCAAATACATATATAATTGGCGACTCTAATTGAGTACACAAGCAGCACGACCTCTTAAATAAATATCCTATGAATACTGGATTAAAGTAGTAAATAACTAAGCAATTGTATTAGGACAAGGAGGCTGTTCTATTATTTCATTATAAATAAAAATAAAACGGATCAGATTTCTTACAATTGACCACGATTTGAAATAAATAACTTCACACTGAATCAGGACCGCTGTAAGACGGAGTAAAATCCCCGGGGCTCGGGCTCTTGGGGGGCTTGTGCTAGGTGATCACTTACAAGTATTACTTTATATAAACAATTCTATGGCGATTTGTCGTATTAGAAATTTATCAAATATTGTAGTTTATTAAAAGCATAGTTTAGTAAAAAACTGAATTGTTATTTTTTGTTGATGGGTTAAGCAAACACATTTGCCCTGGGACTCAGATTGGCTCTCGCCGGCCTAGCACATAATAAAAAAAAAAAAGAAAAATGAAAACTGTGTGGAATGTAAATCAATTTCCCCTATTGATAAGAGCCTTCAATTAAATTGAACAAAAGCGTCTTTTCAATTTCTGTAACCAATGGTATTGTTATACAAAAAATTAAATTGTCGACACGTGCCTGGAATATTATTCATCTCTAAGAATTTTCAACGCGCCGATTATTCGAGAGGGGAAAGCACTGAGTCAGCAAAAAATCGGATGAAAAAAATAAGGTCTCCGGGACTTAGGTCGAGCTGGTCTTTTTAATCTTCCTAGAATTACTACAACAGTTTCTTATTTCAAATTTTACATTTTTTTTTTTTTTTTTTTTTTTTTTTTTTTACTTTTATAATGAATATAGCATCTGTTGACTCTTCAGCAATGGAATAGAAAAAAATACTTATTAATCACAAGAAGGTATATAATAAATACCATCCTCTGAAAATCGTTTATATGTAGATTATTCAAATGTCCCTGAAATTTGGTTTACTCCATAACACATTGAAATAAGTTCAGTACGTATATGATCAAGAGGAAGACATAGAAATTAAAAAAAAAAAAAAAAAAAAGTCAATTGGAGTATAATTAAAAATATTCATTAAAAAAAATGAGACTCTTATATATAGTAGGAAAAATCTGACCTAAATTTTTTTTTTTTTTTTTTTTTTTTTTTTTTTTTTTTTTTTTTTTTTTTTTTTTTTTTTTTTTAATAGCCCTGGGGAAGGCTTATTAAGTTAAAGAAGAATAGAGAAAAACTTAAAATTTTTAAAAGATGTGGAATACATAATGCCAGACCACTAATACATAAACTCGCAGCCTTAAATAGCATGATTTACCACCTTTCAATCATACTGCTAGATGAACATGATTATCATAAAGAAAATAAAACCATATACACTATAGCCAAGCAATAATGGATACATTAAAATTACGATCGATGATTTTTTAAACTAATCCATTAAAAAAATTAAAAAAAAAAGATGAATAATATATACCTAACACCCACAGAGGACAGAGGACTGAGCTTCCCCGGAGAAATATATTTGAATCCCATTTTAGAGCCCAATGCCCATCAAAGTCGGAAACGAATTAAGAAAATTGGGTCTAAATCCTGTATTTAAAATAGATAAACCATTGACATCTTATTTCCCTACACCTATAGACAAAATAGACCCTGTTCGCGCCAATCGGCGCTTATGTGAGGGGGGGGGAAAGGAGAAAAGATCTAGTATACCTTATATTGACGCACTCTATAGACCTCGAGGTAACTAGCCCTTATCTGCGTTAATCCCTACAGAAAAAACTCTCTTTCTTCTAGCATCTGCGTTCCAGTACGCACCTATACAAGTTGCCCAAGACCTCATGGTTTTTTTGACCAAGACAAAATAGTCTTCCAGGACCCTATTCTTGTTTTAAAAGTGTTTTTATTTCCTGTGCTATTCAGTAAAGATTAAGTTATACCCTTAATGAGTGGTGATATAAGAGGAGGAGATCCTGAACAAATTTTGCAGCCTGGGAGAAGCATTCGCCTGCCCGTAACGACTTCGGAGGCCTCCGAACAGACCGTCGGCGGCAATAACCAGGTGAGTGGGTTTTTATTTAACATTTGTTTAGGTTACCTTCTTAATAAGATCTACCCACAGGTGCGAAACCTCGTTTTGATATTTTCCAATACAGTCCATCTTCTCGAGGCCGATGCGAGTTTTTCGCATCGGAAATTATCATTCTTTTCGTTAACAGACCCTTTCAAATAAAAAGGGTGAAAATAAATTAAATGTAATGACTGTTAAGCTAAATACACGAGAAAAACTGGACGATTAGTAAATCAAAGATTAAAAGAATAAATAAGAGCATATAAGACTTTTTTATTTATTTATTTTTATTGTTTCCCTTTCATAGTAACCCTATGGAAAGGTCGTTTATTTTGATATTTTTTTACGGTTTCCATGGATACTTGCATACTAACTGTAATTAACAGGTGTAATATCATTTTTAATTACGATGAGTTACAAATTGTAAAAGTTCTATATAGAAATTAGAACAAACAGGTGGGAAAATAAGAAAAGAATTATGAAATCATGAACAAAAAGAACTAGTAATAGGCATAGTTAAAAAATACATAAATAAATATAAGACAATAGAAAAAAAAAAAAAAGTATAACGAGTAGACAAGTTGATTTACCGATGTATGTCTTCAAGTGTTTTTTTAGTTTTTGATGAGGGGTGGTCTTCTTTCTTCATGTATGAGGTTTATTTTCCAATTGACTTAGCAAATTTCACCAAAGGTTTCTTGTATTTTTTATATAGCTTTGCTTCCGGAGAAGTCCATGTGTCCCCATTCATCAGTACTAAAACTTATAATTCCAACTTCGCTATCCCTTTAAATAAAAATAACCATAAATTCAATAATGGTTCCGGAGTGAAACTTATACGTCAAGTAAAAAATAATATAAATTTAAAATGTATGAATTTATAAAATAGTTCAAAACCGATCCAGATTTTTATTTAAATGTCCATATAAATATTTCCACTATTACCATTTTGAATATGTTTCCAATTGAAACGGAGGAAAACCAACCAGTCATAGTGAAAACCGAAAGGTACCACTTTATCTAACCCATTCCACTCTTCTTAATATCTTTCAGAAGTCCGTTTGTCACCTTAGGTACCAATTATTTTGCTTTCTTGTCTTTTATTTTTAAAAGCCTTAGTTATACAACCTATGTAACATAGTGCTGATGATTTGAAAATGTTGTATGTTTTAGAACTAATGATGAATGTTTATTAACATTCGAAACTGGTTTTATTAATTAAAAGTTGGCACAAATAATGACATAAATTTTTCTCATATATATATATATATATATATATATGAACTATCAAACTACAGTTATTCCTGATAAACATTTATCACTTTTGGTGTTCCATAGGGTTCCAATAAAACTACTCCTCTGCTCTTTAGTTACATAAATGACATCCGTAAAGCCGTAAAACACTGCTCCTATCATCTTCCTACCCCGCATCAGTTCAACGTAAACTCGTAACATAACTGTTTTCATTGTCATTTTCCCCACTCCGATTGAGTCACGGACCTTGATGCTAAGTAAAACGTTTAATAAATAATGATGTCAAATTTGTCTTCGGGTCACTCTTAGACACTCATATAAGTAATTTTATGCTAAATTAAAGTGTTCCTATCCTATTTTGCATTGTTAATATGACTTCAGCTCGCTCCATTATCAGGTAATTTCACAGAGAAATGTCGAGGAGATCATGAACTCCTGACTATGTGTTTGGACTTTTTAACAATTTTGTAAGTTTATAGAGTTATTAAATGAATCGCCTAATTCTTTAAAAAAATTGAAAAGTTGTCTAAGGATAAATAAAGTACTTCGGTATTCCTACCGAAAGGTTGGCTTACCCCTGTTTCCACGCGGAATATGCTTATCACCTGATCTTAACATTTGCTGCGTTTTTTTTTCAAATCTCCCTGTACTTTAAAATCCATCACTTCTGGTCCTGGTTTTAATAAAAGCAACCACAGAATGTTCATTTATTATTCTTTATCACTTTGAAGTACAAAATAATATCTCTCTCATACGAGTAAAATAATATCTCTCTCATCCAGCAACGGTTATTGACTAAACTTTGTAGATTTTACTAATAATAACAACATAATATTATACTAATATTAATAACATAATATTATTTAAATTATACATTATCTCATCAATTTTATAGGGATTTCATCTATGCCGGTAGAATTGGAATTGGACTTCTTGTCACGATTTGGAATCAGGAGCGGAAGAGAGGGCTTCATGGAAATAAGTTGATTTTGCTCGACGAATCGAGGCTTGTGTCAAGTTACGAAGCATCCTGAAAGTTTGGTAGTCGTCAGTTATCCTCGTGCGTCTGAATCGTCTGCGTGCTGCATCTCGATTTCGTTGGAGCTGTTTGATTTCTGGACTTATCCAAGGAGCAGGAGGACGACGAAAGGAGGAGGATTTGAGAGGTTGCATGGGTGTTAAGGATATTTAAGAGGTTTGTGGTGAGGATGTTTTATTGAGCTTATGACTTCTCAGGCTTTTTACTTTTCATTTTATTATGCTTTTTACTTTTCAATTTTATTATGAAGATACTGTTCTTCAAAATAATAAATTTCAGCACTTTCAATCATTTCTTTTCTGGCTATTTTTTAATGTACTCTTAGAATACCCTGTCTATTAAATATTGTAACAACAATTCCAAATTTACAGAATAAAATAAATTTTAGTATAATTTACAAAAAAAAAAAAAAAAAAAAAAAAAAAAGGTGTAATTTCCATTGTATCTCATTAAAAATGAGTTCACTATTTTAAGCAAACTGCTGTGTGCTGTTTAATGTTTTGATACCAAGTAATAAGCATTTATATTAACATCAAAAGACAAAAAAATAGACTGACTACAATTTAAAAAAAAAGTAATGATCTGAGTATTTCGTGCAAAAGAGCGGGAAATGAGGTAATGTGTTGTGGGTCTTCGTATCAGGCAAGTCAGCCTTTCTGTAGAGATAACGGTACTTTTTTTTTTATTATTACAAATAATATGTGCTTTGAAATCGCTGAAGAAGTAAGAGTCTTTTGAATAGTGTTTATTTTTTTTTTTAAGTACTCTGACTGTTATTTGAAATAACTCATTCCTAGAACCTTGTTAGAGTTCCAAATGCAGAAACTTTATAATTTAAGGATCAGAATCAGAATTCCTCAGTTTATGTTCGGTTTAATCTGAGTTGAGAGGGACGAAAACCACACCTGTTCAGGAAACCGCACACCCCGGCCCACTGACTACCCAGCTTGCCTCATTAAAGCGCTCCTCTAAGATTTCACTGAGATTGTATTCAGTTAATTGCTGGAAAATATTGAAGGGCAAAGGTCTCCCAGTTTAGGCGAGTGACCATCGAATTTCAACTCGACCACATCATAATAATAATATTTTCTAATTTCATTTCATATCTAATGCAACCCATTCTATTGCACGAATCGACGTATTGGTTTATTAAATATACTTACAAAAATAAAAGACTATCAAAAAGATAATGATTTTTCATTTTATCCTAACTATAAAAAAAAATAGTATGAAAAAAATAAGATCCCTTGGCCATCTTCTTTTAATGGAGGTATATTGGGAATCAAGTGGGAAGCAAATTGGGAGACTAGTGAATTTTAGTGAATATGAAGATACCTGGTATGAAGGAAGTTAAATATCAATTTTAGGCGAATTCAGCGACATATGGGACACTTAAATATGGATCAGCTTATTTGTGAAATAATAAGGATAATTGAAAATTTTAATACCAGACTTAAAAAACAAGAAACTGCTCGTCGTTTCCTACTATTTCAACATTTATTAAACAAGCGTTCAAAGCTCCCAAAAATAAAAAAAGAATTATTTAAATGGCGATAATTAGACCCTTTTGGGCATACAGATTTGATGTTTGGGGCTCCACTATACCTTTCAATTCTTCTCATATTTAATCCTTACAATCCAAAACCCTACGTAAAATCCTCAGTGCATCTTATTATCTCACATACAAACTTATCCATGAAGATCTTAAGGTTCCATATGTTGCTGATGTGGCCTAAACTGGATACCTATACTTTCATAGTTAACACCATGCCCACTCGAATCCACTAGTCTCCCAACATGCATCACACACTCCATTCCCGATAATCCTCAGTGGAGTCAGAAAAGAAGAATGACCGAAAGATCTTCTAATGTAGAACTTCTATTGATGGGCTACTATTAAGTAGTTCTTTTCATGTTACTGACATGTCATTGTAATAATTTTCCTCAAATTTACTTTTACATAGTTTATACTATACTGTTGTAAATATCAAGAAATGGTTTTTTTTTTGTTATTTTTAAATAAGACCATTTTCTTTTCAGGGCCATGTATCTTTAGAGAGTTACTGGGAATCGAGTGTGAAGCAAGTTGGGACGCTAGTGGATTTGATTGTGTATGAATCTAATGAATATGAAGCTTATCATGGAAGGTTAAGTTTCAGGTTTGGGCCAATTCAGCGACATATGGGACATTCAGTTCATTTTGGATAAGTTTTTTATATGAGATAATAATAATAATATATACCACTTCATTGCCGAAATTCACATAGTTTATTAAATGTTCTCACAATAAAAAAACAGCGCAACTTCTTGCTCACGCTGATGACATCTACATTGCTGGACGCTCACTCCAGACTTTCTCCGATGGATTCCTAAAACTAGCAGGAGCAACAAGAAATATAGGGCTGAAAGTAAATGCAGCAAAGTCGAAGTATATGGCCACAGAGGAAATCCTCAGGCCTGGTGAGGAAATAACAATAGGAGAATACTCTATTGAGAAAGTCTCTGAATTTGTATATATCGGATACCTCATAACTCATGATAATGTAATAGATGCTGAAATAAAACGAAGAGTCTTAGCCGCCAATCGTTGTTATTATGACCTCAGCTCATATTTAAAGAGCGGTGCTTTGTCTAAGGACACCGAGATCCTTCTATACAAAACAATTATCTGGCCAGTTCTCCTATATGGATCAGAGACGTGAACTGTTTTTAAAGCAGGTGAGCAGAATTTGAAAATTGTTGAGAGGAAGATTCTTCGTAAAATCTTTGGGGCCGTAAAGGTGGATCAGGTATGGAGAAACCGAACAAACAAGGAGCTCAAAGATTTAATTAAGGAATCAGATGTGGTCCAGTTTATAAAACTCGGTAGGTTGAGATGGGCCGGGAACGTTACTAGGATGACCTGCCAAAGAAAACACTGAAAGAAGCGATATATGGAACAAGACGCAGAGGATTAGTGATGGGTCGTTCTGAGTGAAACGGAACGTGGAACTGGTTCCAGCTTTGAACAGGTTTGGAACGAAAACAATCGCCCCAACCGAAAAAGTTTCTCGTTCCACCCAAGGTCTTTCCGATTGCTTTGTTGCGTTGATCCTTCCGCTGTTGATTTTCTCCCCCCTCTCCATCGCTCTACCACCCCGCGCATGGGCTTCTTCAAAATAAACCGCTTTCTTTGAAATTTTCTATTTTACTGACAGAGCTCGGCTTCTACTTTCGGATTCAGAGAAATGAACTACACAAGGTTTTACTACGTATGTAATTAAATGATTTGTTTGCTATTTGTTTAAAAGCTAATGGAACAGTCACAAGAATTAATTACTCCTTTTTTCTTGGAACCAATGTAGTTGGAAAATTCTCGCTCAATTGTGCACTATACTTGAGCTAACTCCCCCTCTTCCAAAAATTAAGTTCTTGATTGAATAAAACTATTTTTAAAGTACATACACATTTTTTTAATAAGTATACTTAGCTATTTAAACCTACTTAATATTATACCTATAACATTTTTAATTACAAAATAGAAAGAAGGGGTTAACAGCTAGAATTCACAAAAAGGTATTTAACAAAAATGCATTGTACATAGGTAGTACATTAGTAAAACTGACGTGAAACGAAAAGTGGAACAAACCGTAAATTCTCATCCCAATTTTAACTCGGAACGGCCCTTCACTAGTATGTAGTAGGTTAGTAAAACTAACGTGAAACGAAAAATGGAATGGAACAGAAACTGGAACTGGTTCCAATCGTGGATTGGAACGTAATATCTCATTCCATTTCTAAGTCGGAGCGGCCCTTCACTACAAAGGATGACCTCGGCTTCGATCGAGTGATGGTGTGGCTAGTGATGCTAGGTCTATGTTCGGTGTGAGGAATTCAATAGCGGTGGCAGAGACAATAGGTGGAAGCTGATACGGGAGGCTAAGCTCGACATATAGTTTTAACGCCGAATGAATGAAAAAAAAACATTATATCAGATAGACTTCTGATATTTATTAGATTTTTAAATAACGCCACCAGGGATGAAGTACTAATTTTCCAACTAGAATTATGAATTTTGATAAATATAATTAAAAATATGTATGTATTTTAAAATTGCCACTAACTATTACTTGCTGAAAAGAGCACAGGTGGAAAAGCAGATGAACCAGATTGAAGTTGTGCCAAACAATGGTTCGCCATACCTCGTTAACCGAGATCATATTGAGAATGATTCGGGAGTGTCCTTTTAACCAACATACAATGGAATATTCGGGTACAAAGACAGGGACTAATCGGGGTAGATTCACGGGTTATGGCTGTCCATTGTGAGTTAAGTGACTAGTACTTCTTTGAACCTATTTAAGAGAATAATCTACAGACAGATATTATCACTGGATGGCTACATCGTTATTCCCAATTAAGATAAAAGAAATTGGAATAAGATCATCACTGCAGAAAATAGTTTGAAATTTACATTTTGTGATTGCAACTCATAAACAAATCCAATAACCACTTGAGGTACGCATGAGAGTATAGAATGATCAATACAATTAGGATTAATGAATTAATTGCCACTTCTATTGGAATTATTGTACTAGAAAGTTGCGAATACCAAACATCCAACAGTTCTAAAACATACAACATTTTAAAATATCAGAACTATTTTAAATGGATTATATATACTAAAGTTTTAAAAAATTTCAGACAAGAAATCAAATATATTGGTACTCACCTAATGAGATCTAACAGATCTCTGAGGCATATCCATAGTGGAAGGGAAAGGGCCAGGAACGTTAAATCTTTAAGGGTTTAATCATGGGACATTCCCAATGACTAATTGTATTTTCCAGTTCCTATTGGATATAAATATAAAATAGAGCTATCGGAAATGTTTATTTCCTCATTTAAACAACACTCTGGTTTGGTTTTGAACAATTTAATTATTATTTCTAATGATATAATACATCAAGTAGAAAATAGCCCAAAATTAAATATTTATGAATCATTATTTTCATTATTTCGTTTAAGCTTTCTGAATAAGCTTAAACTAGTTTAAGAGTATAAGAAAAAATTACATATTCGGGACTATCTTCTAAATTATTACCTTCACAGTAAAACTCTCGTGGAAATAATTGAATTACTAAAAACATAAAGTGCGAAGTTCTCAGTGAAATACCAATATATATATATATATATATATATATATATATATATATATATATATATATATATATATATATATATATATATATGTAATAATATATTTATTATTAACAATTTAATTATTCGCGGCTTATGTTTCATAACCTCCAATTAGACATAATATTACGCTTAGATAAATTATTTAAAAATACGAATCATTATAAAAGACTATGTATTTTAATAAACTATACAATAAACGCTGAAAGCGATCCTAGAGAATTGAACTTAGTTCTAGAAACGGTGAGAATCTCCCAGTGGCACTTGATGGTTAGGGACTGTGTAAATACGTAATGAAGACTCACAAACACTTAAAAGGTCCAAAGTTAACTTCCCACAAATCGATCAAACATCACTTCATCCAACTACGTTTACGAATTTGCCAAACAGCAATGCAAAGCCAAGGGAAAAAAATTCAGAGGACTTTTTTTTAATCTATTAATTGATATTTACAACTGTATTAAAATATATCTAGTAAATGTGATCGCAACGTTTATAATACCATGTTAATTGCTTGTGTAGCAAGTATCCACGGGTAGCCCTTCAATAAAATCTCTATATGAGAAGGTCCCGTCATCTTCTTTTCAAATGCTTTGAAGGGTTGTCGGGTATGGAATGGGAAGCAAGTTAAGAACCCGTTGGATTCGAACCATGGAGTTTACTATGAAAGGATAGGTATATGGTTTGAGCTAAATCAATAACACATGGAAAATTAAGGTCTTTATGGATAGGTTAACAAAGAACAAAGAAACAATGTAATGGCATTAAGGACTTTTCATATGATTTTGGATTGCAAGGATTGAATAGCAGACGAATTAGATGGTTCAGTGAAGCCCCAGATCTCAACCACGTATGTCCGAATAGGTCTAATTACTGTCTCGTAAATAAATCTTTAATCGGAGGGTTTGAAAGTTTGTCTATTAAATGTTGAAGAAGACAAAAACTATGAGTAGTGTTTGGTCAATATGGTCCTATATGTTGAATCCAAGTTGAATCCAGTTGGAGCCCTAGGTAGCGGATCTGTTCAATAGCGATCAATTGTACTTTTAATACGACTTAAATTATATTTTTATGTTGAATATTTAATTTGGTCCTTTGATTCTGATAAATTATTCATATATTTAAAATTTGAAAAATTATTTTCAATTGATATCAGTAAATTATACGGACATTTATTATTTTTTTTTATAATAATATTCTTGTAATACACTTTTTACAAATAATTTTATTTCGTATACTACAACTGTTTTTAAAATGCTATTATCCTTACGCATTAGCAAGAGTAGATTTCCAGGATTTTTCGATGTCATAAAGGAATTTAACTCTAAGGTTGTCCTATAAACACCAAATTTCATGAGATTAATTTTTTAACTTTCAATTATTTTATCAATTTAAATTTACGTGAGACTAAATACACAGGGTGTTCCATATTCGATGGCCAGCCCCTATTTTTTCCACAGTTTTTGAAATGTGGAAACGAAACTCTCAGGGTCTTAACTGTGTCAAATAAAGTTTCTTTTCAGGTTATAGTCTGCTCTCCAACCTTCTCCAGTTCTTCTTTTTTTTTCCGGGGCACCATTTCGCCGCAAATCGCGAAAAATCGTTTTAAGAAAATAAGCAGTCTAAAACTGGTATTGCAAAAATAAAATAAACTTTGAAAAAAAATATGAAATTAAGTTCTTCCCGCGACTGGTACGACGAGCGATGAGAACAGATCGACTTGTGAGGTTTCCCCCAAAATTTTATTTTTGCGATTCCAGTTTTAGCTATATTAGGAGCCAAAACCTCCTGTATTGAAAAATGTTTTTTTTTTTATTTCAATAAACAGTAATTTTTCATTCATTTATTCATTTATACCAGTTTTAGATTGCTTATTTTCTTAAAACGATTTTTCGCGATTTGCGGCGAAATGGTGCCCCGGATAAAAACATTTACCAGTATAAAATCGATTCAAAATTTGGTTTTTTATCGAAATCCGTCGTAAAAAATACCACATCCCATTGGAAACTCTAATGTTAGGGTCGCTGGAGAAAAACTGGAAAAGGTTCGAGAGCAGACTATAACCTGAAAAGGAACTTTATTTGACATAGTTAAGACCCTGAGAGTTTTGTTTCAAAATTTCCAAAACTGTGGAAAAAATAGGGGATGGCCATCGAATATTGAGCACCCTGTATATTTGTTATTTCAATAATTAGCCTGTTATCTGTTATCGTTTAAGTCCAACTTATGGATTCGTCAAATTTCTTATTTGTATTAAAAATATTGAAAAAATTTCCGTATCCTTTAGCAAACAATAATTGATTTTTTTTTTTTATGAATAGCTTAAAATGTATGTAATTCGTGAATGTCAAATGCTTTCGTATCTGTATGCTCGTTAAATTTGAAATTCGCGAATAATTAGGAACTACTAGATAACTACATTTTAGCTGTTATTATATAATTTGGCAGAAATAATGATATTTATACCTAAACAGATTTACGAATGTTGAATGCAGAATTGGTTACACGACATAATAAATTCGAATCACTCAGATAGAAAAGACACCAATAGTTGGGCCAATTATGTTACTAGAGATAAGACGCGTATTAAAGTAATGGTGGAATTGTTTTATAACCCCCGAGCTGTGTAAGGAGATAGTAATCGTTAGGCATCTCCATGGTTTTAAGTCTGAAGTAGCAGGGTAAATAAAGATTTTTTTTATTTATTTATAATTAATTTTTTTTGTGTGTGTGTATGAATCAATCGTTAATAGAGCCAACCGGCCTGGCGAGATATCACATTTGGTTTGGTAAAGATTCCCAGCAATGCGAGATGTTAAAGAGTTAATTTGTGTCCATTTACTTAAACAATTTTACTCCACTGTGTATTTTATTTTTATTATTTTATCAGAATATATAATTAGCAATACAAGATGAAAATTAATTACCTTTGGGTCAGAATGACCAAGCCTTATCATTCGTGTTTCACCCTTAAACCTTATTTCCGGATCAAAGGTAACAGGAAACCGACGTAGGCATTACGATCGAAGCGAACAGACTTCCACAACACCCTTCTATAGAACTGCTGGTGAAGATACGAATTCATCAGAAGATCATTAAAGCCGCTTTCTAAGAGGAAATCATTACTTCAGTATTTTAATGAATTCTATTCATTTGTGGAAGCCTGGATCACAGCATACCCCGATAATGAACAGCTATCAGAAATATCTCTGCCCAGTAATATAAATTATAATCCCTCTTAACAATTATTTATCCTATTTTAATTAAATTTAATAATAATCTAACCATGTACTTTATAACTTATAAATTCTTTCACTTTCATTAATTCTTAAATAACTAATTTTGGAGATAATGTAAATAATGTTTTCTGCTATTAAATAAGAAACATTAAGTCACTCTAATATCCTTTTTGTAAATATTACATTTCATCATTCCCATTTATAACATTCTCATAAAACCAACCTTAAACAAGCCATTATCGGCTTCGATCGAACCTAGGACTCTACTTTTGATCATCGATTACCGATACCGACTTTTTCTTACCAATAGTATCGAAAATCGAGTTTGGGTATTGGAGAATAGTTACAATTATTTTTATTTTTTTTTTTTTTTTTTTTTACTTATCTTGGTGCCTAAACGGCAATAAAAATGATAGATAATATTATATTTGTAGTTTTATTATATCATACCAGACTTAAAGGATAAGAAACTGATCGTCGTTTCTGACTACTTCAAAATTTAAAAGACGTCGCTCAAAGCTCCCAATAAATTTACATGGCAGTAATTAGACCCATTTGGACATACAGAGTTGTGCTTTAGTGCTCCACTAAACCTTCCAATTCTACTCGTACCCAATTCTTACAATCTAAAATCCTTAGTAAAATCCTCAATGTTCCATATTGAGGATAGGGTATGGACCCACTCTAACCCAATAGTCTCCCAAGTTGCCTCACAAACAATTCCCGATAATCCTCCGAGGCATCTAAAAAGAAGATGGCCTAGATACCTACTAATGTAGAATTATTGAAGTGCTGTTATTAGTGAGTAGTTTTTTCCTGTTATTGACATATCATTGTTATCATTTTTCTCAAATTTACTTGTATATAATGTATACAATTGTAAATATAAATAAATAGTTAAAAATAAAAAATTTTATTGTATAAAAAAGACTAGGTTCTTTCGTATAACCTTACTTGTAAAAATCCGTTTCTACACTTTCAACGTGGATGGTATTGTTTAGGGTGTTATACTGATATTTTATCTTCACAGATGTAAGAAGGTGAAACAACATAAGTTTCAACTTGGATTTATTTTTTTATAAATTGATGTTTTCTTATTTCCTCTTCCCTAATGTGAGAAATTTTCAGTTTGCATATTGTGTGCATGGATTCTTTGTCATCCATATTACTTATTGCCCTAAGATGAAACAGATTCCAATAAAAAACAAGTGTTAGCAGAAGTTAGATATTTTGTTTTTTCCACTTCCCTAATGTGAAAAAATATAGCAGAAGTAACCAACATAACTTTCAACAATTTATTTTGTGTTTTTGTATTTTTTATTTTTTATTTTATATACCCTAACGCAAGGAAGTTTATCAGAAGTTAACATTATTTTTGATTTAGTATTGTATTAATTCTGATTTACTACAATAATTGAAGGATTTGGTGGATGAAGGGGCTATGTAACCAAATATAATTTACGTTTAATGTTTGTTTTATTTTTTACATTTTCCTTATCAGGAAAATTTTATATAGCCCTTTCATATTCTTTACATATCTTATTCTAGTTTTTCTTTTAAATATTCAGATTTTGCTACCTAACACTTCTGCACAGAACTCCTTCATCCACTGAACTAGATTGCATTTTTAAAAAAACGTGAACCTTCATCCACCAAACCCTTCAATTATTCAACATTGATTTAGTATTTTCTATTTTAATATTTTCTTACTTCCTCTTAATTCACCTAATTATTTTCTAGTAAACATAGCTTTAAATTTATTATTTTTTTTTTTTCATGAAGGAACATGTTTTACAAGTAGCCAAGTTGTTCAAAAGAGATACGTTTTTGGGAAACGTGAGAGAGTTACGCGTCGTTTGATACCATCTTGATATGAGTATAGATTGATACATAACAAACATATGAGCATAGACGGTCTAGGGGGCAACCTCTAAAACATGATCCATGTTATTCTTTATTTAGCCAACAGTCTCAAGAGGGCCTTTTTATTTATTTTTTCAAATCTTACAATTCATTTATAATGTTCATTTAATGTTTAGAATTTAAATTCATACTAGGTTCTCTAGCGCTGATTATATACATAAAACTCATGCATTTGTAAAGTTCCGACACCACAATCTACATATTATGGTGCAGATAGGGACCTGCTAAATTCAGGACTGCCCTAGCACAACTAATTGCTACAAGTCCCAACATGAGCAACGTATATTCAACCCCTGGCGTTGATTAATCCACTCCATAGGGAAATTTAATCCCACGCTTCATTACTAGTTTATAAGATATATATATATATATATATATATATATATATATATATATATATATATATATATATATATATATATATTCCGTCTTTTTTTTTTTTTCATCGAGTAATAAATTATAACTTGCCAGAGACGTCAAAAGTTTATTTTTTTTCAATTCTGTAAAACTGTTTTTTCGTTAAAAAAAAAACAATAATAGGAAAAACAGATTCAAGCAGCCGTCGGCTTCATACCCAAAACGTCCAAAATACCGGCTGTTTTGGTGGGGTTTTTTTTACTTATAACACGAAAACGAAGTTTTTTTTTTTTGCCACATTTTTATTCCTCAACAGTTCGCGGTTTTTGGCGTTCTGTCATGGGTAATTTACGAATTTAATACAAATTTCACACATAGTACCTAATAGAAAATTTAACCAACTTTGCGATGGAAGAAAGAATTTTAGAATATATTTGCAAATATTTGCGGAGTTGGAGCTTTAATTTTAATGTGCTTATAAAACTTGGATTTCGTAACAGTTCGCGGTTTTTGTCATTCTGGGCGTGTATTTTAAGGGACATGATTAAAATTTGATAAATGGATCTAATAGTAAATTTAACCAGCTTTTAGACGAAAAATAGTAATTTTGGATCGGACTAACAGTTTCCAAGTCATAGCCAAAAGAGTACGGCAGTTAGTGTTTTCGCAGAGAAGTGGGAATTTTTCCCAAGACCATTCTTCGCAAATAATGGTCCGATTTAAGAGTTGTTTTTTTTCATTCCGTAGGTACTGGTTTCAGCAACAGTTAATACATAAATACTTTCTTCGAAAAACGCTTTGTTGTCGTATTATAGGTAAAAAACCGTTTTTTTAGGCGTTTTTTTTATTGCGATTTTGGATATGAAGCCGACCCGACGCCTGCCGAAGTAGCACACTTCAGATTTTTATACTGACCCCAAAAAAAATATGAAGATCCGTTGAGAACAAAAGTTTGGCAGTTTTTTCTTGAAAACGGCCTTTTGGAGCCTTATTTTACTGGACTGATCCATCTAGCGGCCGCTGTCATTTTAATATGCGAGATGTATTATAAAAATGTGTGGCAATAGATAATTAATGAGCCAGTGAGTTGGGATGGTTAGACAGGATGATGGAATTTCGAAAATTTGATTATAATATAGTAAATACAATTCAGAGCAGTAGAACTCTATACTTGTCTTTACTATTTCAAATTAACGAAGTTTAGAATCAGTTCCAAGACACGACATTTATTGAAAAAATGGCAACTACAGACATACTGAAGAAAAAAAAATTTAGACAATAGAAAACTCTGTAAGACTGTGTAATTTGAGACGAGAAGAGAATATTCGGTTGAAGATAACATGGAAATGAAACCAAAGATCAGGGAACGTTCATATCCTATCTATACAACAGAACAGGTCTCAAGGTCTCGAGAGAGATCTGTCGACATTAGCTGGTGATGATGGGTCACCTTCCTGACACTTGACATGCCCAATAACCCACATGTCATGTCGTCGTCTACTTAATGTCGCCGGGCGCTCATAGGAGGAAGGTTAAAATTATTCATAAACTATTAGTACAATTATTAATCATTTATTTATAATTTGTTTATAAAAAAATAATATATATAAATGAATATGTGTATGTCTGTAATCGATAGATTCAAAAACCGTACATCCAATCGCCGTGAAAATTTGGAAAATTATTAGGTAAATCTCCGGGAAGATTTTTGAAAAAAAAAAAAATTAAACCAGAGTCTAGGTGTATGTAAATATCAAAATAACATTTATTTTTTATAAATCCTACTTCAATGCAGGTGTTTGTAAACAAATTACCAATAAAACATATGTTTTAAATTAATCTATATCTATACTATTATATAAAAGGACAAGCCGTTTTTCGTTGGTTATAACGGTACAATGTTATATAGAAATTGATAATAAAATTGACTTGATTCAAATAAATTGTTATAAAAAAAACTATAAATATTTAGTGTGACGTGTGGATCCTAGTGATATTTAATAATCGAAAGATATGTGGTTAGCGGCATTCTATACCAGATTTTTGCAATGGTAAAATTATTAAACCCCTCTGTACCAAATTTTAACTACAAAATCTTCATAATTCTAAGAAGATTTTAAATAGTATAGTTTACTATAATAATAATTTAAATTCACAGTGTTAAGTTGCAGAAGTTTGTCACTCTGTCATTAACTTTTATAGTTAGATAAAAATTAAAATCCAATCAAATGAAATCAATAAAATTATTTTTGCTGCACTAAACATTATTGCCTTATCAAAATATCGATTATTTTTCGATATTGTTTTTAAAAAATGGGCGACCGAACGATAGTTTTTGATGAAGGTTTTAAGAAGACTAGTATTTCAATGATCTCAAATTCATTGTAATGTTATTTAATAAATCGTACCATTGGTTGTGTAAAAGAGCAGTAATTTTACCTACAGATAATATAGCAGAGAATATTAATAACATTATTATTGAAAAACTAAATTGTGACATAGAGAATATCTCTATTGATAGGGTTGTAAGCACTGATAATGCAATCCATTATCCGCCAGGGTTTCTTCCTAAAACGTCTCTGTCCATCTAAATTACCAACTCATAGATTAGATTTAAGGATTGAATATCCAATAATGCTTTTGAGTAAACCATTGCAATAATACCGGGTTACAGCTTTGAGTGAAAATATATAATAATATTATAAGAAAATAATGCTCAACTGCATTATAAGATTTTTATTGTTAAAAAATAAAACTTCTGTTATTAGTTTAAACCTATCTAAGTTCGTTACTTATAAGAGCGGGCGAAGCCGTGAATTTTTGTTATTTTATAAAATACTAGCATCCCTTAGTAGTATTTAAAAAAATTAACAAAAATTAAAATTTTAAAATAAATCATCAATTAACTTATATGTATTAGATTATCGAATTCATATTATTAAAATCAATTTTTTTTTTCGCTTCACCCAACTTTGGGGTTTCTTAGATCAATCAATTTTAAGTGCGCTGTGCCTTTTTTTTAGCCCAAAATTGTTTCATACTTTCGGATCATGCTTTCCTTTCTTCGTCAGACATTATTAGAATAATTCGTTTCATTTTGAACTGAACCCTGATTTTTTTTTTAGTTTTTTTTTTTATTGGTTTAGCAGTTCCATCTGTTTCTGTAATTTGGAGTTCCCTTAAGCCCTTCTCTTTTTCCTTAACCAGCTTGGTTTGGTTTTTTTGTTGCGGCGGTAGTCAAACATTTTTATAGTCAATCTATTTGGGTTCATTCTAAGGATGTGTTCATAAAAATAAATTCTTCTTTTTCTAATTATGTCTGAGAGTTTTTCAGTTGTTTTGTCAAGTGTTTCATTTAAGATATAGATTGGTTTATTATTAATAATTTATGTGCTTAGCATTTTTCTTGAAATCTTCCTTACTTTGGTTTATAGTTTTTCCATTGGTTGGATGATAGACAGCGTTTTACCCGTTTATAGAGTGAAACTATAAACAGTTTTTTTTTTTCTATTATTATTATTATTATTAAGTGTGTAATAATTTTAATGACAGCTGTTTATTTTTTTTTTTTTTAATTATTATATAAAGCCAAAGGAATGATTGGTCATTGCTAATTCAACAATTCCACGGCGCATTTCCCTCCAAACTGCTTCTCCTAATTATTAATTTTTTTGGAAATAAAATTTATCTTTGAAATATATGACTTATTCTTTTACGATTTCTTCACACGGAAGTCTACAACTCCCATTTTGCACAGTATGTAATGTATTAGGGTATTAGGAATAGATATATCCTCGTGGAATGCCAAAACCTCCTTGAGCTAAAAATTTTCAGATCTAATGATTCTGAGCGATGTACAAACACATTAGTGTATGTAGTTTTATATATGTAGTATAAAAAAGTAATATATTTAGTAAAAAATCTGAAACTCCGCAATAAAATTTAAATTATTAAACGAGAAGAAAGTTTGTCTTTCTAAAATAGTGGCCATAAAAAATTGTTTAATTCTGACAGATCTCAAAACATTGTCCTTCATTGTTCTGTGAAGAGGATTAAACGGGAAGAGAGTGTATTCTTAAAAAACAAAATAATTATATATATATATATATATATATATATATATATATATATATATATATATATATATTCTCTAAAGGACTATGGCGGAATATCCTTCCGCCTTCAAAATCGTTAGATCCTGGCTGAAACTAGTATCCTTCAGAGGATTATATAGTCAAGCGAGTAGAATCAATAAACAAATAAATAAATATTTTGATTTTTTTTTTTTTAATAATAATAGTGTCCTTACATGCAAACCTATTTTGACCAGCGAGCTTGAATAATTTAATAAAAGGAATTTTCTAAAAAAACAAAACAAAAAAAAACAACCTGCTTGCTGAAATTAATAAAATAATAGCCACCATTTAAAATATAACGTGTTCTTGGGGGAAGGAAAACGAACCTGCCTCCGCATAAATCTTGTTCCAAAGGTTAATCCTTGTTTGGCAGGCTAACCCTCTTTGGTAAATACGGCCTTATCTTGTTCGGTTAAAGCAGTTCCTGCCACCGATGGCCAAGTGCCTTCGTAGAAAACTTATTGTCGGAAGGTATTCTATAATAAACAAATTGCTAATTTAGCTAAGGGTCTGCTTCCCTTTACAGATCGATGGGAACGATATTTCAAAAGTACTCCCTTGCAAGGGCAGCTTCTAATTTCGAAAATACAACGAAATTGAATATTAATGATTTTATTGAACACTATAATAATTACTCTGTATTTTTTTAAAATTTAATTTATTGATATTCACAAATAGATGTTGAATCTATACTATTATATAAAAGGACAAGCCAATTTTCGCTTGTGATCACTAACCACTAAAACTACTGAACCAATCTGTACTAAATTTTAATTACATCATCCCTACAGTTCAAGAAAGGCTTGGTATTTTCAATTAATTCCTTATTAAAAAAAGTGGCGAGCGCTGTCCTACATGAGAACTTACAAAGGTACGGCGTTATATAGAGCTTGAAGTGGATAATAAAATTTACTTATATTCAACTAAATTATTTAAAAAGATTGAAATATGTGAATCCCAGTGAAGTTATAAAATCGACCGATATGTGACTTGTATTATTGCGTAATAGAGTTTACAATGGTAAAACAATTTTATGGTTGGAAATTAAAATCCAAACAAAAATCAAGAAAATCATTTCTACCAAATAAAAATTATTACCAGTACAAAATGTCTATCTTTTACTTTTTGATATTGTGTGTAAAAATATGATTCATGGGTTTATAGATTTGTAAGCATTGATTATGCAGTCCACGGCAGTTTGTAATAGACTCTGTCCATCTGGATTACCAACTCATGCATTAAAATTAAAAATTAGGTGTCCAGTTGTGCTTTTACCTCTTTCAAACATAATCAGTGCAATATTAACCAGGTTAAAATTACTGCTATACGTGAAAATATCATTGAAGAAATAATGCTGTATAGCATACTTCAATATCGATAAACAAACAAAACTTCAATTATTAGTTAAAATTGTTAAATTTCTTTACTCATAAGCGTGGGCCAAGTCCGCACGGGGAGATGCTAGTAACAATAAGTAACGGTCTAATCAAGATTAAATGACAGTTTATGGTAAAATTAATACTACTGTAATAATTGTTTTAACTTAAAAACTCCGTAAATATTTTATCAGATGTCTTAAAGAATTGTTAATAAGAATTGATTCGAAAGCCAAATGAGGAACTAGATATAGGTTTTATAATAAAAAGATATATATATATATATATATATATATATATATATATATATATATATATATATATATATATATATATACTGGAAATATATATTTCCATTCCTCTGTTAAAAATTTAGGCTTAACCATTGATCAAACCCTATCCTGGAAATCCCATATTGTACAAATCTCCCAAATTGCACAAATTGGTATCCTAAAACTATTTCACCGCTCCCGTCACCTCCTTCCCCTACCCAAACGCAAACTTCTAGTATCCTCCCTTATCTTCACCCAATTTGACTAAGGTTACGTGATATATGGCGGGCTCTCGACGGTTCTTGAAGACAGATTAAAACGCATCATGAATTGCTTCATTAGGTTTGTCTTCGGAACCTCGAGACGTTCCCATGTTTCTCATCTCTACACTGAGTTAAATTGGCTTCCCCCCCCCCCTTCCGCAGAAAGTACTTACTAGGCTCCTACCTATTCCTAAGTTATCAACATCCGTCACTCTCCCTTTATTTACAGTAACCTGAAATTCAAGTCTGCTATCAAATCATTGCATACAAGATCTCGTCTTTTCGATCTCTATACTCCATCCCACAGAAATACTGCATTCCAACGTTCCTTCCTTGTCCGATCCTCTACTCTTTGGATTCCCTCCCCCCCTGTATCCTCAATGCTTCTTCTCTTGGAACATTCTAAACACTACTCTTTCACCATCTTCTTTCCTTCCAACCCGACGCTCTCTAAGGATGTATGTACTATGTATGTAATCGTCTAATTTATTTACTAAGACCGTCAGACATAAAACATTAGAAAAAATTATAGTTTGACTATGATAATGTTTTGATTTCTTGTAATGATAATTTTTGATTTTCAATTTTTTATTTTTCTTTAAGTTTCTGTTGTTTGTTTTTTTCTCTTCTGATATTTTGTTTACAATATTAACATCTATTTTGTATATTTATTTTCTCACTCTCTTTTTATTAATAGTTTTTCTCTGTATTTTTTTTCATACATATTTGTATTTAATTTTACCTATGTTTTTTTTATTTTTAACACCCTCTCGGCCAGTTATGATCCTACTTTGTATTACTTAATGTTATTCTTAAGGGACTTTGTCCCAGAATAAAGTTTTCTTTCTATTCTATTCTATTCTATTCTATATATATATACGAGGGTGAATCAAATATAAACGGCAATTTTCAAAATTATATTTATTGAATAATATTATACAGAAACTATACCTTCAACATTTTTCAATGTAGTCTCCTGCATTATCTACACACTTCTGCCACCGATTTGGAAGCTTGAATATTCCCTGTTCATAAAAAGACTGAGGGCGAGTTGTTAACCATTCGCGCACGTGCTTTTCGACGTCTTCATTGTTTTCAAATCGTTTTCCTCCAAGTGATTCTTCACATGTGATGAGATGTGGGTGGGGATTATGAGATGTGTGTAATGGTGGGGTCCACCATTACACCCCCGAATCGAAAATGGCAAGTAAGGAGTGGCGAAGGAAGGATGAAGGCTGCCCAGTGAAAGCCAAAACTCGTCTCTCAGCCGGAAAAGTTCTTGCAACAATTTTTTTTGACTCAAGGGGAGTTCTACTCATTGATTTTCTTCACGATCAACGAACAGTGAATGCGGCTTACTACTGCCAGGTGCTACAGTCAGCAAAAACCAGTTACCGGAACAAAAGACGAGGTGTGCCCATTAGAGATGTCATCCTTCTCCATGACAACGCAAGGCCTCACACCGCATTGTTGACAAGGGATAAATTGGAAGAAATGGGCTGGGAAACTCTCGAACACCCTCCTTACAGTCCAGACCTGTCCCCTTGTGACTATTTTTTGTTTGCGCCCCTGAAAGAATCACTTGGAGGAAAACGATTTGAAAACAATGAAGACGTCGAAAAGCACGTGCGCGAATGGTTAAAAACTCGCCCTCAGTCTTTTTATGAACAGGGAATATTCAAGCTTCCAAATCGGTGGCAGAAGTGTGTAGATAATGCAGGAGACTACATTGAAAAATGTTGAAGGTATAGTTTCTGTATAATATTATTCAATAAATATAATTTTGAAAATTACCGTTTATATTTGATTCACCCTCGTATATATAGATAGATAGATAGATAGATAGATAGATAGATATAACATTAAAATTAAATCCGTATAACTTGAGACAAATGAGTCGTTCAGGAACGAACCGTTAAATCCCCTTTTTTTCCATTTTTTTTTTTTTGTAATATGATTTTAAAAGCGCCTTTACCTATAGCTTAAAGGCAATAGATCAAAACCACTAGATCCCAACAAAAATTGAATCTTAATCATCCTTTGTTGCATAGTTTGCTTACAAACAGTTTAGGTTATGTACACGCTGGACAGTTTTCAGTGAATTTTTTATGTGAGTTCTACATATCTGTCACTTGCACTACGCATGGTGGTATAGAAGGATCAATAAAATTAGGATTAATGGATCAATTGCTACTTCTATTTTTATTTCAAAACTTATTTCGAATATTAAACATTCATCAGTTTTAAGAACATACAAACATTTCAATACATCAACACTTTCTTACATAGGTTAAATTTATGAAATGTAACATATTTCATATATGTAATCTATAATAAATAAAAGAGTTATTAAAATTCGAGAAAGTGCAAAAAATTACGGAATGATTAATTTTTTTTTTTTTTTCAAAACAAAACCTGTTATGTCCAACACAATTTAGAAATTTTCTTGTACTGGGAGCATTGAAATTGGGAATTCACAAATTTAAGACCACTCCAAGAACACAATATTGAAGATAGGCTTGAAGTGTGATCAAGTTTTTCGTATGCCCAAAATTTATTATTTTGTAATTGTTCGTCTTCTCGTAAATTTTTGAAAAATTGACAACGGGTCTAGATTCTAAACGACTCAAATAGATCATTATGGATAATAATGGTTTGGGTATCAAGGATTTTGCAAATAATTTTCAATTGCATGTATTGGAGGAAGTGATGGTAGAGTAGCGTTTAGTTCCTGAATTCTAATCCAAATTAAATTCTAATAGTCCTGGTTAAATTTACTGAAAAACATTAAGTTTTGCTTTTTGACCATAAAACGTTATGGTCATCAGGGCTTGTTTAATCTATATAATAAATGAATGTACACTCGAATAAAAAAATCGATGGGAGGATGAGGATAAAAACCATTAATTTTCTTTTGATGGAAATTCCAAATTCTCGGAGCTATCACGCTCCCCTTACTCCGCAGGGAGTAACCAATGGGCTTAAGAATTTATAAAGAGAACAAATTAAAGTTGACTGACAAGTTGAATCAGTTGGAAACAAGGAGTTGCTAATTTTTTAGTATTCATTTCAAAGATTTCAGGGGATGAAGTTATTTTATTTTATTTTTTTTTAATAATACCGTCAGCACTAGTACAGATAGAGGCCCTTTCACACTGAAAGACATCACAAAAAGGGGAAAAACAAGATATAATAATAGGTGATGGAGCTTGAAGTTTTTACAACCATTTAATCTAAAAACTATCCAGAAAATTATACCACTGCTACATTTCAAGGTAGCCAATTGGTGTTCAATAGAAATTTTCGCTGTAACCTACAATCAGTCAATATTGCTTCGAAATTTGATGTAAATAGGCCTAAGGCAGCTCATCCACATAAGCAAACACACTTGAGTAGGTCGGCCCTTTACCTTTCTATCATATCCCTTAGCCCTATAAATATTTATGGCAAGAGAATGATGAGGTAGTGAGGAAGGGTGAAAAATATTAGATCTACCATGTTGAGGATACAATCTTCAATGTTATCCTTGTATCCGCCATTTAAATTTATGAGTTGATAGACCTTATTATTCGGAATTTTCGATGGATCACTAGAATTTCTTATTGAAACCAATTTAAAACTTATCTTAAACTCATAAAAAATTACAACTACCGAAATTTTTATGATTGAATCAGTTGTCTTGGAATTTCCACATTTCAACTGTGGTCTAAGATATTTTTTCTAATTACTTATATATGTTTACGTTTGAGTGTATCTATACATATAAATAATTCGTTTATTATTTTTATATCGTAAAGATTAAATTGACAAATAAGTATAAATCAAATTTAGAGAGGAAATTAAAATTGAGGCTGTTTTTGATGATATAAAAAAAATCCGATGAATCCAAAAACATTATCAGACTTACTAAACTTTAATGCTACGAAAATATTTATTGGGGAGTGCAATCAAGAAATTTTATTAATTAATTGATATGACAGAAAATGAATTACGAATTATGAAGTTACGTCTTCATAATTAATTAAATATAATAAATAACGAAACAATTTCTGCAGCTAACTATACTACATTAAAGAATATTCGAGGCATAAGACAAAAACCAAATATGATAACCTGCCCGCCCGGCATAGCCTTTTATCTTTAATTTTTTTTTTTTTTTCATATCCCTGATGAAGGATCGCAATGTAAGCCGATTGTCGGCATAATAAATTAATACAGCTTTATGATGATTTTTCGACTGCTCACCAAAGTCAACCATATTATGAATACAAACATAATTGGATTAAATAAATAATTCAAACAATTATTTACAGGTAAAGTCTTAAAATTGTGAGCAACGCCATCATTTATCAGTTCTTATCAATAATTTACCGCAGCGAATTATAAAACCATCGACTTAGCCACTTAAGCGATCCAGTAGTTGGAAGTTGTGTTCACGCGGGGGAAGATGAAAGCCCCGATTCTGTCGAGCAGCAAACTTGAAAATCTGAGACACTTTGTTGAAATTGAAAGGAGATACTGAAGTTTAGTTTAGTCGAGAGTAATTATCCGATAAAACTTCTTACTGGCAAAAGTTTGGGATGCATGCGCAATATCCAACAACCCCAGTTGACTAAAAGTTTTTATGTAACAAGTAAAGGTTTACCCAAGGCAACACAATTAATTAATACATAATTATAATGGAGTAATGAGACAGTAGAATGATTTACGTTATAATTTCTTTTTTTTTTTACAATATTGCATAAGAGATTTATTAAGATAATCTAAACAAAATAAAGAAAAATCGATTGCAGTGTATTTAATAATTGTAAGTAATTAATATAATTAAATACTATTTAAGTAAAATTCATGTTTAAGAAAAAATGACTTATCTAATACATAACTAAAGACAGAATAAGACCAATTTTAACTACAGTAAAACTTCGATACAACGGTCCCGTTTACAACGATTTCCCGGATATAACACTTTTTTACCTGGGCCCTGGTCCCAATAGGAAATTTTCGAATGAAAGTTTACTCGCCGTAACACTCCGATTATGAGGTTTGTTTTATATTATCCGACACTACAAGTAGCGGATCAGACACGGCACAGTTCAGACAAATACATGGTGTACTCGTACTTTTATTATCAAACATAGCGGATGCATGAAGCAAAAAGATATAAATGCAACCACCAAGAAGCCAGAAATAATTGAATTTCATAATACCACAAAAGAAGTGGATACATTTGAAAAAACCCCCATGTAAAAGGGAAGGAATTATTGAAAAACTGGATTACTGACTCAAGGATCAAATAGAGCGACGTCTAGAAGCATATTTGCCTCGACAGCTCACCGATGATATAATTGAAGCTCTCGGAAAGAAACTACCACTGAACGAAGAAGGAAGGAACAAATCTCAATCCATATTACTGAAGCAGTCCAAGTATGTTATTTGTCCAAGAAAAAAAGATAAAAAAAAAAAAAAAGAGAGAGCTTGCACTAAATTTGGAAAACCTACATGTTCTGGACATCGAGTAAAAATTTGAGGAAATTGTTTTGATTAGATTTTTTTTATAATTGCATATGTTAAATTTCTGTTTTTATATTCTTATAATAATATAAAATGTTCAATGCGTTACTCCTTACGCACTCAATTATTTTTTCGACATCCAGTTTTGCAAACAAAATAAACTATTTTGTCAATTTTTTTTTAATATATACATTTATTTAAATTTACAACTGTACAAAAAATATACATCAAGTATATGTATTTACAACGATCACAATAACATGTCATTGTTAGGTTATGGAGCTTACTATGAAAGGATAGGTATCTGGTGTGGGCTAAATCAGCAACATATGGAACATTAAGATCTTTATGGATAAGTTTATTGGTGACAAAGTAAGGAGCATTGAGGATTTTTCGAAGGATTTTGGATTGTAAGGATTGAATACGAGATGAATTGGATGGTTTAGTAGAGCCCCAAAGCACAACTCCTTACGTCCAAATAGGTCTAATCACAGTCATGTATATGAGTCTTTTGTAATTAATTGGGAGCTTTGAACGTTTATCTAGTAAATGTTGAAGTAGTCTGTAGAATCAAATTTAAACGCAGAAAAAGAACTGGAACGGGGCAAAGTCATTGTTGGAAAGTAAATCATACTACGAAGAAGACATGTTAAGACACGGTCCGACACGTACTGATTTCGACAAAATATTCTTTTCGAGAAATGTCTTATGTCTTGCCTGAAACGTGCCGTGTATTACTGGATCCGATCCGCTACATATACGCAGGCACATTAAAACTAACTATAATAATATTTGTCTTGTCTGAAACGTTACGCTCCGCTACGTGTCGTGCCGTATAATATAAAACAACATATACCGTTTATAACGCACCGATGAAAGATACAAACACATTTTTGCGAACAAATTCGCATTATAATTAAATAATATTATGTCAAAATTAAATTTCATTTGTGTTCACAAAAATAAATTAAGTTTACAATTGAATTAAAACCTGAAAATAAACGAGTACCACGACCTTATCGATTCTGACAACAGAATTTATTTAATTTTGTCCATCCCCTACGTGAATTCCACGACACTTTTACAATACGAATTTGTTAAATATTAAACGTTTTGAATGACTTAAAGTTAATTTTTAGTGTGCAGGACGGAAGTAGAATACGAAACGTTTTTAACTAATGAATTAGAAATAGCTCATTTATAAAAAAAAAAAAAAAAAAAAAAAAATAGCTTGTGTTAAACAAAAAAAATATATGAATATTTTAAGCCGAGGTGCTCATTTAAGTAATTTTAATTTTTGTACATAATTATACAAACATAATGATTTTTTTTTAAATTCTATTCATTTTTCGTTTTTCATTAATTTAATATTTGTCTATCAATTTACAATAACTATAATTTTTTTATTCGTTTGGCCATCTATGGACCACGGTGCTTGTGTTTTAGATGTTTCTTGATGTCATCGTCGTTGTTTGCCACGATTGGTGTTCTTAGTGGTGGGTTCGGCAGCTGCTCTCTCTCTGCTCTCTCGAGCTTTTCTGATGGCCTAGCAGTCCTTCATTTTCCGGTTAAAGTCAACCATACGTTCCTCAGACCATTTCCTGGTTTCGTCTTTCAGTCTGTGGTTAACTTCTGTGAGGGATGTTATGAGGGATTTAGTTTTAAAAATTTTATGATAGTTACTCCGGTCGGTAATGTCATTTTGATTTATATGGAGTTCCGAAAGATCCTTCTCCAGTTGCTTCATCTATAATAATCCAGTAGCTTTGCCACTATACCTATATATAGATTAAATTTTTAAGAAATATTTTTTATAAACTATTTTCCATTTTTAGCTGCTTTACTTTTTTTCCCGCTTATAACACTTTCCCAGGTATGGCGCTCTTTTTATCCGCTCCCTAGAAAAGCGTTATAACGAAGTTTTACTGTATAAAGGTACCAAATGTTACTTTTAGATTTAATATTCCAGGAACTGAATTCTTGTAACCAGATCTGTTTATCATAGTTTAGCGGCGGCTGGGGTTTCATAGCAAACTCTGTCAAAAACCAACCGCTTTTCCAAAGCGCTGGTAGCTGAAATCATGGATAATTTTCTTTGTACACCTGTATATTATTTAATAACAACTTTCAATTAAGTTTTAAAACCAACAATATTTTTTCATCTCAACAAATAAATAAATACTTATCAATTAATAATTAACTACCGAAAAATACTATTCTTAAAATTACCATAGCAAAGGTTCCTTATCATATAATGTCAGCTCTTTATAAGACGCCATAGCTCATTATGGAAGTACCTAGGCTTACAATGCCTTTGGCCACATTAACTTATCCAGGGCCCTTACTATACCACTTGACCTACGAACTTGCTCGAAGTGCTTCCGAAGTTACCTCATACTAGGAAACTTACGTAAGATCACATGCTAAATTGTAATTAAGTAATTAATATAATTATAAAACACGCAATCTATTAATTTGCCGATGCTCGGATCGAAAATTTTCCAACAGTTCCAAATCAAAAATTTGAAGGAGGATATGTTATAGAATCTTTGTCGCTATTATCTACCGTTTAGGAGCTGTAGGTTTGAATGAAAAAAAAATGCATTGTATGCTTATAGCGAATCACCAGCTTATTTTACCAATGTCTAAATGTATATAGATGATTAAAAATAAATTTTGTTAGTTAAAAGTTAAAGAAATAGATTATAGACAGACGGATTTTTTTTTTCTTTTTTAATAAATAAACTATACATATACAACAGCAAACAACACTATGAACACTAATAAACAATTTATATATAAATAAGACAGTCAATGAAATATGATGATATTATTTGCAAAACCATTAATTACCAACATTATTGAAATTTATAAATGAGTCGTTCATGATCAAAACCAGTTAGGTCCACTTTTTTCGAAAAGTGTATTTTTTTTTAAATGTAAGTTTAAAAACGCCCTTTCCTTGGCCTGAAGGCTATATACCAAAAACCACTAGATCCCAACAATAATTGAATCTTAACCGGCCTCCATCGCATAGTTTGTTTACGAACTGTTTATGTATGAACGTACTTGTAGTTTTCAGTGAATTCTATTATCTGAGTTGATTTCATTTGTCACTTGAGATACGCATGATGGAGCATCAATACATTCAGGATTAATGAATTAATTGCCAAGGTTTCGAACGTTAAACATTCACCATCACTTTGCAGCATTGATTATGAAATGTAACATATTTCATATATAAAATCTACAATAATTAAAAGAGTTATGAAAATTCGATAAATAGCAAAAAATTAACGAATAATTAATTATTGGGCCGAGTTTCAAAATAAAACCCGTATATGTCCAACACAATATAGAAATTTTCTTCTTAAGGGAGCATGCATTGAAATAGAAAATTCTCAAGTTATTAATTTTATTTTTTTGTATTTACCTTCCATAGTAGCACTATGGAAGAGGCGTTTATTTGAATAATAATATATCAGGCTCCTTAGGTTTTGCATACTACCTGATTTGCTTGTTTAAATTCACAAGTTTAAGACCACTCTGAGAACAAAATATCGAAAATAAGTTTAAAGTTTGATCAAGTTTTTCGTCCTGTACAATTTTGAAAAATGGACATATTGGGTTTTGATTCTAATCGACTCCAATTATGATAATTATAAATGATACATTAAGTTATTTTAAACTAAAACTTCTCATGTACTTGGTGTATTTAATTTAAGTCACAATATATTATGTTAACAATATATCACATTAACTGTCTAAATTTTTAAGCTCTTATTTTAAACTAATTCAGAAAGGAACCCTATCCCTCGAGCTATCTCTCTGAAGAGGGTTGTTTATCTGGAGCTGGATCCATAAAATAAATCTTGACCTCCTCACTTTAGATAAAATAGGGCCATAATCTTCCCTGAAGAGCCGTAAATCCATAAAATAATCTTTTGATACAGGGCTAGCAGTAAGCTGGTATTAAGTATTTAATTGGATAAGATTTAATAACTTATAATTTAACTTTTAATATATTTAACAAAAACTTGAAATGAAGTAAATGAGTTCAGAGAAATGAAAAACTAAAGATGGCTCATGTCGTCCTGCCAATGGAAAAGATTAGGTTAGAACAGAAAATAAACTTCATTTTAGTACTATGTCCCCTAAAAAAATTATAATGTTCAGAAATAAATATATTGAGACTGGTTATGATAAGATGAAATAAAATAAATTAACAATCTGATTAACTATTTACAATGTTAAATAAAGAACAAAAACATATGAAATAAAAATAATGAAAATCCAATTGTAATTGTAGGAAGAAATAAAAAAACAATGTACATCGCCTGAATGCTTTTCTTTTAATGAAGTTTTGCTAATTACTATCATTCTGGGGAGATAGGAGGTATTAAAAGAGAAGGTATTTAAATGTGGATAAATATTGAGCAGTATGGATATTATGGAGTAGTGAATTCCATAAGGAAGTTGCACGGGAAATAAAGGAATGGTCAAATGAAGCATTCTTATGAGAAGAAGTATACAGGTATGAGGAGCGAGATCTTGTAGTGTGAGAGGAAACCGAGGATTTGAACTGTAATATGTTACATGTAGGAGGGACTGGGAGAATTAATAGTCTGATAGAGGAAGGAAGCTAGGATGTAATTTCTGTGGGATAAAGGATAAAGCCATTTTAACTCTGTATACTGATGTAATGTGTGAGAGGCATTTGGAACCATAAATATAAACCTAATAAAACAGTTCACTAGTCTTCTTAGTAGGGTTGGGCGATAGTCGATAGTTACTATCGATATATCGATAGGCCACGCCTATCGATGGTCACTATCGATAGATATTTTTTACCCTCAAGTTTTGAAACTCTCGGAATTATGCTGATCTGTCTCGGTCCAGTGTCGAGTTTTTTTGAAATTGGATTCAGAATTCCTAGAGCTCAAGGGTTCACTCAAAGATTAAGCCAAAGGAAAGCAGAAATGCTAGTTTTTCTTTCGGGAAATATGTGGCTCAAGGAGCATTTGAGCTTGAAATTAACTATTTTGTTATTTTTCTTTTCTGAAGATTTGATTTGTTAATTATTATTGTAACCATGTAAATTGAGAATCGGGAGGTGGAAAAGGGGTCTCAAATGAGTGTTAGAACTTTTGATAATGGCCTGCGTTTTTTCAGCATTTAATTTTAATTAGTAAACAGAGGCCCACTTTCAAATTAAGAAAGAATGATTTTATAAAATTAGATAGATGGTAGGATAGGTATATTTGGAAATAATCCGCGTATACATGATAGGAGCAATGGTGAATGTAATTTGGTTGGCGCCAAAAAGGGTAGGAGAGATTCTGGAATCTTGAGCTACACATAATACCAGGAAAATAGGAGAGGGGAGTGTTAGATTGGTATGTATACTATTTGAGTTCTATCATAGAGGAAGGAACAAAAACCAGAGGAGAGAATTTGAGGAAAAATATAGAGCTTTTAGTTTCGTGAGGAAGAAGAATGATCAAGTGTCAAAGGCTTTAGAGAACTCAAGAAGGATAAGGACAGCTACTTTTCGTAGGTCAAGGACAGTATGTATGTCATTAGCAATTTTTGATAAGCCTGTCTGAGTTGAATAACAAGGACAGAACCCAGATTGGAACAGATTGAGGATAAGTGGATTTTCTAGGAAATTTGATATGTATGATTGTACCAATCTTTCAAAGAGTTTGGACGAATTGGAAAGCATTGTTATTGGACAGAAATCGTTGAGTGAGGATGTGTTAGGTTTCTTTTGTAAAGGTTGTATTTTATTAGGAAATTTTATTCTTTTACTTTTTTTTTTTCTTGGATTCACTCTTTCTTCTCCTAGTGACTAGACTACGTAGTTAAAACTTATAAGAACAGCTTTGAAGAAATTTAAATAGGCTTATTTCAGTATACAGTCCACGCCAGGAAGTAATATAATGCATACAAAAGCACCAATTTGTATGCTGCGATAGAAAAAAAAACGTATTATATAAAATGTTTTTTTATATTAAAAATATTAGTCACAAGACAGTAATAAGTACTTATTATACAACGATATAATTAAATACATTTAATACTTACAAATATATAAGATTGGATCCTACAAAGAAACCGGTGAAACAGGAATCCTCTGATTACGAATAATAATTATTCCATTTCGCAAGGCGATAAAATTTGGAGGTTGCAAAGCTATTAGGAAATACAAAACCATCAATATCCCATAACAAAAGATATATGAGGACGGGCATTTGTAGCTGACAGTATTGTTTGCAGGAGAGAATGGCTGTTACCTTTTCAGCAGATTGGCCACTTGTTCCCTCCGATAACTGCACTACCCCGCCTGCCAACGATACTGTGTAGGACAGTATTAGCTGTGAAATTCTCAATTTTCGCCCATTAGTTCACACCTATTGAATTACCTCCTGTAATTTTAAAATAATTCTGGGTAACAAGTATTCCGTTTAGCACAAAGTCTTTTCTTTAAAAACCTTTACATTTCTGTTTCATACAAATACAAATTTCAGTTGGAGTGAAAGTTGTGAGGAGGAGCACAAATCCATAGGTTAATATTCTTTGCATTTCAAGTTGTGAAATAAAAATATAGATTTAAAGGTGAAAATAACAAGTGATTCCCCAATTAATTAAAACATAAGGAACATACTTGCTTTAACTGTTTCATATGTCAAACTTATATGCATAGTTTTACAAGAGAGAAAACTATATATATATATATATATATATATATATATATATATATATATATATATATATATATATATATATATATATATATACATACATATACATAAATCTATACATATATATGACAATACTTGTCTGTAAAAACAAACAAATATTTATTTTATAACAATAACAACAAACAACTTTAATAATTTACAATCAAACAGACAACATTTTACTTCCCATTAGCCTTACTTCTTTTAAAAGCTATATATATACATATGGAATAAATGCGTTTTGGTGGAAGAATCGTGTATATATCGTTTTTCAAACTCGAGATATAAAATGTGAGTTTAACCAAATTTATGATTTTTCTGAATCTAATGGTCCTCCACTCCCGAATATGTATCGACTTTTTTTTAAATGTAAAATCATCAAAATAATATTGAAAAAAAAATCAAATGGAAAGTCTTCTTGTAAGAAAAAAAATTAATATCTAAACTTACTGAAACCTATTTGAGCTTATGCCTCATAATTGGAATTTTCAGTATAATATTTCCCGATTCTGGGAATTTTTTATTCGTTTGTGGATATTTCTCGAGCAGCCGAAAAACAAGCAATGTTAGATAAAACGGCTAAAATATCTAATTCTAAAAACCCATTTATCTTATATCATATATAACATGTAACAGCATTAAAAGTAAGTTTGAAAAGGAGCGGAATGAGCGATCCCCTTGATGTGAAATGAAATATTGAAAGACAAAAGAAGTGGCTAATCTCCTCAATATCTCTCTTATCAATCAACTCCTTTCAAAATATATTTTCTAATTGTTCCTTTCTTTTGACAGCTATGAATTTAATCAATAATAAAAATGTCTCAACTAAATTTATAACCTATAAATTACTTAATACCTAAATATTGAACCTTCAACCATTCATATATCTTATTTTAAGCCTACTATGCAACCGTAGTAAATAAGGGAATAAGAAAAACAGAATACTAGATATCATACAATGAACAAAGAAATTAAACCTATTTTAAAAGTGTTTAAAGGAATCTTTTATATTATGAGATTTCTCTTAAATAGCAACAGAGATATTTTTTTAAAGCTTTGAGGAACAATCCCTTCTGCAAACTGAACTCTTGAAAGAAAACAAACGGAATAAATCCGGCTGTCCTGATCATTGCTTTGACCTCCCTTCTATTCTCGTCCGTTGACTAGAAAAAAGTTTTTGTAAAAAAAAGCAAGAAATTATGTTTTTTATTTATATGTTATAGAAATATATATTTTTTTAAAATATATAAAATTATTTATAAAAATAATTATAATCGTAATATCCATTTATAACAATTTAATTGTATCAGATCAAATTTGGCATTGATCGTTTTCAAAAAAAGGGAAACTTGATATGATGAACTTATTAAAGCAGAACTTAATAGATATAATTTTAATATTTCAAACTTCACTTTCACATGCTTGGTAAATTTAAGTAAATTTAATCGTGTAATTTTCAAATATAAATGAAGACTGATGCTAAGTAAATTTGCCCTATTTTTTCCGAACAATTTGAGAATAGATTTAGTTGTGTTTAATTAATCATGTAATAATAACGTATAAATGATTAATTTTAAAAAATTGCTGAGATGAACAAACACGACAGATCTCATCTTACTAGGTGCATAAAATAACTAAAACATAGAAATTCATCGATGACTTAGTAGGGGAGTAGTTAAAAGTAGTCATTCTTTAATGACTACAAATGCTGGAAATTATTAATGGTTTTTCTAAACGATAATTTGCAAAACATTTTACAAAGCCTAATGTTATTGAAAAAAATTAAATAAAAAATGGCGGTGACTACTCACATAAGTTTTCAACTGTTCATATACTAATTACAATAAAGTAAAACACTTAACACAAAACACAAAACAAAAACTAACCGATAGAACATAGAACCGAACCACACAGAATTTCACACTTGACTGAATTATTTTATGAAAGGTAGATACGGGCAAAGGAAGCTAGAACAGGTAATTAGATTATAGAGAATGCTGCCTTCTGATTGGCTCAAAGAGATCGTGCCATCTGTTGCTAACCAGTACAGTCTGGTACCAATTAGTAAAGGCAAGTACAGTCTAGGTAAAAAATGGTTTTATTCAATTATGACTCCTTTATCCTTCATTGAGTTATAAATATACCTACCAAGTGTGTTAATAATATTAATATATGTTCTACATTTTAAAATTTCTTTTAACTACAAAGATATATATTTTATAAAAATATACATATTTATTTTAAACTATTTTATACATTCATATATATATTGTTTACATTATGAAAAAAAAGAAGTGATTTTCTATGTCTTCTTCAAACGAAACATCCATATTTTTACCTTTCATATTTAAAAACATCAAAAAATATAAGATATTAGAAATATCAGTACTGACATTAGTATTGTAATTTATTTATCATTAGTTTCAGGAAAAACGAATTATATGTATCTATATTTATGTACACGCATTCAACAGTACTTACATAAATTAGCTTAAAAAATGAGATAGACTCATAAAATCCTTATTAAGGTGTATTATTAGCCATAGATATATGCTTATACAGTAGAACCTCACTACTCCGACCCCTAAGGGGAAACCAAGGAGTAGGGCGGAACGGCCAAACGGTTGAAGTAACCGGAGATTTCAATAAAGCTCATGTTATTCATAGTTAAAAATGTATTATAATTACATTCAAAGATATTCAAAAATAGAGTAATTTGTTTGTATAGAAATGTTTTAGCTAGCTATCTATAGAAGCATTGGTCATACTAACACTGTATTGTGTTTGATTTATAGCAAACTAACTCATTTTAAAAATCATTTATGTATAATAAATTATGCTCTACACGACGTTGTCAACAACGATTAGAGCAAAAACCATAAAATATAACACGATTTCTCTCATTTTTTGAGAGTATTTAGAACATTTGAAAGCCTGTGTCTTAGCCCTATTTAGGCTACAGAGCTTTTTTCTGCTGAAAGTGAAGTAAATTTAGTCTAGTTTTTAATATCGTAGAAGATACGTAGAACAGTTCGAAATATTTGACGCTTTCATGCTACCAATTAGAAAGCTTTGGTGCTTCAAGATCTAAATCTTGTATTATCGTGCACATAAAACTATGTGACCGTTTGCTTACCAAAATTTACAATTTTACTAGATTATTAGGGATTCCGTGAAAATTTTATTGTAGTCTCAATAACCTCAAGCCAAGTTTAAATTCATATAATAAAATTGACCGACTTTGAATTTAAACCCTCACTACTTTAATATATTTATTTGAGCGTTTAGTAGTGACTAGATTATTAGGTAATACCTATATCAAAGACAGTAAACAATATTGTTTACGTTGGAAAAGGTCGAATTGAATACAGAATTATTAAAAAGACGGTACTGACCAAATCAATTTTTATCAGTGAAAAAACGACAGGACTTTTGTAACGGCCTGGTACATCCAAATATGGAAATCTGCATACTAGATATGAGTATAAAATTATGTAAATCTGATTTTAGACTAGAAATTCGTGATCACGATTTCCAAGATAATTGGGAAAGAGGAGGAGGCATTATCTGGTATTTGAAGTTAGAAATGTAAATACAGAACAAGTTTAATTAATACAATGTGTGCAGCAACACGTTTGTGGAACAGGCAAGCATACAGACTGTAATCAGTGGTAAAATTTATTTTTGAATCCTTTAATTAAACATTACTGAGGTGAAAACACAGAACCTTCAGAACAGCGGATGAAATCGGGTTTGAATATAATATTGCTTCTATGTGTGAGTAATATTTGTACTGATTTTATTTAAATGAAGAATTTGTAAGTAATGTTATTCTGTAACTATTTATCTAAAAAGGTTTGAATTATTCAAATTCGTAAATTATTAATAGGTGTAAATAAAGGATTTAGTTTATTATCGCTATTTTTCAATAAAAAACGTTTGTTGTCTAGAAGAATAGAATTCTACAATTGTATTTCTTTTGAACAAAGTAGTGTATTTTTAATATATAAGGAAACAGTGTTACCTTGTTAGTGTGATAACTGATAATATTTTTTAAATTTACATAATATATTTTTTTAATTAATTAATTATTGCAGTGAAGATGACATAATTTGTACAAAAGATGTTTTAATAATATTAATTATTTAAGTCTTTTTTGGCATAACTCCTATTATATTTCAATTATATTATATTTCAAGCTACATGTTGGAACATTGTTTCATCTTAAGGCTTCTACATTTTTTTTTTTAAATACATTAATCTATAGTGTTGTAGTTTTACTAAAGAAAACATGTCTGATGATAGAATATTAAGAATATATATTTGAATTTATTAAGACTAAAGAATAAAATCATAATTAATACAAAATGGATAAAAAAAGAAAAAACTAGTAATATAATATTAAATTTTCAGTCACCACCCCTTCAACCAAAAACAGAATACAATTGATAATTACGTTAACACAGCAATAAAACAAAATGGTGATATATATCTTAAAGAAACAAAACACGAAATTAAAAACCACTTAATAGACAACAGCTGATAAAATAATAATATAATTTGGTATAAAATAACACCATGTAAAACAAATGGTAATAATAATAATATTAAAGATGAAATAATAATAAAAAATAAAATGATAGTAATACATATAACATTATAACCAGCCAAAAAAAACTTAAATAATTGATTAAATTTCTTTCAGCATAAAATGTTACTAAATAATATTAAGTTAAATTTAAAATGACTTGTAAATCATCTTTGTTAAGATATTTTATTTTGAATGCATCCTGTTCTTTATAGAATTTTGGATACGTTTTTTAATTTATTGTTTGTGCGTAATGAATATTTAAATGGGTTTTAAAAGACCCCAAGATGTGACGATTATTTCCTTTTAATATGTGTTCATTGGATCGTCTCCGTTTCTTCTTCGTTATTGTTTCACTCAGAAGAACGTACGTATTTTAGACAGATGAATATATTTTAAATAACGTATTCCTTTCATTAATATGCTAAGAAAAAAATATGTTTCCTGTAAATTGTTATACGTGTAATACTAATTGGTTGTAATGAAGTCCTTTCCAACAGAAAAGATGGATTTGTCTATAAAATTAGCGCTTTCCCAAAAATATGCTATTTGCCGCGCTAGATTGCAATTCTAAACAGTACGTCCCCGGACGAAATAATCTTATACATAATTATATCCAACGATTTATAAAATAATTATCCGAACAAAGAGAAAAAAACTTCATATTAACTATGGATATACAATAATAAAAAAATATAAGAGCAAAATCCTTTCAGCTTTTCATCATGAAAGCACTAAAGAAGACGCCGCAACAAGTTGGTTATACCGAGTTTGTATAACTTGTTAATTTTATCTGCCGTGAACATAACGAGATGTCGCTTAAGTCATGAGGGATCCCATCTTTTCCTAAAAGAGAGTTAAATCTTATATGGTTAAGAAACTTTGACGAGGCTGGGAACAGCATATAAATATGAGATTTATTGATACATTATAAAAAAAAAATAAAAAAAAAATAAAAAAATCAATTTCTACTTGACTGGGAAAAGCAATAGATCATGGATATTTCTATCTATAATCTTCTGCTTTTATATTAACTGCATCTGATATGGAAACTATAGGCAAATGTTCTTTCCGTGCAGCACTAACAGAGCAAAAACGTATCAAAAAAGCCTACATTAAAAAATGTAGGCACAACGTAACTTTTTTCATTCAAACCAAAATAGTTCCTAAACAGTATGTCCTAACAAATTTTACATAACAAAAAAATCTCTTTATCAAATTTCGGATGAGAACTACCGTAAAATTGCCACACAGCCGATCCGAGAAAATCTTATATTTTTGAGTGTAAACAAAAGGTTATTCAAGAAAACTATAGACCACAGCCAAAATACATAAACGTGTTAAAAAAATTCTTAATTTTCAATTATGGGTGTCTTAAATCCTGTCGATTACTTTTAAAAAAATTATTATAAACTAAGTTATTCCTTATTTTACCAAGTCCCTTGATATAATTTACAGTCTGGTTCAATAGCCAGTATTCGTGTGCTTAATATAACTCAACCAGTTCTAAAGTATTATTAAAATTAAAAAAATATGAACACACGCCACTTAGTTGTTTTGGTTTCTACCTCAGATTTATTCGTACTAAACCCGAAATGTGTTTATTCAAAAACTTAAAGATGGGTTAGTCTAGAATTAGACTAAACTCCAGTCCTAAAATAGGTCATCCGGATACTAAACTCTAGGTCCAAGAGGGTCTGTTGAGTCTCCATCTCGGCATAATCTATCCGTCATCTCTAGCTAAACATTTTGACAATCTCAGTATTCTTCTCCTTTTTTTTTTCTATAAATAACACAAAAATAGTTAAACCTTTTAAATGTAAAAGTGGTAACTATCTTTGTTATAGTTATTATAACTATAAATTTATTTTTGTTTAGCTGTAAACATTGTCAGATGTGATAATCATCAGATGGTTAGTTTCAGGTATATTCAACAAGAATAGAGAATATTATAACAGTAACCACATTGTATTTGATTTAGTAAGAAATGCAAAGACTTTAATAGCATTAAATATAATTACAAGATATTAACAGAAAAAACTAAACGGACTTAAATCAGGCATAATATTTTGCCGAAATAATATTTTTCATACTATAGTCTGATGAAACAAATAAATTTATTGAATAATGAAACCAAAATCAAACATTCAAAAAAAATAAATATTATGGTAAATTTAAATATATTCCAGGTGTGACAAAATTAATAACAAAATAAAAAACTAAATAATGAAAAAAACACCACACCAAAATAGCATTACATCATGATACCAATGAAAAGAATATAATGAGAATAACACATAAAATAAAAAAACAGATTCTATGAAGAAAAAAAGAGACTCACTTTATAATATAAACTTGGATGGAAATAAACTTTATGTTGGTGAAACAAAGCAAATCTATATAAACATAAAAATGTCGTATATGTAACAAATTAACAAAAAAAACACACACAGATACTAAATTTTGATTTCAATAAAACCCATAATCAAAAACAATGGAAGGAATCTACATTAATAAGACAAATAATGATGTAAACTATAAAGCCAACACTAATTGAATAGGTACAAATTATACCGGTGATAGACTTGGAAACTACTTGTCACTTTTTATCAGTAAACCATCTGATATCTGGCGATCGGCCATTTGTTTTAAGATATTGTGAATTTTTAATTAAATCGAATACATTAAACGTATGTTGCGTTTAATGTTATAATATATTATTTTAATTGTCATTTAAATCGAAGATGAGTAAATAAATCCCGTTTTTTGTTATCTTACGATCTTACAAAATTCCAGGTGAATACGTAAAATTCAAGCATAATTCCCTGATTTTTCCAGTGATACGAAATTCAAGCATAATTCCAAGTTTTCAAGGAATTCCAGTCCTTTGGTCACCCTGTTTATTTTTTGTAAAAGTTTTATTTATAAATTCTGGTCATCAATGTTGCCACGTGTCACAAGGAAACGATTACATAAGACTTAGTAGTAAGACCAATAGTGACATATTCAACGAAAACATGGAACCTATGTACCTCTACAACGAGTACATTACGAATTTTCGTAAACAAATTTCTTAAGAAGCTATGTGGGGGACTTATAGTGGCAAAGGGTAAAAGGAGAATCCGGTAAGAAAGAAAACTGTACGTGCTATTAGGATCCTGCGATGGAGTCGAGTCTATTAAAACAAGGATAGAATGGTTGGGCCATATATTAAGGAGGACAGAAGAACTCTATTTAGTTTTCTACAAACTATTAAGGAGCGATGTATGACACCAGAAGAATAGTACGAAACTGGAGACGATGGATCCAGGATGAAAAAAAGAACCTTCAGTTTGAACATGCAGAAATGGTGCGATATTGTCAGAAAAGCCAAAGGCTGTTTAGCTATGTAGTTGCTTATGTTTAAAGTCAAACCATTATTCAGACAGAAGAAAAACAGCAAATGAAGTAAATAAATAAGAATAGAAAAATATCATCTGAGACATTTTGGTGAACCAGTAACCATTAGTATCTCCCCCCATGTTTTGTTTCAGGTCATTTGTTAGTTGTGGAGATTCATTATCCGTCTCCTTTTTAGCCTTGGGCATGTGTTGTCAGGAATAGTTTTTGTACCCATTCCTTTACAAAGCTTGCTTGAATGTTAAAGAACTTGTCAATTATTGCAAATATTATTTTTCTCTAATATTGTGCAGTCGGCTTATGTGTAAATCTATGTTGCCGATGTCGATTACTGATGAACAACGAATATATCAACCAATGAGTCCCAGTTACTGTGATTGAAACGCTAATGGGTACCCAAATGGGTTACACTGCCCACCACTATTATATAATTTCTTATATATCACTTCTTAATAAATTTCTGCGAACATTACTTCACCTATTAATGAAATGACTATGATATAAAAATAAATAAAACAATGTAGTTGTTAAAGTGAACAGAACAAAAACATCCAAGTTGAGCCCTAACACGTATTCTTGTTTTCACTTTATAGTCACGTATCGCTACAATCTTTATAGCCGCCATCACAAGGTTCTGTTTGCAGTTTAATGCCATGCGTGATTAGACAACTAGTTTTGTTTACGCAGTAAAAACCTAGTAGTTTAAGTAGTAATAAACTTGCTAAGTTTTATGTTCTCTAAGGAAAATGCATGTTAATGTTGTAGTTTTTCGTACCAAATTAATTTAATCAAGTTTTTTCACCATGCTTAGGACGTGCCCTGCTAAACCAAATTCCATAGAAGATCAAAAACAATTTATAACCTCTTCAGAATTAAAAAACGATAAGGCCCCATGCTTAAAAGGCATGTTTGCTGATTTATTTAAATATGGAGGACCAGAGTTGGTTAAAACTCTTATTTATTTATTATTATTCATCTGGAAGGAATAGGAACAGGACGTTAATTAGTCCATCTAACAAAAAGGGTGACCAACTGGACTGTTTCAAGGTGGGACATCTGAAATGGAAGAGATTGTCTAAAAGATCCTCAAGGATTAAAACCACAGGGCAAGAAGAAAAGGAAAATTCTTCTTCTTATGCATCACCCTGTAGTGCCTTTTAGCGTAGGGGAGCGTCCCGCCATTATTGTCATTGCTCTCTATCTCTTCCCTTCTTTCTGCATAAACGGTCGACATATTCATGTACGACATCCTTGGATGGCCTCGGTGTCTTCTACCATCAGAAACATAGTCATTTCAATAAATTTAAATAGCTATGGACATGTTTGGGTTTTCAATAAAAACAAAAACTGGGTAGTGGCCATCTTAAACAGATACTGGCGGCCGGGTTGCAATTTTTTTCTTCTTTTTTTTCCCCTCAAAAAGTATTGATTTAGTAAAATTATGATATGCACGATGTCTTAAAAATATATATATATATATATCCAATAGGTTTATAATAATATATAAATATGTAATTATAGTCCAAAGGTAAACCTAATGTAAACAGTAAGTTACTTAGTTTTTTTTTGTGCGTGCTTGCCGGTCCACTCCTGAAAGATTTTTCATAAAAATTACAAACAATTTAATTCCTTACATAATTGCAAATTTCAAATAATCAATCAGATTACTTAACAGTAACAATACAATGCTCCAAGTCCTTCGTGGCTTTATTTAATATATGAACTTCTGTTTTCATTTCTTCTAATGTTGAAGACAGGGGGTATTTCACTTTCATGATACTCCCTACTGTGCTGTTATTCATTGAGCTCTTTTCTGATCCACTTACGTTTTCTAAACCTTTCTTTCTACATGACTTCCACAAAATTTTCTTCAGGGGAACACAGCTGTAATCGTACCCCGACTCCACTGAAATCCTAATACCTGTAGAACAAATGAATTTGAATATCGCGTCTTCGCTTCGATTTCCAGATTCATATGAATTTCCTATAATCTTCTCGTTTGAAATTGTTGCTTTTTCTTTAATTACCAATTTTTTTATATCATATTCAAACACAACACAACTTTTTAAAACATCCAGCAGCTTTAAAGTACAATATAACAAACAGAATATAGAATAATGAATTTATTGATAGATTATTTTAACTAATAATTGAATTTTATTTGTTTATCGATAAAAATCTTGTATTGAAGTATGGAATTTAGCATTATTTCATCAATGATATTTTCACGCAGTAATTTTAACCTGGATAAAATTGCATTGAATAGATGTTTAAACAGTGCGTAAAAGCATAATTAAACATCCAATTCGACAGAAATAATTATATCGATCCATCTGGTTGGACTTTAATTTCTAACCATAAAAGTAAAAGACAGTTTGGCAAACCTCGTTTCTGGGACTCAAGGCTATACATTTTAATTATTATTATAGTTAAATGTATTATTAATGAACCTTCCTAGAACTATAAAGATGTAGTTAAAATACAGTTGGGTTTAATAGTTTTATCATTGCAAACTCTGTTGCAGAGTTGCAGAGTTGCAGGCCATATATCGGTCGATTTGTAAATTGCACTGAGATCCACATGTCGCTGTATATATTTATAGTTTTTTTTTTTTGTTTTTTTTAATAGCAATTGAATTGAAAATAACTAAATTGTATCTTAGATGTCCAACTCTATAAAACGTACGTACCTCTCTCAAATGGTTCTCGCCACCTATCGGTCGATTATCAAACTTCATTGAACACCACATATTTATCGGTTTTTTTTAAGGCATTATAATTGAAAACTTTAAATTTTATTATTGCTAAACCCTCCTTGAGCTATGAAGATGATATGGTTTAAATTTGATACAGATTGGTTCAGTATTTTTCACGGTATGTGATCACAAACGAAAAATAGCTTGTCTTTTTATATAAGAGTATAGATTAATATTGGGTTGTTTCACATGAAATGTCCGTTTTCAAGGTAAAGGGATTTTAGTAAAAATACAATATGAAAACAATATAATTTTATTCGAAGTATTTACCTTCTTTTTCTACACATTTTTCCCAACGTGACAACAACTTTTTTTTATCCCGGATTTGAAAAACTCTGAGCTTTGAAGTGAAACAAAATCTGAAAACGCACTTTTGATTTCAGCATCATTTGCAAAAATTTTTCCTCTGCAGAAGTTGTCTAAATTCCTGAAAAGGTGATAATCTGTTGGAGACAAGTCGGGAGAATATGGTGGGTGCGGAAGAACTTCGTACCCCAGCTCTTTCAATTTATGCATGGTAAGTTTTGAAACGTGGGGTCTAGCGTTGTCGTGTAGGAGTATAGGGCCCTTCCGATTTACCAATCCAGGTTGTTTTTTCAATAATTTTTCGTGCATTTGGCCAATTTCATTGCAGTAGGTTGTAGAGGTAATGGTCTCACCTCTAGGCAAAAAGGAATAATGTATGATTCCAGCCATGGACCACCATACTGTAACCATTAATTTTTTTCGGGTGCAAATTTGGTTTTGGCATATGTCCTGGGCTTTCGTCGATGTCTAACCACTGCCCTGACCGACGCTGATTGTCATAAGCAATCCAGCTGCCGAACGACCTAGTTTAAACTCAAAAAAATATTACACGAAAATCGCGTGTTTCCATGTTCATATTTGAAGCTATACTAAACAGTGTGTAATTGATTGGGAAGCTAATGTTTATAAAAGAAAAGTAGAGGATTAGTAACTGCTTGATTATGATATGTGAACTTTGGAAGTAAACAACAGAGACTCGGAAAATCCTCTATGTATTTCAAATATTATAAAATCGGACATTTCATGTGAAACAACCCAATATATTTTTAGAAGAAATTAATATGCACATCTGCTCAACATTTCAATGTTATGTGCTTGTTGGTAAGTACATCAAAAGCATTGAAGTGTTATAATAATTCATAGAATTAAAATTCTAATACTCGACTGTAATAAAAAACAATATTAATATTATAGTAAGACTTACTTGTAATAAATGAGGCGCTATATTCCTAAACCAGCTATGTTCAATTTCCAGATTTCTGCTTTGTTGTTTTAAATATTTTTTTTACTAGATTATCTTTGGGTAAAAGGTTTTCTCCCTTCATTTATAAGTTAATATATAATTTATAAAGTTATAACTTTATATATATATATATATATATATATATATATATATATATATATATATATATATATATATATACTATATATACATATATATGGATAAATTTGTTGACTGTTACTATAATTAGTATAGTTATCAAACTTATTAGAAAGTGGTAACTATAGTTCAAAACGTAAATTTTATTTCAAATAACAATAGTTAAAAGACGGTAGTAAAAATTAGAGCCACGATTGTACATTCGCTAAAAGTATATACATTTATGTAAATTAATTCTTTAGAAAATGGCTTTCCTCCCCACTCGTATCCAAAACACCTTATTTTCGACCCAGTTGGGTTTTTCTGCTTTCAATGAATACCGATGTATTCGTGTTACCCTTTGCATCTTAAGGTGAATTGTATCCCAACGTACTTAAAGGCCGAGCTACACACTGAAATAAAAATCGTCAAGTAAAAGTTTTTAAATAAACTGGATTGAAGCCGTCTTTTCCTTACAGTTTTCTTTCCCTCTTAAATTATTTGAATATATGTTCTTATATTCGATGCCAAAGGTATTTTTTAAATGCATTTTAAACCAATAAAGCATAATTAAAAAAGATATATTAATAATTAAAACCTACATGAAAAATCAATAAATTAAAAATAGAAATAAAATAATCTATTAGCAATTGATGGATTACTATATATAGTACTATCAGCATACATGTTTTATGGCAAGAAAAATAACATTAAATTGACTTCATTCATACAAATTAAATTATAATAAAATATAAACCTAGATGACCAAGAAGGAAAATGATTTTTAATGATAAATTAAATTTATTGCGAAAACAAATATAGACAAAAAGAAAAAAAAAACCTGTACCATTTCCAAGCCAAAGGATCAAGAAGGACATTTGATAAAAATCATGCTCAACCACCAGGTTTTTACCCGATTAAGGGTAACCTTTTTATAGAAGGGGGGTGTTAGATAAGAAGATATCCCAATACAGCTGAAGTCGATCCACAGCTATAATAGCAGAAAATAAATTTCCTGGCTACACCTGTCTGAGAGCAATTAGTTAAGAGTATGCCCTCTGAGCTAATGTTAATTAATGTTCGAAATGTTGCAGATTTGGCCTAAAACAAATATATACCTATCCTTTAATAGTAAGCTCCATACATACTCGGATCCACTTGTCTCCCAACTTGCTTCACATTCAATTCCTGATAGTCTTCCGAGGCGTCTGAAAAGAAGACGGCTAATGACCATTCTAATGTAGAACTTTAAATGAGGTGCTACTAGTGGGTAGTTCTTAAGTTGTTATAGACATGTCATTTAATCATTATTCTCAAATTTACTTTTATATAATGTATACAGTTGTAAATATCAATTTTTTTTTTTTTTTTTTTTTTTTAAACCTCAATGTTAGATTATACATTAAAAACATTATATTTGACGTGACGAAGTTTCGACCTGCCTTGCAGGTCTCCATCAGGGCTAAAATTAAAAAAAAATGGACGTGACCAAGAGGATTCAACCTTTAAAAAAAAGTATAATAATAAAAATAATTTAAAAATGAAAAAGAAAAAAAAATAATACAAAGTAAATTAGTCAACGAAAGAATTAATAGCTTTACGAATTAATAATAAAAATTATCAGTAAAAATAATACAAAGTAAATTAGTCAACGAAAGAATTAATAGCTTTACGAATTAATAATAAAATTCGTATTATTCAATTTAAATTATTTTATTTCAACTATATCTTTGACTAGACTTTGCTACTATTTTGTATTCAATTATTTAATTAACTTCAGATATTCTTCTAATTATGTAAACAGCTACTAATTCTTTCGTTAATTTACTTTGTATTATTTTTTTTTTTCATTTTCAAATTATTTTTAATTATTCAATTTAAATTATTTTATTACAACTATACCTTTGACTAGACTTTGCTACTATTTTGTATTCAATTATTTAATTAACTTCAGATATTCTTCTAACTATGTAAACAGCTACTAGATTTTTTTTTCTTTAAATGTTTGTATCCTCTTGGTCACATCCAATTTTTTTGTTATTTTAGTTCTAATGAAGACCTGCATGGCAGGTAGAAACGTCGGCACACCAAATATAAAGTTTTTTTATTTAAAAACTTGAACGTGTTTATTTACTTGACCATAACACCAGGGGTACAGGCCATTTCTTCACTTACATCCTACAGTCAACAATAGAATCATCACTAGATTATACATGTTTAAGTAATTGAGAAATTCAACATTTAGATGTCTAGACTGTATTGATTTCACATTTAATGAGAATATATTAATATACAGAAGAATCTACAATTATCTGAATCAAAACTAAGAACAGTTGGTACAGAGAGTTTCGCTAAAAGTGGGTCCCAACGGGAAACTATGGAGATCAAAGCCCAGCGCTGGAAGCTTTCCCGACAAAGATTCTCATCCCCTCACGTTTGCTTAACACTAACATGGCCGTTCTATCCATCGCTACAAACATTTTTTTTTCGTTTTCAAGCTGTGGTCCTCTAGGCAATGTATTTTTAGTTTCGTATTAATTATCTAAGTTGCTAAAAGTTTGAGTCTTTACTGAAGAGGCAATCATAGCACTTCAAGAGTTGTAAAATAAATCTCATTAATGAGGGAAACACTTTTATTTCATTCTGTTATACTTAAAACAATATTTTTTTTAATAACAAACTTTTATTGAGTAAATATTACAATGCCTGTGTATATTAAAATGCAGCATCAAATTAAAATTTAAAAATACAATCATACTTTATATACAAAATATACACTTAGTCTGGGGATCCCTGAACCAAACCTGTCTCCCACTTTTAGAGGTACAAGTCAGATCCAAAGAGATCCTAGCGTTACTCTTTCAGCTACCTCACTAATGGAAAACCCAGTAGAGGCTGAATGAGAGTATTTCAGCTGTAGTGCAATCAAGGCATGAGTGGAGACGCTGGGCAGGACTCCATATCGAATTTTATATATCTCTGCCTATTTAACCTGCGAGGAGAATTATAAGGATTGGAATTATGGAATCTGCTAGGAACTACGCTAGTGGATTTGGACGTGTAGACAAATTTATAATGAAATTCCCTAAATTTGACTGATATAGATTCAAGGAGAAGAGGTTTTTATGTTTATGACATTTAAGGTCATTATGTTTTATGGAATGTTTTACTGGAGACAGTAACAATATTAAAACTTTATATTTTTTTAAGTCTCTAAACGTTTATATCACTTCCTGAACTTAAGAGTGATATCTGTAATGCAGGGTAGATCTGTGAGTAAGGTACTGAATTGAGATAAAAGAATAAAACACTTTCTGGAAATTAAGGGATAATCATAATCATAATCATAATAGTCATTTCATAATCTGCCCAATTGACCGATCAAAAACTTAACTCCTTATACTATTACAATAAACCTAGAATCTCATCAGGAACACAATTGTTTTCCTTTTTGGCGTTGTGTAGATTGTTTTGAGTAAATATTACTTACAAATAATTGGAATAAGTTCCTACTAACCGTAACTGAAATTAAATAAATTTATCTCCTAATAATAAAAGAATTCAAACTTGTTAAAAAAATAAAAGTTTTAATAAATACCCTCTGACTTAGCAAATCAATGAATTGTATTCTGGAATTAAATTGTAAAATTGACATCGCTTAGGGGAAATCTGGGAAAGGCAGAATACAACTTAGCTTCCGGGCACGGGTTCGAGTCAGACTGAAGGCAGATTTATTTTCTTTGATTTAGGTAGTGGATAGACTCCGAAGTCAGGAGACCCCCCTAGTACACACTCTGCCTCTATAAAGTGGGTACCCTTGATTGGGGAAAAATCTGGTGGTTTAGCGTCATTGCTGACCACTTCACCTCAAACCGTTGGTAACGAAACAGTATTTCCTTACGAAGTACTTGAACCCACGACCCTTCATTGTAATAAAAACGTTATTAGCTTTAATTTTTTAATAGGGTATTTTGCAAAAGCTACCTTAGATATTTAAGAAACTCCAATTATAACTATAAAATAATTCAGAAATATATGATTTTTTTCCCCTATATTCCCTTGACTAATAAATTAAATATGAAATTTATCAAATACATTACTGATTTTTATATGGCAGATATAACAATGTGAACTTTAATAACAACATTAGGAATAATTCAATAGATAGGGCAATGCAAATATATAAATAAAAACAAAGCAATTTTGGAAATAATCCACTCTTCGATAAATAGTATAATAATCCAATGAAGGAATAGAACTGCGATGTTCTGAGGCGTTAGCTCAACACTTAAGCCTCCTCTTGTTTGAGCGTTGTGTATTATGTATGATGTTGGCGAAGTGTAATTGGGCCATCAGGCTGTAAACCAATGGAACCATACATACTCAACAAGTTTGGTTAACTCAAATATGATTCATTAATGTGTTATCACAAAACGGTAATAAAACTAATTAAACTAAACCAAGGATCATTCTTACGAACCTTTGATTTCTTATGCCAATGTTAAGGCAAGAGGGAAATAATAATAAGACAATCGGCATACTTTCAGATATTAATGAAATAACAAAATAACCAAAATTGCCATATTGAAAATTTATAGAATTATACGAAATCTTGAGATTAAATTTCTCAACAAAATCAATTCAGCTCACATTTATGTATTTATTGGTTTGTTCGGAAATTGGTGCAGGTTTATGTTTTCAAAATAAACTATTAGATACAAATTTTTATTATTCAAAAAATGAGCTTTAATACATGATTCCTCTCATTACATTTCTGTGTTGGATCCTCTGAATAGAGTTTCGAATCCTTAATATTTAACCATTTCTAACTTATATCAACCTTTTATCATTCATATTTTTATCGTTTAAAAAGAGGCTCAGGTCCTAAGAAATTTTAGTTGGTAGGCTAGAGTTCTGCACGGACGATCATTATTTTTAAAAACTAAATCCATGTTAAAACTTAAGTTGTTAATTTTTTTACTTTCTTACATACGGGAAGACAAAATATCAATATAACAAACTTAACAATATAATCCAAGTTGAAAGAAATGGATCTTTAAAGGTAAGGTTATAGGAAAGAGCATAGTCTTGTTTATAGAATACAACTTTTTTTTTTAACTATTTAATAATACTTACAACTGCATACATTATATACAATAAGTAAATGCGAGGAAAATGATAACAATGGCATGTCAATAAAATGTAAAAAAAACTACTAACTATTACCACTTTAATAGTTCTACACAGAATCTGGTGTCATCTTCTTTTCAGACGCCTCAGAGGATTATCGGGAATTGACTGTGAGGCAAGTTGGGAGACTAGTGGATTCGAGTGAGTATGGAGTTTATTATGAAGGAATAGGACTGGTTTGGGTCAGATCAGCAACATTGGGAACATTAAGATCTTTAGGGATAAGTTTGTGAAATAATTAGGAGCATTGAGGATATTACGAAGGATTTTGGATTATAAGGATTGGATTCGAGAAGAGGATAAATATAACAGTAAAATAGCCCTATTGATATTTCCTTCTCCCTTGAGTCCGGATTAGAAGTAATTACTCATAATTCTCTGGTCACTGGCCGTAACCAGTAAAGTCGAATTCTCCTCAAATTGCGTTAAGTTGATGATTCCTTAACTCTTGGGCTATTACACCATTGGTATAAGTTGGTAACTCTACAAAGAATAATCTCCGATACATAACTGTTACATGAAAGTGGTTAATTCAAACGCAATTTGAGGAGAAGTCGACTTACCTAGTTATGGCCAATGATCGGAGAATCGTAATGACAGACACTGACGACAACTAAACCCGTTATAAGTATGAAATAATAAGCTAAAAAACATTTAAGACAAGCACGCTATTTTTTAAATATTTTTTCTCTATACACCTGCATAATGACTAGCTACAAAAGAACTTGTTTTTAGACGACTAAAAATAGTAAATTCGCCCCTGATGTTAGTAAAATATAAACAAACTCGACCGAATCACTGAACAATGAAACAACTTTAAGAACAGATGAATCACAATAAACCAAGAATAAACATGCAAAGAAACTATATAAAGCACTAACTAAAGAAGTGAAATAGTTGAAATGATAGAACCATTCACCTACTGAAATATTACAGTTATAAATTAAGGCGTATTGTGATATGAATAACGTTCAAGTTGAAAGTTGCAAGGAATGAGTCTATAATTATCCTCAAATGATATACATTCATGAATGACTAGTTTAATGACTGAATAAAATTTTCATGTATTTGTTGATAGTTGATTTATTGTGTGTTTAAAATAAATTCTTTTTACTTTTAGAAGAAAGATGATGATCACAATTTAAATAATTTTTAGGACCCCCTTAAAAGATACCTGTTTTCCTATATTAATTAATTAAAATGTAAATTGCTCTAATGTGATTGGTCCAAATCAATACTAATTATTTTGCATACGAATATTAATAAATGTTACCAACAACAATGTTTATTTTACATGCTGCGTATTTGTATTTAAATGCAATAATTTAAAAGTATGTAGGTAGTATGAGTAATAAGATATGATACTTGCATATTCGCTATAAATGATTGAGATGACTACTTTTTTTTTTTTTAATTAGTTAAAAAATTAAATCAAACGAAAAATGTAACTTATTCATCATGAATACCTTGAAACATCTGCTGTTGAAGTGTCAAAGACATGATAACTGTTGAAAAAAATATTTTAAAAAATACATAGTTCAAAGAAATAAAAGTTTATCATTACAAAATATTTGGGACAATAGCCTAGAAAAGACAAACAATGTTTTCCTTTTTATTTTAAATGCTTGCAAAATGTAATTGAGTTTTTTCATTCAAATAAACTAAATAAAAGTTTGGATTTATTGTAATTGCTGCTACAACTTTTGTGACCGTAGATAGTATTGTCATTATTATCAATATCAATATTTATGATTTGTAAAAATGTATTTTTTTTTTGTTTGTTTGTTTATATCTTGTATATATCTTGTAAAAAAAAATTTTTGTTCGTATTAATTATTATAATACGTAGAAAGGCTCTTTTGTTATTATTAATTATATAACATGTAAAAATATTCTTCTGTTTGTAATCATTGTTTATTTATTATTATGTATCTATTTACTTTCATTTTTTTTTAAATATTAAAATGTTAATATTATTGGCTAACTCAATTGCAATAAAGTTTATACTTCAAAGGAATTAATATTTTCCTAAAAAATATATATATATATATATATATATATATATATATATATATATATATATATATATATATATATATAGTTATATCCTGGCTATAAATTATAATTTTAAAAAATTAAACATTAGCAGAATAGGATAATTAAAATTCCGTCAAAACATAAAATGTAAATTCACGTCACAGCTACGCTAAGAGTCGTCCAACTTCAGCAAAACCTTTGAAATCGATAAGGGTTTAAGTTGCGTAGGACATCCGATTAGTGTTTAGTAAAGTCAGCAAAGTGGCTATTAAATATTGCAAATGTTTACATAATAAAACTCCTTGTGGCTTTACTAAAAATTTTGCAGACCCTTTACAGACTAGCTACTAGACCTCAGCTCGTGAAGCGAGATAGATTCGAATAGTTTATCAACTAACTTTTAAACAGTTTATTGATGACGAAACCAGTGTTGTGTTTTATTGCTACCGAATGATAATCATAAGGGCTCAGATAAAAAATCATAATTAAAATAAAATTTGACCTCACACCTTCATTTATCCCACCTGATATAGAGCTGATGAAAAAGATGAGCCCAAACACAATCATTTATGATATATTATATGATAGGAAGATTAATGAAATTAGGATAAAAAACTAAAAAAACTTTTGGATGAAATAAATATTTTTTGGATAAAATAAATATTTTTGGGAAAAATAAATATTTTTTCAGGAGTTAATATTGCTATCATTATCCAAACAACCATTCATATATAACTCACCCTAACTCTCGGAAGTTTACCCTAAGATTCAACGCTTACTTTATTTGTGATTCCGCTATTCTTAAACCCAATCGCTTTACAATGATTCTGCAATTTCACACTGTGTAAGCTTCTAAAATCTCAAGTTTGCTTATTTTTATAGGCCAAACATATACGCAATAATTTATTTTCGAAATCTGTAAAGCGTTATTCATTCTTTAACGTAAGCGGCTACCTTTCGCAAGAGAAGAAAACGATAGGTAGAATAATAACAATCACGTAATTTCTAATTTCATATTATGTGTCAGGACACTAGGTACGAACTAAGTAGTTTAGTGACAGAAAGAACAACAGTTTCTAGTCTTCAATCTTGCTCTTACTTCTTCTCGAATTTATTTTTCCTACATAATAAAACTTCTCTACCTGTTAAAACTTACAAGAGGAGGACACACTCAGTCTCTCACGGATCTTGTTGGCAATTTTTTTGTAGGTTCCTGGTCAAAAAATATTAGACACCTATTTTTCCGTTCCGACCAATGGGCCCTAGAAGCCGAGAAAAAAAAATAAATTAGCATTAAATTAATTTATTTTATATCTCGAGTTTGAAAAACGATATCGAAATGATTCTTGCACCAAGATGTTTAGTTTTGATTGCGAATTTAAGAAAAAATACAGCCACTCCATAAATTTTGGTTTAGGTTAATTAAATTCTAAAAAAATTATTAGGTTTTCAAGCAAACTACCTCTATAGATTTTTTCACACAAAAATTGAGGTCAGATTCTAATTTAGCATCCTAAAAAACATTGAAAAACGCTTATTCAACAAAATCGAAAAATATCATTTTTTCATGCTCTTCGAGGAAAATGAAATGTTTAAACCGATTAATGGTTACATACCTTTAAATCAACATTACTTTGTCACACGATTCACTAGTTGGTATCGCTGGAAAGGGGAGAGCCTCAGCTTTCTTTTGATGTATATAAATGTAAAATTCGATGAACATAAACCTATTAAAAAAATTGGGAAATCCGAAAAACATTTTGATTTTTAGCTTGAGTTTAAAACCCAATAGGATGATAAAACCAAAGACATTTCAAGCGTATTACCACCCTTGATTTTGTGTAAAAAAATAAAGTTGACAAGTTAAACCTTCTAAACGTAATTCATGTTTTTGTCAATTTAAACAAAAGTTGCCTACCAAATAAATGGTCAGGCAAATTTTGAAGCTTACGAATTTTTATTTTTCTAGTTGGATGAAATTTCGTATTTTAGAGTTCTTTGGAATGCTGAATTCGAATCCGATGTCGGTTCTTTGGAGAAAAATATATTGATGCACTTTATAAAAATTTTAGCTTTTACACTGTAAAATGTGAAAGAAAATTTTTTTAGCCCTAGCATTCCATTTCAGCACCCTCAAAACTTAGGAAACGTATGTACATATAGATATCAAGAAAATATATATATATATATACATTTTTTTCTCTTTTATTTTCACTTTCTTTACCGTTTGAAGCAACTCGGGTTTTCCCAGACCGGGAGGGCGAAGAGCGGGGAATTAATGACTAAGAATTTATTCCATCTAAGCTGGATGAGAGACCTGCTAAATGTTTTTCTTTTTTGCCGTAAACGGGGGCTACTTTAGACAAACGCCCTTTTAAAACGAAAATCCTCCTAGCACGCTCACATTGCAAGCTAGCATCCTCTGGTTTGGTCTATGCATCCAAGAATTAAACACAGAGTGTGCTGCGATCGCGATAAGAGCACATGGCCTTTCTTGGCCGATGTAAGCCTTTTTATGGTATCAGTGTTAACAGGTGTTTTTATAAACGTGCCCAAAGCTCATCTGATCTAGCATATGTGGCAGCAGGATTGTTTCATATAAGTAATACATTCAACACCAATCTATTCAGAAACATTTTCCTTTTTTATTTCATGTCACTAACACATCCCTTTAATTGTATATCGTTTATTAGAACAAGGCAACTTGACACCTTTCAGAAGAGTTGCTTTAAACATTGTATTATCGTCTGAAAATGAACATTTACATATTACTATTAATAATTACAATTTTAACTAAAACTAATTTAGATTTATGCCTATATTATATACTTAAAATTGATTTTGATTGGATGAGAAACAAAAACGATTATAGCTAACAATTTTAAGTCGATAATATATTTTCATTTATTTTGTGAGTTTAGATTATAATTTCCTGTTTCAAGAATACACACATTTTCTGAGGGTATTGATTTCTAAAAATATGTTTTGGTTTGGCTTTGAACAAATTGTTGAATTGTGGCAAGTCCCAATTCTTTAAGCATAGATGTTATGTTTGTAAAGCGAAGGTAGTGATTTATAATCCTCATACAAAAATTTTGGATTATTTCCAGTTTCCTCTAATTCCTTATGCAAGTTTAACTACAAAGGATGAGGTGATCATTGTTTGGATGATTTGTACACAATTAGTTTATTTTTTGGGGCTTAACTTAGATTTTTTTTTTTTAATACAATGAAACATTTTATATACATTTTTTTTTAATTTCAGTCAGACCCAGGTAGTCATCTGTTTTTGACCAAGCAAGTTAAGGCAACTTGTTTTTCTCTATGAGGCCTACTTTTTGTAAAAATCATAGCTTCTGATTTATCTGTATTAGGTTTGATGTTCAACTTCCATCTATAGCAATATTTATTAACTTTTTTAAAGTGGTTAACTAAATTTAACATACAGCAGAAATCGAATAAAAAAAAATCTGGGCATGTTTTACACCCACTAATTATTTTATGAAGAATTTGGCCTTAACAGCTCCTGATGGAAATGAACATCCAGATTATTGTTATAAGGGTAAAACAATTATAGTTGGAAGATATTTCTTCCGGTATTTGAGTCTAAATATAAAAATTTCAATTGCTTTCATTTAATTTCTTAATTAAACTATTATTTAGTATTAACCCTTACAATCCAAAATCCTCAGTGCTTCTTACTACTTTGACACAAATAAACTTATCCACAAAAATCTTAGTGTATCTTAGGTTTCTGGCTTAGCTCAAACCAGATACCTATTTCATAGTAAACTCCATAACCATTCAAAGCCTCTAGTATCTCAACTCGTTCCCCACTCTATTCCAGATAACCCCCAAGACGTCTAAAAGAGTCTCGGGACCTTCTATTGGATCTAAGAACTTATTTAAGTGCTACCAATGGGTAGTTACTTTACAAGCAATTGACATATTACTACAAGCAGTAATCTCATTTCCTAAATGTATTTTTATTTTATATAAAGTTGTAAATATCAATAAATAGGTAACTGAAAAAAAAAAAAAAAAATTTATATTTATTATCATTATTTCATTTTATTTGTTGAAATTTACAATTTTATGAAACATATACGAGTATTATGACATGTATAATATTTTATACAGCACTATATTATCCATTTTCATTCAATTAAAATAATATAATTACAATTACAACTAGGTTACAGATGCATTTTAGATGTTGATTTTTTTCATATTTGCTTTTTTGTTTCGAACATTTCATTACATCGCTTTCATAGCTGTCATCGTCCATCAGAAACATTTGACATCAAAGGCCCAGAACATCGGTGTTTTGTAAACCTTCTGCTGTAATCAATATTCTTGTAACGTTTGTAGTACCAAAATAGATACGTGCTTTTGCATTGTTTTCAAATAATCTTTAAAGATAAAACTATTGTAGCAATCATACAGAATAATTTTAAGGTTTCTACAGAAAGAATTGTCATATAACAATAATGTTATAGTTAGATATTTATTTATAACCACTGGTAACACGATAGTGCTAAACAACGACTTAATATTTTACATTCCGAAACTTTAGACATATAGACTTTACGAATGTAAATTATTAGAAAAACATCTATTTAATCTGATTATAAGCATATTGAAACATGGAACATGGCCAGAGGCAGGTTAAAATTTGTTTTCTAAATTTAATACATACTTACATTTATACAAATGATTGACTAGTGATGAGCAGCTCAGGTAATTTCTTGTAGGATTTATTCTGTTAATTTCTTTTTTTCTATTCATTTTGATATTTCAATTTTTACATTATATGTTATTTTAAAAATAGATTTAGCTAGATTTTGTTTTCTTGTTATCATTCATGTAGTATACCTTTAAGGTATGGGGCATGTCAATCAATAAATAAACGGTCATATGAGGATACCATGTAAGGAAAAATAAAAAAAACAAAAAGGAAATAAAACACTTCAATCATTACTAAGGAAAAAACACTTCCATCATTAATATCATTTAAAGTTTTTATAATTCCCTCTTTTTCTTTTTTGTTCTATAAATATACGTATAAATTGGATAATTTTTATTGTTAACAATAATCTTTTCTTTTTTTAGGTAAGTGTTCTTAATCATCTTCCTTTCCTTTGTTGAATGCATATCTTTTTATTTAATATTCAGAGCATTTTCTTGGAAAAAGTAACATATTTCCTTTGAAAGAATGAATAAATTAACTTAAATTTAATATGTTATTGAAGTAGCCTATAAGTACAGTTTTTTTTTTTTTTTTTTTTTTTTTTTTTTTTTTTTTTTTTTTTTTTTTTTCTTCTTCTTCTTCAACACAAAAACTACCGACGTACTTTTTTACTACCACAATTTCTCGTTAAAAGACAACAATAAGAGAGGGGCACTTTTTATATAGTTCTTAGTAAAATTAGTTAAGAAGAAGAAAAAAAAAATGAATGTTGTTACAAAGAACTTCTGTCTAAAATTCCGAAAAGGGTCATGTGACTCGTCATGGTAGTTTTAGTGTTGAAGTAAATCTAAACCATATTTCACCAGAGCAATTAATAATTATAAAAAAATACTATAAAGTGGATGAAACTCTGATTTAATTTTAAAGTAAATGAAATTACATAGAAATATAAATCATCAGAAATATACTAAGAAAATAGCAATCATTATTGTTAGTTAATTATTAATAACTATTCATATATAAAAATCTTGAATTACCACAAAGAGGAAAGTTTAATACTTCTATTAAATAGAATGTCGTTAGTTCTTTATTTAAAAATATTATTTTTACATTGTTGGATTCTTCTTTGGCAGGAGCTATATTAATTAATCAACAGTTTATTGAGGGCAATTTTAAATGTGAAAAGCAGACCTTTGTTGTCAGGCGCGGAAAGCTGCTTTTTACTAGGAGCTCATTTAATACTCGATTCTGACCTCTTCTCTCATTTTAACACCTCAATATTTTGTCTTAAACTTATTTTTTTTTTTTTTGATGATATAAAATGTCGACATCAAACCGTATCTGACCTCATATAAATTCTATAAGTAATTTATTTATTTAGGATGTACTGTACTGAATAAATAGAATTATTTATGCAACAATTTATGGATTTCCAACCGTTTCAATCATGTTCTCCATATTTCCTTATGTTTAAGCGAAAGTAACAGCATACATTATCAAATTACCTATTAAATAATATATAAAATATCATTAATTGCACAGGCAAACAAATTAAAAAAAAAAAAAAACTATTTTATTTTCAATAAGTTATATTTATAATTTTTTATAAGCTGAATCGAAATCTAGCCATATTTTTTTTGTACCACCCTTAGTTTTTGGAGCAGTTTACTAAATCACCTTGTTAAAAAAAAACCTAGAAAATTGTTGATCTCTTTTCCTACATACGAAAATTTCGGTTCCATTTGCCAATAAATCCTTTTCCTTTAGTCTTGATTCAAGCAATTCAGCCTTTTCTTTTGTTAAACCATGATCTCTAACCAAATCTGTAAGCTCCGTCTGAGTAAACAATTTTAGCTCAACATTTTCCGTAATGCAGTGGAATTCTCCATCATCATTTGTTTCATCTATCTCTGTTTGTAGATGGTGGGTAGACGAGAGGCAACACGGGCCCGGAGCAAATATATTTTCCCCGGCCTCCTAGCACATCCCCCCTCCCAACATCATCCAAAAAATACAATTTATTCTTTTACCAAACCAAACTTTTAATAAGCTACAATATTTGATTAATTTCCTAATACGATAAATCGCCATAGAATTTTATATAAAAGTATATAAAGTAACACCTGTGAGTGGTCACGTTAGCACTCGTGCCCTCCCCCTGTCAGCGGCCCTGTGTACATCACAAAATACTTCCATTGGAATAGAATTTAGAAGTGCCTCGGGGACTGGCAACCCTACACCGTTTCCTACTAAGCTTAAATTTAGAGTTATAGCCAGTAATATCATTATTACAAAAGTAGAAATCACCAGAATGATTTTATGGCACTCTTCATATCATGGGGACAACGAATCTAAAGGCATTTTTCCAAGACCCTCTACAAATACATGCATACCTTATAAGGCGCCCAAGAGTTTTCTTGATCACCAAGTTTAGTTCTAAAGTATGTACAGGAAACATCAAAGTGAGGTTAAGTTGTCAGTAAACAAAACATCAGTTAACAGAAAAACATAGTCAATTTTTAAGCAGTGCAACCTCATATACACCCATTACAGCGACTAATTTTTTAATATATAAACAATATAAAAGTGGTTAAATTCTGTAAGAATTTAATTTCTTAAATTTAACTATATAGTGTATAGAAATGTTGGGTTATACAGCTTTTTACTATCATATTTGTATTCAACACCCTAAACCTTATAAAATTAAGGTACTTTCAGTAGAAAAGATTTTTCATCTCTGGCCTATTTAATTCCAATAGTGAAATTCAAAGAAATAATCTTAAGTACATATAGAAAATGAGGTATGGATTCTGGGGTCTGGGAACTCTCTTGTAGCTAACCCAGCCTCATTGAAGTGGGTACCCTTAACTACGAAAAAAGCGGAAGGTTGAGAATGATTCAGGCCAAATGGCCAAGGAGATGCTTCTATAACTGCATCTCAAGAAACTGAAAAGATATATTAAATAGAATCTTACTAAGTTTTGAGCCCAAGACCCTTCATGGACTGTTAAAGATAAAGGTTTGAATTTATGATGTAAAGTAAAATTTATTTAATGAAACTACAAAAATGGTCTATCAAATATATGAAGATGTTAATTTTAAATTTATAGCAAATACCACACCTAAAAGACAAGAAACTACTTCTCGTTTCCTACTGTTCCAACAGTTACTAAACAAGCGTTCAAAGCTCCCAATATATCACAAAAGATTCATTCACTAATGATTTTATCTATGTACCAAACTTAAAAGACTCCGAATACTCCAACATTTACCAGACAAGCGTTCAAAGCTCCCAACAAATCACAAATAACCTGTTTAAATGACAGTAAACCTTCCAATTCTTCTCTTATCCAATCCTTACAATCCAAAATCCTGGGTAAAATCCTCAATACTCCGTATTCTGTCGCAAACAATCTTTTCGTTTAAGATCTTAATGTTCCATATGTTCCTGATTTGGCCCAAACCAGATATCTATCCATTTATTGCAAACACCATACCCACTCGAATCCAACTGTCTCCCAACTTGTCTCACACTCAAGTCCCTCCGAGGGCTCTGAAAAGAAGATGGCTAAAACACCTTCTAATGTAGAAGTTTTATTGAAGTGCTACTAATCAGTAGTTCTTTACATGCTATTGCAATATCAATTTAATCATTTCCCGCAAATGTACTTGTTAATAATAAAACGTATACTGTTGTTAATATCAATAAATAGTTACAAATAAATAAAAACAATTTTAGCCGAAATATTTTAAAATTTTAAAGTATCCACAATATAGGTGGCAATTTTAAGTTTCCTTGATAGAATGCAGTTAGATTTTACACCGGCAAGTTAAAATTTTAAGATTTACTGATATGAGACATTTATCTGACCATGAATTACTCTAGTTCTTTGAAGAAAAACAAATTTATAAGATCCCATATTCTGCATTATTTATACAATCGATAGTAGTATTCAACTGCTTAAGTAATTTTTGCCTTTTAAAAAATAATAAAAACTACTTCTATCTTGCCTTCTTGATGCCTTCTATTTCTATCTTTTCGTAGAGAACACTCTGTTCTCTGTTTGAACGGATCCTCCAAATTCCTTTCCGAAACACTGGACCTCTTACTAAATCGTTCTTTACACCTTTCTCCCCCCTCCCACCCCAACCAAAGGGCTCTTTCCGTTTCCTTGGTAAGGGTCCACGTTCCACAGGCGTTTGTCACAATAGGTCTGATTCACAGCCTTATAAATAATTCAATTTTAGCATTTCTAGACAGATTCCGAAATTTTAAGCATTTGCGGCAAAAACATGCATCTGAACCAAGCTGCCAGTCAAGTTATGATTTCAGCCATTATTTCATTTTTGTTGGTCACAGTTGCATATTACGAGTATTTAAGAATTTTAAATTCATGCAAAAAAACCAATGAGTTCTAAACAATTTATAAATTATCACTTATAAAACAGAAATGATATTATTAAGAAAGTGTAGAATAGATGTAATAAACAATAAAAAAAAAAAAAAAAAAAAAAAATAGACTCATTTTTAAAGTATAATATTTTGTGAAATTAAATAAATACAGGGTGTCCAAAAAGAGTATCTGGTATTTGTTACTTTGACAAAAACTACTTAAAATAAAAAAAAAATAAAAATTATTTATTGGTTATTATTACAATACGAAGTGGAAAATTATTTGGAAAAAATGATGTTATCTAAATGGTGACTGTTATGCTGCTGGCACTCTTCTAATCGGGTACGAAGATTGGCGATCACATGCTGACACATAGCTCTGGATATTGCTGCCATTTCTGACCTCATGTTTTGCTTCAATTGCGTCAGGTTCGCCGGATTATTCTCATAGACCTTATTTTTAAGGTATCCCCATGCAAAATAGTCAAGTGGACTAAGGTCGGAGCTTCTGGGAGGCCAGTTTATGTTACCCCTACGCGAAATGACCTTATTAGAGAATAATTCGATAACAGCTTCCATTGCTTGATGTGACCCCATCTTGTTGAAACCACGTTCTTGAGTTAAAACCTCGAAATTCCTGTAACTCTGGACCCAAAAAGTTTCGCAGAATATCGAAATAACGGTCACTATTCACATTGAGTGGCCGGCCTCGTCGATATTCATGAAAATAAGTAGTGATTTTGCCTCTAGCAGACATAGTGGCCCAAATAACAACTTTTTGGCTGTGCAGCGGTTGCTCATGCTTTCCTCTTGGATTTTCCTCTGCCCAGTACCGACAATTCTGTTTATTGACATGACCATTCAGATAAAAGTTTGCTTCATTACTGATGATTATGTTGTCAAAATTGTTTAAGTTGTTTTTGTTATATCGAAGTAACAAATACCGATTACACTTTTTGGACACCCAAAAACTCAAGAACGTGGATTCAACAAGATGGGGTAACTTGCCATACATCAAATCAAGCAATGGAAGCTGTTATCGAATTATTCTCTAATAAGATCATTTCGCGTAGGGGTAAAAAAAAACTGGCCTTCTAGAAGCCCCAACCTTTTCGCGACTATTTTGCATGGAGATACCTTAAAAGTAAGGTCTATGAGAATAATCTGACGAGCCTGATGCAATTGAAGCAAAAAATGAGGTCAGAAATGGCAACAATATCCAGAGCTAAGTGTCAGTAAGTGATCGCCAATCTTCTATTAGAAGAGTGCCAGGAGCATTACGGTCACCATTTAGATAACATAATTTTTTCTAAATAATTTTCCACTTTGTATTGTAATAATAGCCAATAAACTTGTTTTTTTTTTTTTTTTTTAAGTAGTTTCTGTTTTATCGAAGTAACAAATACCCGATACTCTTTTTGGACACCCTGTAGAATAAAAACAACTTGAACATGTGAATGGCATATAAAGTAAAGAGATCAAAGAGATATGTATCTATCCCTTTTCTAGATAAATCAAATAGGCTTTTTTATATGTACTGGTCAAAATATAACCAACGGTTAGCATAGTGCCCGTAGATATAGTCCAAGCAACGAAGACCAAAAAAGGCCGACTAGGGGACTTAATTCATGTAGAAGCCAATTTTGGCACAGTTGTAGGGAAAGGTGTCCTTAACAACATACTAAAAGTACTGGGGGGTGGGGGTGGAGCTAACGGAGGGGGGGCGCTCCAAAGCTCATTTTTTTTTTCAGTTTTTCGTTAATAACTGGAAGACTCTTGCCCCTAGCGAAAATGTGTTTATGTACTAAATTAATAATTATAAAATTCTTTACAAAAAAGGTGCTATACACTTTTTTGCTAACAGCAATGCTTAAGGAGATATGGAGCGAGAAAAATGAAAATTAAAAGAAAAAAACCCTTTTTTATGTTAAAAATGGAATGTTTATGGTTTATATAATTAATCTTTTAGCGCCCTTGGTTCCAAATATCAAAAACAGCTTACATATGTATGTATGTATGTATGTATGTATGTATGTATTTATATATATATATATATATATATATATATATATATATATATATATATATATATATATATATATATATATATATATATATATATATATATATATATATATATATATATATATATATATATATATATATATATATATATATATATATATATATATATATATATATATATATATATATATATATATATACTTTTAAGGCTTTTATAGACCTTGGAGATCCTTAGTTAATTAAATACATAATAAATAGTTAAAATAAAGAACATTAAACTAAGTGATACTTATCGAGCCCAGGAAGTATCAGAGCTGTTTGATTAAATAACTTGGATACCGTTACTTTTAGCACATTTTGTCTTCTATACATTATTAAAGATAAGAAATTTTGCAACAAATTTGCATCTATTTATTTTTTTGCTAAGATCAATAGTTATAGAACTGTGGAGGACGAAAAAATTGGCTAACTTGTGGTAAGTTGCACTTTTCCGCGAAAACACGTTTGTCGGCACTTTTTTGACTATAACTCCAAAATTATTTGTTCGATTTGAATTTTTTTTTTTTTTTTTTTTTATCTGAACGCTGATTACATTTTCTTTCTGAATCCACAAATGTGAAATTTTGATCAAGTCTCGTAAAACACCCATGCCAACACGTTGAGAAACCCATACTATTGTGCAATTCTTTTATTTTTGGTTCATTTCTCACTACAACTCCAAAAATATTGGTCCGATCCCAAATTTACTTTTTTCATCTCAAAGATGGTTAAATTTCCTATTAGATTCTATAGACTTAAGTTTAATAAAGTTCCGTGAAATATCCATTCTACCTCGTTAAATTCCGTGTACTGTTGTGAAATCCTTATTTTTTCGGAACATTTCTCGTTATAACTCTAAAAATATTTATTCGATCCTGAATTTCGTTTTTAAATCTTAAAGCTGTTAAATTTGCAATTAGATCCTATATATCAAATTTTGATTTAAGTCCGTGAAACACCCACGCCAGCCCACTCAACATTTCAAAAATGTCAGGTTTTGCCAAAACATACACATTTAGTGTGCTAGCATGGGTATTACATGGAATATAATTAAAAGTCATGGATAGGACCTGATTGATAATTTAATTAGCTTTAAAATGAAATAAAGCAATTTGGAATCGGACATATTTTTTAGGAGTTATAGAGAAAATATGCCAAAAAAAACAAGAAATTTTTAACAACTCGCAGTTGTTAGCGTGCTGGCAAGGGTATTACATGGCATTTTATCAAAATTTGATATATAGGACCTAATAGAAAATTTAACCAGCTATGAGATGGAAAAAAGAAATTTGGAATCGAACAAATATTTTTAGAGTTATAACGAGAAATGTTCCGAAAAAATAAGGATTTTACAAAAGTACGCGGTATTCAGCGAGGTGGAATAGATATTTCATGGAACTTAATTAAAATGAAATATATAGTATCTGATGATAAATTTAACCAGCTTTAAGATGAAAAAAAGAAATTCGAGATTAGACAAACAGTTTCGGAGTTATAGACAAAAGAGTACCGACAAACGCGTTTTTGAGGAAAAGTGCGACTTACCGCAAGTTAGCCAATTTTTTCTTCCTTCACAGTTCTAAAACTATCGATCTGACAAAAAAAAACGAATAGAACCAAATTTATTGCAAATTTGCTTAGCTTTAATAATGTATATAACACAAAATTTGCTGAAAGTAACGGTTTCCGAGTTACTGGATCAAAGTGCTAAATACATACAATTTTCAACACTTTCCCCCCTCCCCTGCCCAAACCTGAAGATGTTTCAAAGAAATCTTTTAACCGCATTTACAGCTAAGGTTGATGAACAATATGCAATAGTCAGATCTTTTTATTTTTGGTTCGATATCAAGGTTCGAATGCTAATTTCCCTGTACTATAATAAGCATATTTGGCTTAACAACAATAATTTTATTTTTAGCAATAAGCTTTCAAATTATAATAATAAACTATTGATTTTTAGCAATAAACATTGCAATTTCAACAACATATATATAAATTTTAACAATAAAAACGTGTTTTTTTTTACATTTTCCATATTTCCCCCACTATATCTTCTGAGGCATTGATCCTAGAACCAAAATGTATAGAACCTTTTTTGTAAACAATTTTATGTTAATTAATTTAGTATATAAACACATTTTCGCTAGAGGCAATAATTTTCGAGTTATTAACGAAAAACTGAAAAAAAACCGACCTTTAGAGCCCCCCCCCCCCACCCTTAGCTTCACCCCTCCCCCCCCAGTACTTTTAGTATGTTGTTAAGGACACCACCCCCTACAACTGTGCCAAAATTGGCTTCTACATGAATTAAGTCCTCTGAAAATCCTTCGTTGCTTGGACTAATAGGAACTTTTAGACAGAGGATATAAAATGTTTGGCATTAAAATTTTATCAAGCAATGGACTATGTTTTAGAGTACTTATCATATCATTTATCAATTTTACTTTGAAAGTAAAACATTAAAAAATAGACGGAAGGGTAACACAGCGTCTATACCGCGTAAGAGACATGCAACTGATTCTGGACCAATTTTCCCATATATATCTACATTTTTTTTTTTAATGCATTTATTTATTTTTTTACACGTTTGAATACTATATGAAAGAAACTGAAAAAAAAAAAAAATCAAATTTAAACATCTCTCTCAACATTGGTTCTCGTCCTGAAAATGATTGTTCGAAAAGTTGGCGAACCGGCTGGCTTGGAGCTTCAGGGTTCCAAATTTGTATTTTAATGCAGCTCAATTATTCTATTAATTACTCGGTTGGGGCCAGTGTTCGGAGATATTTTTGCATTTTGTATTTTTCTCCAGTTCCTGGAATCGGATCTTCTAAAAGAAATAATAAAAATTGTTGAAAACATGAAAAAAAAAAAAATCAATGGCTTCACATCCGACTATTGTATGAATATTTATAGAGGTAAACTAAACAAGTTATGATATGCATATATATACGAATACCACCTTCCAGAGGCACACCCAGCCTAAAAAAAAAAAGAAAATTGGGTTACTTTTTTAGCTAATGGAGGAAAAACCTGGCGGTTGAGTGTGAAATCTGCCCATATCTCCTTTCACAACCGTTGGCTCCGTGACAGTACATCCTTACTATTTTTTTTTTACATATATATGAGCCTCTAACCAATCATAATCAGAATTCCACGGGCAAACCATCATATCAAGCCATCAAGCCATGGAATTCTTTGCGTGTTCATTGTTTTGTGTGCCCAAAAGGACGGTAATCATTATGAGTAGGTAAAATCATAGTTTTATTGAGAGACCTCGTATAAATATGAATGTATGGAGATTTCGTTATGCAATAATATTTGGGCGCTGCTTGCAGAATAACTACCCAATATTATTCTACACCATCTATACTGGAGTTAAATAAACATGTAAAGGGTAATAAGTGCCTGCCCTTTTGGCAACCATTTCGCTTCTGTATTTCACCCTTTGTATATTTAAGTTATCCGGTACGGTTCATATATTTGTGTTCGTGTGTATTACTAGTTTTGAATTCGCTAAATATTTCTGACAGTTGGAATCACGATTTGATTAGTGTAATCCATAAAATTTTATTCGAGCAATGTTTGAAGTACTGGAAAATAAAGTAAAAAATAAAACTAAATAATTGGATTAGGTTATTTTGAAATGGTTAAATTTTTTAGACTCTGTCGTTATTTTATAACATGAGAAATCAACCTTTGCAAATAAGATACTCTATCAAATTGTCAGGAATGAACCATTAGTCCTCTCAGATATCTCATGATAATCTAGATCAGAAATTGCCAACATTGCCAGCAATGTTATTTAAACAATTTAGTTTTCCAAAATTTATGCTGCAAGATTCTTTGAACAGTCAAAACTTTTTATTTTCAGATTTTTCCATTTCATTGATGATTAGTAAATATTTATCTAAATGTTTAAAACAAATAAATATCTATTTGTTTAAGTAATATGCAGCATATGTTTCAAACATCCTCCGTTACCTCTCTTGATAAATTGTTTGGTTAATTAAAAAAAAAATCATCTATTGGATTATTTTGGTAATTACCTCGACTGATTCTTGGTTTAATAATGCAATATTTTCAAAAATAATAATTTTTAATAAGAGTAAAAAAAAAGAAAGAAAGAAAAACAAAGAAATGAATTTCCTTAATTTTCACCAAGTTTCATCTGTATTATAATTAATTTCCAAAATAAAAAAAATAAGAGGTTAGAAAAATTCTCGTATCCTCATTATAATGACATTTAATTTCAAGAAGTAAGAACTGTAACCTCTTCTTAAAAATAACTTGTTAGAATCACTGCAATAACTAACTACAGAAGTTGTTAATTTTTTTTCAACCTCAATTCAAAAACATTTATTTCGATAAGTATTAGAAGAATATAATGTTTTGAGCAATACAAGTAAACTTAAGGTAATTAAGAAGGATGTAAAACCATGGAACAGTTTCCGCCCGTACTAAACGCAGGGAAGAAGTAATCCTAAAACGATTAATAATTGGCCATAAAAGAACTACATCCAAAAGTCTTGTTCCTATACGATCCGACTCTTTCTCTATTACACTTCTCGTATTTTAAATGCCTCCCTCAATCCTTCTTAACAAATCTTCCTAGATCTTCCTCGGGTTCTATTTTCTTCTTCGGCAGCTTCTTAGGTTATATAAGTCACCCGATTTTCCGATGTCCGTATTACCTCAGGAGTTTTTCTTATATTATTTGTATAAATAAAGTTAAAAAAATAATATGTGTGTGTGTTTAATAGGATGCTCGAGGTCCAGTCAATTAAGTAGCACCTATATAGCGCTACAGTGAACAAAACAAGTTACAATGCAATTATATGAGTTTACAGGTTATTTAAAGAATAAAATTAACAACAATATAAAGATATACCTAAAATAAGTCAGAATATGTAACTGTGTATAATTAAAAAATATGAAGGGGTATGAATCTACTTAAAATGTTACTGGTGATATTCCTACTTAAACCACATTGATGTATGGAGACTAAAGTGACAAACTATAACTGCAGTGTATAAACATCAAGGATAGAACTGTAAAATGGGAAATAGCTGAGGGTTTAGGAGTGGTAGAGGATTACGTGGTTTTTTCTAGACCTATTTTGTTTATGGCGCGATTTTTATATTTGTATATGGTCGTTATTATTTTTTATAATATTTCGTTTAAAATTAGTGTGTGTTTAAAATTAAAATTAGTCTTCATCTTTCTAATAGTGTAGAATCTATCACTGTATACTTCATTTATATACATGTATGCATATATTGTGGAATAGTGAATGTTGTATCAAAACATCCAGCTCGATGATTTTATAAATGTTTATTGAATATCTTGTGACATTTTTGTTCTCTGCTATGTTTCTATCCTCAAATCCACAACGCACGAAACAAAATATTAAATAAGTGTCCGCCATACCATAAGGATAAAGAAGATCTGAGAGGATCAAGCTGGGAGTCCCTAGCTAAAAGAAATAACAGCCTTTGAGGAAGGGAAAAGTGTTTTTGGTTTAAATAAATCTGTCTGAATGGGTTATTGTTAAAGCGGTCCCGGTTGAGCGAATTCCTCCCGCATTATTGGAAAAGCTAAGCCACAGATCGCACTTATTGGCTTGTCTCCGGTTTACAACAGTGATTCCTATAGCCAACAGTAAGTTGAATAATTTATGAGGGTGAATCCTTATTAAAATTATTTTAATTAAGCTCTTACTACCATAGTTTTTATTTTTAGATCATATCCTAGTTATATCAACTTTGGCCACTATCTCTCCGAAAATCAGATTAATGTTTTAGATTTATATAAAGCATCTTCAACTAGATATTTCGTTTTATTTATTTATATACTATACGTTTTGCTATTTACAACCATATGATATATGTGTTACTGTACGTTCTTCTTCTTCATGGCAGACATTTCACTTTACATAACTTTCTTATGTTATTCTGCTAATTGCCAATTATTATTTTTTGCATGTTTGGATGAGTTAAGAAAAAAAAAAAAAAAAAAAAAAAAAAAAAAGGTAAATTTGTGAAAATATGATTACAATAAACTTCTTGTTTGTAGGATTTCAATAAAAAATTCATTAGAAGATCCCAATGCCATCTTATTTTCCCTAATTTTCCTAATCTATTTTCCAGAACCCTGTCTGAAATTCCATCGGGGCACGCTCTTATTTATTTGGAGACCAGATAAAGATATAAACTACCAGTTTAACTACACTTGTCGTTCCTGACAACGACATAAACCAGACGATGTCTCTAAGATTCTCCAATTACTTACGAAAGGAATTTATTTCCAAACTCCTTCGAAAAATCCTAAATGCTCCTTACTTTGTTACTAATAAACTTATCCGTAAAGATCTAAATGTTCCATGTGTTACTGAGTCAGCCCGAACCTATCCTTTCATAATAAGCTTCATTACCACTCAAAACGACTAATTTCTTATCTTGTTTCCCTCAACATTCCCGATAATTGAAAATTTGATTTGTTCATTATTATTGTAACCATGTAAATTGTAAATACTTTTTTAAAATTCAATTTTTTTTTTTTTTTTTTTTTTTTTGACTTTATATATTTATTCACACCTGTCAAATAATATTTGACAACCAGTGAATTTGCGGTACGAATTTAAAAGGCTTGAAAGGCATGAGAGGGAGCAGAACCCAGCGGCACCTCCAGTCTTTATTTTATTTTATTATTTTAGTCAAGGAGGTCTCTCATCCAGCTCCTTTTTAGTCTTCTCTGTGTGTTGTCGGGAATATATGTTGTGGCCATGTTGTTTATTTGTGTATTAGGATGTCCATGTAATTTTTCGTGGAATCGTTTGTAGTAGGTTTGTATTTGTTCTTTAACTGTTGCTATGCGTAGGTCAGTATGTAAAGTTATGTTGCTTACGTACCATGGGGCTTTTGTAATTGTCCTGAATGTTTTTGCCTGGAAGATTTGGAGTTTGTTGATATGTGTCTTTTTAGCTGTCCCGTATATCTGAGAAGCGTATGTCCAAATAGGTTTCAGTAAGTAAGTATAAGTGTTAATTTTTTGTTTAAGTTGTAGAGTTGAACGTTTGGAGAGGAGTGAATATAAAAGTCTTAGTCTTTGGTTAAGCGTTTTACTTTTTTTCTTTATATGTGGTCCCCATGTCATTCTTCGGTCAAATGTAAGACCAAGGTAGTGTACAGTGTCTGTTTGAGGAATCGGTGTGTTGTCAAGAAAAACTGGTGGGCATGTTTCAAGTCGAAGTGTAAATGTAATGTGTTGCGATTTGTCGTAATTTATTTGTACTTTCCAAGTATTTAGCCAGTCATATAATTTTGACAAGTGATGCTGTAGAGTCAGTGAAGCATGATTCGGATTTTTATCTCTTGTTAAAATTGCTGTGTCGTCTGCATATGTCGCTGTAAGAATGTCAGAGCTAATTGGAATGTCGTGTGTGTATATGATATAGAGTAATGGAGCAAGCACTGAGCCTTGTGGCTCTCCTGCTGACGCCAACTTAATAGAAGAAAGCTCTGAGCCTTGACGGACAGAGAAAGATCTATCAGAAAGAAAGGACTGTAGAATAAGATAGTAGGTCGGTGGGAGTATCGTCTTTAGTTTAAAGAAAAGCCCTTGGTGCCAAACTCTGTCAAAAGCTTGAGCAACATCCAGAAATACTCCAGTTGCATACAGTTTGTGCTCCAGTGCCGTGCATATGTAGTCGGTAACTCTGTGTAATTGATGTATAGTCGAATGTTGTGTTCTAAATCCAAATTGATGATCTGGTATTACGTTCAGTTTTGTTAGTATATCAGAGAGTCTTTTGTATAATAAATGTTCGAAAATTTTGGAACAGACAGGAAGTAAGCTAATAGGTCGGTATGATGAGGGGATATTTTTATCTTTGTTTGGTTTGTGAATCATTGTAATATGTGCGTGTTTCCACTGTAGAGGGAATTTAGTAGTCCTTAGTATTGCGTTGTAAATAGTAGTTAAGAACACTAGACCTTTCCTAGGCATTTGTTGGAGTACTCTAGCAGTGATCAGATCATTGCCAGGGGCTTTTCTTTTCGGTAACTTTTTTATTTGTTCGGCAACTTGAACTGGTGTGAAGGGAAGTGGAGGTAATGTCAGTTGAAGGGGTACATCTAAAGTGCTGTGTATATGTTTGTCATGTTCAATGTTATTGCAGTTCGTATGTGGTGTAAACACAGTTGAGAGATGTTTAGCAAAAAGTTCTGATCTTTCTCTATCGGTCACGGCCCAAGAGCCATCCTCCTTTCGGAGGGGTGCTTGGACTTCACGATGCCCGGTAAGATTTCTAGTACGCCTCCATAGGCTTCCATCATCAGATTTAAGGTTACTAATGTAATTATCGTAATTCGCTCTTTTAAATTTTAGTATCTGTCGCTTGAGTTCGTTATTAAGTCTATTAAAAGTTCGTTTGTCTGAGGGCAATCTGTCAGTCTGCCATATGTTCCGTGCTCTTCTCTTTGCTCTGATCAAATCCCTTATATATTGAGGGTAAATGGGTAGCTTTTCTGACTTTCTATGCGTGGGAACTGAAGAAGACCACGCAGCTTCTTGTATGTTCTGAGTGAAATATTCTACTGCATCATCCAGTTCATTTTCAGTCTTGATAGATAAAGGAATTGAGAGAGAGTCGTTCAAAAAGGTTCTAAATGCATCCCAATCAGTTTTGCCGTTAGTAAGAGTCGGCTTTTTTTTTTTTTGCTTCACAGGGTTCTTCAAATAGTAATAAATGCACAAGAGAATGATCAGAACAAAGATGTGAGCTTGTACTTATGCTGTAAGGTATAGTTCTAAGTCCTCTAGTAATGAAAAAGTCTAGTAAGTCTGGTGTTTTTTGTCTGGAAGTTGGCCAATAAGTAGGTGAGTCAGGTGATATTGTATCCAATGAAAGCTCATGGAGGGCACATTTTAGGTTTCTTTCTCGTGGAGTACTCAGTCGTGAACCCCAAGACTGATCCTTGGCGTTGTAGTCACCTCCTGCAATAAAGCATCTACCAAGACGTCTGAAGAAATCACTGAACATAGTGTGCGTCAGAGCATACCTCGGAGGACAATAAACCGCAGCAAACGTAATGCTGTGTTGTCGGGTTAATAGTATGATGGCTGTTGCTTGAATGTCTGGTGTTATGGGTAATTGTAATGGATTGTGTTTGAGAGCAGTTTTGATGAGGATGGCTGTACCTCCGTGAGGTGTATTGTCTGGGTGATCTGTTCTATATATTTTGTAACCTGGGATGTAAAATTTAGTTCGGGGTGTTAAATGTGTTTCTGTTATTAGTGCAATGTCAATCCGTTTGTCGTGCAAGTATATGTCGACTTCAGTCCTGTGTTGATTTAGTCCGTTTGCGTTCCATAGTATGACAGACATGGAGCCCACAGTCATTTGATTAAGGGTCATATGCACGACGGAAAGCTTCAGTTATCTCAGAAATCTTTTGTAGAAGACCAAAAAGGGGCTGGATTAAGTCATTTAGACCATTGACCAAGTTTAACAACTCATCTGACGGGTTTTCATTTGGAAGAACCGGTAGGATAATGCTCCTACTCATACCTGAACATCGCTGTTGTTGATGAGGCGCTGGTGCTGGTTGCTGCTGATGGACAGACGTAGGCATTTGTCGATGTTGCTGCCTCTGATATTCGTGTTCTGATCTTGAAGGAAGTGGGTAAGACTGAGAGATAGGCGGAAATTCGTGAAGAGCTGGGACTGCTTCAGCGTGAACTTTTGGTGGCCTTTGAAGCGTATCATTTCGGGAGTTCCGATTTCTTCTCAATTCTTTTAAGGTTTGGCATCCCCTATAATTGGCGGGATGTGACCCTCCGCAGTTGGCACAGGTAGCTGCAGTTTCTCTTGTTTTAGTGCAGGAGGTGCTTTCGTGATCTTGACCGCATCTAACACATTTGGGGAATGGTTGCAATAGGTTTTAGTATGGCCATATTGCTGGCATCTTATACATTGAGGGATCATTTTTTTTTTTCGTGGTTCTTCAATTTTTATGTGTGTGTAATACAGAAATTCAATGTCGAATATTTTTTCATTGAACGTTACTTTAGTTACGTCTACAAAGAACATAGGGAGAGGTGTTTTAAATCGTGAAACAACATTTACTATATTCGTTGCTTCGTATCCATGTTGGCCAAGTTCTTGCCTTATGACGTCTATGGGAGTCGCAAAGTGTAAATTTTTAATAACAACTCGAGGGGTTCCATCATCCGGGAGTTGATAAGTGTGAAAGTCCGCTCCACATCTTCTTAAGCTTGTCACTAGTTTTCTATATGTGTCTGGATTAGTCGGGTAAACGCTTACACGTTTCATTGAAGATTTGAGACCAAAGCTGTTGGGACCTACTTCGTTATGAAGGAATGAAATAAGGGCTGTGTAATCCTTCACATCATTTATATGGATAGGTGGGGGCTTAGCATTAACGGGTCTAGCATTATTGGTTGGCTGTGATTCTTCTGTTATGTTAATTAAAGGTTGGTAACTATTTTTGATAGGCGTGAAATCACTGACCTTTTTTGTTTTGCGAGGGTCTCTTTCGGTCGTAAGGTGCCGTTTTCGTCCGGAAACTAGCTCCCATGGATTTTCTTCATTTGAGGTCACTGTATCGGAACTGTCCATAGAATTAGGCATTACGTTAGTAGATGACGTCTCGTCATTTTAAGCGGAAAACCCGCTCTTCCCGAAATTTGTGCTAACTTTTCTATCGGTATTATTAAGCGCGACAATATCTACAAAATGATACTATTTCGCTCCTAATAATATTACAGTGGATCGAAAATAAATCTAATCAAATTTTACAGAAGTACTAATTAAAGTTTTAACCTTGTTAGCAATTCAAATAAATTAATTTTTTCTCTCTCATTGTTATGATATAATCTTATAATTATTATTATTACTTTTAAAAGCATAACTCCTATTAATCTTTAATTATCTTCGACATGTTTCGGAGTACATTGTTCCAGCTTCAGGATAACTGTGAGTTCTTTCACTTAGTCATTTGTGCATGTCCTTACTGACCTTCAACCTTAATAAAATAGTTGATTAATCTTATAATTTATAATCCTGTAAATTTTAAATTGTAAGTAGATAATTAAATTTAATTAAATTAGTTGAAATTATTTATTGAATAGCTTTGGAAAAAAAGGAATCCACTATCGAAAAACTATCGATAGCAATCGATAGTTCTCAACCGATAGTATCGGCCTATCGATAGTGCTAACTATCGACTATCTCCCAACCCTACCTTCTAGAGTAGAATTCTTATTGAAGTGCTACTGATAAGTAGTTCTTTTCAAGTTATCAACACATTTACTTGATGTATATATTTTGTACAGTTGTAAATTTGAATAAATTGATTTAAAAAAAGAAATTCTAAATAACTCATCAATTCTAATTAAATTGATCTTTCTATGCCATCATGCGTTCCTCAATTAGTATTCAAATTCAAATAGCTTTTTTTTATAGAAATATGATATAAAAATCGAAAAGGAAAGAGCCAACAATCTCCTTATAAAAAATAACGCTAATTGAGCTTTAGGGTTTCATTAATCCATCAAATTTATCTTATACCCAGCCATAAGAAAATCTCAGAAAAAGGTATCTATCCCCTTGATTATATTACAAATAAACTTATCCAAAAAGATCTTAATGTCCCATCAACCGCTGATATGGTTAAAACCTAACATATCCTTCAATCACCTAACTTCAATAACGACATAAATTACAATTAACTCGAACTATTGTTCACTACTCACACGATCCCCGATAACCCTTTGCTGCTTCTGAGATATGCCCACGAAACCTTTATAAGTGCGCTAACATTAATTTTGAATCAGGTTTAATGAATTATACGCCACATCTATCGTAATTCCTTTTATTTGAAAAATTGCTTCGAATGTTAAACATTCATCATCATCATCAAAAAAATTTCAAAACCTCAGCACTTTGTTACATAGATTATATATATACAATTTCCTAATTTGTAAGGTAAGAAATCAAATATGTGCTCACCTAAAGAGGCAAAATGTAAATGACTCCTGAATGATGGTAAGACCTAAAGGAGACTGAATATACAGTTACTGAATGTAAAAGTCAGGTAGGTCAGTTAAGTCCTTTCGGTTTTCCCTAAGACTGTTCCATTTGGAACAGTAAGTTTGGTTTTTCCATTTCTACTGGAAACGGATTTAAAATGGGACTGTTGGAAAACAAATTTTCCAGTTTTTCTCCTGTATTAAGCTTCACAATCATTATATTTTAGTTCATATATCAGAGTTCATCCCTTTTTTGGAAAGGGTATATTTAGTATTTAGGAAAAGGGAAATAAGGTTCACTCTCCAGATAGATCCAAATATCTTTCAGAAGCTTTTTTCATTTGATCTCCAAAGTGCTGATGATTTGAACTTTTTTTGTGTGTGTTTTCAGGACTGGTGATGAATGTTGGACATTAGAAACTCGATTTCAAATAAAAATAATTTCAACGGAAGTGGCATATAATTCATAAGTCCAAATTGTATTGATCCTATTATACCACCATGCGTACCTCGAGAAATTAATTTTGAAAGAGAAATAAACGTGGAACATACTTAAATATATCTAAGAATACATAAAATATAAACGCATGGAAAGAATTATTTAGTAGTTCAAGGAAAGGAAACGATAGTCGATCCATAATAAATGTGCTGCCCTTTTAAGAAATCCCCCTGAAAGCTTCATACAATAGAAGCAAAGATCCCACTCAAAAGTGGAAGCTGAACTAAATAATGTAGCCAATATTCTCAGTGGTTACATATTGAGCTGATATTATTCATAGATCAAGTATTCTAGTATTTATAGTATGGTAGTATTTATAGAACTAGTACTATTTCTCGTGTTGAAGAATTATCTTAATGGTATAGTTAGTTAAATTCGAATTACTAATTCAACTCATTAAATTCGCAACAAAAATTATTTTATTAAACCTACTAAAATTGTATACAAAGAAAATTAAAAACTGATCTGGTTTTATATTTTATTACAACCAAGAAATGATATTTTTGCCTTAAGATAAAAATGAAAAAAATTTTATGTTTGAGATTAGCGACTTCTTCAAAATATTTAAGATACACTAAATATAATAACAATATTAATTTCAAACGAAATATTAAAGATCCCCTCAAATTGCATACTTATAAACAAGAAAACTTATAAAAAAAAATGAGATGAAAAAAAAAAAAAATTTAATCAGGTCTAGAATGAAAACGAAGTAAGAAATCTTATCATCAAAAATTTGTACTAATAACTAACAACGTTTCAAAACGTGATAAAAAAAAAAAAAAAATTCGCGATAATCTTATATACAACAGTACATAATAGTTCTTATGTCATAAATTGGATAAGCGATAAAAAAAAGTAAATATCAGATTGACCAATAGCTGACTTAAAAGGACCTTCCAATCCAAATATACTTCAAAGGATTTGAAGTTTTTGTGAGCTTGTGGAATACTCAAAATTAAAAGGTTCAAAACCTGAAAAGAAAAAAAATACTCTTCTTTTATTCCCACTCTTTTTCCTTTAAAAGTTGTAGGTGATCATTATTAATACGCTTTTATTAACTTCACCTGTATGTAACGAAATCTTTCATTGCAATTTTCACCAATTTCCAGGAATATGATTAACTTGAAAATTTGCACACGTTTCAGCAGCCAATGACAATACAATAATTGCACAACTTTGTTATGATGTACTCAATTAGTGTAGTTAAATTATCCTCTAAATAGGGAGGTCTGCCTAGCAAAAGGTGGAGTAGTAGGTTTTATGTTTTTATTTGGTCCAGATGGGTCCTGAGAATAAAATCTCAAAAATGAAACCCAGATTTAATAAAATGTTTGGGGTAAAAAAACCCAAACTTTTTGATTTTTTTTCAGATTTTGGAAAAAAATATTTACAAAAATGCTTTCAATCAAATAATATTTTATTTACAAAATTAAAGTTTATATAATTTTGCGTCTAAAGACATCCATAAAACTGAATTTTATCACGGTGTTAAGCCACAATCGATTGCGAACCTCGAAGAATGTTTCCAACTATCACAAAAAGTTAGTTTTGGTAATGTTTAAGAGTCTATAACAAAGAAATGGATATTCAAATAAAAAAATTGTATATACTAAAAGTTGTAAATCATTATAGTCTGTGCAAAATAGAATTTTTAACGTAAAATTTGTCGATTCCTATTCTGAGATATGTAAAAAAACAAAAATTGTTATTTGATTTTGGGTAAACTGTGTTAAAATTGCAAACAAATCACGAAAAGTACAGGGAAATTAGCTTCGAACCTTGAACTCTGAAAAGAAAAAGGTCTGACTGCTGCAAATTGTTCATTACATTTAGCTTTTTAGTTAGGTTTGCTATAAAAGTGTGCCTTTCTAGTTCTTTTTAACTAAAAATTTTTTATTGACTTTTTTTTAATTTATTTATATTTGTTTTTATGGCTACACGTTGAACTTCTTTTGTTACTCTGGTGCACAAATTTGCTTAAGCCTGAATATATTTCTCAGAAAGCTGAAGGTCAGATAGATATTAAGCAAGGGAATCCCTTATAGCCTAATGAGGACAAGTAAAAACCATTTTGTAAATGGGGTTCAGAATCTTTATCAAAAATCGGTCATTTTACATGAACGTTTTAAGTATGCAGAAATCTTTTTTGTATAATATTATTATCTTAAAAATATAAACAAATTATTTTTAACCCAACCATTATATACAGGGTTTTCTGTTAAAACAAAACAATCAAAACGAAACAATACAAGCTCAACCTAACCGCTCTTTGTTAGCAATAAGCACTAAAAAATTATTTAAATTTCTGTTTAATTTACCAAGTAAATATTAGTTTGCAAAATAGTAATATTTTATATAAAATCGTGTAGCTCATATACGAGTGTTTTTCATAAGTTACCCAGAATGCAATACAACCAATATTACCCAGAATGCCTTTTTTCTTATTAAAAGTCACGACGGACAACTGTGAGTGATAAATGTGTGTTGTTAGTAATGTAAAAAATTAAACTGGGCTACTCCATTAATGTAACTCCAGAATACATAAAGAACTTGGATAAAATGGCTTTAATGGTATTTTCTTTTGTTACAGGTAATTGGATCTCTTGTATTAACAGCTAATGAAATTGTTTAATAGTTACTGTAAATATGTTTTGTAAATAAAACATTTGTTACAGAAAGAAACACAATAGTGTCTTTATTTCGTCACCTATGGTGATGTAAAATGATCATATATATATAATTAAATAAAAAGGATATGAATTTTAGAATAAAAAACGTTTGAATGTTTTTTTTCACTATCCTAACTATTTACTAATTAATTAAATAAAATTTAGCAGTTATTTGATAACTTATTATTTTGAAAAATTTATGTAAACTAAAAAGCAAAATAGTTTATGCTTGTTTTCTAATGTTTTGAGCAGACCGGGAGTTTCCAGCGAGTTAACAAAGCAAAAACTGCAGTAGACAGTAGTGATTCGTTCCTATCAACCCTTGCTAAGGTCTGCCAATACAACACACATCGGTACTAGCTGGTGAAAGCAGTGTTGTAACGTTTTTTCTTTATTCAACGGGCGTAAAAATTTAACAGAAAATATATGATTATTAATTGATAATTATAACAACGTTGATAAAATAGTTATTATTAATTATGGAACAATAAACATTTCCCATCTATAACCAATCTAGTATAAAATTCATACATTCTTATATAAAAATTTTTTAATATAAAAAATATATTGAATCATTACATTTTTTGTGTGACAATCTTATACATTTTCTTTTTATGTTTAATTTTCGAATCCATACCTGTCACTTATCCCGTGACAAGCACATCTGTACATATATATGTATATATATAAAATAGGTTATTCATTTTAGCGTTTTGTGTAATTTCATCATGAAATTTTTCGTTTTACTATTAAACTTTTCAAGTGATCAGTTACCTAACAATTGTGTGTAATTGCAACACTTTTGAAATTAATTTATTTCAACAAAAGATTTCGATCTTGTCAAAACTCACTTAAATATTAAATAATGTTAGCTAAACCTTCAGAGGGTTTTATAATTAAACTATTCCATGATAAAGTCAGTCACATTTTTTTATTTTTTTATTCCAAACTTGTAATATAGATGTTCCATGAATTGCAGAAGTAAATATAATGTTATGAATTGCAGAAAATAATTCGAAAAGATTCATACTAAGAAATTATCATCGAATTATTGCATCAATATATTTTTATAACTAAAATAACGAAAATGTAATTAATTTATCTTTAAATTATTTTTCTTAATTAATTACGAATTTACTTAAACTTTAGTACTTAATCGCGTCATATATGCGAAACTGTACTAAATTCAGTGGAACAGAGGATATTCTGTTGACCAACAGTTTATATTATCTCAGATATTCGTGTAGAAACATGAGAACAGTGTTTATATTTCCTATTTAACTATGCATATAAAAATAATTACATAATTAAAATTTATAGCAAAATGATTTTATAAATATTTTTTTTTAGTTTTGCTAAAAACAAATACTTTTATAAGATATTAAATTATTTACATTTCAGCATCACTAGTTTAACAATGAGTTTTATTTTATTTTTATAGTAAAAATGAACTGGATATGTGGCAATATAGTATCTTAACACATTAGCTCTCTTTTATCTAAGTATTTTTTGATATTTTTTTTTAAATTATATATTTCCTATATTTTATTAGTCTGTATATCTAGTCAGCATTAATAGGATACGAGTATTAATGTCTCAAGTACTTAAGATGATGCCAGATTTGAAGGAACGTTTGAAATGAGAGATGTTGGCTGATTGGTTACTAGTCAAGTTTTAGATCAGGTTCGTTAAAATACATAATTATACCTGGATAGGCAAAATTTAGGACTCCCAACGTAAATAGCAGCATCGTTAAATGAAATAAACAATAAACATTAAATAAAATATATCTTATAAATAGTCATATTTAAAGTTTATGTGACTCAATTTATTTTTATAAGAGATATGATTTAATTATTTACATCCCAGTATCACTAGTTTTAGAGTACGTTTTATTTCATTTCTTATAATAAATAAGAACTGGAAACGTGACAATAAAATACCTTAAAACATAACTCTAGTTTCCTTATGTATTTATTTTGTTTTTTTAATAATATAGTTTCTTTATTTTATTAGTTTGTATACCTGATTATTATTAGGATATTATGTGTCATATGTACTGAAGAAGGTACCTCATTTGACGAGACGTTGTCTGGTTGGTTATTATCAAAGTGAGGATCTATTAATACATGATAATGTAATATTCTTTTTTCAGTCCTTTGCTGAGTATTTAGTTTCCTTATTTACTACATGTTTCGGGAAACAATATTTTTATTTATTTATTATTTTTTTATTTATAGTGAAAAGACAAAAATATTCGATTTTGGTATTAATCGACTCGTTTAGAAGCAAAAATCGATATATATCATTACCTTTATGAGATAGCGATGAGCCTGATCGGGTTTACCTGTTGATTTCCATGACCGAACTACGACAGACCTTACGTTGGAGGAAGCTCGGCGAGCTACTGGCGGCCGGGTGGCCCCCTCCACTGCGTGGTTCGATATCACCCGGGCCCTCCCCGCGGCCTACCTTAGGTGTCTCACTGATTGATAGGTCCTGTCTCCGAGGAATGTCATCCGAATGGAGGAATCTCGAAAGGAAAAGAGAGTTCTGACATAGGGCATAAAGCGTTTGTCGTTTTTATGTATCAACATTGAGCCAAATACTAGCCAGTCTATCTAATGTTCCCTTTGTTTTAAAGTTCGTAAATGATTAAGAATATCGCGATAATCGAATTATTATAACTATTCATACGATGTAGAATTGCAATATAGGTTTGGAAGAAGTCAAAATTAACCGTCACAAGTCAAAATATACCTTTAACATCGGTAAAATATATGACGAAGATATACAAAAAATTGTTATAAGTGTAACTCTCAAAAGAGCCGCTTAAGAGCGGACAATTAAATCAATCGGGACAAAACCTATTTTTGATGAAGATAAAAGAATTTTATAAACCCCCAAGCTATGTGGAGCAATGTACAATCGTAGATCCCATACAAGCGAGATATGACTTAAAGTTATTAATAAATTATTGGTGTAATGCATTTAGATTACAGTCAAGTAATAAACAAACATTAATTATTATTATATAATATAAGTTCAGGGTTAGCGGTGTCCTTAAGGTTTTAAACAGAAGCGACTATGGCCTGGGGATACGGGCTGGTAGATCCTTTGTCTGCAAAGTAACAAAGAAACCCCCGGACAAGTCAAACAAACAAATTAAATCGCACCAAAGAAAAAAAAAAAAAAATAAATTAAAAAAAAAAAAATAAATTAAATATATATATATATATATATATTTGGTAAGGTTCTTGAGGTTCTGTCGATAAATAAAAACAACTATTTTGGCGATGTTTCGAGATTATATTGTTCTCATAATCATGTCCTGCATCTTAGTAGGAATGTCCTAGTCTTCTGCACACTTGCGAGTTTTCTGTTGGATTTCTGGAGTTCCTTCATCACTGTAATTGCTTCAGGACCTCCTGAAATGATGAAGGAACTGCAAAACTCCAACAGAAAACTAGCAAGAGTGAAGAATACTAGGAAATTCCTACTAAGATGCAGGGCATGATTTCATAATATATTGTTCTCATGAACAATATGGTCTCGAAACGTCGCCAAAATAGTTGTTTTTATTTATTGCCTGAACCTTAAGAACCTTACTAAACATGTAATAATAGCAGTAAAGAAATTTGAAGATACTAGACATTTTTTCTGAAAATTTTTTTTCTTACTGTTACATAGCAACTGCGCGTCCAAAATGTCTGAAACTTTGGTAACTGTCTACAGATAAACAACGAATTCACTAGGCTTTTGGCTTACTAGTGCTGCCATCTTCATATTGAGGTCGGAAACTTTTCAGACCACTCTTGTAAATAGTTGGGGAACTAGTGAATTCGAGTGGGTACAAAGTTTACTATGGAAGAACAGGAATCTGGTTTGGGCCAAATCAGCAACATATGAAACATTAAGATCTTTATGGATAAGTTTATTTGTGACATATCTAATATGGAGCATTGAGGACTTTACTAAGGATTTTTAAAGATTAGATACGAGAAGAGTTGGAAGATCAAAATCTAAAGGACAAAGAGGAGAAGAGAGAGGAGTATATAGCGCGAACTCGAGAGATAGAAGGTTTTTTGATAGAGACGAATGAAGAAGGAGAGGTGCTTGAATAGGAGGTAAGGAGCGGTCTGGATGGAGGATTAAAAGCCCAGCTTTGCGTTTAACACTAAAATAAATACAATATGCGAAAGCAGTCAGGAATAAGTTTTATGTGTGCTGCAGGAATAAGGAGTGTGTGCTGAACATTAAGTAAATTCATTGCAATATCCCATAAGTTCATACTTTTAATTTAATCGTTATTCATTCGATGCATAAATTATATTATAATATTACCTTAAGAAAATAAGTTGTCAATAAATCAGACAAATATAGCGTCTGATAGGAGGGGGCTAGGGTAATAGAAGGACCAAACCAATATCAGCGACCTTTAATATGTTTGATCAATCCAAAGCTTTGTAGAAACATAGCAATAGTTCAGCTTTGAAACCTATTCTAGTTCAACTTATATACCCCATTTCGAAAATCGTATTTTTTTAATAGTTCGTCAGATTTAATTCTATATTTCGTATCACAGCATAATGTTTCATGTTGAATAGGTTTTTTTTTTTTACCGTTTCTAGAAGGCGCTTCAGTTTCACTATACCGCATAACACACAATCCGTTAACCAAAGAATATTGGTGTGATTACAATACAATCGATACGAATTATGTCAAACCGATTGAAATAAACTGAAATTTTAATCTAAATAAAAAAAATAATTTTTTTATTTTATTATTTGATTTAAAAGAATAGTTTCAATAGGATCAAAAATTAGTAAATCATGACGGGAATCATTTTTAATTTGTTTAAAATCTACGTATTAGTTAACATACCTTAACCCTCCCATGCAATAGTCCAGCGATTGCGAGGAACTAAGCAACTACATGAAATTTTGGTTTTCGAGATAGGAAAGGTAAGCTAAACTGCACATAAGCACATCTTCACAAGTACATCTTCCAACGCAGTTTATTTAGAAAATTTCAACAGCAAATAATACCACATTACCATTGGCAGAATGATATCTACTATATATATGTTAAAGTCTATCAAATTAAACTTAATTAAAACTGGCACACCTCTCTGGTCTTACATTCCGCCAAAATTAAACCTGAGTCTATCAAACTATCCCAAAGGAAATACAAAACCTGAAGTATACAGAAAATATTCGACAATATCATATCCTACTTACCTCAACATTTATTAATATTCACAGACGCGTCCAAATCAGACACATCAACAGCATCTGCCTTTGTCACTACACAAACAACACATAAGTGCAAGTTACACAAACTTTGCAATATTTATAAGGCTGAAATAGATGAATCGCCATGGCTCTACGATATTCCTTAAACTCGCCCATTGAATATGTTGTCCTGGTGTCGGGTTCACTCAGCGCTTTGAGGTCTATGATGAACATGTATTCAGATCACATAAGAATACATTGCATTCAGAATCTCGTCAAGAAACTATATGAAGGAGGAAAATTGGTTTACTTCATCTGGTCACCAAGTCATATCGATATAAGAGGTAATGAATGATATGGCTGATGAAGCAGCAGAAGAAGCTCTAGCCCTCCCAGGACCTGGAAAAACTTTTCTAACGGCATCAAAACTTGCACGCCCACTTAGAGAGAAGGTATCCCAAGAGTGGCAAGCATTGTGAGATCACAGCCACCAAATAAACTCAAGACTATTAAGGACATAAAACCATGGAGCAGTTCCTATCGCAATAATCGCAGAGAAGAAGTAATCCTAACGCGATTAAGAATTGGCCATTCCAGAACAACACATCTTCACCTTACAACCAAAGAGGCTCCTCCCAATTGTGAAATGTGTGGCAATGTTTTTATCAATAAATCATATGTTTACTGAATGCCCATACTACACCAAAAAGCTAACCGAATCTGGAATACCTCGAAACATCTCAAAGGCGCTGGGCAACGACAAACAAATAATTGAAAAAGTGATAGCCCTCCTTTATAGATAAAAGGTATATTACAAAATATAGATAAATTATAGTTGACTGTGATCAAGAGCATAGGGTAGCGTCGACTGACCTATAAGTTTTACGCTCGACACAAAGTTTTCTCAAATAAAAAAAATAACTGCACATAAGCCGCAGTCGATCAAGTGATGAGTAAAAGGATTATTTGAGCAATGGAAGAAGGGATGAAGAATAACAGAGAAGATTGTGAGTTGAAAGAGCAGGAGATAAAGATTACTTTAGAAATTTTCAAATAAAGGAGTTAAATTCCTTCGGATTAATTTTAATTGAAATTAATGAACGTTTCTTCAACTTCAGGATTCTCAGAATAAAAATTATCGCACTTGGAAAAATTTCAACTCTATGATAGCATCGTCAGCTTATCTAACGATATGCGATACGTACATGTAATGATGTAATATCTCTCATAACACTTTACTAAATCTCATTAGTTATTGGCATAATGTAAGAGCACTATGTAAATCAGTGAATGAGAGCGAGAAATAGTTGGAACCAAGCGTCACAGAGAAGGAAGATATCCTGGGTCGGTGGTCACGTCACTTTGATGCTCATCTAAATTAAGGTGCACGAATTTGTGATCCCAAGTGCAGAACACGATATGGGTCCTCCAGACCCACCGACACGAGAAGATCTTGTTTATATCATCACTAGGCTTAACAACTACAAAGCCCCAGGAGAAGATGGGATTCCTTTTGAACTTCTTAAGCACAGTGGTGAGGAGTTTCAAAAACCCTCTGAGATGCGTTTTATTTACAATTTCTGTACTTAATACCCCATAAGTAACATTTCATTCAAATTTGGTATGCAAGGCCTGTCGTATGCGTAGTAACAAACTATAACGTAATTAAATCCTCTTCAATCATGGATCGATGATGTCCAAAGTAAAATAGGAAAAAAATATATGTACAACAATTCAGGAAGTACCCTGAATTTGGCTCATACCTAGTTTAGTTCCAGCAAGTTTGAGACCGTCGAATAATTTGATAATTTTCGTTTCTTATATTACAAATAAATGTAGAAAATGGCATGGTCCCAGAAATATACTGTAGAATTATGGCGGGCAATAAGTGCTACTTAGTATTTTTACTGTAACTGGAGAGCAGAGGCGTAACACAAAACATAGTTTCTAACAGAAACTGGTTAGACAGGATGTATGGATCTGATCATGTTTGAATCAGATTGTCGGGCTTTCACAAAAGCCCTGTAATTATCACTGTCTCGAACTGAATCTAGGATACTGTTAAGGATATTTTTGTAGTTAAGTGACGAGTGAAGTTTGAAGGTGACATAAAAACGCTGAACTCCATGAACTGAAGCTGATATTTACGATCTTTATTAAAGTGGGAAGAATGAAATGGGTGAAACATCCTTGAGAAAAAACTCTATGGAAGAAGAATAATTCGAGGACCAAAAGTGTGCTGGACATCCGTCATCTGGAGTGCCAGGATACATGATCATTGTTTCAGGCGATTCTGATCCTCCGCAGGTTGTAGTGCCAACTAAGAAGAAGGTAACATGCAGCTACAAAAGTACAATATATATATATATATATAATATATATAAATATATATATATATATATATATATATATATATATATATAAAGCTAACAACAAACATTATTAAATATAAAAGTAATTAAACAGACATTCAATCGTGGTATAACAGAGTATTATTGGTATTAGTATATGATAATAATAACATTTTTATGGATTCCATTATATTTTTCTAAGTACTTGAAAGAAAGAGGAAAACCTTACTTACCTCTTATGAACATTTATTTCATATTTATTTATCGAGATACAATTGTTTAAAGAAATACATCTAGTAAATATATGTGGAATTTCAATAACTATTTAAGTATTTAAGCATCGGTATAACTCTTTACGATTATAATTAAAAATATTCATTTTAAATTAGTAATATAGATGGCTTTACGATTGACACATTATCTACAATAAGAAATGAATGAAATAGAAGAAAGAAAAAAGAGAATAGAAGAACTATACTATACATAAATAAAATAAACTGTATTATATATAAACGAAATATATAAATAAAAAATATTAAATTAAATTAAAGAACAAATTGTAATGACAGTAAAAATGAATTTAAATTCAGTTAAAGGTAAAAATACAATCATATTTTATTTACAATATACACTCATCCTAAAGATCCAAAATACCTGCCTCTCCAATTAAGGTGGGACAAGCCAGGTACAAAGAGATCCCAGCTCTTATCTCTGATTGAGAGCGCTCTAGTAGTCATTCAGGAAAAGCTGGCCATTGCCAGAACTCCAAAATAAATAAATTGTTACAAAAGGTCTCGGGGCCACTGCTTTTGTAAAAATTGTACTATTTTATGTAGAAGAAGGTGATCAGGGATGCAGTCAAAGAGCAAACTTGACAGAAACGGTTAGATTATACATTATTACAGCAACAGATTTTTTAAAATATTGATTATAGATATGCAGTCGTTCTTTAGGTGTAATATATAAGTAGTATTGTGTTTAATTATTTATCCATAAATAAATTTTATGTTATTTTAATCTAACTGTTCTAAATCTGGTTTACAAGTATTTGAGTTTAGAACAACAAATGATAGCAAAATACAAATTTGTATTTTCACAATTATCTATTTTTTGAACATTAATTTTATTTTTTCCTATTACTTCCTTATTTTTTCGAAAAATTAATCGATTGAATAGCTTAGAATAAAGACAAAACGAAGAAATCATAGCGGCTACCGATTCAGTTGACACATAACGAGGTATAGAGGCGCTTGGACAGAAATCAGTTCGTCAGACAGCAGAGAGACCCTCAATAACATCCATTAGTCCAGTTATCTATAAAGCTCCTTCTATGGTATCGGCCCCCTGTCTGCATCATCAGCGTTTTTACTCTGAAACTCTGAAAATATTTATTATTAAAAAGATAAATACTAAATAAAAAGAAAGCATAACAAGAGTTTAGAATATACAAAATCTGAACAGTTATTAAAAAATGTTTGAATAAACTGAGAACGTTTGAACAATCACTGTAAATTAAGTATATAAATTATACTTATTAATGTTACTTTCTGTGTAATAAAATTTAATTAAATTATCTTAAAAGTTTCTTGTATTGCTAATATTAGAGTAAGATAAACAACTGATTGTGATTACATTACTTTTCTATTAATAAAAGATAATAAACTATTTAACATTTCTGAGTTGTTGCCAATGTTCATCCCGCTGTTATTTATAGTTAATAAGAGATTTCATTACCAATTTAAAAAGATTTTTTGAGTAGTGCACGCTTTAAGGATATGTAATATTTTTTAGAAAAATGCAGTCAATGTTCTGGAACGATATCAGAAATTTCCTGTTTCTTATGTTTGGATCAAAAAGTTAAATACAGGATGTGGCTATTTTGAAATCTAAATAAGTTTATTTTGAATAAATGAAATCTTTTTTGTAATGAGCATATTGAAATTGTTCTAGCTTTAGTAGTTCGGGAAATATAGACAGCTATTTGTCAAAATGTAGTTAAGTTTTTTTGTAGCGAACGATACCCAGAATCGACTCCTTAAGATACTGCTGCCTTATGCTCTGAAACTCTATATAGGCATTACCGACTACTATTTATATATGACGTCATTCATCGGATTTAACAAAGGGATATGTTGGAAGTGTTTCTAAGTATGGCAGTGTTGAAGGTCCTTTTTCCAACACCCTCCGATGGATTGCACCGCGTCTCTGCAAACATCTTCAATGAACTCAAAAAGACCCCAAGTTTTTTCAGTCAAAGACCTCTAGCACACCTCCATACTCTTCTCAATACAAGACTTCTGTTTCTCCATTTCCTCCAGTGCCCCTAAATACTTTTCTCTTCCCTTCTCTTTCTGATGTTGAATTTTATTATCTCTTGACGGCACCTTTGGCAGATCCTATGCTAATCCTAAAACTGGCATTAGCCAGATTCCTGCCATACACCGCTAAATCATAATTATGGCTATATATCTGATTGGATGCACAACATGCATTCCTTAGGTCAGATCATACCTGTTTATAATTGCCTAGCCATTATGTTTGCTACACCTCTTATTTCCAACTTTTAATAATTAACTAGGGTGTAATTCCGCAGACGCCCCCATTTTCAAATGCCTATTTCTTCCATGTCACACCACCAAAACATAAATCCAATTAGTGCTATTTAATCTACATTTAACCAATTTTCTTCTCATACTTAATTATTTAAAGTGAATACAATTACTATGTTGAAAATATTAATTTCAAAAAGTTGGGGGCGTCTGCGGAACTATTTACCTAGGGAAAAAGTTCTGTAGACGCCCCCAGCCCTTTGCTACGTAAAATGATGTTAAAATATCGTCATAGGTTCCAACTAAAATTCAACATTTTTGTTTATTGTTTATTGCGTCACCGATTTAATCTCTAATCTCGAACCCGCTATATCAACAAAATAATCATTGTGACTCTTAATATCACTGTGGCAAGGAAATATAATAGAGGAAGGATTGTGGACGGGATTTGGGTTCTGGGGATGATAGAACGGGATGGGCAAAAGAAGTTCCGGATGAAAATTTGCCCCCACAATAAGTGTGACGCTGCAACTTTGCTACCTCTGATCATAAAAAATGCCAAACCGGGAAGCACTATCATTACAGACGAATGGAAAAGCTACACACAGCTTGCAAATATGGGACACGCCCATCAGACAATGAAACAGCTTGCATTTTATGGATCCTAATTCATTTTCCCACACTCAAAACATAGAATCACCATGGAGATCAGTTAAGCGAGGAATTCCCAAAATTTATATTAACACTTGTGTGAATATCTTTGGAGACGAGCTGTTAGAGACCCTAATAAGATGTGTAGAATGATGTTGTAATAATACTTGTAATAATATTTTTTCCCCGTCTGCGGAATTATTTACTAAGGGAAAAAGTTCCTTAGACGCCCCCAACTTTTTTAACATAATATTTTCTACAGGACAACTTAAAACACTTCAATGAGTTTAATATTAAACAAAAATTTGTCAAATGTAGATTAAATAGCACTAATTGGATTTATGTTTTGGTGGAGTGACATGGAAGAAATAGGCATTTGAAAATTGTCTGCGGAACTACACCCAATAACTATTGGTGATTAATGAATATTTGTTATCTGGCTGTAACACAAACACATTTTATTAAAAACGATAATTTTATCATCAGTAAATTATGAATGCTCAAACAATTTTGGAATAACTTGGCACACATGTTTTATGCAAATGAAGATTATTATAGGTGAGTAATCTATTCCACATTTAAATCGGTCTCTGCAAAAAGGGCTTCTGCCCATTTTTTTCTTAAAATAAGTTAGCGATGAAAAAATATTAAAGGTAGACAGACCCACCTTTTCATGCAGAAAGACTTCAGTCCAATGCCTTGAAACGACTTCTTTCATTGGCTGAAATTTTCTGCAAATAAAGCTGGGTTAACCTTCAGAATTTTTTATTTTTTTTTTCAGTGGTAACTCATTTTATGAAGAGAATTGACTAAAGCTTTTTTTGCACAAACCGCTTCATTCAGAGACTACCTTAATGAAACATTGAACCAACAGTTTTTTTCTTCATTTTAGCCAAAACCTAAAGTGACTACACGTGATCATTTCATAAATGCTTCAGCTTACTCACTCAAAGCCTTACCATTGACTCGCCTTTATAATCCTATTAGTCATCCAATCATTATCCAACTCAGTGACTTTGCTCGCCGATATCAATATCCGCAACGGCATAATTTCAATTATATCGACAGAGACGAAGATCGACATTTAGTAGCCGCCTCTATGCCACATTCTATTTATCATTCTTCAAACAGGGTATTTGGTTTGGTAATTTATAGATCTTCAAGCGATGTTTGAAAATATTTCATTTTCACAATTGCAGTGTTAATCTTTTCTTTTTGGAAATGATAACAATGGGTTATTCTGATCAATCAATTAAGGGCCCAAAATTTCTCTTAAATGGTTGGTGCTGCGTACACAAAAGAAAACTCTTGACTTATCATCTATACTATTATATAAGAGGACAAGCCATTTTTCGTTTGTGATACCACTAAAACTACGGAACCAATCTGAACCAAATTTTACCAGCATTATCTTTACAATTCAAGGAAGGTTTAACGCTAATAAAAGTAACAGATTTTCAATAAAATTTTTATTTAAAAAGCGATAAATATGTGATGCGCAGCGAAGTTAAAAAATCGAACGATAAGTGGCGAGCTCTATTCAAGAGATATTACAAAGGTTACATAGAGCTTTAAATTTATAAATTTAGTAAAACTATTGAAACTTCCTTTATCAAATTTTACTGCATCATCTTTCTAGTTCTAGGAAGGTTTACAATAGTAAAGTTTACTATAGTAAAAATTTAAATGTACAGTCTTAAGGGGCAGATATGAGATTTGCCACCATCATACACTTTTATAGTTAGAAATCAAAATCCAACAAGTTGGATTAAATAAAATTATTTCTACCGAATAAAAATTATTACTAAATCAAAATGTCGAACCTTTGCTTTTTTATATTGTCTGTAAAAAATATTGTTTATGCGCCTTTAGTTGTAAGCGTTGATAATGCTACCATTATTCGCAAGTTTCTTAATAGTATCTGTCCATCTGGAATAACAACTCATAAATTAAAATTAAAACTTAGATGTTCAGTTATGCTTATACTTAATCTTCAAGCCCTAATCAGTGCAATTATAACCAGTTTAAAAATTACTACTATGCGTGGAAATATCAAGCAGAAGTAGTAATGCTCTATTCCATACTTTATCGATAAACAAATAAAACTTCAATTATTAGTTAAAATTATCTAAGTTCTTAATCATAAGAGTGGACGAAGCCACAACGGGAATGCTAGTAAGATATAAATGCAAATATATATACATACATATATGTATTTTCCTAAGCCCCACAGAGGGGCATTAGTGAGAAAGAAAAGAAAAAAAAATCTAAATATTAATGTATCTCAGCAGTATTGTAAAATACATTTATAGGGTGGACCTCTATTATATTGTAGAAACAAAATAATATTAACAGAAAAAGTATGGCTGTTTTGAAATAAATAAATTAAATAACGGTTATAGGGAGTCTAAGTTGTTAATTCAGTTAACTCATTGTTAATTCAGTAACTAAATTGTTTACCAATATAGGTATAACCCATTCTCCCAAACTCCCCTGCAATGTAATGTAATTTCGTTGATTGATTATTGTGGCCCAAAAATATCTATTACGTTTTAACAGGAGATCCACATATGAACGTCAACGATGTAAATTTGTTTTGTGATAACAGGAAGATAGTACACTGATAACTACGTAGAAAATTGATTTTACCAATTTCGTCCAAAATACTAAATTGATTATGAAACCTGCATAAACTTTTTAAAAACTAAAGTTTTCGAAATTAACTTCATGTAACTTATTTAAAAAGAATAAATAAAATAATACGGTACCAATTATGGATTATTTTTTAATAAATATAAACATAAACGTATATATTTATAACAATTTCGAGTATTATAATTAAAACTTATGAATACATGTAACAAAATAAGTACTTAATAGGAGTATTTTAATGTTTTATTGTTTCTTAGTTGGTTTTAAATTTGAAGATTTCATTTTATTTTCCTTTTAAATAATCTATTTCTGATTTATATTTTACCATCATAATTTAATTTATATTCTAATAAGTTTTATTTTCTGAATTGTAAACACAACAGTTAGAACGCCATTAAATTGCTATTGTAATTACATCTTCTGGAGGGACAATGGTCCCAGAATAAAGTTTATTTTCATTTTCATTTTATTATAGAAACTTTATAACGAATTAAACTACCCGCAAGCGTGTCTTAGCATCCTCCAACTGCAATTGCCACGCGTCTCTATCCTGGAACACTGCCATCCAATCCCTTACTCCGATGAACTTAAAATCCCCCGCCACATAGTCCGACCACCGTAGTACCCTGTCTCCCTACTCGGCGCTGGCCGGATATCTGCTCTGTTAGAATTCTCTTCTGTACCCATCTTTACCTCCTTGATTGATTACTGCCTTGATGATAGCTACAATATCAGGCTCGTTATAGAGACTATAGATTTCTTTATTACTATTTATTTTTATATTATAACGAATATATAATATATAAACTAAAAATATATATTTTTGTTTTTTTTTAATAAATATACTGTGACTAATAGGTAAGAGAATTACAAATTTAGTATTAAAATAATCACAGGGATTAGTTTCTCCTATTAATGTATTTAATATAATATATCGACGAACGTCTATTTAAGGAATTTATTGTTATAAAATTTGTTTTAAAACATTTTCAATTATGATGTTTTTAAAATATTTTACCTTTTGTTTTGAATAAAATAAAAACAGGCTTAAGTATTAAATTGAAAAGAAACCCATGTCAAAATAACTTTTAATTACAAGTTATTATTTTGTTTATTATAAAACAAAAATAGTCTTTACATAAAACATTTTATTAATAATATTTTATTTTACATTAGATTGGAGAAGTAATACACTGTTTTCCCGCCCGAATACCAATTTATTCCGTTATAACATCAGCTATTAAATTATTTTATTTTTGAATTTGGTTATTTTTTATGAAAATGTCATTTTTTACATTTCTAACCAATAAACTGGAAATTATGATTATTAGACTTATTTGTCTTTATTTTCGGAAGGTACTTGTTTTAAGAGAATGCTAAGTTGAAATTCGTTTTATTTCCTCCATAAGATATAACAATCAAATGAAAAAATATTCTATAATTGTTTTTTCCAGTATTCACTCATTTTTCTCCCCAAGCGACTAGTCTATCTAGCCAGAGCAGGAGGACCGAGGTTCTCTTACTCTGTGTAAGAGAATTCGCGGGTACACCTTAAATAAGTTTCAACCCGCCTAAGGTGATTCAAATTGGTACCACAACGTTAACGAAAATGCTTAAATAGCTAGTACTGTTGACTACCACGGTATTTTAATAATATATAATTAAAAAAAGTATTGTGAACCTAAAATAATTAAGCTCCTGATAGTTGAATTACAAAGCGTACGTCACCATAACCTAAACGCTAAACGCTAACAAAAGTAATAAGAGGAAAGTCTAAAGTAGATTCCAACTCCTATTTATTGGTTGATTACAGCTTTGAAATCGCACTGGAGTTGTTGTTAAAGTTATTTACCAGCCCTAGCGAGAACAATTAGGGTTAACACTGAAATTCATTTCGGATTACGGTCAAGTGGGGAACAGTACAACATAAAAGTTATTTTTATTTCAGAACGGAAGTTGTTTATTATATCGTTTTTTAATTATTTACCGTAAAATCAACGTTCTTTAACCTTCTTATTACGCTTGAAATAATATCACATATTATCATCATCATTTATTTAGTTATATGAAATCACAAATTTGTTACAGTGTGCCGCAGGGGTGGGGTACAGTATAACAGCCATAAGAATAAAGTATAATAATAATTCTTTAAATATACATATATAGGTTAGAAATTTTAATAAATTTGGTTTACAATTGTATACTACCTTTTATTAAACACCAACTCATTAATTTTCCAACAACTACTAACTTCACTAGCCAAATTGTTCACATATTTTTTGACAAAAAAATAATTCAATTATTCTTTTTTTTATCCTGCAATTTGACAAACAATGACAGCTGTTTAATATGGCGACATATGATATTGACGATCAAATAAAGAGACACCCTAATCAAATTAAAAAAATACAGAGCTAATCTCTTCTTTTTTTTTTTTTTTTGCTGACGTACAATAACTATTTGTTCTTGTCTGAAAATTGAATCTCCCAAGCTCAAGCGGGTAGCAAATACGTATACCTTCTATCGATTTTTTACTTACAACCTGATATTATATTGGTCCCACCTCTCCATCAAAATGGGTTTAGTTTAATGACAGTTTGATTAACCAAACTATCTGAGTCAATCAATATCGTTGTAGATTCGTCTAAATTATAATTCTTACTCATTGTAATTTTCACGATTCTGAACTGGACAACTCTTTGAAGCTTTATTGAGAAAGGTCTTGTAATTTAGAAAAAGTAAAAGTCCTTATATTAATATACGTATTATTAAACCAATCCTTCGGACTCAAGGGATCCTGAAACATATAAATTAAGCAAGAAACAATAAAAGTTTCGATCACCATGAATTCTTTGCTTTACCAAATCGATATTATAAAAGCAATTATGGAAATCAAGAATATAAATTAATACGTACGCTGTTGGCTGTATCTAATCACACATTATATTATGAGTTTATAATGCAGAGTGATTAATTTTAAAGTTTCGACCAATGAGCCATTTTATCCTGAAACACAAGTTATTTTATGTCTTCGGAGATGTGTAATTACTTCAGAAAGTAGATTTTAAAATTGTAACCGAGAGGAAATTTGTAAACACATTTAACGCATCAAAGGTTGACAACAGAGAGTTAGTTACGTTGAATAGCGGGCAGTGGATTAAGGAAAGAGTGACCAAATCCTCTTTTTTATCATTCCAAAATCACCGCCTCACTCCCTTTGAGGACCATCACTCTGGAAAAAAGGGTCCACTGTTAAACTGTCCCTTTGGCTCAGGGATAAACTACATCCTCCACTAATCCTCAACAGCCATCCAAATCAGGAATAGTCCTTTTACCTTCGAAAAGGATTTACCTTTATCTATTAGGGTACCTCAAATTATGTATAAGAAATGGAGATGAACCCCATAAATATAAAATATATTTTATTAAATCCAACCAGAGAAATACGGGCAATAAAATTTAAATAAAACGAGAAGTTATTGAAAAGCAGTGAATTTTAACATCTAGGATCAAATATTTTTAAGATACTATCAAATAGAATACAAGAAATAAAAGTATCCTTCAGAACTGTCACTACTTAGTTATTTCCTCATAACGTAATTCCTCACTAATGATTTACTCTTCACAACTACAATACTTTGAAATTTAGGATTTCAGAAGTAAGTTACCATATAGTAAAAAATATTAATTATATTACAATAGTAATAGGTTTAAAAACGTTGTTCGTTAAAAAATGGAGAGTCAATTTACCAGGCTGAAGGGAGATTGTGTTTAGAATCGGTAGAGTGAAGACGTGTGTTGTGGAGCTGCCGAGGATTAACTCGAACAACTACTCAGATAAGAGCTGAACTTTTACTTTTTTCTTTATTTATTGTATATCGCTTTTGTTCTATATTTTTTTCTCTCTCGTTTATTTTCTTTTATTATTATATTGTGCTTCTTCTTATTAATATGCATTAGCCATTATGGCTGAATCTCCTCCTCGCAAGAGGAAAAAAGAAAAATTTAAAAACCTTACTGAAACTAATAGTGACACTAATCAATCATGTGTTAAATTTTTTATAATTAGTAGAGAGGAAAATGATGACGAGGGAAATGTCCTGGATTTTAAAAAGGTTTCACCTTTTTTGATCTATAAAGGAATAATTTCTCTAGTAGGTGGGGTAAAAATGATAAAAAAATTAAGAAATGGCACACTATTAGTGGAAACTTTTTCAAAAATTCAATCTGATAAAATTTTAAAATGCAATATGTTATATAATTTAAAAATTAAAGTGGAACCACATTTCAAATTAAATAGAAGTCTAGGCCTCGCGTGGTGTCCTGATTTAGACTGCGTTAGATTAGATGAAATAACTAACGAAGTTAAAATTTTAAAAATGGTGAAAAATTCAATAGTCACAATTATCTTTTTACATTTAACAACCCCAACTTGCCGAAAGAAATTAAAATAGGTTTTTATAATGTGGAAATTAAACAATTTACACCAAATCCCACTCGTTGTTATTCATGTTTAAAATTCGGCCATGTTAAAACAGCTTGTAAAAAAGAGGTGCTATGTAGGTTTTGTGGCAAAACTAAACATGAGGGCACGGAATGCAGTGGCCCTGTAAAATGTGTTAATTGTATGGGTCAACATGACTCTTTTTCAAAAGTATGTCCTATTTTTATAAAAGAAAAAGAAATTAAAAGTATTCAAGAATCAGAAAAAAAAATACTTATTTTGCAGCAAAAAAGAAATACGAGACATTACACCCGATTTCAGTAAATATTTCATTTTCTAATGTTTTAAAAAATAATAAAAAAAGTGTTAGTGTCCAAACTGAAGAAATTAATACTAAGCTAACTGTTTTTGAGCAGCCCATTGATGTTATTAAATGCGTCCCGGTCAGCACTTCAGTCGTAAGTAAATTGACCGAAACCCCCACTCCTTCCTCACTCCTTCCCTCTCTCCTTCCCCTGCTCCATCTACATATCCCACAACCTCTTCATCTTCTACAACCTCGTCATCTTTTCCATAATCTTCCTCTCCCACCTTTTCATCTCCCGCTTCCTTACCTTCAACCTCATCTGCACAAATCCCCCCCCCCCAGGTGAGGTGGTCCCCATATCCCAAATCCTTAACGATCCTTCCCCTATTGATACTATCATTGCCTCTGATTTTACACAAAATCAACATGGCGAATGGGACAGAAGTTAAACAAAGACGAACCAGAAGTAAAACTAGAAGCACTTCAAAGACTAAAGAAAAAATGGAAATTAATTGATGTATTCATCATCATCATATATTTTAGTTAATATTTACTATTTCAGTTTTAGTTTTTTCTATATTTTTCTATTACTCTTTCGTCTTTATGTTTTTTTTTTTTGTTTTTTTTTTTTCTCATTAAATGTCACTACCACAAACTATTATTCAGTGGAACTGTAACGGACTTTTGAATAAATATGAAGAACTAAAATTGATAATTAACAAATATCAACCTGTAGCCATATGTATACAAGTAAGTAAACTTTTACCAAATAAGCAATTTAAATTAAAAGATTACACAATTTACAGAAACGACTACATAGAAGGAAATAGAGCGTGTGGTGGCGTGTTGGTTGCAGTACATAATAGGGTCGTGTCTGAGATATTAACTATCAATACTCCCTTGCAAGCTATTAATGCCAAACTCTACCTAAATTTCCCGGTATATCTATTAAATTTATATTTACCACCCGAAAATTTTGTTGAAACGGATCTCATAAATCTTCTGAATAACCTGCCATCTCCTTATATCGTTATGAGTGACGTTAATGGCCACCACACTTCCTGGGGTTCTTCGACTAGTTCTACGAGAGGAACTGCTATTAGAAAACTCATTGACAATTCTAATTCTATTCTTCTTAATACAGGACAGCCAACATACGTAAGCCCAGCCTATCACTCATTCTCCTGCATAGATCTGACTTGGTGTACTTCTAGCATTTATACTCACCTCAACTGGCAAGTCAGCGAGGATCAATACTCCAGCGATCATTTCCCCTTGATCATTGATTTCGCAAATAATAACACTCTGGTTGAAAGATATCCAAGGTGGATTACGGAAAAGTCTGACTGGCCGAAATTCAAAAGCAGTATCCAGATAGCAGAAACCGATATGTCTGGGGGAAGTAGCAGTGAATTAATAAATTATCAAATTACATCATCCATCCTGGCTGCAGCAGAAAGCTCAATCCCACGATCTTCAACCAGTACAAAAGCCAATAGAAACATCCCCTGGTATGATAACGAGTGCAAAATAGCTATTAATAACCGAAGAAAAGCCCTTAAATTATTCCAAAAAGAACCTTCTCAAAAAAAAAATATAATAGAATATAAAAAAAAAAAACGATCAATAGCTCGCAGAATAATTAAAAATAAAAAAAAAGATTCTTGGAACCTTTTTTTAGAATCAATATCAACAAATACTCCACCGCGGCTATTCTGGAAAAAGCATATCAGGGAAACAAATAGATTATCAACCAGGTTTATTAATTAATGGAAATTTTACACAAGACCCAAACACTTTGGCCGAATATTTCGCAGACTATTATTCAAAAATATATTCTCACCAAGCCCACCAGATAGAAGAAAATGAAGTTAATTTGGACTATAGCGACAATAATATTGATAACTCATACAACATGCCGTTTACTATGGAAGAACAGCCAATTTAAATGAATTGAAACCGACTGCACCAGGAATAGATGACATACATAATGACATGCTTAAAAATCTTCCAAAACAGACACTGAATGCTCTCCTAACCCTGTATAACCGTATTTGGTGCACTAGAGAATTTCCAGAGATCTGGAAAAGAGCAGTTATAATTCCCATTTTAAAAAGCAATAAAAATAAACTATTCCCATCAAATTATCGACCCATTTCACTTACAAGTTGTGTATGTAAACTGTTAGAAAAATTGGTTTTCAAGCGTCTCACATGGATAATGGAGACGAACAATTTATTATCAAACGCACAGAGTGGGTTCCGGCGAGGTCGCTCAACAAATGACCATCTTGTAACTATGGAATACGAGATACTGAGCAGCTTTGCAGAGAAGAAAGAATGCATCGGCATTTACTTCGACATTGAAAAAGCATACGACAACTTGAATCCAGCACTCGTCATACAACAGCTGCGAGAATGGGGATTTATAGGTCGTCTTCTCCGTCTGATTGAAAACTTTCTGCAAAATCGAACTTTTCAAGTCAGAATAGGTAACAAATTTTCTTTAATCAGAAATATGAACAAGGGTATTCCACAGGTAAGCGTCCTAAGCTGTGTTCTTTTTTCAATAGCCATAAACAAAGTTACGACTATTATACCCAAATCGATTAAAACGTTTCTGTATGTTGATGATTTGGCATTGCTTCTATCGTTTAGAGACCGGGAGAGGATGCAAAGAATATTGCAAAACTGCCTAAGAAACTTAGAAATTTGGTCTACACAATCAGGTCTGACATTCTCAACTGAAAAAACGAATTGTATAATGTTTTCAAAACGCAGAACACCAACCCCTCCACCATTACTAACTTACAGAGGCATCAACTTAAACTTTGTACCAAATACTAAATTTTTAGGCCTAGTTTTTGACTCTAAACTGAGCTGGAAAGAACATATCAAGTTGTTAAAGGCAGAATCATTCAAGAGAATAAATGTTCTTAAAGTTCTTGCTGGCTGCTCTTGGGGTGCTGACAGGGCAAGCATGATTAAAGTTTACACGTGCCTGATAAGATCCAAACTAGACTATGGAAGTTTTATTTACTCCTCAGCGAAGCTCACCCAGCTTTCAGCAATTGACTCGGTTCACCATGCTGGTCTACGTCTCGCAACAGGTGCATTCAGGACTAGTCCCGTATGTAGCATTTGTGTTGAAGCTGGGCAAGCACCATTAGCTGTTCGTAGACACCAGCTTGCCTGCGGTTATATTGGTAGGCTAAAATTTAATAACCGAAATCCAGCTTGGATACCCGTGTTCCAACCAAAGTGCAGAAGATTTCTGGAAAACGAACGACTGCCTGCGCCATTGGGAATCAGAGCCGGCAGATATATAAAAGAAATACAACACCTCGAACTTACAACCGATGATTAGAAATATGCACCATGGACTCTAAAAATTCCAACAATAGATTTAACTCTCAAAAAATATTCGAAAAATAGCACCTCAGATATAATATACTTAACGGAATTTAACAACATTAAAGATAAATACAAAAACTTTAAATTCATATTTACAGATGGGTCAAAATCAAACAACAATGTTGGGTGTTCCGTTGTTTTGTACACTACGATTTTGAAATACAAACTTCCACCAATCACCAGTAACTTTACAGCGGAATGCTGGGCGGTTACAGCAGCATTACATTATGCTATGCACCTGGAAGAAAAAAATCTTGCCATATTTACTGATTCCCCTTCTGCTATAATATCGTTTCTTAACCTATATACCAAGGATCCAGTCATAAGAAAGGTACAGGCATATGCCTCAATGTTAAAAGATGCACAAAAGAACTTGGTACTTATCTGGATACCATCCCATGTGGGGATAAAAGGGAATGAAGCCGCGGACGAAGCAGCCAAGCAAGCAGCCATTTCCTCGCTAGACGTCAAAACAATCTATACCCCTTCGGACATTTGCAATTTTTTAAAGTATTTAGCCAGGAATACTTGGATAGAATTATGGCATGAAACCTAGGCAGATAATAAATTAAAAGTGACATCAAACAATGGTATACATCAAATCGAAGAAACAGAAGAGAAGAAGTGGTGATCACAAGATTAAGGATTGGCCTTACTCGCCTTACGCATAGCTACCTTATAAGTAGAGAAGGCTTACCGAAATGTTTATACTGCCAGTGTCAACTAACGATCAGACATATTCTCGAGGAATGGCCGCTGTATGAAACTTTTTTTGAGCAGGAACGACTGGAAAGAAGACTCTCGGTACTGCTTGGAGATAACAAATACAATATTGACAAAATAATCACATTTTTGAAACTACCTAATTTTTTCGAAAAAAATATAATTAAAAAAAAAAACTACAGAAAACTAAGGAACCAGGACACTAAAGATCGTAGAAGTTGAGTGTCCAAAAACAATCAACCTAACCTAACCAGGCTGAAAGGATCATAAAGATAATTTGTGTCATCATTAATTTTAATATCAACTTATATTATAATGTGGGAAGTGTAATTTGAATTGTAGAAGTGTTTATATTATATCTGATCTTGCTGAATTGGTTATCGTCGAAATTTTGTGCAGACAATTAAGAATCTGAAGGAACCTCTCAACGCCCCTAACAAAACTGCCTTTGATAACAGCGTTCGCCTAATCCTTTAATCTATCTTACTTTGATATTTTTTACTTCTTTCTCCTCGGTATTGTTTCATTTCTTTTAATACAAAAATATAAGGCACTTTTTTCTTTTTTTTTAACAAGATTCAGCCAGCAAGGACTACGTGAATATCACTTATTCTACTTCACACTTTCCGCCTTCCTTCTACACTTATACTCTTTTATTCTCTACCTGACATGACTTTATTGTACAGCTTTCTTAACTTCATAATTACAACCTGGAAATCAAGAAGTCAAACGAAACATATTTTTCCTGTTATTGTTTTTCAATTGAGGGCAATTATCTTTGCTTCAATTCTTTAATATCGTTAATCATGAAGTACGATTTCCTAATTTGTTCTTGTATTAATTAAGTATAGCTTAAAAAAGTATTATAGAAAAACCTGTTGCTATGGTTGTACAACCAAAACTGTAATTGTTTTCATTACAGAGTCTGAGAGCCAGAGATGTAAAGCTAAGCACAGACTACTCTGACGTTACGTGTTCCCACGTCTTATCAGGCATCGTGGGACCACGTCAGATATAAAGCGGTGTTCACATTGGCCTGACGTATAACAACTACTTCGTGCCCATTGCGTTTCCCGACAGTTTGTATTGAACCTCCAACCATGACTTTATTCCGTGTTTTTGGCATGCTGGAAGAAGAAGAAGAAATGGCTGCTTTGTGTATTGCATCCATTTACTCGTCTAGAGAATGGGTCCATCATAGGATTAACATGGGGCGAGACGAATTCGTGGAGTTCCAAAATTTAATGCCTCAATTAATAGAAGATGAAGAGCGGTTTAAGTGCTATTACAGAATGACAAAAACTATAACCTAATTTAGATCATAAATATCTGTTATAATCATCAGTCTGGTTATATTTGATATTGATTGATACTTTTTCCTATCAATAGGTGCCTTTACACATACACGCTTTCCGTACGGAAAGAGTCACAAACAGGAAAGCATGTCGACTTGATGTGTAAACTTCATCTCTATACCCGTTTAATTTGATATTCAAGTTACATACCGATAATTCTATAAGGGTAAAACATTTTTTTTTTTTTTTTTTTCAAGGGTGGCGACAGGGGGGAGGAGGGATCGGAATTCAACTGATTTTCGAAAAATTTGATATTCAAGTTACATACCTATATACCAATAATTTTATAAGTGTGAAACACCGCTGTATTCATTTATTTTATTTTTTGAAGGGGGCGATGGGAGGGGGGTCAGATTTCAACTGATTTTCTAAAAATTTGGTACTTAAGTTGCATACCTACATACCAATAATTTTATAAGCGTGAAATATCACTTTATTAATTTTTATTTTTTTATTTTTAATGGAAGTGGGAGAGGAGGGGGATTAAAATTCAAACGATTTTCGCAAAATTTTATCCTCAATTTACATACCTACATACAAACAATTTTATAAGGGTGAAGGATCACTAAATATATTTCTTAATTTGGGGGTGCAGGGATTACCGATTATCTGGTATTCAAGCTACATACCTACATACAAACAAATTTATAAGGGCGAAACATCACACTATTCCACAGGGAAAGCCACCTGACTCTTCTGACGCCTTCCCACATCTGACGAAAATCTAAAACTTTTGATATTCTTCCCACAAGTCAGATGGCGTGTGGCGTCAGATTGCCTCATCCCACGTCACGTCAGGTCAATATGAACGTAACCGCCCAAAACCCTGTGTTAGATTTTATATCCCACGAATTATGACGTGGTCCCACGTCATGTCAGAGTAGTCTGTATTCACCTTAACTCTTTTCAATGAACAATAATCCTACAAATCCTAAATGTTACTGTCATACCTAGTCTTTTCACTGAATTAGTGAATCATGAGTAAAAAATTTTGTTATTTTCCCCAAGAAGATCGGCATTAAACCATTTTACTGCAAGATATTATCAATTCTCCATTTACAATCATCATGAATAGATACAATACTTTTCCAGAGTGAAGTGATGTTCCAGATACAATATCATAACATTATAAATTTTAATAGTATGAGAGATTAGAGGTAATGGAAAGGAAACTCAGAAAATAGACATTAATATCATGTTTGAGTGAAAAAGTAGAATTTTATGAATAAATAAGATTTTAACTAAATTCAAAAAACAACAATTTGATCAGACTTAATCCATGACCTTTTCTCATCCTTCCTTATTTCAATGAATTCTTTAAAACACCTCAGCATGTCTGGATTTAGTAGTACAATCAAGATTTTGATACAAGACTGCATCCTTTGTAGGTGGCAATTTACTAAATTTATTTACTGCTACTTATGGATTTAGTGAATATATTGCAGTGTAAATTGTCCAATAATCTATTCTGTACTATGAAATACTATTTATAATTTCAATTTCTATTCCATTTCCTAGAGTATAAGGGCCAACCAATTAGTGTTAAAGATGTTGATGTAACATCTTCAATCTCTAAAATGGCCAAAAAAGTCAGCTGCTTAAACTTGGGTGGCATAGTAAAAATAAAACTTGTTTTGTATTATATTGCCTAATTCCTGACTAATTATTTATTTTAAATTACTGTCACAATGAAGCATTCATGCACTTCAAATCTTTCTATTACTTAATATTTATTTATTTTGAACAGATACATATATAAAATAATAATAATAATAATAATAATGGGTATTATTTGTAAGGGAAAAGTAACCATCATAGATGTCAAGTTCCAACGCTCTCTCAACAGGGATGTAACAATAATAATAATAATAATAATGGGTATTATTTACAGATCTACGAATACAACCAAAGTATGTTTACATGTTTCTGGATACCACATCCATCTGATATGTTTAAATATTTTTTTTTTATAAATTGGTTTAATATGTTATACTATTTCTATATTAATCAGAAAAATTATTTTAAAATACCAATCCATCATATGATTATTGCTATTTAATGTCTAATTACTATTTACAATGACTATTCTTAATTATATTAAATCTATATTACAGAATAAAGTTCACAAGATTTTCAAGGTTTTAGATTTTAAAATGCAAATGAATCTATTATTAGATATATACATATGAAAGATTATATTTAGTTTTTAATTAAAATCAGTATTAATAGGATAACATTAGCATAAATATTGTACCCAGCGTAATTATGAAAAATAACTGACATTTTTGATGGATAATGTTTACAAACAAATTTTTTTGTATAATACGTAACTTAATTTGTTACAAGTATACAAAATTTATTTCATGGAGAAGTGAAAAATGTATAAATTTACAAATTCAACAGTATAAAATGTCACTTTTATCACATAAGATAGTAATATAAATAAGAGATGGACATAGCTCATAGATATCCACAATTGTAATAAAATGTGTAACCTTAGAAATTTGATAATTTGGAAGGTCATAAGTTCGAATTCGGTAAGTGGCATGGTAGAATTAATTCCCCAATGCCCACTCTCCTGGCTTGGAAAACCCCATGTTGCCAAATAAGTGATAGAAAAAAAAATTTTATGATATAAATAAGATATCAAATATAAAAATTAGGTAAGATATTCCATTTATAATTATAATAAATAATATAAATATTGCAGATAAGATATAAACTATATTCCATTTAATTTTTTATATTAAAGTTTATCTCCGCAACAACCTGTTGAAAGTAGGAATATGGTGAGCCTAACGCTTCCTATGGACTACCTTTGGAACTACTTATTGAGTATTGCTATCTCAGTATTCTTCCTTGCTGGTTCATTCAGCCTAACCTGATCAATGGAGTGAAGTGTTAGATTTTGGCATATCTTTTGGGTGCCCGGTTTGGTTCATGGAATACAAATTTAAAATGAGGAAAGCATATTTTTAAGTTAGGTACGCAATAACATAGTCCAAGTTGAAAGCTTTTAGTAATATCTACTGAGAGCTATTTGCTGGAGTGTTGAACCTACATTGTTAATAGTAGATTTTAGTCTGTAACAATCTAAATAGATATGGTAAAAAACAGGAATTCCTTTACCTTAGCTTAATTTGTATAAAAAAATATTTATTATTAAGAACTGACATTGTGACTTTCTTATCAATTAAATTTGTTTTAGGTTGTTCTTATATATTGTATGCCCCTATTTTGGGTGTATAGTTCAATAGGAAAGAAATTTCAAACTTAGTTGGACGTCATAATAGGTGTGTAAATTTATTGGTGTTATCTTTAAATTTAAATTATTATTGATGTATTTTTATTATGTTCTGGTTAAAATTCTTAGCAGATAACGAGAAAGGAGTTTTAAGGTTGTTTGATAAGTACTAAATCTGAAGGTCCCATCAGCAGATTATGCTTGCAATGGTTCGTGGTTGTGGTAATTTGCATACGAACATTTTTTGTTTTTGTTTTTATTGTTTATCTGCTAAATCTTCCGGAACTTTGGTTAGTTAGAATTTCCTAACATTTTATTCATTTTCTTATTTCCTGTACTTTCAAGTAAATTTTAAAATTACTCCTTCAATGTGAGGAAACTTTGATTAACAACTATGCTTCAATATTTATATTACTATTTCCTATGATAATTCTATCTATATTTTATTTGATGTTAAATAAACAGTATTTAAAAGTATACAAAGCAGTTTATTTTTATTGTTTATGTATTATTTTTTTAATTCATTACTATTCTAGAACAGAATTTCTAAAGTATTGCATGCCTTTATAGTTAAAAAATATTGCATGTCTCTTCCTCTATTCTATTCAAGCTTATAACTCACACTTATCTATGGCATATATATATTAAATATATTTACTTTATTTTTTATATATTTTACCTTTAATATGGTAAGCAGATTACATAAGAGACTGTTTCATTTTTTTTTCTTTTATAAGATATTAGTTTGAATTATTTTTCAAACTTAGAAAATCATAAATATAAAACAATATTTTACTTCCAAGATTATTCTCATTAGTTTTATAAAATCTACAACTTACTAGAAACATCAATGTTTCTTGGTTTTGATATGCTGCTGATTCTCCCTCATATATGTATTTATATTTTTTATACTGTAGACATACAGCACATTATATTTACTGTTGTAAAATTTACATCTATTAAGTAGTTTGAACTGTAATATTATAAGTAAGTATTAAAAATTTAAACATACCAAAAATATGGTGAGTGGCCTATAGGAATGACTTTTGTTTTCATAAATTTCATAAAATGTTTACAAGTGAGGTTTGAAATATGTTTGATTTTCATCTTCATTATTATATTTATTCTATAATAAATCAGTCATATTTGGATGTAAATTCATTATGGACATTTCATAATAGCATAGTTAAGGTTTAAATTTTAATAATTAAATCTGCACTTATTATCCATTAAATCTTTTTGTGGTGCAGGCTCTCAGTTTTAGACAGTGCAAATAAAATGAAAAGTTGTTTTCATTGATCTGCAGAAGAAATTCAAGTTCTTTTCCCCCTTTGGAACAAATTCTTAAATTAATGCTGTAATATGATTTTACCACAATCCCTTTATTGGTAATGATAATGTCAGATAGTTTTGCTTTGTATTGAAATGAACTCAGTTTAATTACCTAATTATGAAATTACGCATTGTCATGTTGTTTATAACAATTATTATTACAGTTTATCTTTGTCTTCTAATTTAATTCAACAATATATTACAATTTAAGTTGCTTACTTAGTATTGATCAATTTCCTCATCAAGTCTTTATTAGATCATGGAGGTGAACGGCTTCTAACTGCTTTTTAATATGTAACAATGGTTCCATAGAGATTAGAAATATAAGAGAATGAAGTTTGTTCTATCATTGTTCATCAATTAGATGGTTCTATCTATTGCTGCTATCCTCCAGTATATTGTTTGCAGAAGGATTCTGGTATCATGACAGACACTGAATCTGATTTAAGAGTAAGTCCATTTCTTCTTCTTCAGTTGTATTGTCCTTTTTACTTCATTCTGCATTGCCTTGCATAATATTTACATGTTTTTCATTCAAGTGTAGTTTATGTATCTAATTGTTTTGTTTCTTTTGTCTCATGCATTGTTATTAATTCCCCTATACTCTTCAAGCTCTTTCATCCAAAAATGTATTTTCTTCTTTATTCATAAATTTCGTCAAGACTTTAATGACAAATAGGAGAATTAACATTTTGTGGGAAATTATTTTGTTGGTCTTTTCTTTTTTTAATTTACTTGCTGTTATATGCCACTTAAAGAGCCAATATAGAGCTTATAATATAATTCTATTGTTAATCTTGAGCAAAATATTATTATTGCAATTTCTATGTACAAATATCTAAAGTAAATACAATTGAACTTGAAGGGATTTTCCTCTTCATTTCCCATAAAGGTACCCCCCATTTCCCAAGCAGCTTATTATTCTATTTCCTCTATTTTTTTAAGAAATTGGTTAGTTTACAAGGATCAACATTTTGAAAAAAATAACTCCAGTATTACTTTGGACTAACAGTACTATCTGATTACACTAGATTAAAAAGTTTCTTGCTAGGATAACTTTTCTTATTATTGAAAATATTAAACAGTTGATTAATTATTTTATTTTAACGATTAAATAAAATAATAAAACCAACTGTTTATCACAAAAAAACTTACACGACATTAGTGGCCAAACCTTTTGAGGCCCCGTCAATACATCCTTGTCATTCAATAGCGATAGGACAGGTTCAAATCTTACCTTGTCAAATAAAGGTTTATTTTTTTGAGGTGTTAGCACTACGAATACCAACTTTTTCACTTTGGCTAGAATTAATGTTGCATTGATTGATTGCTAGTTGGTAACATGCAAAACAAGTTGTCCTTACTTGTATACTGTAGTACAGGATTTTAAATACCATCTAACCACAAACCACCAGAATTAATGTAATTCTAACAACTAACATTTTTTCAATTTATATTCCAATTTAATGCATTATTTCGAAGAAAAAAAACCTTTATTGATATCCAAATATAACTTATCCCTTTTGGATATCCAAATAGAAATTCTTATTACTTTTTTTTTTTTTTTTTTTTTTAGGCATTATAACATAAATTTTTCTCAACAACCAATGGTCTATGTTATATTTTTCAAATAGAAAAAACAAATTTCTTTTTAATAGTTATGATTAACTTCATTGTAAAATAAATATAAATATTCCTGCTAATAATTTGTAAAATTAATTTTTATATCAATATACCTTTTATCTTATACATACCATAAGCTTAAATGGATTTTTGAAAAATTATTATTGTTGTTATTTGAATGTAATATAATTATTATAATTTATAATAAGTAAGGAAAACAACTTGTAATTTGTACTGATTATTTAAATATTTGAATAAGAAGTAATAGTTTATCAATTTTGAACAAAGTTAAATTTATGATCTTTGAAAGAATGACTTCAAAGATATTTAAAATTTATTTAGTCCCAATAAAAATTAATGAAGGGTGCTTTAAATCTTGAAATATTTTTCATAAGTTAATGATATCTAAATTTCATAGTTCATCTTCTCATGTTCAGAATCTCATTAAAAATAATGCTTAATTTATAAATAATGATTGATTTTTGTATAAAGTACTATTTAAAAAAAAATTATGCATTATAATAATAATAATAACACTCAATTATTCGTGAATTATTTAATAAACAATGATTCAAGCATAATTTAGTTATGTTAGAATTTATTACTACAAACAACTGCTCTCATTTACTCTAAATAAAAGTTATCCTACACTAGTGAATTTCAGTATAAAGACTTTGGTTGTATGTATTGTCTTTTTTTTTTATTTTATTAATTGTTTTATTTTTTCAAACCTATATTTTGAAGAATCTGAAAAAAGTCTCAAAGAATTAAGATCTCTTTGCCTAATTGTTATATTTTAATTTATAGAGAAATCTGATTGATTAATTACCTTCAACAAAATGATGACAGTTAATCTCTAGATTTACATGATTCTTTGAAGTTATTTTGTTATCTAAACTACTCATATGAATGTTTTTGCACTATTGGCTTTTTTAGTATTACTCTAAAAAGGCACCTCTCTTTTTCAATTATTACACTCCGACTTTAATCCCTTTCGGCACAACATAGGACATCAAATAGATATTCAAAGCTTTATTCTGAGACAATTACTCCTATTATTTGGTAGCAAGCCAAAACTATACTTGTAACTTATGTTGTTTCCTATAGCATATAATTTTAATACTACTGTAATCAAATACTCAGTTGAACATCAAGGTATTTCCAATTTTTTAAAAGTTTTTATAAGAAAAACACAAGACATTTTATTTACATCATATGTTATAACATATTTTGAATGAAGTAAATCTGTTTGTAAAGTGTTGTATTTGATAAGGTTTTCCTGCTATCAAAAATTTTCAAAGTCTGATATTTTCATAATAAAAAAGGAAACCATTTGAAATTTGAGTAAGTGTTCAGTTGTCCTTTTTGTTGTTGTTGTTGTTGTGTTTAGTTAACATTCTTCTTGGTAATCATGCAAATATGTCATATTAATTGATAGTGAATATTTTTTAAGAAAAACAACTATTTACTGTTCCTTCAACTTATCATTGTGATTTTCATTAATCTATACTAGAATTTAAATGGATCCCAGGTGAGGGAAAAATTTAGTAATGTTTTCTTGTTTTATGTCAGTTAGTGCTGGTAATGTTGAAATCAGTGACAATTTCTAGAAGCTATGGAATATTTCTAGGCCATGTGGTTGTCAGTCATTCATTTTTGACTTTTAAATATTGCTTTGATCTCAAAACTGGCTGGATTGCTTATTATAAATAATTTATTTCTGCATATGAGTACAATTCCTAATATTTATAAATATAATTCTTACCTTTATTTTGAAGTTGTCTGATTAAAAATTCTAACATTTTAGTTATGTATTGTATGTTTGCTCTTTTGCAATTGATCATAGCCAATATAATTCATCCCATCCCTTTGTTATTCTTATTAGTGATAATAATGAGTTTTTTATTTAGGTTTAATTTCATTTATATAAGAAAATAGTAACAATAGTTTATTATATGTGGTTAACATTACTTTGATGATACCATCTGGTCATGTCATGTGATTGCTACATCATATATTGATTATTCATATAGTTTATTTATATTTATTTCTTTTGTTGGTTATGTCTTAGGTTAAATATAATTTTTTTTGGACTGTAGAGACCAAGGAAGCCATCTCTCTCCTAATAAATTATACCATTGGCCCAGGTCTAACCTTATTTTATTTATAACTGTGTATATTTTTCTCCTTTACCATTTACAAAAAAATATATATATATTTTTTTTTGTTTTTAATTATTAATGTTTTATTGATTGAGTTGTATGGTTCATTTTGTATCTAATAAAATATCTGAGTTTTTAAGAAATATATGATCAAGGGGTGAAGTAGATCTGTAGGTAATGCTATGAGCTCCTAACTCGGGAACCCAATTTCTAGTCCATCTGAACATAAAAATCTAATTTCCATCATTTCAACCATGAATGGACTTAAGGTTCAAACTAATTCATCTCATGTGACACACCCAGCCTCTATAAACTGGGCACTCCTATATTGGGGGGAAAATGCAGATGAGAATGATTGCTGACCTTATCACCTCCACAAGGAGGTTGTACAAACAACTGTTGAACAACAAAGACTGTTTTACAAACAACAGTTATTCTTTAAACTGTACTTCCTTACCAATTGCTAAATCCAAGACTTTTCATGAATTGTAACGGTACATGGTTTTTTTTTTTTTTATTTATAGGAAGTGGCCACCAAAAAGCTACTTTCTGAAATATCACTATTTATTGGTCAAATTACATATGTTTTAATCATTAAAAGTGTTTATATCAACTATCAAAATAATTAGTTATACATTCTATATCTCATGCTAAAGTGATTTAAGAAAATTGGCAGACTTTATTTTCTGATTTGATTAATAAGTATGTAGCATAGAATTCTTTATTATATTTTTAATATATTTTTTTCTCTTAAGGATTAAGATTAACACTAAAACTACCCCTTTTTGGAATTTTTGGAAGATATTCTTGGAAACAACATGTATTATTTTTCTTTTTGACTTTACTATTTTCATTAATAAATATGTTTAATGTGTTTTCAATATCCATTCCTCCATTTTTATTGTTTTTTAACAAGAAATTGTGGTAGAAATATGTACACATTATATGTCGGTAGTTTTAGTGTTAAATTTGTAATATCTAAATTTTTAATTTAATTATATAAATTCATTTAGAACCATTTTTTTTATTTATAAGGCATTATATAGATTATATTATTACTCATATATCCATTTTGAAGAATTAATTGAGATTACTTTATTCGAATTAATTTTTTTTTTTATTATTGAGCACAAAACTGACCATGGTAAATTTCAATTACTAAAATGTATTTTTGATTTTTAAAAAAATATTATTACATCTTAAATAATTTGTACTTAAAAAATAAATTGTAGTACATAATAACTTGAACGAGGATGAAAGTGCCTATTATATAGTGATGATAATTTCATTGTTCCTCTCAGATTTTATGCCTAAAACATGTTTCATGATCTGAAAATAACATTTTTTATACACCATAGTAGACCATCCTACATGACAAAGAAAATTATTTTGAAACTTATCTTACTATTCCAAAATAATCATTGGCATTTTAGAGAAAATTCTAGGAATTCCAAATGTTGCCAGTATACAGAATACAGCTTTAAAAAAAACTTTGCCAAAAAGAGCCAGCATTATTTAAAATGCCATATCTGATTGAATCAAAAAAATAAACCTATCCAGTTATTGTATAAAATTTGATTCAAATCGTTTTACCTTTTAAATGTTTTATAATATGTTTCTTATAACTTAAAAAAAAAAAAATTCCGTTTAATTTTTTTTTTTTTTTTCCTTTATGGAAAATTATTTACGAGATGTTTATTTTTAAATCAATTATTTTTTAAAAATTAAATACAATAAACGTTCTAGCAAATATAGTATTTGAAAAAAAATAAATAAAAAGTATTAACTGATTCAAAAACGTTAAGGCTGCTACTGCCTTAAGTTTGGATACAATTAGTACGCCTTATCAAAAATCTTATCTGAAATGTTTATGAACAATATTGAAATTCAATTAAACAATCTAAATTTTTCGTAGTCGCATTTAAGATATTCTGTTTTAAAGAAGGCAATAAACGTCCCAATCAACGTTTGTTGATGGATACTTTGTTTGTGTTTAAAGTAAGTTTTTCCTAATGTTTACCAAGAATTTTTTTAAAATATTTTTTATTGATATATACATCAAGTAAATGTGTGGAAATATAATTACTATGGCATGTCTATAACTTTTTTAATTTAAGGTGTATTTGCTTAAATAGAAAATATATTTTTGAAAAATGATATTTTGGTTACGTAACCGGAGTTAAGTAATATGTTGGTAGACATCGATCAGCTACAATGATTATATCTACAATTAAAATTGTATTTTTAAATGTGATCGTGGATAAAGTTTGGAGGATAATTCAATTATTTATCTAATAAGCAAGAATTAGTGAATTAAGACCTATGCGGTCATTTTTATGTTTTTCTTTCAAAATAATAAATAGATAAAATGTTTAGGTATTTATAAATAAATAGTAATTTTGATGTTTTAAATTTTTATTACTGTTCGGGCAGTGCTCTCTTCTTTTATCTCCCGTTTTTTTTTAATTTTAACCTTATATTTTTGTGATAGTGCGGTTTAGTTAGAGTAGTTGTAGTTCATACATTTAACGCTGGTAGAGCGAAACCTGCCGCGAAAGATAGTAGTGTGTGTTCATCCCGGCTGAAAACATACTCGTTTCGATCTGATATGCACAAATAACGCAACATGATGCTTCATCTTCTTACCAATTCAAAACTGGTGAGTTGGGATATTGTAGTCCTTAAATAATCACAATATCTGATTTTATTAAGTTGTCATACTTTCTAATTATAGTAATTTAAATTCGTGAATTCTATAAAAGACAATTTATTTTCGAGTTTATAGAATTACTATAAGTTTAATTATAGTGCATCAATGAGTCATGCTATTCATTTTTATTTAAAGATAAGTTGATACGGTTTATATTTATATATGCATTTATGTATATAGCGTCTTCTTATTTACTTCTGTTAGCACATCTTAGCTTTACGTATATTTCTTTACTGAAAAATTGTTAAATATTTGCGAATGTTTATATGACAATAAAATTGTTATTTTTGATCCTATGCTGTGAAAATCATTTCAGTTTATTGAAATACTGTCTTCTTTAATTATCGGTTTGTTTATTTTGCTTTGTTTTATTTAAATATTAATTAACGAAATTGGATCTATATCCATTTAAAATCTATTTTTTGGGTTTGTTAGCATTTATGTTGTTCTTCATTTCATGTTTTTTTTTTTTTTTACTAAATCACTTCTTAGATTCCCAAACAAAAATGGGTTATTATTATTTTTTCCATTAAAAAATATTGGCGAAATATAGCCCAATAAAACATAACTTACATGTTTAATAGAAACGAAATAAGAATGTTGAAATAGAAGGAACGACAAATCAAATTAACGTCCAACCAAATTTTAAAAATTCTTTATCGCCAATTTATTTATTTTTTTTATTCTCGTTTTCAGTTTGAAAATATTTTGATCTTTTTTTTTTTAATAATTCTGGAGATTCTGAATATAATTAATGTATCACAAAAGAGATATTAATTGACGATTTGTTGGCGGCATGAAATAGTTTTGTTTTCAGATAATATTATCTACTCTTGCAAACACATATTTTGTTGTAATCATTATTTCTGACACAACAGAACATTTTATTTTTTTCTCTTATAATTTCTCTGTTTAACAAAATTTTATTTATTTATTATTATTTTCAATGAGTAGTCTATTATTGAAAATGCAAAATATCGAATCTGAAAAAAACGTATTTTTTTATTTCGATTTTTAGCTAATTTTTATTACTATTGTTGATAAACTGGTTTGCATAAGCTAATTTTACAGGGTTATTCCTCCCCTTTGTAGAGGGATTTGAGATTCGAGAGTTTGCTACAACGTTCTTCAGTCTCGGTGTTCACTAATGTAAAACAAAAAAGTCGTTTTTTTTTCCACATTCGGTAGTTTGTATTTGTACGGACAATATCATACTTAAACACACTTTATATTAATTTTATAATAATTGTATTTAAATAATATGAGGCCAGTTTATTATTTACCTATAACTGTCTAAAGTATTATGTTTCCACAGTAAATTATCATGTCAAAATATTAAAAGTGGAATAAATAGTCAATATTGAAAATATCATTATTTTTTTTTTTGTTTTGTTTTTTAACTAATCTTGTTGTCCATAATGCTTCTTAATTATTCTTTATGTTTTATTATACTTTATAATTTAGGATAATAGCATGGTTTAACCTTGGAAAATGTTACTCATTTACAAAAAAAAAAAATATTAATTAAAAGCGTCATATGAAATCCTTCATGTCTTTAACTCACGTTAGCACCGTAGCTTTAGTAATTAGTACAATTGATGTTTATATTATATACGTAATTATGTTATATTTAGGAACCATTTCAAAGCATATTTTTGTCAGTATCAATGTATTCTTGTTGAAATGTTTTTTTTTCTAATTAGTGATTTCTTAAAATGTATTTAATTAATGAGATCCGGGGACTATAATGCCGTATTGGTGTGAGGGACCCATAGCGCTCGGCGTTCCGACCTTTCGTAAAAGGTCGTGGGTTCGATTTCCAACTGGGTTGGTTGATATTTATTTCGTAGTGGTTCCGCGGAATGAATAGATTGGTAACCTGTCCTATTTGGAATATGTGTATGAGAACGTTAAACCCCAGTTTACAAACAACAGCGACAAAGCCCATTTTCTCGTTATTTTTTTTATTTTTTTTTTTTTTTTTTTTTTTTTTTTTTTTGTCATAAAAATTAAAAGTAATATTACTGTCTGATTTATGATGCTACGTACATGATTATATTTACAATGTCTAATTTGTAAAAATAAAAGTTTTTCTACAAACCTGGAAAAGATGTTTTGTTTGTTTTATCAAACAAATCCATAGTAAAAAAAAATACTATTAAACCAATTTAAAAATTACAAAAAAATAATCAACCTAAAAGATTTTATTCGTAAATCGAAATTCCTAGATATTTTTACGGTTTCGTTCTAAAAAACCGCAGTAACCGTATATACATGATATTCATTGCCAGCATTAAAAATAAATAAGTTCGTAATATTCTTTCATCAATCATTAATGTTTAATATATTATTTAAAAACTTCCAAATTCCATTCCTTCCATGGCATCCTTAGTAGATGGCTTGAGCATTTATTTTATTAATCTATTTAGTTTTATTTGTATAGTTTCATTACCCGAGCATCCCGCCCTAATTGTGTTTTTAATATCCTTTTTTGTGAGATGAAAACAACTTATAATTATGAAAATTATCATGTCATTTTATCAATTTGAAAACTCTTATCTATTGAATTGAATCATTATCTTTTAATAATAATAATAATAATATTATTCGAAACTGTAATTTAATTATCTGAATCAGGAAAAAAAAAATTCTAATTTATAAATGCATTAGATTTAAAAGTTACCACTTGTTTTTTTTCCTTAGAAAATAATTAAAATTATATTATTACAGTAGTGTTAGCGATAAAAATTTAAAAAAAATGTCCAAATATTTATTATTGTTATTCATATACATACATATATATAAATATATATATATATATATATATATATATATATATATATATATATATATTTTTTTTTTTTTTTTTTTTTTTTTTTTTTTTTTTTTTACATGGATATATCTTTTAGCGGGGGTCTATTCTTTTTTGGTGTAACATTTTTTTCACATTCAAAATGTAGCATTTTGACACGCTCCTCTAGATCTGTTGGTGTTGCTCAGTTTCCTGATCAGAAATTAATTGGTGGATATTTTTGTTATCATTTGTCGCTGGGACCTACCGTTCAGGAGCTATATTGGTTTGAATGAAAAAAGTCACGTTTGAAACTCCAACATTCAACTTTTTTTATTTCGAATAATCAATTGTTAATTTATTTTAATTATTAATTGACGTAATTTGATCCTTATAATTCTAAAATGTAAATTGGGAAAAGCAGTATATTACAGATTAGACATATCCATGATGTATAGTTTTGCCCATTAAGGGAGAAATGTTTTTTTTTTTTTTTTTTTTTTTTTTTTTTTTTTTAACCAGTCTAATTTTTATGTTTCTTGAATTAACTAGTATCAGTTGTAAGAAATTGTTCTATTTTTGTAAGTCCTTGACCAGCCCTGTTTGTTTGGAGAAATCTCCGGCGTATATAAATATTTCTATGTATTCAAACAAATTGATAATTATGTGATGTGAATAGAAAATGACTTACCTCTTCCGGGAGTCCATTGTGCACTGACCCTACATTGTTATTGTCGATCGGTATTAACCTGGGCTTATTAACTGTTGGGTATTATAAGAAAAATCAGGTATTACCTCGCCACGTATCTCTTTGTAATCGTCCTGTATTTTTCCCAAATCTCTCCCAGCCATCGTAACCTCCCCACCTTGACGTGAAGAGGAGATACGACGCCAGTCTGTGATAAGCGCGATTCGCGTTATCTTGCCGGAGTGGGTGATGTCCAAAGAAGACGAACCTCTTAACAGCGGTGCTGTACGCAACTATGGAAGCGCATTTACTTATTACAACCTCATCAGGAATGGGACCTTTCTTGGGCAGAAAGTCTACAACGTGAGTACTAGCACCGTCGGGGCGGCTGTAAGCTTATCGGGTTCATTCAGCCTTTTCTTATCAAGAATCTTAAGTCACTCATCTTGAGTATTTATGAAATCAATTTTTTTTTATTTGTATATATATGTATCCGCTCTTACCTCTTACAGTTCAGTATGAATTTTATTCTTAACTGTAAATTTTTTTTTTCATTAATGTCATTTTATTGTTTTGTTTTTTGTTTTTTTTAATAAGTGTTGACGTTATTAACATTGTTATTGGCTCACATTATTATTATAGCCTAAACTATAAGTGTAAAACATCGACAAACGTAACATAGCAACAGAAGATTATATTTAATTTTCTCATCCCTCTTATTAAATATATATATATTCTGTATAAAATTCCCTCGTGATAGATCAATAACAGTTTTTTATTAAATTTATTATGACCAACGCAAATAGATTGATTTAATAAAATCACAGATTCGGAATGCACTTAAATTTATAATCGATTTAAATAAACTGAATCTAACGTAGAAGATCCATATTATAATTTTTTTTTTTTTTTTCAATTTATCGTGCTTTACGCCTTGACAACTTAATTTCTCCACTTCATTAAAAGCTCCTGGCGTGCTTCCATTGGTTCTAAAATTATCAATTTATCTTTTTTAGGAGTGGCTAAAACAAATGAAGTACACTATTTGAAACACATGCTCAAAAGTTTTTATTTATATGTTTTAAAAAATATTGTTATCTCTCATACCTAACGTTTTATTTCATAAATACTTCATTTTAATTCAATTAAAAAACTTGAGTAGTTCTCCAATTCAATAAATTTGTTTATTTAATTTTTATAAAAACTTTTAATTATTGATAATTTTTTTAGATTAATTAACAGTGTCAATATTTTATTTTGTTACTATACTGATAATTTTTCACTATGTGTTAAATTAATATTAGTATAAATATGTAATTGACATTATCTTAATATAAGGGTATATTGATGTTATGTTACTAACAAATTAAAATTTAAAATAATCCTTGTTATTTCTGAATAACAATCAGTTCCTTCCGGATAGTAAGGGTTGCCAACGTATTTTAGTCAATTCATTTAGACTGTTGCTGTGAAGTGTATATTTAAATTTTGAATTGATAATTTTATAATATTGTTAGTGAAATCAGATTAAACCATTCTTAAGTATTTTGTATCATTTTCTAACTAAAATTACCGTAAATAACAATTAATTAAAATTGATAAATGTAATTTTAGAATAAGGATTGATTGTAGCTAGGCTATCAGTTATAACATGATTCGACTTCCTTTTGTTAAAGTGGAACTATCAATGTATAATTATTTACTTTAGATTAACTGAGAATCGAGGTTATAATACGCTTTTACAGGCTTCGGTTTAGAAGTTGGGGAAGATATCTTCTTTGAAATCTTCCCTTCATTTTGTTTTTTATAAAAATTTATAAATCTCCAAAAAAAAAGCTATTGTATCATTAACAGAACCATTTACGTGGGCTTAGCTATTTATGTTATTAAAAATGTCGAATAAATTAATTTAATCATTTGATAATGTTGTGTATATTAGCTTTACTTGGTATTTTTTTCATGTTTACTTTAGATCTCTTATTAGTGACAAATGACTGTTTGTGAGTGTATTAGACAGAAAGGGGAATGTTATTAAATTTGAATGGAGGAGTTTATTATTAAGTACCACAACTTAGTGAGCTATAGTAATTATAATTTGTTAAACTTTTTTTTCATTTTTTCTCCTAGCGTCATTATGTTTTTTTCATCACCACAGGTTATTTTTTACTTTAACATTATTTAGAACCTCAAAACAGGTAGAAACAGTTATTTTTTGTCTCGCCTCGAATCGACGGTACATTCTGTTTATTATTATTCTGTCTGGCGATGCTTGTGGCAATCGTTCACAATAATACATATAATAAATGTTTATTTGTTAAAGAAAAAATCTTGTACAACACTTTTTAAATATACATAATTATAACAGACATTTATCCTTGGGCCTGGTATTTTAGAAGAAATTAACAAAATAGTTTACCATATGGCGAATGTTAATAACGAACAAAAGTATAAATAAAAATAGACTACATAAAATAATAATGTTATTCATTGTTCAAATCCACAGCCAAGCTACCAGTAACATATATTCATTTGAATTCCGATTATTATTTAAAACAGTATTATAATGAAATTAGAAATGAGATTTGACGTTTTGTGGATATATATATATATAGAGGTTAAAAAAAAAAAAAATATATATATAATATATATATATATATATATATATATATATAAAGTAATACATGTACAGTAATACATGTAAAGGCCTGTCCTAAACGAAAAAATTATTTTGGCCTAAAATGCTATTAAATTTCTTGAAGTATACTCTGACGGGCAAAAAATTACACTCAATTAATTTTTTTTTTTCGGCTAAAAGTTTCATTGTTTTAAGGGGTTAACTTTAACCCCTCATACTTTCACTAGGTCATTTAAAACGTTTTAGCATTATGAAAAAAAAAAAAAAAAATTAATTTAAAAAACCTGTATCACTAATAACCCGTGAAGGGTCTTGGGTTCAATGCTTAGGTAAGGGTGTGCTGTTACTGGGCCGACGGTTGTGAAAGGAGATTTGGTCTAAATCACGCTCAACCGCCTGGTTTTCCCCAATTAATGATACCCGCTTTATTGAGGCTGGGTGTACCCATGGTGGGTCTCCCAACCTCGAAGTCAAGGTTTACATCTTGAATTCGATGGGGTATAGGACTAATGTGACTTTGAATAAATAATTGAGGTATATGTGCCGTATAATGCAAAAATCTAATGAACCAAATTTTATTATTAACTAGCATCTCATCGCGCCTTCGCCCGCTCTCTTAAGTAAAGAACTTAAATCATTTTAACTAATAATTGATGATTTATTTCTTGATGGATTATCATCTTGTATTGAACAATGCAAGTGAACTTTCTTTCTTCAATGATGTTTCCACTCATAGCTGTTCTTTTTAACCTAGTTAAAATTGCACTCATTAGGGGTTTGAAGATCAAATAAAAGCAGAATTGAACATCCAACTTTTAATTTTAATATATGTATGAGTTGGTAATCCAGACGGACAAAGGCCATTAAGAAACTCTTGTGGATAATAGACTGACTTATCAGTGCTTGCGAATAAGTGCCAATGAGTCATATTTTTACACACAAAGGATTGACCTTTTGGTTTGGTAACAATTTTTATTTGACAGAAATAATTGTATCGATCCTTAAAAGCTAATTACAGTGTGACAAACCTTATTTCTGTCACAGCATTTTACATTTAAATTATTATTATTATAAACTTTACTATTGTAAATCTTCATGGAACTATGAAGATGATGTAGTTAAAATTTGGCTATTGGGTTCAATTATTTTACTAAAACTCTGGTGCAGAATGGCGCTAATCACATATCGTTTGATTTTTAAACTTCACTGGAGTCTGCATGTCAAGCCAAATATATATAGCTTTTTGGGTAACAATTAATTGATGTAAGAAGATGTTGTTGTTGTCTAGCTCTATAAAACACCGTATCTATGTAACCTCTCTTGAATGGCGCTCGCCACATATCGTTCAATTTTCAAACTTCACTGCGCACCACATATTAATCGCTTTTTTTAACAGCAAATTTATAGAAGATATGTAATTTTATTATTGCTAAACATTCATTATACTATGACGATGATGATGTTAAGAAGTAGTTTTCGCGGTTAGCGAATACAAACGAAAAATGGTTTGTCCTTTTATATAATAGTATAGATTAGAACTTCGTAATTTTAAATTTCTATTTATTTTTTTTTAGATACTGCTTGCCTTTATTTAATTAATTTTTTTAATAATTCTGATTTGTTTTATATGCCCTGATTAGAGAATATTGGTAAGTAAACACCTAAAGAAAAATTAAACTTTTAGCCGAGAAAATTAAAATATAACATTGGTTGGAATTGTTTACCTACCGCAAACTATGTATTCTATATTTGTGAATTATATTTATCATTTCAACTTTGTTGTTCTCTTCATTACTTTTTTTTTTTAATTTCTATTATGATTGGAATCAACTCCATTTTTTGCGAAAGGGTGAAAGCTTAAGCTACTTTAGAAACGTTACTTTCTAAAATTAACAATTTTTTCTTAAATCTAAAATAGCTAAATTTTATTTCCTTGTCGACACATTAGAAATTTTATACTTCCGATAAGTTAGAATACATAATATGGTTAAACCCATGTTATTAACTGTAATCATGTAAACAAATGTTTTCAAAACGAAGCACTATTTTAGAGATTATATAACTTTTTTACTTTATTAGTTGTCGTTTTTGAATGGTATACTATTATACTTGTGTAATTTCGCCTATTAAGATTTATAATAAAAATTATAAAGTTTTGAGATGTTATTACTTAGTTATTTTAAGAAATTTGTAATTGATAATGTTGTAAACTTCAATAATCCAACAATATTACATCATAGGAATGAGGAAAAATAAATGTGGAATGTATGAGTGGGATCTCAATCTGATTAGATTTTCAACTTGAGGCTTTTAATAAAAACGTTAGTTATTCGCTATTATAGAATTTTTAGTACAACCAAACAACATGGTCGCCACAACTGTTATTAACAAAGTTTAGTTTACATGTTACTTTACCACTTCAATAGTGGTATATATAGATTATATATATATATATATATATATATATATATATATATATATATATATATATATAAATATAAATGTTTTATATTCTGAAAACTTATTACTGCTTTTGGCAGATAACAGCCGGCTTATGCACACTCAAGAAATTAACACCCAACGGACCCTTGTCTACGAATATCTTAATACTTCAAAATAAAGATATTATATTTGATGAAAACAGCGAAAAAATATTATATTATTATGTCAGTAATACATATTACAGCGTTATGGCCTATTACTTCTGTTATAACTAAGTTACGCTTTTTGTTTATTGCCTCTCCGGTTAAATCGAAGATTTTGTACCATCGCTGGGTTTTTTTTACTGGGCTAAATTGTTGTAAAAGTAGTCCATAATATTATTTATATTTTTTCAAGTTATCAGGGTGGTTTCGGAAGAATTTATACTTATAATTCTGTTTTTGGGATTATAATATTGATTTCACCAATACAGCCATTGGTTCAATATTCATTTTTACGTTTCAAGATTAGCATTTAAATATTCCACGACTTAAAAAATTATTCTTCAGTACCCACCATTTTATCCAGGCTTAGTGAATTCTTATCTAAGTTTGCTAATAGAATGTTCTGCTCTGTAGAAAACTTGGAATAACGAAAAAAAAACTTTGAAGATGGCAGTATTTGCTTTTTTCTTTATTAACTATCTTTGCACACAACTGATCAACGTTCTTTAGAAAAATCTTTTCTTATTTAAGACAACTATTTTTTTAATTCCTAGTCCATTTCTTGAAAGCTTCCAATTTTACTTCGCACGGCAATTATTTCCTTTGCCTCATCAATTATCTAATAAATGTTTATTGTGTTTATATTTTTGTCATTTACGATTTCATAAAACTATGCCTCAAGACTGAGCCTCCTATATAATACTCTGTATAATTATGCCTCCTAGATCTTGTATACATTATTATGTTCGTTCTTGTTGTCCTTAAGAGACAGTATGTCCCAGTTAAACGATTATGCTTTATTATTTGGGTACCATGATGACCGAACGTGTTGGTGACCAAACTTAAATTATTAATATCTGAGTTTATATTAGTTTTTTACGTGTTTTATTTTATTTTATTTTATTTTTTTTTTATTTTTTTTTTTTGAAGAGCAAACAAAAAATTACCATATTATATTAATCTGATTTGACTTCAGATATATTCTCCCTTATGCGTCATGTAGTTAAGCTATATGGTTCGCATAGAAGAATAATGAAGAGATATTTGTAGTTTTCTTAGATCACTTAACAGAATAGAGTTGTGCGGATACTTCTTTTTATTTTTATATATTTTTCTTCTTTTTTTTTTCAATACGACATATGAGAAATATAAAAAGATAGAAACAAATAAATTAGTCATGTGATGAGTAGTTACTGGATTTGATATTCTTCGAGGCCAGTTTAGCCTCTGATCACTTGATTTAACCATTGGATGAGGTACTTTTTTCATTTATTCGTGTTCTAAAGGTTATTTCATAATGAAAAAAAATTGCACCAAATTATTTTTCCTCTTTTCTCTTGTTAATCTAGACTAATTAAGGACGCATGCAGGACTTTTTTTTTTTTTCTCTAAAAACACATTTAAACATTAATCCAACAGTTATTGTAAATCAAAATTGAATTGTGATTACAAGAGATAACGATTGGAAGCAAAAACAAAAACAATAGGAAGTTTGATAAACATGATCTCACCAATTAATATTTAGCTATCTTTTGGCCTTTAATTGAGAACCATTAATAGGCCGGATCTGCGCTTTGGCATATGGACCCTTATGCATGTGCGTCATACTATTATCATATATATATATATATATATATATATATATGATATAGTATGAATATATATATATATATATATATATATATATATATATATATATATATATATGATATATATATATATATATATATATATATATATATATATATATATATATATATATATATATATATATATATATATATATGTGTATATTCTTATTACGATTTTTTTTTCTTCAGTTTTATTGTTATTTTACTATGATTTGATCATAATGTTTGGAGACATTTCGTTTTAACCATTCCAAAAGAAAAATAATAATAATAATAATAAAAAATAAAAATAAAAAATTAACGAATATTGATCTCTTATATTTTAATAACCGTATTTTGGGAACGACGGTAACCGAGCTTGTTGGGATTGGGTCTCTGTGGGTTCGATTTCCACCTAGGTCGGTTGATCCTATTTTGTGATAGTCCTCAAAATGAATATTAGTCCTTCCCACTGGCTAGAATAGGTTGATAACCTGTAGGATAACCCGGCCCTCCTGCCCTAGTTGTAGTATATAAGTATATATTAAACCTCGTTAAATGCCGCCAAAACAGACCACATCAGTGCTCAGTAAAAGAGCTAAAAATAAGTCACTTAAAACAAGAGCTATAAATCATTCCATTAACTACTGAGCTAGATCTTATTTCTAATCCTTAAGACTTGAACTAAGTGTGTTACAGTTTGGTCTGGTTAGTTCCTGTTTCCTATAAAACCGAACTTCGCAAAAAAGTATTTTTATTTATTTATAGCTTTATATATTTTATTTACACCTTTCTTGCATTTTTCACAATTAGCAGATGTGCTGGACTGCTAAAAGAAATTGACAAACGAAGAAATGTGAGGTATGACCGTTTGGTACCTCAACTTTTGTGACTAGGCTAGTTTATTTGTGATTGTACTCTTCAAAAACTTTGCTTTAGTATCAGTAGTTTTGATGATTGTTTATTATATTGTTATTTGATTTTCCTTCATAAATTTCAGTAGTCAAAGTTTTTTATAGTTCTAACTGGTCACGATACGGTTCGTATCTAACACTCAAAACCCTACTGAACAAATAACAAATTAACAGATTTTATTCAATTGCTTTGTTTTGAAAATAATATAATTATTAAAGTTATAATTTGGTTCATTGCAAATAATTACAACTATTATAAATAAATTAATTACTACAGCTAAGTAATAAAAATTGTATTATCCAGAACTCAAGGTTTACCTAATTTGTCTAGCTTTATTTATTAATTTAAGTTAAATTACAAAAATAAAATTAAAAGGCTTCTTTCTTTATAAAAAAAAAAAAAAAAAAAAAATGCTTCGTAACAATCATTCAAATTAAATGACTGTATTATTTCATTATGACTAAAACTTGTCATTTGTTTTTATTTTTGTTGACTTACTCACTGACTTGGATGGCAATTTGAAGTTAAAAAAAAAAGTTAATAATTGTATGATATGTCATTTCAATTAATGTTCATAAATTTTTAGTCAAACCATAATTAATGGCTTATTTAAACAACCATGAAATTTATTCAATCTACCGTTTTTTCTGTCCAAACATTCTCTGCCCTTAAAATAAAAATTGGGTCTTTACTGTTCATAAATAATTTTCATTAGATATTTTTCTAGCTTTAAATATCTTTTGGACACTTCTTTTTAACACAATACTTTATATTTTACCAAAATTACAGATTTGTTGAATTCTTAGCCTTAAAAAAACATAAGGGTTGACTCTTTGTTTTTACCACCACAAAACGTCCTTGTAATGAATTATTGCTGAAAAAATAAAACATATATTTGCCAGATTAAAGAGGAGGATGGTGGTTAGAAACTGCTATTTTCATTAGAATATTGACTTTGGCAAACACTGCTTTACTAACATAAGAATTTTTATCCATTTGCTGAACTATGACTGAAGCTATCCCAATGCAAGGTCTTCTTCTATTACCTTTTATAAATCCTCAATTTTTTCTTCAGCGTTACTCTACAACAAGGAAGTCTATTTGTTTTTTCTTACTATTTTATCCATTTTCAATCCATACTCTAGTAAATTGAACTTAAAAATTAGGTGAACCAATAATGTTAAGAAAAATATATATATTTTTTAAAATTAAAGACTGTAACTTGGTTGGACTTTTCTGATATTCTTGTGACACAGCTTGCCTCTGTAAGGGAAGTGAGACCACCAATTTATACTTTATATATATATATATATATATATATATATCTCTTAGTGTAAAAAAAAAAATTGGGTTATATATATATATACCTTTCTATTATATATACGATAAATCAAAGACTTTTTTATCTCCATTTTGTCTATATCAGATTTAGCATTAAATTTCCTATAAGAACAGAGTACACGTAACCTTGAATTTTACAAACTTGGTATCTAAAGAACAGCTTGATCTTCACCTTAGACTTTGTCCCAGAATAAAGTCTTCTTTCTATACTATTCTATTCTATTCTATATCTATATGTTGCATTTATTTATTTATTATGTAAACTAACCTAATAAAATGGTTCAGTTAACCATTTATATGTTATAAACATTATTAGCTAATTAAATCTTGTTTTAAACCAATACTGTGATCATTACATATATGGTTGTATTTATTAGAAAGTATACAATAAACCAATCATTATTGAGAAATATAACCCTCTTACTATTTTACTGATTCCACATTTTCTATGAAAGCTGTTAGTTATATTTATTATTACAACTATTTTTATTTCTTCTGAATCAATAGGTTAATTTTTAAAAATAGAATAGTTGAGCCGTTGATTTACTGATGAATAATGTGAAATTTCTAGCTTGGAAAAGATAGTATAACTAAGAGATAAGAATAGCAGCTTATTACCCGCACTGTCTAAAATGTGTGATAATAGCAAATTTATGAGTTTAGAAGAACTTAAGTACATATTTGTGTATCGTAGAATCCGACTGAATTCCATGATTAAGTGTTATAAACCTAATTATTACTTAAACTGTTCAGAATAGGATAATGTATTAAAATATCACAAATTATTGTTATGTCAATTACTTTGTTCTTACGAATTATGCCCTATCACTTGAAACAGTTACAAATATTCTGCCAATGTACTAAATAATTAGGCTATTTGTGATAATCAGTATTCTGTAATTGTTTTATTTTTTAAATCTTGCTTTGCCATGATAAGTGTGTGTTATCAGTTGAAGTCTAATCCCTTATCAGAAAGCAAACCTTGCCAGTATTCCTTTTACTGGACCTCACATAAGCAAGCAAAATGACTGCTTCATTTTTATTTTATAAGGTACTGTATATTGTCACCCTTTACCTTGATTTTAATGCCACTGATGTGTGAATGGAGTATGATACTAAATAAATTTCCATGAACTATATTCGTGCCTGCTACATTTAACGTAATATGTAGAAAAATCTGGTCTGCTTTGTTTATATGAGTTTGTTATTAATTCAAAATTAAATGTATTGGTTTGTTAGTTAAGCATTGAGCTTGATTGTTCTGAATTCTTACTAATTATCCTTATCCACTTTACCATAGTAAACCTCATGATTGATTTTATTTTCTGTTTTATGCCTGTTTTAATATGTTTTTTATTTTTTACTGATTCTTTCAACTGGAGTAAAATTTAGAATAGTACTTAGTTTTAGAATGTGTAATATTTTTCTGTAAGTAAGTTTGCTACAATACGTGAAAAACTAGATTATGGATTATTTAGGACCGATCCATTTTCTTTTTTCTTTTTTCTTTTTTTTTTGTCTTGCTCTTTTTTTTTTCAAGTTTGATTTTTGATAGTTGAAGAATTTTTTAAAGATTTTTTCTCACTGATTGGAGGTTTTAGATTTTTGTCTTGATTTTGGTTTTTGATTGCTACGTTATTACGGTTTTGATTTTGCAGCCTGGTTACATAAAGCTTTCTACTTATAAACAAAATATTTTTGCTTGTAAAAATAATCGCATCTGATTCATAATTAATTAAATTCATGAACACAAGTTGTGTTTCTAGATGATTTTTTTTTTTTTTTTAATTTCTAAAATTGTCATTTGTCTTTGTCATTATATTAGCCTAATTTCCTAAAGGTCATCATGAGGGAAAGTGTCATGTGAGGAATATTGTTCATCAAACTTTTTAGATAGCTCAATAAATCCTAGAATTTGATTTTCGATCTCTTGTGGCAAACATAATGGAAGGTGGAGGAAAGTTTCATAAGCGTTTATCAATTTTCCACTTGGAAGTTGGTAACTGGGATATACCAACTTTAACTGTCACTGCACCTGCTGGATCCTCAAATCGTCGTTTCAGCTTTGCTAGCCTCAACCTCCGCCGCCTCTCGGTCACGGTTTGTCATTTAAATTTTCTTCTGTTTTATTATTTGTCACTAACTATTTCATTTGGGGTGACTTAAATCAAAATATTTTATTTAGTATAAATAAAATAAAATAGTACTTCATAACTTTTTATGAACTAATCTTTAATCAAACTAATCTTTAGTCTTTTGAAAAAAAAAAATAATTGTTTAACATTCAATACTAATGTAATATTACGATGTTATAATGTGTTCACTAACACAACAACAGGATATATTAAACTTTTGCTTCCTATTAAATTATTCTTGTTAAAATTAAAGTAGTGATTTATTTTTTAAAATAAATTTAATTTATTAACTCCCTCATAGTTACTTAATTTAATTCAGTTAGTTATTTCTATTCCCTTTGTTTTATTTATATAAAATAGTATTTTAACTTTATAATTTTAATTTTAATTTTTTATTTATTAATATATTTATTGTATCAAAGGTTAATTTATTTAATTTATGTTTATTCTACTAAAGTTATTTGTTTTTCTGATAATTATTTGTATTAAATATTTTAAGTATAGCTTTTAGATCTAAATTTGGGAAGAAAAGTTTTTGATGTCTTTTATTATTTTGATACATGAAATTGCCTACTAAACTACTTTATACATTTCAAGATTTATTAAACATTTAATTAACAATTATTTAAAGTGGAGTGGTAGATATAAGAACTATAAATACAGAAAAAATCATAAATAAATAAAATTATCAATTATAATACTGAAGAATTTGTATTCTATGGAGCTTAATAATATCATATTGAAAAGTATAAATTATGGGATTTCAAATTTATTTTCATTAACTGTCTACCTGTGAATGATGGAACCCTGGATTTGATTCTTGAGACCCTTAAGTTTTCTTATTATTACGTTAGGTTAGGAGTAAAGCAGAAGGATATGTAAGAGTATTGTGTATCACTGATTGAATTGTAAAATAAGTAACTGGACTTAAAAATCAAAATAAAATTGCAAACAATTATATTTTGTCCAACAAAATATACCTGTAAGCCTCAATTTCCTTCATGATAGCAATAGTAGATCCTGTCATTTCTATTGTTGACTAATTAATTTTTAATTGAAAATTCTAAGCTACATTAAACATTTCTTTTTACGATCTTGTATTTTTTCTTTTTATAACTTTTTTGCCACCTGGCGGTATAAATTTTGTAACCTTGACCTCCTTTATCATCTTTGTTTATTCAGCCTATGCTTCTGGTTTTTGGTTTCCAATGTAGTCTCTTTTTAGCTACTGTAGCGATGGTTATATTTAGATGAATTTGAGTTGCTTGCCACATCAACGTTAACTCTTGCTTTTCAACATTACATAGTGACTGGTATAGGATAACAAATTCTTCTTTCTCTCTTAATTATTCTAAAGATCTGACGTGTGGTTGCTGCTGTTATTATGATACAAAGGTCTTCTCTTTTACATTTTTTCGGTCCTGTTTTCTAAGGTACCTCTTAAGAGATAAAGTCTTGCTATAATCTACAGGCTTTGTTACAACATTGTGAAGCCCTAATTATATTTCTGCTGAATAAATATTCATTTTGACATAGATATGTTTTTTGGATGGGGCCTATAGTTTCCTTGTGTGTTTTTTCGCCATCAAAATGTGTAAGGTGTTTTTGACACATAAAAATGTAACATATTGACTCACTCTGTTAGTGTTGCTCAGATCAAAAATTGTATGACAATTTTCTTGTCAGAAATTGATTGGATAGTATTTTTGTTACATAGCATTTGTCTCTAGGACCTACCATTTAGTAGCTATATTGATTTGAATGAAAAAAGTCATGTTTTGCCTACATGTTTAAAGTGTTATACCTCTGTTGATGTTGTTCGGATTGAAAATTTTATGAGTTTCCTAATCAGAAATTAAATGGAGAGTATTTTTTGTTATGCAACGTTTGTCACTAAGAGATACTGTTAAGGAGCTATATTGGTTTGAATGAAAGAAGTCACATTTTGCCTACATATGAATAGTGTTATACCTCTGTTGGTATTACTCGGATTGAAAATTTTATGACAGTTTCCTAATCAGAAGCTGTTGATAACAGATAAACATAGACATGATCTATTGTTTTTCCCAGTCAGGGAAATCAAGTCAAGTTTTTTCTGATTAAAAACATCTCTTTATACTTAAAGTTGATTCTTGTAAGAGCTCTAAAAATTAAATACATAAACCATTCCCACATTTGCCCCTGGAGGTTCTAGGAGATATATGTATGTAGGAGGTTGTAGGAGACATACCTGGTGGCCTTATTTATCCCCTGCCTGATAAATCATAATGACTCTATAATATTTTTTCCTTATCATCCATAACCTTCAACCCAATAAAATCCTCCTATCTTCTGTAAAAAGAATATTTGCTATTTTAGCCAAGATTTTTACGATGGTTGTTCCTTATAAGAAGTCAGTGACTCATCCATCTATCTCTTCACCCTGAAGTAGTAATTTACCGATATTTCTATTCTTTTTTAAATCTAGATTGGACCTAAATTGCATAAATGCAGGTGAGCATATACAAGAATTGCTACTAAGTTAGGGATTTTACAAAACTATCCGTAACTATCTAGTGTTCGCTAAAATACTAATCATCGTCTATGATCTGCCCATCTCAGTTGGTGCCATCTTTTATTTCTTTCTCCATTCCCCAAATTATGATAATACTTAATTATAAGTCACCATCCATTCATGTGCCATGCCCAGTGCACTGTAGTCATAAGAACATTATTAATATTAATACAAATATTTAATATTAGTCCTATCAAAAATATTTTAGTGACTGCTGTCTATATTTCATTTGATGGAACAATCACACTCAGGGTTCTAAAACAGCCTCAAGTCTATATTCAAATAACGTCAAGGAACCGGGTTAGTTGGTGGGCAATGTACTGGATTCATTACTATTAGTTATAGTTATAGGTTCATGTTCAAGTCTCGCTGAGGGTAGAGATTTTATTTATCAGCCATTAGTCCCCTCCAGGGATACACTCCTGTTTGATTAGAACTACCAGCTCCAATTATAATGAGAGGATTTTTGTTTGATTTTGACTCCCCAGCTCTGGTCATAATTTTTTTTTTTTTTTAACAAATTGTTTTTTTAAATACATATTCTCCTTCAATTTCACTCCTGTTCTGAGAAACTCCTTTTGCTCTGCTCGAAATAATCTGTTAAAATTATCCAAATTTTTTCTTCAATATTATATAAACAGAATGAAAAAAAGAGCAAGCCGAAGAAAGTTTTACTTTGAAAACAATGTAACAGTGCTAAAAATTAATGTACTATTCATAGATTAGTTTCTGTAAACAAGTCTATTTATGCTTTACACAAACAATCTGAAAACTGAATATATACACTAAAATAAAGAGTTTTAGAACATTAGTATCCTATTCAAATATTGTCCTATCATATTATGTACATTCTTCACTTTCATTCATATATATTTTTTTTTATTTGTTTGCATTAATTCAATTTACTCATACTTAGGTTGTTTTCTTTCTGTAATATATATTTAAGTGGCTTGTTCAATAATGTTGAATTGTCCCACCCGTCAACACGAACGTTGATTTTCATCTAAATAAATAAAATGTAATTAAGATTCACATTTGTAAATGTTTAGTATTTTTATTTTCTCCTTTCCATGCCATACCAAGAGAATTGAAAAATATATATATATATTTTTTTTATTTAAATACTTGATCAGGCAGTAAAAATGTATTTTTATATTATTTTGGATTTTATATGGAACTAAATCAATTTTTAATTAAGAAAAATATCATATATCATTAATAACTAAATATTAATTAAGCTATTGAAAAAAATTATGTAATTGATGTAAATAGTTAATTACGTCACTGATCATTCCAACCATTGGGATACGTTTCACCTAAACATTTGAGATTTTAACATTTCATTGTTAAGAATTTTAAATTATAAAACAACTATAACAACAAATATAGTGTATGTGTCTATAATTGTATGAAATACTCATTGTTCTAGAAAAGTAAGTTGCACAATAGATGTCTTTGTCCTTAGTATGTTATTCCAAGTAATAATATAAATTTGCATCAGTAAAGAAAACATTCAATTATTAAAATTGAATGTCATTATTAGACGTAAATTAATACTGCATTAATATCCATATAATTATGTAATTTTTCATTTTCTTTCCATCAATAGTGCCTTTTTATTTTGAATAAGGATTTTGCAGCTTTAAAACACTATAAGATTATGAAGCCTTATTTTCCATCTGGAAAGAAAATAAGGCTAATAATATGAGAGCATAATTTAATTTTTATTATGTAATTATTAAATGGTTCCATCAGAAACCCCTTTGTTTAGGCTTTTAAATATTTTTTTTATTATTAAACAGTAAAAATTTATATACTATTGTGGAATTTTTATACAACATGAAAATTTAAACAATATCATGTAATATTGATGGTTTATGCTAGGAATGGAAATACCTATCATTAAACAAAAAAAAAAAATCTTTTTTTCTTTCAATATTGTAATTGATTTAATCAGAAATATGTTTTTAAACAAAAACCATCTTCAAGAGATGAGATTTTTATGGTGATGTTTACAATTTTATTTCACCATCATACTCAATCGTTTATTGTGATCCGAAGATACTGAATCATTTTGTATTATATCGTTTTTTATTAATACTTTAATAAACCAAATGTACATTTCTTGGATATTAGTTTAGAAAATCACCCACACTACATGTTCTTTTTAAGTTTTTTACTAAGTAATTTATTTTGTATGTACATTAAGTTTTATTTGTGATTTTCTACCTTATATTTTCTTTACCATGTATTTGGCAGTAATGAAATTTAACATAACATTAATTTTAAAAATATCTTTGCCTAAAAGGTTTGATTCCATTGATTCAAATGAATATGACGGTCACTTTTTTAGCTTACTAAACTAAAAAAAAAATAACTATTCTGCTTACTTGAATTCACTGATTAAAAGTTTTTTTTATATCAAATTTAGTTTCATTCTAACTACTTTATATAGGTCTCATAAAGCCTCGGTAGTTTCGGTCTTGTATGTCAATTTCAAGTTCCTTAAGTTATTACATATTATACATAAGTTCCTTATGTTAAATTACGTTAATTTCAAATTCTTAAGGTTTCTCTACTGTGTGTCCATCCATCTATGTGTCCTAGATTTGTTTATATCTGTCATCTATCATAATGTACTTTTAATAATATCCTAGACTATCTAAGTTGAATTTTTTGAGTCTAGCGCCCAGGGCTGTTTTACAAACTACTTACATTTATGCATCCTACATACTTCATTATTATTTGTTCATTTCTAAGTGATAGGACAAAGTAAAGAATAATTTTTCTTATTTATCACTATTTACCCAGTCTGTCGGTATTCCTCAAAATAGTATCCTCATGTTTTCTACACATTTTATATTCCAACATTCCATCATAGCCAGAAATTTCAATCTCTCTGTCACTTCAATCTCATATCGGAAATCTTCAAGTATGGTGTTGAAACTGAAGAATTAAAATAAATCCAGAAAAATCTCATCAATTTACCTTTACCTTTCATTGTAAAACTATAGCCTACTGTCCTATTTCATATTTTAATGTAATTCCACTACTCCCTGTTGAAGTGATTTACTATTTACTATAGAGAAACCTTTTACTTGAAATTAACATACAAGACCAAAATTATAAAAAAATGTTTTTCGGTTTGGACTATTTCTACATTTACCAGACAAACACTTTTAGATACCTATAAATAAAATAAAAAATCATTTTTATGGATTTATGAGACCTATATGGGTCTCAATAATTAATCTTGTGTCCAGTTCTTACTATCTGAATTACTTTTAAAAAATCATTAAACTTGCTACTATGTTGCTAATAAACTTATCAATAATGATCATAGTGTTTTGTCTGTTACTATTTTTCAGTAAACTCCTTACCAACTCAAACCCACCATTAACCAAAATCAATTTTGATCATACTTAGTTTTTATAAGATTTTTTTTTTTTTTTTTAATCCTCAGTCATCACTTAAATTTAGTTTTATAAAATAAAATATGCATTTTGTGTTAAATTAAAAAAATAAATTAAATTAAATTTATGCCCCTGCCAAAAATCATGTTTCCTGAATATATTGGGCTCCTAAACCGGCTCATTTTTTCCCTTTTGTTAAGCCATTAAGTCACAGTTGGATTCACTTCAGAGATAGTTGAATGGACATATCAATGAAGAAATATCAGTCTGGAGAACTTAAATTATTGCGGTGGAAAATCTTGTCCAGTGTCTGTTGTACATCTCTCTATAACAACTACTATCATGGCTGCTAACTGATTGCTTTTTTTAAAATTGTTTTTATTAACACTCCTCATTTTAGAAAATTTTAAATTATATCATTATTGCTTGTTTATGAGCAAATTTTTTATTTTTTTAAATTTATTTATAGCTGACTTATTTTTTATTGAACGGCATATTACAGTAGATGATAATTATACAATTCAACTTCAAGTATTTCAATTAATATATTTTACTAATGAAAAATAAAATTAACTTTTGTCTGTGTTTAGTGAAACCTAATTTAATGATGCACTAAAGCAACCTTGAAATTTATTCAATCTACAACTCTTCTGTAAATATTTATTTTCTTAAAAAAATATTAGTTCAATAATAGCTACTTTTAACTGTTGAAAATTTAGTCACTTGCAACGTTTTAATTGGTTTTAGTTATGTTCTACATTTTTTTTTTTTTTTTTTTTTTTTTTTTTTGTAAGCCAAGTGTAAACAAGATAATATGGAAACTAACAGCTCAACAACTTGGTTCACTTTTATTTTAAAAGAGTTTTGACGGTTTTAAAAATATCAGAACTATCTTATCTTAACGTTCCAACTCAGTTTTGTCTAGTTTAGAATTGAGCCTTGCCTCACTGCTTTCTGCAATAAATGTTGTATAAATTATTAATCATAATAAAGCAACTTCATGGCTAAAAATTTGTATCACTTTAGACCAAAGATTTGGAGCAAGGTACTTTCTTTTTTTTTCTTTTTCTTTTTTCTCTCTTGATGGATTACCATCATAGAAATTATCAATATTATAGCTTTAATTTTAAGTGTAAAGTGTACACTCAATTGTGAATACTCTATATTGATGAAATACCCATTTGATTAGGTTTTCTAAAAATTTAGATTTATCATTGTCTCATACTATTTTAATATATAGTGTTCATTAAATTTTAAATTTTGTATAAACCTATGCTGATGAAATTATTATTCAAATATTTATTTAAAAAAAAAATCTTATATATGTAATTTCAGCTGCAAAAACAAACAAATTATTAAATGAAAGTTATTTTTAAATTTTAATTATTTTCATTTGTTTAAAACAAAAAGGGTTGAATAAGAATAATGAATATCCACGTAGGGTAATTATCCGTTAAAAATTTATTTATATGCGACTATTTTTTTTTCAAAAGTTCTAGCACATCATGATTATATATCACCCTTACTATTAAAGCAAATCTATGTATTATTGAATAATATTTTAGTTTTGCACCACATCTTTTATATCTATTTCAACTTTGGTGATTGTCATAAGCATTATAAGCTTTTCTTGATTATAATAAGCATGTCCGCTGTAAAGGACAAGCTGTCCATTACCCAAATTATAATCAACAGATAAATGAATGTGTTCTTTGATACGAAGGAATATTATAAAATTAAAAAAGCCAAAGAAAAAAGAAATGTATATTTAATTTAAAAAGAATAAGAAATGTATTTTTAACAAAAAGTATGGACCACTATTTGTTCACGAAGACAATTTATTTTGCCTACTAGCTTTCTGTGAACCTTAGGATACATTATTGTATAATTTTCTATAGATTGTGGTTCCAATTGTTAGTTTCCCTGGTATATAAGGTGGAGTTAGTAAGATAATCATTCAGTTATTATAAATCTTAAGAAAGTTGAATGTACCCTAATTAAATTAATCAACTGTTTTAATGCGAGGTTTATATCTAGTTCTTAAGATGATTTATTTCTTTATTTAATTATGTAATTGTTTATATAATCTTTAAATACTAAATTTAATTTTTTATTTTCACATTTTTTTATTTGTTTTTGATTAGAATTTGCAACACTTAAATTAATATTATTGTATTATTTAATATCCTCTCGTTAATTACTGTTTTAATATTCTAATAAATCAATATGAAGTTTAAATGTTTCCCTGATCTATAACAGTCAATTGAAAGTTATGTGATCTATTAAAGGTTTTGAAGTTATCTATTGAAGCTATCAACCGAACCAATTTAATGGAGATTGATAATTTAGCTGATCATTGTCAGCTGACTTCTAAACTTAGACTTTCCTATTGAACCTTGAATGAGTTTCATATCCGTAATTTCCATAGATACTTTTAACACTTTCAATTTTTTTTTTTTTTTATTAAACTTAACAATAAAGGTAAAATTAAATAGAGAATTAACAGCATTTAGTATAATTATGAAGGATTATGTTAACCAAGTAAATAACAATGAAAACTGGTTATCAGTCTTCGAATAAGCATTTGATTTTTCTTCATACTTGGTGCTTCTATTTTTGAAGCCTAGAACTGGAATGAAGAATTATCATTCATTTCAATTTTTGAAGGTAAATTACTTTTTAATCGCCATTCTAAATCATATTTACAGTATCTAAGCTATAAATTGATTGGTTTGTTTATGGTATATTAAGATTGTTATGTATTTATTAGTTTACATTTACAGTTAAACTTATATCTATTTAACCTTCATTGAAAATATAAAATCATATAATTATGAAGGAACAGGGATGGTCTTGTATTAAAATGTTACTAGTCAACTGCAATAAAAAGTGTGACTTCTATTATGTGAAGTAAAATAAGTTACATTTATTAATTCATTAACAACTTACAAGTTTTGTCACTCCCTCAGTATCCATATGAATAAGAAAGCTTAGAGAAATGATATGGCATGATCGAAAAAACCTTATCCACCACTTATGCAGTGTTAGGTGAATTAAAAAAACAGTAAATAGAATTAAATTATGTGTCTGTCTAGCCAGTGTTAGGAGACATTCTAGGATAAAAATTTCAAAAATAGTTAGGTACCTCCCATAAGATTTATGTATCTTAAGGCTCATTGGCCGCTAATGCAGACGATTTGTGAAATATTCTAAGCAGTTTTAAATATTTTACTTAATAGTTCAGTATAGATTTACTTTTTTTCTTACCTAACAATATGGTCTGTCTTTTTTTTGTCTTGGTTAGTCGGATGGTTGGTTAGTTACTAAAAAGAAAAGTTTGTTAGAAAATTGGTTGGTAAATTCCAATTTTATTTATTTATATTATTTTTCCTCTGATATCTAATTAATACTTGTGTTGTCTATTTATTCTAATTTGTGATAATTTTTTCTTTAGACACTCAACAGGAGTGAGTCGATGGCCTCCTTATGCTATCGTAACCTTTTCACTTACATAACTGAAGATGATCTCCACGGGTTACGTTCCTACCTTGAAAATAAGAGAGTTCTTGTTGATGATCGAGATGAAGTATGTACACACATTAAAAATAATGATCAATGTTTTAATTTCGAAGTGAAAAAAGTTTATAAAAATGTTATATTTTTTTATTTTTACAACTCTTACTTTACAATGTTTCTAGAAATGATAAAATACTCGTAATTATTTATTCTTTTACTTCTTCAAAGTATTATGTTTTAAAAAACAATCAACTACTATTAAACTGATAAATGAGAGTATTTATTTTTTTCAGATTTAATATTGATCATTTCCTTTATAACTTGTTTTTAGAATTTAAAGCTTTCTTTTTGCATGTTAATTAAAATAAAAATTTCGTTATAAAGGAAAGTACAATGTTTTTTTTTTTTTTTATATAGGTAATTGTAGTTTTCAAACTTTTTTCCTTGGAATTCATTTGCACTGGCTTATCCCTTCAGGGGGGATTATATTTCAACACCCCCTGGAAGGTGGAATGAAATATGATAAAAATATTAAACCTTCCTCCTATAGAGATCAGCCTGTACAATCCAGATTTATCCATTATTACATTATTTTTATACTAAGAAATGAATTCAGTAAGTGTAATTTATATTTCTAAAAGTATTTAGGTTTGATTAAGTATATTTTTTGTTTCATTTCCAGAATGGAGCCACAGCTCTACACTTTGCGGCAACTAAGGGAAAACTACATTTTGTTCGAGAATTACTTAACCATAATGCAGACGTTAATGCAGAAGATCAGGTACCCCCCTCTATTTTTTAGTTTAAAATATTTTAATCTTCATGTAAAGTTAATGTTATGAAACTATTATTTTATCTTGAGTTAAAAAAATTATTTCTACATGGTTCGTTCATTAAAAATTTTATTTTCAGCCTAGTTTAAGTGAAAAATGTAAACTATTAAAAATCATTTTTGGTCAACAAATTTTTAAAAATATTTAAATCATTGAGCAAACTAGTGTAACAATTTTTTTTACTCAAAAAATTATGAGAGAATTTGATTTAAACTATGATTGAAAACAAAAATATTTTCTTGTTTTCTTTTCCAAGGAGGGTTAATATTTTGAGAGGATGAATTCACATTTCATTTTGAAGAATCTTTTTGCTGGGTTATCAAATTTTGAATCATTTTTACTAATTGTAAAAAGGACATTTTCCTTATTGCATTCACATGAATAACCATTATGTTATCTTAAGTTTTTTATTTAATTTGGTTATGAAATTTTTCATGTCTTAAAAAGTAGTCCAGATTTCTAAAAAAGTAGAAAAGTGGAACACTAAAAAAGTGGTATGGAAAGTAGAGTAAATGAGACAGTCTCCTAACCAAAATAAATTTTTGAGTCATAAGTGAGACAAGCATCTTTAATTTTTCTTCAGAGACGGCACTTTCATTCGGCCCCTAGGCTACCATCACTGATTACTGGAGCAGAACCTGAGGTGGTTCGTTCACCTCCTTAGATGGACCACGAAAGAACTGCCAGGAAGACATAATAAACTCACGTGGAGGGAAGAAGGCCAAGAGGAAGACCGCGCATTTCTTGAGAGGAGAATATTAAAGAGGCGTTCTGGAGACATAGTATATTTCAATATTGATTGTTTCACCAGGATTAAAAAAGCTGAAGTGAATCAGTCCAAATAAAGCCTGATAATAACTGATACCTTCTGTAGATGAGTTGGGGGTTTAGGAAAATTTACTGCTTCTCCTTTGAAGCCACTTTCCAGAACATTTAAAATTGTTGTAAAGAATTCAATTTTCATTTTATATCACTATTTTATCTATAAAAGATTTATCTCTGTTTAGGCAGAGAAGTGCAGTGCAAACTTCCTAATGGTGATTTTTTTGTCATTTAGTAAATACATGAGGTACCCAAGTTTTCAGCTTTTTTAGTGTATTACTACTTTTTTACAATGCTGGCTGAGAGATTCTCTGCAAGTTCTCGAACAGTTGTTTTGGGGTTTTCTTCAAAAAAGGGATGGAATCCTTCCACACCCTTCCTTCCTTCCTTCAAGGCTATAGTCTCCTTCCCAGAATTTTTTTAATCCACTATTGAATCGTGCACTCACTAATGTTCTGGCCGTTAGGACCCCGTTCCGAACAGAGTTTAAACTCAAAATAAAATTAACCAAAAATAAAGCTTTGACATCTGAATACAAACTGGATTATATCCAAGCAGTAATAAAGAGGTAAACAATCATTTTTGTTTGGAGGAAGAGTATTCATAAATGAATAAATCCATACAAAGAAATAATCCGTCAAATACATTTTATTTTATAGAGAGATGATTTATTGAAAACAAGAAATCCTACATTAATTGATATATAATCCAATTTATATTATTTTTCAAACTCAAGATATAAAATAAGAGTTTAACCACGTTTAATTTTTTATTCCCAGCTCCTGGGGCTTATGGAACAAAATGAAAAAAAAAAATTCATCATTGTAGAATCCAAAACGATTCATCAAAAGTCTAGTATAATATAGTTCTGAATTTATTAGGGTGTAAATGTACAGTAACCAAGGATGTCATGGTTGGATAGTATGGCTCAAATAGGAGAGAAAAGAGGAAAGCGGTTGGATCCTATAAAGGCATTGGCGAAGGACCGGGATAGTTAGATTTCTTGGATCGAGGCACCTCCACACTGAGAGGCACTGAGGAGGAAGGAAAAGAAGAAGAAGTAAATGTATAGTATATCAGTGGAGAACGATATCAGACTTTTCGCTGTATCTAAAATTCTGAGGTTTTTGGACAATGCAACTTGATTTTTCTTTCTTACAACGCTTCAATTATAATATTTTTTTAAAAATATCTGTTACACTTCAATCAGTTGTAAAATATTTCATAATTTATTTGTGCCTGCTGAAAATTATGCATTGGAATTTTTTATCATACAAATCTAGTCGGAAACTTTTTCATTTAGATTCTATTACTCCTTTGATATTTTATATTTATGTGTATTTAATTTCCTTGTAATCATTTCATTTCAATTTCCAGGATAATTGGACCCCACTATTGTGTGCAGCCAAAGAGGGATATTTTGATGTCTGTCAAGAACTTTTGGATAGGGAAGCCAATATCGAGCATCGGGATATGGTAAATTTCATGAACTTTTTGTATTTATTTAATTACGTTGAGCTTTTACTATTCATTTTTTTATTTATATGTGTCTCCCTCTTCTTTTTCTTGAGTATTTTATAAAGTTTTTAAAATCCAATTTAGTTTCCAATCTCTAACTAATCCTGTTTCATTCCTTTTATTTAGTTAGTATAAATTGTAACTTGATTTTTATACAATTGGAACATTTGGCCAATGTTTGTGTGACCAATGGGCTCGAGATCAATACATTAAGAACTAAATTTCTGGAGAACTCGAGTTGTTCAAATTATAGCGGAGATCTTATATCAATAGGAGAGTACATGTTTCCTGCTTGTAAAAAATTCAAATGACTGGGACGCATAAAAACAGAGAATAATGAAGTAGGGGCTGACATTAAGGCCAGAATAACAGTAATAATTACAAGCCATGTATAGCTCTGAGAACTCTATGATAAAACAGATAAACAGATATTGTTACTGTTATAAAAAAACTTAAGTTGCGATGGTTGGGTCATTTAGAAAGAATAGGACCTCAAAGGCTGCCAAGGAATATGTGGACTGGAACTCCAGGAGGAACAAGGAAAAGTGGCAGGTCCAGGCAAAGATGGATGATGTGGAAGGGGATGTATGGCGGCTAAATGCCCAGAATTGGAGGAACATGGCTACTGACACAGAGGAGTTGAAAAAAGTTTGTGCAGCAGCCCAGGTCCTTCATGGACTGTAGTGTTCATTATAGATAGGATAGAAACATTTACCATTTCATATAATAACAGTATAACAATGTTTAAATACATCATATTATTTTAATAGCTTCTAGAGAAGGCACTGTTGATAAAAGAACGGCTTGCCACTGGTTGGTGAAATACCCTTGAAACTTTGTACAGAAACGAAAATAACTCCACAATAAAGCTAATCAGCAACCTTTGAGTACTGTTAAAAACATTATTTGCTCCAATTTATTTATGAGGGTTTGGATACTAAAATTTATCACTTTAAATTAGGAAATTTCTCCAATTATTTATAGATATTTAAATTGTATTTTTCTAGGGAGGCTGGTCTGCACTGATGTGGGCATCTTATCGGGGTCATACTGACCTTGCCCTCATGCTTCTTGAAAGAGGTGCAGATGTAAATGCTCACGGAAACTATCATATCTCATCGTTATTGTGGGCATCTGGCAGGGGTCATGTAGAAATAGCAAAAGCACTACTTTCTGCTGGTGCCAAAGTGAATGTTGGAGACAAGGTTGGTCTTATGATTTTAATGTAGGTATATCATAATATACAAAATATACTACGAATACTGTTCTATTATTTTTATTTATTTTATAGTATGGCACTACTGCACTAGTATGGGCTGCAAGGAAAGGAAACAAAGAGATTGTTGAAGCACTTCTTAAGTATGGTGCGAATGTAGACACAGCTGGGATGGTATAGTTTTATTTCATTACTTTTCATTTTTGTAAATAGTAGTATTTTTTTTTTTTGTTTTTTTTTTCTTCTCTCTTTACTCTCTCTTTCTCTCTCTCTCTCTCTCTCTCTATATATATATATATATATATATATATATATACTTACATTAAAAAATGAAGGACTGAAGTCTAGAATTTGCAACCTTTTTTCTGTTTCCAGAGGTTTTTTTGTTAAAAACATTAATAAATAATAGGTAATTTTATTCTTAGGGCAAATAATTCTATAGGGCAATAAAAAAAAGGTATAAATAAAAATTAAGAGAATATGAAAAAAATAAAAATAAGGATTTTAACAAAATATTAGTTGATACTAATAGTAAAAAAAAGCTATTTAATGGCAAAACAAATAATTTCTTAAACAAAAGAATAAATAAGTAGTATAGAAATAAAGAATGTTTCAGATTTATAATATAATGATAATTGTATAAACAATATGAAATAATTATATGCTTTCATTTGGTGCTGCATCTTTATTATTTTAGTTATGATCTTATTTATTTTGTTATTTACTAATATTTTATTATTAATGATCTAACCCATCTTTCACTACAATTAAAGCTCGGATTGCTATGCAATAAACCAATTTAAATATATCATGAAAAGTACTGCAATATGGTGTATAATATGGCATAAACATTATTTTAATAACCAGCAAAATATTCAACCAAATAGTGAGTAAAAGGAATAGTGATAAAATATTAAACCATAAATTGGTACAAAGGACAAAAGAATTTTATTTATAATATTCATTATTTTGATTTTTCAAATGAAAAATGTTTACTTTTTTTTACTCAGACTGCAACCCATACTTTGGTAAGGTTGTACTGTTGCTAGAGCAATGGCTGTGATAGGACAAGATTTGGCTTAAATCATGCTCAACTGCCGAGTTGTTTCCCTCCAATAAAAAGTGCCCAGTTTATCGAGGCTGGGTGTACCCTAGGAGGGTCTCCCACCATCCCCGAAGTCATGCAACAACCAAAACATTTGAAAATAAGTTTTCTTCCTTTAGTCGGATTCAAATTCAGGCCTGGGAGCATGGCAGTCAAGTGCCTTACCCACTGAGCTACCACACCTCCCAATTTTAAAATGAGAGGTACATTAAAAAAAAAAAAATTTTCCAGTCTAATCATCAGCGACATCAACATTTTTATAATTGTCAACACAAGTATTTGAATATCTGAAGCCTAAAAATGCACAAAAGCAAAATTTTTGTCAAATATCCAATGGAAAAATTTGCTAAGGGTTCAGAACAAGTTTTTTCATATAGATTTCTACAAAAAAAAATATGTAATTTAAATAGGTATATATATTTAGAAAAAATATACAGGATTTGTAGAAATCCAAGCCGTAGTTGTAATCCTTTTTTCATCTGTTTTCTATTATTTTATATTATCATACTTACTTTCTTTCTTTATATATATATTTTTTAAATTACTCTTTTTTTTTTTTTTTTTTTTTTTTTTTTTTTTTTTTTTTTTTTTTTGGCAGTCATGAAGAGTTACTTATTTTGTTATTAATGATCACATCCTCAAGTACCTTCTTCTCTATTTATGTACGATCAAGCAATCTATATCATTACTCTATTTTTCATTTCATAACTTCTAATTTTTATTTATTAGCATTCTTGGACTCCTCTTTTGGTCGCAACAATGGGAAACCACGTAGATGTTGTGATGATGCTTCTAGATCTGAGACCAAACGTGAATGCTATGGATAAGGATGGGTTCACTGCTTTGACGATTGCCTGCAAAGAGGGTTATTCAGAAATAGCAGCTGCTCTTATCGCAGCTGGGGCATACATCAATATTCAAGTAAGTTCTTTATTTAAGTATACATTTTTAAATTTTTTGAATCTATAAAATCTTTGTTTCTTAAATGTTACTTTTTTTTTTTTTTTAATTTTTTTTTTTTTTTCATAAAAATAAAATAACATTTCACTAGATAATCTTGTGAAAGAGTCCATTATCTATCATAATGGCTTCATCTTTATGAAGTAACTGCTCATCATTCAGGTTGATATAAAGAAATATTTATAAGAAGATGATCAGGGATGCAGTAAAAAAAAAATATCAGTTTCTTCCTGACTGGGAAGAACAATAAGTAGATCCTGGGTATGTCTATCTATAATCTATTCTTTTTCCAAATTTACTCACATTAAGTTTCTGACAAGGAAACTGTCGTCAAATTTTCAATTCACCAACAGAACTAGAGTGTGTCAAAACTTAAAAAATGTAATCATAATGTTTTATTTTTTTCATTCCAACCATTATAGCTCCTAAACAGTAGGTTCTAGTGACATGTGTTATAGAACAAAAAACATTCTCCATTTAATTTCTGACTAGGAAGCTGTCATCAATTTTTTGATCCCAGCAACGCCAAAAGAACTTGAGCATGTAAAACATTTTTTCCAAAACTTAGAAAACATAGACAAAACGTCACTTTTTCATTCAAAGCATTATAGCTGCCCTAGTGACAAATGTTATATAACAAAAAGTATTCTTTATTAAATTTCTGGCAAGAAACTGTCATCAAATTTTCGATCACAGCAGGACCAACTGAACTAGAGCATGTCAAAATTTTATATTTTTGAATGTGAAAAAAACATCACAGCAAAAATTTATAGACTCCCAGCCAAAAAACATATCCATGTCAAAAAAAACTATTATGATCATAGTCAGTCATTGTTTGTCTCTTCTCCTGTGTAGTTTGGTGGCCCTGATGAAAACCTGCAAGGTAGGTTGAAGCATTGGGCAGTATATTATAGTTGTTTTTTTTACTTGAGCATGTTATTTCTTTTTGACTGCATCCCTGATCATCTTCTTCTTATATCTTAACTATACCTTTCTCAAAAAAAATATATTGATTTTCTCAGGACAGAGGGGGAGACACAAATTTAATCCATGCAGTCAGAGGAGGTCATAGGAGTGTCATAGATGCTCTTTTGAAGAAATATGCTGATGTTGACATTCCAGGAAAAGTAAGATTATATTGTAAATATTCTATAATACCTTTCTACCAATAAGTCATAAGACTAAACTTAAATGTGAGTAACAAGTTTGGTTTATTTAATGTTCGAAGAGAAACCTATAACACCATTCTCAGTTGCACAATCTAATAACCACTTTCATTTTAGATCTAGATAGCCCATACTTCACATCAGCAAAGATTTTGTCTTGAAAACTGAAAACATGTTCTTATAAATGTTTAAAATTAAACACGTATCTATTTATACTTAGAATTTGTATAATAGTATAATATAAGTATATGGATAATATACTTAGAAGTTGATATACATTATCCAAACCAATACTTATAACTCTTTTTTTTCTATCATTTTTAGGAAAGAAAAACTGCTGTATATTCTGCTGTTGAAAAAGGAAATATTCCAATCCTAAAAATGTTGCTGAGTGCTAATCCAGATCTGGAAATTGCTACAAAAGTAAGATTTAACAGATTTTTCTCTTCTAATTTAGTTTTTTTTTTTTTTGTTTGTTTTTTTTATTTACTCTTGCAAAGTCAAATTACTTCTGAATTAAAGAAGAATTCTAGGGGCTGTGCGTGAGGATGGTCAGTGGCGCCGAAGAAAAAATAGCGAATTGTTCCAGTTCTACAAAGACATAAGCATCTCCTCCCACATCAGGATACAGAGGCGAAAATGGTTTGGCCACTTGATGAGGATAAGTGATAGAGAGAGAATGAGTGGCCAATATAGTATACAAAAATATCCTAGATGGACAGCGTCCACTTGATACGCCAAAGGGTCGATGGAGGGATGGCATAGGAAAGGATCTCGGGCGGCTACGGATCTCTGTCATGGAAGCGACGGATCGAGGAAGATGGTTGGCTATTGTTGAGCAGGCCATGGGTAGCATCAGCACCTATTGAGCCGATAGAAAAAGAAAAAAATCAAATTACATCTATTATGTTGCTCAGCAATTTTTTTTTATTTCTATGCAGAGTTATTATTATCTACTTACTATAACCTTCTGTTATGTTATAGGATGGCGATACTCCATTACTCAAGGCTGTGAGATCAAGAAATGTGGAAGCAGTTCAGTTACTTTTGGAACGCAGAGCAAAGGTGTCAGCTGCTGATAAGTGGGGTGATACCGCTTTGCACATTGCAATGAGAGCGCGTTCAAAAGCAATCGTTGAGGTAATTTTAATCTTTTTTAATTATGTTTGGGACCAGCGAGGAGATATACAATAGAGCAGTCACGAGTGGAGTGGGGGTGGGATTTGTTCCCTCTCCACTATACTACCCTAACCTCAAAAGTTAAAAGTGTTTGCTTTTAATTTCTTATTTTTTACGTAAACCTATTCTCGTTGAGCTTTTATATTGTTTATAAATTCATTCCACATTAAGTATGCCTTTTTGTGCTGCAATTGGATGTAAGAACAAGACTGGGACTAAAAATGATAAGCAGCTTAGCTTTCATAGGTAAGTAACTAACGCAAAATTCTTTCATTGTACCTACTCAAATAGTTCGCGATGGTGTTAAATGCAATTACTTTTTTTTTTAATAAACTCCACGTCAAAAGTATCACAATACTTTGAAATATTTGAATTTTTATTAGTAATTATAACTTTTATATTCAATAAAAATCCTTTATATTAACAAAGTTTAAGTAAAAAATGATACAATGTGTTTGAAGGAATTTTATTACCTATACCTGCATCAGCAGCAGTCTGAAATAATGCGTGTGGGCTAACGCTGGGTAGCGTAGTGGTGGGGGAATACTAGTCCCACCTGCCTGTAGCTCCGCCCTATCTCAATATCAGCTCTATTTGTATATCTCCTCGCTGTTTGGGACCTTAATTGATAATAAATATCAGACTATGAAAATTTTTATTTCATAAAGTTTTTATTTACACCAGATGTTACTTTTCTTTGCCATCAAATGTGGGAATATTTTAGTGCTAACATTTACTTTTATTTGGTCTATATAACATAGAATAACATAACACAACTTTTTGCCAATTTTTTATGTTCTTAAGCATACTTTTTTTTTAATTATTTGGATAAAAGGTTGGCAATCTTATAAAAAAAAATTTTAGTCTTTAGGATTCTCACCAAATTTTTTAAATGTTGTTGAACCTTTTTAGCAGATTTTCTTAAAATATTTTTAAAATTTTAAATACCTAAGTGTATTATTAAGAGGAAAAAGTATAATTGAGTAATCATTGTACTTCAGACATTAGAATTTAAAAGTTTAAAATTGTACTAGTCATAAATAATTCGACTTATTAGATACATGGACTAATGTTTTTTGTTTTGTTTTTTGGCTGTGATAATCTTAGCATTAGATTTGTCTAATTTGAAAAATATTCTGTCCATTTTTCAGAAACAAATAATCTATTTGATTGAATATGGAAAATGAAAGTAATTTAGATATGAAAGTCAATAATTGTAAATCCTTTTGAATTATAAGAACAAGGAACTATTTATCCTGATTTTTAAAATTAAAGTAAACACCTATAATTATCTGTTGAATTAAAAAAATACTATTTATTTCTTACTTTTTATGATCTTAGTTTTATGTAATACATTTTTCTTTTTTATTCTATGATTCTAAATAAATACATTTATAAATAAATCTCTGTGTTCTAGGTACTACTGAGAAACCCGAAAAATTCTCAACTCCTTTACAGACCAAATAGAGCTGGAGAAACACCTTATAATATCGACATAGGTCACGCTAAAACAATATTAGGACAAATCTTTGGTGCTCGTAAGTTATATTTTTTATATAAATTTTATGGAGCTATTGATAACAAGTGAGCCTTTATTTTGGAAAATTAAACATTATGGTAACTAATCAATTTTTTTTTTATTTAAAAAAAAAACAGAGATGATTCAGATATTTTAACCAAGTTTAATTTATTTTGGGATGTTGGTGAGGTATTATTTATTTAACAGTGGTAATTTATTTAATTGTATTTATTCCAGGAAGTGCTTTCTTTTCAATTTATATTCAATTTTGTTATTTGTTTTCAGGTCGCTTAAATACGAATGAAGATAATGAAAATTTACTTGGTTATGATTTGTACAGCGCTGCTCTTGCTGACATGCTTAGTGAGCCCTCCCTCTCTATGCCTATCACAGTTGGTTTATATGCTAAATGGGGTTCTGGAAAGTCATTTTTACTAGGAAAATTGAGAGGTAATATTGTTTATTGTTTATTAATTTTAGTTTGTATTATAGCTTTATATTAATAAATATATGAGGATTATTTATTTAAATAAGTCATACATTATTTGGGATATGCATTAAAAAAATAAATTATGGTGTTTTAATTATTCGAATGACCATTAGATCTAATATAATCGTTTACAATATGATCTTTGTTTTAAAATGAATAAAGTCTCATAAAATGAGGTAAGGCAAGCACTCACTACTGGCAGATTGGATTGCAGTTCTTTTTCTATTGAATTAACGAGTAGTTAAATATCCATAAAATTTTGTTAGTTTATTTTTTATTCTTTTTAAATTGTTTTATTTATATAACTTGCCTTTATGCCTTATTTTTATATAACTTATCTTGACTCCTGACCCAGGATCCCATATGGGGTTCGGCTGGAGGAAGAAAATTAATTTCACTTATTTTGGCACCGACTAATTTCGAAAATTCTGAATCATCTAAATGAATTAACTATTGTTTATTTATTTATTTGTGTTTATTGTTTTATTTCTGGGACCCTTATCCTATGTTCTTCAAAAGAGCTAAGTCAGGGAACAGGATACTGAGGATAGAAGAAGGTTGTAAACAATGAGTGTTACTCTACACCACATTACACCTTGCAATCAAATTACTAATATAATATTAACAAATCTAATAGGCTTCATTCATTCATTTTCATTTTTTATTTTATTCTTTTTTTTTTAGAAATTGTACTATTTTTTCAGGAATGGTTTTTTGTATGATGTTAATATTAATCCTTGTTGTACTCTCTACCTCTCTTATTCCACCAATTTTCAGTGTACCTGTCAATGTTGTCTGTACTGAAAAAGCAAAAATTTTAAAATCAATTTCTATGATTATATTATAAATGAATTTAGTCAACTCAACCTCTTGAAGAGGAATAAAATTTCTAAAATTAAAAAAAATTCATCATCATCCAACTGTCAAACTAAAACTTTTTAGATTCTTTTTGGCCAATATAGTTAATTATTTTGTTCTTGGGAATAACAAAATTATTCATCAGCCCTGTCTGTCTTGATTGGACTACATAGATATTAAAACTTTACTATTTCGTTTAGATAAGAATCAGTTAAAGAAATATTTCAATTTTTATTATTCTGTTGCAGAGGAAATGAAGAGCTTTGCTCGCCAGTGGACTGAGCCTCTACTTCAATTTTCATGGGTTCTTTTGGTATTACTAGGTCATATTTGGCTTGTAGCTGGTTTAGCACTAGGTCTTGTCACTAGCTCATGGACTGTCGGTATTCTGGTTACTGTTGTTCTCTGTTTCTTCTCCTACATCTTCCTTATTTTGCTTTGGTATTCAAGTCAAAGGTAAGTCTTAGTTTTGATTGTTTTATTTACTAGTTCATTTTTTTGTTTTAATTTATCATCCATTACTATTATGTCTTAGTGATTTCTAGATTTTGTTCTCATTATTTTAATTTTATAAATCTGATGTTATTTTAATTATGTTATAAACAGATATAGTTGGGATTTCCCATACAACCTCAGTGTGAACCTCACGTCCCGAATGAATGCTGTTAGACTGGTCCTTCAAGTTATGTTTTGCCACCCTCCTGGTGCCCAATTGTCAGATGCTGTGGCAGCTTTACCTCTGCGGTAAGTCATACTTTTAACTACTTGAAAGTTTATTATGGCTAATAACAATAATGATAAACTTATTGTAATTAGCATTTCATTAAATCATGATTGCTATATATACAATTGTACTTAGATTGGTTCAAATTATCATACAATAATTTCTTCTTTCTTCAAAATGCTCTTGAAGTATTTAGAGTAGTATATCTATAGTTGTATTTAGCTATTATTTTCAACTATGATGGTGCTATTACGGTTTACAAAATCCAAATTACAGCTAATTAAAATATTAATTTTATATAAATTTTGTGACCCAACTTCTAATTTATTTAGCTCGATTCACTGCTTGTTTCGGGACTTTAGTCCCATCCTCAGGTTTCTAAAATTATACAAGCACATTAATATTACTTAATACAAAAATTGACTGATATCATTATGTTATCTTGCTTGACTTAATAATGTTCATTGTATCTATTTGTATTAATGAACCTGGCCTGGTCTTTTCTGAGTTACTGTCAATTGTCTTATTCACTGAAAGAAACTCATATCTGAAATAAAAACCAGCTTGTATTATAAAATAGTTTCTTTAAAATTATAATTATAATTTTATAATCAAACTGTTATGTAGTAATAATTTTATTAGGACTAATAATAATAAATAAACCTGTTTCTGAGAAGTGTAGATACAAGACTAAAATTAAAAACGGTCAAACGAAAACAATACACCACTACGAATGAGGAGAGGGCGGCCAGGTCGGAAAGAATGAGGAGGTTCTGGGAAAAGAAGAGGAGGTTGAGAGAACATCACAGCTAATATTGTAAAGACTGTAGTGTATATGGATTGATTTAAGTGCTCCAATGTAGGCGTAAACTAAAAAAAAAAATAAAATAAAATAAATTTAAAAAAATAAATAAACCTGTATCACTTACAACCCATGAAGGGTCTTGGGCTCACAGTACTTAGGTAAGGATGTATTGTTACTAGGCCAACGGTTGTGATAGGAGGAGATTTGGCCTAAACCACACTCAACCGCCAGGTTTTTCCCCAATTAAGGGTACCCCCTTTGTAGAGGCTGGGTGTTCCCTAGGAGGGTCTCCCGACCTCAAAGTCTATCAACAACTAAAATAACAGAAAATAAATTTCCTGCCTTCAGTCGGACTTGAACTCGTGCCCGGGAGCTTGATAGTCATGTGCCTTACTCACTTAGCTACTGCTCCTCCCATGACTAATAATAATTATGATAAACTTATTGGGTGTTGGATTGTATTTCATTAAATCATGGTTATTATACAATTATACTTAGATTGGTTCAAATTTTCAAGAAATAGTATCCTCTTTCTTCAGATATGTTTGTAAAGTATGTAGAAAGTTGTATATCTATAGTTTTGTTCTAATAATGGCATTGAGAAAAATATATTTTGCTATTATTTTTAACTACATGCATGTTTTTAGTCTTTAGAAAAAACAAAAAGTGATTGATATCATTAGCTTATATCTCCCTTAACTTGATAATGTTCATTGTATCAATTTGTGTTAATCAACCTTGCCTAGTCCATTGTTAGTTTTCGAAGATTGTCTTATTCAGTGTAATAAATTCATATCTGAGCTGGAAAACAGCTAGTGTGATGAAATAACGTATTTAAAAATTTTAATTGAAACATTAAAAAAAAAAATCTTTTTTTCTTTTTAGGTTTTATTTTACAGAGCAGACCAGAGTTGGTACTACCACAGCTGGAGAAAGCTCTGTAGTACAGATGATAGGGTCTTTATATGATGCTATTGAAGCAGATTATGGAGTCTTCTCTACTCGTCTTTACAGAGCTTTCAGACCAAAGCCAAGTAAGGAATCATGACTCATTATTATTTAGCTATTTGCCTTGAAATATTTATATTTACATCATCAGATTTATTTTACAACTTTAAGTATAAATAATCTGTGAAACACTACACATAGGTAAATAGGGATAACAGTATTCCCGAGCTTTGAATGAAAGAAATAGTAAATACAATGTAGGAGGATAGACTAGAGAGAAGGAATATGATATAAATAAAAGCTAGTTTAGGAAAAAATGAATAAAAAGATGACATGGAATCTGGAATTTTTTTAATTCTAAAAATATTATTTTTATAAATATATCAGTAAAATGTAGTCCAATATTTTGTCACTTATTGAAGCAACATTTGATTCTGAGCCAAGGGAACGATTAATTGAACCCATTAAAAGCAATGAATATCTATATTCTAACGATATCAGGATCTTTTTCCTGTCAGGATTTTTGACGGCCAAAGGACATCTGTGGCCACTCCTTCCCAACAAATTAGTTTTTGTCCTTTTGAAAATTTATTAAATTGTTTTGATTTTTAAAAGGATACCCTCTCTTCCCAGTTAATCTATTTCACATGACATTTAACGATACTATTTTAAGATCTGCCAGGATCTAATGATTTTTAACGGTCACAGGATATTCCACCATTGTTGTCCTTTTTGAAAATTAATTATTTACCATATTATATATATATATATATATATATATATATATATATATATATATATATATATATATATATATATATATATATATATATATATATATATATATATATATATATATATATATATATATATAATTTATCATATGATATATTATTTATTATTCATATTTAATTATTTCAAAGTTCTCCTTTTATTTGAGGTCAGTATTGCTAGAAAAAATGTATAATTTGAAGTTTCCATTACTGTTTGAGAAACAAATCATCATTATAGATTGCTTCAACATTTACTAGAAAAACATTCAAAGCTTCCAGTAAATTACAAAACACTCCAAAGCCCCTGAAGGATATTGGTTTCTGCCAGAATCTGACAATTTTTGACAGCCAAAGGACATCTTTGGCCACTTCTTCCCAACAAGTATGTTGGACAATGACCAAAACCCAAAGGATTAAACAGGAAGAGTTTACTTTTAAAAAACATTATAATTCAATTTTTAAAAGGACAACAATGGCAGACTGTCCTGCAACCTTTAAAAATCATTAGATCCTGGCAAATCTCAATATAGTTTCCTCAAGAATACTACATTGAAAAAGGATTAAATGGAAAGGAAGAGACATTTTAAGCAATCAAATCAACTTTTAATGCATTATGGGACAAGATCAATAGAAATAAGTTATAGGTCTTACATGAGAAGGTAAGATTTTGTATTTCAAAAAACATAGATGGATCCATCTCGCTACTATCTTGGGAACCCAAGGTAAAGGAAAACAGAGGATGGAGAAGTACCTTACAGTCCTCTGGACTACAATAAAGGTGACAGCAACATAAGTTAAATGATTGATAGTATCTCATATTTTTTTTGTAAAATTGAAAATAACAAAAAAAAATCTTATTTAAATTAAAAAACTTTCAGTTCGATGACAAGTTAAAAATTATCTACTAAATTAAAATTTAAATCTGCTTTTATTTATAATTTGTCCTTACCTATCTCCATATTTTTCACTTTTTCTCAGTCAAATCTACCAGCTCTTGGAGATGGAGGCGTCTTTGTTGCCTTCCGAACTTCCTTATATTTGAGATATGCTTCATGGCCATCCTAGTAATGATTGGAGTTACAGTGATCTACGTCAAAGAATTGCAACTTCCTGAGTAAGATTTTTATATTTCATCTACTTATGATCCCATTGTACTAAATTTAATTGCTTATATTCGACAGGAATAAAGTTAGAAAAGGCACTTTATTCTCATATGGCATTCATCTTTCTGATAACTAAATTAGTAATTGTTAAGGAATATGTGTTTTATTTTATTGGTGATAAATAAATATTCACTTGTAAAGTATTAAATTGTAATATTTACAGTAGACAAAAATAATGGAAGTGTCTAGAAGCTATTAGGATTTAGTTAGATTCATAAAATTGTTGTAGCTGTTAATTTTTTTTTTTTTTTTTTTTTTTTTTTCTAACCTCCGACTTTATTATAACATAGGGAATATCATACAAAGGAAATTAGGGTATTGATCTTGTATCTGGACACTGTTTTACAGATCTGCCAGGATCTGAAGTTTTTTCGAGGCCGAAGGACATCCTTGGCCACTCTCTCCATCCACAATTAGAATTAGCTTTTTCTTTTTCGTCCTTAAGGATTGCTGTTTTAATGGTTTTTTAAGTTATCCGAAGGATAACTTCCTCCATTGTTGTCCTCCAGGATACTGTTTTAAAATATTTAACGGTTTTAAGATGGCAGATCTTAAAAGGACACTTTTTTAAAAATATTCGACTATTTAACTGTTTTAAGATGGCGGAAGGATATTAATTCGTTGTTAACTCATGATGAAATAAATATATAGACAAGCATATATATGTAGCTGTTAAAGGATGGCAATAGTTTTATTAATGATCTAAGAAATATTATTATGGGAATGTGTATGAATAGTTACTTTATAGTTACTATGATTTCTGTAGTTACTATTTAGTTCAGTAAACAATAAGTCATAAAATTAACCCTTGCCTTACCTGAAGGTTGTAACTTGATTATCCCAAGCCTGATTTTTCTGAAGTTCCTCAAGAATTGCAGAATCTTTAATACCATTTTACAGAATTTGGTGCCTCTGGCCATGTTTAGTTTTTTTTATATTAAAATTTTTTAGTTGTTTTTTATCATACCTTTCTTTGGTGTTAAAAAATGTTAATTTTAAGCCATTCATGTCATGATTTTCTTATTTAACTTTTACGACTTTGTTCTTTTATCCATCTAATATAATATAATAGTCACGCATTGATATATATATATATATATATATATATATATATATACGAAAATGGCTCGATGAATATTTCAAATATATATATCCATATATATATATAAATATATATATATAGATATATATATATATAAGGAAAAATATAACATTTTATTTTTTTAATAATACCCAAGATATTTTGTTTATAGCATTTAAAAATTAATTATCTACCATATTACAGAAGAAATAAATTAGTGGGATAATTTGACTACCACACTCAGATTTATTGGTTACAAAACAGGGCTCAGATACACAAGTGTTAAGGAACAGTTTTAAACTAATATGGATGGCCTCCTTAGTAATTTTAAAATAAATTTGATAATAGACTTTGTCTAATTAAATTTGGTTTTTTTTTTTTTTGTTGCAGTGAAGAAGTTTCTATTGATCGAACAACTGTAAAAGTAATCTTGTTTCTAACTGTTGGTTTGGTTGGAGTTTGCATCACAGCAAATGTCTACACTATCGGACGCATCTTTAAATCTATTTTTCAATCTCATCGCCGGCAGTTACAAAGTGCCATTGCATCCCTTGAAACAGTAAAATCTGAAGGATTCCTACAGGCATTAAAGAGGGAGGTGAATCTCATGACAGAAATGGTATGCGCTTATTCCTGTTATTCTGAAATTATGAGGAATATATCATTACTAATATTTTTGTTTTAGTTTTGGATCTCAATTTTTTTTTATACTTTTTATATATTTTTAGGTTAAGTGCTTGGATGCTTTTACTGGACAACAGACTAGGCTAGTGGTTATCGTGGATGGCCTGGATAGCTGTGAGCAAGACAAAGTTCTTTTGATTTTAGATGCAGTCCATGTATTGTTTTCTGGTACCAACAATATCCCTTTTATCATCATTCTAGCCATTGATCCACACATAATATCCAAGGCAAGTTTAACAGTTTATTTATTTATTTGTTTAAATTAAAATATAAATGGGTTTTCTGTAAAGTACATTTGTTCTGTGTGTAGTGCAAAAAATTGACTTATCAGTATAATGTTTTTTTTGTTTTGTTTTTTTGTAATCAGCTATTAATATTTATATACACTCTCAAACTCTTTTAACTCTCTTTTGAGTGCTAAAATGAAACTGGTGGATTAAATCAGTAAAATTTGTTTTATTTGAGGTTTAATATTTCATACTAGGTATAATTCTATATACTATAATTGAAAATTGCCTCAATTTTTAAAAGAAACAGATCGAAAATGCTTTATGAAATTCCAAAAACAGGATCACAGTTTTTCATTACGTATTAATGATGTTTACATTGCTGTTGTAGTCTATTTTCATATGACTTACTATTAAGCTTTACAATGTTTTAGTTTTAATAATTTGAATTTTTGTACTCCAGCTTCAACGATAATGCTGAAAATACAAATAATTTAAAATTTATTTGTTATAAATATGGTTTTTACTGTGTAAATATGTTTTTCTTTACTGTATCTATTGAAGTGAGGTATAGAATATTTATTCTTTATGCTCTCATTAGGTGGCATGGGAACAGGTCAGTTTTGGGATATTCCATTACTGTTGTTGCATGTATTTGTTTTGTGATAACGTGTTTCTGTGTTTTTTTAATTATTTTATAATAGTAGCTGTATTTCATCATATTCTTGTCCTTTTATCATAGGGGTGGGCAAAAAGTGACCTCTGCTGTGGACTAGATCAAACCTAGAAAATATCATATCCTACTGTTACTGAAACTAGAATGCATTTTAGCCTTAAACTAAATACCACGCAACTGAATACTGCAATGGTTTGTTAATCTGGTGCCTTTTGACGTAAACAAACATGCCCTCTCCCAGTCGTGCTTCCATAACCTTATTTTTGTGGTTAGTTTACCCAGCAGATTTTATATTGTGTTTATCAAGTGCACCAACAAAGTCAAAGCAAGAAATTATCAATAAATTTGTCTAAGAAGAAATACCAGCAAACCTGGTACACACTTTAGGTGTTAGAAGATTCAACAACATTGAATTCAATCTTACAGCTGGAAAAACCAAGCATCCGAAGGCATTTAAAAATCTATCATGATTATCAGTCATCTTTAACTATTTAACCATAGGTTGAGTTACCCAAGATGTTTTCACTGAATAGTTTTAAAATTGCCTCCGAAAGTACTCCTTCTTATTGACAATACTCCTAGAGACCCTAAAGGAGAAGAATTCTATCCTGAAAATAGCCGAATGTAAGTCCTCTACTTGCCTTCAAACATATTTTATTTTTTTTAGCCTATGAATCAAAATGTAATCTAACAAATATAAATAAATTACAAAAATTCTATCCATTCTGACATATTAAAATAAAACAATTATATAATGTCAGTCATGATAAAAATGTCAGTTTTTATCTGTTACATAGCTGGAATAAAGTCATAAGCAACACATGTTCTTGGAAAAAGGTATGAAAAATAACACCTTTCTCATAATTATAGAGAAATGATAGACAAAAGGCTAACTCTACAAACTGAACTGTAAATCTTCTTTTACATAACAAGTGGTACATAACTTGAGAACAAGTGATTATGAAAATTATTAAGTAGATTGTAAAAAATAACTATTCATACTGATACTGTTGCTACAAGAAAACTATACCATTTTTACATTATATAATATATACAACCAAAGGAGAGTTTAGTATATAAGATGTATTACAAAGCAGTATAATCTCCTCATCATCATTTATTTAAAAAACATATAATGCTAACATGATTTTCTAAATGGGCGACGTTTCATGGCTATTGCCACATTTTCAAGCCCTAAAACATGCAAAAACATATATGCACGATAAATGCGAATAAAGTATTGACAATGTGAAACAATGTTCATCTAAGTACATATTATATATAATTAATGAATTACCCTTCTGTGTCCATTTATATTTGGATCTGTCTGATGAACAAAAATTTTTTAACGACTAAAAAAGTCTTGTCACTAGTATTGCATCTTGTTGTCATTTTTCTACTTATATTAAAAATAAAATGAATAAATGAATTAAAACAATATAAATATGAAAAGTAAATTAAATAAAAATTATGAAAAAATGTATAATATTCTATTACATTGTTATAACTTTGCAAAATTTATTATTATTATGGCCATGTTTAATTATTATAATTACCTTAAATAACGACAAATCTCTTTAGAGCTTTAATTATGAATCACATACTACATACTAGCTATCCCTGTCACTTACTGCAATAAGGTCTAAGGGTTAAGTTTAAATATTTAATTTGTTTATCAATAGTGCATAGTGGGCTCGTACTTTTTGTGTGTCTGTTTTGAAATTTACAGTTATATCCATATTTTTTGTTATAAAAATGGATTCTAAACTTTTTCTTTTGTAATTGTTTTTTCATAAAATAAAATGTTGGCTTTTTTAGAACATTATACATTTTTATTTAATTTATTTTTCATATTTATATTGTTTTAATTTATTTATTCATTTTATTTTTAATATTTGTAGAAAAATGACACCAAGATGCAATACTAGTGACAAGACTTTTTTAGTCGTTAAAAAATTTTTGTTTATCAGACGGATCCAAATATAAATGGACACAGAAGGGTAATTCATTAATTATATGTATTATGTACTTAGATGAACATTGTTTCACATTGTCAATACTTTATTTGCATTTATCGTGCATATATGTTTTTGCATGTTTTAGGGCTTGAATATGTGGCAATAGCCATGAAATGTCGCCCATTTAGAAAATCATGTTAGCATTATATGTTTTTTGAATAAATAATGATGAGAAGATTATATTGCTTTGTAATACACCTTATATACCATTTTTTTCTAATCTGGTTGAATACCTACAGATTACAACAAAGACCTGACTAGAGTGGTAGAGAGTATCATGATTAATGACAAAATATATTTCAAAGAACCACCGCAAAATAAATATTTACTTTCTCAGACTGAGGTGGGAATAATCCCCACACATCTCCAAACCCCGGGATCCTCCAATGCTTGCCATCATCATGGCATTGAAAAAAGAAGTATATTGCTCAAAAAAAGCTATATTTATGTATCATAGGGTATGCAGTTATAACTATTAAATGAAAGTTACTTTAGATATATACTTTTAAATTTTTACTAAGCGCAGTTGTATATAAAATAAACTAAAGTTGTAGTGTATATAAAAGTTGCCCACCCCTGTTTTATAGCATGTGCAATGCTGTAAAATTAAGTTTTAGTTTATAGTAAATCTTTTAATTGTGATTCACTATTCAAAAAAACAATTTCTTCTTTTTCCATCTCCTTTATCTTTAAACAAGTGAAATAATAATTTTCATTTCTAAAAACGTTGGTAATGTTTATGTAGTTATATGTAGGCATGGTAGTAATTACAGTGGAACTACTTACTCTAAAAACTCCCTACTTATAGTTTCATATTCTTTTGATTTGACTTTAACTCAAGTATTATCTATACAATGATTAAAAATAACAAATCCCATAATTGCAATGAAAAAAATATTAATACTTCAATTTTAAAATACTAAACATTTAGTTCTTGTACCTTGGCATAAAAACCATGGTAAAAAACTGTTCTATGTTGTCACCATGATTTATATTTGTTTTAAAGTAAAATAACTATTTGTGTGTGTAGTAAATAAAGGTCTGCTTTATCTATCACTAATAGACACAATTCGTATCTTCAGGCCTGAACTGAACAGTTTTTCATAATGGTTTTCTAATATAGATATGAATTAACTTTTAATTTTATTAAAGGATTTTTTTACTCTTCCTTTATTGATATAATATTTAATCTATATTTATCATTTTATATTAAAGTTAATTTTTTTTTATCATAGGCTGTTGAAGTGAATAGTCGCAGACTCTTGAGTGAATCAAACATCGGTGGTCATGATTTTCTCAGAAATTTGGTACATCTTCCATTTTATCTTCAGAATTCTGGGCTTAGAAAAGTAAAAACTGCCCAGAAAGCTGCCATGAGAAAGGGGTTTGATGTGTCATCCTCAGATCTGACTGTTGTGCAGGTATTTATATTAGCTTTACAAAAAAATAATTAAAAAATATTTGATAATTATCTGGTTGTCTTTTTCTAATATCAATTTTATATTCTACAAATCATTGAGTATAAATGATCAATGTTGAAAGTATTTAACAAATATTTTGGGTGTCCAAAGAATGATGCGCACCCATGCGCATCTCTAATAGAATTTATTATTATTAGTTATTTTTTCCTTTAAGGTTTTGGCATTCCCAATTTTTTTTTTTTTTTTAATTAAACACCATGACATAAACTTTGTTGTATTCAATAAAAATATTTAATTTGGTATAATGTTTCATTGGAAAAAAATCTTCTTTCTCAAAGCAGGTGTTCCTATTTGAAAAAACAAAGTTGACATAGTCTTTATTAATAAAAAGTAAAAATTGATGCCATAATCTCAAAATTAATAGGGCAACAACTTGAATCTTTTTTATTTTTACTCCTGCCAGAAAAAAAATGAGGTAAGGATCATTGTTTGGACAACATGTATGTGCATATCAATAGATAACCTTTATTCAAAGCAAAGTCATTTACTTTTCCATTATTTTTGGGGAAAAAGTGAGATTTTTATATTTTGAATTGGTTTTTGTTCATGAAATAAGAATATAAAGCATTATTTTGGCCAATCCTTTGACAAAGTAAACTGATATGAGTGGTGGCTACTCTTGATAAGTTTTTCTGTATTTTTAGTTAATTTATTGTTTTTTTTTAAAGACCCGAAGAAGTTCTAATGATGTATCCCAAGGAGCCGAAAAACTCAAAGTACCTGCTGGTGGTAGTGGAAGGAAATTGTCGAGAAAACTTAAAATGAGTGAAAGCATCGCTTCTTCACTTGGCTCCAACTTAAATAGAGCTGGCGGTCCACAAGATCTTACAAAAATGCTACTTACTGATGACTATTTTTCAGATGTTAATCCCAGATCTATGAGAAGGCTTATGAATGTTGTTTATGTTACTGGTGAGTATTAAAATTGATTACTATTAAATGAGTAAGTTAAAACTTTTTTTTTTTTTTTTTTTTTTTTCGTAAGCTGCCACAGTCGCTTTTTTGTATCTCGCTCCAACAGTTTCAGCCGTATAAACTGAAAATATTACAGGGGAAAGCACAGACCCTTGAGGGACCCCACATGTGAGTGAAAAATCTTCGGATAATACCTCGCCTACTCGCACTCTAATTGTTCGCTGATCTAGGAACGATTTTAGCAACGTATATAGCTGTTCCGGAAATTCGTTTTCCTGCAGTGTCTTACATAGAAGCCTATGTGACACAGAGTCAAAAGCCTCCGTACAGTCGATTGATATCATAGCAGTTGCCTCATTCTTAGCCATGTTCTGTGTCACTTCCGCCTGTAACTTTATTAGATGGTGCTCTGAACAGAGGCCGGCCTGGAAACCGGTCTGTTCGGGTGGGATAAGAGCTACTTCTGAGCAGTACGTTTTGAGAAAATTAAGAATTATTTTCTCAAAAACTTTGCCCAGGTGCGGAAGTAAGCTGATAGGTCTGTAGTCGGCTGGCTGGGTACCGTTCTTCGCGGGTTTCAATAGCGGAAAGAGTATAGCTTTCTTCCATGACTCTGGAAAGTAACGTAGCCTCAGGCATGAATTGTAGAGATTAGTCAGGTGAGCTATTCCTCTTCGGGGTAACTGCTTCAATAATATTGTTTGTATTCCGTCATGGCCTGGAGCTTTATTCCCTCTTGAACGACGTAAGATGGCCTTCAGCTGTTTTGGGGTCACAAACATATAATTATTTCCATGATCTTCTTCTGGTATTTCAGTCGGGTCCTCTGTTCTCCTCTTGATCGTTTCGCGGTAGTAGTTTGCAAATTTTAATGCCTGCTCCTCCGCTGACAGCAGTCTATCACCTTCGTGCAGCAACGTTGAGCTCCTCTTTCTCGTAGCCGTCTTCAGCAACTTCCAGAATTTTCGATGGTCCCCATGGGTGGCCCGCAGTTTCTCATGCCATAAAGACGTCCGCCATTGCCTCATTAGATTTCTAATTTGAGTTGTGAGAGAGTTAACTACCCTCTTCACTTCAAAATCTCTAGTTCTATACCACTTATTCTTCCACTTATTGCGCAAGGCGATAAGTGTCAGAATGTGTTCTGGCGGTGGACGTAAAGCTGATGGAAGTGGACAGAACTTCGGTATCGCCATGTCAGCGGCTACCCGGATGGTCGATGTAAAGAATTCTATGTAATCATCTATCTCTTTCTTCGTGCGAAGAGCAGGGACGGTAGACAGTTCGTGATAGACCTGCGCTTTATAAAGATCCCAATCTGCTTCAACATATTTATATTTGCTTGGGGCCGGTAATGGAAACAAACCATTTAACTGATAAAGAACAGGTCTATGATCTGATGTAACAAAGTCCAAAGCAATGCAGTCAGAAAGACGATGGGGCTGCCTCGTGAGCAGGAGATCAACCGTTGATCTATACATCGAGTTTGACCGATGTCTGAATGTATGACTGTTGGGATGAACCACGGTATAGGAGGTTTTCAAAATGCTCTTCCCAGCACCATTTGATGTTTTGTTATTCCAGGAAGTGTGGCGAGCATTGAGGTCACCAACGATCCAATGGTTTGTCCGACGTGCACTCTCATTTATGAGCCGAGAGAACTCAGTTAAAGATGACGTAGGTCTCCTATAAACCGCTGTGATGATGGTGGGCTTGTCTAGTAGGACCTGGACGGTCTTGTGGTGTATCTTTGGATCGTTAATGGTCACTGGAGTGGGGATTTCTCTCCACCTAGTGCCATATCTTATACCTATAAGGACTCCTCCAGTTGGTTCAGATATAACGTCTCCCGCTATTTTGTATCCCGGCAGCCGTATGTTGGGTTGGGTCTGTGCTATAAGGGCGTACACTTCCATAAGTTTAGGCATTAGTCCGTCCGTGTTGAAATTTAAGAGGGTCAGTGCTGAATTCATTTCGGCACAAATCCTGAGAATAGTTCTATAAGTCTGGTAATCTGTTGTGTCAGTGTGGTGATGGAGGTTTTTAAATCCTCCGCCCAAGGTGGTGGTTTATCCATTATTGTCTGTCTATCCCAATAATTGTCCATTTGTCTGTTGCGTGTTTGTATGTTGACTGTTTGTCTGTTGTCAGATTGTTTGTTGATAATTAGAGGTGGTTGGGGCAAAGAATGTGCTAGGGAAGTTCGTGGAAAATCTTGAACTTGTGGATGCTGGGCCTTCGTTGTTCCCGATGTGGTCTTCGCTCGTAGAGCTACCTTCTTCTTCAGTTCTTCAATCCTTTCAAGTAACAGCTTTCTGGCTGAACACCTGGTGAATGATGCTACATGATCATCTCCACAATTGGCACATTTAACCGGAACAGTCTTCCGAGGACATTCAGCGATTAGGTGAGGCCCTGCACACCTCACACAGGTAATTGCTCTTCCGCAGTAGTTTTTTGTGTGCCCGAACTGCTGACAACGGTAGCACTGTATTATTCCTTTTCTGCCTTGGTATACTTTGGCGTTGAATCGAACTCGATTTATAGTACCCAGCTTCAGTATACCAAGTTATAACTTTGTTTATTGATCAGTTTTATGCTATTGTTTATATTTAAATCATCGGGAGACTGGTATCATATTGTCTGCCTTATTAATACGCTTTTATTAACTTCACCTGTATGTAACACAATCTTTCATCATAATTTTCATTTCATCAATTTCCAGCTATCTGATTATCTTGAAAATTTGCACACGTGTGAAGGACCAATGACAATAGAATAATTGCACAACTTTATTTTAATGTTCTGACTTAGTCCAGTCGAAATACCCCCAAAAAGGGGGTCTGCTTTGCAAAAGGTGAATTTGTAAGTTTTATGATACATTTTGGCACTTTATACAGATTTTTGCAAAAAACATATACAAAAATGCTTTAAATCAAAAAATGTATTATTTACAAAATTAAAGTTTATTAAATTTTATGTTTAAGGTGAAATCTCTTAAGCTGAGTTTGATTTAGGCGTTTAGCCACAATTGGTTGTCAAAAATTGATGAATTTTGCCAACTTTCTCAAAAAGTTAGTTTTGGTCATTTTTAAGAGAGGAGAGAAAGGGTTGAAAATCGTTTTATTAACTTAACCTGTATGTGATGGAATCTTTAGGTGTAGTTTTCAGCAATCTGACTCGAAAAGTTCCAAACGTGTCAAGTACCAATAACAGTACAATTATTTCACAACATTGTTCTAATGTCCTCATGAGAACGATGCGAAAAGAAAATATTTATATTCCAGACTGCATGAAATTTGCAATAATTTTTTACTTCAGGGTTTCATTAGGAGTAGTTAGTAAGCAAATATACTAATATACTAATTTGGAATAAAATTAATGTAAAACTTATGTTATTAACAAAATAATACGATTTATGGTATAAAAGCGTGGGGTGCGTGATATTATGTTACAAAAATTTTATTGGACCTTAAATAGAATACAAGTAGAGTTATTATGGAAACAATAATAATAATAATCAAATATCAATGATGTCCTGTCCCTCCATAACAAAAGTTTGTTGCACCCCATGCTTTTTTACTATAAATTGAATTATATTATTGTAATAAACTTAAGTTTTACTTCTTTTGTATTCCTAATTGATCTGGCTTTCTGTCACCATAACACAAACTTTCATGAAATAAAAATCATTTTATTCTTTTTAGTTCAGTTTGCTTATTAAAGTGTTTTTTTTTTTAGTTTTTTTAAACTATAATTTATATCAATGAATTGATAAGTTATTTAGGAATTTTAAAAGTGAATATTTATCTGTTAAATATCTCCAATTTATTTTTAATGATTGTATGTTTTATTTTAAAAAATAAAGTGGAAATCTCATTTTTTTTTTTTTTTTTAATATTCTTAATTAATATCAAAATGTATGTATTGTATCATTATAATGTACATAAAAGTTTTATTTATCTCTTTCGTTCAACAATAATTTAATTTTACTTTTTTTATGATTCTAACATTATTAAAAAAACTGTTGAAAATTAGTTTACTTGTAAGTAGAGTAGGATATGGTCGTTGTTGTTCTTATTTTTCTTAGCACTGTGTTCTATCTATTGAGGACCTTGGTCTCCTCACAATTCTTCTTCACCTTAGTTGGTCTTCAGCTTTTCCTCTCTTTTCACCCAGTACTCTGAGGTCAGTCTCCACATCCTCCTTCCATCGCAGCCTTGGCCTACCTTAAGCCTTTTTCCCTCTGGGAGCCCATCCTATCATTTGGGCATTCCACTCCCATCCTTCAGACTTGTTCCAACCACATATGGTCAGTATAGTTCTACTTAATACATCATAATTAATAATAAATGCTCTAGGAGTTCCGACAAGAATATTATATAAATTCAGTAACTCGGTATTAATATTATATTCACATTTATTTTTATCAATATCTTAAAGAGTATACTTAAAAAAAAAAAAAATTAAAAATCATAGATATTATAACTAATCTTTTTTTTTATATAATAATGTAATTATTTTTTGTTTTTATAGGTAGATTACTGAAAGCTTTCCAAATGGATTTCAATTGGTATCATCTTGCAAGTTGGATAAATATCACTGAGCAATGGCCCTATAGAACTTCTTGGATTATCCATTATACTGAATCAACAGAAGAGACAGTTGATGATGGAGTGCCTCTTAAAGTTCTTTATGACAAGTAATACATTTGTTTTTTGTTTTACCTTCCTCTTCAAAAGCATAAATTACATTTAAAACTGTTTTAAAATAGCTTATCTTCATTAATTATTGGCTGATTCTAATGGTCAACTATAGGTATCCCAATAGAACAATCAGAACTAAATTAGACTATAGTGGAGAAATGGATACAGTTCCAACCTCAGAGATTAAAGAATTCTTTTAAAAATTTTGATTTTTTTGACATGGACTTATCTTTTGGCTGGGGGTTTATAGTTTTTGTTTGTTTTTTGTAACTTTTTTCCACCTTCAAAAATGTAACATTTTGACACACTCTAGTGTTATTGATGTTGCTTGGATCGAGAGTTTGTGACAGTTTCCTTTTCAAAAATTTAATGGAAAGTATTTTTTGCTATTGTCTCTAGGACCTACCGTTTAGGAATGAAAAAAGTCATATTTGAAACTGCTACTTTCCCTTAACTTGGTTTATTTCAAATAATCATTAATTGTTAATTTGATTCAATTATTAATTTAAGTAATTTGATCCTTTTAATTCTAAAATGTAAATTGGGTAAATCAGTAGTTTATAGATAGGTATATCTATGATCTCTTGTTTTTCCCATTTGGTGGGAAATTAAGTTTTTTTTATCCATTTATTGCTACATCCCCAGTTTGGTATGGCCTCTTCAAGAATCGATAGCGACGCCCTTCTATCATCTGCCTTTCTCCACCATTCTCTCATTCCAAGTCACAGATCCTCTACATTTTACAACCAACTCAGGTCTCCTTCTCAATCCCTTCATGTCCAACCTAGCAAACAATTTTTTTTTTTTTTTTTTTTTTTTTTTGGCAGCCTATCATCTTACATTCTTTTCATGTAGGCAAGCCATTCTTCCCTTTTTGATTATAGCCATATTGGATACACTCATTTTCCTATTTCCATAGTCATTTAATGTTCCAAAGATTGTTGTAAGAAGCATCTTTAAGCAAAAAAAATTTATATTTAACTGATGAGAAAAAAAAAAAAAAGATCATAAAAAAAAAAAAATTAAATAAATTTTAAAAACTATTGACCAAAGAAGATGAGAAGATGAGTTTAAACACTATAGAGAACTGTCTCCATCAGATCTTGTATTACACGAATGTTTAGTATCATAGTTAAGGAAAAAAATTTAATTAATTTCTTGTTTTATTATTCTAAAATAAACATATATTTGGTATCAGGCAGTTTTATATCTATATATCATATAGTTTATAAAAATATATATATATATATATACTATTAATTTCATTATTACTAAACTTAACAATATGATTCAAAGAACCATTAGATCACCACCTTTCATTAAACCTTACCAAAACTGAAATCCCTTAAATTAGAGTTAACATGATTTTGATTTAAATCTAATTAGCAGGCAGCAATTAGCTTACTCCTCAGTCTATAACCATTCATAAACACATTACTGAACAAGTAATACTTTCTGCTATTGATGATTGGTTTTGTAGACAATATACCTTTGTTTTTCTAATAAAATAATTACCATTAATCATAAAATAATTAGCATATTACATTAATATTAAAATAATTAATGTAATGTATTAATTATTAAATATTGTATAGCTATTATTAATTACAAAATATTTAGTTTAAGTTTGGCGTAGTTGGTGTAATGTTGTTTTAGTTAATTATATGTATGATAATTCTAAAAGTTTTAATTATATTTTCTGTTTTTTTTTGTTTTTTTTAAGAATAAGGGAAGAAATTCCTGTCTCAAAAGAAATGGAACCTCTCCTTGATCTTGACCGAGATGAAAGAAAACTTGATGTCTTTTTAGCATATCACAGGTCTTCATTGTTGGTTGCTGATCTCAGAATATTCTTGCCGTTTACAATCAATCTTGACCCATACATCAAAAAAGTCATTAAAGGTATATTTATAATTAAAAACTGGGATTGATACTTTGTTGTAAAAGCCACAAACCTTTAAAAGTATTCAAATCTAAAAAATATAATGCTGATTATGTATGTTCCTGTTGAATGATATTTTCATATATGACACCTAACTCATTTATCACTTCAAGTTTTCACTTTATACTTTAAGCTAGTTTATTAAATTTGTGGAACTTGAATATTTATATTTATTGATTTTTTTTTTTTTTTTTTTAATGATTAGGTGGTGTTTATAAACTGCTCCAAAATGAATAGTGATAATGCCAAATTTGTGGTATTTACTTTGGCTAGTATTTTTCTATTATTTACAGTATGAATTCCATTAATATTTATTAGAAATTATTAAGATTTTTACTGCAGGAAAAATTAATTAAGGTATTTTAAAAAATCACAAAATAAAAGGTTAGGAATTTTACTCCATAGATGTTTACGCTGCTGCAACATCCTTTTTTTTTTCTTTTTTTTTTAAAGCCAGAAGTATTTGAAACTTCTTAGTATGAACTAATAAGCTTCAATTCTAAAGCAACTGAATGATTCTAATTTCAGATCTTCCAGGTTCTAATAATTTTTTTATGGCAGAAGGATATATGGCCATTGTTGTTCTTTTTAAAATTTATCTAATTGTTCCATTTTTTAAAGGATATTCTTCCCGTTTAATCCTTTTTAAAGGACACTTTCTCTGTTCCCATTAACTATTTTATATTTTGGCTATTATGGTCAGTTCCTTACATATAATAGTCACTGAAGGATGCTCGTTTCAGACCTGCCAGGATCTTATGATTTTTGGCGGTTGAAGGACATCCTTGTCCTCTACTTCCCAACAAACTAATTTTTGTCCTTTTGAAAATTGATTAAATATTTTCGTTTTTTAAAAGGGAACTCTTCTTCTATAATCCTTTTTCAGGACACTGAAGAATATTCATTTCAGATCTGCCAGGATCTAACATTTTTTTACTGTCAATGGTTATTCAGTCATTGCTGTCCTTTTGATATTGATCAATCTTTGATAAAAAAATGAAAATTGAATTTTTTTTTTTTAAACATTAATTAGGTTGTGTTATTTGTATTATATACATGCATGTTCTAAGCACATTCAATCAATATTCCGCTGCATAGTTAGATTATTAGTTATTTAAACATTTATTCTATCACCACTTTCTATTTCAGATGAAAAGCAGAATGCAGAAGAAACCCTGGCCATGACTGGCTTTGGTGTCACCAGAATTGCTCCTGTTCCTGGATGGGATGCTTGGACTACGCCAAGTCCTAACGTTAAAACAGCAACAACATTGAGAAAGCAGGTAGTTTTAATTTTTTATTTCTCTAACTGGAGATAACTAATACATTATAATTTCAACAATTTACATCTATCTAACATTTCCTTCATGTTTATTTATATATTACAAGAATCAACAATATGGCTTTATAGTGCCTTGAATGTGCTGCCTTATGTTATGATTCGTTTAGTGGTCTCTAGTATGCGATAGCTAGGTATATAAAGAATTCAATATTATTCCTAATATTCAGTTAGGTATCATAAGATAGCATTGGAGACCTTGTATGGCCTTTGCTGCTTAGAGTTATCAATTATAATACTCAATTAAAATAATAATAATCAATTAAAATCAGTTCAGATTTTGAGCCTGATTTCTAAAGTCTTTTGTAAGATGTGCTAATTCTAGCGGGATGGTAGTCGTCACATGTTATAAAAATTAACAGGGGTAAAACTACTAATTTCTGCTTAAAAATAAGAACAGCTTGTCAGTGTTACTATTGCTAGCTGTCATAACCCATCTCTAATTGATACTAAAAATGAGAGAGTCTGGAAAGGTTAAAAGGACTTCATAATATAATTATTTTATTTATAATAATCAATTAATTTCAATTTTAAGTTCAAAAACCTATTTTAGGTGTTAGTAATTCTTATTATGATTTAATAATGTTGTGTATAATTGAATGAAACTGAATGTGAAGAGGTGTACTGATTGCACTTAATGATTTACATTTTCAGAGATCACTTGCTAGAGAAGCATCATTTGAATCGGAAAGGCTTAGGAGCTTTTACCCTATGCGTAACGCTCAACTCGTAACACCACCACCACCGCAGCCATGGCCCCAGCCACCTTGGATAACCCCAGCTCCGATGGTCGGTCCTCAACCTATCGTTTCACAGCCTGTTCAGCCACAGCCCCCAATACAGTTGCCTGTGAGCCTTATTTCTATAATTGTTTACATTCCATTTTATATAATTAAATTTTGTTCTCCATAGAAGTGCCATTAATTCAATCTTATTTTTAGATGGAACTAAGTGATTTAAAACTAAGTTCTCTGAATGTGAATGGTGTGTGCCAGCTGCTTTCGAAGGTTCCAGATATCTCTCAGGCAAATGTTTCTCACTACATATCACAGGTCACAAAGCATAATATTACTGGAAAGGTCTTGAAGAATTGTGATTTAGATGAACTCAAAAGAGTTAGTATTTTTATTATAAATTTTATATATTATTCAAGATGTTATATTAGTTCTTAACTTAATATTTTCTTCTTGTCCTCTTACTTTAATGATTTCATTATAAAGAGAGATTTAAAAACTAACAGCTTACAAAAAAAAGGTTCTTAAAAAAGTTTGACATACAGTGTATTTTTTTTCTTTTTGATAGTAATGCCAAAATGCTTGCTTCTCATCAGAGCCGCCAAGAGCCTGCATATATATTTATATATTTGCCTCCCTTCCGTACCAACATCATCCAAAAAAATACAATTTATTTTTTAACTAATGAACTACAATGTTTGATTAATTTCCTAATAGGATAAATCGCCATAGAATTGTTTACATCAAATAACACTTGTGATTATGTCAACTTAAATATAATGACAATTAAAAACTTAATTAGAAATTCAAAAAAGTGTTAAAATTAAAACAACCCTGAAATTTAATTGTTTTCAAAAATTATGAATTCAAAAAATTACATTGACTAACTATATTGACCAGTTTAACATCTATTTTCATTTTGTTAACTAATAATTATTATTAACTTTTTAGTTAAATTAATAAAACAAATGATCAAAAATAAATAGTTTGGTGGAAGTGTTTGTGAAAAAGACTGTTTGTTAATGAGGTGTCCCAGTAATTTGAATACCTAAAAGTGGTCATCTTAGCTTGGGCCCCAGGGATTTTGCCTCCTCCCCTGTCTGCAGCCCTGCTTCTCATTCTAATAGCACTATTTTTTCTGTTACAAAATTCTTAACTAAACTCTACCTTATCTGAAATTAACTATCATCAATTAAAATAGTGTAGGGTTAATGTTCAGCTCATACTATTACTCTATTATCAAAATTATATTTTGCCACCACTATCTCTGAGATTAACTTTCTTTACAAAGTACTGAATTACTGCTCGAATCTCAGTTTTTTCCATTGTCACAAATCACTGTCAGAAACAACAACAAAGAGTCGTCACTACCACTCACACCACGTGTTCACTCACAAAGGATGTGTGATTATTGCACCGGAGTCTCGTTGCTCTAGCACTGACATCTAGCGGTGATTCCGAGATTAATCATATCGATTAAGTTATTTTGCTTTATTTTAATGTTGCTGTAATATTTCTACTATTATTTAATCTAATATACTGAGATAATAAATTATTATGATAATGAGATTTAAAAATCTATTTATAGTATTTGATTTCAGGTTTTGAAAATGAACTTTGGTGACTGGGAGATATTCAGAATGGTTTTATCTGCTTTAAGACTTTCTGATGATTCAAATTCAAATTCCAGATTTAGATACGGCTCTAGCCCTCCCAGCCCCCAGCAAGCACCTATAAGCTGTAAGTATTATTATAATAATTATTTTAAGTTCCATCTGTTCTAGTTAATCACTTAGTAATATACTTGCCATTCCTAAATTTAAAATGATTTAATATTAAAATCTACGATTTTGTGAAAGTAAATAAACATAGAACAGCAAAATATTAACCCTTTGAGGCATTACAGATCTGCAACTTATTCATTTTGGCGCTGTTAGTTTGTACTATCACATTGATTAAAATAACATTGTTTGTTTTAAGTATCATGCATGAAATTTTAAATAACCTGTTAAGATGGGAAGGATTTTGTTCACCTGTTTCACAGTCTCTCAATTTTTGAGAAAGGTGTTTGTTTGTTGATTGTTATCTACTCCAACTAGGGCAAGAAGGATAGGATAACCAATAGGTTACCTATCAAGTCTAGCCAGAGTGTGAAGGTTGAGACTCATTTTGGTACGTGGGTTTGATTACCACCTGAGTTTGTTGATTTTATTTTGGGGGACAGCAATAAAATAAAATCAACAAACTCAGGTGGTAATCAAACCCACGCACCTTCCCTACCGAATTCCCTGAGAACCTTAATCCAATGTGTACAGCCATCTTGGTCCTAAATAGGTGTTTCTCTTTTCTTTTTTTTATGGAGAAAATTAATTTTGTGACTCAGAAAAATCACCATTGTGTTTATCACAGGTTCTAGTTTCTGGAACTGTATCCTGAAAACAATTTTAATGGTGAAAAATAGACAACCAATAAAAATTTCTAAAATAAAGCTGTTTCATCTTCTGATGGTACTAGAAGACAATGGCATGAATAGGTTTATATAGATGAAGAGAAACTGGAATAAATGTAAGATTCTTTGGAAAAGAATAATGAACTATCACAAATTCCTGTCAATATCATTCTACAGCAATTTTGATAAAAATAATGGCTCATTCTTGGAGTACTGATTTCTTCTTTTGATGTAGACATTTTGATTCGCAAGGAGAATTCCTTAAATGTGAAAGTTAATTTGAAATTTTTGGTATCCTTTGCATTTATCAATTAGTGGTATCTATAGTAATTAATCAAATATACTGAATATTGTGGCTCTCTGGGCAAAAATTATGACCCCAGTCTCTTGTTGTTACTCCATAAAATAACCTGTATATAGCATACTATTATTGGTATAGGTTTAAGGAGAAATTTCAGCTCCATGAATAAGTATGAAAAAAGTTTTACATTACCAAATGTATGATGTAGATATGCAATATTGATGTTTTAAATGATTTCCCTGGAAAATATTTTATAGGATTTTTATTTTATGTTTTTTATTTTATTTTTTTTATCAGTAGCCCTAGAAATAACAGATTTTTTTCAGTGTAAAATAAAAAGAAAAAATTCATCAAAGGGCTAATATTCATTTTTAACCTTTATTATTATTACTTATTATTCAATAAACTATGTTTAATTTTTTATTTGTTATTTATTATATTATTTTTATGTTTTATTTAGTAGTTTTATTTTTTATGTTGACTACATCATTTCTTAAGCCAATGTTTAGTCCCTTGCCAAAATATGAAAAACATAGCTTTTTTTCACAACCTCTTAAATAAGTTGTTTGGTTCAGATGCAGCTTAGAAAAACTTTTAAATTGTTTTTTAATTGAACCTAATTTTTTTGGTTTATATTTAACTTTTGCTAAGTATAACTTTTGAAAACTGAATTTTTATATACCAGGTATGCAAGTTTAAAATGTCGTTTATTTCTTAAAATATATACACAGTAATTTAAAAAAAAGTATAATATATTTTATTCAAAGTACTGACCCTCGCTTTCTACACATTTTGTCCATCTCTCGGGCAATATATGGATACCATTCCAAAAGAATGCTTCATCTTTATTTGAAATCCATTCATCGAGCCATTTTCGTACGTTTTCGAAATTGTTGAAGTGTTGCTCCGCCAATGAGTGTCCCATCGATGAGAAGAGGTGATAATCAGAAGGCGCCAGGTCAGGTGAATACGGCGGGTGGGGTAGGAGTTCCCAACCAAGCGAAGAAATCGTTTCCTTAGTCAATCTGGCTGAATGTGCAGGAGCGTTATCATGCTGAAGAATGACTTTGGCGTGTCTGTGAGCCCATTCTGGGCGTTTTTTTCGATCAATGCGTGACTCAAATTGATCATTTGTTGTCGGTAGCGCTCGGTATTGACTGTTTCGCCGGGTTTGAGAAGCTCGTAGTAGACTACTCCCTTCTGATCCCACCACACACACAGCATTGTCTTCTTCCCAAAACGATCCGGTCTTGCACTCGATGTGGATGGTTGTCCTGGCGTTACCCATGATTTTTTTCGTTTGGGATTCTGAAAATAAATCCATTTTTCATCGCCAGTTACAACTCGATGCAAAAAAAAACCCTTTCTTTCGTGGCGTAAAAGCAGCATTTCGCACACAGTTTTTCGTTTTTCCATCTGTCGTTCGTCCAATTCATGTGGAACCCATTTTCCAACCTTTTGAATCTTTCCCATAGCTCTCAGGCGATCGGAAATGGCTTGCCTAGTGACATTCAACTGTTCTGCCATCATTTGTTGGGTTTGGGTATTGTCTTCGTCTAATAAAGATTGCAATTCGAAGTCCTCAAACTTTTTTGGTCGATTTTCTCGTTTTTGATCAGTAACATCAAAATCACCACGTTTGAAACTTTGAAACCAACATTCACATGTCCTGAGGGTTGGAGCAACATCGCCATAAGTCTCAACAAGAATTTGATGACATTCAGATGCCTTTTTCTTTTGATTAAATAAGAAAATCATGACATGCCGCAAATGCTCTTTATTTGGCTTAAAATTTGACATTTTTAACACCAAAGAAAGGTATGATACGTCCACGTAAACGACTTAAAAACAACTGACTTTTGTAAACAAATGACTAACAAACAAAATAGCATTTAGAGATAAGCAAATCCTTCAATAGGCTAAGAGCGCATTCTATTGGAATTTTCTTATTATTCTTTTATTAATAGAAATTTACAAATGTATTAGAAAACACATCTAGTAAATAGGCGGTATATGTGAGATATAATGACATGAATAAAACTTGTAGAGAAACTACCCATTGGTAGTACTCTAATGAAAATTTACAAAAGTAGATCACGAGGCCATCTTCTTTTCAGACGCCTCGGAGGATTGCCAGGGATGGAATGGGAAGCTAGCTGTGCAACAAGTGGATTTGGATGAGTGTTAAGTTTATTATGAAAAGGAGAGGTATCTGGTTCGGGACTAAAGGTCGGCGACATATGGGATATTAAGGTCATTATGTATGGATTAATTCATTTGTGACAAAGTAAGGAGCATTAAGGATTTTTTTTCGAAGGCTAATCGACGGTCGCTGATTTGGATTGGAGTGATTACTAAAATATTCGTATTTCATATACGATGTTTAAAGGCTGATGGCACTTGGGCAAATGTGAAGGGAGAGAGGTGTGGCTGATCAGGGCCAGTGAGAGTGGTGCAGGGTTCCTGGGATGCGTTAACTGAGACAGCAGAAGAATTTCTGGGTCTCAAGGGCAAACAGAAACAAACAAGACCATGGTTTGATGAGGAATGCCTTGCTTGAGCAGATAGAGAGAACAAGGTCTATAAAAACATGATTTCAACGGAGACACACAAGAAGTTCGATGGATGAATATAAAGCCACAAGGAGTCGCGAGAAGTACGTTCATCGAAGAAAGAAGAGAAGATGGCGGAATAAGCAGATGGAGGATATGGAAAAATCTTTCAAAAACAAAAATTCCTTTCAAATGGTGAAGGAAGGTAGACAATTATTTAAATCCAGGACTCCCGCATGCGAAGCAGAAGATGGCTCTCGCTAATCACGAAAAAAAAAGCAAAAAATATTAGATAGATGGGCTGACTACTGATGATACCCTCATCGCAGGGGGACTGGCTGGAGGAATAGAGGTTGAACCACCAGACGGGGAAGAAATAGAAGCGACCATCGAAAAACTAAAGAATAATAAAGCTCCAAGTACTGATAACATACCAGCGGAAATATATAAACATTATGACCCTCAACTGGTTACTTTCTTGCAGGATCTATTTATGGATATTTTGAGAGATGAATGCCTTCTTATGGAGTGGAAGAAAGCGATTATACACCCAATCTAATAATAAAGGGGATTCCTAGAATTGTAACAAGGAGAGGTACATGTACTTCCATGAGTATACAAAATGCTCTCCAGCATATTATACAAAGATTGATTCCATTCAGGGAAAGAAATTAGAGTGTGGTTAAGATAATCAACTATTGAACAAATTTTAACCTTGGATGATCCTGAAAAATACAAGAAGTTTCGTATTAATACCCATCATGTTTTCATAGACTTAAAGCAGGCTTATGACTCGATTGATAGAGGGGAAGCATAAATGGCCATGACAGAAATGAATATACCCCAGACGTTAGTCAGACTGGTGAGAATGACAATGGAAGGCAATAAATGCTTTGTAAGTATGCATGGGGCTTTCTCAAGAGTAAACCAATGAAGCTGAATTTTTGCTTATGCCTTTGTTTTGGTCTTCTAAATAAGTGGTAGAAAGTCACCGATCTCAGCACGTTAGCATAATTAGATATACAAGGTCAAAGGTCACAAAAATCAGTTGTTTTTTTTTTCAAATATCTCTATTTCTATCCATCGGCCGTCAATCAAAATAGTTACAAAACTTTTAGAGAATAATATTCTCTGTATTTTTTTGTTCTATTCATTTTTATTTTTGGATTAACCGTTTTCGAGACACAGCGCGGGAAAGGAGAAGCGGGTACCAGTTCAGACAAAAACTTGCTACTAGTGCCTTCCAGGATCGTTTTCTCAGAAATATTGTCAGAATCAAAAATTGTAGATCATTAAATTTACTTTAATTTCATATGTACGTTTCTGGCTCTTCAATCAAATTCCTTATATCTCGAACACCGTTGAGAGTTTTGACAAACATTTTATAGAAATAGAAACAATTTTTATAGAAAATTTAATTAGCTTTAATTTCGATCCATAGACTATTTTTTAGAGTCCACGGTTTCCGAGATAAAATCGAAAAACCTAAACACGGGATCTTTCTCTCCCCTTCCCTCACAATTTCCCGTACCCCAGGGACCGGAACTTTTAGTATATTTACTTTCTAATTACGCCTAACGAAGCTATGAAATCAAAAATAGACGCATAATTCATGCATCTACACCCCTAATTTCAGCACTCTCACTGGGGTCGCTCTTTTCCGTGAAAACACTTTTTCCCAGTGTCCCAAGTCCCATAAATATCGATGTCAGCACCTTCAAAGCCGCTTACTGTTTTGAAATCCAAGTTTTTTTTTTTGGCACATTTTTCACTTTAACTCCATAACTGTTTTCTCCGATCTGAACTTTAATTTTTTCAACTATAACCTGGTTAAATTTACTATTAGACCCTTTATATGAAATTTTGATAAAACTCCGTAGAATATCCAATCAAGGCCACTAAAAAGACCAAATCGTCAGATGTTGCCAAAACATACATAATGTAGTGCTGGCTAGGGTGTATTACGTGGATTTCAAAACAGTAAGCGGTTTTGAGGGTGCTGACATCGATTTTAGGGGACTTGATCAAAATTTAATATACAAGTTCTTCTATTAAATGTAACTAATCAGCTTTCAGATAGATAAAAAATATATTTTTGGATCGGACTATTACTTTCGGAGTTATAGCCAAAAAAAGTGCCGAAAAACGTGTTTTCGCGGAAAAGCGCGACCCCAGTGAGAGTGCTGAAATGAGGGGTGTACAATGCATGAATTATGCGACTATTTTTGACTTCACAGCTTCGTTAGGAGTAATTAGAAGGTAAATATACTAAAAGTTCCGGTCCCTGGGGTTACGGGAAATTGTGAAGGAAAAGGAGAAGATCCCGTGTTTAGGTTTTTCGATTATATTTCGGAAACCGTGGACTCTAGAAAAATAATCTATGAATCGAATTAAAGCTAATTAAATTTCCTATAAAATTGTTTCTATACATATTTGTCCAACTCTCAACGGTGTTCGAGATATAAGTTATTAAAAATCGATAATTATCGAGAAAACAAATGTTTATTTCACTTTTTTTCAAACATTTGAATCAAGTGCCAGAAACTACAATCTATTATCAGTGAGAAATCACAACTACATAAATCTTATTAGTATTTTATGTGTTATAATGTTTACATATATTTATAATGTTTATTGGATTCATTTCATTTATTTGCTAAAGGTAAATTTTAATTTTATGCTTATTATAGGCACTTGTTATTAACATTTACCTAGCGTTAAGTAAATAAAACGGAGTTATTATTAATCGATGATTTTTTATTTTTATTTTTATTTTTTTGCCCCGCCGCCGCCGCGGGCCGGATTGATGGCACTGGCGGGCCGGATTTGGCCCGCGGGCCGTAGTTTGGAGACCCCTGGTTTAGTGGATCCCCAGAATTCTATACCGTAAGTCCAAATAGGTCTGATAATCGTCATATAGACAAGTTTCTTATAGTGAATCGGGAGATTTGAACGTTTGTCAAGTAAGTGTTGTAGCAGTCGAAATCTACGTGCAGCTTCTTGATCTTGATGAGGGTTCCAGGTAAGTCTTTTGTCCAGATGAAATCCAAGGTATCGTATTTGTTTCCACATTAGTTAGCGGTACACCATTAAAGGATACTGGAGGACAGGATGAGGTAGGTTTTCGACGGAGGGTAAAGGTTATTTGTTAGTCTCTTCAGTTATAATATTTGAACGGTTTGGTGGATGAAGGGGTTATGTAACAAAACACAATTTTCAGTCATTTATGGTTTAAAAATTTTTTTTTATTTTTACTTTTTCCTTTAGAAGGAAAATTTTACTTACCCCTTCATCTTCTTCATATATCTTTTTCCAGTTGTTTTAAAATATTCAGATTTGGCTACCTAACACTTTTACACATAAATTCTTTATCCGGCGAAATAGATTTTAATTTTTTTAAATTTTACATTACCCCTTTATCCATCAAACCCTTCATTTATGTATCAACCATTTTCATATTACTGTTCTTCATAATGTTTAACCTAGTATTATAAGTTTCAAGAACAAAATTAATAGATTTTTTAAAACTTTCATAGCTTCTAGTGGAAGTAACTCAGTTCCTGTCAATGTTAATGCTAATAAAGACTTTAAGTCCAGTACCATACCTCAGGAAGAAACGATTAGATCTAGTAAAGAGCGAATCAATGCTGTGGAGAAACAGGTGAAATTATTTATTTTATTTTTAGTTCTTATTAACACCCACTCCATTTTGTTTATAATTGGTTATTCATATTTATAACTGTTTATGCAATAAAACAAATATGATAAAATGTCTCAATAAACAAGAGACAAGTAATATTTTTAACGTCAAGATCAAAATCAGAATCAGATATATTACTTATTTTTGTTTTGTTTCTTTTCTCTCATTTCCAGTCTTGAAATAAACTACAAAATATTGTATTTAAATGTTCTTCAAGTAAGGAAGGAAGGTTACAAATGGAAGTTTACTTGTTGGTTGTACTGTTAGCTATGTTTTTTAATATCAGAGAAGGGGTGAGTTCTGATCATAATTGTAACCTCTACTTTTCCCGAATACCATTAGTAGCTGGATATATAACTATTGAGTTTTTAACTAATGTATCTTATCATCCTAAAATACAAATCAGGAATAACTGAATTAATAAGAAATCTGAAATACTCATCTACCTTTAGGAACCCTTTCAACTTGAAATATCTGTTTTAAACAACCTTTTATAGGTTATTACAAAATATTGTTTGGTTCCATTTCTTTAGTCTTTTTATTTTTCTTTTCTATTGTTAGTATTATTATTGTTTTTTTGTTTTTTTAGGTTTTTATTGCATATTTTTTTAATTTCATTAATCTTAACACCTTACTATAGCTGATTGCTTACAACCAGAACTCTCAGATTCTTTCTTACAAGACTTCAATGGTTGCAATTGGTGTCATATTTAAAATTTTTAAATCATTATCTTCATGATTTTATTATGTATTAGCTTAGTGAACCAGCAAGCCTACAAATTAGGTTTGAGTGAAATACGAGGGTGGTTTGAAAAGTTCTCCGTATGTACTTGAAAGAAGTGTCTTACCTTGGTGGAACTGCTTTTATTTTTCAACATAGCTCCCTGTAGACTAATGCATTTGGTCCTGTGATGTTCCAATGCCTTGATCCCATCTCGAAAATGAGATTTCTCCAGACCTGCAAAATACCTCTCCAATTCGGCTGTCAGTTCTTCTGTTGTAGGAAATCTCTGTCCACTGAGGAAAATTTTCAGCTTGGGGAAGAGATAAAAGTCTGATGTTGCCAAATCAGGTGAATAAGATGGATGTGGCAACAATTCATACCTCAGTTCATGAGCGTTTATGGTCCAATGTCAAGAGCCGTGGCACCCATATTGCAGATAATTTTTTCATTCCCAATTCTTTGGTTTAAATGTGATATAACCGTTCAGATGACATCCCTACAGCTTCAGAAATCTCTTGCACTTTCAGTCGACGATCCTCCATGATCTTTTTCTGCACTTTTGTGATAAATTCTGGAGTCGTAGCACTTTTTGGTCGTCCTCTACGTGAATCATCATCTAAGCTCTCCCGACCAAATTTAAACTCGCTGTTCCACTTGGCAACAGTTGAATATGAAGGAGCAGAGTCCCCCCAGTGTGTTCGGAAAGTCAGCATGAATTTCCTTTGCTTTCATACCTTTCTTTACAAAGTACTTAATTACTGCTCGAATCTCAGTTTTTCCATTGTCACAAATCACTACACAAAAAACAAAAACAAAGAGTCGTCACTACCACTCACACCACGTGTTCACTCACAAAGGATGTGTGATTATTGCGCCGGAGCCTTGTTGCTCTAGCAATGACATCTAGCGGTGATTCCGAGATATTTTCAAACCACCCACATACCTTGAAACAAAAAATTAATACTTAATTTTGAAAAAATTAGGCTTAAAACTGATTGTAATTGGTTTGTAATCAGCTACTTGCATCCTAAAATGATAACTAAAATCAAATCAGCTTTAAAGCTCTTTGAGAACAAGATAACAGCGCTTCTGGAATATAATGCTTAAAAAAATTATTATGGGAGTAATATCAAAGGTATGGTACCTAGATTTGTTCTGATTTGACATTTTGTGTGGTTTCAATTATAAAACAATTAATGAAAAGCTTCACTGGAACTATGTACTTTTCTCTTTATGCATAGAGTGTAATGTGAAATGAAATATTTTAAGGTAATTTTAAATGTAAAATTATTATTATTATTACTGCTATACACATTAATTTTTTTGTTTGCAAACGAATTTTGTGAAAACAAAAATAGTTAAAGGGTTCATAATGAGACTAATTTATTAAAACTGATATTCATTTATTATGAAATACCTCCTCCAGAGCCACTGACAGGGGAGGGCAAGGGGGGGAGGACAAAATCCCTCGGGCCTGAGCTAATGTGACTATTGTTGGGAGTGGGGGGTTTAAAATGCCTAAACAATGCATTTGCCCCGGGGCCCGGTTTGGCTCTCGGTGGTCCTGCCTCCTATTGTTTAGCATATATCTATTGACTAAGTCCTATTACTGCAGATTTATTTTTAAATAACATTGTTTTCACAGTATTTGATTTGGTTGTTTGTAACCTTTCCTTTATATTTGGCATGCTGTTATAGTTTGGATAATAGAGTTGGAATTGTGCTCATTCACCATAGTCCTCACTTATTTCTTGTTAACAATTTTTCTTTCCACCTTTAATTTGATTCGAGACATCCAATTTAAAAACATAATTATTTGGTTGTTTTACTATTCACCTTGGACTATTGCTATTGAAAAGTATGTTCTATAATATTTTTTAACAGGTATATTTTATTTATCATAAAGATTTGAATATTATAAATTAATATTAAGTTTACATTATTATTAAATATGATTAATACAGTTCCTCTTTTTTTTTAATCGGCAATGGATTCTTTAGTATCAGGTAAGTGATACATTTTCTCTTTTAAGTCATTTATATCAAGTCTGGAGGTTGTATGTTTTAATGTTGACTCCCTTATGGTATGCCTTATCAAGTCTGTTATTTTCATTATTGCATAATTTTTGCTGGTTTTCAATAATACTACAGTAGCAAATAAAATAATGTTTAAAAAATAAAAAATTATTGGGAAAAAAAAAAAAGGAGGATGAAGCGTCAGGAATTTTTTTTCCAAAGCTTATGTTGTACACAGTGATTTTCTATTTAAGTAAACCAAAAGTGGGCTGTTGATCATAACATTTTTCTAGAAAACTAAAAATTTTTAAAAAGTTTTTTTAAAAATATTTCTTATGTTTAGGGTGTCTTAATAAACTTGCATACTCCATTTATTTCTTGTAGAATTTAAAAATTAAACATAATTATTTTCCATATTTTAAGAACTTTAGATTATGATTTATTTATCTAAGATTTATTTACTGTTTACTCTGAGCCAAGGAATTGAATTTAGACTAAATTGTTTCCACTATAAACTGCAAAGTCAATTAAGTTGTTTAATTAGTATGATCCTTTCATAATGTTTAGTGAAAATCTTGTTTAAAATAAAAATGTATTTATTTTTTTTATTTATTGAGGCTTAACATCCTTAGTACTCCAACAAGGCAGGAAGGACCAGTTGTCCTACAGGTGTATCAACCTTTTCTAACCATGGTGGGAAGGTCAAGATTCATTTCATAGGTCCGCCATAAAATAAATTTTAACCCATCCAGGTGGGATTCGAACCAATGATCTTCAGTACCGAGTGCACTGAGACCCTCACCCCAACTCGCTTGGCCATCGAGTCCCTTCTTTAAAACAAAAATTATAACAATAAGTATTCATATTTGGAAATATTAAGTAGACATAGCAACATATACAACATTGATACAAAAAAAAAAATGGAATTAAAATCAATTTCAGATTCTTGATCAATAGGAAATGGAAAAAAATATCAAGAATATTGTTACAAAAATATTTACCGTCCATTTCCATGAATGGACACTCCAGTTCCACTGAGAGTGAAAACATTTGGTGAAGAATAGAGCTTAATGACATAATTCACATTTTCAAGTTTAAAAATTTATATTAAATGCTTCAACTGACCTTACTGAATTGTTTTAGTGATAAAAAAATAATTAAAAAAAAAATTCAAATAAAAACTAGAAAAATAAGTTAAAAAAAAAAAAACTTACTTTATCACAAAATATATTTTTAAACGAATAAAGATAAATTAAAAAAAAAGAAGATATAATTTCAAATTTTTAATCTGGGAATTGAAAACAATTATCAACGATCTTATTTGTAATTTGCTTGGAAAAAAAGAGTTTTCCTCTTAAAATTAAATATTATAAACAAAGTTAATATGTTAAAGTTAAATAAAAGTAAAAAACCGTGTTCCCGAATGTGTAACTATGGTAACTATAATGAGGTCTACAATTTGAATTTCTTCACTTCTTTCTTTCTCTTCCTTTTCAAGCCATAATTGGCGTAGAGGGGCCTCGATCCAGTGTCGCCAGTCCTCTCGGTTCCTGCACAGCAGCTTCATTTCAGCGAGGGTTTTATTAATAATTTTTTTATTAAATTTTAATTTCATGATAGATCAATAGAGTGTGTATAATTGTTTAGAATCTCTGTATACATAAATGTATACTGGTAAATGTATTGTATGTATTTATTTTTATTAATTATAATTAGAAAAAACATAAAATTCTGTTGTGTATGGAAAGTATAGGAAACAGAAAGTCAATAAACATTTTTTATTATTGTTATAATGTATTTCTTCTTTAAAATTTTCTTGAAGTTATAAATAAGTAAAATAATTACAAATTATAGCAGTTACATTACATTACTGTGTGTGATCATTGATACAGCAACTGCTTATAATATATATTACATTGTAATTGTTGGGAAGAGGGGCTTACCGTTATTGGCTGCCTACCACTATCCCCTTCCCAGCTGGTTCTACAAATATCAATTATTAAAATAAAAAATAGGAAACCTATAAAAAAAAAAGAAATAAGTCTTTCCAATTATGTAACATATATTTACACATTAAATAAATAAAACCAAACAAAAGAACATACATTTGATTAAGAACATTCAATTAAACAAAAACAAAAAAATTATAATTTCTCATGACTTAAAAGGTACTGTTGAAGTTAAATCTATTGGTATCAATGATGTTATGATGGGTATCAAGATTAAAAATTATGAACAGTTTACTACAAATAAAGAAAATATTTTAGACAAAACCATTAACTTAAACAAAGGGATATTTAAATTAATATTAGGAAAATAATATTAAATATAAGTCCAGCTAACTCACGAGTACTATTTTTTTTACAAAGCGAAGACTTAGAATTTCGGCATTTTCTTCCAAACGACCTCATTTATAGAATGCAACCAACATCCGATGGCGATTATTTCCAACAGTCGAACTTCAATGTGTTCGCTCAAACTGTAGCGACGGCGGTGCGCACCCTGCTAATTTCAGGATCCTGAAAAAAAAAAATCTATTATATATATATATATATATATATATATATATATATATATATATATATATATATATATATATATATATGTAAGCGGTTACTTCCATGCATCCTGGTTGCTATCTATTTTCCAACTGACTGTGCTAGCCACTGCCGCAGAAGTCCAACCTCCAGCAATAAGAGTTCCAACACTATAAACAGGCGACCTGACGTGCGGTCCCCTTCCTCTTCTTTTTTTTTTTTGTTTATTGAAATTGAAATTATGAATACAATAAATGAGGCTAAGGTGCTAACATTAACAAAAAAAATAATATTCTAAACCACAACTAATTGTTTGATTTTCATAATTGGAAAGGTGAAGAAAAAAATTAAAGTTGACTCTTAGAAACAATTACAATGATATATTTTTTAAACTAAGCGTAAACAATAATATTCATTACAATTTTACCAATTAAATAAATTATTATTGAATATATAATATAAATATTGACCTGATAAGGATTAAATCGTGAGTTTTATCTCACATCTTTGTTTTGCTAGTTGTTTGTTCATCCAGAAAAAATTGCTAACACAAGTAATAAAGTGCATTTCATCTTTTTCTCATAACTTAATTTTTATATAAGACTAATTAACTTTTAATTTCAATTACTATCATGTATGGTTAAACATTTTTAATGTTAAAAATAACTTTTTTAAAAATAAATTTTGAATTTTGATACTCATTTTTGCATTTTGTTACAGGTGACTTTGGAAGACCAAATGATTTGTGGTGCTCTACAGACCTTAAATGAAGAAGCATGTGAGGATGTACTAGAAGAAGGTGTTGAGAATGATACAGGTTCGTATTCTGTTGATGAAACAAATAAATTACCTCCTGAGTAATTATTTAGCGTTTCACTGTAGTTAATATTTTCGAGAAATTTTGATTATTATCTTCTCTAGTATAAATATAATGGAATAAGTAAATTAAATATGAACAAGTAATGTCTGTTAAACTATAGCCTTATTGTCATTTATCTTTTACAGGTTAAGATTAATATTTAATTATTTAATTTTTTTTTTTTTTTTTTTTTTTTTTTTTGACTTAAAAGTATGTTATGAATTAGCATAATAAGTTTACACACATATACTATAAAATAAATTATATACCACATAAGAAGAGAGTAAATCAACATAGTTGACTGTACTTTAAAGTAAAAATATACTGTTTCATAAAAAAAGTATTACACTTCAAATAATTTAAAAAAAAAAAATCCCTTTCCTTTTTAATCAACATTAAAATATTGTAGTCATCCAAATATAAGGAAAAATCTAACAAAAAAATACGATGTTATAAAATAACACTGCAATTTATGATCACAAAAAAAAATGTTTTTTACCAGGTTGTTCATCCTCTTTCCTCAATATTTCAAGGTAGGCTTTGTATCGAGTTTGCTCCAACCTTTTCTGGAATTCCCAACTCTCCCTGTTTCCATAAAAGAAGCATAGGAGATTGGACCACAGCCTGTGAATGAGTTTACCTGAGTCTGAAAAGCAATTAGTCATTCTGTAGAATAGATTGGTGGAAATGGAGATATGGTTCTGGTCAGCTGGATTGAAAATCCTAGAAATGGCCAGATTATTCTTCTGTACACATTTTGGAGTTGGTTTTCAACAGATATGGAGACTGCTGTTTGTCTTCATACAACTTGTGTAGTAACAATAATGGAAGAAACCGCAAGAGGAGTTGAAGAAGTGAATTTTAACCCTCAACCGTTAGGTCAGTCAACTAGAGAACATGGTATAAGATTGTAATTTGCTCAGAACATCTTATATGAACTACTTGAAATAAACGGAACTACATGCTGTTTTCAGATGGATCACACGTCTCTCTTTATACTCCAGATGTATGGATGAGAGTTTATTTGGTGAGTGCAACATTGAATGAAATAGCACTGGGAAGGTTTAAATTGGAGGTGCCTCAGTGAAGAGGTGGAATTTCCTTAATGGTCAACACAGTTTCTCATTCTCCCCAAAGTTTCTCTTGATACTTATTTATATAAGGCATAAACTTATTCAGGAGTTCATTGTTTGTTGAGGATTAATGTCCTTATGTGCTCCAACTAGCATAGAAAAGACAGGTTATTCTCTACAGCTTACCAAACTGTTCTAGCCAAAGTGGAATGTGCAAAATCCATTCTGTGGGTTCACCCCAAAATAAAATTCAACCCAAGGAGGTGGGATTCGAACCCACAACTTTCTGTGCCACTCTGAGACCCTAACTCCTATGCAGTTATCGAGGCTCTATATCTTATTCAAGAGTAGTTTATCTCTTATAAACTTTTACTGACGAATGGTTCATTTTAATGCAAGTAAATGCACAATCACATATAGGATGAGAATTTTTTGGAAAAACTCAATGATTGATTATATCAATTTGAGATGGCCACCTCATAGCCTGAATCCAATGGAGCACATGTGGAACGAGCTTTACTGAAATGTTAGATGGCAAATCAACTCTCTCCCCGTTAATTTACTTTTAATTACTCAAGTTAAGAATTTCTTTACTAAAGACATTGAAAAATAGGAATCAAGAGGTTGCAGTAAACTTGATAAGAAGTATGCCTTAAATACTTTGGGTCTCTGATTCAAGCCCGAGGAGGAATAATCCTTTATTAAAAAAAATAAAACAATTTGTTGATTTTTATTTTTACATGATCATAAAGTTCTGCATAATCTTTTAAAAATATATTTTTCATATATTTATTCAATTAGCCCCTTATTATGATTTTAAAAAATTAGTCTTAATTTAAAAAATATTTTAAAGAAGAAATAATTGTATTCAGAAGTAAATATTCTTACTAGAGGTACGCATGATGATATAGAAGGATCAATACAATTAGGATTGATGAATTAAGTGCCACTTCTATTGAGATTATTTTATTTGAAAACTAGTTTTGAATGCTGAACATTAATCTTCAGTTCTTCGAGGTAACTAAAACTCTTTTAACTAAAAAAGAGTTTTAGTTACCTCGAAGAACTGAAGATGAATGTTCAGCATTCGAAACTAGTTTTCAAATAAAATAATCTCAATAGAAGTGGCACTTAATTCATCAATCCTAAATATTCTTATTTTATGTAAGCCAGTATATTTTAATTTTGTCTCTTAAAAAAAGACTCAGGCATATGTTTCGCATGATAAATCATTCATCATTAATCTCATATATCATACATTAATTTCAAAGATAATAAATTACTGATTAATAAAACAAATAATAGAAGAGTTGATTATCAAAACCAGACCAGTCAGATTTTGTCTATTTTGGAAAACTAAGAAAGCTTTTCTGTAGCTGTTAGTTCATTTACTGACATTTTAACAGCTTATAAAACCTTATCATTATCAAGGTCGCAATATGATCAATTTGTTATAAAAAAAAATTGGCTAAACATGTTACTTAAGTTGTTTTTAGAACTAACTGTGATTCATTGGATTCCTCTTTATCAATTCTCCTTGGGACCAGAACATTACCAATTAGGTGGGAAAGCCAATCCACAGTTTTTATACTTTTTCAGTATGAAGAAATTATCAAATGCCTAATTTTGAAAACCTTACCTTTACTTCGTTCTATAAATGCCATCTTTATGGATATATGCAATTATTCTGATTTTTACTGATACATTAATATACTGATAGATAGGGAAAGTGGTCAGTTTTTTTTAAAAAAAATTTCTATTAGTATTTACAGGTACATTGCTTATTAGTCATTAAGCATTTATTTTAATAAATTTCTTTAACTTGTTTGTGATTCATAAATGTCTACATTATCTTCTATTTTTACAGAATAGTGAAAAATGTTCCTTACATCCTTTCCCAAATCCCTTCCATGAAGTAAGTCCTTCAAATTTATAGTTTTAAATAGCCTCCCTCTAGTTTTAATTGTAGTTCTTAATGCACAACAAATTATTCTTAATGGATTTTTTATTTTCAATTTTTTTTTTCTATGTTTGTAGGTAGTGATAATTGATCACTGCAGCGTTTATACAATTAAAAGCCATTGGTTGTTTATGTGCTCTTTTTGTTTTTAAATTTATTGTGTATCCTTAAAGGTTTTGTGTTACTCCTAATATTCTTAATCATTAACAAAGGGGATTATCAAATCAACCTGAGTGAAATATCAAGTCTGAATTATGTATTTATTTTCATTTTAATCATATTTATTTACTGGTATTTATAATTTTATAATTAATTCAAATAATATATCTTCTATGATATATTTTGAGATTATTTAAAATATAGAGATCATTAATAACTTATCACTGAAAGTTCAGTAGGAATAGTAATATTACAATGTTTAAACGAATTGGAACATCAATCAATGATGTTTTTAGTATTGTAATTATTTAACAGTAACTAAGAACAATGAATAACAAACAGTAAAGAAAATGTTTGATAAATTAATTTCAAACATTGTGATACGTTTTTCATGTTATAATTTATCTTCCCCTTGGTTTCATATATTTAAAGAGCACAATCATGGATATTTTTATTTACATCAAAACTTTGTTGTTTTTGAAGTTTTACTTTTTCGGTTAAATAATAAAATTTCAATGCTAACTCTTAATCTATTTTCACATTGAAAGGAGAGCAAATGATTTTACCCATAATGTCAGCTGTCATATATAAACCAAAATAAGATATCATATCTTACTGTTTCAAAAATAATAGATTAATATTAATGCTCAATTGTAGTTCCCAAGATTGTAACATTTGTTTAACTTAAAGGGAATTGGACAGGAACAATCAAACATAAAATATATTTATTTTATTTATTCTTAGTGGGAGAATATTTATATGAAAATTGTTTGCACAATTTTTAAATCAACCTTTAAAAATAATTTATTCAGCCTGTTGTTTTAATTTTTTTGTTTATTCATTTATATTTTTATTTATCTTCTTTTACTCAGGTAGGTAATAATAATACTAGGTCTGCAGAAACACGCTATTTCTTTGCTCTCTTGATAAAAAAAATTATTTTTCCCAAAGTTCTGTAAAAGTTCTTAGTTTTTTATTTTCCCTTTCTTTATTAAAGTGAAAATTCTATTTATTAAGAACATTTTATGTTCCTGAAAGTAGAATTTCAACTTAAATAAAGTTTAAAATTGGAACTTAAATGATATTAAGCAAATTTAACTAACCCAATTTTGCAGTTATTTTGCTATTGCTTTTTCAAGTTTTCTACATTTATCAAACTGCTTAGATATTGACAAACTATTAACGTCTATATCGTTTCTACTTTCTCTTTCATCCAGCTTAGGTTACCCAAGAATTTATTACATGGTTTCTTCATAACCAATTTTAAAAGCTTTTTTTTTTATTTTTTATTATCAGTTATTAACTTGTCCACAATGCTTATAAGAACCAAATCAACTGTTACTTAAATTATCATTTACTTTTAAATGAGTTTAAATTGAATTTTTATTGATTTAAACATTGGTTTTTCTTCATATAATTAAAAAATCTAATTAAGTAAATCTGTTATTGGTTAATGTTCCATAATGGCATTTTTTGTTTGCTTGTTTGTGAAATGAGTGGCAAAATAATACCAGTTTAGAATTCCAGAAAAGACTGATAGCATAGTTTAACTAGAATCAAAAGTATTTTTTCAAAAATGATTATCAATGTTAGTTAGGATTTGTTATGACAAATAAATTGCTATTTGGTCACTCTTTTCATAAAGTATGCATTTAGTTAGCATTTAGAGTATATATATTTTATAAACTTATACAAACACACACAAATATTTAGAATCAATAACAAAAAAGAGATACATATTTTTAGGTAATAATATAATTTAATGATAATAAAACTAAAATAAACAATAATGATTTATTTGATCAAATTTTGAATGTTTCATGAAAAATTACTTTTCCACAGCATTGTGAAGCTCTCTTGAGTGTGCTTGTAAGCTCTCTGTGAAGCTTTATCCAATTTTCTAGATGTTTTTATTTCCTCTTATATGCCTGAGTGTGTTTGTATTTAAAGACACATTAGATGTAGATATACCCTTACAAAAAATATTAATGTACCTGATATATTCAGCATTTTAAAAACCCATAATTGATATTTAAGGTTAGCATTAAAGCAGGTTTATACGACTAATATGAAACATTAGTTCCTAAATACTATGTAACAAATCAGTTTATAATTTAGGATCAGACTTTAATTGATTTATGACAATTGTATTGACTTATAACTTGCTATTACAATCATGCCATGCAATCAAAGATATTAAGGCATTTTCTTTTTTCTAATAATGTTCAGTGTCCAGTGAGTTCATTGGCTCATAGAATGTGAAGTAATCATTTAAAAGATTTTTGATTTGACATTTATACCAAATGTTTAGCTTTATTATTTAAGACAGAAGTGTTATCTAAGAAACCAATTGATCACTTCAAAATGGAATGACTTTGTTTTCCTTTAAAAAAAAAAAAATAAAAAAAAAAATAAAAAAAAATCTACTTTCTGCTTATTAGGTTCATCAGGTTTTTTGAATCGGTATCATTGGTATAATTTAGTACTTACTATGTACCTTTTTTGAAGGTATTGAATAACTACTACACTATTTAATATAAGCTTACAGTGTTTTACAAAATTATCCTTCATCCCAAACTTTGCATAAAGATTCTTAGCTGAAGTTAAGACATGTTCAACTGCATGGATTACTTTCAAAGTCATGCTAATGAAGTTCTTGTTGCACTCTTTGTGCCTAGTAAATTGCTTGTTGTCTCCTTTTTTTTTTTCAAAATAAGTTAGGTATGGCTTGTTTAATTGGTGGTTGTCTGATTCCAACATGAAGAGTATAAGCTCTTAGCACCATTGCAGTTTATGATTTCCAATTATAGTTAATTAAATATATGCAAAATGTTGGATATTTATAGGGAGACTACAACTTGATCATTAAACATATAAGTTATTTAAAAATTCCTAGAAGAGTTTTGTGTTTTTATAGATGGTTTACATTATCACAACCTTTGGTTGATCTTAGGAGATAGAATCCATTTGCCCAATAGATGAAAATTTCAATGGGTCGTTGATCTATGTGATTGGTACTTGACAAACAAGGTTACTTGTCTGTGTAGGGTAGCGGAAATTTACACTAATACTTCAATTAACATATCTATTTATTCTAGTTTGTAGCCTAAATATATTTGAAATAATAGAGTAATGTTTTCTTGTAACTTATCAATATCAATATAGGAAGTATAATCAATAGATAAAGTTGAATTTCTAAAATCAATTAACAAAACTTTTTTTGAAACTAGTTTTAATATTATTACATTAGTAAAACGCATTGAAAAGTCATAGCTATCCTTGATAAACTAAAAAATGTAAAAGAAACCTTATTTATGCTGTGAATAAATTAAATATAAATTCAGATAACTTTTTCTCATTAAATAGAGAGTGTTTATCTTAAAAAATGGACCATACTCAATAAGTGAAATTGAGCAACAAAAAATAATCTACTTTTAAAGAACTGGTATGATACAAAGACAAATCACTCTGGTTTTGAACTGCTTTTAGAAAGTTATAAACTTTTTTATTTCAGTTTCAGAGAATTGCTGACAAAATAAAAGAACTATAAGGCTTACAAGATTTTTCAGTCATGTGATAATAACCCACTTTTTTGATTATTTTTAAAAAAATGTTAAAAGCTTGTGCTTTTTTCCTTTCTATATGCACAAACAAGCATCACCTCCAATGTAATTAGCAATTAGCTAAAAAACATATTCTGGAAAGCCATACTTAGTCCAGGTTAACTTCAACTTCCTAAGAATAGTTCAAATCACTCAAGAGTGATTTGTCTTTGTGTCATCCCAGCTATTTTTAGATTCATTATTCTAGGTTATTCAGTTCCATTTACATGAGTTCTTGGTACCGTATTTTAAAAGAATAATCTGCTCTAACACTCTCTTTAAAAAATTGAAGAGTTCATGTTTTTTTCAAAAATGTTAGATAAATTGAAAAAAGGTACCTTGAGTTTATTCACAGCATGAATAGGCTTCTTTTTTTTAGTTTACCTAGTTAAGCCATGAATTTTAAATGCTTTCTGCTGAAATAATAATGTAAATACTAGTAACATTTTTATGTTTTTCTGATTTTAGAAAAAATTCAATTTGATCTTTATTTTTCACATGAATGTAGTGCCAACAATATTAATTTATTTTAACTTTACATGACAGTATTCTTCACAAAATTATATATTTAACATTGATTATGAACAAATTTACCTTGCATGTATTAAATAAGCTAGATAGTTAAACTTTGCCGTGTTAAATCTGCTGTTGAATTTATGTAATGTTTCTTGTTTATTCTGGTTATTTGTGTTATCTATTTATTTATAATTGTTCTGTGTTATGTATAGTCTCATTATTCCTTTCAATAGGAAAGGTTTTGATTTTTTATTTAGGTCTTTTTTATTAGTTTAATGGTTACATAGAAAGATTTTGTGTAGTATGCTGGATGTTTGTATTTTAGAAGTTATTCTTGAAGGACTAATCTTCATTATTATTTTACTATAATTTTTTTATTTTCACATTTTTTCTTCTGAAACATAAGAGAAAATTGACAGGGTAAAAAATATTACTTGTTAACACTGATATGTAATATTTATTTAATAGTTAAACAAATCAGGTTATTTTTTTGCTATTTATGTATAAATGGTTTGCTAGCCACAAATGCTGTGTTCTTGTTTTGTGAAAAATGTCTTTTTATCTCTTAAATAATTCTCTTTTGATTGCATCTGTTTTATTTTCACATGATGTTTAATCTTATAAAAATAAAAATAATTATTTTACCATAGATCTGCACATGATGTTTCATTTATTCTTGTTACATAATCTTCTTCTATTACTTGGCTGATTTAATTTCTAATATTTGAAGGGTCGCAAGAAAAAATGATCATAGTCCATTTTAGCCAACTTGAGATTGCAGTGCAAACATAGAGCTGAAAATCTGGATATATCATACCGTCAGAGTAAAATATAATATAGTTTGATAGTTGTTAAGCGGTAAATATATAGAATATCAGCTGAGGACGATCACAGATGGACATATCTCAAAATGTAAGGTTTTGGAACAACGTAACTTTGATCATTGTTTACCATGACCCTTCATTTATATGTTGAACTTATTTAAAAATTCATTGAAACTCAATGAGATCATTTGGCATTGCATTTGTCCTTTTTCCAGCCTCTACATCAGTTATAATCTGGTGGATTTTACAATATTCCTCCTGATAATCAAACAGTAATTGATTCCTCAATTGAATTAAATTTACACTTAGAATTTCCATGCTACTTAGAATTTCTATATTCTAATGGAAAAAAAAAAAAAGCCAGCTTAGTTTTTATTTTATTTTTTTCTTTTATTTAGAAACAAAAGAAAATGTAATTTATTACACTTATATGTTTTTAGTTCATAACCTAAACCAAGCAAATTAGTCCTTCATGAATGGTTGTATGCTTTAGATGTACTTTGTACTATAAGTTATTATAGAACTAGTAAGTTTAGTTTATCAAAAAAATAAATAACTGAAGGATCTGTTTATGTGCCAATTTAAAAGTGAATTAGTTTGTATTTAGAAAGAAAGACAGATTGTATTTTATATATTTATCATTTGTGAAAATTATTTTTGTTGATTATTTAATTTTTTATTTATTATTAGAACAATAAAATCAACTTGAATTTGATTGTTTTGTTTCTGTCTTCCTTTCTATTATAGCTAGTTCCCGGTATCCTTCCAGTTTATTTTCTTCTTCTTTAAGTTTTAATTTAATATGGATTAGACAAACATTATGCTGGTTCAGTTGTAATTAATTTTCTGATATTTTATTCAATGTAATACTGTCAATTAATAAACTATCAATAGATAGCTATTGAACTTAGTTAATTAAATATTCAAGAAATATTATCAGTTTTACATTCAATTATAGGACTATGATGGCTTAAAGTTACTAGAAATTTATTCACACTGTTTTTCTTTTTTTTTCTTTTTTTTTTTCTTTTTTGGCTCTACAGAACAATGGTTATGGTGTAGTCTTGAGTCTCCTTACTGAAATTCATAACTATAACTAGTGAAAGCAGGATTACTCTAATTAGGAAGTCGTTCTGCCTCAGATAGTTGTGAACTAAATTTTCTAGGCACAGTGGCAGGCTATTTAGCTTGGCATCAATTTGACAATTATCTTGCTGATGATCTAAGCTCTAATACTTCTCATGTTCAAAATCTGTGAAAAACTATCATATAGGTCAAGTAAGACCTATATTTTAATATAGACGCCTTCCTGACAAATAGCTCTGATACCCAATTGTTGTGATTCGCTATTAGTGAACTAAATGTCTTTCAGTACTTTAAATAATAAAACAGGAATTGAAAACAAATTATGATTAAGTTTCTGTTTTAAGTAGCTAAGGTTGTAGGCTCTCTTCTGAGATTTGATTTCTTATTAGAATAAAGATGCATAACTTTCATCAAAATGTCATGTATACAAGTAAAATCAAATGGTTTGAGCTAAGAATAAATAAACTGAAATAAGTGGGTTCCGTTTAAGTAAAATTTTTTAAACTGAGTTCAGCATAACTTTTAGTATTTTTCACACTGTGACCCATTTTCAAAAAGTGAAACATTATTTTCTCTAAGTATATTTTATTTTCCCAGATAATCGCTTCCCTCTACACAAAATAATTCTTAATGCTCCAAAAGTAATGAGGCATCACCAAACAGCTGATTGTTTGGGAGGGTGGAAACACTGTAGTCCAGTACTTATTTGTTTATGACCACTAAATTGAAGGGTCATGGCGAAAAACCATGGTAGATCAACCTAGCTAGTACGGAGTAAGGTCCATTGCCTGCACTTCCTCAGTCCTGTCAGTCAGTGTCCAGCCTTGACGGAAACTCCCCATTTTTACAATGTTCAAACTCGAGTACCATGCGGTTATTAAATTCTTTTGTAAAGAGGGTCTTACTCCTGCTCAAATTAAAGAGCGCCATGAATGTGTATACAGACAGTGCTCTCCCTTGTATTCCACAATGAAAGAATGGGCAAAATTATTTAAGTTAGGGAGAGAACATCTAGAAAATGCCCTGCATCCCGGTCGCCCATTGAAAGCCGTCACTTCTGAAACATTCCAGCTTGTGGAATCTGAATTGCTGTCTGACTGCTGCGACTGAAAACCAATGAAATAGCGCAAGGTTGGGGCTTGTAAAAACAAGTGTTTTGAGGACCATCAAAGAACATTTGTATATGAACAAGGTTAGTGCAAGATGGGTTCCAAAAAAAGGAACGAGTTCACTGCTGCAATGAATTTTTATGCATTTTTTCCAAGCAGCGGTGGAAGAACATTTTTTAACAAAGAAGAAAATTATTTTTTTCATGGTATAGAAATGTTGCCAAAGCGTTATATTAAGGGTGTTAAACTTGGAGGAGAATATATTAAAAAACAGTAAGACCAGTCTTTTCTTTCACCTATCCTTCTATCCCAGGCCGGAAACTTTTGGACCTTACTACATAAGTTTGAATAAGGATAGTATCTTTCAGTGGCTTTGGACTTGCAAGGGCCATCTCTAAACCCCACCACAGTTCTATATTGTACCAATTTAGTAAAACCTTTTAACAGGTAGAAGTAGATAGGGTCAAGAGACTGCCTCCAACCTCCCGACAAATATGTTAGACATTGACTTAAACAGTCAAAATCCAAAGGAAGGAAAGGGTGCCCTTTTAAAAATCGAAAATATTTAATCAATTTTCAAAAGGTCAACAATGGTGGATTATCCTTTGGCCATCAAAAATCATTAGATCTTGGCAGATCTTAAAATAGTATCCTTTAGTGTCCTGTGAAAACAATTAAACGGGAAGAGAGTGAGTCCTTTTACGAAACAAAACTATTTATTTTTATTTATTTATTTATTGCTTGGCTCTACAGCCCTAGCGTGGGCCTTGACCTCACGCAGAAGAGATGACCATGGAGTTTATCCATAGCTTTTCTTCGCCATCCTCTTATTCCTATATTTTTCAGGTCCGCCTCCACATTATCCTGCCACCTTATTCTAGGCCTACCTCTTAATCTGGTACCATCCGGTCTGTCATTCATCATCCTCTTCGGCAGCCTATCGTCCGGCATCCGTTGGACATGTCCCAGCCAACGCAACCTTCCTTCCTTGATGACCGCCACTATATTCGGTTCCCCGAATAGCTCTTTCTATTCTTTGTTCCTCCTTAATGTCCTTCAGTCCTCTATTCATCGCTGCTGCTTCAAACTCTTCCAGCACTCCACAAAGGGCTGGTAAAGTACGTGCTGTGATGACCACATCATCAGCATATGCCATATGTTGAGTCGTCCTATTGTAAATATTTCTACCGGGGCTCGTTCTTATGGCCCTTATCACTTTTTCGAGAGCTAGGTTAAATAATATGGGTGAAAGTGGGTCATCTTGGCGTAGTCCCCCTTCTAACCTCAAACTCTTCTGAGAGGAATCCACCAATTCTTACCTGGAATTTAGTATCTTTCCATGTCATTTCTACCAATCTTACTAATTTCGGTGGTATTCCTAAAGCTCTCATGTCCCTGGCAACCTCCTCCCTTTTTATAGAGTCATAAGCTTGCTTGAAATCTATAAAAAGATGATTCAGACTCACATTATATTCATAACTCTTTTCCTTGTCCCAAGGAGAAGATTAGGTCAGTTGTGGACCTTCCCTTTCTAAATCCGCATTGGTAATCCCCAAGTACCTTTTCAGCCCATCCCGCTAGTCTGTTATTGATTGCACTAGAGAGTACCTTATATGTGGTTGACAAGAGCACGATTCCCCGGTAATTCTCGCATACCCTTTTATCTCCCTTCTTGTAGATGGGGCAAAGAATAGCTTTACTCCATTCACTAGGTATGCTTTCTTGTGTCCATATGTCCCATATTAGATTATATATTTTTGTGGCCAGTGCTTATCCCCCATACTTGATGAATTCTGCTGGTATTCCATCAATGCCTGGAGTCTTATAGTTTTTTAGTGAAGCAATTATTTCCATTATCTCCTCTTGATCTGGTGGGATCTCTTCTACGTCATCCCCCTCAGCACTCCATTCTTCCAAACGGCCATCTCTGTCGGTTTTATCCTCTATTCCCGTGTCGTTCAGTAGGGTCTGAAAATATCTCCTCCATCTATTCAACACTTCCTGACCATTTCCCAGTAGTTTTCCATCTTCATCCTTGTAGAATACGGGTCGTAGATCATAGCCTTTCATAGAATTTTATCATAGAATCATAGAATTTTCTACTGTTTCTCTTCTCAAACTCCTCTTGTATCTGCTGTAATTTTTCATATTCCTTAGCTCTCTTCTTTTTTCTACACATTTTTCGTGTTAATGCTCTTTTCCTTTTGTAATCTTCCGCTGTGGCTATGGTATTTCTTTGTAGACATTTCATTCTCGCTTCATCTCTTTCTTTGACAGCTTTTTCACACTCCTCATCATACTATATAATAATTTTTCATAAGGACAAAAATTAAATTATGGGGAAGAAGTGGCTAAGGATATCCTTTGACCGTGAGAAATCGTTAGAACCTGGAAAAAACTAGTATCCTCCAGCGGTTTTGGATTGGACACTTAGGACTTCAGCTGTTTTTCCCTGTTACTGTTTTTGTATCAATTTTATATGGACCTATCCCTTCATTTGATTTTTGAAATATTGGAACTAATTACTTTGAGCAATCATTATTTTCTAAATTCACATTTATAAACCACATCTATTGTTTGCAGATATGAGGGGTAACTTTTCATTAGAGGCCATGCTGCCAAGGGGCCTAAGCATAGGAGTATTTATGTAAATATTATATGATCAAAGTCTGGTCCTGCCTACTCTTCTATAAAGCTTGATTCAGGAGATACAATTTTGAAAAAACTTGTTAAGAAGTCTATAAATGTGCAAAAAGATTGTAGAGTTAGAAAATTAGTTGTTATTTTTTTTAAATATGCTAAACATAATTGTGCCTATTCCTTAATTTTTTTATAATTCACTGATATTGGATAAAATATTCTGATAAATAACCCAATTTTCAGGTAACCTGATGTCCTTTGGAAATATTAACAGGACACCCAGTCAGTCAAGTTTTTACAGTTCAACCCGAGATGAGACGGATGTCATAATACTTCAGGTATTTTTTGAGTTTGAACTTTTAACAATTTAACTCTATCAGGTATAAAATCATATATTTTTGTATAAATGCTTTGTTTATGAATAGGTCCTTAAAAGTAAAAAAATGGCTGACCACCTTATGTCCCTATGTCAACTATTATCAAAATAGTTAATTACAAAGTACTGGTTTTTAAACATACTTATTCCATGGTTTTTCGTTATATGGTTTTATTCTTGGGCACTCTTAAAGCACCGTTCCCTTCTAGTACCAATGATCACGAATTGTTTCCACATTTGCCAAGACAAGTCAAGTCTCTAAATTAAAACAGTTGAAAGATACAGAGAAAAATAATTTGCTAAAGTATTTGATATCATTCATTAAATGGAACTTTTTTATATGTGTATTGATGAAAGTTTTTTTAAAGATACTGAAATTATTTCCTGTTTCAGAAAAGTATTTTTCCATGATATTCTAATAATTAAAAGTAAGGGTTATTCATTATAAAAAATAAAATTAAATAATTTCAACATGTCCTTTTATCAACTAATAGCTAATTCTATATAACCAAGAATAATGATGCTTTAGCTTGCAAAGTACTATCTAGCATCTTTTTTTCATTGCTTACTTCCCTACAAAGAAAGATAAATAGGGCCCTTCCGTTGCAGATTCTGAAGAAGTGAAACCATAACACCAGGTATATTTGTTAACCCATAACCCTCTGAAGATATTGGAAAAAGGATATGAATTTGGCATTATGATGTGTTACTTTTTCATAAATTTCAATATGGAAAAATAATGGGGCATTCAAGATAGGCAGTTTATTCGGCATTTCATTTCTTAGTAAAAGTAACGAGGATACTTGATTTTCTTACCTAGATTAGACCAAGTACATGGTAGTTAAATGGAATCAAAGAAATTTTGGGTAGAAAGTTGGGTTTGGACCATACTTTGAGTGGGTTTCGGGATTCACTTATCTTGGTTCTTATTATGCAGCAATGACTTCAGGACAGAAATGATAGGATATTATCTATGAGCCATTGTTTTGGCCTGAGACAATTTTTACCTAATAAATAAGTTAAGAAAAGAGCAAAACTTATTTGTACTGAATTCTTGTTCATCTATCCCAAATATATAAAGCAGAAACCTGGACAACCGCATTGGTTGGACTAAAATCTCTTCATACTTAAAGGCAAGTTTGAAATATTCTACAGGTTAATTTTTGGATCAATGGCTGTTTGTGGAAGATGGAAACAGTGAATCAACCATGAAATCTATGAGGTTAGACTTGCCCGAAGTTGTCGCTTATATCTATAGATCCTGTCTAAAATGGACTGGGAATGTGGCTTGGATAGGTAAGGGGAGATCTCAATCAAATGGTCTCACTTATGGAGGTTATTACTGGTAGATTGCCATCTGAGACTTTGCTTGACCTTGTGACAGGAGGGAGATGTGTGGAGCCTTGGAGAACATAAATACATGTCAGTTGTACTAAGCAGATATTTTGTTTACTTCTGATTGGGGAGGCCTGGATCTAGCTGCTTAACTGACAAACCATTATAATCATTAAAATTAAAATAAACCTGTCCCATTATAACCCATGGAGGGTCTTGGTTTCAGTAATTGGTTAGGTTTTAATATTTCTTGGGCAATGGTTGTACAAGGATATGAGATTTGACCAGAAACCCACTCTACCAGATTTTTCCAGTTCAAGGGTACCCACTATATAAAGACTGGGTGTGCCCTAGGAGAATCTCCTGACCCTTGGATCAATCTTCAGCAAATATAAGAGAATACATCATCTGCGTCAGCTGAAATCAAACCCGGGTTCTGGAGTTAAAGTCCTGTTCCTTACCCCACTGAACTACCTCACCTCCCTGAGAACGAGTATTATAAAAAGTTGTGTATAATGTTTAATAGTGACTGTTATATTTATTATCTGATGATTATGACTAAAATTTTTTATAATTAACTAGTCCTAAACTTCTCTATTAAATCTACCTAGAAAGTTGTCATCATGATTATATTTGTATTGTTACTGAGTGTGGTCAGCCATTTATTATTCTTCACCTTTGTTTGGAATTTATTATTTTATCCACACCTATATTCAAACAGATATTGACAATCTGTGAGTTAGTGATTTAAAAACATGGGACAAGGGAGAGTAGCACCCAACGGCATCTCTTCTCTATATATTAAGATACCTTGTTTATCTAGATTTCCCACCCAGAGCTTTCTTGCATGTGGTTTGTGGCTCTGTAAATTAGTATGGCTTTGTAATTTGTCAGCGAAACATTTTAATTTGGCCTATTTGTGTTAATTTAATGTTGGCATGTAAAGATGTATGTATTAAGTGATTTTGCTAACATAACAATGTGCTTTTATTATTTTTGTGATTGTATTTGTTTTAAAAGTTTGATGTTTGCTTCTGTGAGCCAATTTAGCTGCTCCAAATATTTTTATATGTAAATCTAATAGGTTTTTGTGTGTGTAAATGTTCAATTTTGGTTTTAGTTAAAAATGTTTTGTAAACGAGTAAGTATTGAAGTTTGTCCTTGATGGTGTTTTCCTTTGTTTTTGGTTCAGTTACAAATAAATGTTGCTGTTTGTATGTGAAGGTATATTTGAAGGGATTTTGGTTTTCTTATTTCCCAGTTTTGTTTAGTGTAGGAACAGTCTAACAAAATGCATAATTAATGTTAAGCTATTCTTTTTCGAGAGCTTCATAATTCAGAAAAATATTTAAAATATTTTTACGAGACAATTATTGATTTATAATTGTATAATTACTTCTGTAAAAGATTAAAATTTAAAAAAATTATGGGGGGTGCATACATATTTTAGCTTTTGTTAATCCTAGTTATTAGAGATCAAGTCGTTCGAGCACATTGTGGATGGATAAGGGTTCCATAGCACCCAGTTCATAGTGGTTTAGATTTGATTCCAAACTGTGTCATTCAATTTTCTATAACTTCCACTCTTTATATGTATGGTAGCCTTGTTCATGGTCTATCAAAAGGTATCAATAGATCAAACTGTCAGAATAGTTCCCTAGAAAATACCAGTGCCAACTAGCTTATTTTCAATAATTGTTAGTTGGATATTAATAAATTTAATTTCTTTGAGCCGGCCCCCAGTTATAATTATTAAGTAGCCACTCACTATTATTCACAAGACTGGGTTAATTTTTTTCTAGGCTTATTCTAGGAAAAAATCTTCTAGATTCTATCAAAACTTTTTATCAGAGTCCTATTAACTTTTGTACATCCCAAAAAGAGCCAAAAAAGGCCTACATTTTGTTTATAAATTTTTATCCAAACATTTACTTAGCAATATGTTGTTTTAAACCAACTTTATTGTGCCAAAGCTTCAGCTTACTTTGAAGGCTTCTATCAGGGCAAAAAAGCCAAAAATATTGAGAATATAAACAAAATAAAGTAAAGAAATAAAATGAGTAGGTATATAAATGTGCATATGAGGTACATAATAAAACAAAAGATAAGATAATATTAAAAATTTTAAAAATATATAACAAGAGATAAGACAGTAATATTAGTTACTATTGTAAATAACAAATGAATAAAGTTAAAACCAAAACTATGAAGTAGTATTCTTAAGAGAAGGAATAAGGAATATCTCAGAATATAATGAATGATAATAACATAATAATGTGAAGAAATTTTATAAATGATGTGATTGATGGTATTATATAAATAAGTATATGGAAAAAAAAAAAATTTTCATAGTACATGTAAGCTAAATTTTCCTATTAAATTGTAAAGATATTCCTTCTCTCATTACTACTTCATAGTTTCATAGTTATAACCTTAGTTAATTGTTAATTATAATATCTTTTGTAATAATCCTTCGTTTTTATTCTATTCTGTACCTCACATGCATATTTGTTTACCATATATTTTCACTTTATTTCTTTATTTTATGTTTTGTTTATATTCCATTTAATGTTAGTCTTAGCCCTGATGAAGGCATACAAAATAAGCCGAAATGTCACAATAAAAGTATATTAGTCAAGTGTTTCATTTCACCTCACCCTGAACTACCTTCTCCATTATTTATTTATACATGGTCTACCTGCACCATCAATCCTCATAAAAAATTGTATGATTTTTTTTTCTGATTGGATAATTGGTTTATTTTTAAAATCATTTTTATCAGTATAACCAAAAAAAAAAAACTATATTAAAATTACTACAATCTAATCTAATCCTGTTATAAACAATAGCTGGATTAAATTTAAATTATCTTAATAAATCTAGATAAACTAGAATTAAAATATAAATAATCTTGATGTAGTGAAATTCAATGTTTATTCATGTTTAACATGTGTGTATGTCATAAATGTAGTTTATAATTGAGCATTAAAATATTTCAAAATCTTATGAAAATGTTTTGATTTAAAACTCTTAAAATTACTGTTTTAAATCTCTAATACTATGTTATCTTATCTATAAGATTTGATAATGCATAAGTCCTTGAATTTATATTCCGACTTAATTTACAAAATGTAGTTCTGGATATAATGTGAACAAGGAAGCAAATACTATAAGGAAATCTGTTTAGTGTTTTTTTTTACATTAGTAAAGGGTACTAATGTAAGGGTCACACCAGAAGAATGATTCTCAGTTGTTCAAGATAATGAATGATCCATGGCCTGAAAAGTCTCGACACAATGTTATTAAATTAAAAAAAAAAACTTCTTCAAAAATAGTAAAAGAAAAAAGAAAAGAATTCATAAATTCATATAAAAAATACCAATCTCTACTTATAAGAAATATGGTGGATATATTAATGGTAGAGTATTAGCTTTAAAAAGACACTTTCATACATCATCTAACATTTAAATAAAACTTGAGAAAAGATTTCAGGAGCTGTTGCATTAGGATTTGTGTATTGTTTAAAGTTTGAGACTGAAAATTTAGTCTAAGAAAAAGATAGTTTATTCCAATATAATGTCAAGATTCTTAACTGAGAGGTACCTGAATGGGACATTTTCCAAGAGATAAGTGTGAATTTTGGAAGTGAACTTGGACCGATTACAATAGCTATTCCTACCAGACTCTCTTTCTGATGGAAGTAAAATATATTTCCTGTATCCAGTCTAAGGTAGCTAACTATCTTAGCATAGAGGGTGAAAAGCTTGATGTTGGCTGAAAAGTGAGATTGGGAAATTACATGTTTTAATATAGTTTAAAATAGAAGAAGAAGAGTTAATAGATATACAATAGGCATATGATTATGAATAAAAGGTAGAAACCTTTGAATGTAACTGATATTTAGAAAAACAAATGGAAATATACTTCAGACCCATAACCTGTTTTGTTGCTTGTGATTAAAAAATTATTCATTAAATATTTACAAGATATAAAAAATATAAATTTACTAAACACTGCAGATCTATGATGTGATATATTATTTTCAAAGATAATCATGAATCATGTTTTAGTAATAATATAGACCCAGAGAAATATATCTAACTGAATACTAAGCACAATTGCTTTCGATATACGCATACATATTACAAATCTGGAATGGGTTTTCTTAGAAGTACCTACCCGTTTGAACCTACTTTTCACAGGTGTAAATTACTAAAATGATACATTAAAAAAATATACTAAATTTGACAACAAATTTAAGTTTAAGATTGGAGATCCCAGTGGGTACTGCTTTCTCTTTGTGATTCTCATGATATTCTTTTTTTTTTTTTACTAAATGTGTATATTTTATTGATAGGTATAAAATCGAGTTTACTCTCTTAATTTTTTTCCACTTTAATTTGGAGTAATAGATTTGTCAAGAATCATGCTCGGTAGTTTGAACAGTTTTATACAAAGAATTAATTACATCTAAAAGCAATTAATAATTCCTTTTTTCATTTTAATTTCTCACTGTTCTATAATCGGTTTAATTTTTGCTAATTATATTATTTATTTGTATATTTCATAGAATTCTTCCTCTGCCCGATGGTCTACTAATATTCCAGTCGATGATGAGAGTTCTGCTGGAAGTTCTCCAGAAACACCCAGAGCTTCGAGAAGGAGTATATCTGAGGTCATTGTTGCTTATGATGGATTTCAAAAATAAATATTACCCAATAGTTTTAAATAAATATGTATTGTATCCTAAAGATGCATCTATTTCAAATATTGACAAATAATATTGCTAACATTTAGTTTTTAATTTATAAAAAGATCGGTAAGTTACTTCAATATTATAAATTAGTTAACTATACTTAAAAATAGCTAGCCATTTAAAAATTAATTTTGTGTTTTTTTTTTATTATTTTTATTAAAAATACATTAGAGATTTGATTATAAAAACTGAAGAATTCATAACTTCGCAAAAATAATAAGATGAGAAGAAAAGAAAAGTTAAAATTTGTAATACAATGAACTTAGACAAAAAATCTTACTTTCATTATTTTGTTTACGGGTCTAGCAACTCTTTTTATACTTTTAAAAACTTCGTGATGATGATTCGGGAGTTGTGTGCAATTTATTACAATTCCAGAAACACATTGCTGCCTTGAAGTGGCTGACAGTGTGTACAAATTCTTTTGAAGGAATTATTGAAGATAGCCATAAATTCAACCCCCTAAGATTTCACAACTTTTCCTAGAAACATCTCAACCAAAAATCAAGAATTAGGGGTCACCTGTGGTGTAGTGGTTAGCATAGCAACCTACTAATAAACCCAAGATCGCGGGTTCGCAGCCCGGCAGATGACCTTAGGATTTTTTAAAGGGAGTAAAAAATCCTTAGCTATGCCGTCCTTCGGAAGGGACGTAAAATGGGGGTCCCGAGCCTCTGCGATGTCAGGTACTCGTTAAAGATCCCTATCCTAATTATACCTGGATAGGCAAAATTTAGGACTACCACCGTAGCATCGTCCGATTAGCCATAGCAGCATAAAGTGACGTTAAACGAAATAAACAAACAAACAAGAATCAAGAACATCACATTATGCTGTTTTTTTATTTGATATGCTGTTTTTTTATTTGACCTTGAACAATTAAGATATCCCAGCAAGTAATGTGTCAGGTGATAAAATAAAACATTATTGCTGACATTTAATTTTTTCTGTGACATCACTTTCTAAATATTTATTCAATAATTATGATGGTAAGATAAGCATATCCTTTAAATTACAATGGAAGTCCTTCTCCCAGCTTCATCTGAAACCTTCAGGTTCTTCCCCAGTATACTTCTGGAATGTTTGATGGACATTAGGATAATTAATTCAGTTTTGTGTGATGAAAAACAACTCGCATTGAATTTAACAGTAGTAGCTTTTGGATAACCCTCATCAGTGAACTGAATTCCCCTTAATTTTATGAAAAAAAAGTCAGCCATTGTCATTCTGCATTACATTCTCAGAATCAGAGCTTACTTGTGAGTTAAATTAGTGAATCGTTTTCTTATGAGTTCATTTCTTAGACTATGGCCAAAAGTTCTTGAACCAATAGCTGAGTAAAGATCATTTTATACTAACTAATAAATTGTAATATCACTTTTTGAATAGCAAAAAGTAATTCAACATGGATGTATGGGTTACAATATGTATAAATTCTTTTAAGTTTCTAATTTCAACCATTATTCCATTTAACTTTCCATAGTAACCTTGCTAACCAATCTTAATAGATCTACAGCTAGTGTAGAAAGTATTGGAATACCAACAAAAATTTTGGTTTTACTCATTTTTTAACTAGAATAAATTTTCGAAGAGTACACAGCAGGTATCAATAAAAAGGGGATACGCTCTAGATTAAATATATATTGAAGAAATCATGACATTTCAACTATATCCAGAATTAATCATATTAATATCGAAAAAAATTAGAAAAACATGCGCACAAATTATTAGAACACTATGATATTGATATATAAAAGAAGGGATTCACTGCAGATTATCCCTGTATAATTATGGCCTGTGGTTTTAGGGACACTTATCAGATCCTATATATATTTGCTATTATTCATTTTTTTAACAATGGGATGAAGAGAAAAAGGAATTCCTGCTGAATAACAAAAAAAATAAAATAAAATAAATGAATAGAATCGATAATGAGTGCAAAAGTTTGTGTAAATATAAAAATTGTTCAACTTAAGTCACATAACCGTCTCATATATTATAAATAGGAACAGTTTAAGAAAGTTTTATTGTGCAAAGCCTCATTTTAGGCAGCCAAAAGTTCTTTCAGGATCAGATGAATGCACAATTATGAGGAAAATCTGTGGCTTATTGCTTTAAAAATAGTTGCTGAAGCATGTTTTATGAACAGACAGACAGTCAGTGCTAGCATTGTATGAAATGAACTTAGAAGAAACAATTTGCATTGTCAATCAGCACCTAAGAAATATTTTGTAAGCAAACTGAACCAAAAGAAAAAAAGATCTTTATGCAAAAAAAAAAATGTTAATCACCCTATTGAATTTTGGGAGTGGGTGTTATTTAATGATGAGTACAAAATAGATCTTTTTTGCCTAAGATGTTGCCAGAATGTGTAGAGGAGAGCGAATCAAATTCAAGAACTTAGTGCCTGTTAAATTTGAAGTAATTTCTATGATGGTTTTGGGTGTGTGGAGGCCTCTGGGGTGAGGAATTTGAAGTTTATTGAAAGGGTAATGGACTATATTAAATTTAGAGACATCCTTAAAAGCATTAGAGCTAACAGGCTAAACATGAAATTTTAAATAATCATCCAATCCTGAAAGAACTTTTGGGTGGCCGGAACAAGGTTTTGCACCATAAAACTTTCTTAAACTGTACCTGTTGATAATATATGAGATGGTTTCATGTCTTAAGTTTTACAATTTTTATATTTCATGCAAACTTTTGAACTCATTATCGATTCTATTTATTTTTTATTTATTATTTTATTTTATTTTTTTTTTTTTGTAGTTCAGCAGGAATTCCTTTTTCATTCCATCCCATAGTTTAAAAAATGAATTATAGTAAACATATATAGGATCTGATAAGTATCCCTAAGACCACTGGCCATAATTCCACCCACAACACAGGGATGATCCACGTAATCCCCTTCTTTTATATACCATTCCACCAATATCATAGTGTTTCAATAACTTTTTGCGCATATTTTTCTGGCATTTTTCTATATTAATATAATTAAGTCTGGATATAGTAGAAATGCTATTCTTCCATTTATATTTAATCTAGAGCCTATCCCATTGCATTGATACCAGCTGTGTAGTTTCTGGAAATTTATTCAAGTTAAAAAACGAGTAAAACCAACATTTTTGTAAGTTGTTTGTAAAGTGGTTTAGTGGCTTGACAAACTAATTATGGTTTGCTCGTTCTAGTTCTCCTTATTGAAAAATTTAATGAAAGAGGATTAAGTCAGAAGGGAAAATTAAACAAAAAGTTTTATGAGTAGGAGTTACCTACTTATTTATTGAAGAAAAACTTGTTTTATAATTCTAAAGTTTACAACAAATAAAAATAATATGAAACTGGGCACTAATATTAAGTTGTTTATAAAATTTAAATTATAAGGTTCTTACATTAAAATTACTGTTTAATCATTTATATTTTGTTACCAAAAGTGAACTAGAATATTAACCTTATCTTTATAGGAAAATAGTTAATAATGGGATTTAATAATGTCTTAAAGTAGTAAACCCCTTTATAAATTTTTAATTAAAAAAAAAAAGATATAGAAAATAATAAATTGACAAAAATCACTAAGTGAGATGTAAACATAATAAATTGCTTATTACAGAAAGATTGATAGATTTTCAAGGCCTTTTGTCTCTCAAATAGCAATCTAAAGTTAACTGGTAAAAGTTTCACCAATTCAATATGGCTGAGAATCATTAAACAGTCTCACCAACTGCCTACAATGTAACAGTTGATCTCTTGTAAACTATTTAACATATTGCATTATATTTTTTGACTTTATTTGCCTGATGGCTTGGGATATGCTATCTTTAGCCTGCTCCAACATGGTTTTTATGTAAACGGAACGTTAACTAACCACTTATTTGTTATTTGCTATTTGAGACTCTTAAGGCTTTATTCGAAATCTAAGACATAAAACAAAATTTAATTTTTTTTTTAAATAAAGAGATGAATTCATATACTAAGTGATTAAAAATAAATTAATTAAAATTAAGTGAATCCATGGCTCTATGGCCCTTTTCAAGAACTTGGGCATCCTTTACTAAAGTTTAACAATTTTTTACTACTCTGCTCTCTCTCGGGATTATCTTCTTCAACTTATCACTTCTAACATTTTTAGCACCATTTCAATATCATTCATCCAGTTGTTTTGTGATTCTCCTCAGGTATTATTTCAATATGTCCCACCCATCTTAGTTTACACTTTTTAATAAATGTCACAAGATCTTGTTTCTGTAACGAATATTCAAAAAGTTTTTTATTCTTTGCCAACGTCCATCTTTCAGCATAACAGACTACTCTGCCCTCAGTATTTTTCATTCCTGAACATCTTTCAGTTTCCTTAGTATACAGTTATCTCCTTTATATTAGGATCTTACTTCTGTTCTAAGAAACTTTTCTATTAATCACTTCTGTAGTTTGAAGAAACATTTAATGCCTTTAGAAAACTTTTTGTTTTTATTTCTTCATCGATCCAGTTGTGAATTGAAATTTATAGGATATGATCCATCATTGACAGGTCTTTCCTAAACAATCCTCTGGTACTCCCTATTTTTTCATTTTTCCAACCACGTTTTGAGTTTGTATACTACTGTTATGAATCCAAACTATTAATATTAATTACCACTTGACATACACTCACTTTTTGTATCTTCACTTTTTCTGGAAGAACTCTGTTATTATAGGAGAGCTTGCAATTTATTTTATTTTATTTTTTTTTTTTTTTAGAACAAATAGTTGTTTGCTTAATGTAACCAGGTTTTATTTGGCTTCTTAACACAGTTACCAAATGCATGGTCAAACCATATAATATTATTACCAATTCACAATTCATATATTTAAAATGTATTTATTTATCATTAAATGTGAAAGCAGAATTGTAACTAAATTGTTTTCTGCACAAACTATTGTGTAGAAGGACAACCTCTTGTTTTTCTTTTTCCAGGTTCTTGTTTCATCACAAGTTATTTAAAAATATATCTATTGTGTGTTTTTATTGTGTCTATTACAAGCATATTTAAGGATGTTAATATTTTATTTCTTGTTAAATTTATCCATTATTTCATAATTTTAGAAGTCATCCAATCATTAGGGATTTTCTATGGACTATTTTTTATTAAAATTATAGTTATAACTGGCCATTCATCCTGATATGTAGTATGACTAGTTTCTTATTTATGCATTGTTCTGATCTTTTTCACCTTTTACTGTTACTGTTTAATCTCCTAGCATGTCAAAGTAAAGAAAACAGTGAAAAAAGTCTTTAGGGCTCCTTCTTAACTCTGTAGAATTTTTTTTTTTATTTTCAATTTTTTTAAGGTTATTAGAGGGTTTAAAAATTATTTTAAAAATATTGTAATCTTTTTCGTTATAATATTCATTATATTTAAAACAGCCAAAATTATTTAAGAGCAATCAAATTTGGCATATTTTTGTATTCTAGACAGGGCCACCTAGAGCCAAACTGGGCCCCACGGCAAATGCATTGCCCAGGCACCCTAAATCCTGATTTTAGATAAAATTAATGGCTTATTCCAGAGTCTCTATCCCTCTTCTTCAAATACTATTTTTATATATATATATATATATATATATATATATATATATATATATATATATATATATATATATATATATATATTTTTTTTTTTTTTTTTATTTTTTTTTTTTTTTTTTTTTTTTTTTTTTTTTTTTATTTTATTTTTTTTTTATACACTGTATAACATTATTGTTTAAACTCAGTATATTCATATCGCAGTTCATAAATTTTTATGACTTATGATTAAAACAAAAATAATAATTTTTGTTTTTTAATAAGTATGAAATTTTTTTATTTTAAAAATTTAATAAAATCAACTGAAAAATGTTTGTTTGACAATAGGGGTATTGGGTTTAAAGAATTTGTTTCTTGGAATTTCGACCACAAAACATTTTTCTGTTGTTTCCCAACCCCTCTAGTCACCTGATTTGAGTGCTTCTGATTTTCCTGTTTAGGCTTAGGAATCAATTCATTCGCGAGAGGGAGAGTTTTAGTTGCTTTGCCTTTCTCTAGATATTCCATCCATTTTTCTTATCTGATGTCTAAAGTCGATCCCTTCATCCCTTTTATTCCATTTCTCTAGTTTTTTTTTTTTAGTTTTTTCATAGATGCTAGGTTCTAGACCTGAAAGGTTCTGTCCAGACTCTGAGTTATTTGTTTTCAGGGTCAATTTCATTGAAGGTACTTCTGATCTCTTTTTGATTCTTCCATCTCTTTTGTATTATCTCCTTGGTTTCGTGATTCAATGTGTAAATATTTCATTTGAGCCCCAATAGTTCGGGTAACCTTACCATACAGTATTACATTTATATAGTCAGAAGATACATTGGTTTCTGGGTGCTCACCATCAAATCTTCCTATCTCATAGAGACAAACTGTTATTGATCTGATCATTTGGTGCAATGAATGGCAGTAATGAAATAGTATGGTCTCCGCGTAGTGGCCCTGGTGCCCCTTTATGTACTGAAAGGGGTTATTTTCTATTTAATGACAAATTCTATATTCAGATGTACTGGTGCCCCATGGGATCTCCATTCACTCCAATTCCAGCTGATATACAGGGTGAGTATCTCTTAGTGTATAAAAAAAAATTGGGTGAAACTACATCAAACATGTAGCAAAATGCCGCAGATCTCACCTTTCTATTCCAATTCGTTGCAGATATATGATAAAACAAAGACTTTTTTGAGGAAACCATGTTTTTTTCTATAAAAGCTGTAATATCTCCATTTTGCTTAAATATTTTTCAAATTTTGACCACATTTTCAGATTTAGCATTAAATTTTCTATAATAGTTGAGTACCTGTAAACTACTTGAAAAATATTTAAGCAAAATGGATATATTACAGCTTTTATAGAAAAAAATGTGGTTTCCTCAAAAAAGTCTTTGTTTTATCATATATCTGCAACGAATTGGAATAGAAAGGTGAGATCTGCAGCATTTTGCTATATATTTGATGTAGTTTCACCCAATTTTTTTTTATACACTAAGAGATACTCACCCTGTATGCTTAGTGGATCTCAGACTCAGTTATACCCAAAATTCCCTTTAACATCTCATTCCTATTTAAATATGTTGATGACATTCTCACTTCGATAGCAACAGAAGAAAATAAACATGAAATAATTTGAACTGAATTTAATAAATTTCCACACAGATCAAATTTTACTATAGAATTTGAAAATGATAATAAAATACCTTTTCTTGACATGCTTTAAATCCGAAATCCTAATGAAATTATAGAAAAAGAATGGTGAAAAAAATAGTACATTATGGAAGATATTTACATTATACTAACCATTGTCCTAAATGTTAAAAAATTAAAAACGCAAAAAATTTAATGACCCGTGCAAGAAAATTAACCATTGAAAAACATGAACAGACTGCAGAAAATAAAGTAGTAGACCTTCTTTTAATAAATGGGTACACAAACAGAAATAAATTAACTTCATTATGCCATGCATTACTGCCTTTCAAATCCTATTTGCTATTTATTTTCCTTTTTCCAATTACTCTAACATATGGCTCAAAATCTTTGAACATTGGAATTTACTTGCCTGTTTCTTGAGAAAATTAAAAAAAAAAAACAAAAAAAATCTATATAATAAAATAACTTCAAAAGAATGTTGGTATAATCCAAACTAACAATACCAAATATTTTAACTGTCTCTTAAGTCTTCCAATGGTTAGTTAAACTATTGTTAATAATTAACTATTGTAACTGGTTAGTTACAATTCAATAAAAAAATTAGGATTGCTGAATTAATTGCCATTTCTATTGGGATTATTTTATTAGTATACTTGTTTCAAATGCTAACCACTCGTCTTCAGTTCTAGAACATACACAATTTTCAACACATCAGTACTATGTTACATGGATTATATACACTAAAGTTTTCAAAAATGTAAGACAAGAAATCAAACATTAGTACTCACCTCAGGAGATCTAAGAGATATCTGAAATATATCCATTATGGGAAGGGGGAGGGGGTAGGTAGGTTAAATTTGAATTTCCCTTATGACTCATTGGATTTTTCCATTCCTATTGTAAACATATTAAAAATGGGGCTATTGGAAATGTTTATCTGGTCATTTAAACAAAAATTTGGATTTGATTTTAAACTATTTCATTATTTCTAATGATTCATAAATATTTAATTTTAGGCTATTTTTCACTTGATGTAGTATTTTTACTCCCGAGTCTTTATTAAATTGATGATTATTTTTAATAGGTGGATAGCAATGTTGATATTTTGGGTCTTATTATTGTATGCTCTTATATGTTCTTTTACTCTTTGATTTACCGATCATCCAGTTTTCCTGTGTATTTTACTTCACGAGTCATTACATTTTAGTTCGTAGAAACCGCTTTTTTGAAAAGAGTCTATTTTGTCTTTAGGTGAAGGGAAGAATGTTGACAATGGTTTATCTATTTTAAACGCCGGGTTTAAACCTAATTATTTAAATTCCCTTCCGACTTTGGTGGATATATTTCTTCGGGTTGCTTTATACTCTGGGGGTGTTATGTATGTATTATTCATAGTTATTTATGGATTTGGTTTTTTTAAATAGTATCAATTGTGATTTTACTGTATCCATTAAAGCTGTATAGTGTATATGGTTTGGATTTATTTGTTACAATTTTGTTCATTTAACGGTATGTTTAGAAGGCATAGTACTAATGTTTGATTTCTTGTCTTACATTTTTGAAAACATTAGTAGATATAATCCATGTAACATAGTACTGATTCGTTAAAAATTGTGTATGTTTTAGAACTGAAAATAAATGTTTAGCATTCAAAACTAGTATTCTAATAAAATAATCCCAATGGAAGTGGCAATTAATTCATCAATACTGATTGTATTGATCCTTCTATACCATCATGTGTACCTCTAATAAAAAAATTTGTATTACTTTTTGAGATGGTTTAATTAAAATTAAAACTTGTACTGCTACAATTCATGAAAGTTCTTGGGTTTTGTACTGTACTGTTTCTTTACCAATGGTTGTGCAAAAATGTAATTTTCCCAAAACCCCTCTCAAACTGCCAGGTTTTCCCCCATTTAAGGTACCCACTTTATAGAGGTTACTTGTACCCGAAGAGGGTCTCCCGACCCCTAGGTGTGAGCCTCTGCTGATTAAACAGAGGCGGTACTATACTAAACATTTTGAAATTGTAGTCTTTTTATAATACAAAGTCATGTTATGTCCTATTTCTTGAATAAAATTATTGCTGATATAACCTAATAAATCCAAAAGCTAACTTTGCTAACTTAAAATGTTAAAGTCTTTCTTTTCAAGTTTAAGCTATTACGTTAATTATACTTAATAAGTACAAGATACTTATATTTCCCTATTTTATGAATTGGAGTGTTAAATTTTAAAAACAAATTAAACTTAAGAAAACAATAATAAATAGAGCTTTGGTCATGTTTTTTAATTAGTTGTTTTAATTTTTGTCTGAAAGAAGATTAAGGAAAAATGATTCATTCACTTCAGCAAAGTTAAATACATCCATTATCTGACTTAATGTGATTTCTTTCACTTAAATTTGTTTTCTATTCATTCAGGATAATGGTCATTGCATCTGAGGTTAAAAATAACAAAACTTTATCCATTTCTGGGACAACCAAAGATTTTTTTGTATAAAGAAATGAGTTTGTTGTATACAAAATATTTCTCTCTGTGGTCTAGCAGACATTTCACATTAATTGCATTAGGCTATTGAATATCTTAATTTTTCTTTCAGTGCTGTGCTGATGATCAGTTTTATTGTATGGTTGAATAATTATGAACAGATAAAGTGTATTTGAATTCATCAGTTTGGACATTAAGTAAGATCAGTGCAAATAATACTAACATGTCTGATCAACATTTCTAGATTTTTAAATAGTTTCACAAAGCATAAATATTTGAACCTTTTGTATAATTTTTTTCTAAGAATTCATAGATTGACACCATCTTCAAACCATCAGTATCAACAAATCATATCAACTTAATGCTAAGTATCAATGAAAGATTTTATCATGAAAAATGAAAATCAAGATATTTTACCTTGATATCATTCAATGAAGAGTCTTAGGCTAGAAGTAGAAATTTCCAAAAAAATTAAAACTGAAACTTCATTGTCTCATGTACCATTACTTAAGGTGGTCTCATGGAGGCTAGAAAGAGGATTGTCACTTGTTTTGAAGTTTTATGTTTAATTACCCATTCCAGATGATAAAAAATATAAACTTAGTAATTTAAATTTTCGATTTTTTCAGAACTATGGTAACTGGAAATTCCCCTTTCTAACCTAACACCCTTCAAATATGCTTGGTAAAAAAAAAAATTAAAGTTGGATGTATTTCTTTCTTTCTTCATTTTACTTCCCTCAAATATGCTCCACCAATCCCTGTTGAACTACTCTGCTACCTAGGACTCCACTTGGACAAACGTCTGACTTGGAATCCACGTACAAGACTGCAAAAATGAAAACGACAAGAAACTGCCTGTTGTTACAGACTACTTCAACATTTACTAGACAAGCATTCAAAGCTCCCAATTAATCACAAAAGACTCATATACATGACTGTGATTAGACCTATTTGGACACATGGAGTTGAGCTTTGGGCCTCCACTAAACTATCTTTCGTCTTGTATCCAATCCTTAAAATCCAAAATCCTTTGAAAAATCCTAAGTGCTCCTTAGTTTGTCACCAATAAACTTATCCACAATGATCTTAATCTTCCATATGTAGCTGATTTAGCCCTAACCAGATACTTATCCTTTCATAGTAAGCTTCATAACCACTCAAATCCACTAGTTTTACAACTTGCTTCCCACTCCATTCACTCTTGAAAATAAGATGGCCTAGAGACCATCTAGTGTAGAATTTTTATTGAAGTTCTGCTGATGAGTACTTCTTTTCAAGTTTTGACATGTTATTGTAATCGTTATCAACACATTTACTTGATGTATATATTTTGTACAGTTGTAAATTTCAATAAATGGATATAAAAAAAAAAAAAAAAAAAAAACTTTCCTCAATTATAGTTATCCTAAAAGTAAAGTTTCCCTGTTAAAGGGAAAAGTTCTGAGATTCAAACCCTTGACACCACAATTCATATTCATTAATAATTTTATAAATTTTTGTATGTTTTCAGAACTGATGATGAATGTTTAACATTAGAAATTAATTAAAGAATTCCAATAGACATGGCAATTATTTCATCAATCCTAATTCATTTATACTGTTTTTTTGTTTTGTTTTTTAATAAAATTGTGCTAAAATTATACTGAATTAGTTTTTAAACACATGGACCTGTTAGATATTGATAGTTGCTCTTCTTTCAGGAGTGTGGTGACAATGTGAAACTTCTGCCTAGTTCCAGGCCCAGTTCTCTTTATGTACCACGGGGAGAGAAGTTGTCACCTGCCAGGAGATCTTTATCAGCAGATGCCGAACCTCAGGTAATATCATCATGTATTATTTTTACCTAGAAGCATTAATGCCATAATTTGTTTAATTTAGATGAAAGTTGGTTTATTTTATACATTCTGTTTTAACACTAAAACTACTAAACTACTAAAACTACCATAAATGTTTCATGCAAACATTTTTCAATCCAACTCACGGTAAAAAAAAATAATAAGAGAGGAGTGGATATTGAAAAAACACTTTTGATATATTTTTCAATAAAAGTAGTGACCGACAAACTCTTCATGAGTTGTAGTTCCAACTAAGAAGTAGAAGTATGATTAAAATTGATTTGTTTTCTGAAGTGACGATAAATTTTTGATACTGCAGGCATTCGTATATTTAAATTTAAAAAAATTCTAAAACTGGGAGAACATGTTCAAAACCTATAGAACTAGTAGAGAATACCTACCTGTCAACGGAAGAGAATGGTTATTTCACGAGATATATGATTAGAAAAACTTATTATGTAAAAATGTTTACATTAGTTAGTTACAATAAATACACTATTTATCTATCGCATAAATCACTTTGATTTTTTTATTAAACTGATATTTTCTGAAAAGTAAAAATTAATACTGATGTATAAATTTTATTTTTAAAGTAACATATAACTAAAAGCACTGTAGTTATAGGACCATGGATATACCGCTTTTAAGATTTTGAGTATTTGTTAAGTTCTGAAGGACTTCTTGATAAAATGGTAGTTAATTTTAGTGACGCATTACTTAGTAGATAATTCTGATTTACATTTTCACTAACTAGAAGAAAACTGATAATTTTAAATTTTGTCATTTACCTAATAATTTTAAAATGCTTTTCCTTTATGATAGAATAATAAAATTATAAAATCAAATCATATAATTCTTATATTTTAATCCTATAAGGTAGTACTTGATTTAAATAAATTTAAATATTTGTAATCAAAACTTACATTAATAATATTATTATTTCTTCATTTGACTTTACTGCAAATATTTTAAGAGAAACAATTAAAAATACACACTAAATCAACTTTGCATCTGTTTGGTTTAAATTTTTATTCATTAAAGGAATATCGGAGGAAGGACTACAAATTATAATTAAATAACTTCACTTATCTTCTATAAAGGCTATGATAATATATTTCAAAATTTTAATATATTTCATCAACTCCCCACGTCGTTTTAATAATAAATACTTCTGTATTTTCAAAATGTATCTCATTTATTTATAAAATATGGAGTTCAGATATTTTGGATTTAAATTAAAAAAACTTTATAACAAAATAGTTGAAATATGAAAAAATAAATAAATGAAGGAAGGTATTTAAGGAAAAAAAAATGGAATTAAAATGAAAAGCGGTAAATGAGAATATAAAATATAAAAATTAGATGAAAAAAAGTATTTGAAGAAAGTTTTAAGAATTTTATCATGTGTTAGGTTGCATGTCTTATGTGCATGTATTAAAAAAACAAAAAATTGAAATATTATAAAGATTTGTTTCTTAAATCTATTTTTAGTACTATTGCAGGAGATACCATTATTATTAAATTGTAACGTTAATTAATTGAATGAATCTATACCTACTCTAAACAATAATTAAAAAAGAATTACAGCAAAATTTTATCAACTGATTACCTAAAGCAAGTAAGCTAAATTTGAATTCCCTACATTTTTCATACTAGCCTAATCATGGTAACCTAATTAATTTTATTCAATAGGAGTGATATTGAGCTTGAGAACATAACAAAATTATGATGTATTTTATTAGGTTAAAATTAAACACTTCTAAAAACCTGATTAGCCCTATAGGAAGCATAATAAAGTGGATAAGCCATTTTGGCAGAGCAGACAAATAGTATATCGTAATCACAATTGGAACAAATGTTTCAAACTTATAATTTTGATTGACAGTAAAAAGTTACAGAAGAAGAAATTTTCCTAAACTTAATAACTTAAAATTATCTATTGTTGTCAGTCTTTTGTTCATATATTAATGTAGCAAACAGTAGTTGTGTTAAGTAATATTGAGCCCACTAATTCTAATTTCATTTAAAGAGTTCTTCTTTTTACCCCAAGACTGACAGTCCAGAAGTGACAAAAATAAATATCATTGCATAGAGCCATTATCCTTTGATTTTCTGCTCAATATTTTTATTTACAATGTGATAGATCTACAAGATTTTTTCAAGAAGGAAATACCTTAATTTTTTTTTTAAAAGCAAATTCAACAATCTTTTTATATCCCATGTGATTTTGTCACAATATAACTCCTGCACCCATTTGGAACTGGTAGTGTTTAAGTACTGCTTTTGGCTATTATTCCCTATTTAATAAATAGGTACATACTGAATAAAAACAAATGAACTAAAGTATTAATAGTTATGAATACATTTTATGTCAGACCATTATTTTTTACAATATAATTTTCATTTATTTTTAAACCAACATTTTGGTTTTTTATTGTTTGGTTTTAAAGTCTTACTTATTAATCTCAAAGTCTCTATCGATTTTTATTAGTCTATATATACTTGCAATTATCATATTGTACATTACATTATATTATATGTTTGTTTTTTTTTCTTTCAAAATGAATATATATATATATATATATATATATATATATATATATATATATATATATATATATATATCAATCTTATCTTAATATATATATAAATTACTGTCACTGTCTTGGGGCAGGCTGACACCTAAACTACTGAACCGATTTTAATCAAATTTGCACACCGTATGCAGTTTATCTGGTTGGATGATTTCAACAAAAAAAGATAGGATACCTTATATCTTAATTTATAGTCGCAATATTATTTGTACAGATATTATCTGTAAGTCACAAGCTTCAATTATCTGTTAGCTCTATACGATCCTTTTATAGAATAGTATAAATTATTATTGTAGTAAATTTTCTTCATATGGCGGTATAAGGTTATACTATAAAAGATATTTTCACGCATAGCAGCCATTATTAACTTGGTTAAATTTAGATTGATTTGGTGTTTGAAGGGACAAGCATTTTTCGTTTGTGTTCACTAAACGCCAAAAACTACTGAACCAATCTCTACCAAATTTTGACTACATCATCTTTATAGGATGGTTTAGCAATAGTAAAATCTAATGATTTTAAACTAATTCTTTATTGAAAAATGAATAATACGTGGATAACAGTGAAGTTCAAATATGGCGGCAATTGCCATCTACATGAAAGGTTAAAAGATACAGTGTTACATAGAGGTGAACATTGATAATAAAATTTCCTTATTTTCAATTAAATTTTTATTAAAAAAGCTATATGGAGTGAAATATACCAAATTTTAACATCATTTTCATAGTTCTAGGTTTAGAAACAATAAAAATTTAAATGTACAATGTTGAGTGTTAGAAACGGGTTTTGCCACACTATCACATACTTTTATGGTTAGAAATTAAAATCCAACCAGATCAAATCAATAACATTATTTCTGTCGAATGAAAATTATTACAAATCAAAATGCCGATCCTCAGCTGTTTAATATTGTGTGTAAAAATATGAATTTTGAACCTTTAGTTGTGAGCACTGATAATGCAGTTTCTTAACAGTCTCTGTCAATCTGGATTACCAACTCATATATTAAAATTGAAAATTGGATGTATGATTATGCTTTATGTTATCTTCAAAAACCTAATCAATCTAAATTTAACCAAGTTAATAATGACTGCTATGCGTGAAAATATCATTAAAAATATAATTTTCAATTCTTCTCTTTAATAATAATTTTTATCGATAAATATTTTTTTAAAAAATCAATTATTAGTTAAAATTATCCAAGATCTTCACTTATGAGAGAGGGCGGAGCCTCGACGAAGGATGATGAAGTTATGTTTAAAAGGACAAGCCATTTTCGTTCGTGATCACTAACCGCGAAAACTATAGTACTATTCTGTACCAAATATAACTATATCATCTTCATAGTTCAAGGAAGGTTTAGCAATAATAAAATTTATATATTTTCTATTAAATTACTGTTTAAAAAACGATAAATATGTGGTGTGCAGTAAAGCGAGCGCCATTCAAGAGAGGTTACAATGAACCGGTGTTAAATATAGCTAGAAATTTATAATGAAGTTACTTAATTCGATTAAATTGTTATCCAAAAAGCTATAAATATGTGGCAAGTATAAATATAAATAAATATTAACTACATCATCTTCATAGCTCCAAGAAGGTTTAGCAATATAAAAATCTACTGATTTTTAATTTATTTTTTATTAAAAAAAGAAAATATGTGGACAACAGTGAAGTTTGAAAATTGATCGATAGGTGGCGAGTGCCATTCTACGCGAGACGTTACAAAAGAGCTTGAAATCGATGATAAAATTTACTTATTAAACTATAAAAAAAATTATTAAAAATGATTTAAATATGGTGTGCGATATGTGGATCCCAGTGAAGCTTGAAAATCGACCGATTGTGTATAGCACCATCCCACAATAGAATTAACAATGGTAAACTAAACCTATCTGTACCGACATCTAAATAAATACTTTTTATAATTCTAGGAAGGTTTTGCAATGGTAAAATTAACAATAACTAAAATTGAAATGTACAATGTTGAGAGGCAGGACCGAGGTTTGCCACACTGTCATATACTTTTATAGTTCGAAATCAACATCCAACCAGATGAAATCAATAAAGTTATTTCTGCCGAATACAAATTATTACTAAATCAAAATGTCGATCCTTTGCTTTTTTATATTGATTGGATAGTCTTTATCCATCTTGATTACCAATTCATACATTAAAATTAAAAATTTTATGTCTAATAGTGCTTTTACATAATCTGCAAGGCAGGTCGAAACGTTTTTCAAGTTTTTCATTTAAAAACTGGCTGTGTTTATTCAACCTTGACTGCACCCATGACAAATTCATCTCCTTAGTAAAAACTCACAGTCAACAATACAATCATCACCAATAATAGAAATACTTTTTGGAAAGCTAATAGTGCTTGTAATTTTTATTTTAACTTTAAAGTCAACATTATTTCGTAACTATCCCACTTGTATGACAGTAATGAAGTAAATGTATTGATAAGATCTTTAATTTTATTATCTTTATTGCTATCTAAGCTGTTGCAATATATTTTTAATTAGTTATGAAATTGATTTGTTGATTGATTTCTTCACATCATGTCTGAAAATATCATTCTTTAATAGTTTGTAAACAGCTATATAATATACATAGATTGGTAACATATTTAGTACCATATTATTGGGTTGGCCTATCTGGTAAATAAATAAATGTTTGAGCATGATTTTTACAATTGTGTTTTAGCTGATAAAGACTTTAAAAAAATAATAAGCCATACTTTAAAGGAAAACTAAAAACACCCTTGTGATACATACATTTCAAAGTTCATATATTACAAAGTTGTATAATATTAGCAATATTTAAAATTTAATTCATTTAAAATAGTAAACATATTATTATTCAATGCCTGTTAAATAATTTAATTAAACTAAGAAGTTAAGCATCATTTCTCTAGCTAATAGAATGTATTTTTGTCTTTTTATAGGTAAATCTTTTAGTATATCAATAATTATAGGCCAATATGAATTGGATTTGATTATTGATTTATCAAAAGGTACATACTGAAGTTTTGTTACTGTTGTTACAATATGTAGTAATATAAAGATGAATAGCTCCTCTTTGAAAAATGTATGTTAATTTTTGAAAAATTGTGCTTTAGGTGTTATATATACCTTAAAACAGTCTGACAGCACCAGTGAGTTAAATTTGCAACAAGTTCACTAAAAAGTCTCAGTCAAAGAAAAAGTGTTTTGTTGTCTAAATGAGGAATATTTTATATTTCTTACTTCCTTACGTTAGGAAGTAAGAAATATAACACTTTTTCTTGGACTGAAACTTTTTAGTGAACTTGGTGCAAAATTAACTACTCACTGGTGCAATGTCAGGCCGTTTTACAGTACTTATAATTATTAAAGTAAAATTATAGTTGTACCTGAGTTCTGAAGGTGTTACAGTTCTAGCGATAACTACAGGGACAGTTGTAGGTTGTAGTCACCCTTGATCTGCTATCATGACGTACGGCGAACACCTCCGCTGTTATCAGAGCACTGGGTTGAGTTGTTTTTTAATGAGGTTTTAAAGCAGTCAAGATAAATAATCATGACACCTTAAGTGTTCAAAACGTAATTGTTCTTTATGAACAATGGTGTTATTAACTGAACCTCAAATCACCGCTGCTTCAGTCCAATGTACATAAGTGTCGCTGTTCTATCTTTAACATCTTTATAACTGTTTACCCTTGGCTCCCCAGGAGAGAATTAGCTAATATTTAAGGAAAATAAAACGCAGTGCAAACTTGAATTTTTCAAGTGCACTGAAGTTGGTTTGTTTTAGCGGTTACCTCTATGAATGTAAATTAAGATCTTAACAGTATCAACGAAAAAATTAAGACGAACTTTCCAGAATTGATAGCACAATTCTCTTAATAGTTTGTCGAAATTTCACGCAATTTATTTATTTTAAAGGCCTAGGAGTCCAAAAAAACTTGTCATTGTTGTTGCCATTTCTTCCCTGGGACCTTTCTTCCTCCCAAACTATTGAACAATTCTGAAAACTGAAGATTACTCATGGGTTATTCCAGAGTATTGAGCAACGCAGATTAACTAGAAAAAGAAATATTCATTGGTCGAGTTACTGGCCAAGTATAATTTATGTTACTCTTATAACTAACAATTAACTCCTGAGTTAAGGAAAAGAGTAGTTAGTAGCAATATGGAGATTGGGGGAAATTAATGTGTGTTAAGTTGTCCGGATCGACTCTCCCCTCGATCCAGAGTAAACAAAAATAAAGTTTATTGTTCTCTAAGAAATAACTCAAAATGTTTTTAATGAATTTTTTTTAAAATTATTTATCCAACGCCCGTTTGAGGCAGTACAGACATCCGAGGTACCCCCCCCCCCCAGTAATTTTGAATGAGTATCCTTCCAAATTTCTCTGTCCAAAAATTGAATTTTTTTTTTGTGTTAATGAATTGTAAATTTATTGCTCATATACTTAATTACTAATTTTATTTAATTTTGGGAAGTCATGTAATGAAAGGTTGTAACTTTTAATTGAACCCTTCGGGTTTTTAGAAAACTGAGATTTTGTAAAAATATAAAATATGTGTTGATAAAAATTTGGGGAAACTCGTAAATTTTGTTAATCGTTCATTTGTTGGTTCGGATTTTAACTAACTGCGCATTACGCACTACCTTTTATTGAACTAAAGGAGTGCCGTTTTACGAATTAAGGTCTTGAGTAATCATTCTTTTGGACTATAAAAATGGGGAACCCATTCGATAAACTGGGGGGGGGAGGTAAAGAGCAGGTCCACAGAGTCGTTTTCTGTTTTCTTTTTAAAAAATGGGGACAAAATTGTGGGTTTGTGGAACCTTTAGTAGACATTTTTTTTAATAACTTTGTATCAGTTGAAATTTGCTATTTTATTTCTTTATACTTTGAAAACTCGTGTTTTATATTTGTATGTGAATCATTTATATAAGGGCTCGAACTCTTGAGGAAACAAAAGGATGTTATTTAAAAATTCGTAGCGAAACCTCAAACTTCAATATGTTTCTATTATCTTTACTGAATTGAAACGATCGTAGTAACATCGATATAAGACATGGCTAACAGCGATATAAGACTCCGCTCCTGCTGTCCTACAACTTAATTCCTACACATTAACTAAATCCGTGTTGAAACTAATGTTTCTAACTTCTGTTACATCTTCTAATACTAGAGAAGTGGAAATATCAAATTAGAAAACATCAAATCCATGTTGAAAGTAATTTTGTTAGGTTCTGTTAAACTTTCTTTCATTTGAGAAGAGGACATGAGACGATATCAATATAACTCAATGAACATATCAGTCTATGTTGAAACTATGGGAATAGAAGTTTATACGTCAGGTCATAAGAAAAAGATGTGAATGAATTTGGATCTCGGAGTGAAGCCGCGCAATTGATGTGACCTTGCTGTGCAGTTTTAATTTGGTGGAGCCGGAGTTCGGTCTCGTTACCCAAAAATATTTTAAAAACAGTTTTGATATTATTATAATTAGATAAATAGTCTAAAACTAATCAGTATAATAATAATTAAACATGGGCATAAACTTAATTTTATGTACATTATAACTCAGTGCTGTCAGTTAATCCTACTAATTATTATTTTACATGAGCAATACGGTGTTAAGGGCTTTAAAACAAATTGTGGAGTATTTCAAAATAAACCTTTTGATGAAAGAGCATTTTGGTGATGTTACAACGAGAGGGATGAGCGTCCCTTTTTGTTTTATTGGCCGGGACAACAGGAAGTGCCCACCAAATAAACGGTCCTGTCCTGTTCAAACATGTTATCTGGTCAACATAAGTATGGCCCCTTTATCTCTCATTGTAAACTTTAGTCACTTCCGTTTTTCTCTTTTAAATTAAATATTGGTTTGCATTTGTAAGTTAAAATACCAAGAATCAATATTTTATTTTCGAATTTGCTCATTGTAAAATACAAGGCATGGTTCCACCAACGGCGTGAATTTCGGTGAACGTACTCAAAAAACTGTAGATCGTTGTAGTATTCCAATATCCAGCAGTTCTCACTGTCCCTAAAGACTTTTTTTCGTGTTATCTTAAGTGGTCTCTAGATAATGTGATTATGTGATTAACTTCGGATCTGTTCCTAGAATAATTTTCGTTGACTGTATGAATACGGAAAATATGGACTAAAATTCTGTTTATTGATTTTGTCACCAATTATATAGATCAATCACGGACCGCGTACCATATCCGTCCCACGACAATAGTTTGTAGTTGTGGACTAATTTTATTAATATTGTTTATTGGCGCTACGTCCCAAGTTGAGACTTGGCCTGCTCCAACATCGACCGCTATTTTCTTCGGACCAATTTTACTTGTACTAATCATTAAAAGAGATTTACGATGCTCAATGGTGAACAAAGTGGAAGTTCTGGGGCGTGTTGCAATGTCGGTATCAAAACGATATTGAAAAATCTGAATTTTATTCGCAATGACACCAAAGACAAGTCTTTGACAAATATCAAAATATATTTAAAGATTCGACTGCAAAATCGACGGAAATCTGAGTTTCAGTAATGTGGCTGAATATTTCACATATTTTAAAACATGTGAAACACTTTTTACGCAATTGTGATTGAAATATTATTATTTTCTGCTGGAGCGGTTTGATATAAGTATATAAATCAGGTAGAAGTTGGTTTTCTCCTTGCAATCTCAAATTCAGTTCGTTCATATGTTTTGTTAAATCAACGTAGGTATAATAATGCTAACTTCCACAGCCATTCGCTAATTTGTAATTCGTATGGATTACGATGCTTTTCTTAAAAAAAAACAAAAAAAAACTGTATCTTTCCTGGAGCTAAAAGAAATGGATTATTTATTTCCGCGTGTAACCACCAGATGTCTTTCAGCGTTGTGGTCGTACAGTACAACACAATAGTGATTAAACTAGGAATTTAACAAGTGTATGCTCCCTCAGGGCAAGTACTCGGTGACTTTCTAGAAATTACAGATACAGGCAAGAAAATTAAAAAGGTGTTGGCCCATGGTACCCACGGAAGTAATCAGTATGGCCGGAAGGCTGAAAAGTTTGGAGGCCTCTGATATAGATGATCAAAGTTACTGCTTACCATCCTTCCAAATTCACAAACCAGTGGCCATCTTTCAGTTTTATTTTGAAGATCGTGGCATGCCTATTGGTTACACCTTATATTCACTAACCTTTCTGCTCTTGCATATCTCGGTTTTAAAATATATTTAAACCGATCGATATAGATACCTGCAAGTATAACTGCCTCAACATTTTGAAGATCACTGTTTACTTCCTGTGTACTTGATTTATTTTTGAGGACTGAAGTTCGAATAGCCCCTCAATGATGTTCTTCTATGTGGACACAGCTCTAGAGCAAATGAAATACTAAGATGCCTGAGTTATCTGATTTATTAGAGGATTAAACAATGATATCATTATTCAAACATAAGTTAATTAAGGATTTTAAATGTGATTTCTACAAGCATGAGGTCTTTTGTAACAACTTATCTTACTCTGACTACATGAATAAACTTTTGTTTTTTAATTATTTTGACTACATGAATAAAATTTTGTGTTTTTTAATTATTTGTTATCATCAAGTAAATACTAATCTCTGCCATCGAATAAAATCGCTGTGTTAAGTAGAATATTTTTTCAATTATTTTAGAAATAGAGCATCTTCTGCATTCACCTTTCTCAAAACTTTATTTCAATAAAACCTCTGTAGAGTAATTATAGCCATATCCTGGTTTGTTGGTTAGGGATTCAATATTGCATATTCAGAAAGACCATTTATAAACTTGTATTTAATAACCAGACTCAATGGCCGAGTTTGTTGGGGCAAGGGTCTCAGCGCACTCTTCGAATCCCACCTGGTGGTCAGGTAAAAATTTATTTTGTGGCGGACCCACGAAATGAATCTTGACTTTCCCACCCAGGGCAGTAATATGACTTCAATGGAAGTCTTGGGCCAAAAAAAAAATAAAATAAAATATCTAAGTTATTACTTGTAGCAGAGTTTAATACCTAGTTCTAAGTTTATGTAAGAGGACAAGTTACATATAATCGTTGCAATACATATAAGAGTTTTAATTATTTTATTTCTTTTATCTGATGGGGTCACTACTAAAAGCACTGATTTGAAACTGTCTTTTTTTCGGATTTTCTACTTTTCTTTTCCTCTAAATTATGTTTCTATCCTTAAAACGCTTCATATCTTCATTTTATTATTAACCATGATTCATACTTTTATTTAATTCTTTTTTCTTTTTTTTTCCACGTAACGACCTTAGAGACCACGCAAATATCATTCATTTCTTACTACTTCTCTCCTTCCTTCTCTCTTCCCACCTTTTCTTCATTCTTTCCGATTGCTCCTTCCTTCTTTCTTCGGTCCACGCTATTCCTTTTCTCGCATCTTTCCTTCCCACAAGAACCTTGATTACATTTAGTTTTTTCCTGTATTCATCCCTATCAAAACAGTCCTGGTCTGTTATTCCCAGTTTCTCAGTTTCCTCTTTTATCTGTTTGACATATCCCCCAGAACTCTTGTATCCTCTGATTTTATAGAAGATTTCTCTATTTAATCTTTCTTGGCCCATCCTCACCATATGCCCATAGAACTTTAATCTCCTTATTCTTATGTCTGTTTCCAGATCATTTATATCCTTTTAAATTTCTTTATTAGGTCTCAACCTTAAGCCTTCTTCTGTCTTCTTTGGTCCGTGAATTCTTCTAAGTATCCTTCTTTCTATGGCTAACAATTTCCTTAGGCTGGGGAGGGAAGATGTTTCCATTCCATATAGTATAACCGGTTTGACGACTGTATTATAGTGCCTTATCTTAGCGTTTATTGAAAGACTTCTTTTATTATACAGATTGCTTGTCGCGAAGCTTAGTCTTTCCAGTTTGCTAATTTTTTCTTTTACACTTTCCTTCTCAGACCCATTGCTACTTATAATTTCCCCAAGGTACTTGAATTTATTTGTGACTTTAATGCTCCCGTACTTTGTCTCTACTATTTTCTTTTGAAAATTTCTGTCGGCAGTCATGAATTCTGTTTTCTCAAACGATATTTGTAAGCCTGCCTTTTCAGCAATTTCCTTTAAAGTGTTCAATTGGTCAATTGCTTCGCTTTCAGTCTCCGCCATTAAGGCAAGGTCGTCCGCATATGCTAGGCATCTTACTTTGATGTGCTTATTTTTTGTTCCTATCTTTGCACCAGTGTCGTTTCTCTTCCACATTTTCTTCATGACTTTGTCCAAGACTATGTTAAACAGTACCGGAGAGAGGCTATCACCCTGTCTGACTCCTTTCCTTATTTGGAACGGTTTACTGATGGATCCCTGAAGCTTCACCCTTGATTCCGTGTCTGTCAGTGTCAGTCTTATCAGTCTTCTTGTTTTCCCATCCACTCCATACTCCTCCAACACTGCGAGCAATGTTTTTCTGTCCACCGAGTCATATGCTTTTTTGAAGTCAACAAAAAGTATGTAGAGGTTTTTCCTACCTTTTGATCTGTAGTAATTAACTAACAGTTTTAGGCTCAGAATTTTTTCGGGACATGATCTACCCTTCCTGAAGCCTCCTTGATATTCTCCTATTTGTGGGTCCAGTCTGTTAAGTAGCACTTTTGAGAATACCTTATAACTGACAGATAGCAGGGAAATTCCTCTGTAGTTGTTAGTATCATTTTTTTATCCTTTTTTATGCAGGGGATGAATTAGAGCGGTTTTCCATTCTTTTGGGATTTTTTCTTCTATCCAAATATCCATCATTAGTTCTGAGATTCTTTTTCTGAAAGCATCTCCTGTTAATTTCCACATCTTCCCCTGATGCTTTGTTGTTCTTTAGTGCTGATATAATGTCGTCTATTTCTTCATCATCATGTGGATCTGAATTAATTTTTTCGGTGGTATTTCTTTGTATTGCCAGTCTATCTTTGAGCTCCTCACAGTTGAGTAATTTTTCAAAATATTCTGCTAAGATATTATTGTTCTCCTCACTAGTCTGTGCCAGTGTCCCATCTTCCCTTTTCAGTACTATACCAGTGGGAGTGTATCCTTTAATTTTTTGTTTGAAGGATTTGTAAAATAGTCTTGTTTCGTTCTTTTTGAAACTTTCTTCCATCTCTTCAATCTGTTGATTGAAGAATTCTCTTCTCTTTTTTCTTAGTACTCCATGTGCTATTTTTCTTTAATTTAATTTAATATTTACTATTTTCAAAATATTATAATTGCACTAACCTATTTGCAGCGAATATGAAAGTTGATAATTTTATTATGTTATATTTTACTTTTAATTTTTTTCAACTTTTCAGTTTCAAATAAATTTTAAGAATAATCTTAATATATATAAATTACGTGTCGCCGCCTAGGGGCCGGCTAACACCTAAACTACTGAACCGATTTTAATCAAATTTGCATACCGTGTGCAGTTTGATCCAACAAAAAAGATAGGATACCTTATATCTTAATTTATAGTCGTAATATTATTTGTATATTATCTGCAAGTCACAATTATCTGTTAGCTCTATACGATTCTAACATATGGCGGTATCAGGTTATACTATTATATAAAAGGACAAGCAATGTTTCGTTTGTGTTCACTAACCGCCAAAAACTACTGAACCAATCTCTACCAAATTTTGACTACATCATCTTTATAGGATGGTTTAGCAATAGTAAAATCTAATAATTTTCAACTAATTCTTTATTGAAAAATGAATAATAAGTGGATAACAGTGAAGTTCAAAAATGGCGGCAATTGCAATCTACATGAAAGGTTAAAATGTACAGTGTTACATAGAGGTGAACATTGATAATAAAATTTACTTATTTTCAAATAAATTGTTATAAAAACAGGTATATGGAGTGAAATATACCAAAGTTTAACTACATCATGTTCATAATTCTAGGTTTAGCAACAATAAAAATTTAAATGTACAATGTTGAGTGTTAGAAACGGGTTTTTGCCACACTATGACATACTTTTATGGTTAGCAATTAAAATCCAACCAGATCAAATCAATAAAATTATTTCTGTCGAATGAAAATTATTAAAAATCAAAATGCCGATCCTCAGCTGTTTAATATTGTGTGTAAAAATATGAACTTTGAACCTTTAGTTGTGAGCACTGATAATGCAGTTTCGTAATAGTCTCTGTCCATCTGAATTACCAACTCATATATTAAAATTGAAAATTGGATGTCTAATTATGCTTTATGTTATCTTCAAACACCTAATCAATCTAAATTTAACCCAGTTAATAATGGCTGCTATGCGTGAAAATATCATCAAAAATAAAATTTTCAATTCTTCACTTTAATACAAGATTTTTATCGATAAATATTAAAAAAAAAAATTAATTATTAGTTAAAATTATCTAAGATCTTCACTTATGAGAGCGGGCGAAGCCTCGACGGGGGATGATGAAGTTATATATAAAAGGACAAGCCATTTTCGTTCGTTATCACTAACCGCGAAAACTATAGAACTATTCTGTACCAAATATAACTATATCATCTTCATAGTTCAAGGAAGGTTTAGCAATAATAAAATTTATATATTTTCTATTAAATAACTGTTTAAAAAGCGATAAATATGTGGAGTGCAGTAAAGCGAGCGCCATTTAAGAGAGGTTACAATGATCCGGTGTTAAATATAGCTAGAAATTGATAATAAAGTTACTTAATTCAATTAAATTGTTATCCAAAAAGCTATAAATATGTGGCAAGCGACAATAGCGTTTTAGTAAAACTAATGAACCTATCTGAACCAAATTTTAACTACATCATCTTCATAGTTCTTGAAAGATTTAAAATTAGAAAGTTTACCATAATAATAACTTATACTATTATATAAAAGGACAAGCCATTTTACGTTTGTGATCACTAACCACGAATACTACTGAACCTAAATGCTAAATATTAACTACATCATCTTCATAGTTCCAAGAAGGTTTAGCAATATTAAAATCTACTGATTTTTCATTTATTTTTTATTAAAAAAAGAAAATATGTGGACAACAGTGAAGTTTGAAAATTGACCGATAGGTGGAGAGGTTCTACGCGAGAGGTTACAAAAGAGCTTGAAATCGATGATAAAATTTACTTATTAAACTATAAAGAAAATTATTAAAAAAGATTTAAATATGGTGTGCGATATGTGGATCCCAGTGAAGCTTGAAAATCGAACGATTGTGTATAGCACCATCCCACAATAGAGTTAACAATGGTAAACTGAACCTATCTGTACCGACATCGAAATAAATAATTTTTATTAATTCTAGGAAGGTTTTGCAATGGTAAAATTTACAATAACTAAAATTTAAATGTACAATGTTGAGAGGCAGGACTGAGGTTTGCCACACTGTCATATACTTTTATAGTTCGAAATCAACATCCAACCAGATGAAATCAATAAAGTTATTTCTGCCGAATACAAATTATTACTAAATCAAAATGTCGATCCTTTACTTTTTTATATTGTGTGTAAAAATATGATCCACGGGCCTTCTGTCGTAAGCACTGATAATGCAGTTTATTTTCCGCAAAAGTGTCTTAGTCTTTATCCAACTTGATTACCAATTCATACATTAAAATTAAAAATTGCATGTCTAATGGTGCTTTTACGCAATCTCCAACTGCCTAATCAGTGCGATTATAACTAGATTAATAATTACTGCTGTGCGTGAAAAAATCATTGAAGAAATAATGCTGAACCACATGCTAAAATACAAGAATCTTATCGATAAACAAATAAAACATTATTTTTAGTTAAAATTAGCTTTACTTATGGAGGGCGGGCGAAGCCGCGACGGGGATGCTAGTTTTAATATATGTTTGCTTTTCATTTGTTTATCGGTTTGGCTTATAAATATCCAATGATATAAAATTTTTTCCTCGTGGTACTTCCTACAGAGGTATTAAAAATGAAACAAAGTTGCCAATTCCAGTATCGTTGGTTCAGTTTGACTGGTTTCTCTTTTCCATAATTCTCTCCAAGAATATAGTTTCATGTCTCATTATGCTTTTAGATTTCATTATTATTATTATTTTGATCGATTATCACGCATTATTTAGTTATTATAAATATTTTAACTTAAGGTTGGATACATTTATTTGCACATGTGCATTGCATACATGCATTATTGCATACATGAATATGCATGTATTTAAAAAGTAACGCAACTCAAAAACCTGTATTTTTTATTTATCTTCATATTTAAGTTCAATAGTCTTTATAGAATGTCAAAAATGTATAGAATCAGCTTTGTACCTCACTTAATACATCTAACTTAAGGTTGGGATTAAAAGATAGTTCAGGTACACTTTCGATATTTCATGCAAGACAGGGAGAACTTCACATTTTTTTTTAATGCAAGTTTTTGTGTTATGTCACTTTAGAAATACATGTGTGATATGTATATAATTATTGTATGGTTTGATTCAGAATCATCCTATTACTTATTGGCATTAAATGTGGTAGGCTAAAAAACAAATCAGATCAAAGTAAAACTACATTAAAGCCTTGTATCATCTTCTTGCTTCTGAATTTTTCGTTTTACCGTTGTGTTGATGTATACAAAAAATTATGGTATACTGATTCCTTGAAGTGTTTATTTTGTTTCTTATTATATTTTTCAATTATTTAATTTAATAAAAAATAATTTTCTTTGTTTTTTTATTGCTACAGGTCTGGTTAGAGCATGAGTGTATGGGCGGAGGTCACCATGGTAGCGACGATGAAAGCACTCCTTTGGTCGGTGCTTCTCCTCTTGTCTCGCCTCTTACCCCAGTCCCTCCAATGGTCATCACCGTCTCCAGGGCACCATCTACCGTCTCCCGTCAAGTTCCTTTTCTTGACCCTGACCCAGAAACAACTCTCTAGTCAAGTCATTGTTCCCGTCCTTGCTGACTCAAATATTTTTTTATCCATATAGTTTTATGATACATATATATTTTCTAAATTGTTGTAAATTAATTCTTATTTCGATGATGTAGGATCTATTTATTTACCAAAATATTTAGTGAAACTAATTATCATTTTTATTTTTTATCAATAAATCCAATGTAAATTTAAAAGCTGTTTTTACAGGTTAAATATAATTTAAATTAATCTGAAAATTTATTTGAGAATGGGGATTTAACAGTGTCAATGCCTCTGTTAAAATTAAAAACTCAATGGCTCTATGAATTGATAATTTCAAATTGTAGAAAATTTCTTATAGTAACCCTGAATGTTAATCTGTTCTGTTTACAAAATTGTTTTGTTTTTAAATGTTACATTCCTTAATTTTATAGTTGTAATTAACTATAGGAATTATAATAATTGGATAGATTTTTAGTTTTGACTGTAAATTGAACATTTTAATTAAATGTTAAAGGCTGTACCACTTCAGGTACCTACAGTATACGCATGTATTGTAGAAATACACTTGAAATAATAGTTTCTTTCTACAGAAAATTCACTTTGCAAATACATGAAGTAAGCAATTGTTAGGCAGATGCTTCATAATCCAATCTTAGATATAAAAATAAAAAAATAAAATATATTGTGGAATAAATCAGGTATTGAATTTATTTAATAGACAAGTTAAGACATGAGGAAAATTAAAACTTGAAGTATTTATTATTCAGTGTAACTGGTTAAAATGAATCTATTTCATCAAAGTGCACAGCAACTAGAGAGATCAGATTGGTGGTATTATTGAGGGCATACTTTATGTTTAATTTCTAAGAAGTTAATATTATTATTGTTAACATTTTATATATTACAAAATGTTATTATATGATATATTTTAACGTAGTAATAAATTAGCGTATTACCCTATTATCTTAGTAAGGTGCAGATATGGTGCTTTCCATTTGTGATAATACTGCTGTTTTAACTTACAGTATTAGAAAGATTATCTGATATAACTCAAACACAGCTGTTGAATTATTTGCTGTCTTTTAAAGCAACATAATTTCAGTTTTATAATTATGTGTTGTATGAATATACAACATTTACATGCCTCTATCACATTCCTTCATGAAATTATATTTTATAATTCGATTTTGTTTAAGTAGATTTTTCAATGAGATACAGATGAATGATTTAATTTTGAAAACGTTTATGTGCTGATTATTTAAAAAAAAAAATTAGAACTTTTACATAAATGTAAATTCAGACCATATGCTAATATCCAAAAAATTAATTTTAGTTTTTTCCTTTCAGCATCTATATATTATCTATTATGATAATCTTTAATATGTAGATATGATAATCGATTATCATTATTTGCAATGGTTATTGATTATGAATTTGAAATTCATAATAGTTACTCATTAGTGTTGTTACATTTGTCTATATTCATATCACTAGTGTAATATAAGTCATATTTATGTTTTTTATGAATCTTGATTTCAAATTGTTCAATGCTAAATCATTGATGTTTAATTAATTTATGTTTTCTAATTCATATGTATTATTTTGTTGATCATATTTTTAAAATTTAAATTGGTAAAAAAATATTACCAGTGAGGTCCAGTGAATTGTTAATTTTGTTTGCTTAATTTATTATGTAATTTCAATAATTTTTTTAGAGGCAGTATAATTATATGAATACCAAAACTTAATATTTACCTAAGTTTTAGTTTTTTAATTAATGTTGGTGTTTTTGTTTATATTTTTGATCCAAAGTTGATGGTTAAAACAGATGTGATTATGAATCCCAAAGAGTGCTTTGTGGTGGTGTTTAATATTATCTATGAAACAGTATTATTTTTTTAGAAAAAAAAAAATTATTTTATAATGTAATTGATGTAACATTGTGTAGACCTGAATTCCTTCAATATTTTATTGCATTTATTATGTTTGTTTATGTAATAATATAAAATATATCATTATTGCAAGGGGCTACAGTTTTTATTGATTATTTCATTTATTCTATGCTTTCTATTCAAAGATAAATAACCCTGAATGAAAAAAAAAAATTTACAAAGTCAAATTAAATGTTCCTTTTGATATTTCATTTGATAATTTATAAATGATTGAATTTTTATTTAGATTACTAGCTTTCCCCGTAGCGACTTCGCCCGCTCTCATAATTAAAGAACTTTACTAATAGTTGATTAACGAAGAATAATTTGTTTATCTATAAAAGTCTTGTATTGAAGAATGCAATTGAGCATTGTTTCTTCAAAATACTTAGCCCACTATGCACAGGTGCCATATTATAAATATATAAAGGAAGAATCAATAAGAATTTATTTAACATAACTCCTATTTGTTTAACATTTGTAGCTACATGTTTCGGAGAAAATACTCCATCATCAGGCTTCTAAATTTAAAAAAAAAAAAATACATTAATCTATAAAATTACACCAATAGTTATTACCAACAGTACACCTCTTAATCTATGATTATTTTCACATTGTCCATTCTCCATGTTATAAGGAATTATATAATTTAAGACAGAATCCATGTTCAAAGTTAGGATGTTAATTTCTGCTATATTATTTTTAGGGGAAGTGAAATAAAAAAATATGAAACCTATGATATACTTTCTCACATTTATTTTTAGATCTTTATGTTTTATTGAATTAATTATACAATCTGTGTCACTTTAGGGCATTAAGTATTATGGATGACAAAGAATCCATTCAAAAAAATATGTATACTGAAATTTTATCACTTAAATTGATACAACAAATCAAAATATATAAAATACCAAATCCATGTACAAATTAATGTTCTTAAGTTTTGTAACACTTTTACACATTAGATAAGAGGAAATAAGAAAACATGAATTGATAAAACACCTAATCCTTTATGAAAATCATTTTGTTAACTTCTGTTTAACCTATTTACATTTAAGAAGACTAAATATCAATATAACAGACTAAACAACACAATCCACGTTGAACCTGCAGAGGTTTGCTTACATGTGAGGTTATAGGAAAGAACTATCGATACATTTAAACTCGAAGTGAAGCGCAAGGATCAAACTTGGTGGTGGCTCGTAAGCCGACTATTACCTAAAGAATTATTATAGTAAACTATACTATTTAAAATCTTCCTAGAACTATGAAACTTTTGTAGTTAAAATTTGGCACAGATGGGTTTAATAATTTTACCATTGCAAACTCTGTTGCAGAATGGTGCTAACAACTTATCGTTCGATTATTAAACATCCCTAGTATCCACACGTCACACTAAATATTTATAGCTTTTTTTTTATAACAATTCATTTGAATTAAACCAATTTTATTATCAATTTCTAGCTCTATATAACACTGTACCGCTATAACCTCTCTTAAATGGCACTCGCCACATATCGGTCAATTTTCAAAATTTACTGCGTACCACATTTTTATCTCTTTTTAGCAACAATTTAATTGATAATATGTAAATTTTCTTATTGCTAAACCTTCTTTCAACTAAGAAGATGATGTAGTTTAGATTTGGTAAAGATTGGTTCAGTATTTTTTGCGGTTAGTTTTGTTTTATAAAAGTAAATTCTATGAGTAAAAATTTAATTATTCAATTTATTCATGGTTAAACTCTTAACAAATATTACTAATTAAATGTTATTTTAATAACATACCTACTTATAAACCTGAAACATCAAAATGAATTTGAAATCGTTTTACGGAATTTTATTCTTCTTAAAACCTTCCTAAAAAACTAAGGAGATATAGATTAATTTAGAACATATGTTTTATTGGTAATTGTTTAATAACACCTGCACTAAAGTAATATTTATAAAAAATAAATATTATTTTGATATTTTTGGGATATTTCTTGAACCCCAACTCTGATTTAAATAAAAATTTACAAAAACCTTCCCGGGGATATACTTAATAACTTCACAAATTTTCACGGCGATTGGATGTATGGTTTTTGAATCTATCGAGAACAGACAGACACACACACATTCATTTTTATATATATAGATAGACTAGCTTTCCCCGTAGCGACTTCGCCCGCTCTCATAATTAAAGAACTTTACTAATAGTTGATTAACTAAGAATAATTTGTTTATCTATAAAAGTCTTGTATTGAAGAATGCAATTGAGCATTGTTTCTTCAATATACTTAGCCCACTATGCACAGGTGCCCATATTATAAATATATAAAGGCAGAATCAATAAGAATTTATTTAACATAACTCCTATTTGTTTAACATTTGTAGCTACATGTTTCGGAGAAAAAATACTCCATCATCAGGCTTCTAAATTTAAAAAAAAAAAATACATTAATCTATAAAATTACACCAATAGTTATTACCAACAGTACACCTCTTAATCTATGATTATTTTCACATTGTCCATTCTCCATGTTATAAGGAATTATATAATTTAAGACAGAATCCATGTTCAAAGTTAGGATGTTAATTTCTGCTATATTATTTTTAAGGGAAGTGAAAATAAAAAAATATGAAACCTATGATATACTTTCTCACATTTATTTTTAGATCTTTATGTTTTATTGAATTAATTATACAATCTGTGTCACTTTAGGGCATTAAGTATTATGGATGACAAAGAATCCATTCAAAAAAATATGTATACTGAAATTTTATCACTTAAATTGATACAACAAATCAAAATATATAAAATACCAAATCCATGTACAAATTAATGTTCTTAAGTTTTGTAACACTTTTACACATTAGATAAGAGGAAATAAGAAAACATGAATCCTTTATGAAAATCATTTTGTTAACTTCTGTTTAACCTATTTACATTTAAGAAGACTAAATATCAATATAACAGACTAAACAACACAATCCACGTTGAACCTGCAGAGGTTTGCTTACATGTGAGGTTATAGGAAAGAACTATCGATACATTTAAACTCGAAGTGAAGCGCAAGGATCAAACTTGGTGGTGGCTCGTAAGCCGACTATTACCTAAAGAATTATTATAGTAAACTATACTATTTAAAATCTTCCTAGAACTATGAAAATTTTGTAGTTAAAATTTGGCACAGATGGGTTTAATAATTTTACCATTGCAAACTCTGTTGCAGAATGGTGCTAACAACTTATCGTTCGATTATTAAACATCCCTAGTATCCACACGTCACACTAAATATTTATAGCTTTTTTTTTATAACAATTTATTTGAATTAAACCAATTTTATTATCAATTTCTAGCTCTATATAACACTGTACCGCTATAACCTCTCTTAAATGGCACTCGCCACATATCGGTCAATTTTCAAAATTTACTGCGTACCACATTTTTATCTCTTTTTAGCAACAATTTAATTGATAATATGTAAATTTTCTTATTGCTAAACCTTCTTTCAACTAAGAAGATGATGTAGTTTAGATTTGGTAAAGATTGGTTCAGTATTTTTTGCGGTTAGTTTTGTTTTATAAAAGTAAATTCTATGAGTAAAAATTTAATTATTCAATTTATTCATGGTTAAACTCTTAACAAATATTACTAATTAAATGTTATTTTAATAACATACCTACTTATAAACCTGAAACATCAAAATGAATTTGAAATCGTTTTACGGAATTTTATTCTTCTTAAAACCTTCCTAAAAAACTAAGGAGATATAGATTAATTTAGAACATATGTTTTATTGGTAATTGTTTAATAACACCTGCACTAAAGTAATATTTATAAAAAATAAATATTATTTTGATATTTTTGGGATATTTCTTGAACCCCAACTCTGATTTAAATAAAAATTTACAAAAACCTTTCCGGGGATATACTTAATAACTTCACAAATTTTCACGGCGATTGGATGTATGGTTTTTGAATCTATCGAGAACAGACAGACACACACACATTCATTTTTATATATATAGAAGATTTATAATCATAGCTTTCTAATTTTTACATGAACTGGCCTCACCTAAGAAAGATCCCAGCTCTTCAAAAGTTCAATAAAACTAATCAAGAGTAGAGCGGAAAAACAGGCTTTTTTTTTTTTTTTTTTTTTTTTTTTGTGAATTGAGTTAATGATGGTGTTGATAATTTTTAAATATAGTGATATTTTATTATATTATTTTTTTTTTTTTTTTTTATCTTCTTCCTGAAGAAAATGATATCAATTTCTGAAAAAAAAAAAAAAAAAAAAAATTATAATTTTAACGTTTTTTTTTAACTTGCTCTACTGTAAAATACTAAAAATGTGATTTGGCCCATTCCTTCCCTGTACACTTCAATTGCTAATTAGTTTAGATAATTCTTAAGAAATAATATTCCAATAAGGCCAAATTATTGAAATAAAATAAAATATTTAAATAATTCTGAGCCACAGCAACCCATGAAGAGTCTTGGTTTCTTTAATTTGGTAAGAATGTACTGAAGTTCTAGACAAACTACTGTGAAAACAGATTCGGCTAAAATCATTCTTATGTGCCTGAAATTTTTCCCCTATAAGGGTACCCACTTTGTAGAGGATTGACCTGCCCCTTGAAGCTTTCCCAGCAAAGGCTTAAATGAAAATAATTTTTTGTGGACTGCTCGACTGGCACCAGGACCTCTTAGTTCAAGCTAAGTTCCTTACCCATTGAGCTATCATACCTCCTCAGAAAGGATACTCGTACTTACATTAAAAACAATAATTATTCTGATTTTGTGTTTATTTTTTCCTAGCCTCTATAATCCGATTTTTCAGCTAATCCAGCACCCAGCAACTATTAGTTTCGATGAGAGAGATTCCACTATATTTATTTGTTTCATTTTAAAGTGCTATTCATTTTACTTTTAATTAATTTGAAGAACTGGATAATTTTTAGAGATCTTATAACTCTGCAACGATTATTTTTATGGATTACTAGTTCTTGGTAGAAGAGAATTGTTAATGGATTAGTGAGAGTTGGAAGGAGAGAGCTGGAATGGAGTAGTGACCACAGTTGCTGAAGATGTGCTCCACTGAAAGAAGGATGCAGCATTTTATTCTGGACCATTTTAATGAGCAGAAAACACAGATACTCGGATATTATGTTCATTAATCTGATTTAATATATTCTTGAATCACAAAGATGAACACCTGTAAGCTCCTTCAAATTGAAATGTTTCTTTCTATAGGAAGTGTAGTTATGTTCTCATTGCTGGCTCATTTTAGAATTTCTTATCTACTTAAATGCTTAAAGTGTTCAAGCACCTCTAGTTCTCAATCTAACTGTATTTTTCTCTCCATTCCTTAAGATTTGAAAAACTCGTTATACTGCATTCAATTATTCATGGGTTTTATTATTTTTCATTTCATGTTCTTAATGTTGATGTATTTACTGTGTTTACTAAAGTGAGAAGAGGAAAGGTTCCAATAAATTAATGTAAAGGAACAGAACTTGTATATTGTAAATCAAGCTTTATCAGTTTGAAAGATCTATTGCTCTGCCACACGATGAGAGTTACTTAACTCTGTCCCAGTTCTTAACTTTTCTTTTGTTTTTCTTCAAAAATCCGCATCTAAAAAAGAAATTGCAATAATTTAATATGATGTGTATGTAACATATTATTAGTTCAATGATTATTATTGTTATTATCAGTTTATAACCTGTAGCGAATGATAATTTCAAACAAGAAAGCAACGATGGAAAATGTGAAGCCATAAACCATAATTAAAAGAGCTGGTTTGAAATCTGTCAATCCTACGCTGATGTACCCCCTCGCAGTGTTGTCACAGTTCGGCTTTTTTGGCAACCATCTCTGGCGAATTCTTGAATGAAGACCAACATCCCTTTGAAATGTGTTCCTAAAGAATATAATTAGAATAAGAACATGTAGTTTTTTTAAATAAAATAATTTCTAGGAGCAGGAGATATTACATTCTTGTGAAATGCTCGCGGTATCCGGACTTCTTAACTACAGGTATAGACAGTTTAGGGAGAAGAAAGATCCTCATTTCATCCAAATCACATTTTTCGTTTTCGTGAAATGTGTCTGAAATTATTTTATAGCCCCAATGAATTTCGACCTGAAATAATTAAACAGAGGTGTATGAATGAGCATGAATACAAAGCCTTGTATAAACGGTATGCATAAATCAAAGACGTATTTAAACTTCCAACTATTTTAGGGGACACATCGGATTACTTTGCTATATAAATTTTTGTTTTAGTAAAACATTTAATTAAAACATATCAGTACCCCCTACTAGTTGTTATTATTATTGGAGTAATAATGATCATAATAAAAATATCAGGGTTTCATTTAAATATACATGATACAAGAACAACAAACAAAAACTATTTGGAGAAGGTAAAACAAATAATAACAATATTCATGTATAAAATATTTATAATCAGTCTGGAGGCCACAAAATATTTCTTTCCCACCAATGAGAAAAAAAAAACTTCTGACTTGTTTATAAGTCACTTTCAAGACGCATTCCTGTTTTTGGATTGAAGCAAGCGGGAAGCTTTGGGAGGGGCACCTAGACGTTAGCAACAAATATTATATATATAGAAAATTTCTAGTGGCCATTGCTGTTTCAAAATCCAAGAAGGATTATAGGATTGTTTGATGCTTACTAATGATTGGGCAAGCGAATTAGAATAAAATCTGAAGGTTTGAGGCCTAATAACGGGGAGTAGTCCATCTCACGGTGACCGAGAAGGGCCATCGCGTCAACCCTCCAAGGATAGTTGTAATAGGGACGTTTTATAATGAGCCTAACGCTAATAAGCGTCAAGGCACTACAGGGCGGATTGGAACCACCATCTCTCTGGATCTGCAGTTTCAGAGTACGATACTCTAACCACTGGACCATCTTGAGGCTCTATTGCATGAAGCAGTTATATTAAATTAAACAAGACAGTACAAAATAAGGATTCAGGAAAGAAAAAAAAAAAGGGGGTCATTTTAGTTATAAGCACAATGTGTCATTTTAATTAGACACAATCATCAATACTAATGATATTGCTCAAGTGTTTTCGTTCGTGATTAAAGGATTTGAGAAAGAAGAAATAAACCACCATTTGCAAATATATACAAGTGCCTTGCATACATTTTAGAATAAATTTTGTTTAAATGAATAATTACATCAAAAGCAAACATCCCAGATCTAAGTTTTTTTATTCCTTCAACTGGGCTAAGGTAGGCCTTTGGTCCCATTGGAGCAATCTTCTTATTATAGAGATCTCTGACGTCCTGGTCCATGGCTTCCTAAATAAAAACATACTTATTACATTGAATTTAGTGGATTATTTATATAATATTCTAAGTTTTTAAATTGTTAGATTCTTGAAAACAAAATCAATAAATATCCCATTCAAGTTCATCGGCAACCTCCCCTTATACCACGCACTATCAAAGTGGAAGAATAAATGGAAACAGAAAAGCATCTATTCGAAATTTCGATGGAAAAAATCAGAGTTTTCGGAATCATTTAAGGATAGTGTAAGGTTTTTTTATAAAATGGGGTAGATGATTATATAAATCATCGTGCATATCATAATAACATCAGATTATATATATATATATATATTTATATATATATATATATATATATATATATATATATTTTCATTTCCATGTCTCTCATTGTTAAAAGTAAAATAAACCTTTTATAAAAATAGTAGTGGTTATTGAGAATTGAGGTTTATGTAAAATACTCACCCCAAAAAATATTTTGTTATATATTACATCTTGTATTCCAATTGCAAGTGGACTATTCGTGAGATCAGACAGACTCCGAAAAGTAGCTGAAGATGACTGAAGAAGTGCCACAATATTTGCCGAATAGGATGTGTAGAAGAAAAGACAGCAAAGCGAGAATAAGAAGAGGATGATCCTAGCTGAAAGTGCTTTAGGCACTAGTGTTGTACCTAAAAACAATGGTACAGACAAATGTTTAAGTAACATAAATAGTATACAGTACAAACAATCACTATCATATTTTTAAAGTATTGTGGTGCTGATGGATAAATTTGCAGTTACATCGCTGTAATTTGCTGATCGCTTAGGTGAAAATTGCGATATATATCTGATATATATTGTGATATAGTAGCTAAGGATCTTGAGGTCTTAACCTGAAGCATCCACTCCTGTTACCTCTTACCTCTGACATCTGGCTCTCCTCTCGGTCTATCGCATCACTCAAATTCCTCAATAAAAAAACACTTCGTTCATTGATTATTTTATTTTCTTTATTACTCATTTTAATGTGTGTACAACTTATTACATCATGTTTGCTTTTCTCGTTTATTTCTTGGTTACTCTTCTGTATTGCTTGTTCGTTTCTTTTTTCACATTCATTTCTTAAATTATTCTTAGTTAATTTCTCTTTACTGCCATTATTTCTAACTTTCTACTTTTTCATACCATGTTATTGTTTAGTGTCTTCTGAATCCGCTATTTCTTTCTTCCTTTCTCTTTTCCAGCATCCTTGTCATAACTAGCGTCCTAACTGTCTGCCGTGTTAACACCCAATCCCTCCCTGCTTACTTTAACGAATTCTATCAATTCTTCTCTGATAATTTTTATCATATCATTGCAATATCTGAAACCTGGCTTAAGCCTTCAATTCCTTCCCTCACTGTCTCCCTTTCTAACCACTATCTGCTGCGTCATGATCGTACTAATCGCACTGGCGGAGGTGTTTGTATATTTGTACATAATAATTTCAGAACCAAAGCCTACCCCCTTCTTCTGAACATCCCCATATTAAATTCCTGTTTGCCGAAATAACCATGCATTCTCAAACTATCCTAGTTGTAGTAGTTTACTCACAATGTTCCTTTTCACTCCCACTTCGAAACCACTCTTTTCAACATTGTTCCTCTCTACTCACATGTTATTATTGCTGGAGATTTCAATACCAATCTCCTCTCCGATTTCTCTAACAAGTCTTATCTTGAAAACCTTTTTTTTCCCCTCGACCTACATGTGGTAACATTCTCTCCTACCCACCACACATTTGCATCTAATACATGGCTTGATCTCCTAATAGTTGATGAAATGAAATGAAATGAAAAATGAAATGAAAAATAAACTTTATTCTGGGACTTATTGTCCCCTAAGAATAAAAATAATGCACAATTAAGAGTACAATTGTCTGGCCAATTATTTACAAATTAGATGTTCCAGTAATTAAAGCATACATTTTTTACAGGAAAAAAAAAATAAAAATAAATTAATATATGAAGTAATAATTATAACATAAAATACAATATATATATATATATATATATATATATATATATACATACATATATATATATATATATACACATACATACATACACATACATACATGAACGCATAAAAAAAAGAAAGAGAGGAAAAAAAAAAAAAAAGTATTCATTTGATTATTGACATCTTTGCGGAAGATTGATTGTCTAAAAGGTACTGGAATAGGTTATTTTTAAAGGAGGTTATGGAAGTTGCTTTACGAATAGAAGTGGGTAAGGAATTCCAAAAGGAGGTAGCACGAATGATGAAGGATTTGTCAAAGGAAGCGGTTTTATGAGAGGGTATATATAGGTTAAAAGGTTGGGATCTAGTGTTTAGGTGGTGGATAGAAGAACGCAGAGTTAATAAATCAAGAATATAGGAAGGGTTTTGGGTTTTTAGGCATTGGTATATGAAGGTACCCAGAAAGTATTGCCGTCGAAATTTAGGAAATAGCCACCCAAGCTCAGAGTATCGGCAAGTAACGTGTGACCGCCTAGGGATCCCGAAGATAAACCTAATGAAACAGTTCATCAGTCTCCTCAGCTTCATCTCGAGATCCCCAGACAGTCCCCCATAAACCAAACAACAGTAATCAAAGCAAGGGAAAACAAGAGAGGACACTAAAAGTTGACGGGTACTCTGGGAAAAGAAATCTCGGGATCTATACAGTTGTTTAAGGATTATGATGGATTTTTTGGAAATTTGGGCGATATGGTTATTCCAGGAAAGGTGATGATCAAAGGTAACTCCTAAATTTTTAATGGAGTTTTGGAACTGAATAGGAAGGTTATTAAGGTAAAGCAATGGGTAGTAAGGAAGGGTATGGAGGATGGGTTTTGAACCGATGAGGATAGCCTTAGTTTTCTTTGGATTCAGATATAACTTATTCTTCACTGCCCAACGGTTGATGTTATCAATGTCTTCCTGAAGTTTACGAGATGCCTCGAGCATATCTGAAGGATGGAAAGATAGGTAGATTTGAAGGTCGTCTGCATATAGGTGATAATTGGAATTGTGGATAAAGCTGGGTAAGTCATTGATATAGATAGAAAATAGGGTTGGTGACAGGGAGGATCCTTGTGGAACACCTTGGGTTAAAGGTAGGGAAGATGAAGGAGGACTGTTGGGTATGATGACTGACTGGGAACGATGAGATAAGAAGGAGTGGAACCAATTTAGGGCACTATTAGATAGGGAGAAATTTTGAAGTTTAGATAGGAGAATTGAATGGTCAACACAATCGAAAGCTTTTGAGAAATCAAACATGACAAGGATCGTAATTTGTTGTTGATCCATGGAGTAATAAAGGTCCTGTGTGATTTTCAAAAAAGCTGACTGAGTGGAATAACCGGAACGGAAACCTGATTGGAACGGATTAAGGAGGTTATTATGCTCTAGGAAGGAGGTAATTTGGGCATTGACCAATCTTTCGAGTGGCTTTGATAAATTTGAGAGGATGGAAATAGGCCTAAAGTCTGATGCGTTGGATGGAGAAGGGATTTTATTTAACGGGCGGACTAAGGCCTTTCTCCAGGCTATAGGAAAAATGGAGTTTTGTAAGGAAAAATTATATATGTGAAGAAGGGCCGGAAGAATAGCTGGAAGACAGAGTTTGATTATTTTTATCGGGATTTGATCGGCACCGCAGTCATTAGTTCGGGATTTGAGAATGGAAGTGATAAGGTCATTGGGAAGAATGTGAGGGAAATAGAAGTTGTCGGGATTGAATGCAGCTTGAGGAGTAAAGTGTGACATAGGTAAAGAAATGGTTTGAAGTTTATCAGGAAAAGGATTTGAAAAGAAATAACTTAGGTCGTCGGGAGTGACTGGGAAATTGGAACAAGAAGAGGAGCTGGTAATAGAGAATTTTCTAAGGATTCTCCACTTGGACTTTGGATCCGGGGCCAGGGATAGGATATTATGAAAATATTGTGCCTTGCCACGGCGGAGAGTAGATTGAGCGAGATTTCGAAGGTGCTTGAACATGGAATAATCCTCAGGTGTCCGAGTGCGCCTGAAACGTCTTCTGGCAGCATCTCTTCTTTTCATAATTTCTTTAATTGCTGGGGTAATCCAAGGAGCTGGGGGACGCCGGAATATGGATGTTTTAAGAGGAGCTAAGTGATTGAGGAGTGAAAGGAGATTTGATGAGAGGCATTCCACCATCTCATCAACGGAATAGGAAGAGAAGATAGGTTCAATAGAATGTGAGAGGTTATCAAGAAGAGGATTTATACTTTCCGGAGATAATGATTCGAGATTACGCCAGGAGATCTGCTTAGGGATGGGGATGGGAGTGAGGATAGGATATTGTACGATATTTGAATGAGGTCATGGGAGAAGAGAAACGGTACGGGATGTTGGGAGTATGTAAGTAGTTTTTTAGGAGAATCTATAATAAATAGGTCTAGGAGAGTGTCAGAAAACTGGGTATGATGGGTTGGTTGGAAAGGTACAATAAATAGATCAAGGGAATAAATTAGGTCAATTAGGTATGTTTTATCAGAGGAATTGGTGAGGAGATTAGTATTAAGGTCTCCTGTTATTATAATGTTATTATATTGGGGAATATGGGTGAGAAGGGACGTTTCAAAGGTAGGATCATATTTGACTTGATTCTCCTAAAAACCTTATTTCCTCTTCCCAGTTACCAATCACGTTTCTTTCTAATCACAATTTAATATCCCTGACATCCAATATCCAAACTCCAACATTCATCCCAAAAACCATTTCCTATCGCAATCTTGATTCCTTAACATTTTCCTCAATCCAAAATGATATTGACGCTCTGGACTGTATATATTCCTCCCACACTATCGACAACATGGTTGACATCCTCACATCCAACCTCTTATCCATCCTCGACTCACATGCCCCCCTAAAAACCATCCTAATCCGACGTCCACCAGCACCCTGGATCACAAAAGTAATCAAAAACCTACAAAAGAGACGAGAGGCCGCCCGAAGACGTTTTCGACGGACTAGACTTCAGGACGACTACGCTCTGTTTAAATCTCTTCGGAATCAGACAAAACTGCCATTCGAATCTAGCAAAGCTAAATCACAATATTTTCATGAAGCCCTCTCCAGTGCCTGCGGTCCAAAATCAAAATGGAAAATTCTATCAAATCTTTCCTTCAGTAAATCCTCAAATGTTCCGTTTTCATACTCTTTTACTCCTAACGAAATGAATTCCTTTTTCGCTACCTCATCATCAAACTCTTCATCTCTTTCCGCCAGCTACGCTCCAAACGGTCCTCCTTTTAACTCCTCCAATTTTTATTTTTCCTATATCACACCCTCAGACCTCATTGATGCCATTTTTCAATGTAAAACACAAGCTATTGGACATGATGGTATTCCACTAAAATTAATCAAATTATGCCTTCCTACTAGCCTTCCAGTCCTCCTACATATATATAATTATTCTTTGCAAAATTCCACCTTTCCTTCATCCTGGAAGAAAGCTAAAATACAACCCTTACAAAAGAAATCTAACCCATCTTCACTTAACGATTTCCGTCCCATATCAATGCTTTCCAATCTGTCCAAACCCCTTGAAAGACTAGTTTAATCACAAATCTCCAATTTCCTAGAAAACTCTCATCTCCTTAATCCTTTCCAATCTGGGTTGCGACCTGGTTATTCAACTCAGACAGCCTTAACAAAAATTACTAATGACATACATACTGCTCTTAACGAACGAAAAGTAACTGTCCTTATCCTTCTAGACTTTACTAAAGCCTTTGACACCCTAGACCATTCTATTCTCCTCACGAAACTAAAAGCCCTGTCTTTTTCCTCAGGCTCTCTCCTCTGGTTTCATTCCTTCCTCTATCGTAGAACTCAAATAGTATCCATACCAAACCAGCCACTTTCCTCTTCTCTTTCGTTGACATCAGGGGTAGCCCAAGGTTCCAGTGTCTCTCCTACCCTTTTTTGTGCCTACATAAGTGATCTACCAAATTCCATTCACCATTGTTCCTACAATGGTACAATATACAATATGGTACAACTCCTATACGCGGATGATTTCCAGATATATCTATCCTTCCATCCCTCTGATTTAATAAAATCATTCTCCCTTATCCAAGAGGACCTTAATAGCATTTTCAAGTGGGCCTCTGATAACAAATTAAAATTAAATTTAGAAAAAACGCAGGCTATTATCATAGGTTCTAATACCCATTTGAGATCCCTTCCCCACCTCTCGGTCCTGTCTATGAACTCCCAACCTATTCAATTCCACTCCACAGTTAAAAACCTTGGTATTACCTTCGACCAAACCCTTTCATGGAAACCTCATATCTCCCAAATTTCTCGGCGGATTATATCCATCCTTAAACTATTCCATTCTTCCCAGGACTTCCTTCCGAAACCTACTCGTCAACTCTTGGTTTCTTCCCTTATCCTACCCCATTTTGACTACAGCTGTGTGGCATATGGTGGGTTGACGGCGGAAATCGAGAGTTAACTAAGAAGACTAATGAAGTGTTTCGTTAGGTTTATCTTTAGGGTTCCAAGAGCCTCCCACCCATCACATCTATATACAGAGTTAAAATGGCTTTATCCTTCATCCCGCAGAAATTACTTCCTAGCCTCCTTCCTCTATCAAACCATTAATTCTCGGAATCCCTCCTACATCTATAACATCTTCCAGTTCAGATCCTCGGTCTCCTCCCGCACTACAAGATCTCGCTCCTCAGACCTATATACTTCTTCCCATAAGAGTACATTATTTGACCACTCCTTCATTTCCCGTGCTACTTCCTTATGGAATTCACTACCCTGTAATATCCGTAATGCTCCATCTCTGTCCACATTTAAATCCCTTCTCTTTCAATACCTCTTTTCCCTCCAGAATGATACTGACTAGCAAAAGTTCACTTAAAAAAAACAACAAAAAAAAACAGCATTCAGTAGATGTAAATAGGTTTTTATTTTTTCTCCAACAATTATTGGATTTTTGTAATTTTTATTTCATCTGTAGGCGCGGTAGATCAGTGGGTAAGGCACTTGACTACCAAGCTCCCGGGCCCGAGTTCGAGTCCGACTGAAGGCAGAAAATTTATTTTTTATATTTAGAAAATATTTCGGCCGTGGATCGAATTCGAGGTCAGGAGACCCTCCTGGAGCACACCCAGCATCTAAAAAAGTCGGTACCCTTAAATGGGGAAAAAACCTGGCGGTTGAGCGTCAATTCTAGCCAAATCACCTCCTTTCACAACCGTTGACTCAGAAACAGTACAGCCTACCCAAGTACTGAACCTGAGACCCTTCATAGGTTGTAAGTGGTACAGGTTTTTTTTTTTTTTATTTCATCTGTCTGTTTTTGTTCTTTATTTGTAAAATTGTAAATAGTTAACCAGATTGTTAATTTATTTTATTTCATCATATGAAAGCTAGACTAATTGTATTTATTTATGTACATTATATTATTCTTAGGGGACATCGTCCCAGAATAAAGTTTATTTTCTATTCTATTCTATATATCAGATAGTTTCTATAGAAAGTTATGATTTTGATATTGATTCATTTTTATTTTCAGGTTTTACTGGAAGTTTCCAACACAGGTTTTAGTCTCACTAATAACAATTAACAAACCAGTTAACCTTCCGCTAAATTAAGTAACAAGACAAAACTACCTCGATGCAGATTATATGTTGCATATAAGATTTTTTCAATAGTCTGATTTACCAAAAATACTATACAGTTCTATATTCGACGACCACCCCCTTTTTTTCACAGTTTTTGAAGTTTTGAAACGAAACTCTCAGGGTCTTAACTGTGTCTAATAAAGCTTTTTTTTCAGGTTATAGTCTGCTCTCCAACCTTCTCCAGTTCTTTTCTAGCGACCCTAACTTTGGAATTCCCAATGGGATGTGGTATTTTTATGACGGATTTTTGAATTTTTTTATTCGGGGCACCGTTTCGCCGGAAATCGCAAAAAAATCATTTAAAGAAAATAAACCGTCTAAAACTGGGATTGCAAATATAAAATAAACTTTGAACAAAAATATGAAATTAAGGCCTTCCCGCGACTGGTACGACGAGCGGCGAGAACAGGCCGACGTGGAAGGTTTCCCCCGAGAGGCTCAAATCTTCGACAAGCCCGTGATGAAACTAATATCATTTAGGAGTACTGGCTACGGTGGAAGCGTATCCTCATCGGAGCATTCGAGACATAGCCAGGCATACCCACTGAAGCATTGGAACGGTGTGGAACGCCATACTAAAACAACACTGTATGAGGCCGTACTGCATTTCACTTCATCAGGCTCTAACACTTCAAGATACTGTGAGACTGAGGCTAAGGTTCTGTCCCGGTGCCCCGGATAAAAAAATTTACCGGTATAAAATCGATTCAAAATTTGATTTTCTATCGAAATCCGTCGTAAAAAATACCACATTCCATTGGGAATTCCAAAGTTGGAGAATTCTGGAGAAGTACTTGAGAAGGTTGGAGAGCAAACTATAACCTGAAAAGAAACTTTATTTGACACAATTAAGACCCTGAGAGTTTCGTTTCAAAATTTCAAAAACTGTGAAAAAAAGAGGGGGTTGCCATCGAATACTGAACACCCTGTATATGTACATATTTTATTTGGGGCTTCACTTCCTTGGGTACTCCGACAAGGGAAGGTAGGACGTGCTATCCTACTGGTTATCAACTTATACTAGCTAGGGTGGGAAGCTCAAGATTCATTTTGCAAGTACAACGCGAAATAAATTTTAACCCATCCAGGTTCGATTTGAACCATAAACTTCAGTAGCGAGCGCCAACTCGCCGTATAAACATGAATACGTATAACAGTAAAATTATAAACATGATCTTAACTTTTAGGACAAATTTTAAAATATTAATAGGTAATCATAAAGGGAGTTATTGGATTTATATTTTTATGTTAGTTTGTTTCTTAAAATATCTTTTCAATTTTTCTAATGTTTCAATTTCTTGTAGATGCTACTCTTAAGGCATACTACCTTGCTGACAGATGCATCCAATAATCAGAGTGACGACATCAGACGTGGTTACTGACTCTTCAAAGGTCTGTCGGTTGCCAGCAGAAGTGAATACATCAATCATTAAGAAGAGACCAGTCAGAACTGAGAGAGCACCACAGCAGAGCCACACGATACGTGTGAATGGCAGAACAAATATGTTGGAGACGGCCGATAGCGCAGGCTGCTTGTAAATGACCAGGCTCCTGGATGAGGAAGGTGGAAGTTTGTATTAGATACTGGCATAAAATGGTATAAAAGATTAAATCATTGTACAATATAAATTTAATAATTTCTATTGATACTGAAACTTGGAGGTTCCGAAATGTACTATACAATAAACGGTGTGAGGCTGCGTCAAGGTGAATCGAATACCAATGGTTGTTTACAAATTTATGACAAAACAGAGACGTGGAACGAAACTCACCGTAAAATAATATTAAGAAGATAATAAAAAAAAGTTTTTATTGTAAAAACCGCGGTGTGCAGGTAATCAGTAACAGATTTAATCTCCAATAAACCATTCAATTAGTCTCAAATCCAAACCTTACAATCCAAAATCCTTCGACATCAATGCTCCTTACTTTGTCACTAACTTATCCATAAAGATCTTAATGTACCATCTTTATCAGACCTATCCTCTCATAGAAAAATCCATAACCATGTAAATCCACTTTTACTGTGTTTGTCCAACACAGTTCAAATCACAGTACAATTGTTATAGGGTTTCAAATAAAATATAACAAAACCAAATGTATCCTTTGGTCCCAAAGCAATCATGATGCACAGCATGGTGCTTGTTTCTTGACCCATTCGATGTTAGTAGACAATCTATCCGTACTAAGGACATGGTTACCGGTATTTGAAATGTTTGTATCTTCGGTGATAACTGTACCATCTGAATTGGAATAATCTGAAAAATAAATATATCTTTTTAAAACTCCTAAATTCAGTAGAAATTATCATTTTTTAAAATTTGAAAATAGATTGATTGTTAAGCAAGGTTATACAGTTTATTGCGGAAGTAATATGTAGTTTTCGGTCCACTTTTAAAAAATACGTTACATTTAAATTTAGGGAGGTATAGACTGTAAAGAATTAGAAAATTTAGCGGAAAACCAGCGCTCAACTCTCAATCCAATAGAGAGCTGATTATGAAGTGTAGTGTTTTTTTTTTGTTTTTTTTGTTATAGGAGGAATCCAGGTTTGTCGGTTATTCAGATGAAGTTATAATTAGCGGATCTGTTTAACAGAGATAACCGTAATATTACATATGAATACTATTGCGAACTATACGGTTGATTTACGAAAAAGGGTATAAACGATTTTTGACGATTCCAGTAGGTTTAATCCTCATGGATCAGGGTCGAGAACACCAATAATTAAAGATTGTGATATATGAATGAAGAGATTGGTATATTATAAACGGATCATTGTCAACTGAAAGCATACGAATCATTCACCAAGTATTATATGAAAATGTACTGGGTTGCAATAGCAAACTTATATCTCTCTACAAGACTATTAAACCTAAGAGGATACCTTGAAGAACATCAGGAGATTAACAAAAATAAAAGGCCAAATGGGTAATATTTTGAGTAAGTTTAAATATGTAAAAGAAGGAATTTACAAAGTTTGTACAACGGTCATTTAGAACCTTTTGTGAATCCACTGATAACTTTAATTTGCTATTTTCAATTTACTTTATTTCAAAAGTATCTCCGGTGAAGTCAACCGTTTCAATTCTATCAGGTCTCATAAAAATCCCAATCACTCCCATATCAATTTCTTCCCGCTGCAAGAGACCCATGAGCCCACTGAAGGTATTGTTGGTCTTCCATCCATAATCGTTAAGAATTAAGAAAGTCAATCTGTAAATAAGAAAAAAATATATATTTGATTATATCAGTATTCTTTTAAAACAAAATAATATCAAGTAAAATCAGAATTTTACACACGTAAAATTAAGTTGTTCTTGTAAATTTTGTGAAATGGGAAAACCAGTTTTCGCAATCGTATCCACTTCCGGGTGATCACGACAATCGAATCCGCAGAACATGTGAGGGAAGTACAGCTGGAAGGGTATTCTTGTATGAAACATTTTAATTACAATGTCTGTGCAGTGGTATACTTTATAAATGGAAAACTTTATTTATTAACTATTACTATATCTCTTGCAATTACAAAAACCATGCTGTTGGTTCGTATTCATAAAATATCTCGTAAAAATGATATATGACTCACCACTGCGGCTCCTAACAGCGATATTCCCTCGAAATTGTTCCTATTTGGCCTGTCTGGCAGCTGAACGAATTGTTCTAGTGTTTGATTGGCTAAAACAAAAAACTTAAGGGGTCTGTAGGGGCTTGTCCTATATACATCCAAGTAGACCACTTCCTCGCCCAGAACCTGAGCAACGGTGACGCAGCTGCCAGGTAAGATGTAAGCGTTTGTGATTACATCCAAGCTGCTTCCGTCATCCAGCAACAGCCATTCTGTGTGCACTCCCATAGTCTTATCTCTCGTGAACTAGAAGAATAGAAAAGAAAAAGGGAGAATACCAACAATACTCGCATAAAAGCAAATAAAAATAAAATATTTAGCCCAATCATTGCATAAGCCATATTAAGGTTGTTGGATACCTCTTGAAGATTGGAGGTGTATTCAATAAAATGGCAAAACTTCCGCTACTTTTAGACTAATTGGTTTCAAAGCGCAAAACGAGTTTATCACATATGTAGGGTCATGGAAATTAGAACAGAGTAACAATCCATTTACATGCAAAAAAATATAAAATGTATATATTTATATTTACTTGATCAATCACGCCAAGGCTGAAGTTGCAAGTCAAATCGAGGACACCTCCTGATCTTCTTATAGGTAAGTCATCAACCGTGTTCAGAGAAAAGGAAACGAGAAATCCCTCCGCTGAAAGTTGCCTTAATATTGCTGCTTTCTTAACTGAAATAAAATATCGATTTTTTCTGAAGATTGAACAAGTGAAAACAAAAATATGACTTCAGAAATGTTGAGATTATTAAATTAAATTATATAAATAATACTAGTTTGATAATAATATATCTAATATGAATTTCATTTTTCAAACATCTCTGTTGGTTTTTAATAAACATCAATTAAAATAGAATCCTATCGATTCTAGGAAAAATTGCAAGAACATCCCAACATACTTAAGAAATACAAAGCCACAACAAACACTACAGGTATCATCCGGAGAAGGCAGAAAATGTGCTGGGTGAGGGATCTCCCTGAAATAAACTGAAAATGTATCAACATAAAAGGAGATGTCACTAGGAACTCGATACTGCATATATTTGAAGTTTTTTCAAATCATAGGTTATAAATAGTTTATTCTCTATTTACTCTTTGAAGTATTGTGTTACGACACTCCAACCTCAGGACGATCCAAATTCATTTTTTTTCCCTCACCCCCTTCTTACTGTATCAGCAACAGTGGGTTTTCATCGGCCGCGAAAGTGGATGTTCATCACTTATGGCCTTGATGACACTATAAGGACCAGTAACTGGTCCTCTGGAAGTTAATGTTACTTTATTTAAACCTCATGAGGGATTCTCCCCTCTTTCAACAATTTATTAATTTTTGATTTAAAAGTTTACCTAATAACATTCTTTTTCATTAACATTAACTTTCCTCGTCAAGAGATTCATTAAGTAGAAACTGGATCACTAATTGTGACTTAGTATGAAGATGGGGATGGACAGTGAATAATTGCTCAGAGACTAGGGATGAAGCATTCCATGGACATTTTCCCAGCTGGTTAGTTCAGGTATAAAGCCTATTATAACCGCTGACGGGTTTTAGGCTTTACAAGCGAATAAAAAACTATATTATTTTGCATACAATCATTATTTGGCTATTTTTAACAATTAACTTACAACGTATATCATTCAACGTCCTTTGCAACTACGATAAAAACTGGCCATTCCCTTAATATTATCTAAAATGAAATAATCACTCCATTAAAAGTGATCCAAAAAAATAAAAAATAAATAAATAATAATAATAATAACAATAAATTGGTTTCTTGACCATTTTAAAAAATGATAAAACTTTAAATTCTTTTCATCTATATATTAATATCCTATATATTAAAAACTAATTTTTTGTTTGTTTTTGTTTTAACTCACAAGGGGACGTTTTGACTTGTAACTCACAGATTTAAAAGCTGATTTTTATGTAGGTAGTAGGGACCTATAACGCAAAACTAGAGTTGTAGCAGCCAATGAGCATTGAGAGCTGAGAAAAAAAAATATGAAAATCACGTATCTATTTTTCTGATCTCTCATTTAAGATGAAGAAATGATTCTTTCACGTTAAATTGTAGTTTTGTATGCTGTTTGAAATAAAAATACTTTCGTTATACTAAAAATAACTAAAAACAAATATCAAAATTCCATTGAAAATTACTGTAAATCAGTGGAAAATTCATAGAAAAAAGTTGATTCCAATTTCATACAGTTTTTATTCGTTAATAAACATTGGTAGTACAACCACAAAGAATATTAATTGTATTATGAAAACCCTCAAATATTTATGAATTTTCAAATAATCATATTTTTGAAAAAAAAACGTTAATTTTATCTTTCAATAACTCTGATGGTGTTGAAGATAAAAATCAGAAACTTATAAAAATTGCAGTTCTTATGTATATGTTTCAAGAGAGTAAAAAAACTCTTGTTATACTACCAACATATACATATATAAATATATTGTAAAATAGTTATATATATATATATATATATATATATATATATATATATATATATATATATATATATATATATATATATTAGACAGAATTTTACTCTTTTTCTGCTTGAAAAAAAAATGTTTACAAAAAAGTGAAATTGAGTTGAATTTTACGTTCAATTTTTCTTATGAGTTTTAAAAAGAGAAAATAAAGATATGAGAATAAAGTACTAAACCTTTATTTTTCCTTGCAATATCATAAACAAGATGGTTTTTGTTTCAATGCTCTAAGAGAAATACTTTCAAAGTTATAAATGTTCTTGTAAACCGTCACAATCGAAAAATTAGGCGTGAGCAGCGAAAAAAAAATGGCCACCATAAATAAACTAACTGTGAGTTAAAAATTTAAATAAATTGGTATTCAAGTCTTGAGACATAGGGAAAAATCCTGGAATGTTTCATAATATTTTAAAATGGTCAAGCAACCACTCCTGGATCAATTTAAATGGAATGACCCATTTCAGAAAAAATACATCTGTTACATCTTGATACTAATACTCCCCCCTCCGTTTTTCCCAGCAAGGGCTAATAACCTGGGTATGCCCTTGAAGAAGTGTTACACTTGAAGATTTAAGATATCTTTATTTGTATTATCAGTAATAATTCAGATGTATTATCTGGGATGTCAGCCCGTAGCAAACAAGTACACAGTAAACATGAGTAGTGTAATTTTGTTTGTAGCACACTCGAAAATACCTGATGCAGAGCATAACAATAATGTGACGCTCTTGATATGTAATACATCGAAGTAATCTTGAATTAAGTTTATCGGTACGTCGACTGACGATCGAACATCACAAACAAGAAAGAATAAAACCGAAGAGCAGAGCAGTGTCCGCATTGTGAATTTTCAACTTTCAAGCCATTGAGTTACCCGTCGACGATCAATTATACCCGGTTGATTCTTCAAATAGGCATAAGAATATTCAAAAATGTTTGCTCAAACAATATTTAATCAGAGAACTTGATATTGAGTTGATAAAAGAAGAAAAGGCTATTTGACCAATTAAGAATTCCTTTGATGTAGTGGTATTCACTACCCAATTCTCTTAATGTTACAATTTTAAATATTAATATCAAATGAGATATCTTTCATCATATATGTTCTTTCTTTAATAATATATAATATACAAGTATTTATTTTTTTATGCATACTATACAAATTTTTTTTAGATTATGATCCTGTTTTTGGTAAATGGTTTGATACATTTACTATAATAATTTAATTACATTTAATTGCGCTAAACTAGTTTTCAATGGTATTTTAAATTTCTTTAATGGACTATTTTATAAAGCTGTGACTATTTTAGTACTGTAAGAGCAATTAAATTTATATAAGTCTAAACCATTGGAGTGAAACTGCCACTGCAGTAGACTCTCGCTAATCCGAACTAGTTAAAACTAAGGCAGTTCGGATTAGAGAGCGGGGTAATTTTAAAAATAATAATAGACGCACAAGGTAAAGAAATGCTAGAAATGGAGTACTTATATAATAAAGGTATAAATGCATAATGTGCAATAATTACAAAAAGTTCATATAGCTGCAAAAAAATCAGTAATTTATTGTTTTTTTACTTTAAAAATTTGTTTACTGATTCCTTCCTTAGTTGCCTTAATAATAAAATCTGTAACAAAAAGACCATATGTGTACATATATAAATAACAACGTCGGTTGTGTACATGATTTTGTATTTTTACGAAGTTAAAACACATTTGGTTATGCATGACACCATTTTAATCTGATCACTTGATGCATGGACCAGGAACTGCTTCGTCATGTTTTATACAGTGTTGATCTTCAGATGTCTTCTCTCCATTATTTTCATTTTTTTTTTTTTTAACATTAGAAATGATTTCTCTTTCTGCTTGGTACAAAACATCGTTTTCCTTGTCACTATTGATTCAGTCATACAATTCGCCTTTTTCTAGGTTTGAGTCGGGACTAATATCGTTTTAAAGGCTTAATATTGAATATTGTCGGTGAGTGACAAGGAATGGCCATACATTTTTTCATGATATGTGTTTCCATGAACTTTTATTTCTTAATATTTCTGTTTTATTTTTTTACTACAATGAGAGTAGTTCGAACTATCAAGCGTTCGGATTATCGAGAGTCCACACTAATTTATTTCTTGGCCTTAATCGATATTTTTAACACGTTTCCTTGGAGCCTTATTATAATAAGAATAATACTAGCGGATACAGGTTTTGCCTACTTTAAAGAAGTTTCTAATACATTAACTTCACAATTTTCAGCTTTCGATTCCACCATCTGTCACGCCATGCCACTTAGACTAGCAGATTTTGGAACAGGTGTGACAGCAAGCAGGTGTGATGATTGTATGAAAGATAATTAGCATGAAGGAGGTCAGCACCCAGCGGTATTTTCTCCTATCATGATATTTAATTAATTATATCCCAGTAGATCTCTCAACCAACTCCTTTTTAGTCTTCTTCGGTTATGCTCTGGCATGCTTCTCGAGGCAATAGTTTGCCTATATATAACTAATCCTTTCCGAAATGTTATGAAGGAAGAAATGCACAGCCAAATGCTGTTCCTCCACAAGCAGAATAGAATTTATTTTAAGCGAACATTGATAAGTAACCAACTTATACTTTTTAAAATCAGCAATAACAATTTTTACCGAGACACGCAATAGGCTAACTCCTCACAGCCCAGTCAAATAAGGAGTTTCATACAGAAAATCTCGGAAATGAACCAATGAAGCTGAATTTTTGCTTGTACCTTTGTTTTGGTCTTCTAAATAAGTGGTAAAAAGTCACCGATCTCAGCACGTTAGCATAATTAGATATTCAAGGTCAAAGGTAGCAAAAATCAGTTTTTTTTCTAATATATCGATTTCTATCCATCGGCCGTCAATTAAGAAAGTTACAAAACTTGTAGATAATAATATTCTCTATAATTTTGGTTCATTATTTATATTTTTTTTAGGATTAACCGTTCAGACATACAGTTGCTTCTAGTGCCTTCGACAATTGTTTTCAGAAATATTGTCAGAAAAAAAGTTGTAGAGCATTAAATTTACTTTAATTTCATACATACGTCTCTGGCACTTGAATCAAATGTTTGACAAAAAGTGAGGTAAAAATAGTATGTATCTATGATTATCGATTTTTAAATGAATGATCTCTATCTATTATTGAAGTTTTATGTCATCCCTTTGCTTAAATATATAATGTTTTTCATTTAACAACAGTCAAATTTATTCACCATTTGCATGTCACTCGCCCAATTAATTCCCTTAGATTACTTTTTGTTCCAACTTATCAGAAAACTTTCACTGGACCCCCCAACCCACCCTCTAACCTTCTCACCGCTAACCAGCAAATAATTTATAGCATATGTCCCTTTTTTTATTTTTCATAAATCAAATTACCTTAGCTATAGTGCCACAGCTACCAACACTTCCCCTTGGATGGGACCACACACCCTTTGGATGGGCTTCAATTCTATATGTTCTTATTACCAACAACCAACAAGCCAATGTTAGAAGGTGATTTATACACATCAGGTATAAGATATTTCACTGTCCCTTTCAAATGCCTCAGTTACAGGAACCTCACATATACACAGCCGGATTCAATGATTTTGAGAAGGCACTGTTAATTAGATTGAAGAAAAATCTCAAACTGAATTTGATTCATTACTTGTTGGATGAATTTATAAAGCATGTTTTTGACTTACACACAAAATAAGAATAGGAAATCAAATAGGGAAGTGACTTTAATCCTGAGGGTTCACTTCTAAATAAAAAGAACACCCAAGCCTGATTCAAATCACGCCATTTTCAACTCTAGAATGCTGAAGTACTACTGTCTTAAGCAAAATTATTCATGGGGAAAATTTCTAGTTCTGCCTTAATTAATCTTTAGAACTGGAGCTGTTAAAACGACTACTCATTGTACTTCCATTCCATCTAGAAAAAACATTCTCTTAGGACTACATAGCACTCTTCACTAAATTAATACACTTTCCCCCTAACTCTACATGAATGGACTACACATTTCTATTGTTGAAACATCAATGTACCAATGGGAAAAGAAGACAAAAGCCAAAAGAGTGGTTCAAATTCAATAAAACAGCCTTGGCAATGCTCTCCCTTTGATTTCCGCTATTCTATCTCTGCAGTTTCATAACTTGAGCAAATATTTAAATAACTTAAATTATAAGTGGTATTGTTCTTTTCTAGCCACCATAGCAATAATCATGTAATCACTACCCCTTATCTTATCTCTCTACAATATTATCATTTTTATTTATAGTAGTAACAATATATTTATTAACAAAAGAATCTTAAAACTTTCGGTGAAAAATGTAATTGGGCAATCTCTCATCTGCTTTGAAAAGAGGAACAAAATTAGTTTAAAAAAACGTAAGGTTGATCATAATCGAAAGGTAGCATTCTTTATGTCTACTATCTTAATATGTTTTTATTTATTGATACTTACAATTGTAGGTTATGGATGTAGGGTGGGCAGTGGTTATTAATGACTTGGTACAGGAAAGTGCCCAGGAAATATTGTCTACGGGAGGATGGATAGAGCCAGTCCAAGGCAGTATAGAGGTGCGATACATGTGAACGTCTCGGGGTACCGGTAACAAATCTAATAAAACTATTCATGATTCGTTGTAATCTGTCCCGGAGACCCACCGAGAGGCCCCCATACACTACACAACCATAATCGAACTGAGGAAAAATGAATGAGGAAACTAGGAGTTTTCGCGTGGATTGAGGAAGGAAATGACGGGAACGATGGAATAATTTGAGAATTCCTATTGATTTTCGGGATATTTGGGCGATTTGGGGCTTCCAGGTGAGGTTTTGGTCAATAATGATTCCTAAATTTTTGGCAGAGGAACAGAAAGTGATAGGTTGATTATTCAGGTTTAGAGTAGGAAAGTTGGTAATGGATCTGAGGAGGGGACTTGAACCGATTACAATAGCTTGAGTTTTCCCTGCATTTAGCTTTAAATTATGCAAGTTGGCCCAAGTACAGATTCTGTCGAGGTCTTCCTGGATCCTAGATAAAGCTTCATGTAATTCGTTAGGAGGAAAGGATAGATAAATTTGAGAGTCGTCTGCATAAAGATGATGGGAACAATGTAAAATTGACTGGGGAAGATCATTAATGTAGGAGTTGAAGAGGAGGGGTGAAATGCTGGAACCTTGGGCTACTCCCGAAGACAGAGGTAGGAAGTCGGATAAGGGTTGATTAGGGATAGATACGGCTTGAGTGCGGTCAGAGAGGAAGGATCGGATCCAGCGGATTGAACTATTGGAAAATTTTAAAGCATTTAATTTGGTAAAAAGGATACGATGGTCAATGGAATCAAATGCTTTAGAGAAATCTAGGAGTATTAAGACGGTCAGTTTTTTTTTTCATCTATTGCAACGTGGATATCACTTATGATTTTGGTTAGTGCTGATTGTGTAGAATAACCAGGACGGAAACCGGATTGGAAAGGATCGAGTAGATGGGAATCTTCCAGGAAATGGGAAATTTGGGATTGCACCAATCGTTCAAGGGGTTTTGAAAGGTTTGAAAGGATGGAGATCGGGCGATAATCAGCAGGACAGTTAGGATTAGGAGTTTTATTGATGGGATGAACAATAGCTTTTTTCCAGGAGGTAGGAAATATAGAGTTTTGTAGGGAGAAATTATAGATAAAAACAAGGACTGGTAAAATATCTGGGAGGCATAGTTTTATAAGTTTAATAGGGATACCATCTGGACCTACGGAATTGGTATGGGATTTCATGATAGAGGAGATAATTTCTGTGGGGGTTATGTCGGAAAAATAAAAGTTACCGTCATTGAAAGGTATTTCTGAGGAAAAGCTGGTATAACGGGAAGGAGAGGTGAGAGATGATGAAACAAAATAGGCGTTCAGGTCATTAGGCGAAACTGGGAAGTTGGTTGAGGTGGAGGATCCGGAAGGGTTATGGAGGTCGAGTTTTCGAAGGATTTGCCATTTTGACTTGGAATCGGGAGAGGAAGATAAGGCTTCGTGGAAATAGGAAGATTTTGCACTTCGAATTTTTACTTGCACCTGGTTACGAAGTGTTTTGAACACTTGATAGTCGTCCGTGAGTCTCGTTCGTCTGAATCGTCTTCGTGCAGCCTCCCGCTTTCTCTGTAGTTCTTTAATTTCTTTTGACATCCAGGGTGCAGGTCGACGACGAAAGGTAGAGGTTTTAAGTGGAGCGTAGGTATCAAGGATACTAAGAAGATTGGATGTGAGGATTTCGACCATGGAGTCTATGGAGGAGGAGGAGTAGATTTCACTCCAATCTATGGTTTCAAGGAGAGGTAAGATAATATCACGGTCAAGAGCGTCAAGGTTAGAATATATACATCCAGTAAATATGTTGGAAAATGATTCAATCAAATCAATAACTTGCGATGCTACAACTACCATTTGGTAGCACTTCAACAAAAATTCTATAGATAAGAAGATAGAATAAGAAGAGAATAAGTAGAAGGTACCAAGGCCATCTTTTTAGACGCCTCAGAGGGTTATCCAGGATTGAATTGAATTTGATTGGTTACAAAGTTTATTAAAGGATAGGTATCATATTTGGGCTAAATCAGCAAAATATGGAACATTAAGATCTTTAAGGATGTTTATTTTATACAAAGTAAGGTTTAAGTAACAACATTGAGGATATTGTGAAGGATTTCGGATTACAAGGATTGGATACACAATGAATCTCAAGGTTTAGCTGAACCCCAAAGCTAAAGTTTTTAAGTCCAAATCGGTCTAATTACTGTAATGTAAATGAGTAATTTTGCATTAATTAGAAGCTTTGAACTTTGTCTAGTAAATGATGGAGTAGTCTATAACGAATTTTCTGGTTGTTTTAATCTTGTCAATGAATTTCAAGAAATTAGTCCACATTCCTGTTCAAGAGAGATAAGTAGAATAATGTCTGCTATCTCATAATCATTTCATGTTTCTTTGATTACTTGACATTTGTGCTAGGTTTTTTTTTTTTTTTTTTTTTTTTTTTTTTTTTTTTTTTTTTTTTTTTTTTTTTTTTTTTTTTTTTTTTTTTTTTTTTTTTTTTTTTTTTTTTTTTTTTTTTTTTTTTTGGCTTTAAAGACTTGCTAACACAAGTCCTATATTGCCAATATAGCACTATCTAATTTTATTTAATTTTGTGCCCAGTTGAATTTTCTTTTTCTTTCTCTATTATATGAGAGCTTTGGTTTCAGACAGAAATTTAATTAAATCTTGGGCCTTTACTTTCGTCAAAGTTCTTAAGAATTCAGAGACGTCTTGAACAGTCAGTGTACCCAGCGTTCTTATCCTCTCATTAACAAACTTTTTGCACTTAAACACGATGTGTCTTGGATCTTCCAGACATTGGCATTTAGAACACATGCCACTTTGAGTTAGGGCCATTAAATTGAGGAATTTCTTGGTTCTGCCATGGTTGATCTTCAGTCTAATAAGTTTTACTAAACTTGGGCGTTCGAGATTTAGCCTTTGAGTTACAAACCATGGAGTCAATGCTACCTTTTCTTGTACTGCGTAGTGGTCCTTTCCTTTCAGTGCACTTTCCCATTCGTAAAACCTTTGCCATTCTTCGATCGCATTATATTTGATTTTTCTTATTAGGTCTGTTATTGGAATCTTGATATTTATCCGGTGGTGCTGGCGTTGGTTGGCAGTTTTATCTGCCGTTTCATTACCTGACAGCCCTACGTGTCCCGGTACCCATTGGAAGAAATAATGGTTTTTCGGCATGTACAATAATGAAAGAATTTTAAAAGAAATGTAATTATGTGATTTTGTTTGGTGTAACAAATTTAGATGTTGGCATACAGAGGCTGAATCAGTTAGGATGACTATATTAGTATTTGAGTATGTTCTTTCGCAGTAAATAATGGAATGAAGGATGGCGTAAAGTTCTGCGCTGAAGATACTAAGATTCAATGGCACAGAGAACGAGAATTTCTGGTTGTTCTGGGGGTCAAATACGGCGATCGAAGTGCGAGTTTGTGTGTTTTTGAAGCATCAGAATATATTTGATGGTAACTGGGATATTTTTGAGCTATTGTTTCCAGTGCTGCTAGTTTTAGATGCAATGAGGAGTAGAGAGATTTATTATGAGTTTTACCGATTAGATTTGGGTTGCTATTTACTTCGATTAGACATTTAGGAGCTGGTGTTGTGTATTCCTGAGGAGCTTCAGTTTTATGGAGTGATTTAAGCAGTGGTTGTAGTTCGTTGATGATTTCTACTAGCTTCTGACTGAATACATTGCCTTTATTAATTGCATTCCCAACCGGGTGGTTAGAGTCCGAATAAACCTTGAGGAGGTATTTTTTAGCTAGCCACGTCCTTCTAATGTTTAAAGGCATTTCTCCGGCGGAGGCCTGAAGTGCATTAATGGGAGACGTTTTGAAAGCCCCTAGGCACAACCTAATGGCACCTGACTGCAACGTGTTTAACACTTTGATGTAGGGGGAATTTGATTCATTATAAATTTTGTCCTTAAATTTTACAGTTAAGTTTAATGAAATCAACAAGACAAAACTTAAATCATTATTGTAATTAGTATCAAAAGCGAGTTCTTACAAGTGTGAATAAATCAAATATTTTACTTAATAAAAAAAACAAAAACAGTCTAGCTCTCAGGCCTAACAATGAAATTATACTTCATTTAGTTCGTTGCATACATGAATAATTTACAAAATGGTTATTTGTAGAAAGCTCGTGTGCTATCATTTGATGTTATCTTGTATAAACTTACTGGACTTGTGAATAATTTGAAGGTACAAGCTTAATGAAATATTTATCTTTTAGTATACTCAGAATAACTCTAATGAAACTGTAAATGACTGGTTATATTTAATAGACGAATACAATTATTAAACTCAGAATAAATTAGTTAATATTTATAAAACACATGTGTCTAGGAAGGTAACGTCACTTCTATCTTTTTCTTCACGATTCTTTGTGGTGTCATGATATGACCACCACATCACTCCCCCCTCAGTGTAACACTTACTAGATGTGGCAAGGCAATCTAAATCTTCGGCCTGAAGATGCTATTGTGTCTTGGTGACGAGGGGGCTTGAGAAACGAACTGTTTTCCTTGGCTTACTTTCCTCGGATTTCTGTGGATGATAAGTGTTCTGTGTAAGTTGTTGCCGGGATTCGGGTGAGTCTGTCGCTGCTGTGTAGGCTGGCTTTAGTCTATCTCGTGATACTACAGCCGGTTTGCCGTTGATGTTAATGGTGAAGGTCTTTTCCGTTCGTTCAATGACTTTATGTGGTCCGGTGTAGGCTGGTGTTAGGGGAGGTCGGCAAGCATCGTCCCTGAGAAAAACAAAACTACTGGTGTGCAGATTGGGGTGATTATAAATTTTGGGCTGGCAGTGCCAGACTGGCGAGGAAGGCTTGCTTTGCCTCAATATGTCAACGAGGTTGGCTGCAAAAGTTGACTGAGGAATCTCTGGGCCAGTTTTGTCTAAAAACAGATCCCCAGGCAATCGTAGCTTGGTGCCGTATACTAATTCGGCTGGACTGGATTGTAAGTCCTCCTTGACGCATGAGCGCAGACCCAGAAGAACGGCCGGCAGATGCTCTGTCCAAGGCCTGCTGGTTTTTTGGAGTCGGCATATAAGAGCCGTCTTGAGGGATCTATGCCATCTCTCGAGGAGCCCATTGCTTTGAGGGTGGTAAGCCGTAGTGTGCTGTATTTTAGCACCCATTCTGTGTGACAACGCCTGAAAGAGGTTCGATTCAAAATTTCGTCCTTGGTCGGTTATAATTTGAGTGGGTGTGCCAAAACGAGAAATCCAGTGTTCCCAAAAGGCTGCTGCGACTGTTTCCGCAGTTTGGTCAGGTAAAGGAATGGCTTCCGGCCAACGGGTGTATCGATCCATGCAGGTAAGGAGGAACCTGTTACCTTTAGCCAAAGGCAGTGGTCCAACGATGTCGAGGTGGACGCAGGCAAAGCGTTGATAGGGTGTTTTTAATGGCATCAAAGGTGTCTTCTCATGTTGATTTATTTTGGCCTTTTGGCACTCAATACATTGCTTGACGAAAGCTGTAATGTACTTAGATATGTGTGGCCAAAAATAACGCTCCTTAATGAGTTTTAAGGTTGACGTCCGACCTGGGTGGGAAAAATTATGTAAGTGTTCGCAAATTATTTGCCGGAATCGTTGTGGTACATAAGGAAGATGTTTGCCATTGTATACCTTGCAATACAGGATTGATGATGTATCTAACTGCACTGGTGTCAGGCCAGGTGTTTTCGAGCTTTGTATGAGATAGTTTAATTCGTTGTCGTTCTGCTGTGCTGCAGCGAGTTCTTCAGATGTAGGGATGCGTTGTGAGATGGACTCTATCCTGGACAAGGTATCAGCCACAATGTTTTTGGTCCCTGATATGTGTCGTATGTCGCACGTAAATTCCGAGATATAAGAGAGCTGTCGTGTTTGTCTGGGACTAGCTGTATCTGATGTCCGTCGCAGTGCGTAAGTAAGAGGTTTGTGATCTGTAAAACACGCAAAACTTTGCCCTTCCAACATGTGTTTGAAATGTTTTATGGCGCAGTATATGGCGAGTAACTCTCTATCGTATGTGGAATATAAAACCTCTGTAGGGGTCAACTTTCTGGAGAAAAACCCGAGTGGTTGTATAACGCCGTTAACTATTTGCTGCAAAACCCCGCCTATTGCTACATCAGAAGCGTCCGTGTACAGTTGTAGCGTGCCCAAAGGGTTTGGGTGATGTAAAAGCGCCACTCGTTCCAAAGCTTGTTTACTTTCCTGGAAAGCGGTATCCAATTCGGTTGTCCAGGTAATAACGGAGTGTTTTGCCCCCGTTATGGCATTTAACGGTGCCTGGCTATGTGCAGCATGTGGAATAAACCTTCTATAGAAGTTAAGCATACCCAAAAATCTGCGGAGTTGTGAGATTGTATTGGGGCGTGGAAACTCCTTGATTGATTTTAGTTTATTCTCAAATGGTCTAATGCCAAATTCCGAAATCTCATGGCCCAGAAACGATACCGACGGTTTGCAGAAAACGCATTTTGATAAGTTTAACGTGATGCCACATTCTTTTAGGCGTTGGAAGACTGTTTCTAGGTTTTGCATGTGTTCGTTTAGGTTGTCTGAAGCTATGAGGATGTCGTCTAAGTATATGAAGCAAAATGGAAGATTGTGAAGGATTTTATGAATAAAGCGTTGAAAGGTCTGAGCCGCGTTTCTCAATCCAAATGGCATAAAAAGAAATTCATATAAACCAAATGGGGTTGTTATGGCGGTTTTTTCGACATGTTCAGGTGCTACTGGAATCTGTTGGTAAGCTCGTACTAAGTCGATGGTAGAAAAAATTTTTTTGTTGTGTAAAAAATTAGACGTGTCCTGGATATTGGGAAGTGGGTATCTATCGGGTATGGTAACCGAGTTCAATAATCTATAATCCCCACATGGTCGCCATTCCCCGTTCTTTTTCTTCACCATATGTAAGGGACTAGCCCATGAACTGCTCGAAGGGCGACATAGACCTAAAGATTCCATGGTTTCAAATACGTTTTTGGCCAGCAGTAGTTTGCCAGGTGCTAATCTTCTAGGTCTACAACTCACGGGATTTCCTTTAGTTTCGATGCGATGTTGTGTTGAGTGCTTCACTTTTGTGACTTCTTGCAAAGTGGGTGGAGAGTCTAAACCGTATGTTTTAAGTAGCGCTTTTATAGGGTCGATTGGATCAATTATGCTGATTCTGCCTGTTGGTTCGATGTCGCATTGGAAAACGGATGTACGTAGAGGAAGAAATGAGTTCCTATCGATGACTTTCTTTCCGGGTAAATCAACCAAAAGATTAAAATGTGTGATGAAGTCGGATCCGATTATAGGTTTGGAGACGTCAGCTATGAGAAATGAGAAATGAAATAACTTTGAAAGTCCAAAGTCCAATTTAAGTTTGCGTTGCTCGTAAACAGCTATGCGCGAGTTGTTCGCTGCGTGCAAGAATTTTGAGGGCGTTGTTTTCCTATCACCAGATCTTGGAGGAATTATAGATACATCTGCTCCTGTGTCAACTAAAAATGGGACTTTAATATTTCGGTCAGTTAAGAAAAGGCGGCTTGTCTTCGTGTGGCAGGTGCACGCCGCCGTTGCCTGCCTCAGAACTAGTTTTTTTGAACTGAAAGAGCATGGTGGTTGGCATCTTTTAGCTTCTTTGCCAAATTTTTGGTGATACCAGCACTCCTTAGGGCTGGGGCTGTAATATGCGCGCTGTGAGAAGCCTGACCGCTGTTGTGCTCGTGTTCTGCTTCTGCCTGGTGTTGGTGATCGTCTTCTAAATTGTGAAGAAATTTTTCTTACCACACCTCTCAATGCCTCTACTTCCTGTCTGAGGTCCGAATCAACTTGTCGATTTTTGTCCGTGATAGTGCAGACGGACGGCGGGTTATTAATATCGGCTATGTTGTCTGCAATGTCGCTTAACTTATCTAAGTTCCCGTCTGTCGCCTGTAAAATTGCTTGGGTGGCTACTGGAAGTCTCTGTATCCACAGGTGCTTGATTATTTCTTCTGACATTGACGAAGTTTTCAAAGCTTTCATGTCCCTCAATAGTTGTGAGGGTTTTTTGTCTCCTAATTCTAACCCTGATAGTAACTTACGAGTTTTTTGCTCATTGCTTTCAGTACAACGTTTAATAATGGTTTTTTTAAGCAGGATATAATCGGCTGGGGGATCTGTGGATCGTAGAATGTCGGCAACTGACTTTATAGTTTCACTATCCAGATTTGCTACTAGGTGATTAAATTTTGTTATTTCGTTTTTAATTTTTGCTATTTCAAACTGTGCTTCTATTTGTGCGAACCACAGATCCGCTTCAGCTTTCCAAAAGGGTGGAAATTTAATAGAAACATGACTTACAGTGGGTGTTTGCTGATGCTCTGGTTGTGAGTCGCTTTTAAGCTGAGAGATTTCATTTTCTAAAGCAGTGATTTGTTTTTTTTATCGCATCCATTTCGGGGTCACCAATTTAGTATACTCAGAATAACTCTAATGAAACTGTAAATGACTGGTTATATTTAATAGACGAATACAATTATTAAACTCAGAATAAATTAGTTAATATTTATAAAACACATGTGTCTAGGAAGGTAACGTCACTTCTATCTTTTTCTTCACGATTCTTTGTGGTGTCATGATATGACCACCACAATCTTAAAAGATTATCAATAAAAAAAAAAATTAAAATTTTCTCTAATAGGCTAAAGATCAATAATAATTTTTTTTTTTTTTTTTGGGGGGGGGGGGGGCGTAAGATCCTCATGTACTCTAACTAGGACAGGCAGGAAGGGTTATCCAACAGGTTTCCAACCTATGGTGAAAAGATCGAGATTCATTTTGTGGATCTTCCACGAAATAAAATTTAACCCTCACACCAGGTGAGATTTGAACTCATGACTTTCTGTATTCTTCTGACAAATAAAATTAATAATTAATAAAAACTCATCAAACATAAATTAATCAATTAAATAAAATTGACCTATAGTCTATAAAAGAAAATAATGAAGCCAATGAAATTTAATTTAACCCAAAAAAAAAAAAATATCTCGTATTACATTAAAAAATTATATTCTATGCTAACCAAAAACTGGCATGTTAGTCATACATTGATACACTATATATAACGAAAAATAACACTAACATTTATATATCAATAATAATGAATACACAACCTCTATCATACAAAAAAAAAAAAAAAAAAAAAAAATCTAACTGGTTAGAGGAGGAATTAGCTAGACTAAAAAATAACAGTACAGACAGAAAAAATTAATTTCTGAGTAACCCTCTAATATAGACTGAAATAGAGAATATTTGTTATTTGTTATTAGGGTGTAATGTTTTTATGTACACAGACAAAGATAAGGATAGGTAAACCTACAGGTTAGCTACAGCAAAAAGGTTGAAAATTATGATGTGGGTCCGCCACAAATTGTCAACAAAACCTTGGGTTGGTTCGAACCAGCATCCTTCTGACTTGAGAATGCTTAAGTGTTACCTTGACATACTTTCCTAACATGGCATCTGGAGGATAGATTTAAATACTACTATAATCATGGGAAAATGTTAAACACTATTTTTGTAGAAGTGTTTATTCTCAATGAATGAAAAAGATACATTATTTTTAGAAAAATTAAATAATTATTTTAACCTAGTATAGAAACTAAATCAAAACACCATCAAGAATTTATGTCAAGTTTTTCAAACCAAATTTCATCCATCTGGTAATATATTTCTTCACAATGTAATGATTAATTTTTTTTAAAGTGAAGTCAAAATTAAATAACAGAACATCTGGGAACTATAATAAAATAAAATATAACAATATAAAAAACTATTCACTTTATTTAAATTAATAATACATCAATAACAAATAGTTCCTAATATGTACACTAAAAAAAGTCCAATAATAAGGTAATATAGTATAACGTTTAAATCAATCAGTACAATAGTTGTTCATAAAGAACAATCCCAAAAAGTTACAGAACCTCAAATTCACACAACATGCATCATGTTTAAAATCTAGCTACATAATATCATGTAAATGCATAGAACCGAGTACGTACTTACATATTTCTTTCCAACACCAAAGACATTTTTTTTTTTTTTTTCCAATCTCCAATCCTTTAACTTTAGAAATAATTTGAAAATTTGATGTTAAAAACTTTTTTTAACTAGTACATACTTCAAAACACAGTTTTACCAAATACATTTAAGATTTTGATTAGGATACAATGGATAACACGTTCTAATTTAATTTATGTGAATATAATATATTAGAAATATTAGAAATGACAATTTATTCAACTTTTGGGTGAAACACACCAACACCAAATTTAATAAAATTCATTTATCTCCTTCTCTCATCTTGTTTGTTATTTTCCTGAAAAGATAAATAACATTTACAATACTTATAAAGGAACAAGTAAGGACATCATAATGAAATAAATAATATTGAACATTAATATAATATAAAGACAAAATGAAAATACCTTTTGAGCCAAAATAATGGCAAGACGTCTGAAGATAGCAATGAAATCAATGAAAAGATCAACTGAGTGAGCAATAAAGTCTTTATCACCGTGCCTACGTTTTTCCATAATCAACTGAGTATCATAGAGGACAAAGGCACACATAAGGACGAGACCGACATAAAGGTGAGCCTGAAATACAAAAGTAAATGCTTTTGTTACTATTATGTTATTTTGGTTTATGCAATAATCAATTTAAAAAAACACTTATCCCTCTCAACAATATTTAGATACACTATAAAATATTGTAATTAACTTATAAGATTTCAAAAATAATTAACTTATAAGATTTCAAAAATAAATTAAATTTATTTGAAATAAATATTGATTTCAATAAGTCAGATAAAATCATCTGACTCATAATTGAAGGGTTTAGTGGATGAAGGGATTGTGTAACACTTAATGTAATAAATCCTTCATCTAATGAAATAGATTGTCTTATTTTTAAATTACACCTTTATATTATAATAATATCTCCTTAGTAATTATATATTGTATAAAAATAATCCCTTCATCCACTAAACCCTTCAATTGAAATAGTTAACTAAATTAGGGTAGCCTAGGAGACCAAATTATAAATAATAACAATAAATAACAAATAAAGAAAAAAACAAAATGTATAACATACAAAAGGCTTGGACAGATCTTCAATGATTGGGGCATGCAGTTTTGAAAGAATGACAGCAATCAAGTACCTCGGCCCATTATAATAGAAAATAAAACAAAGTAGAAGAAGATATAATAGCAAGAATCCAAAATGGCAACAAATGCTATTGATCACTAAAAAACATTTTCATAAATCGAGACATTTCAATATATATGACAATCCTTGCGACCAGTAGTGATGTACGGTACTGAGGAATGGAGCATCACAAAGCAACAGGAGAGGAAAATTCTGAGAGAAATATATGGTCCTATCGTAGTAGAAAGCAGTTAAAGAATGGAGACAAATGTGTAACTCAGGGATCTATATGGGAAATTAGATTTGGTCTTGAGGAAGTGGCTAACATATACTACAGTAGCTGGAAGATTTTGAGGCTGACCTTCAGCTCCTAGGAGTGGCAGGATGAAGATCTACAGAGGAGTGGTCAGAGTGAAGAAGAGCTACAGAAGAATGGTCGGAGTGGAGAAGAATCGTTGATTAGGTCATGGTCCTTCATGGATCAAGGCGCCAGCAGGGATAGAAATGCATAAATCAAAAACAATGAATTTATTTAAAACTAGAGTTTAACAAAATATGGATTCAGTGAGGTATAGCTTGGAAAAAAAGTGGATTCACCTAACAACCTGATAAACTGAAGATAGTGAATTCAATTCCCTACACCATGATAAAACAATTTCAATTGCTCAAGGATGTTGAAAAATATTTCCCTCCCTTCCATCTAGAAAAACCATGTGTTGCCAAAACAGCAAGACAAGAAAAAAAGATTAAAGAATGATATCTATATAATGGAGTTAAATATTATCAAAATAAAACCACAAACTAAAAAAAAAAAATAAGTACATAATTAAATTAACACCAGGTAAATAAAAGTTGAATAAATTACACTACAAATTAATTTCAATCAGAATTTTTTAAAATTTAAAAATATGAAACCATCAGTCATTTTGGGAAGATTCGTGCAAAAAACTAAGAATTTCTAATTTTATTACTGAAACACCTGAACAAATGTAAAACACAATCTGTGACATTAAATAATGAAAAAGCACTGAAAGATTAAATATGTCCTTATGAAATGGTTAATGGTATCGCAAACAGGATAAATGAAAATAAATTACTAAGCAAATACAAAATTATCTAAATGGTTGGAAATGAAAATGAAGAATAGAGGTTTGATGATTGAGAAAAATAAAGAAATAGTAATTAAGACACTACACAGATAAAGACTCTTTTGTTCTCAAAACCAAGGTGAAAAGCTAACTATCCAACTAGTATTCAAAGCAACGGAGTAAAAACAGACTAATGTAGCAATAGCTTTCATTTAAAATAAACCGTAACAATACAAAACAAGACATAAATAATAAATATACAAATGGAATAAAAAATACATGAATTGATTAAATTCATTGACAGTAGAACAAAAAAAAAAAGTTCATATATTGAACAAAAGCCAAAAAAAAACTTGAAAAAGTTATATATTTACATAGAGAGATTTAAGTAAGACGACTGTCAGATAATATATGACTATATTCTAAATCCTAGGATTGTTGGCTCATAAAAAAATATGAAGCATAACAAATAGTCAATGTCAATTGTGAAGACTTGAGAAACCAAATGAACAGTGCAAAACTTATCATTCAAAAAATATTATTATTAATTCATTAAACATTGTTTATAAAAAATGAATAATACTTTTATAAAATCATCAATAATATACACAATTTAGCTACATAAGTACATAAGCGAGCATTGGTTTATTGAACACCAATGAAAACAAAAAATGCTAGTAAGATGCCAAACACCATTCTTTTGTTAGGTTTATTCTTATACAACATTTACGGACAATTTTAATTAATCAAAAAAACCAATACTTGCTAAGTTTCCTTTAAAGATTTTTTTACAAAAATGAAAATTACTAATGCCTCCCAATAACTGTTTTTTATTACGTTATTTTATACTTCAAGTATATTTACGTATTTAAAAAAATATTCTTCATACCATAGCAAACATAATGTTTAAATTAAATAAATAGAAGAAACATTAATAACAATCATATTTTCTAAAAACTAATATATTCATTATCTTATTTCAAATTTCTAAATTTATGTACCGTTTATTGAAATATTTATAAAACCACGATAACTATGTCAGATTATCAAGGTCAGAAAAGATAGAAAAAAAAACACAAAAATACGATAGGTTCATTAGATTGGTATTATCTTTGCAAGATAAGAAAATATTATTAGTAGTACCATTACGAGATTAAGATAAAATGCTTTTTATGATAAAAACAAACAAATTGATATTTATAAAGAGTCATCGCCATTAAAATAATTGAAAAAAAAAGAAGTAAAATAAAAAATATAACTAATAAAACTATCAAGTTTTTAAACATCTGGTTCGTAGTCACTTAATTTGTAAGTAATTATATAAAATAGGTATATTATAAACACACACATATTTATATATATGTCCATTAATTAATAAAACTAATTAGGAAGAAATGTTGAGGAGGCCAAGGTCAGGTCTTTTGAAGGACCATAAGACGGCAGAATGAGGTAGTATATATAAATTATTTATATACCGACACTGAAATATATAATTAATTAACTAAATTCTTAAGACTGCTTTGAAACTAAGAATTGTAATCATAGAATTTAAAAAGTACATACTATGCATTATTTTGTATGGAATATAAATTTTACTATACTAAATTTTTAAATGTAAAAACTGATTCAAAATAAAATAAGTTGTTGATTTGCTAATCAAATAAGTATAACTTCTATTCTGATTAATTCCAATGTAATATTAATGTTCACTAAATATTTAAATAATGAATGGTATGAATGTTATTAATATGCTTTTAAAATTAAATTTTAGTAGCAAACAGAATTATTTAAAAATTAATACCTCATAACTTCATTTAGGATATGGCTCAATGATATAAAACATACAAAATGAATATCCCAACAATTAATATTAAGGCGTAAAAATAACTAAAAAATAAACCATCTTATTGCAAATAATAAGACATACATTTTAACAGATATAACACAATAATAATAAATCGATTAATAAACAATCTATATAATTATGAAAACAAAAATTACGTTACCTGGAAGAGAAGGGTAGAAGACAGGAACATGCTGGCAAGAGAGAATACGAAGAGGGCAGACAGAATAGTAGTGATTGTACCACCGAGGAACAGCCATGATCCACGTCGTGCAAGGAGAGCAGACAGCGAGAAAGATACAAAAATGAGAGATGTAGCAAGAAGGGTGGTAGGAATAATAGAGGGGTCAATCAAAATAACTTGTTCCAATAATGGTCCCAATCCAAGTCCTGCAATTGAATAAACACATTAAACAAAAAATAAATTAATAAAAATGTATTTTACAACTAATTAGCTGATTGAGTAATGACACCAATTAAAATTATAAATTATAAAAAAAAGTATACTAAAATAAGCAATTAAAGGACTCGACAAACTTTCATAAATAAAGAAAGAATGGCAATAATAATTAATAAAATCTGTTAAAAATTTCTTTCCTTGAATTATAAATAAAAAAGTTAAAAGTGTTATTAGTGCAAAATATTAAGGCTGACAGTAATTTAACTATGAAAACTATAAAACATTTATTATCTCAATTTTCTAGATGTTTACAGGTAGTGTTTCCCAATTAGAACACACCTTGGTTTGTAACACAAAGTTATGCTATTACAACTTAGTATACTTTTGACTGATGTTGTTCAATCAAATGAGAAACATGGAGGAATAAACAGTACTGCAATTTTAGAATGAAAATTTATATATTTTTCTACTTTGTTTAGATAGCAGTCTACACGAATGCTGTTTAATTGTGTTCAAGCTATTGGGATTATAATTTAACTAATAATCTTAAAATTTTAATTGAATGAATAAGCAAATATTATATCAAGTTGCATTTTTGAAAAAGATTAGATAAGCATAGCATATTCATTCTGTCAATTACTCGATATGGTGACATACATTACTATATTTTCAGTTAGTCGCACATAAGAGAAATGCTATGTACAAACGTGACTGAAGCAAAATGAATGCCTTAACTGCAGCTTATCACATTTGAAATAAACCAATTATAACAGTTATCAACTGCTTGTTTCATTTCAGTTTTCAGTATTACTAAGCTGGAAATTTTATAAGACTGATTTTAGTTGACTTCATATCCTTGGTATCATTTCGAGATCGAATTTCCACTAATCATTCAAATGTTATAAAAGAAACAAAAAAAAAAAATGCCTTATGCCATTTATGGACAGAAAGGCTTTAAAAGCATTATAGACAGCCTTACTTATGTAATATCATTTTTTTAAAACTCACTAACAATTGTTAAGTCAAGGGCACTTCTTCTATAACACTATATATATTATAAATGATTGATCCAGGTAATACAATAAAAATTAGTGGACTATGGGGTAAGCCAGGTTTGAATAATTCATGTAACAAAAAGTAACATTATATAACCATATCCCAATATCTCATACCAATAAGGGACATATATTAATGTATTTTGGTAAATAACTGAGGAAGTGGAAAGGATGGGCCTGTAATTAATAGTTTCCTTAATTAAATATTAAAACCTAATGACTGTATTTATATGTAAAGTTCTAAACAAAACCATAAATGGCACAACAATAAATAATAAATAACTTTGAAAGATTAAACATAACTTAATTATTCCAAAATAGTTCAAGAATGTAAAACATGATTTTAAAGATAAATGAGAAAATTAATAACTAATCAAAACGCAAAGCATTCAAATGTACCTTTAATCAAACTTTTAAAAAAATGCAAAATAAAAACTTAAAACATACAATGATTTGTTAATTGCCATAAACAAATATACTCAGTTAACATATATGTATCAGATCTAATATCCCAAATATGTTTAAATGAAGGGAAGGGAGAAGATAAATGATCAGGTTAAACCAAGAAATCAATACATAAATATAATTATAAGTATGGATTTAACGGTAATTACAATGAATGGACCTAACTAAAAATATTGTTTTTACTGCATTATGGTGTAAAAGAAGTAATAAAAGTAAGAATTAATATAAACTAATTTAATATAATTAAACGGTAATAATTAAAATGCAAACAATATACTAAAAATATTTTGTATTCATACTGGTGATGTGGCTTATCTGTTTTTCATGCAATAATGACTCAGCCATTTCAATAAAGATAATTGGTGAGAAAATGAATACCTTCAGCCAACTTAAAAAGTATAATCCTTGATTAAGTAGCAATTAACATGCACTTTATTTAGTGCCCTAATATTTAATTTAAAACATACAACCATTATATTAAAACAAATACAAAATGGAAATAATAATATTAAAAAATATTCATGAAAAAGTTGCATTGAAACATTGAATAAAATTTGAATCCTCGTACATATTTAACAGATCCTAAAACATAACATGCAATACTCGATAATGATAACAATTCAATTTTTCAATCAGTGAGAATCAGTAATGATATGATTAACAACTTCTGGTGTGTTATCACATCAAATAATGTAACAATATGTTGTAAATTAATACACTGAACTGGAAGGCCTAAGGTCCCTAAATTTTTAAAACTTTACTGCATTCAACGAAAATATTTCCTAATACTAAATAAAAATGAATTCTTATGTCAACTCATACCTGAACAGAATGAAAATCCAATGAGGAAACCCAAGCGCATCAACTGATTTTTTCCATTATCTTTTGTACAATTCAGGGCAACTAAAAATCCAATAGCTCCCAACACAGTGATGAAGTTGCGAGAAAGAATATTGGTGTAGATATCAATGTACGCACCAAGAGTAGCAGATATAGTTGCCAATGTTAAGCAAGCATAAACATTCTTCAAATGTATGCGCACAGGTTCTTCACTAAAATACAAAATTAATAAGAAATTCATCGAACCAACATATCAACATTATTTATTAAACAGCATGACAAGTAATGAAACTTAACAATATAAGAGGCTTGTTTCACCCCTAAAATACAACCATAACAGATTTTTTTATGACATTCCAAAAAAACAATAGTTGGAGAAATAATCCAATTACAAAAATCGTATGGGTTGAAGGAAATAATGGCGCTCAATTGCCTTGAAATGAACACGAATAAACATGAAATAATTTAACTATGTTGTATAAGTTCTAAATATGAAAGAATTGATTATAACATAATTATTTTGATTAAATATGCCACCCTCAATACACAAAATTAAATAAAATTCGCAAATAAAATATAGTAATCATGATGCAATCTGATACAAGTATTAAGTTTATTTAATATATCAATAAAGTAGTATTTCAACAAAAACTCAATAACACAATTGATTAGAAAAAAGTATTAATTATATTTTTTACTTTAAACAATACTTACATTTTGGAATTGAAAGTATTTATGAATGTACCCAACCCAGACGCCATGGTACACTTTTCTCAAACAACTTTCGGAAGAAGTCACAATATTTCAAGCAAGAAAAGATTTAATTGCTTTAAAATGCTCTCAGAACAACTCCAACAACGTCAAGAATCTAAAGAACACGTAAATTTCAATATGATTTTAACACAGTCACGTAAGACAATCAACTCACGACAGAATAATGACGTTTACATCAGAAATCTACTGGCAAATGTAACAGATAGAGCGCGTATAGGTAATATGATATCACAATTAATTATTGAAAAAAATATTATTACACAATAATTCTAAAGCAGATATTAATATTTATAAATCCTTTCACTAAGTTTTATTATTATTACTGTTCTATAAAAATAAAAAATATTTGGTTCATTAAAAACCCGCCAAGTTTGAATAGACGTTGAAATGTCTTAGATACAATAAAAATGAGGAGAATAACTTTTGAAAATAATAGATTCTGAATAGACCTTAAGATTCGAGGTAAACATATTATACCGTCTCTTGAACATTAAATGGATTTTATTTTTTAAGAATTCTTTGAAAGTCTGATTGATAATTTCACTAATAAAACTAATTTATTACTCAATTGAGGTACCATGATGGTATAGAAGGTTCAATACAATTAGAATAGATGAATTAATTGCCACTTCTATTGGGATTATTGAATATTTGAAGTTATGAATGCATTCCAAGTGGCAATTAATTCATCAATCCTAATTAATTTATTACTTAAAACTTAAAGCTGATCTCAAAAAATACAGTTGAACTAAAAATAACGAATATGTTACTATAAAAAAAATTAATTAATAAAGATATTAATTTAACAAACCTGAAAAAGAAACCTTATGAATAGCTTGGATTCTTAATGTGATAATAGAATATTTCTATGGATTCAACCATGGTATTTGGTGTGACTAAAGTTTCTTCATTCTTAATTTATTATGGTAAGTTATAAATATAAAAACCATTTATTTATTTATGTCAAAGTTGTAGAGTGCTTAAAATATTTTGGGTATTAATTGAAGAAAATGACACCTTATATGCCGAAAAATCTTGAAATAAAAATAATTTATATTCTTCAGTCCAAAATAACTATCCAATTTGATTAAAAATGTCCACATTAGTTATTCAAATTAATTAATGTTTATAGATGCATGAAAAATGGTGTGTTCATTGTCTAAAAAAACATAATTATTTAATAAATTTTAAATTATATTAAATACAAAGGTCATGCCAAAAAATAATACAATAAATATAAAATAAGACTCATAGATTGATATATAATTTTATGAAAAATAATTTTTTTAAAATATTATAATTTGTTAATTAAAAATAGATTACTATTATTTTCATTTATTATTTTTTAAAGAAAAATTTACCTGCTGTATTTCATTTGAATTCAATATTATTTAGAACTGTTTTAAAAATTGTATCTATGTTTTCTAGTGAGTCTTATTAACACCACAGTATTATAAATTATTAGTAACCCTCTGAAAGTTAACAATTCATTGTTCCATGATTTAAGCCACCCTCTCATGATTAACAGACAGATTAGCACATGCTAGAAATTTAGTGTGCTTTATTACTAATGTTTAGCCAGATATATATATAAAGTAAATTTAAAAAAAAAGTGTAAATAACTTGATCACACAATGTTTAATAATAATAAGCTAATGTATAACTGGGACATTTTAAAGATTAATTTTTAAAGCTATTATACATCATACTTAAAAACAAAACATTAAAATAATAAATAGCAAACTAATAATTTGATATACTGCTAGTTGTGGATTTGATGAAATAGGTCACAAATATACTGTTTTGTTTTTCCACACAATCTTGTTTATCACACTAGTTTTTTTGGAAAAAATATTTTATAGTATAGACACTAGAGTACTGGTCTATGTTGAACAGATTAGCTCCTAAGAACTTAGGAATGGCACTTATGCATAAACACTAGTGTGATTATATATACAATTATGTGAATGGAATAAGTATTTCATTTTTAACCTAATCAATAGTTTATAAACATAATTGTAAAAATCGTCACAAGCAATAAAAAAAAAAATATATCATAACATAAACGCACAAAAAGTTATACAAAGTCATACAGCAGATTTTAATTTGTTTCATTGCTTAGTACTTACAGATTTTTGCAAAAATTCATATTTATGTCATATTTTTCCAAAATTTATATAATGCAGTTATATCTCATTAAGTGAACCTTAAGCTTTCTGAAATAAATAAATTAGAAATACAAACATTGACATACGAATGATAAATTGTGTAGGTCTCAAATTAGTTAGTTTTTTAAACACATGTAAAATTTTAATTATTAAAAAACAAAAACAAAATAAAAATACCATTAAGGGTAACACAAGAACCTAAAGAAATAGACTTAAGGAAATTTTTAATAATGGTTTGTTATTTCTAAGGTTGGAATTTACAACAAATCGAGAAGTAAATAAAAAGATTTTAATGGTGACAGTTTACTTGTTCTGACCGTTTATACTTAAAATACATTTTTTTTTTATGCTGCTCAGCTAAAACTCGATTTTGTTGGAATGCTATTTGACTTTTAAAGATCAGAAGAAATATTGATTACTTTTAAAATGAAATATTTAGGTTAGGTATTCAAGGGTTATTAGAAAACTATTGAAACCTGTTTTTATTTAAAAAATATATATGACACATAACACAAATGTCGATGAAGAAATCGATATCAAATATAAAATGTGACTAATTATGGTAATAAGTTCATTGTTGAATAAATAAGATTCGACCAGTAGGTCAGGCATAAATTAAGTTAGATATAAAATATGTACTTGTTTACCATTGATAAGAGCTTGAAAAGTGATCTTGAATCCTTCAGAAATTTATCCAACAAACTATATAAGAAATTTAATTTGGACTCTATATCTATTAATATACTTATAGCTATTATTATAAAAACATGGTATGAACAAATGTTTTACAGTCATTTATTTTCCATAAAAAAAAAATTCTAAGCTTCTTATAATAAAGAAACATAATAATTTTTGAACTAACAAAGTTTAGTGTACTCTATCTTCTATTAAAAAAAAGACTAGACTTGTTTATTTTAATTTTCAAGGTTTTCAGCACTTTAAATAAAATTCTCTAACACTCATCAGACCAATTAGCTTTGACATGGAAATGTTTTATAAAAAACTAAATGTTTAAAATTTGTGAAACAATGCTAATTTCTAGAACTTTATTTCCTTTCACACTTCATCCAAGCTTTTATAACATGTGAATGGTAACAACTTTTTTATATGAAGAATTGTTTTAAAGGTAAAGGGGATATTTTGATTAATTAATAACAGCAATCTTCTGCATGATTGAGTTTTTACAATACATGTTATAAAAGCTTTACTGGAGTCAGAAAGGAAATAAATTCCTCGAAAGCATTTAGCATTGTTTTACCCAAGTAGAAGTGATCAACCATACATAACCCACCACAATCTTGTTTTCAGGTTAAATAGAGTTGGAACTCCATTCAATACATCAGTGCTCTGATTCCATATCTTATATTATTAAGTATCTTTGAGTTAATGAGAAATTCCCAGAATCCACAGCTAGTCATATGCTCAAGTTTATTGTTATATCATCTCTCCTGCATTATTTGGGTCTTTCTTTGGAGTCAGGATCAGACCAAAGTTCTTAAATGTCATGATAGCACATTTTAATATTTTATTCTGAGGACATGGCCAATCTACTCCACAATCTGACAAATATGAGAGAAAAATTCTGAAATTCAGCTCAAATTTCCTTTGGGGATGCTACTTTTCATTTTCCTTTATTTGTCCAAAATATATTTACCAAACGCCAAAATATTTTGGTCTTGATATTTATATATCTTAATATTTTTTCATCTGAAAGATAACTTTTGAGTTGTTGAATTCTTGAGAGTTCTTTAATTTGTTCTTGAGAGTGTTTCACATGCATAAGTCGCTATAAGCTAATCACACTTATTTTTGGAAAAGTATGTAATCAATGAACATTATTTCTCTTTTCGCTAATTGCAGATTATAGTCTTACTTACATTATAGTCATTGGAAGATAGAATGATCATCAAGCATGACTTTCACAGTTATTTTTTTGTTTTAAGTCCAAATTATTTTTTTCATTTAGAATCCATATCTCTTATTACATTGAAGAAGACTCAATGGACAGTGCAGAGTCCCACCTGGGCGGGTAAAATTTTATTTTGTGGCAAAGCCACGAAAAGAGTCTTGGCCTTGGCACCGTGATTAGAATAGGTTGGTAATCTGTAAGATAATACATTCTTCATCCCTTAGTTAGAGTACATTAGATTGTTAAATCCAAACAAACAATAAAACAGCTGTTCTTTAGACACCAACTTTTAGTACTATAGAAAAATTCATCTTGAGTATAAAATCCAAAAGACTAATCCATCTGTAGTTGCTGCATTTTTGTAGGTCCTCTTTCTTTAGCCAGACTTAAACCTGGGTCCAAGGTTGGGAATCCAGAGCCTTACTCAATGAGCTGCTGCTCCCACCAAAGTAAGAAAAAGATTTAATTAAAAGTGGTCAATAAAAATGCTGAAGAATTAAAATGTGATTATTTTTAATAAATATACATATAAAGTGGTGATTATTAATAAAGATATTTCCTAAAGCACTTGTAATAGGTTGGAGTCACCTCCAAAAACCAAATCTTCTAAGATTTTAAAGTGACTCATTCCTTCTTATCACTGCCATTATTTTCAGGCATCCTTTCTTTAACAAACTGTCCAATCCCAACATCCACCTTATATTTCAGAACTCCCTTAACTCAAATCTTCAGTTCGTACCTGCCAAACCCGTTCATGCCAATCAGATTTGTATACACTTGCTCATTGTTCTGCTGCTTTCGACAGATTTTTTTCTAACCCGATTCTCTTCCCTATGGAACTCTATCTTTTTCACCATTTGCCATTCAAGTACTCTTTGAACTTTCTAATATCACTTGTTTAACCACCTGCTATCTATACAGATCCACGAAAACTGTCAATTATCAATATATTGACTGCCACTTATAGTTGTATAGTATAGTTATATAAAATTTGAAGTTTATATGAAAGAAGAAAACTTCAGGCAGAGGTAATAAAGAAATATTGAAGGGGATGAAAGAGCAAGAAATGAATTATTGAACATGGTCCACAGATGGCCGAACTCGTAAGAAGAAGAATAATAAAAAATAAAAAAACAATAACAAATACATTAATAAAAATTAACAGAAATATGTGGTCAGATTATGCAAAAACAATAAACTTTATATATATATATATATATCTGAATTTTTTTATTTCACTTGAATATTTAGGAAAAATATTTTTAGGGATTGAAAGCGCAACTAATACTGATAAAAAGCATCATAATTAAAAACAGAAAACATCCTTGTAAAATTACAAAAATTAATAAAATACAAAAAATACAGAACAGATGAAAATGTGACATGGTTAAAAAATTGCTTAACAAACATTTATCGTTTACCTAGTACTTTGTGTTTCCCCCCTGGGCTCTAATTAGAGCTTGGACTCATACTGGCATCCGTAAAATAATGTGGTCTATGTCTTCTTGTCGAAGATTCCACCATTCTTGAATCGCTGCTTTCCTCAGTTCTTGAAGAGTGGTAGGGACGTTCTAGTGACGCAGCAGCACTCGGTGAAGCATGTTCCAGACATGTTCTATGGGATTCATGTCTGGTGAGAAAGCAGGCCAGTCCATTCTTTGAATTTCAGATTCCCTGAGGTACTCAGTCACTATTCTTGCATGATGAGGTGAAGCCATCGCCGTGTCTTCTTGCTAGAGGTCTCATGATAGGTTGTAACACCTTTTTCATGTAAGAATTAGCATTCATGGTCCCTTGGATGGGCATCAGTTCAGTTCTGGACCTGAGCATTACTCCAACCCAAAACATGATGGAGCCCGCATGCTGCTGGGCTGTATGAGATGGATTCCTTGGGGGACTCGGCCTCCTCCAGACCCATAATTGGTTATTGTCAGGGACCAGGGCAAGTCTTGTTTCATCAGAAAATAGACAATTCCCCCACTAAGGCAACAGCCATTCTTCGCGAGTCCTTGCCCACTGAAGTCGTAGCCGATGATGGTTCCTACTCATGAGTGGGCGGTGTAAGGGTCTTCTTGCTTGAAGGTCAATTTTGTGGAGGTGATTTCGGACAGTTTGGTCACTTACAGTAGTGCCTGTAGCCCGCTGAAGCTGTCGACAGTAGTCACCTGCAGTGGAAAAGTGCTGTCTTCTGGCTGTTAGCCCTATATAACGGTCCTTATTCCTTGTGGTACAGCGTGGTCTACCATTACGTGGTCTTTTCTCAACACTTCCGGTTGCTAGGAATGTTTGAAGCAGTGATTCAAGAATGGCGGAATCTTCGACAAGAAGACATATACCACATTATTTTACGGATGCCAGTACGAGTCCAGGCTCTAATTAGAACCCAGGAAGGAAACACAGAGAACTAGGTAAACGATAAATGTTTGTTAAGCAATTTTTTAACCATGTCACATTTTCCTCTGTTCTGTATTTTTTGTATTTTATTAATTTTTGTAATTTTACAAGGATGTTTTCTGTTTTTAATTATAATGCTTTTTATCAGTATTAGTTGCACTTTCACTCTCTAAAAATATTTCTCCTAAATATTCAAGGGAAATAAAGAAATTCGGGTGGTGCAAAACTTTTGTGATGTGTGTATATATATATATATATATACAAATTAATTTTTATCTATGCTATTTAAAAACAAAATGGTTCCATATGCAAACAGTTTTATTCATTTATTTTATTTTTATTTTTTTTTTTTATCATGTCAGCAATATACTAAATTTCACCAAGAAAACAATTTTTAATTCTTTTCTTGATGTATATAAATTTCTTTTTAAACCCTTTACGGCTGTTTGAACATTTTAATTTATATAACCACCATAACCATTCTGAAGTATATTTGCTCCAACTAAGTGGAATTTGAAACTCCATCATATGCTTATTCAAACCTTTATTTGAAGCATATTTTAATTTTGATTATATTCAAAGAAACCAGATTTTTCTACTTTTTGAAATTGAATAATATTGGTATATTTATTTCTTCGAACCATTTGACAGTTTAGCACTTCTTCATTTTCATCAAAGTCATTGTTTATGTTTTCACCAATGTCCTCTTTTCTTACTTCTTCTTTTTCCACTTCATTTAATTTATCAACAATTTTACTTTCACACACTACTATCTCACTTGTAAAATTTTGTTCAGATTCCATTATTTCTTCATCTTTTAAATCTTTTTTTCTTTATCCACATTATCAGTTACTTTTTCTTTGTTCATTTTACTTTCTTCATATTCCATTAATTTTTCATTTTTCAATTCTTTGTCTTCTTTCACAGTATCAGTTACTTTTTCTTCTTCTAATTCCATTTGTTCTTCAGTTCCAGTGTTTCTTTCATCTTCACAAACATTTATATCAATGGCCTGAAAATCTGAATCTTTTTCAGAACGTTTTCGTCCATCTTCTTTAAACTTTTTCATGCGTTCTTCATGGTTTTTATTTTCTTTTTCAGCAATTTCATCTATTTTTTTAGATATGGTATTAAACAGCAATCAACATTCTTATTGATAGATTCCAACATTTGTTCGAAATTCATTTTGTTTTAATTCCCTTAATATAACTTGACTTTAAAATTACTATTTATTCATTATTTTCACACAAACATCTACCAAATTTTAACCATTTTCCAGTCATAATTTCAATATTGACAGTCCACTGGAGGGCGCCAAATGTTATGATTTTCTTAAATCATATATTTTTAATAAATTATATGTCTATAATTAACTTATATATATATATATATATATATATATATATATATATATATATATATATAAATAATTTTATTGTTTTTGCACAATCTGACCACATATTTCTGATAATTTTTATTAATGTATTTGCTTGTTCTTTTTTAATGTTTTATTAATCTTCTTCTTCTTCTTACGAGTTAGGCCATCTGTAGACCACGTTCAACAATTCATTTCATGCTCTTCCGTTCCCTCCAATATCTCTTCATTACCTCTGCCTGATGTTTTCTTCTTTCATATGATCATTGTCTAATAATTTGTGTTTTAACCATTTCCAGAAATTTTATCCTGTTGACTACAGTCCGAAATTAGTCTCTATCTTTTATTATTATCATATGTTCTTTTATTCTAAATATTATTATTTCATATACCTTTTAAGGCTCTGAAGGTTTCTGTCCCTGATTGTACATTATTTTTTATTCTTAAGGAACTTAAGGTCCCGGAATAAATAAAGAACTTCTTTATTTATTTATGTATTATATTACTATCAGTTATAATTTTTATTTACAGCTGCAATTTCTTCAGCCGTTAAGTTTATTGAACCTATTTCAATAACCAGAAGAGATATTTGCATATCAAAATATCCAACACATTTATATGTTGTTCTCGGAGAAAGGAGCTCATTGATGGCTGAAAATGTATTACCCAACACTTCAGTGGTAAACTAATTGATAATATAACACTAATGATAAATTTTTGAACTAATAATTTATTATATTTGCCAATTATAAATAAAATATCATGTTTCCAGAATGGTGATTCTGAATTATCTCAATGCAGTGTTCAACTTGTAACTTGTTCAACATGTGTGATATTTATTATATTTCGACATCTCGATCTTCCACAAGACTGTCTTTCAAGAGCCAAATTCAATAATACATGTCCTTGTGATCATGTACAGATTTCTGAACAGGATAAAGTGTCCAGAGCTTATTTCTGTAATGCAACTGTCTCAAGTGGAAACAAAGATTTAACTTATCACTCGCAGACTAGATACTTAAACATTAATTTCTCTTACAAAAAAAATCATAAACATCCTTTTGATATAGAATACATTGCAGAAAGTAAGAATTTAGATTTAAATTGCAGTTTTATTACTTATTACAATCCACCCAAAGTATTTACGATAAAGCACACTAAATATTGCAATATTACTTTTTGGGATATCAGAAGTATGGTAGTACAAGAAGTACTGCACAGTTTATAAACAGTGCAAATTTCTACACATTTTATATACTTATGTTTGTATACTTTATGTATTATATACTTTTAAATATTTATTTTACTCCTCCATAAAAAATGATTTATTGAAACAGAGCACTTACATTAATTTAAGTTGTTATAAAAATCATTTGCTTAACAATAATAAATGTATGATAAGACACATCAAAAATAAAATTAAATAAATAATTAATAATGAATATAATATAATTATAACAAATCAAAGTAGAAAAATGTGCAAAACGAGTTACCACAATATTGCTTATCGGTTTTTCATAAACCTTTTATATAAATTTTGTAATTTTGAAAATGTTAGTTTTGAATTCTATGAATAATTCATGTTTCAGAGAAAGTTTCAGAGTAATATAGAATTGTTCTATTTTTGTTACAAATGTCTTCTCACAATTTGGAAAGAGACTTCTTGATGAGTTATATTTAATCAAATTGATAATTCTTATAATAACTTTAAACACAGATAGCACTTCTTCACTCATTTATTTCAAACAATTCATTAACAATGAATTATGCAGTGGATCCATATTGAAAAATGAGCCACCTTTCAAACTACTAGTACCTGTAGAACTTAGACTTTTTTGTTAATCCAAAAATATTTTTTATAAAAGTTTTGCACTGAACATCTGGAAACCACTCCTTTAGCTGTAGTGCAGGGGGGAGCGAAAATGGCCAAAAAAAAGAATATGAGAATCTTTAAAACCCTTACCCGGGAATGGTGGCAACATAAGGTAAAATTAATTGTGTAAAAATATGAGACTGAAATATGACAATCTTGAGGTCACACAATTCGTATGAAAATACAAATATGCAAGGAAAAAAAATTCTAAGTTTTATTATTTGCTGAGCAAACTTTTCAGCCAGATGGTTTAAAAAATAATTAATGGATCATAGTCCTTAGGTTGCATGTCATCAATATTGCGAAATTCCTTATTCATGTCATATCATGGAAGTTGCTTCCTGGAGTATATTTGAATTCTTATGAACCCGTCTCTGTTCTTTTTGCTGCAAACTTCAGCACAGGCCTCTGTTACTAGCTTGAGAATGGCATAGGACTTTCCATGTGCCTCAGTTCTCCTTCGCTTAGATGAATCGTAAATGGAGGTTTTTAATTGCCATAGAATAAAACCATGGTATAATATTAAGCTCCATTGAAGTCCAATAGAGAAATCTTGAACAATTGGATGTTAGTTGGCTTCCCACTGTCCTGACACTCCTTCAAGCGGTCTATTTGCAAGGGAACATGGAAACCTGAAGAAACTACTTTATAAAGTTCATAAAGATACCACTGGTCTGAGCTTAAGTCTTTTGCGTCAGTTTCTGGCAAATCTGTAAGGATAGGTTTTTTAGCTTTAAATACTCAGCTATATCCAAATTGTTACACTTCGAAAATGCCTATCCAATATCCCCTGAGTATTGATTTGGGCCAAGTGTTTTCCCATCCACACTTTGAAATCAATCAAGTAGTGGTAGCTTGTTGGCATGATAGGGGCACAGTAACCAATGTAATTTGCAACCTATAAATAGTTCCAGTCACCATAAACTGAACAACTTTTAAAACAATTCCTACATCTTTCAGAATCTATGCAGCAATCGGATAAAACAGTTCCGTGATTTTCTTTGATTCTTCTTTTTTCCACAAACAACTAGGTTGATCCTCCTGTGAGGTAACATCATTTGAAGGAGTCCTCAGATTCTATATCTATTTAACTGGAATCTGTGGTCTGTGAATCACACCTTTTCATTTTGTCAGGGTGTACTCTCCTCTTTCTCATCACATTCCCATTAATATGTCCCTCTGCCATGCTTATTTGATTTAAAGGTAGTCGAGTTTCTCAATCTCAATTGCATTTTTATTCTTATCAATCTAGGAAATAAGTATTCAATATAAATTAAATGATCAAACGTAAATCATTATATTATATTATATTAGAATATATAGATATATATATATTTTTTAATTTCAGCTACAGAAAATTTTAAACAATTTATATGACCTCAAGGTGACATAATTTCAAAAAGAAATTTTTACACAGATTCTCAAACTTTTTTTCAATCCACCAACTGTACTGTTATAGTCTTGTTTGATGCTAAAAAGTGACAAAACTTTAAACTTTTCATAACACTTAAAATTTGAAATATGAAAAAAAAAAAAAAATAAATATATATATATATATATATATATATATATATATATATATATATATATATATATTATATTAATCTAATTTCTTCTAATACTAACATTTTTTTCTTTCAAATTCATTTAATCAGTCTAATGATCAATATTTAACACAATATGTTTGATTTTGTTCCAAAGTAGGATTTTAGTGAAAAAGAAATAACCTGTCAAATGTAAACAATTTTTTGTCCAGAGAGGTGATTTTATAAAAACATGAAATCCTGCAACAATTTTGTGATTACTCAACACGTTTATTATGATAATATTTATTCACATAGATAATAAATAAATTTTCTAATATTTTTATTTATAAGATTAAGTTGTGTATATTAATAATATATAATTTTAGGAAATAGACAATACTTAAAAGGAGTTCCTGGCGACTCAAATATTACTGTTGGAGGACTTATTAAGTCTCCCTTTTTTCCAAATTACTATCCACGAGATTTGGGAGTGGAGTATGTAGTTAGGTGTATTAGTGCAGGAGACCATTGCAGAATCAAACTAAGTTTTACTGATTTTCTAGTTTCGTCACAATCGATAATGGAGGTACATAATATATATTCCTAAAGTTAAAATAATTAAGGACTATGATTTTCATTTTAAGTATTTCATTTACATACCAGACTTAAAAGGACAAGAAACTGCTCGTGGTTTCTTACTACTCCAGCATTTAATAGACAAGCTTCCAAAGCTTCCAATTGATTACAAAAGACTTACTTACATGATAGTAATTAGACCCATTTGGACATACAGAGTTGAGCTTTGGGGCTCCACTAAACCTTACAAACCATCTTGTATCCAATCCTTCCAATCCAAAATACTTTGTAAAATACTCAATGCTCCTTATTATGTCACAAACTAACATCCATAAAGATCTTAATGTTCCATATGCTGCTGATTTTAAACCAGATACCTATCCTTTCATAGTAAATTCCATACCCACTCGATTCCCGATAATCCTCCGAGTCTGAAAAAAAGATGGCCTAGAGACCTTCTAATGTAGACCTATTGAAGTGCTACTAGAGAATAGTTCTCTATATGTTATTTACATGTCGTAATAATTTTTCACAAATTTACTTATTAGCCCAGTCAATAAAGGTTTCGTGTCGCAACTAATTAGGGGAAAGATGGACCCATAGATAAACCTGGACTGCAACTCCATGTTTAAGGGCCTACAGGAATTAGAAAAAGAAGAAAATGATGTTTCATGGCAATGCCTTAGTTTCAAGTTCAATTTTTTTGATTCGTACATATGACATTCTTTGAAGGCTAAAGAGGTATTTAATAAAAACGACATTATAATATTGTTTTTACTCATTTATCTTTGCCTAGTTTGTTGTTACTGTTATGCATGTAATGTTCAGTTTTATGATTTTTTAGGATTATAAAATATGCCATTGCCATAAAACATCTATTCTACATATACATATTTTTGCAATAAGATTTTATAATGAGATAAATGAACTCATAAAATTTAGAGAAACAGTTATTGTTTTTATTAATAAAGTAAGTATTATCTTTTAAGTTCAAATAAAATTAAGTAATATTTATTTAATAAATGAATTTTTTTTTTAAGCTATTTTTAAATTGTTTATTGATATTTACAACTGTATACATTCTATATATAGCCCAGTCAATGAAAGCAAGAAATTAACTTCGTCGCAACTAATTAGGGGAAAGCTGAATTTTTGCAGGGTGTTAGTACATAAAGTATACACTAAAAAAACACAAAGTCCCGGCCCCCACCCCTTCAGCAACATTACAAGTACAGAACTCTGGTTATATGCAGACAGCTCGAAACCTAATTATGCTATCGGAGTGTTCTTTTTTTATTTTACTCCTAATAATATTACAGACAAACTATGTTATACACACATTTTATGTAGATGGCTTAGTTTCGCCGTAATTCTTAATCATATAAAGAAAACTGCCACTTCAAAAAACAAAATGTAACTTCAACAAATTATAGATTTTTATCATTACGTTTTGGGAAGAAAAGTGTAAAATATGTAAATTTTGTACTAAATAAGTGATACAAGTAAACTATATACTATTATAGCAAAAAAAAATGCACTTTGGAAGTAATAACCTAAAAATAAACCTTATTGCATCGTTGCTGCATTTTAACTAAATGACTATTCATGATCATGAATAGCAGTATATGCGTTTGTGCACCTCAGCACGGCCCTGCTAGGAGCGGCGCACAGGTGTCCACTACTCTTTCAACGCTCTCTATGAAGCTATCGTTTTAATGATATGCGTTATGAGACACATCATTTTAAAGCTAATTATATTATCTATAAGTTTTGTTCAACACTTTTCTTCCCAAAACGTAATGATAAAAATCTATAATTTGTTGAAGTTACATTTTGTTTTTTGAAGTGGCAGTTTTCTTTATATGATTAAGAATTACGGCGAAACTAAGCCATCTACATAAAATGTGTGTATAACATAGTTTGTCTGTAATATTATTAGGAGTAAAATAAAAAAAGAGAATTTTCCGATACTCTGATAGCATAATTAGGTTTCAAGCTGTCGGCATATAACCAGAGTTCTGTACTTGTAATGTTGCTGAAGGGGTGGGGGCCGGGACTTTGTGTTTTTTTAGTGTATACTTTATGTACTAACACCCTGCAAAAATTCAGCTTTCCCCTAATTAGTTGCGACGAAGGCTAATTTCTTGCTTTCATTGACTGGGCTATATATAGAATGTATACAGTTGTAAATATCAATAAACAATTTAAAAAAAGCTTTAAAAAAAAGTTTAAAAAAAAATCATTTATTAAATAAATATTACTTAATTTTATTTGAACTTAAAAGATAATACTAACTTTAATAATAAAAACTACAACTGTTTCTCTAAATTTTATGAGTTCATTTATCTCATTATAAAATCTTATTGCAAGAATATGTATATGTAGATTAGATGTTTTATGGCAATGGCATATTTTAAAATCCTAAAAAATCATAAAACTCAACATTATATGCATAACAGTAACAACAAACTAGGCAAAGATAAATGAGTAAAAACAATATTATAATGTCGTTTTTATTAAATACCTCTTTAGCCTTCAAAGAATGTCATATGTACGAATCAGAAAAATTGGACTTGAAACTAAGGCATTGCCATGAAACATCATGTTCTTCTTTTTCTAATTCCTGTGGGCCCTTAAACATGGAGTTGCAGTCCTTGTCGATCTAGCCCACTGGTCCCTATCTCTTGCAAGTCTTCGGTATGATGCATCCTGTTGCTGACTTCAGTTTACCAATATAGTTAGATTTACCAATATAGGAGTAGATACTCCTGGATCTGTCATGAGGACATCTACCTACCCCTCTAGCTTCAAAGAACCACTTGACCTTTTGAATACCTGTCATTCTGCAAATGTGACCATACCATTTTAATTGCTGCTCTTCCAGGATGCCGTGTAAAGACTTTACTCGTAGATAGCCATGAATTCTGCAATTTCTGACGCCGCCCCTCTTGGTTTTTCCAGATATTCTTCTGAGAAATCTTATTTCAGCCGCTGTTAACTTATGTGTATATTTATCGAGGGTTGTCCAGCTTTCCGATCCATACAGGAGCACTGGAAAGAACACCGCTTTAAAGAGCCTAAGTTTGGTCTCTCTGCTTACTTACTGCTTGTCTATGATAGTTCTTGATATTTGATAGAGTAGTCCATTGGCTTTCATCATGTGATTTAGAACCAAATTAGGGAAAAAAAAAAAAAAAAAAAAAAAAAAAATTAAATATCAACCAATAGAATAAAATATTTTTTAAGGAGAGGTTTCTATTATCAATATTCAAAAATTGTATTGTTTACTTTGGAGATGATGGTTAGAATGTGGTCAATTGAATTATTAGCAACTAATTTATTGTGCTTTGGTAGGAGATGAGATTTGATTTTTAAAAATAAACCTTGGTGTCACCAACCAGTATTTTCACAGCAAATTTAATTTAATACATATTGTGTTCAGCATGCTAATTAGATTTTTTTTTTTTTTAGTTCATTAATGAATTTCGATCATAAAAAATACCTAATTTTTTATTTAAGTAAAAATTAATTTTAGAGCTTTATTAGTAAACTATGATACCATCTTTCACATCCAAAAGATCCTAAAAAGTCTAAAATGGAAGGACAAAGGATGTATGCAAACTTACTTTTGCAAACTGAGACAACGAATAAGAATAGAAATAATAATCAGCATTAAACAGAAATCTGCTTGTTAAATAAATATAAGCCTTGGACGATTGTGTTTTAGTTTTATGACTCAACTGGGCAAAGATTGAAACTTACAAGCGGAGTAAAGCCAAGACCACCCGTGGTGATAAGTACTGGTCCATCATTAATAGTAAGGTTCTTAGCTAACGGAGGTACTGGCTTAGGCTACAAGGGCATATACTACTATATACTTGGAGAACCAGAGGAAGCATCATTGATTCCAATTACAGGTAAGTCATGCAGTTAGTAACAGTCACTTTGTGATGTCTAGATACAATGTAAAATTTTGGTAATTTTTTATTATCAAAATTCATTCTATGTAAACTTGGGACTATATCAACTAATGGTTGGGACTGTTATTGACTTGAATAACCAAAGCTTGATTAATAGAGGCCCCGAAAAAGTAAAAGAAATGCATTAAAAAAAATAAATAAATAAAATAATGTAGGACAATTGATGTAATACATATATCTATTTAGTAACATAATAATACTAATTATGATTGCAATACATAACACTTTCGAAATTACATAACAAGATTTTGAAATGCTTTCTCCAACCCAGCAAACCGCTATTCATGAGAAATTGTTAATGACAATTCGCTTCCTAATTGACTGTCCTCCCCATCCTCCAACCTTTCTGTCATAATGCGCATACAAAGAATGTCAACATTTTGAAAGATTAAAAGACAAACCCAATTGGCTTCAGAAGATACATGAAGATTTAAAAGAAATAGGCTTAAATAAAGAAGAAATTAAAGACAGAATAAACTAAAAACAAAGTAAAGAGTAGGAAGGCTTCCAAGACAAAACAGCTCCAAAAAGACGGGGAGGGGGGGGGGGGGGAATGGACAGTGGAAGAGAGGAAAGAGAAAAGTGAACAGATGAAGTAGTATTGGAGAAAGTTTAAAGCTAACTTGGTGGCTTAAACATGGTCCATAGCTGGCCTGTAACAAAAATAATAGTAAATGAAATATCTCAGTTGATCGAGAGTCAGTTGTGTCCTGAGTGTGTGTTGTCTGCTAAATGTACATGTTGTTCAAAATGGGGGTAAAAACTTATTAAACTTTTTTAAACAGTATTATTTCCAGAGTTTCCAAGGAACTCTTTCACAAAATGTTTTTACAATAATGTTTCTTGGGATGTTTTAAAATTAAAGTTTTAGCTTTACCGTAAAATTTGAACTTTTATTTATTTACTAAGGAGATGAATTTGTCAAGGGTGCAGTCAGGATGAATAAACACAGCCAGTTTTTAAATGAAAAACTTATATTTTGGCGTGCCAACGTTTCGACCTGCCTTACAGGTTTTCATCAGGGTGAGGTAGTCTAAATGAAGGTTTGATTAACAATCTTTTATTTATTTAAGTTCTAAGAATTTTTTTTTGTTTAGATTAGGAAAAAACAAGATTTTTTTTTCGAATAAAATTGCTAGGAGCCAAAAAAACAGAAAGAAAGTATACTAAATGAGGAGTGGAATTCCAAAACAGGCTAGTTCCAATTTACAGATTTTTTATTTTTAATGAATAGTTTTCTTACTAGACTCTTTAGGTGAAAGGTTTTCTAAAAAAATAGTTAAATCACATTGAATACGGCCATACAAAAAATAATTCTCCTTCCTAATTCAGTCTGGCCTTTACCTTTATTGACCAACTATGAAAAATTTAAAAAAATAGACCTAGCTAGTTTTGGAATTCTATGCTTCAAATATCATGTCATATTTTTAAAGGACTTAAGTAAGAATTGTTAATAGTCCTAAAATAAAAACTAATGACAGTTTCATCTCAAGATTCGATGATATTGTAGACATACTTTTAATAATTTGAAAATTCAAAATTTTTTTTCTTTTTTTCTTTATTTATTTCCTGAATATATATTTCCATATTTGAAATAATAAACTAAATTAAAAAATAATTTAATTGAATAAAATATTCACATGCATTGTTTTTTCATTTTATATTTTCTCTTGAACAAATCAACTGTTTCTTATATTTATTTTCATTGGATGTATTAAAATTTCTAATACTACTAAATATATTGAAACTTACTTTTAAGTAAAATTAACCCATTTAATATATTCTTATACTCTTGGTTTATGTCAATATTGTTAATTAATAAGTATGACTGAGATTTGAATATTTTTTTTTCTTTTATTATTTAGGTATGAATGTAAATCATCCGATAATTGGGCAATAACAAAACATATGATGGTATCTAGTTTTAATATAAAGAAGTATGTTTCAGACTGTGGTGGTGAAGTACAAAACATAGGAGGAGCTATAACTATGATGAACATGGTCCAAGGACAGAGTTATAAGTATTATGATTGCGTTTGGTTGATAAAACCAATAATCAATTATATAAATCGAGAAATGCTCTTATACACTTCTGTCATAACTTTTAGTAACATGGGTATGTTAGCTAACAACCAGTTTTTTTTTTGCCTTTAAATTAATTTAAATTTAGTGCTGCGAAGTTAACTACAGCGCAGACAGGCCAAAATTTTAATGAGGATTGATTCTAAGCATAATTAGAATATAATTTACCTACTATAACTATTACATTTCTTCTGAAATCAAACCAATTGATAAAAAAAAAATCAGTTTTCTGGTAGGTATGTCTGTTATTTCTAGAGATGTTAAATTTATTGCAGGTTTAATTCAAATAATAATGTAAATTAAGTACATATGAGATATCTTTTACATCTCACAGTTTTTTTTCACAAGATTCGTTGTGAAAACTACCAACTTGTAAACATTCTAGAATATCATATATTGATAATCTCTCCACAGGTTCATGTGTTACTGCTATAGTTTTCTTTTTTTCAGGAGAAAATTCAGAGATTCTATTGTATGAAGGACAGACATCAGAAGGAAAACTTTTGGACATTGTCAAGCCTTGTTTACTATCTCCGAATACCCGGGTTGTATCAATACATTCAGGATTTTATATCTCGCTTAAAGCCACTTTTACCAACAAATCGCAATTGGCAATCGTTTATTCTGTATTCTCGAATATTGGTATGTTAATTATAGTCACTAGTTTAAATTACGTAAACTTGTTGGATATAAATAAACATGTGTGGATGTTATTCTAAAATATAATTTCTGTGTAGACATTATTATTAAACTTGCTAATCTCTGAGAGTTAGAATTTAAATATTGGGAATGAGAGCATTTATTAAATATTGGATTCTCTCTCTAATTCTCTCTCTTGAGATAGAGAGGTGTTTAGAAGAAAAACGATTTAAGACACAAGTATACATTAACAAGCCTGCAACCATGCTCACTTCATCTAAGTGAAATTTATTGATCTTTATCCTAACAATGTGCCTAATGATGTCATGGCAACCTAGATCCATTTTTTAAGCTCACATCTATCTCATACCATGTTTTTAATCATATAGAGTGATTCCACTCTACTTTACTAGTTCTGATATGAGGTATTATTTATTTCTGAATTATTCACAATTGTCAATTTCTCTCTGAGATTCTCATAAATTCTTAAGTAATGGTTGAATTACATCAGTTCTTTTTGGGAAAGGATGTTGTCTATTAGTTATTTATGCACAGCCTCTTCTCATATTTCTTTGATTTTCAGTCAATTTTTTTTTTAACTGAGAAATTTCTTATGGAATTTCACCTTTGTGTGGTGATTGTTTCTCTGATGTTTCTTAATATTTAGCTAGCTTTCAGCTATAATAGATAACAAAGGGAGGAAGACTTGTTTAAGTCTGATAATTTTTATTTTCATCTCCACTTCATATGGTCTTTTTGCATTTACCGATTTTGACATTGCAGGTTGGTAGCGAACATTTGTTGCTTTCCTCATGTGCTGGTTTATTTTGGAATCTAATCTGCCATCATTACTGTTTTAGATTCTTAAGTATTAATATTTTAAATTTAGATCAAAACAGTGTTTATGCATGGTTCAGAAACATCAGCCATATCAAAGTCTAATGAAAAAAATCTCCTAACATTTGTGAGGAAAATCCTTAGACACATTTATGGCTTACTGAGAAGGCGAAGAAACTGAGCTTAATGAGTTTGATATTGTGATGACTGTCAAACTCAGAAGGCTACACTGTGAAGGCCATGCTACCAGGTGGACCCCAATAAAATCTCAACAAAACTTCTAGTTAAAGACATGTATGACTTTTAATGAAAGGTTATCCAAATCTTAGAGGGGTAGATGATGTTGAAGAAGACGAAGGACCCTGTTTTAATTTGGCGAAAACTGTTTCAAGATACCACAATCCAGCAATGGGTCCCCTTGCCAACTAATTAGAGAAGAGAAGATTGCAGAGATCCAGGAAGATAAAGTAAATTTATTTGTTTTGTTTTTTCAAGAAACATGGTAATTAGACATCATACAGTAAAATATCATCAGGAGTTAGTCTGGTCTGAATGATTCTTGTTCTTCCTGATACTCATATTCTACTATTCTTAGTATTTTTTTCTCATATTCAATAGTATAGCTTCAGTGCTATGGATTACAGCCATAGGTATATCATTTTTACAATCTAATATGAGTCATTTATAGTAGATTGGAATGATGGTACCATTTTACCAGCCACTTGAATTTCCTTTTATCTGAGCCAATATTTTAAATGACTGGTTACTATCCACCAAAGTTAGGTGAATTTGTAATAAGGAACAGTAATTTAGATTGTTTTTTCAGACTGTGATGGTGCTCAGTTTCTTTGTCATAATGATCGCTGCATCAGCAAGCAGCTATATTGCGATGGTTTTGATCATTGTGGAGACAACAGTGATGAACCTGACACTTGTTCAAGGGGTTAGTATTTATTAAAATCATTTTTACATAATAAAACAATTATTACTTAACAAATGCTGATGATTAAATAAAATTAGCCAAATTTGATAGAGCATTGATGTTGACTTCTTCAATTAGTGGATTTATGAAAGTTAATATTATTTTTATGGTATACCAACAAAAACTCTTTGAAAATAATGGAATAAAATAAACATTTTTTTTTCATCTCAGAGAATTTTTTACAGTGGTATAGTTTTTATGTTAAAAAATTCAATAAAACTAGAACTATTGTAATTAACAGCACAAGGTGCAGGTGATATACTGTATCTTTTATATCTCATAATTTTATATAAATATTTGCAGCTGAATAGTCATATCAGTAATGCTACATATGCTATATATACAGTTTATATAGGCTCAAAGTTTAAGTCTAGAGACCACATTATCCCAGCAGATATAAATTAGTCCAGTTACCAATAGATTAATTTCACATTACCATCTAAAACAGTAGTAACAGGCAATAAGTTGGCAACCCAAAAATGAGCCATTTGATACAAGAATGTTAAAATAATTATTCAAGCCATGAAATTTTATTTCCAACCATTGAACTTAGAGGGTACAGTTTACTCATGATAATTTTACACTCCAAAATTTAAATTTCTCATCAATTTGAGGTTTATTTTCTGAACACTTGAAAAATATTCTTCTTCTTGTATGGTGTTATTTGCCTTGTGGGGACAGGGTCTGGTGCAGCATTGAGGACTAGTCACCCCTCTTCTGCACTACTGTTTTCCAATGGCAGATCCAAAGCATAGATGGTCATCTTCAGCTATACCATCCTCTCACCGCAACCTTTGCTGTTTATGGATTTCTTCTTGAAGCATTTTCTTGGGATCTGGTCTACAGGCATTTTTACTATATTCCCTGTGCAATCAATGCTCATGTATAACTCAAAATTAGTCCACTGGAGCCAAACTCTATTTGAACAAACTATTTCCAAGATTTTCCTAAGAATCTTCCTTTGAAATCCTACCAGAGACAGTTCCTGTTTCCTGTTTAAAGTACAGCATGCAGCATCATGTGTAAGTAATGAGCATATTAGTATTTTGTAAAAGCAAATCATGGTAATCATGGATACTGGTCTTCTCTTGAAATACCCAAGAAGCTCATAATAACATCCTGTGCTGAATTTCTTGTGTGAAGTCATTGTGGGAATTGACCAGAGATTCCAAATTAAGAAATTCCTCAAGTCATTACAAGGTATAAGTTCCATTATCTATGCATGGTTCTTCTACTTAGGGAGCTGTATACATACAACATACAGGTAAACATCGTTACTTGTATACACTGTTCTATATTCATTCTTTCAGGAGCCATTCAGAGCTCTAGGAATGCATCTTTCAAGGTCTCAAATGTTCTCTCAATGAAATCAATATCGCCCCGATAGCTGATGTTCATTGTAGTTCTATTGAAGATCGGACCTCTGACTTGAACTATGGATTTCCTTATTGCACACTCAAGAGAGAAGTTAAAAAGTAAGCAGCCAGATTTTTGTCAATGGCATGATGTTTGCCAAAACTTTATGATTTGAAATCAAGGATCTCTTACTCCCTTCAATTTGAAGCCCCTCCTTTATGTTTCAACGTGCAAAGAACTATTAGTTTAATTCCTCTGATTTAAGTGAGATTATATATTATATATAGATTATATGTATATATATATATATATATATATATATATATATATATATATATATATATATATATATATATATATATAATTTATTATAGTTATGAATCTTTAGATTCACCAGACAATAGAAATCATTCAAAAGAAAATCATTAACTTAATTCAACATGAACATTAAACTGTAATACTCAAAATTTTATTGTTTTCAATTCCATATGCAACATATCTGTGTATTGTTTTGTATACCCCTGGCTATCGTGAAAATGTTTATAAGTCAAAGTTGTGCACTTTTTAGTAGGACATTTTAGATTGATTTCCAAAATCCTATAATTACTCTAAAAATACCATTTGCACAGAAATAGATACTTGAAGGCCTTATTAAGAAATTACCACAATGCATATATTGAAAATCCTGCTTTGAAAGTTAATAAGTAACTTGTTTTAAAGGTAATTTGAGCAATCCACTTCTTAATGATAACACCGAAAAAGTAAAATAAAGATCACCTTCTACTTGATTGTATTAGAACTCCAGTTAATTTAGCTTTTTCTCTAGTCCTTTGTATTTCAAATGATCAAGAATCAACTGTATCTGAAATAAAATAATTACTATTAAAGAATTTACAAACAAAAAAAGGCTTTTCATTTGTAAAGGAAAAGTTAAAAAAAATACCTGGTACTGAAAATCAGTTACTTTAGACTTGCTAACTTATTTTACCTGGCTCCAGAAAATACTTTAAGAAAAATTCACAACTGTAAATTTTTTAAAACAATGTTTTATTTTCTTATTTTAAAATTTACACTTAAGGTTAATTTTATGCATAGTATATTAATTTTATCATTCTACAAATAAAAAAATAATTATTCATAATAATACAGATTGGAAAATGGAACCAGTTGACAGAAGATGGTACACACATACTCCAAATTATTATTTTCCAAAAAATGACAATTATTTAGATTTGAAAACGGCTACATTGATTTTTATCCTGAGTTGTATTGGTAAGTACTTTGTCAATACATGCCGGATTAATAATCCTGGAAAATATTATTGTCCTCTAAATTATTATTTTTAGGATTGGCAACACTTTTAGCTGCGCTTTTAATGCTGGTATACAGGATGGGTATTAGAACAAGGCAACAAAGAGATTTGCAAGAAAGACTTCAAACAATAACAGATCTATTTGGTAATTTATATGTTTGTTTTCAAATCTAAATTTAAAAAATCCATGAGAGGATTATTGTTGTATTATAAATTAATCTGTCAAGAACCTTAAGAATCCTTTGAGTGTTTCAGTTATCTAAATAAGAATAGGTGTCCTGAAAAGTCAGGATACAAATAATTATCCCAGTTTTTATAATAATCATGATTAACCAACAAAATAAACAATGGAAATAATAAAATACTGCATACAAAAATGTTTAGTTTAAATGCAGCAATCTATTAAAACTTAGTTTATTAGTATCTTTATTTAATTTAAGTTGATAAACATTTGATAAATTTTAAATGCAAGTTTGCGTGAAATATAAAAATTCTTAAATTTAAGTCATATAGCTATCTCAAATATTATAAATAGGTACAATTTGAAAAATTTTTATGGTGCAAAGCATCGTTCTGGTCGTTCAAAAGTTCTTTTTTCATCGGATGTATGGTTAACTATTAGAAAAATCCATGGCTTAGTACTTCAAAAATAGCATTAAACACTAGCGATGCTGAAGCACTTTTATGTGAACATATGGTACCGTGCCTAGTACTGTAAGAAATGAACCTAGAAGAAATAATGTACATTGCCAATCAGCACCTAAGAAGTGTTTTGTAAGCAAACTGAACCAAAAGAAAAAATATCTTCATGCAAAAGAAAATGTTAATCTATAGAATTTAGGGAGTGGGTGTTATTTACAGACGAGTGCAAAATAGATCTTTTTTGCCTCAGAGGATCTTTTTTGAATGTGTGGAAGAGAGTGAATCAAATCTAAGAACTTCTTAGTGCCCACTTTTAAATATGAAGTATGACAGGGAGGGGGGAGGGGAGTAAAAATTCCTGGGGCCCTGGCTCTTCAGCTGCCCCAGATAAGGTGACCACTCACAAGTGTTAGTTTATATAAACGATTCTATGGCGATTTATCTTATTAGGGAATTGATCAAATATTGTAGTTCATTTAAAAAAATATTTTTGGTTAATGTTAGAAGGGAGGGTATCAGAGGGACCGGCAGGAGGCAATTTAAAATGGTAAGTGTTGAAATTAAAATTCGATCAATTTTATTGTATGAATTTAAACTTGGCTTGAAGGCAGCCGAGGCCGCTCAAAAAATATGCTTTGTGTTTGGTTAGAAAGCACTCTCTGAGCGTAAAGCTCAATTTTGGTTTTCTAAATTTCGTCAAGGCGGAGAAAGGCTTGTAGATGGTGCTGGTTCTGGAAGTCCTCAAGTTGCCAACGAACAGGAAATTCGAGAATTAATTGATCCGGATCCACGTCAAACGTGTGGAAAGAGGTAAGGAGTTAAATATTTAACAAGCAACAGCCTGGAGATACCTATGTACATCAAATGGGAAAATAAAATAAAATGGAGAAATGGGTCCCTCAAAAGTTATCAGAGGCGAATAAGATTATTGGACTGGCAACAGCTTCATCTATAGCCTCTCGATTAAAAAATGGCCCATATTTTTATATTTTAATTAAACTGAAGCAAAGGCATTGTGCACTATGAGCTCCTTCCTATGTCGCAGGTAAACTATTACTGCAGAGACCTATTGCGTGATATTATTCCGCTGTTAGTCTAAACTTCGAAAATTTGATCCAACTTTTGAGGGACCCATTTCTCTATTTTATTTTATTTTCCTATTTGATGTACATGGGTATCTATTAGGCATTGTGCACTATGAGCTCCTTTCTATGTCGCAGGTTAACTATTACTGCAGAGACCTATTGCGTGATATTATACCGCTGTTAGTCCAAACTTCGAAAATTTGATCCAACTTTGGTAAACAGAAAAGGACCTTAACTTCTTCAACACCATGCTCGGTCACATACTGCAAAGTTGTCTAGGGATAAACTCATAGAAATCGAATGGGAAAATTGCCCCACCTCCATATTCTCCCGACCTTTCACCCACAGAATACCTTTTCAGGTCTCTGGACAATTGCCTTCGGCAAAAATGTTTTTATAACGAGCAGAGCCTAGAATTGGAATTAAATCAGTTTTTTTTTTTTACCATCAAAGATCAATCATTCTTAAAGACGGTATTTGGGATCTTGCATCATGTGTTTCCACCATCCAGCACAGCTCACCACATAACCCAAGTACTCCTATCAGCAAATTCAACCCGACGTCACCTATAAGCTGCCTTCTTCACGAATTTGGTCAAATATCCGGTCATTTCCCGCCTCAGCTATCCCGTCCATTTTCCACGCAACACCACATAAAAACTATAGGACCTCCAATATATTCCAAACCCAGACGGATAGGACCAGATAAAATAACAGCAGCTAAGACAGTATTTGACAATATGCTCGACTTGGGGCTATGTCGACCTTCAGATAGTCCAGGGGCCAGCCCACTACATTTAGTAAGGAAGAAAGATGGCACTTGGAGACCTTGTGGGGACTACAGACAATTAAATGACATAACTATACCTGATAGGTATCCCCTACCTAATATTCAAGATTGTACTAATTTTTTAGAAAACAAAACCATCTTTTCAACCCTGGACCTGGCCCACGCTTACCAACAAATTCCAGTTGCACCAGAAGACGTTTGCAAACTGCCATTACAACACCATTCGGCTCATTTGAATTTCCCTACATGCCATACGGATTACGTAACGCTGCACAAACCTTTCAAAGATTTATTAACGAAGTCCTCCGCGGGCTAAACTGCCAATTTACATATTTGGACGACGTCCTAGTCGCCTCGTCATCTATGGAAGAACATATAAACGATCTCCGTAGCATATTCCAGCGACTTACCGAACACAGTTTAAAGTTGAACATTTCCAAGTGTGTTTTCGCTCAGGAGGAAGTACACTTTTTAGGTCATAGAATAACAAAAGACGGTTGCGGGCCTCGTTTAGACAAAATTAAGGCTATATCCGATTTTCCTAAGCCGAGGACAGCAAAACAACTCCGTACCTTCCTAGGAATGGTGAACTTTTATCGTCGGTTTTTGCCTCAGGCAGCGCAAACACAGGCTCCTCTACACCTACCTCATGACATAACCGACAATCAGTCTATAGAATGGACTCAATCGATGACAGACGCCTTTGAACGCACGAAAAGCGACCTTTGTAGAGCAACTCTTCTCGCACACCCTAGACAAGGTACACCGCTCACGGTCACAACAGACGCTTCGGATACAGCTATTGGCGGAGTAGTCCACCAGATCCACCATTCGACGTTGGAACCATTGGGTTTCTTCTCAAAGAAGCTTACACCCACGCAGCAGAGGTACTCTACTTATGACAGAGAGTTACTGGCCTTGTATGAAACCATAAAACATTTCAGATATCTATTGGAAGGCCGCCCCTTTACCTGTATATACCGACCACCGCCCGCTAACTTACGCGTTTCAACAAAAGACTGAGAAGGCTGCTCCAAGACAATCCAGACAACTCTCGTATATTTCTCAGTTCACCACGTCGGTCAAATATATCAAAGGCGTAGAGAATATAGTAGCCGACTGCTTGTCACGGATTGAAGCACTAGCGAGCAATAGTTTACTGAACGAAACTGACATCGCCAAGGCTCAAACGGAAGACCAGGATGTTTATTGTATAGTTATTGGTTCATAGAATTTTTTAATTACCCAAAAAAATGAAAAAAACTTTTGAAACGACCTAACAAATTGGCTTTATATGTAGACAGGACGTTCAAAGAAAAATGCACAACCCATATTTTCACAGAATTAAAATTATAAAAAAATATTACAATAGTGGACCCTATTATTTTCCCATAGTTTACGATGCTGACATCTGTTTGTTTCTCTCTTTGTATAAAAATATAAAATACAGATATCTATATTTGTAGAAACAAAATCGACCTCATCATCATATGTATTTAAAGAAAAAACAAACGGCTACGAAGTAATATTGATAAACAATGGGTACAGCTGAAGAAATATAATCAATGACCAAATTATTCCATTCATATGAAAACATATTAAGTGATGTGTAATTTAAATTTATTTAAACAGAATTTTGTTTTCTAATCTCACATTTTCGAATGGTGTTTATTGCGTTTTAACAATGTTGTTACGCCTTGTAAAAAGGAAGTGCCATAACTCAACCTAATCAGCACTAAAGTAACCTTCTCTGTTTTGGAAACTGATAACGTCCACCTGATCTGGCTGTCATTTGTTGCATAATGATTCAGGATTTTGTGTCGCAGACATACCAGTATTATGTTACAATGATTCTATTGTCATTCGAATTGAAAATTAACTTGTTTAATATATCTAAAAAAAGATATAAAATGGGTCCAATATTTGTTATTTAGTGCTGAAATTATGAACTCTGAATAATGTAGATGGTGAGAGTTTTGTTCATACCATATCCTCAACCCAGTTAAAATAACTGTCACTGTGTTGAATGAAGTTGCAAAATTAAAATGGTTTTGTGCTAATATTGACTGGTTATCGTGTAATTATTATATGGTTATAGTAATTCGTGTTATTTATTCAGAAGGAGCACATATATCCGAAATGGATGCAAGTGATGATCCACCAATATATGAGCCCCCACCGAGCTATGAAGAGGTGATGAAAAAAGAAAAAGAAAAGACATCAAGAAATAACTACTCTAGGTAAGATTTGTTTTCTCTTTTGTAGTATAATCATTTAAAGAATCATCATGGACTATATATTGCAAACAACAATGTTTCAACTCTGGAATAATATGTCATTGAATAATGTTATAATATATTTTAAAGTTTGAATGCTGTAACTACTGTCAAGCTTCCAGATTCACCTCCACCACCTTATAAAGGTAAAAATAAAAATGTTCAGTACTTTTTAGTTGGGAAATTTTTACTGTTAATGTATTACTGTTTTAGATGATATTAAGGCAGTGGCAGAAGAAATAAATGCCTGGGCTCCTTTCTATGACAATATTGATGGTGCCGGTCCAAGTACAGTATCTAATTCGAAAATTGTAAGAGCAACAACTACAGCACAAAAGAAACCTTTCGATATTAGGTACTTTAATCAATTGCTTATTGTTTCTACTTTTTTTTTTTTTTTGCGGTTAATGAGTATTTAATTTAATAATTCTGTACTTTGAGATCACTGCAGAAATAGGTATATTTTCTCCTCTTTTCTAGCCCATAGTTTTTTTTTTTCGGTCAGAAGGGTGGAAAGGGAGTTATTCACCTGAGCCATTATTACCATTGTGCCACAGCCCCATTTTGAACTCACATTCTCCATTTTATCTCGATCGTTACCTCTAGGGTACCCACTCTCCCCAAATAAGTGTATTCCTTAATTCTTGCTACTGATTCATAAATAAGATGTTTGGATGTCCTGTTTTTTAGAGATTTCCTGTTGTACTAACCAACCTTCTAGGGATATATTAGTCCCATTTTAGCAGTATTTGTCACTGATATGACCTTTTATCATTTGATTTTTCCTCTGTAACAGCTGTAGCCTACCATTAAGTTTTTACAGCTTTGGATGATTGTTTTATTTTATTTTTTTTCTCTTATTCAGGAACTTTTTATTATTGAAATACAACATATGTTTACCTGATTTGAATAGAAAGCTAAGGCTTGATTTGGATTTTAATTTGATTTGTTCACTCAACACACTTTTAAAAGTTTTAATGTGGTGTTTATATAAATTTCATTAGGAGTAAAAATATAAATATACTGTCCTATATAGGAAATCACTAACAGCCACTGGCTCAAGTATAACTAAAACAAAAAAATATCTTTCTCTCTCAATATATATATATACCCCCCCCCCCCCCCCCCCAGATAGTAATCCTGCTTGTGCCACTGCTATCAGCTGTTTCTTTTTAAATGTTTTAATATTTATGAAATAAAACATATTTATAACCACCTAGTAATACCTTTTAATTTATGAATTAAAGATTTTCTTAAATTAAATTGGTATTGTATAGCATAGGTTTGCGACAAAGTGCTTGAAGTTCATTTTACATCCGCATATATCAATGCATGAGCTAGAACTGGGATCATGTTACAATAACCCACCACTGCTCTGAGTATCCTTTTAAACTTTCCAGATGACATCCATAAACATAATGAAAAGCAGTAGGCTTGGAGTGTCCCCCCCGTTTAACACCCTTGTAAAAGTGGAAGGGCCTATAAGAGGAGAAATAATTTTATTTAGTACTGCTTTCATTCAAGGTTCCCTAACAGGAACCAGATTATTGTTCTGAGATATGTTTGCAGTCATAACCAGTTCAGTTTCTTTTATCTAAAACTAAAGCCTCTCCTGGGTTAACATAAATACAGGGTAAGTATCTCTTAGTGTAAAAAACAAAATTAGGTGAACCTAGATCAAAAATGTAGAAAAATGCCGCAGACCTCACCTTTCTATTCCAATCCATTGCTGACATACGACAAATCAAAGATTTTTTTGAGGAAACCACGTTTTTTTTACATAAAAGCTGTAATATCTCCATTTCGTTTAAATATTTTTCAAATTTTGACCACATTTTCGGATTTAGTATCAAATTTTCTACAATAGCTGAGTACCTGTGACCTTGAATTTTACAAACTTGGTATCTAAAGAACAGCTTGATCTTCTCCTATTTAGGGAAGTTACAATGTCTTATATTACTTCAATGCACACTGTTTTTCGAAAAAAATATCCACAAAACGTCAAATCTCACAAAAACTTGCAAATTTAATCAGTTTTCGAATGATATGTTAAACGTAATGATTTTTTCAATTTCATGGAGAAATTTACTTTTGAAACCGAAAAAACATGGTGTTCTCATTTGGCATACAAATCAGTTACTTGTGTAAATAAAACATTATGACAGGGGAAGGCATTTCTACCGTTCCATGTAGGGTATCGTTGGTTTATTCATCTTTGTATTGCTGTCGAATAGTGTTGAAAAATCATAGTTTGCCCAACGGATTGAATGATGAGATTACTAAGATTTGTTACAAAATATCCTACCACAACTTCATCACGATATTCCACCTGAAGTTCAGCAAAATATGATTTTCCAACACCATAGTGCTCCTCCACATTATTTGAAAGCAATAAAAATATAAACCAACGATATACATGGATAGCTAGAAGTGCCTTCCCCTGTAAAAACAGACTCATTTGGCCATTGAATTCACCTCAAAAAGTAGTATTCTTCAACACAATCTGCATTCAGAAGCTAATGGCAAAATTGAGGTCTATGTTCATTATCATTGGATTTTAAAAATTACATTGAAAATCTAATGAAATAAATCCTAAATAATAATAATAAATAGATAAATGTAATAACATAAGATCCTCTGATCTGGTGTCGCTTTATTGACAGTTTTCCTTTATTTTCTATTAAATAATAATTTTTTTTGTTTGCTTTTCATTCCAATGAAGAGTGTATTATGTTTAAAATTCATTCATTCATTAAGGGATTGTCATAATGTTTTATTTACACAAGTAACTGATTTGTATGCCAAATGAGAACACCATGTTTTTTCGGTTTCAAAAATAAATTTCTCCATGAAATTGAAACAAACTCATTACGTTTAACATATCATTCGAAAGTTGATTAAACTTGCAAGTTTTTGTGAGATTTGACGTTTTGTGGATAGTTTTTTCGAAAAACGGTGTGCGTTGAAGTAATATGACATTGTAACTTCCCTAAATAGATGAAGATCAAGCTGTTCTTTAGATACCAAGTTTGTAAAATTCAAGGTTACAGATACTCAGCTATTATAGAAATTTTGATGCTAAATCCGAAAATGTGGTCAAAATTTGAAAAATATTTTAAAAAATGGAGATATTACTGCTTTTATGTAAAAAAAACGTGGTTTCCTCAAAAAAGTCTTTGATTTATCGTACATCAGCAACGGATTGGAATAGAAAGGTGAGGTCTGCGGCATTTTACTACATTTTTGATCTAGTTTCACCCAATTTTTTTGTTTACACTAAGAGATACCCTGTATATTTTTATTTATTTATTTCCAGATCGTTTCTTGGAAGTGTTGGTTGTGGGCTTCGTGATGAATGTGACTGTGCTGGAGCTTGTAGCTGTGCACTAGCTCGTGGAAACTTTTCGGCTACATGGTCTCCAGCATCTTCTCGCACGAATGCTATCGATAATCTCTTACAGAATATCCACTCTCAAAATCGGAATCCTGAGTCAAGTGATGCTAAATCTTGTGTAAAAGGGAGCCTATCAGCAGATAATATTTTTCAATCAGAGTGCATGTAGTTTTATTTTTATATTTGGACTGTTTGTAATTAAGAATATTTGTACATAATAGGTAACAGAGGTTTTGAATAATATTTTACTACTTAAAATAAAAATAATAATTATATGTTTAGAAATTAAATCTATATATTTTAGTATCTTATGTTTACTTTATCAAGAATGTTTCTGCGAAACTGTTTAATATTAATTTAGTTATTTACTTTATCATATTAGTTGTTAATTTTTATTATTGTTATCGATTAAACGATTCTCTGTTATTTTAAATATAGTTTTATTGGTACTTGTGTAGTATATGGGCCCCTGCTATTTGATTGATTCCAGATAACAGTGATTCTATGAATATTACTTTTAGTTAACATATGACTTAATCTTCCTTCTTAGTAATTAAGACATCTTAATTATTTGAGCCTTTTTCAAAGATAAATAAACATATGAAAAAATTGTTGTATACTCATACTTTAAAATTAATGTTCTTGGTTTTCAAACTGAAATGTGTTTTTTTTTTTTTTTTTTTTTTTTTTTTTTTTTTTTTTGGCAAGTGCATCAGTTACTGCATGGAGCATGTGCAAATATTTAAAAATACACGCCCCTCTTACAGAGTTACTGTGAGAGGGAAAACATGAAAAAATAAAAATTATAAATAAGTGCTTCAGTTAAGAATGGTTGGACCCATTTGGTTGTTTTTTTTGGGTTTTTTTTTCAAGATGTTCATAATAGTACTTACAAAGGGGACGTTCTGAGTTCTAACTCACAGATTTGATTGTCGATTTTTGTGTGGGTAGTAGGGACCTATAATAGTGCAAAACTAGAGTTATAGCTGCCAATGAGAATTAGGAGCCAAGGGAAAAAAAAAAAAAAAAAAAAAAAAATGAAAATCACGTTTTATTTTTTTTCTCAGCTCTCAGCCAAGATAAAGATTCTTTCACACTATGTAGTTTTGTATGCTATTTGAAATAAAAATACTTTTGCTATGCTCAAGACACGACCTGGCTTTAAGGTGTGCCAAAACTCTAAAAAAATGACAGAATTGCAAGGAAATCCGCTGTAAATCAGTGGAAAATATTGATTTTTACCCCTTTCGAGGATGTTAAAATTTTGAAGTTGAGAGTTACTCAACAATTTCTAACAGCCGTAACAACTGCATTATTCAACCAATTACAATAGTAATAGCATCACAAAAAATAAACATACATTCTGCTTTTTATCCATGCATATAACATTGGGTATACTCTAAATTTTGGTGGACAAAAACTGATGTGAATAAAAAAATCTGAGGTCAACTATAACTTGAGATATCTCAATAAGGAAAAATCCTGTGACCTCCAGGTTTGGGCTAAACTATGCAGTTTCATGGCTTCTAGATGAACTTAAAATTTGTTTTCAATCGGTGGCAAAAATATGAGAGACTGCGCAAATTATTTATATTTTTTCAGAAATTGACAGCCTCTTGCCTTCTAAAATCCTACAAAATTTTAAGGTAAAAAAAAAAATTATTTTTGATTTCGACAAAATTTAGTTTCTACATGTTTTTTGAGATGAGGAATCTGAAAATAATATCAGTTTTTAGTTTAAAAATTGTTTTCACCCATATTTTTATTTCAAACTGTATTGAAACTCTAAGATTGATGAATAATCTAAAATTAATATCAAGTTTTGGTTTAAAAAAAACTCCCCTTACCTATATTTTTTTAAAATGGTCTTATTTGAAATTTATTGTGTAAAAATTAAAATAATAATAGAAATAGATAATTTTAAAGCGTCTTATTTAAATAATATACAATGGAAACTCGCTATTTCATCAATTGATAATTTGTCTTATTCTGTAATGTCAGTTTTTTTTTTTTTTTTAATTCGCAACTATAAATAACAAAATTAAATACGTATGCAATGTATTTTTTCCCCTTGCTACTTATTTAATCTTTAAACCACCTCATTTGGTTTGTTACTAAAAAAATAAGCCTATATTCATACATTTTGTAAATTATTGTTTGTTTCTTTCGTTTAACGTCACTTTATGCTGCTATGGCTAATCGGACGATGCTACGGTGGGAGTCCTAAATTTTGCATATCCAGGTATAATTAGGATAGGGATCTTTAACGAGTACCTGACATCGTACAGGCTCGGGACCCCCATTTTACATCCCTTCCGAAGGACGGCATAGCTAAGGATTTTTTACTCCCATTAAAAAATCCTAAGGTCATCTGACGGCTGCGAACCCGCGATCTTGGGTTTAGTATTGTAAATTATTTAATAGAAAAAAAAATAAAAAAGGTATATATATATATATATATATATATATATATATATATATATATATATATATATATATATATATATTTGAATAAATATGGTATGTATGTCTGTTTTTTTCTAATTTGTACGTTTTTGCATATAACTTCATTTTTTTAAAGAATGGTTGTGTTCCAAGGTTTTAGTGTTTTTTGCCATTGTCACTCAAGTCCAATGTTTATAATGTTCATATGGTCATTTTTATATTCAATAAATTGCAAACAAATTACAATTATATACTTTCAAATGATTTTTGGTTACTTTACCAGCAAAATTCTGTATTTCGTCATCCTCCCTCCCCCAACCATGTCGAATTATCGAGTTTCTACTGTAGTTTATTGTTAGTCACTACCTCCTTGAAAGGACAAGCCTACATCTGTTTCTTCGGCTTAATTCTCAGAGAAGAAATCTTTTATTGTTTAAATTGCCGTATAGTTGAGTTTTCAATCATCATTTGTTTGATTTTTGCTTTTTACAATTTAAAAACTGATCACAAAAAATTAATTGGAATAAAAAAAAGACCGTTGTTAGATATTAATAAATTTAGTACATTTCAGCTGATAAAGGACATAAGGAACTATGTGTTTAACAAATAACAGACACACATAACCACAAATATTTTATTTTTTTTATTACCTTCACACCTGCCCTAGCTTGGAATATAAGAACAGATAAGCATTTTTGGTTTATTAAGCCAAGCCTCTTTCGGACTAACTTGTCTTTTACTAATGGATGGCTATGTAAAGTTTGCCATCCATTTCTGATCTAAAAGAATGGGCTAATATTTATTTTGCAAGTTTGCCATGAAATAAATATCAAGTGAACCTGTATTGCTTTGAGATCATTGCCTTGGTCATAAAAGTTCAAAAACATCAATTTACTTTTTTGTTATATATATTTTTTAATAAATTATAGCAGTAGCAGGTTGAAATTTAAAAATATGAAGATTATTTTTTTAAAAATATTTTTTATTTATCTCCAGCATTATCTACTTTATTTGCATTTTTCATCTTTTGTTCCTTCTTTTTTTGATCTTTAATATCTTGATACTTATCTAAAATCAGCTTTGCTGACATTCTTTTAGCAATATCCCTGTTTTTCCCATAACCTGTAAGATATATCGAAGATATGAATTAAGTTTATAAATAATAATAATAATAATATAAAGATTAAAAATATCTTTCCGGTGAAATGTGCCTGGGTTTATTTTTGAATAATAAATATTGGAATTTAATTTAATCATTATTAATTGAAAAATAATTGTGGCAGTCTCCTCTGTTTTTAACAAAAAAATAATTTTCTGGTTGATCTAAAAACTGACGCTTAAATAAGGTACTAAATATACTTGAGCACAACTCACTTATTTGAAAATGAAGGTTCGTAGCTAATGTTTTCTTATTATTTTTAGATTTACTTATTCTCCTTAATCGATAGAAACAGGTCTTACCCAAATAACTTAATTTTTAATAATTACGGATTTTAAGACAATACTCTCAAACTTCAATTCTTTAACGTGTTTACAGTTAAACTTAGAATCAAGCCATTGACAGAAATGATCATTGACGAAACAATCACTTTTTCAAATTTATTAATTTGTTTTAATCCTTTACTTGGATTATGATGAGCAGTTTTTACAATGACCACCCTGAGAACAAGTTGATTGGATGGTATACATTTTTCTGTGTTATATGCAACCCTTTCTTCATTAATAATAAGTAAAATATCTGGTTTATTGTGAGATGGTCTTTTTTCTTGGCTTAGCCAAGAACCTTGTCCATACTATTAAGCCTCAGCTAAATATTATGGACTATAATATTATGGATAATATTATAAATATTATATAAATATTCTTTTATGATCAGAAGTACAAAACCTAATTGAATATGCTTTAATGATTCTGAATGGCTAACAGAAATCCAGTATCAGGAAATAATGTGACTATGTAGTCAAATTAAAAAGATGTATCAGCCTATTCTTGCCCTTGTTCTGCCATTCAACAATCTGTGTAGATGTTTGCATTTTCATTTTTCAAGCAAGAGTTCTTTACTTCAAATTCTCAGCAGTCAAGTTGTTATCTGTGCTCATTAATAGAGATGAATTAATGACTCACTGGCTTTGAAATAGCTTGAAAGGTTTTATTTTTCATGCAAGACCTTTCCTAGGAACACATATTCTTACGTGTACCACAGATCAGTACATACTACAAGAATGACATTTTCTATAATTCACTATTTGTATTAACAGACTGGAATCTATAGAATTTCATAGATCTGTTGAACCCTAAGAGACATTCTCATAAATGCAGGGAAAAACTATATTGTTAAATATCTATATTACTTATATCTTTCAATTTTCATCTTCTGATAAGCCTAAACCTCAGTTATGTGAATGTATTTACCTAAAACCAACCCTAGTTCAAGAAGGCTTCACTAATTATCCATATCATATTATGTGGGTGCTTATCTATTCATTGAGGTGGGAGAAAATTAGTTCAGTGTTGATGTTAATGCCTATACTAATTTGTTAAGTTAGGTAAAAAACATATTACTTAAATTTTAATATTACAGCTTATTTGAAACCCTGTTTTGCAGAAAGATGCATAACCCTCAGGGAAGTATAAAAAAAAAAAAAAAAAAAAAAAAAAAATCTGACAGTAAAATAATGCTTAAGAAATTAATAATTCTGTAATGAATAAATCTTTTAATGTTACTTTTTTCTTTTGTATTCATTTAGAAAGAATCCATAAGATAAAGATAAAAAAAATATATTGTAAACAAATATTCAAAATTTGAAATTTTATAAAAACTTGCCTTAAGCAGTTTATATGAACTGAGCACATAGTGAGAGACATGGTTGTGACAGAGGATCTATAAAACAAATCCTAATCAGCAGTTGATAAACTTGTTCAATCTTGCGTTCTATGATTCTTAGACCATTCACTATCATAGTCCAAAAAATATGGGAATACAAAGGATGAGATAAACAGTGGGTCGGTTGATTGTGGCAGATGTTTGCATCTGCCGGAGAAACAAAGGGAGGAAATTTTTCATTATGTATTTTCATTTTAAGAGAGAGTTTAGTATTGGTCTAGTCTAGGATAATACCATTTTTGATAATTTTAGAGCCAGAGAGTAGTCAGTCTTAAACTTTTCTGCATTCATATAATTATTAGGAAGATAGCTTTGTAAATACATAGTTTTATTAGAGAGTTATAGTTATATTAATTCCTTATATTTATATTAAGTCCTTATATTAATTTTTTCATTACTACTACTATGCAGGATATCATTATTCTCATATAAAGGTTAGGAGCCACCAAAACATGACTTGACTTGACTGTGTCTCCTTCGTGCCTCACACATCTTTAACCATCTTTTTGAACCCCAGCTCATTCACTGATTGTCGTTATTGTATGATAGCTGTGAATGAAACATATGAATTTAAAAACAAATATTTTGCAAAGCTTCGAATTTATGGGAAACACTGTATTTAATAGGACCTGATTTATTATTTAATTACTTACAAAACCTGGTTGTTCTTATGAAAAACAGTATGTCCCATATCTTTTAATATATTTTCATTGAATTCAGTTCAGTAGTGCAAAAAAAAAAAATAATACTTGGTGTATTTTATGTCAATGTAAAGAGGTCAATCCATTTCAAATCACCCAATAGAAATATAATTCTATAGTTAGTTCCTGGTCAAGGGGTATTAGACAGGTGTTTTGCCGTTCCGACCAATGGGCCCTAGAAGCCGAGAGAAAAAAAAATGAAATAGCATTAAATTAAAATATTTTATATCTCAAGTTTAAAAAATTATTTCAACATGATACTTGCACCAAGATTTTTAGTTTTGATTAAAGATTTTTAGTTTTGATTTAAGAAAAAATACAGCTGCTCCATAGATTTTGGATTAGGTTAATTAAATTCTAAAAAAAGATTAGATTTTCAAGCAAACTACCTCTATAGATTTTTTTACACAAAAAATAACATCAGATTTTAATTCACCACCCTCAAAAACATTGAAACACGTTTATTCAATGAAAACAAAAATACCATTTTTTCATTGAACTAAGTTCAATAGACTTTTTTCACAAGAACCGACATCGGATTCGAATTCAGCATTAAAAAGAACCCATAAATACAATATTTCATCCAAATAGAAAAATAAAAATTTGTAAGCTTCAAAATTTGCCTGACCAAATGGTAGGCAATTTTTGTTTAAATTGACAAAAACATGAATTACGCTTTGACGGTTAAATGTATCAACCTCATTTTTTATACAAAATATAGGGTGGTAATACTGTTGAAATGTCTTTTGTTTCATTTTCCTATCTGGTTTCAAACTCAAGTTAAAAATAAATATGTTTTTCGGATTTGCCAATTTTTTAAATAGGTTTTGTTGATCGAAATTTGCATTATTATACATCAAAAGAAAGCTGAGGCTCTCCTCTTTCCAGCGATACCAATGAATGAATTGTGTGACAAATTATTAGCTATTTAAAGGAAAGTAACCAATAATCGTTTTAAAAATTTCTTCTCCTCGATGAGGGTAAAAAATGATATTTTTTGTTTTTATTGAATAAACGTTTTTCTATGTTTTTGAGGGTGCTGAATTACAATCTGTCGTCAATTTTTGTGTTAAAAAATCTTTATTTTTAACTTGAGTTTGAAACCAGATAGGAAAATGAAACAAAAGACATTTCAAGAGTATTACCACCCTATATTTTGTATAAAAAATGAGGTTGATACATTAAACCGTCAAAGCGTAATTCATGTTTTTGTCAATTTAAACAAAAATTGCCTACCATTTGGTCAGGCAAATTTTGAAGCTTACAAATTTTTATTTTTCTATTTGGATGAAATATTGTATTTATGGGTTCTTTTTAATGCTGAATTCGAATCCGATGTCGGTTCTTGTGAAAAAAGTCTATTGAACTTAGTTCAATGAAAAAATGGTATTTTTGTTTTCATTGAATAAACGTGTTTCAATGTTTTTGAGGGTGGTGAATTAAAATCTGATTATTTTTTGTGTACAAAAATCTATAGAGGTAGTTTGCTTGAAAATCTAATCTTTTTTTAGAATTTAATTAACCTAATCCAAAATCTATGGAGCAGCTGTATTTTTTCTTAAATCAAAACTAAAAATCTTTAATCAAAACTAAAAATCTTGGTGCAAGTATCATGTTGAAATAATTTTTTAAACTTGAGATATAAAATATTTTAATTTAATGCTATTTCATTTTTTTTTCTCGGCTTCTAGGGCCCATTGGTCGGAACGGCAAAACACCTGTCTAATACCCCTTGACCAGGAACTAACTATAGAATTATATTTCTATTGGGTGATTTGAAATGGATTGACCTCTTTACATTGACATAAAATACACCAAGTATTATTTTTTTCTTTGCACTACTGAACTGAATTCAATGAAAATATATTAAAAGATATGGGACATACTGTTTTTCATAAGAACAACCAGGTTTTGTAAGTAATTAAATAATAAATCAGGTCCTATTAAATACAGTGTTTCCCATAAATTCGAAGCTTTGCAAAATATTTGTTTTTAAATTCATATGTTTCATTCACAGCTATCATACAATAACGACAATCAGTGAATGAGCTGGGGTTCAAAAAGATGGTTAAAGATGTGTGAGGCACGAAGGAGACACAGTACCCATTGCTGCTTTTTTAAAAAAATGATTTCAAGGAGTTTTTCCAACAAATGTCTGTAGTAACTTTGTTTTAATATTTTTTTTTTTTCATTTTTCTCTACTGATTAGTTAGAGGTGTTCATGGTCCTGTAAACCTTGAACTATTGAGACCATTCAACATAACATTAGGTTATTATCTATACTCATAAAATTCCAAACTTTGCACTAAAAACACTGGAACAATTTTTAGCTACAATAATTGTTTGTTTCCCTTACAAATAATTGCATTTTACCAATTGGTTTTTATAAAATATAATTTGGAAATTTTTTTCCTCAAATCATTAATTACAACTCAATTTTGAAGTTTCATTGCATACTTGTTATGACAAAAAATATATATATGATAAAAATAAATAATAATAATAATAAAAAAATTGTAAATGATCTAATTGTTATCTTACCCACAGCATTTAGACCGAGGGCTTTACATCGAATATAGTTTCCAGGAGTATTGATTAGAGGAGTGTAAATTGGAGGCCTTTGATATTCCTCTTGAGACAGTGTATCTAACTGTTCGTCAAATGGCAAATATTCACTCATCAGCATTATTGCTAATTCCTGTCTGTTGGGAGAAATATGATCAAAAATTCATTGTTGAAATTGTAAATTTAAAATCTCTCAGACATAATGCAACACTTAGTAGGCCAAAGGTTTACATGCTTGCAATATGTAAATAAAGTATTTAATTTAAATAAACTAATAACACCTCTTAATAACCTTCCAACAGCCACACAATGCTACCAACCATTCACTCATATTTCTGTGAGAGAGGGGGAAAGGGTGAAATACTTCTTGTAGTAAGCCCACCAGATTTTAAAATAATCGCTATAGTCAAGGTGTCATATGTGACTCTTTGTAATAAGGGTTAAGGAAAAGAAGTAATAACAGAACAGCAGCCTCAAAAATAAAAATAAAATTTTTAGTTTCAATAATATTTCAGTGACTAGTCACTGAAAGGAATCCTTCAGAAGTGTCAATCAGCATTACAAGGTCCAGCCAATGAGAGGTGTAGAGTGCATGAAATATGCGATAATTTTTGACTTCTTAGCTTCTTTAGTGGTTAGAAAGTAAACATACTAAAAATCCCCATCCCTGGGGGTGAGCTAACAGTGGGGGGAGAGGTGTGAACGTCCCATTTTTGAGTTTTTCGATTATATCTCGAAAACAATGGACTTTAGAAAAATATGTTTCAAATCAAAATTAAAGCTAACTAAATTTTCTATAAAATGGTTCTCATAAATATTTGTCAAACTTCAAACGGTTTTCAAGATATACATGATTGAAAATCGGTGATTTTCGGGAAAAACAAATTTTACTTTTTGTCAAACATTTGCTTCTAGTGCCTTGATCATTTCTCAGAAAAAATGTCAGAATCAAAATTGTTGAACATTACATTTACTTTATTTCCATATATGTTTCTGGCATTTGAAGCAAATAATTGACAAAAGGTGAGGTAAAATGTGTTTTTCTTGATAATCACCGATTTTCAATAATATATACCTCGAAAACCGTTTGAAGTTTGACAAATATTTATGAGAACCATTTTATAGAAAATTTAGTTAGCTTTAATTTTAATTTGAAACATATTTTTCTAGAGCACTGTTTTCGAGATATAATGGAAAAATGCAAAAAAGGGACCTTCTCTCCTCCCCCCAGGGACGGGGAACTTTTGGTATGTTTACCTTAACGAAGCTATGAAGTAAAAACATTATTCCATATTTCATGCACTCTACACCCCTCATTGACTGGACTAATACTGATTGTCACTTCTAAATGATTCCTTTCAGTGACTAGTCAATAGTAGAAATATTATTCAAACAGAAAATTTTATTTTTGGGGCTACTGTTCTGTTATTAATTCTTTTCCTTAACCCTTATTACAAAGAGTCACATATGGCACCTTGATTTTAGCAATTATTTTAAAAACTGGTGAACTTACTACAAGAAGTATTTCATCCTTTCCCCCTCTCTCAGGGAAATATGAGTAAATGGTTGGTAGCATTGTGAGGCTGTTGGAAGGCTCTCAACAGGTATCAGCTTATTTAAATTAAGGAATTAACAAAAATTTGACTTCTTGCCAGAAAAAAAGGTTAGGTCACAGCTCAAATAGATCATATGAAATTAGGTGAAATTCATGCTTGATGATTGGAGCGAAATATATGATTTTATACATAATTCTTCAATTTTTTTTATTGTTGGTCATAACTTCTCAAAACAATATGATTATTTATAAGTTAATTATTCTAAAAAAAAAATAAAATTAATTTAAAAAAAAGTAAAAAAGAGAGTAATAATAGCAATGTAATAAGAAACTGTAAAAAAGAGATGATATATTAATATTGATAGTCATGAGAGGATGAACAATCTATTGAAGAAGGTCTAAATAGGAAATATGGCATGAGTTCCTGTAGAAATATTTCAGTCACTAGGACAAAAAAAAAAGAACCCAGAAAAAAAAAAAATATATATATAGAGAGAGAGTTATTTTAAATAAGTTTTCTATGATATCAGGAGTGCTAAATCCAAATCACAACGTTACCCTCTCACAAAAAGTAGAGGGCTCCAAAAAAATGTCCCATAGTTTTTTTTCCCATGAAATAAACTAAAAATGGGGTCACATTTGTACGGTGGGGTGAAATTGGTACACTGTTGTTTCTGCGGTGATTTCCTTCTGGCAGCTTGTTGTGTCGACTTTTACCAAATGAGAGACCACAAAATTACTCATTAAAGGACTCTCATTTGTTAAAGTCGACACAACAACCTGCCAGAAGGAAATCACCACAGAAACAATTGTGTACCGATTTCACCCCAACGTACTAATGTGACCCCATTTTACAGAAGATAGAGCAGAAACTTGGTATTCAACTTAAATAATTTTAAAAATTCAGAGAAAAACATATAAGTTGATCTCACTACCTCAAAAATCTTGAGTGTTCAGAAAAAAAATTGCATTTGAAATTTTTTTTTCAGTTTTTGCTTCCATATGAAAAGAAACTATGCATTATACTAATAAAAAAATTTAATCAAAAATAAAATAAAAAACATTTCCTACCAAGTAGTCATTCCTAATAAGTTTTTTTTTTTTTTTTATCCCCAAAGCATCTTTAGTGAAAAGAAATAATTTGCAGTAAATTAAATCAAGTTTGTTTTTTCTTTTTCCTACAAAAAATTTCCTTCTTTAGAAAGTAAATAACTGAAATCCTAAATTACTTTAACACTCAAATTTTTTGGGGAGGATTCCAGGGATTTATTTTACTGTTTAGTCTATATACACAATCAATGACAAAGCTTACTGGTCAAAATTAAGGGGTTTTAATTCAGGGACCAACTTTCCTCTTTTTTGCTTCATTATTATAGTTTTAATTAGATTAGCAGCAGCACGTTGTTTTGCAATGACTCTTTTTTTCCCACGTCCTTCTCCTATTAATTAAATTGAATCATAATTAAATAAATCTGCTAAAATATTTAATTTCAAAGATCACTCAACAATTAAATTAATTCATTTAGGTGAACATAATAAGTTAAATAACATTAAAAAACAACAACATATATTTCAAACAATTTATAGACATCTTAACATTACATCCCAGCAATCATGACTACAGGATTCTCTACACCACTTTTAATTTTCCGAAGGAATAATACAGCTTCACGACCATCAATTAATCGGTGATCATAAGTAAGTGCAACATACATCATAGGCTTTATAACAATTTGTCCTTTAACAGCAACGGGTCTTTCGAATGTTGCATGCATTCCTAAAATAGCTGACTGGGGAGGATTTATAATTGGTGTTCCCATTAATGACCCAAAAACTCCACCATTGCTTATTGTAAACGTACCTCCATTCATATCATCTATGGATAATTTTCCTTTCCGGGCTTTTTCACCAAGAAGGTTGATGTTCTTTTCAATATCAGCATAGTTCATTTCAGAAACATTTCTCAATACTGGGACAACCAAACCTTTTGGGGTTGCAACTGCAACTGAAATGTCGACATAGTCTCTGTAAACAATTTCATTACCCTCAATACATGCATTAACAATTGGCTGATCATGAAGTGCATAAGCACATGCTTTCACGAAAGTTGACATAAAACCCAATTTGATACCATGTTTCTTAGAGAAAGCTTCTTGATGTTCTTTCCTGAAAGCTATCAAATTGGTCATATCAATCTCATTAAATGTAGTCAGCATAGCATTCTCATTTTGTGCTTGTTTCAATCTACGGCCTATTTGTTGTCTAATCTTGCTCATATTAACTCTATGTTCACTTCTTGAACCTTTGATTTCCTTGGTAGGATCTTGTGGTTTCTGTACAGGTTGTTTGGTTGGAGGTGCTGGTTGTTTGACTGGAGGTGTAGGTTGTTTAATAGTGGGTGCAGGTTGTTGGATTGGAGGTGGAGATTGTTTCATTGGAGGTGGAGGTTGTTTGACTGGAGGTGCAGGTTGTTTGACGGGAGGAGCAGGTTTTATGATTGGAGGTTTAGGTTTATCTGCAGGTGGTTGTTGGGGTACAACAGTTCTAGGAGGATGGGCTACTTTTGCTGCTCCAGATTCTTCAGCTTGTACTCGAAATATTTTCTGTTTGGACTTAACAGGTGTTCCTTCATCTGCATATTGTGCTATAATCACTCCATTACAAGGTGAGTTTACCTCAATAGATGTTTTATCAGTTTCAACCTCACAGACTATTTCATCTGTTACAACACGATCTCCTACTTTCTTTCTCCACTTTACATCACCTTCAGATATAGCTTCAGGGAATTCAGGTATATTAACATCTATTTCTTTCTGTAGCAAAGTTGATGTTCTAAACCATCTGGAATGAACCTTCAGTAATGATAAGGCACTATGATTAATATTGTTTGTAGTAGAGTTAAATATGTTTGATCGACTGTAGGATAAAGGAATGTGAAAAACATTAAGTACTGTCTTTTCATTTTGAATAGAAAACCGCCGGATAATAGAAATAGTATTCTTGGGTGATATTCTTATGGAGAAAAATAAAATACTTGCCATTAGAACTCCCTAATTGCATAACCAAATTTACATGTGGTGTTTAAAAAGTAAAGCAAGCTAGGATGATTTTCTTCATAATTAAATTATCACTATATTTCCAGGTCAAATTCAAACAAAGCATTCACTAAATAACGTAACAATGGGATGTAAGCGCAGTATATAAAATCCAACAGTGTTTCAAAACTTAAAAATTGCCAATACACAACACAGCAAACTTCCTTCTTAAAGTTCCTTAGCAGGGCTGCCACCAGATGAAATCAGATTAAGAAGTTTATTTCAAACATTCGTGAAAAAAAAAAAAGAAAGAAAAAGAAAAAAGTACATATATTACTATTGATAATATTCTATATAAATATATTTTCCATGGGACTTTATTAATTTTAAAATTAATATTTAATTTTGTAATATTTTATGGACTTTTACAGAAATAATTCATAGTAATAATTAAAAACACTAAACAACTTTTTATAGTTTACCACACCTAAACAAAAACCCTAATCTGAGAACATTTAAGCTTTTTGAGACCAATCGATTTTTTTTTTTTTTTTTATTAGTTGCTAAGCACCATATCCACGTGAGAAATTTTGAAACTAAAAATTCAGATCTGTTTGCTGAAATATTTACTACAGCGATTATCCGTTTACGATAGTTCAATATTTGAACTCATATACACAAATAAGATAATTAAAAAAAAGATAGAAAACAGAGAATGGAATAATTCCTTATATTGTAATAAGGAATGGGGTAATTCCTTATAATTTTCAAGCTATAACTCGATTTGAAGTGAATAAAACAAAAAGTAAGACCATTGCTTAGTAATAGCTCGTTGTTTCAGGAAACAAACAGTTACATGAACATTGAAGTGGATAAAAATTTGCTACTTTAAAAGTTGTGAACATTTTCTTGATAAAATCCATTCAACCCGGATTACTCAAAAAGACGATGTAACGTGGACCTTATACCCGAACTCTATGAAATGATCCACTTCGTATAGTGTAGGGAAACGCTGATCAGCCATCCAATAAATGATACCAAAGAGGAGGCCTGTGTAAATCAGGAAGAATAGGTATTGTCCAACATGAAAGCATTCCTCAAAGCCTCTCTTGCTTTTGGATATGTACTAAAATCATCTGACTTCGAAAGCAGTCTTTACTTCCGAGAATGGTAAGGTGAACTCTAGTGGAGCTAAGGCTTTTCGACCAATCACCTCTGCCATGATTATTTCTTAGACCTTGAAAAGTTGTTACTTACAGCATTTTATGATAGCAGGAACTAAAAGAACTGTACTTATCAGGAATATTTCCAGGATATAAGACAGGGAGATAACAAACCCCTATCAGTAAAAATGCAATTTTAGATTAAAGGTCACTAGAACACCAAGGTTCAAATATCCAGTGGAACATGAATATGAACACTGCATTCTAACAGTTGTGAATAAAATAAACAATATGAAGATATAAGTATGGATGGATAAAATTGAATTACGTCGTGCGATTCATAAACAATATCTATCCAATCAAATGTATTTTCATGCATGTATGAATAAGAAAATTAATTTACATGAAATAAGTGATTTTTCCACAAATAGAAACCTAATAGAATAGGATATAATATGCAAAAATTGTATACAGCAAAAGCAATTTTGTAACGGGTAGAGGGGGAGGGAACTGGTTGATAACGATAATACCACCAACTTAAAAAACATTGGTTTTATATTTGTTTAATGAACATTTCATAAGTTTAAGAAAATTATCATCTGTTTAATATAAATAATTGATTGGAAAAATAAAATGAAGAGTATTAAATGCAATAAATTGTCCCGGTTGATACGAGCTCTCTATAGTCATATTACTATCAGAAAGCAAATAAAATTCCAAACTAATAAGTAAATAAATAAACCACGACGGTTTCTATAAAATGTGGGTTTTCTAGTATAAAAATCCTGCCGATGGTGTGAGTACTTAACGAATACATACCAGTTTCTTTAATACATGAAAAGTGTCATAACTGCGTTAGGAAACCCTTCTTAACCTTCCTTATATGCTAGTAACGCCATGTGACTCCTTGCTGTGTTGTGTTTTATGTTGTTCCAACTCAAAAAGGTATTAGATGAATTTAACTTATGATTGTATTAAAAAAGCCTGAGATTAACTAAAAACATTCTTTTAATATTGACATAGAAGTTTTTTGAAATTAGATTTTTGAAAATGGTATTGAATAAAGGAAAATTGAAAAGAAAATTAAGTGATGAAAAGGTTACCAAAGAAAAGGAAAATGAACATGATAAACTTTATGATGATGGTTTTGACGACATACCATTGAAAGAAATTGATCTTAATGATGATTCTGAAACTGAAGATGAATCTGAAATCGATTCTAGTAGTGATGAAGAACATGAGGAAGATGGAAGCTCTGATTCTACAGTGTATAGTGATAGTGAAGAGTCCGAATCAGAATCTGAGGAGAAGGATAGCAATATTAGTTTAGAAAAGCCTGAAACAATTACTCCTGAAAGTTGTAGTGAAAAAACTACTAACAATGTCATTGAAGAAGATATTCATAACGATAAGAGTTCTAAAGAAGATGATTATGATGAATATGCTAGCCATGATACATCAGATGAGGAAGATATCAGGAATACAGTAGGAAACGTACCCATGAATTGGTATGATGAATATGAACATATTGGTTACGATTGGGAAGGAAAGAAGATAATGAAACCAAATCAAGGTGATCAGATAGATATGTTTTTAAAGAAAATGGAAGACCCTAACTTTTGGCGAACTGTTAAGGATCCTCAAACAGGCCAAGATGTTGTATTATCTGATAAAGACATAGATTTAATTAAGAGAATAGAGTCTCATAAAATTCCAGACAAAGATTACGATGACTATGCTCCATGGGTGGAATGGTTTACCTCAGAAGTAATGGAAATGCCTTTGCGTAAGTTCCCAGAGCATAAGAGATCATTTTTACCTAGTAAGGATGAAATGAAAAAGGTTTCCAAGTATGTTCATGCTATGAAAATGGGGTGGATGAAAACCAGAAGGGCTATGAAACTAGCTGAAAAAAAGAAAATGGAGCGGGGACCTCAGTTTTACATGTTGTGGCATTCCGATGATGCTGCGGAAGAGATGAGGAGAATCCATAATCATATTCCTGCCCCTAAACGCCCCTTGCCTGATCACTCGGAATCGTATAATCCTCCTGAAGAGTATTTATTTAATCAACAAGAGCTGAAAAAATGGAATAGAGAGAAAAAGTCATTAGGAAATAAAAAATTACATTTTGTTCCTCAAAAATATAATTCTCTCCGTGAAGTTCCTGCTTACAAACGTTTTATTAGAGAGAGGTTTTTACGATGCTTAGATCTTTACATGTGTCCAAGAGCTATTAAAATGAGGTTAACTATTGAACCAGAAGATCTGTTACCAAAGTTGCCTACGCCTAAAGATTTGCAGCCTTTTCCTACAGTTGTATCTATTATTTATAATGGGCATACAGATATGGTTAGATCAATTACTATTGATCCTCTCGGCCAATATTTAGCTTCAGCTTCTGATGACTCTTTAGTTAAATTTTGGGAAGTTAGTTCTGGAAGATGTTTGAAAACTATTCCTATTAATGGTGTTGGTAAATGTATAACTTGGTGTCCAAATCAAGCTGTTTGTTTAGTAGCTGTAGCAGTGGAGCGAAGGGTTCTTTTAATAAATCCACAATTAGGTGATAGTTTAGTAATTAGTAAAACTGATGATCTACTTGATACACCTCCACCTGAGGATAAACTGACTTCAGAAAGAATTAAGGCTGCAGTACAGTGGGAACATGTTTCTTCTTCAAATGATGAATGGAAAAAGGGAGTCCGTGTTGTGCTTCACCACTTCAAGGAAGTTAAGCAGGTTTCATGGCATGGGAGGGGTGATTATTTTGCAACTGTTATGCCTGATGGTGAAAATAGATCTGTTTTAATTCACCAGTTATCCAGAAGAAGATCCCAACTACCATTTTCAAAACCCAAAGGGTTAGTGCAAGCTGCTTTGTTTCATCCCATTAAACCTCTTTTCTTTATTGCTACTCAACGGAATATAAGGATATATGATTTAGTTAAACAAGAAATGGTAAAGAAACTAATTTCTAATTCTAAGTGGATTTCACACATGGCAATTCATCCAGGTGGTGATAATGTTCTCGTTGGCACGTATGACAGAAAAGTGTTATGGTTTGATTTAGATCTTTCTACAAAGCCTTATAAATCTCTAGCTTTACATAACCAAGCTGTACGGAGTGTTGCATTTCATAAAAAATATCCATTATTTGCTTCTACATCTGATGATCAAAGCCTTATTGTGTCTCATGGAATGGTTTATAATGATCTTCTGCAGAATGCTTTGATTGTACCAGTTAAAAGATTTAGTAATCATGAAATGGTCAATGATTTTTCAATATTTGATGTACTTTTTCATCCTTATCAACCATGGGTATTCACTAGTGGAGCTGATGGGAAAATAATTTTGTATACATAAGAAGAGATGAATTCTTGGAAAAATGTAGATAAAATGTAAATATGTATATTTTTGTCTTTATAGTTTTATTTACGATAATTAAAAATAATTATCATTCATGTTTAACTTATACAATTTTATATTAGCGAACAAGTATTAAAAACTAATGGATTTAAAATTCATGCATTTTTAATTTGTGTAGTTAAATCAGAAAATAAACATCTGTATTCATAATTTCAACTTTATTGCTGCTCTGTAGATTGGATTTTAAAATAAAGATAAATATTTTTTTGATCAATTTGTTTTTTTATTATTATATTTAAATCTTATTTATCTTTGAACATATAATGGACATTGGTTATACATAGGTAATATACTTAACTATATTTTATTCTTACCTGCATACTTAATTACTTTGCAAATGTAAATGTGTTCACTGTTCCATGCTGTCTTAAGAACTCCCAGGTCACTGTATTGTGGTTGTTGCCCATTTGTTTTGCAGTAGACTTCAACAAAAGCAGTAGGTTTATCTACAGTAACTTTCCATAAATCTTTATCTTCAGTGATTGAAGTTTTAAAATTTACCTTAAAAATTGCCGTGCAATGTAACAATGTAATTCTAATGAATATATTTATGTTTATACAGGATAAATATAAAAAGTCTCTCCACATCTATCATTGATTTAAATTAATTAATTGCCTTGGTATATATGTTTATCCATTCTTATTAGTTCCTATGTATATCTTATGTGAAAATCAAAATTTATAAGAGCCTGCAACAAACAAAACATGTCAACCTCCATTGGTTAGATTCAAATGCTACCAGTTCCGACTTGTGTTTTATGCTTCAGCCCCAACACAACCAGCCAGATTTTTTAAAGTATTGTCTGTTTCAATAAGGATAAAAACTAAATAATTTCAGGTTTGTACATATTATAGTTATTTATAGAAAATACCTTAGTTCATCAGTCAAATATTAAATCTTCATAATCCATTCCTCTCTAATGCTGGGCAGTTTCCCTCCTTTTCCTTGTATTTTATAAGCTTTAGTATTTTTTGTTGGCTTGACTTCCAATTTGCTTCATATTCCTCAGTTTCTAATTTATTCCAGTATATGAACATAATTAATCAAATTTCTGTATCCAAGTTGGAATTTCCTCATTACATTTTTAGCCACAGTTGCATCCATGATCAAAATGAGTAGCAATGGACTTCGACTGCAGCCCTATCTACCTTCTTGACTTCGATACCTAAAGAATTCGATTGAGCAAACAACCGTTACAGTAATCTGTGACATTGTAAATATGTGATTATGAGTACTCATCGAGTGAAACCCTTACTACTCTCATCCAATAAGCCTTTAATAGATTTTCTTATCTTCCATTCCAATATCTTTGTATACAACTTCCTAAGAACGCTCCTTTCTTAAATTTTGGAATTATTTCTGCGAGTTCCCAGACACGGGGTATTTTATTTTTCTTCCATAGTAGATTCAGAAGATATGTCAAATATAAAGTTTTTAAAATCAACTATAATAGTGTAGTCAAGGTAGTCTAATAAACCACAAATTAGTTTTTATCTTACATCAGCTTTTTAGTTTTTTGTTTATATCACTTTTTTTATTTATTTACTTAATAAGTGACTCTTCTTTTTGTAGTTTTTGTTATATCACGTTGACTAAACCCAACTAAGAAATGATCGTAGTTATTCTATTGCAGACTATTGAAAAAAATGAAAAGAAAAACTTTTATCTCTTTAAAAATATTAGTTTTCAAATTAAATTGTAATAACTGAATCAGTTTGATTGAAATTTACTCCAATTGTTTTTTTTTAGATATTTAGTTCCATATATTTTAATTACTGTTGAAAGTGAAAGTAATGAAATCTGTTAATATTTAAATGTGATTTTAAAAATTATTTAACAGATTTAATATTCTATACAAGTCACATGCTTTCTGAGACATTGAGACCTTTCTGAGGACAACATTGATACTTACAATTTATTTAATTTAATGCAGTAATTGTTTACAAATAGCCATGACCTCTTTCATACTTTTATTTTTTAATAGAGTACCTAAATCATCATTTTAATTTATCAAATCAAATTTGTTTATAGTTAAACATTATCACTTTCATTTATTTTAACTGGGTATATTGCAAGTAATATACAGTTGTGTGAAAAATAGATGCAACTGTTTAAAAACCTGTATTTACTTTTAAATATGTATGTAGCCATGGGCTCACAATGTACCATTGAGGATAGTTGAGGTACCTACACCTTTACTAGAAATACAACCCCAGACCATAACATTCACTGGAAACTTCACTGCCGATTTTAAACATTGAGTTTTTAGGGCCTCACCTTTTCTTCGTCCATTTGTGCCAAGGATATTAAATTTCGTTTCATCAGAAAATGCGACAGAGTTCCAGTCTTCTTGTGTGCAGTTATAAAGTTTTTGAGCCCAACAAAGAAGAGCCTGCCGCATTTTATTGTTAAGAGTTGTTTTTTCTGTGGCCGGCATGCATTCAATCCTGCATTTATTAATCTTCGACCAACAGTTGATGCACAGACATTAACACCTGTAACTGTATTCCATTCTGCAGCTAAATCTGTAAATGTTAAGGTCTTGTTTTCAAACAAAGCCATTGCAATATGCGATCTTTCTTTCATTTGTATTTTTTCTTGCGACCACACAAATGTTGAATCCTATATATATATATACATGTATGTATGTATGTATGTATGTATGTATGTATTTTTAAATACCTACTCCTAGTTGATGAAGCACAACCTACTTTATTACTAATATATTGGCAAGAAAAATTCTCATTAGTTAAAGCGATTACTAAAATAAGAGATGTGTCCGAAGTGCAATCCCACAAGATCTAATGAGTAAATAAACAGTACTTTTACTTTGTTAATTTATTTAGTGTAGCAAAGCATAGAACCAGCATGCTAAAATTGTTATAAGAAGGGAGATACACATTTTTAGTTTAATTGTACTTCGTATTAAATAAACGTATGCATAATAAAATAATATGACTTACAATGGGCTCAACACTTTGTTCATTTTCTTTTGCAAATATTTTTTCCTTTTGGGATTGTGATTTCAATGTTGGAACTCTTAATATATGTTCTGCTTTGTTTGGCTTTATACCTGTGATAGCTGATGATGGAGGGGGCAGTTCTGGTGGAGTGTTATATCCTCCTAGAATTGTCTATCAGTTAAATTTCTATTTAAAGCTTATTATTTATTAATTCTATATGAGTATAATTACTACAGCCATCCTGGAGTTCTCTCTTTAACAATTTTATTATATGTATATACACACACACACACACACACACACACACACACACACACACACACACACACACACACACACACACACACACACACACATATATATATTTATTTATTTATTTTTTTTAATGGCTTTAGCGAGGTGCATCACCAGCCCTATGTTACTTCCTACATTACCTAAGTTATAGGTAACATATCTTAGCCCTTATTAAAATTAGTTTCTTTTGCTGATGGACAAATCTGCAAGGCTATCACACTTCCTAAGAATTTGGTATCTCTTTAAATCATTTTGTGTTTTATTAACTACTTTGTTCCTCCTCTGTCACCAAAACTTGATGAAAAGGAACAGATTAATGGTTATGATAAACTTAAATACATAATGTGCACTCATTCATGCATTCTTTTAGTGTCCCTAATCATTCTCCCTGCTATCGAAGCTCAGTGTATAAAGAATTGTCTAGTTAGCTGATGATGAAACTAAAGAGAAAGTTCGTTAATTTTTAGGTCACCCAGGCAGTTATGATGGCTTTATCCAAAATTTCCAACTGAAATATGATTACCTCAGTACCTTTCTATACATAGTTTAAACAATCTAAAAAAAATTTTCCTATATTTTTAATATCCTCGCCCTGAGCCCCTTTATCCACCTCTTGAATCCCGAATTATAGATCTCAACCCGTTGATTTCTATATCCCCTCTCATTTAACTGCTTCCCATGAAAAATCCTGTATTGTCCATATATTTTAGTTATAAGTTCACATCATCATAGAAAAATTAAAATCAAAGTTCTGTAGATGAAATAAATGCTATCATTAACTCTAAAATCAGCTTACAGGTCTGTTTTGTATTTATTTTTTAAGTGTTGTTAGGTGTAGAGTCAATATTATACATTGACAGACAAAACATTCCATCCATTTAATTTTTTTCATGTTCTCAGCTAAAAGTTCCCTTTTTTGTTTAGTTGGCTATGTCCCCACATACTTTAACCAAGGTGTATGAAATGTATTAGGATTGTTAAAAATATTAATAGTAAAAATACAGCTATATTTAAAAATATTACCAAGCAATTTTAAATAATTAAGTTTTCTATCCACCCCTGGCATCCATTTTAATTTCTGTCCATGTCTTGCATTCGATGGGATATAGGTCTAATGTGATTTTGAATAAATTCTTAAGGGATATGCTCCCTTTTATAAAAAATTTTAATAAATCATGTTGATGTAAAATTCTGTACCTTTTTTCTAATGTAAATTTCTGTACGTTTCAAATGCCCTGGTTTAAGTATATAGGGACATAAACATCTGAAAAAGAATAAAACTTTTAGCTGAGAAAATGAAAAATGAATAGGATGGAATTTTTTGCCTCTTAGTATATCTATTAAATACCATATTTTGAAGTTTTGAAGCTTTAAAATCATTATATGTAAGCCTTTACCAACCAATAGGATGTTTTTTGCCCTATCATATCGGCCATCAACAAACTTGATCTTGCAATTTTTGTAGTATTTTTTTTTTTTAGCTCACATTAATTATTTGAATCATCCTGAAAAAAGAATGGATGTTGTTCCACATGGATCCAGTATGTTTTATCCTTCCACTTTACTTAATCTTATTTTTTCTGTTGTTTCTGGGCTCATAGGATTTTAAAAAGAACTTAGGTTTGACTGACAATTAGAATTTAAGGTATTAGAAAAATATACATTTGGCCTTCCTTTTTTGTTATTCTTTGCTTGTTTTTGTGCCTGAATATTTTAAACAGTTCACTGCTTACTCTGTTTTTTTCAGGAGTATGCACTATTTACTTAGTGTTTAGAACTGCCTGCAACTACTGCTATTTTTTTATTTTATAAATCTTCGAACCAGAGATTGAACAAGAGGTCTCAATGTATCACTTCTTTAAGCAAAATAACCTATTCTTCTGAAAAAATTCATCTTCCATTTTCCAAATTAATTATATCCTTATTAAATAAGGAATGAGTTAGCTACAGTTAAAACTGTATTGAATCAAACCAGTTGAATAAGTGGATTTGTTTTTCTCTCTCAAACATCTTTTTGACAGAAAATTGTTAGGGTAGTCATCCAAGGTTTACAAACTTAACAACATTTTTATCCATTCAACCCTCAAATGACCACCTTCCATAAGTCAGAGGATAATTTGATAAGAGTTCATTGCTGCCTTTATATCAAGTAACGATGCTTTAGGTTTTAAATGATTGCCTATCCTCCTCCTCTGGTATCTTCAAAACCTATTTTATGATTAATTTATTTATTTACTCAAGAAAAAATGTAGTATATTCAATTATTTTTCTCTTTAAATTATGCATGTAGATTAATACTTCTATTTTTAGAGTTACAATGAATAAAATGCATGCTTCTGCTTTGATTTAATAGCTTCACTGCTAAATGCATATTAATTTTTTTTATAATTTTGTTGACTATAGTTGGATGAAGAATTTATGTGTAGAAGTGTTAGGTAGCAAAATCTGAATATTTCTAGACAACTAGAGAAAGAGATATGAAGAAGATGAAGTGACTATGTAACATTTTCCTGCCTAAGGAAAATGTAAAAAAAACAAAACAATTTTAAATATAAATCACTCAAAATTGTTTTGTTGCATAACCTCTTCATCTGCCAGACCCTTTAACTGTGGCTCATCTAGAAAGGGGTCTGTGAACAATTAAGGTCAGAAAGTAAGGACTTTCAAACCCAAGGGGTTTGATCTTCATATGTAATTTTCAGATCACAGATTTGTACTGTTCATTTAATTAATCCTATTAAGATGTATCAACATTACATAGAGTTTATACTTGCAGATCATCATTATTTAAAAATCTGTTTGATGCATGATAATTTTGAATTTAGTTGAAGAATTATCATTTGAATCATCACTTAAAGCTTGTTTTATGTACAGCAGCATTTTTCCTTACAATTAAAATGATTATTAAGCTATTATTTACAATTTTCTGTTTCATTTACTTAAAATAATTGGAAACTTGTAATTGTATTGGAAATATATTAACTTACCTGTTTTATCTATTACTGGTACGGGAAGGTTGTGTTTAATCTTTTGTGATTCGCACAGCCCTGCAAACCTGATCATAATTTGATCAAAACAGAAAATCAGTTCTTTTTGCTTTTCTGAGTAGTGTTTTCCTTTTGTATATTTATCAAATTGGTCTATACGTTTATCTGAGGAAGTCATTAAAACATATATGGTCATAACGTGGAATTAAATTTTTAAACTAATGAAGTTAAAGAAATATGTATTTGCATAAATTTTTATGCTAAAAGGAATCACATCAGTCATGTTCATTTTTTTTTTTTTTTTCAATTTAATATTATTTCATCAAAGCCTTTTAAAGAGGTGTTGTGCTGTTAATTTTGTAATTATCAGATCTAATATTAATTTTAAAGAACAAGGGAGTTGGCTTCCAATTAAATTTGTGGAATCTATCTATACATGTAAATAAACATGAATATTGCAGCCTAATAAGATGAGTTCTAATTTAATTATTTTATATATATTTACATACACATTTCTTTCTTTCTTTTCTTCATATTTTTCACTTATTCATATTAGTTTATTTTATGCTTAAGTGTCATGTTTTATGCTTGAGGTCAATTGTTTTATTTTGTTTGAAATATAAAATTTTCTTCAATGCCTAATTTCTCTGCTGAAAGATCTAAATTTTTTTCAAGATATTTTCATTCAATTTTTGATCCATAATAGCATTTTTAATGACCAACTTTCATCCCATTCTCTTAGAAAAAAAGTATAGAAAATTGTTGGGCAATCTCTTGATTCTTTTTTTCCCAAATCTTTCCTCTGCCACCCTAACCAAATATGTTAAATTTTCTGTTATTGGTAAAAAAAAAAAAAAAATTAATTTAATTTCAAAACCCCTCATCTTTATTTTGATAATTGAAAGCAAGCTTTAATTTTATAGGGTAAAAACTGAAGAAAATTTAGATGTTTTTCTTTCTCCAGTTTCTCACAAGGTGTTGAAGGCCAAAAATGAAATATTAAAGTTTCATAAAGTTTTTAACTTTTGTAAGGTATCTGCTGACTGGACCAAGAGCACAAATTTCAAAGAATTCTGGAATTGATCAATGTTTGTATGCATACCCACAACGATTATTGATTAGGAGTTATTTTCCTTTTATTATTTAGTTCAATAAAAATGACAATTTTCCAGTTTTAAATACACTAGTTTAATGTTTTTCTCCCAATTTATAGAATATGTAATCTGAAGAGAAATGTGTTTAGTTTCTTTTGTAATATTTTACAAACTGTTTTATTACTTCCAATACTCTTTTCTTTAAAGAATTTAAATGGTAATTGTAATTCCATAATACCCAGTAATTTAATAACAATTAATAGTAATTATATATTTTTTACTCTTTTTGAAAAATATTGGTCCAGATGATGGAGTGTAATAACTATGTTACTATCTGGGGGGGGGGGCTGGGTTTATATATATATAAAAAAAAAAATTAGTAGTTTCGGTCGTCAGGGGGGAGACTTCAGCCCCTAAGCTCCCCCATTGGTTGCACCAGTGTGTGCAATCATTTATACCATCAGAGTTGAATATCAGTATTTAAAGAATCAAGTGTTTATTTTCAATTTTGGTGTAGCATTCCCTTTATAGATTGTTGGCACTACATCCAGATCAAAATCTTGAGTTTGGATTCAGTTTGAAAGTAAAAATCCTTAAAATTTTTGTTTTTCGCGGTGTCATTGTATCCCATGAAGGGTGAGATGTATCCTACTTTTAAAACCTCAACACTCCTTTGGTTTTTATGCAATAAACTCTTCACATTCAATTTTCAACTCCCCGTAATTATTAGATATCGGACCTTTTAAAAAATGAGCCCCTGATTCAAACAGGATGTAATATCTGGACTATTCCCAGGATTAGGAGAAACGGAACTCCTTGCGATTCCGATAATATTTCCTTGGTCAATTGAAAACGATGTTCAGGGGCATTGCCGTGTTGCAAAACGGCTTAGTTTCTGTTAGTTAAAGCCGAGTACTTCCCAAAACTGTAGAAGCCTTGTTTAGCTGTTCACAAATTAGGTCAACCTGTCTGAGCATCAGAAAAAAGACTCAACAAGCAAACCGCCTACTAAAGCTAGTAGGCCTAACCGATCTAAACAAACTAAAGTGCGGCACAAATTTGTTTGTTGATTGCCTTTGCGCTTCGACCTTTTTTCTTTTGACATTTTAAAAATGTGGATGACACCATAAAGCCAACGCAAGTCACAAGGTATTAAAGGATTCGTCAAAGTAAACTGACGGAAATAGTTGTGACAAAAACGTTCTTATAGTAAGAGTTGTGTTCATGCTTTAGGATTCTTCTATCAACCTAGAATTAATTATAACTAGGAGCAATATTTGATGATTGGAGAAACAAACTTCTTCAGTGTGTCCTGTGGCGCCAGTGGATCAGTAACTTGCAGTGTATTATTAATACCAAATTAATAAATAATATTATTAGTTATTATATATTGATAGCTTAAGCGGAGCGGTACCTTAGGGTACCCAATTAAGGTATACTTATCTCTTCTAGGTCCAGGACTACTTTGGACCGTTGCTGGCAATACTGGAGAAAAGTTTTCAAACAAAGGAGTCAAACTTTCAAATGAAGAAATGCAAAAATTAGATGGAGTGGATATGCTTCTACTTAAGATGGACACAGGAAATAAAAATAAAATAGAAATAAAAAGAGGTTATTTGATAGGGCTTGTGATGGAGGAAGAGTTGTTGGACGGACAACGAGCTTAGTAGGAAGCGATCCGTAATGGATGGGGAGGGAACAGGTAGAAACATGCGATGTAGAATCAGACTCTAAACACATTAGATAAGTAATAGATAATGTTGATAGCTTGTGATATTTGTATATGGTAAAGTGCGTGCTGGCCTATGAGAAGATAGATGAATAATAAATTTATACTCTTAAATTAAAATTGTAAGAGATCGAGGATTCGTCATAGTCCTTTAATGAAGTCTTCCTAGTCGAAATATTAAACAAATAACTCAGTTTTTTCTTACACACTCTACTGTGTCTTATCGTGTTCCTTAAAGTTATTCCTTTTTTAATTTTGAGGTTTTTAGACAGGCATGAAGGAATTCCAGTTAAAGCACTAACATCCTTAGACGAAGGCTTTATTTGGGAATAAAGTAAAAATTGGTTAGGGATACTCCATCGATTCAGAGAGACCAAATGTGATCGTAGGAGGCCCGGGTAAGATCCACCAAGGGTCACTTCAGACCGAAATTACCGTTTAATAACGCTTTTGGACATAAAACATAGGTTCTAAACGAGTTTTCAATTAAAAAAAATGAACTTTATTTGGCCATAAAAGTGATGACTTCAGACCAGTGAATAAGAAGAAGCCTACGTGAAATGAATTTAACCTCCAGGCGCCCAATCGCTAAGTCACTTCTCACCAGAGAGCATCGAATAGCCAGACTTCAATTTTCACTGCAGTATGCACATTGGACATTCGCTGATTGGAAAATAGTTTTGTTCGGTGACGAATCAAGGTTTGCCCTACACAATTGTAGGTCAGATAAAGGTGCTAAGACCCTCTGGAAAGCGATTTGCTGCCTTCAACAATAGCGTTTAATGGCTGGAAAAACTTTGGTAGCACGTACAGATATGCACATAATAAAGAGGGACTCACTGACTACAGAGCGCTATGTGATGGACATCCTGGAGGAATATGTAATGCCATTCGCTCCATAAAATGAAAATTTCCTTCATCTCCAAGATAATGCTAGGCCACATATTGCTGGTATACTGAATGAGTACTTATGTGAAGTAAGAATTAATCTTTTTCCTATATGCCTATAATTCCGGATCTTAATCCGATAGAGCATGTTATGGACAAGCTAAAGAGAAGTATCCTCGACCAAAAACATGTACCAATTACAGTTGCTGAGTTTCAAACGTACTTCCTAAAAAAGATATTGCTCGTGCCATTCCGTAAATGAAGAAACGTTTGAAAGTTAGAGATGTTACCAGATATGTTTTAAATTTTATGTTTTAAACAAGTAGGCATAACAATTCCATAACTTCTTGATTTATTCTCTCGTTAAAATTTATTGTAACATTTTTCTTGTTTTCTTTATTATTTACTCTTCGAATTTTGTACAAGTTACCCAAGAACCTTAAAAAAAAAATTGTCTATCTTTCGCTCTTATGAAAAATGAAGAAATAAATGAATAAGTTAAAGGCAATAATTATAAAAAAAAACAAGGCGACACGCTAATTTTGTCTAGGAGTTTATGTAGTAAAAGTAAAAATATTTAATTAACCCCCAAACTGTAATAACAACATAACAAATAGTTTTATTGTGATGAATAATATTAGCTATTATTATTTTTTCCATTTATTTATTTTATTTAGAAATATTGGTAGATTAAAACTATTTGAGCGGGAAATGATTTTTTATATCTTTGGTATGTACATTTTGAAGTTTAGATCATCACAATATAGTATATCATGGAAAGATAGAAGCGATGTTCGCAAGTACAGTAGTGTATTGTTAATGCCCCAAACACTAGGAAGGTAGGAATATACAATAAATTACGAACTGGGAAGAAAGATATAGGGAATATGAGTAGAGAAGAGGAGGAGATGGTGTTGGTCCAGCAAATTGTAGAGGGAGTGGAACCTGTAATGGTTCGGACAATGGTGGGAGAGAACAATGGGAGCACACTTAACAAAGGGAGCCTGATAACGGGGGGCAGATTACACCCCCCCCCCTTCTCCCCTGTCGCCTCCGCCTTACCATCAAATATTGATGGCAGCTCAGTCAACAAGTAACCTTCTTTTATAGTCTTTTTATTATATCACTAGGTCTATTTATTGATATTTGGAGATATTTATTTAATGTTTTTGTAGGTACTTTACTTTGCTATCAACTAAATTACGGGATGAGGATCTTAAAGGAAAAAAGATATATTTTTTAATAATTATATTGGGGAGGTAGGAGACTATATGGTAATTAAATTTAAAAAAACAACTCAATTTCATCCTGACTGGGGAAAAACAATATATCATAGATAAGTCTATCTATAATCTACTGGTTTCCCTAAGTTACATTTTAAATTATAAGAATCAAATTATTTCAATTAATAATGAAATGAAATTCAATTTCTGTGATTTACAAAACCTAAAGACAAAAGAAGAATTATAAGGAAAATTCTTGGCTCAAAACTGACCGACAAGAGTTACCGTTTACAATCCCGCACGAAAACAGAGGAACCATCAAACTTCACAGCTGACATTAACAAACGCCGTTTAAAATTCTATGGTCATATCCGCAGACTCCCCGAACACAGACTCACCAAGAAATTACAGGAAGCAACAGAAAATCTCAAATCAAACAAGTGGGCATCAGAAGTCGAACAGGACCTCCAAAACGCATGAATCAAAGAAACGCCCCCAAGGAGAGACGATCCGTACCCACCGAACAGGAAATAGGCCACGGCTTGCATATCTATAAGATTAGAGATAATCATTATTTTTTAATTATTTAAATATATAATACAAATCACTACACATAGCGTTTACTTTTCGACATGAAACTTTGCCTCTTGCTTACTTTGACGAAACACTGATTCCGCAGATACTACATCCCGCTTTCTGTCATAAACTATCAGATTTTATCTTTCTAAATATTTAGATTGAAACTATTAGAAGATTAGGTATAAAAACCTGAATAAAGAAAAATAAATCTTTAAACCTGACTAAATATTTCTAATTTTTGGAAAATTTTAAATAGAATACATAGCGGGTTTTTGAAAAATTAAAATACATTTGTTCAAATAAAGAAGTCTATAAATAATCAGAATACAAAGTAAGAACTCAATGTGACCTATATGAGAGGCTTGTACTCTCAAGGTAGTTAGGGAGAGAACTGGCAACCCTGCACCACTCTCATCGGCCCTGACCAGCCACGCCTCCTTCCCTCTAAATGTCAGGACCTAGAGCTGACTGAGAGTAAAGGGACGGATATAAGATTTTGATCCCTATATTTATAAGTCTGGTAGATAGGCAGGCTGTAGGAAGTATTTAGCTGGTCATTTAATTAAAAATTTGGATTGATTTTGAATGATTTTACTATTTTTAATGATTCATAAATATTTAATTTTAGGATATGTTCTACGAAATATATTAGTTTCACTAATTATTATTTTCATTTAAATGATAGCGAAGTTTGCTTCACCGATCGTCCGGTTTTTCCCGTGTATAATTCTTATCCCGAGTTATAATTCTTCCATAACTATTTTATTCAATGCATAGCCAATAATTTCGTTGTTTTTTAAATAATCATAGTCCATTGGTTATATTTTTTTTTTATTCATCAGTAATTCTCTTAAATACATCATTGAATATATGAATATATGACTCGAACCCCGAGCTTATGTTACGATTTATGGCGGTCAACCTGAAGCTGATCGATCCACAACAGATTAATACAAATGGGCTCACTTGGAATAATCTAGGCTAAATCTATTCAATTACCTTGTTGATGGCTAATATTCAACATTAATCGTCACTAATTACCTTAGTACTCCATGTTAATTACTTTAAAATTATATTTAATTAATTTAATAATTAATAACTATTTGTTATCATTCCTGTTTTGGCGTGGATATATCTCTTGGCTGGGGGTCTAGACTATTTTGGTGTAACGTTTTTTTCACATTCAAAAATGCAACAATTTGACACGCTCTAGCTCTGTTGGTGTTGCTCTGATAGGAAACTTTTAAATAGTTCCCTCGTCAGAAATATAATAAAGGAAACTTTTTGTTATATAACATTTGTCGCCAGGACCTACCGTTTAGGAGCTATATTGATTCGAATGATAAATGACACGTAACGTTTTTCACCATCAAATATGTAATTTTTTTTTCACCCTCAAAAATGTAAAAATATATATTCTATAGGTCGGTTGTTGCTCGGATCGAAAATTCATCGACAGCTTTCTTTAACGGAAAGATTTTTCTTGAATTTGAACGATAGGTCCTAGTGACAAATATCAAGCCGGTTCCACACATTCGTAATATGTGATAACACGCAACACGAAACTGTTTCGCCCAATGTTCGCCGAACCTGTTTCGTGCTATGCCATAACACGTAACACAACACGAAACAACGACGAAAAAGTTCTCTGTTATGGCATAAAAAATAACACGAAACAACGACGAAACAGTTTTCTGTTATGTCATAACAATATATCAATACCAACTAACATTAGCCTTCTCGATCTATAAAAAAAAAAAAAGTTCGTTTAAACGCTTGTATCTACCTTTTTTTAATATGTTGTTAGGACCCATAAGGGTAGTTTCCAAACCTCAAAACCAGGTGGGATGTTCGTAGTACTTGATAAACCGCGGAAGTTTAGGACTATTTTCGTTTTATCTCTAAAATATGTAAATTTGCTTGACAAAGCATTTACAATATTAAAGAGTACTAAATGTGTGACAATTTAATTCTAACCGCAGCTATGTAGATTGATTGGTTGCGGAAATACAGTTCACCAAAAAAAAAGCGATTTTTCACAATATTTGAAATTTTTTCTGTTGAGTTAAGTTCTCTGCTGCATTCCGACAAAAGTACTGGTTTCACAAAAATTTCTTCAAAAAAGAATTTAAAGAAAATTTAATCAACTTTAATTTGATAACTAAACTATACCTGTAGACCAATTTTTTTTTAGAAACGGGGAAAGATTACAAAATCGGATTTGAGGAAAAAAATTGCGTTGCTGATTTTAAAAGTGAGAGAATCGGCAGGAATCTACCTGCTTCTTTTTCAATTTAAAAACATGTACAAGTATCTATTGCTGTATTTAAAAACATGTATTTTAGGCTGGTATCCTTCGATGTATAAATCAACTGGGCTATGATATATTGTTTTTCCCTGTTTAGGAGAAATTGAGTTTTATCCTTTGCCCTCCCCCCCATTTCCTATATCTCATATTTTATTTTGCCATTGTTTCAGGACTCTTTAGTCTCTCAAATACCATTTTTTTAATGCGATGCTACTTAAACTCCTGAAAGTTGTCTCTTACTATTTCTTTATCACATTTTCTCGTGTGTTAATAAAGTTTGCTTCAGCTTTATTTACGCCATGATCTATCTACTTAAAGATTGAACTGAGAGCAAAAGTGAACAAAAGCTAAGAAAATCTCTTCTTGACTAATTGAATAGACTAAAAAATCTCTGCCAACAACGTAGTTTCCCAATATAAAGGCAACCGTAAAAAATATATACCTAATATAGTCCAGTTCAATTCAAAATGTATGAAATTAGTTATCGATTTAAATTATATATTTCTTAAATCGCTACGTGCTTATTATCATAATATAATAGTACCTTTTTAGCAAAAAGAGTAATCGGGAAGGAGTCGTTAGCGTTGAAAAACTATCTCCAGCCTCCCGTAGAATGCGTTAACAACGAATTAATATCCTTCCGCCGCCTTAAAACAGTTAAATAGTCGAATATTTTTTTTTAAAAAGTGTCCTTTTAAGGTCCGCCATCTTAAAACCGCTAAATATTTTAAAAAAATATCCTGGAGGACAACAATGGCAGAAGTTATCCTTCGGATAACTTAAAAAACCCGTTAAAACAGCAATCCTTAAGGACGAAAAAGCTAATTCTAATTGTGGATGGAGAGAGTGGCCAAGGATGTCCTTCGGCCTCCGAATATAATTTATTATCAAATTTAATAGTTTTTCATTTTAAAACAGTTATTATTGTTAATAATGATTAACTGGGCTTCACGATTACTCGCTGTTGCTAAGCGATTGCCTCTTTTTCGGTTTGTGTTATGGGGAAACAAATTTCCTTTGATGTCTGTTAAAAACCGCCTCCTCATTAGCATAGCAACCTACTAAACCCAAGATCGCGGGTTTGCAGCCCGGCAGATGACCTTAGGATTTTTTAAAGGGAGTAAAAAATCCTTAGCTATGCCGTCCTTCGGAAGGGACGTAAAATGGGGGTCCCGAGCCTGTGCGATGTCAGGTACTCGTTAAAGATCCCTATCCTAATTATACCTGGATAGGCAAAATTTAGGACTCCCACCGTAGCATCGTCCGATTAGCCATAGCAGCATAAAGTGACGTTAAAGGAAATAAACAAACAAACCGCCTCCTCATTTTGTGTTTTTCGATTATATTTCGAAAAAGGTGGACACTAGAAAAATATAATACTAATCAAAACTAAAGCTGATTGAATTTCCGATGAAATTTATGTAATACATATTTGTCTGAATTCCGACGGTTTTCGAGATATACGTTATTAAAAATCGATAATTTTAGAAAAAAACAAATTTTATCTCACTTTTTGTTAAAAATTTACTTCAAATGACAGAAACTTATGTATGAATTTAAAGTTAATTTAATTTTAAACAATTTTGACTTAGACATTTTTTCTGTGAAAGGATCGTGGAAGGCACTAGAAGCAAATGTTTGACAAAAACAGGTAAAATTTGTTTTTTTCCCGATCACCGATTTTTAATAACGTATATCTCGAAAACCGTCTGAAATTCAACAAATATTCATAGGAACTATTTTATAGAACATTTAATCAGCTTTAATGTTTATTTGAAATATACTTTTCTAGAGTCAACCGTTTTCAAGATATAATTGAAAAACCAAAAAAATTGAACTTCTCCCCTCCCTCCCATCGTAAGCTCACCCCCTAGGGGCGGGGACATTTAGTATGCTTACCTTTCAACTACTCCTAACGAAGCTATGAAGCCAAAAATTATCGCGTATTTCATTCACTCTACAATGTGTTTATTAACTGGACTATGTTGCCAACATATGTTCGGTGTGAGACAGGAAGCCCGGATTCACACCTATTATGTGGATTAGAAGTCGCGTTAAATAATTTTTTGCTGGAATATTTAACACTATCAGGAAAGTCGTTGCATCGAGCTATCCCCATAACAGGTTGAGTATCTTTTTGTAATAGTTTTATGGTTAAGAATCACAATAGGTCGAATTGAAGTATTGTTAGAAGTGGTTAATAACAAGACAATACATCTCAGAAACACCTATCAGGAAGTGACTAGGATCTGAGAAGTTTACAAACTCTTCGGGACAAAGTGGTCTGCAATTGAGTATAGGTTCTACTCGGACAAAGAAGACGTATTCTTCAGTATTTCCTACGACACAATTTTCCAGGAACAACGCTTAGACTCCATTTCCCCCAGATTGTTCTACACCAAAGTCAGTATTAACTTTGGACAGAGAAATAATTGTCTTTATCAGATATAAGTGAATTTGCTTGTATAGACTTAATATCTTTAAATTAATAGAATGTATTGAACATACAGCAGGTTTAGTTCAATCTTATATATATAAATATTATTTTATAAAGAGTTCCATTAAAATACTACTGACAAGCGGGAAGTAACAAACCAAATAAAAATAATACTTTAACAAGAATTTATATATTTTTTTTAAACCAAACATCTCATACACATAACAATCATTAATCCTTGAACAATGGGAACAGCAAACCAATAGAATATTAAACGCATTTAATCCTTTCAATCAGAAGTCCATTGTACAATTGTAAAAGTTTCATATTATGCCTCCAAAAATCCTACTTAATGAGCTCAATACACCTTTTGTCCCTGACTTCATACCCCTTTTTTTTCGACGTTAAATTAGTAACATAATCAAATTTTAAAATTCCATCAAAAGCATTCTAACCGTCCAAACCATTATTAATATTCTAATTTCACCCTGATTAAATCGGCAGTGGCAAAATTTAAATTGACTTTCAATGAAATTTTATTTAAAAAAAAAAACAAAAGAAATATTCATACCTTTAACAAGTTTAGTCAGAACAATCGAGCGAAGAGATACACCCTCTGAAAATGTTATTTTAATACATACTTATAAAAATACTAAGTTGAAACCAATTTAACTTTTCTCTATATATGATTCACTATTCGTAAAATTATACAAGATGTTGAATGAGTTATTGTAACAAAAACACTCGGTCGTTTCCTAGAACATTTAAATATTTGTTTTTATACTTGTGTTAAGGATCGGTAAACAATTTATGGTTGTCTAAGTTCAAGTTTAATATTCCGAACCGCTTCTTGCGGGGGCGGCAGCCATATGTAATCGTAGGGACAAAAACGCACCAGCAAAAACAGCTTCTGCACCAACTCCCTTATCTCTGGCAATTCTGCAATATACTGTGTTATGAAAACTCCTATATATCAGTCTAGGTCAATTCAACTATGAGTTCTCGGGTTATGGTTATGGTTAACCAGCTAGCTTCCACGCGGAAATTCCATAAATTAAAGAGGAAGATGAATTATTATTTAATCTAAATATTCCAGTAATTATAGCAGGTTGCACATCTAAAATAAAAATGTCTTAACGTAAAAAGTTTGATTTTAATATTTCATTGAAATTATCGATACTCATAGGTAAAGAATTATCAAGAAGGGCAATTTAATCCTACCTTTGCAACAAACTTTCTGCACTTCTTTACAATAATCAGCTTTCGATTTCTATTTGTATTGGTTGGCACTGGCTTCAAAAATAACTGATCATAAATTGTGAATAGGTTAATAAGTACCGATAATACCGTTGATTAATACTCTTTATTTTGCAGTAATTAAAATCTTATGTTTTACTTAGTTCATCATGATTTTGCCGCAATGTATTGCAGCACCCATAAATTTCTTCGATCTACTCCTCTCGGGTTGTTCCTGATCTGGAACCACATTAGTTCCCTCCTCTGTAGCGACATACACTCCAATAGATCAAATATTTCAGTTTTACTTTTCTATTAATAAAACATAATTTATGAGTGCTGCAATACAATGCGGCAAAACCATAATGTGGCAAAACTTCGCCTAGCAGTAGATGCAGTCAAAAGAAGATCGGTGCTGAGTATTAGAGAAGAGGGAGGACATTTTGAACAATTATTGTGAATTAAGTATATAAATTTTAATTAAACTATCTTTAATGTTTCTTAAATTTTAAATATTAGAATAAGATAAATATATAATTGCGATTAAATTACTTTTCTATTAATAAAACTATTTAACATTTCTGAGCATTCTCTCAGTATTTCCCAAAATGCCGATGTTGCATCTCCCTGTTTTTTTAAATTAATAATAATTTCAGTATCAATTTTAGAAATTATCACTATTCATGGTATACCATTCAAAAGGTGTTAGTGTGTAGAAGTTTTTTTTAAGTAGTGCACGTTTGTAACATATGTAATATTTTTGAGAAAAATGCAGTCAAAGTTTTGGAACGGAATAAGAAACTTGCTGTTTCATTTGTTTGGATCAATAAATTAAATACTGTACGCTGCTATTTTGAAGTCTAAATAAGTTTATTTTAAAGGAAATGTAATCTTCTTTCTAATAATTATATTGAAATTGTTCTACGTTTAATAGTTCGGGAAATATAGACAATTATTTGTCAAAAATTAGAAATTTCTTGAAAAAACATAAAATTAAAAATATCTATACAACGGATGAGAATCGAGCTATGGTTTATATGGAATTTATTGTTGCAAATAATGCCTAGAATCGTCTCTCGAAGTTACTGCAGTCTTATGCAGAACACCCTGTATAATGCAATCATCTCAAGATGATTTATCAAGATCTCAAGATTTTGTTACAAAGCTTGGTTTTTTTTTGTTTGTTTTTTCCCTTTATTGAAATTTCCAACTGTAAATAAAAAAAACAAAACACACATCCAATAAATGTGATAATAATTTACATAATAACATGATAATTTCTTGTGAAGCAACTATCCGCTGGTAGTACTTAAATAAAAGTTCTGCATGAGAAGGTCCCGATCTTCTTTTGAGACGCTTCGGAGGGTTGTCAGGAGTAGAATTAGAACCAATTTAAGTAAATGGTGGAGTTCGTATGTGGTGTAAACACAATTGAAAGATGTTTAGCAAAAAGTTCTGATCTTTCTCCATCGGTCACGGCCCAACTGCAATAACATTGAACATGACAAACATATACACAGCACTTTAGATGTACCCCTTCAACCGACATTACCTCCACCTCCCTTCACACCAGCTCAAGTTGCCGAACAAATAAAAAATTTACCGAAAAGAAAAGCTCCTGACTATGTTCTGATCACTGCTGGAGTACTCCAGCAAATGCCTAGGGAAGCTCTAATGTTCTTAACTACTATTTACAACGTTTCTTTAAACTAAAGACGATACTCCCACCGGCCTACTATCTTATTCTACAGTCCTTTCTTTGTAATAGATCTTTCTCTGTCCGTCAAGGCTCAGAGCTTTCTTCTATCAAGTTGGCGTCAGCAGGAGTACCACAAGGCTCAGTGCTTGCTCCATTACTCTACAGCACACACGACATTCCAATTAGCTCTGACATTCTTACAGCGACATATGCAGACGACACAGCAATTTTAACAAGAGATAAAAATCCGAATCATGCTTCTCTGACTCTACAGCAGTACTTGTCAAAATTACATGACTGGTTTAATATTTGGAAAGTACATATAAATTACGACAAATCGCAACACATTACATTTACACTTCGACTTGAAACATGCCCACCAGTTTTTACACCCCACAGACATTGTACACTACCTTGGTCTTACGTTTGACCAAAGAATGACATGGGGTCCACATATAAAGAAAAAAAGTAAAACGCTTAACCAAAGACTAAGATTTTTATATTCACTCCTCTCCAAACGTTCAACTCTACAACTTAAACAAAAAATTAACACTTATACTTACTTACTGAAACCTATTTAGACATACGCTTCTCAGATATACGGGACTGCTAAAAAGACACATATTAACAAACTCCAAATCTTCCAGACAAAAACATTCAGGACAATTACAAAAGCCCTATGGTACGTAAGCAACATAACTTTACATACTTACCTACGCATAGCAATAGTTAAAGAACAAATACAAACCTACAACAAACGATTCCACGAAAAACTACATGGACATCCTAATACACTAATAAACAACATGGCTACAACACATATTCCCGATAACACACAGAGAAGACTAAAAAGGAGCTGGATGAGAGACCTCCTTGACTAAAATAATAAAATAAAATAAAGACTGGAGGTGCCGCTGGGTTCTGCTCCCTCTCATGCCTTTCAAGCCATTTAAATTCGTACAGCAAATTCACTGGTTGTCAAATTTTAATTGACAGGTGTGAATAAATATATAAAGTCAAAAAAAAAAAAAAAAAAAAAAAAAGTAAATGGTGGATATAAATGGTTATGGAGTTTACTATAAAAGGATAGGTATCTGGCTTGGGCTAAATCAGCAACATTTGGAACATGAAAGTCTTTATGAATAAGTTTATTTGTTACGAGTAAGGAACAATAAGGATTTTTCGAAGGATTTTGATTGCGTGGATTGTATACGAGATGAATTAGATTGTTTAGTGGATCCCCAAAGCTCAAATCCCTGTCCAAATAGGTCCGATAATTGTCATGTAATTGAGTCTTTTGTAGTAGATCGGTAGTGTTGACCGTTCGGCCAGTAAATGTCGAAAACGAGGAGCAGTTTCCTGTCGTTTTAGTCTTGTTTGTGGATTTCAAGTTAAATGTTAGTCCAGTTGAAATTCTAGATAGCAGATATGTTCATCAGAGATTAGTGGAATATTATTAAAGGATACTGTATGACAGGAAGTTAGGATTGCAAGAAGGGTAAAGGTTAGTTGATGAGATTTGTTTGGATCTATTTTAATTCTCCAATCTTGACACCATTCTTGAAGGTTTGTGATATGATACTGGAGTGTGTGGGATGCTATGAAGGTTCATGATTTACTTACAACACACGTGTGTTATCCGCGTACGTTGTGAGGACGGTGCTAGGATGTGTCGGGATGTCAGCTGTATAAACCGTGTAGAGAATAAGATCTAGGATACTATCTTAAGGTACGCCGGCAGATTGGATAAATTGGGAAGAATATCAAAAGTTATAATTAAATTGGGAGATTGTACCACTGAGACACTGATTTTATTTATTTATTATAATATTCGTTCGATTTTTCAACGAATGTTTTTACAAATATTTATAAATTGACTACTCAAAAATCTGTGTATTCGGATATCACAAAAGGAAAATGCATGAAATATTTAAAATGTACCGAAAAATCTTCAAATCTCCACTGGCACATTTCTTTGTTTTTAAGCAGACCTAAGCACTTTATATTATCAAATTTGAAAACTGTTTTGTTTTGAGTCAGGCTAGCGATTTTTTTAAGTTGCTTAAGGTGAGTGTTTAGGTCAGCTTAAAAACAAAAAAATTGATACAAGTCTGCGGTAGATGGTAGAATAAGCAGCTATCACTTGGACATCTCATAGAAGACAATATATTCAATTTTAATGAAATGAAAAAAAAAAATCTTTATTCTGAGACAGATTGTCCCCCTAAGAATAACATTTAACTGCAATAAAATGGTATAACTATAGACGACAAAATCAGTAGATTATAACATAAAGTATTATAAATGTAGAAGTTAAAATTAAAAAAATGATCTCCGAATGTATTTCCAAAACATCCATACTAACATAGATTATTGCATATTTTCAACAAATTTATAATTGAAGAGGTGGACAAATAAATGGTGATTAAACGAAGTGATTGAGGAAGCATTGGGAATGGAGATGGATGAGGAATTCCAGAATAAGCACGAATAATAAAGTATTTTTCAATGGAGGCATTTAGAGGGGTATACAAATCAATATGAAATCTGGTATTCAAAAGATGGATGGAAGAATGAATAGAAAGGTTATCTTTAAAAATAAGAGGGTTTTTTGGATTCCAAAGATTGATATAGAAAGGCACTCCAGAGAGTATTTCTGTCGATAACTTGGATAAAGCCACCTTAACAGAATACTAGCGATTAATGTGAGAGCACCTGGGAATCCAAAATATGAATCTTTTGTAGCTGAGGCTTATGTTCATAGGGATTAAGATACAAATTAAAAATTTAATTTATGATATAAAAGCACATTGAACTAGTGGATTTAATTTAAGAAAATATGAGGTTTTGATAAAAATTATTTTATAATTCACTGTAGGACTAAATTGACTGTAGTAGTGGGGGGAAGGGGTGACAGCCATTGGTCAACCTGCTCCGGTGAGAACTTGATCCCAACGCATTTGTCTTACCTCAGCGCCATCTGTATCAATCATTTCCTCTTCGCTCTCTCCAGTTTAAATAGGCCCACCCCTGAGGAGGATATATTACACTTAGTGTTCACTTTCCGGGGAGCGACTTTTATCAAGGCGATTTGTTTGCTGATCGCCTTTCTGTTTGTCCAAATGTCACCTGATATGTGAGCCAGCATAAGTGGGATATAATAGATCTAGGGAGTTCTCTTAACTTATTCCAATAGAATAAAGTCGTATATAAAATCCAGTACAGCAGCATTTACTGTTATCAATGATATTATAGTTCCATATCTTCATTTCTATGAACTCTGTCATCGACGATACTAGGTTGTATAATTGGACCCCTGGATTCCTTCACAAATTCTACTCGTTGCCTGCTCCTGCTCCTCGTGATATTTGTTCTAAAAGATTGAGCAATAGCGATTCATCATTTGGATTATATACAATACCTACAATGCAATTAACAGAATGGTATTGAAACCCACGTTTATCAAATGAGAATTTAAATAATATTCAAGTGCAGTAATAAAGACCCGAGAGATTTGAGTATACTATCCTCTAGTGGCTAAGGGTGTAATGCAGGCTTAAAAAAATACGTGCAGTCTTTAAGTGAAATTTTCAGTGGTTACTATGTTAGTCCGGATGGTAGCTAAAATCCAAAATAGTTATGGAGAAGAGAGAGTGTTCTGTGAAGAGGATTAAAAACCGAAAAGATGAAATCAATTGTCAAAAGGACATCAGTTAATTTTTTGGTTATTGCAGACAGGACGAGTTGTCCGTGTTCTCCTAAATTTGTCAACCTATTTCAGCCCTTGCGCAAAGGTAGTGGTTTATTCTGAAATAAACACGAAAAAAAAAATAAATAAAAAAAAAATAAAATAAAAACACGAAATATAAGTCAACAAGCCAACACCGGAATTCATTTGATTCTCTTAAATGAAATACCTTACAAAAAAAAAAAAAAATAAATAAAAAGGTTTGGAATATGTTTGCCGAACATGGGACAGAAAAAATTGAAGATATGGCTGTTATAACCAAAGGAACAGTGTAGTAGTTAACCCCATTAAATTATCAAAATGCTTGGAATGTACCAAGAAAGTATAAGAACTTCGTCTGTTGTTAACAAAAATGGTATATTATTTCAGTCACAGCTTAACATTTTATTCATTAGTGGATCCAGCGAATGGATGTCGGACTGATTCCAGCCTATAACGTCTGACTATGCTTACTCGGGCAATTGATCTAAATCAGTATGTTTCGAGTAGTTTGTTCAAAATTAAGCGAGATTACCAAATGACGAAACATATGTTAGGTTATTAGTATTACCAATTTAAGAGATGTTAATGCCGCCGTAATAAAATGACAAGGTGACATATGATCCTAGCTAAGTATTAGTATAGAAGGTTTCAAATAAATACCAGAAGTCTATCGCACACTACTGACGGATCGTTGCGGATTTCTCAATAACGTAGGTTTAATAGGGAAAATCACGACATAATAAGCCTCTCCCTACATAACCTAACAAATATATATATTTCGCAATTGAAATTCGCGCCAATGCACTCTGCTCCAATCCGTTGGGAATTCGTTGCAGACGTAATACATAGAAATGCTGCTCGGGTGAAGTGAGCAAATAAGCCATATTGTGACTATTTAAGTCTCTGTTTCTCCCAATGCTTTTCTATGGGTCTAAAAGCTGGCAAGTCCTGGAAAAGCATCAGAGCAAGATCCAGTGATTGCCACCCAATTGGGCAGGAATGAGGTTTTTGAGAAATAAAACCAGGCGATACCGGGTGCAGGATGTGACTGTTCCAGAATTCTCAGGTGTCAGCTTCCAGTCCAGGAGGAGCTACTGCTCAAGTGGTCGGTCATATCTGCGGAATGGTCGTTGAGCGGAGTGTCAGGTGGTTATTGGAAGTACGATCACAGGGCAGCGATCGGTTACGTAGAGAGTCTCTTTGCTAGAGACGAGAAGAACGGACTAGGGCCAACAAGAATTAAGCAGATGGTATGAGGATACTCCAAGCCTCAGGGCAAAATAGAAGTAGAAAATGAAGGAGTTACTTGGATATAGATTGTAGTAATGAAGTAATAAAACGTTATGACGTTAATCACGTTAATCAAATATCACATACTCGCAGAATATACCCGACCTTCAATAAAACGATAAAGAAGTAATAAACTTTGTTAATTCAAAAACCTTTTCACTATGGTCTAAAATGAGCTAACAGTATATTTCCTGGCCACTCAATTAAAGCATTTTAATTTGCATATTTTGAACTAGACTTGCATATTTATATACATATCCGGCATATCAGCATTTGACATTTGAATTTTTTTGAGTAGAAAAAAACAAAACAAAATATAGATTAAAATGAAAAATAGCTATAAGAACTACTCTCATCCTTTTTTTTTTTTTCTTTTTTTTTCGCCTAATCGATGCGTTTGTATATGTCGAAGTGTTTATTTCTCGGTTTCAGCGAACTTTCGATCTTATTTACTTCTCTTAGAATTGTTTAATACGATTAATTTCTCGTTTATACTTCATTCAAATACATGGATTGCTATGTCTTCACTTTTTATCGCACCCTTCTCCCTTCCATTATTCCATTACAAAATCTTTCACAAAGTGTTCACCGAAACATATCATTCGTAAATTGTTCTTTTGTGTTAACCTAAAATACCGAAAGTCACTCTTTCCAAGACAAAAGATCTTGTTGGAAAGTACGTAGGTGAGCTTTCAAATAAGACTTTCAAGAGTGATGGAGACGTTTTATATTTATATTATGTGGAGCTGTCATTTAGTGTAGAGCGTTTCAAATCTATTTTGAGTCCCAATAGACGATCTATTTTGTTCGAAAACCTGAAAAAGTGGTTGTCTGCAATTCAAATCTACAAGAGTGAATAAGTTGCAAATAGTCGTAGCTTTTTTGCTGTATATTGTTCTGTTTTAAAGTATAAGTATTTTGGTTGTGATTGTTGTTTAAGTTTTCTGGAAATTAATGTCATGATTTCCATGGTTTTATTAAAGGTTTTATTAATCTTTAATAAAGGTTTTTAACATTTGTTTTTGTTTGTTAATATTTGCTTTTTGATGTTTATCTTCCTAATGTTCCCCTTTTCTACACAATTAGTTATTTAAACTTGAGTTTGTACTTAGGTATATAGGTATGTATTGCGATTTTTTGATTTTTCTAATAATGCAGATAGTTGCATATTTTCGGTATTTAATTGCATATTATACCTAATATCTCTGCATATACTATATGTGCATATTTTTCAGTTTTTAATGCATATAATTCACAGCCCTAGTGATAAGTATTAGCTCTTTATACTTACGTTTGGACCAATCCCGTTACTGATTCACTCCTCACTAATTTTTAAAAACAGTCTACAACTATTATTACTTTAGTTGTGTATATATATAGAGCCATTGTTTTGAATGCCAGGTGGTAATTTTAATTTTCGTGAAATATTATTTAAAGTTATTATTCCAGATTATTGATACTTCAGCCTCCAGCTGTTCAATAGTTTAAATTAACAACAGGATAAAATACATGTGTCTTTAGTATAGATCGTTTTAATTTAGTTTTTTTTATCATATCCGCTTGTTGTCACCTGATGAGTGACAGGTGTGGATAATTAAAATTAAAGAGAAAAAAAAAATTTAGCTTTTAATCTGATTTGAAACTCATTGAATAGAAGTAACTCATGTTATGTTTACTTCTGCATAATGTTTAATTATCTCTTATTCAGGTAATTTTTTTTTCTTCAATTTTTATATAAAGAACATCCTGCCTCTTGTTTACTACTTAAAATGAGCTTAGACAATTGGTGGAGCGTGTACCTTTTTTTTTTAAATCGTTTTTGGGAACGCGAGGGCGTTACGCGTAGTTTCAAATTCTCAAGCTCTATTGGTGTTGCTCGGATCAGTTTTCTTATCAGAAGCAGTTGATTATAGATAGACATATTCATGATCTATCGTTTCTTCCAGTCAGGAAGAAATTGAGTTTTTTTTTTTTTGTTACGGATACATAAAATATCAAATTAATTCTTTTGAAATCGCCGAATGAGAAAAAAGTTACTCTACTTGGTTTTCAACCTTCTTCGTCACATTTTTATTATTTTTTGCCTTATTTGTGGAAGTTAGTTGATTGTATTCGATGAAAAAGGGTTAATATATACAACAAATAATACATATACGTCGGCTACAATACAATTCCTTACAAATAGTAATTTTTATTGAGTTCGAAGGAATTTCGCTACAGCTCTGGGAAATTCTCTTCCTTTTGATTTATATTTGTAAATATAAATGAAAAGAAGCGCTAAGAATAATTTGAGGAGCGCAAAAATAATTTAATTTCACACCACATGTTAAATATCCCTCATTCGGTGCGAGCACCGTCCTCAAATCGATAAAATACCGAACCGTTACTAGAAATATTACCTCTTTCAATATTTCTCCTGGAAGCAGTTACACCTTCCAATATATAGAGGATAATATATTGGCATTCCCAAACTGGATTTTCTTCTTTTGAGTATTACCTTTGTATTTTCCCAAGTGGCCTTTGGGAATCGGGACGGGTAAAATTATTCAGAGAAATTTCGCCTTGAATGGATGCCGTTGAGCACCAATAGGGAAGAAGAAGGGACAAAAGGTGTTGACAGTCTGCTGGGTCTTCTAATCAGGACCTCCACCTGAATAGGAAATTGAATTTGTTACGAAATGCCTTCAAAAGAAAGGAATCGTTATGGTAAATCCCATTATGTCGGCGTCTTCGCAACCTCTGTTTCGTCCTCCTTTCATTGCTTTCTAAATTTCTTTTTATTTCCTTTTGTCTCTGTTCGTCTCGTCTTCCAATCGTTTGGACCCTCTTTGTTAAGTGCCTCTTCAACCGTTTATTGCCCTCTTAGAGTTTTCCATCCCTACCCTAGAAATATGTCTATTATATCTATGGAAATTTTTATGGCCAATGGAATTTTTTTTCTTCAAATGAAAAACTTCAGTAAAAATCTTGAGCCTCATAACTTCATAGAACATTATTATAAATTTGTGATCTATATGTGTACAAATTTAAATCGTATTATCTCTTCAAGTCTCAATCACTACGCATATTGTTTATATAAAATTTTTATTTTTTATTTAACTTTATAAATTTGGTAATAACTCTTGTTATAGTTGTACACTGACAATCAGAAGAATGCCACGTGCAAAAGGTGACATTGCTTGAAGAAGAACGATAACCGCGGTAATTTTTTCATGGTACTCATTTACCTGAGGAAAGTTTTGAAAGTGAATCTCTCAACCACCTTCTTTTCAGTGTCCTCTTTGTATTTTCAGGTTTATGGGCGATGGTCATTGTTTCTGTGTTCTTGTAAATTTTGCTGGGATCGCTTGTAGTGAGTCCATATGTATTAACTAATTGTTGGTACACTAATGCCAATATATTAAATTGTTTTAGCAACGTCTTAAGGATGTGTTGGCTTGCCTGATAAGTTTAAGAATTTTTGATTGAACGGTTTGAAATCTTTGTATGTGTGTCTTTTTTGCACTATTTAATTTTTTGCATTATTAGATACGATGTCTACGTTATTTGAAAGGGTTTATTATTACTATGCCATTCAAGGTATAAATCCTGAGACGATAGATTTCGAAGATAATACTTCAAAATCCATTAAGAAATTCCCTGCTTATAATAAAGAAATAAAGAACAAAATCGGTGATTGGAGATCCAGCATTAAGCTTTTCCCTTAGCCCGATCGACTCAACTTGTTCTTCCCGGAGGCGAAGTAATTGAAATCAAATCAAAAGGCACTCATCAAGAATTAAGAGGGACGAATATAACAAAAATATATTGTTAGAAGGAAGGTGGATAGGAGCTTACAGGTAAAGTGAAATGTCTGAAGGATTTTTCCGATAAGTACCCTGAGTAATAGGTTCTACTGTTTCGAATGGAAATAAATTCAGAGGACTATTGAAATATACTGAAAAGTAAAAAAAAAAAATCCACCCATTGATTTTTTTCATTTTCTCCGCTAAAAGTTTCACTCTTTTTTAGGTGTTTACGCCCTTATGTACCTAAGCCAGGGCATATAAAAAGTATTCGGATTATTAAAAAAATATAAACGACGGTAGCATTTAGAAAATATTACCTAGCAATTTTAAATGTATGTTCATAGCTTCATTTATTACGCCTTGCATTCATTAGGTATAGGTCTAATGGGATTTTTAATAATATCTTGAGGGATATACCCCATCTAATGCACAAAACCCTAATAAATCCAATTAATTTAAAACTAGCATATCCCTTCATGGCTTTGTAAAAAACTTAGACAGTTACAACTTATAATTGAAATTTTATTAGTTTATCAATAAAAAATGTTGAAATCGATATATTGAGCATCATTCCTTCATTGATAATTTTACACATACTAGTAATTCTAAACTTGATTATAATTGCATTAATTGTTTGAAGATTAAGTAAAAGCATAAATAGACAGTACTAAAATTTTTAATTTTAATCTGTGAGTTGGTAATTCAGATGGACAGAGACTTTTAAGAAACTCTTGCAAAGAATAACTGCATTATCAGTTGTTACAACAAAAGACCTATGAACCATATTTTATAATATATAACCATAAAAGTATGAGACAGCGTGACAAACTTCTTTTTTGTCACTCAACATAGTACATTTTTTACTATTGTTAATTTTATTAATTAATAAACCTTCCAAGAACTATGAAAATAGTAGTTAAAATTTAGTATGGATACATTTAGTAGTTTTAACATTGTAAACCCTACTATGGTGCTAACCATATATCGTTCGATTTTCAAACTTGTTGAATAATGATATCCACATATTACAGCTTTAATTATTATTCAGTAGATTTTATTATTGCAAAACCTTCCTGTAACCATAAAGATGATATGGTTAAAATTTGGTACTGATTGGTTCAGTGGTTTTCATAGTTAGTGATCATAAGCAAAAAATGGCTTGTCCTTTTATATAATAAATAGCATTCACAGTCTCGGCTTCACCCGCTCTCATACGTAAAGACCTTACAAAGTTTTTAGTTTTATTAGTTTTTAATTTACAAATTTTTTTCACAGATTTTTTTTTTTAATTTCTTCAAAATTTCAGGAGTAAAAAACCTTTAATTTTTTATTTCGGCCTAATTCCCTATTTACATATTTCTTCAGATGAATAATCTAAAAATAATATCAGGTTTTTGTTAAATAAATTCAAACATAAAAAAATTAAAACATATTCTGAATAAATCACAAATGTTGCAGGATATCTCCTTATTGAGATACCTTAAGTTATAGTTGACCTAGGAATTTATTTTTCTAATCAGTTTTTGTCCACTTAAATCTGGAGCAATGTCAAATACATAAATAGAAAGCAGAATGCACGCTGATTCTAGTGACATTATTATTTTAATCGGTTGAACAGAGAAAATGCTAAGGCCGTTAAAAGTTGTCGATAAAAAGGGTTAACATTTTTTTTTCGATTTAGATAAAATTTTACGTACAACGGTTATCTGGTACGTTGAATCGAGATTTGAAGTCAGCTTTCCAATAAAAAAAAAATTCCACTGAATTACAGCGGATTGTATTGGAATTTTGTAATTTTTTTTGTTATTTTTGAGCACCCTGAAGCCAGGTCGTGTTTCGAGCATAACGAAAGTATTTTTATGTCAGAATGCATACAAAATTACAATTTAATGTGAAAGAATCATTTCACTACCTTGATTGAGAGGTGAGAAAAAAAATAAAACGCGATTTTCATAATTTTTTTTTTTTTCGGCTCCCAATGCTCGTTGGCTACTATAACTCTAGTTTTGCACTATTATAGGTCCCTACTACCCACACTAAAATCGGCATTCAAATCTGTGAGTTACAACTCAAAACGTCCCCTTGTTAGATAATCAACCGACTTCAAAAAAGAGGAGGTTCTCAACTCGTCTGTATTTTTACAGCGATTACTCCGTCAATTCTGAAGATCCTTTTTTTGATCGGTAGGGCATACTTCAGAGGTAGTCCCATAAAAAATATTTTGAAATCAACTCAGTACTTTTTAAGAAAAATAAAAAAAACAGTGTATAAAAATTATTAAATCAACAAAAATAATTTACATATAAAGTTAACTATCGATGTGTCTTACTTCGATAAGCTGAATTCTTAAATCTACGGTCGGAAGTACATTACACTTAAATTTCACCTCAATGAGACGATTTCAGACAAAAAACGTTAAAAAATTGTGTAAATAAGTAAAAACTGAAAACAGGGTTCAAAAGAGAGAACTTCTAGGACCACTTCTATGAAGCGAACTATTAGAAGTCATAGCCTCTATAACTCGAACTCAAATTAAAAGAATTTCATGTGTAATTTGTTTTCCTGTTTCCCGTCATTGTTTATCTTTTCAGTTCATAGTTACACCAGTCACTTATTATGAGTTATTCACTCGAGTGGTTTTACAGTGGCTATTAAAAATTCTTTCAATTAACGCAAAGTTAGAATTGATTTGCAAAGTGGAGAAAGGAGAAAGAAGCTGCTAGTGAATTCAGAATTCCGCGTAGTTCTCTTTCAACCGTCTTAAAGAATAAAGAAAAGATCGCTACTGGTGGAAGGCGGTAAGTCTACTTTTAGGCACCCTTAGAAAAAAACGCAGTTCAGTTGAAAGTTATATGATAAATTTGTATCTGGCATTTAATTTTCTGTATCAATGATTTTATATATGTGTGTATAAACAACATTCCCATAATGAAAATGTACGTAATGATTTCAACTACAATTTGGTGTTCAATTTTCCCATTTACATGAAGATAAGTGGAATAATAACCTCTATAAGTCTTTGTTCAGTAAGTCGAACAATTTTTTGTCGAACTTTTATTTTTCAGGGTGGCTTGAAGATCGGGAATTGACTGTATAAAGACAAATTCCCTCACCACTAAAAAGTGAAAAATAAAAATAATTTTTAGAAAAAAAAACAAAAAAAACCGACTTCAAGATTAAGCCTACATATATATGTAGAACTAAAAAGTAAAAAATAATATTTTAGTTGCTTCTAAACAAAGAGAATTAAATGACAATCAACAAAATTATCGGTACTTATATACCTATTCACAATTTATGATCAGTTATTTTCGGAGTCGGTGCCAACCAAAACAACATAATTAGAAAAAAAAAAATGTTAATTGTAAAGATTCCCCACTTTTTCATCACCGCCACACCGCTGTCTCGTGCCATTCGAAAGTTTCTTGCCAAGGTAGGATTAAGCTGCCCTCCTTGACTGGCACCGACTCCAAAAATCACTGATCATAAATTGTGAATAGGTATACAGAGTGGGTATCTCTTAGTGTATAAAAAAAAATTGGGTGATACTAGATCAAAAATGTTGCAAAATTCCGTAGACCTCACCATTCTATTCCAATCCGTTGGAGAAATACGATAAATCAAAGACTTTTTTGAGGTAGCCACGTTTTTTTCATAAGAGCTGTAATATCTCCATTTTGTTCAAATATTTTTCAAAGTTTGACCACATTTTCGGATTTAGCATTACATTTTCTATATAGTTGAGTATCTGTAACCTTGAATTTCACAAACTTGTTATCTAAAGAACAGCTTGATCTTCACCTTATTTGGGAAAGTCACAATGTCTTATATTACTTCAACGCTCACCGTTTTTTGAAGAAACTATCCACAAAACGTCAAATCTCACAAAAACTTGCAAATTCAATAAGCTTTCGAATGATAATGTGTTATACGTAATGATTTTGTTTCGATTTCATGGAGAAATTTACTTTTGAAACCGAAAAAACTTATTTAGGATTTTATTTTATTAAATTTTCAATGTAAGGTTTAAAACTCAATGATAATGAACATATACCTCAATTTCGCGGTTAGCTCCTGATTGTATATTGTGTTGAAGAATACAACTTTTTTAGGTGAATTTTGTGGGCAGATGAGACTGTTTTTACAGGGGAAGGCATTTCTACCTATCCATGTATATGGTTGATTTATATTTCTATAGCTTTCGAATAATGTGGAGGAGCACCATGGTGTTGGAAAATCATATTTTGCCGAAGTTAGGAGGAATATCGTGATGAAGTTGTGGTAGGATATTTTGTAACTAATCTTAGTAATATCATCATTCAATCTGTTGGGCGAACTATGATTTTCATTTATCTCAAAAAGTGGTATTGTTTAATCCATCTGCATTCAGAAGCTAATGGAGGTCTATGCTCATTATCATTGAGTTTTAAACCTTACATTGAAAAGTTAATAAAATAAAATCCTAAATAATAATAATAAATAAATAAATGTAATAACATACGATCCTCTTATCTGGTGTCGCTTTATTGACAGTTTTTCTTTATTTTCTATTAAACAATAATTTTTTTCTTTGCTTTTTAATCCAATGAAGAGTTTATTATGTTTGAAATTCATATTTTCATTAAGGGATAGTCATAATGTTTCATTTACACAAGTAACTGGTTTGTATGCCAAATGAGAACACCATGTTTTTTCGGTTTCAAAAGTAAATTTCTCCATGAAATCGAAACAAAATCATTACGTTTAACATATCATTCAAAAGCTTATTAAATTTGAAAGTTTTTGTGAGATTTGACGTTTTGTGGATAGTTTTTTCAAAAAACGGTGAGCGTTGAAGTAATATAAGACATTGTGACTTTCCCAAATAAGGTGAAGATCAAGCTGTTCTTTAGATAACAAGTTTGTGAAATTCAAGGTTACAGATACTCAACTATTATAGAAAATGTAATGCTAAATCCGAAAATGTGGTCAAACTTTGAAAAATATTTAAACAAAATGGAGATATTACAGCTCTTATGAAAAAAACGTGGCTACCTCAAAAAAGTCTTTGATTTATCGTATTTCTCCAACGGATTGGAATAGAATGGTGAGGTCTACGGAATTTTGCAACATTTTTGATCTAGTATCACCCAATTTTTTTTTTATACACCAAGAGATACTTACCCTGTATAAGTATCGATAATTTTGTCGATTATCATTTAATTTTCTTTGTTTGGAAGCAACTAAAATATTATTTTTACTTTTTAGATCTACATATATATGTAGGCTTAATCTTGAAGTCGGTTTTTTTTGTTTTTTTTTCTAAAAATTATTTTTATTTTTCACTTTTTAGTGGTGAGGGAATTTGTCTTTATACAGTCAATTCCCGATCTTCAAGCCACCCTGAAAAATAAAAGTTCGACAAAAAATTGTTCGACTTACTGAACAAAGACTTGTAGAGGTTATCATTCCACTTATCTTCATGTAAATGGGAAAATTGAACACAAAATTGGAGTTGCAATCATTACGCATATTTTTCATTAATAGGTATGTGTATGTTGTTTGTACATATGTAATCATTGATACAGAAAATTAAATACCCGATACAAATTTATCATATAACTTTCAACTGAACTGCGTTTTTTTTTAGTTCTACATATGTATATAGGCTTAATCTTGAAGTCGGTTTTTTTTTCTAAAAATTATTTTTATTTTAACTAATAATTGAAAGATTGTTTGTTTAACGATAACAAATCTTTTAAAACTATGCAATTGAGCATTATTTCTTCAATGGCGTTTTCACGCAGTAATTTTTAATCTAGTTAAAACTGCACTGATTAGGTGGTTGAAGATTGTATATAAGCATAATTGTTCAACCTTCAATTTTTAACCTTAATGTTAGTAATCTAGACGGGCAGAGACTATTATGAAACTCATTTTAATTTCCAACCATAAATGTATAAGGCAGTGTGGCAAACCTCGTTTCTGCCACTGTACATTTAAATTTTTATTATAACGGACTTTACTATTGTAAATATTCCTAGAACTATGAAGATGATTTAGTTAAAATTTGGTAGGGACAGGTTAAGTAGTTTTACTGTTGTAAACTCTATTGCGGAATGGTGAACAACACATCGGTCGATTTTCAAACTTTACTGCATATTTAAATCTTTTTTGATAATATAATTGAAGAAGATCAATAATTTAATTGATTTTTTTAAATATAAATAAATTTTATTATCAATGTCAAACTCAACACTATACACTTGTAACCTCTCATCTAGAATGGCGCTCGCCACCTATCGGTCAATTATCAAACTTCACCGTTATCCACATATTAATGCTTTTTTAATAACAAATTAATTGAAAATAAGTAGATTTTATTATTGCCAAACCTTCCTAGAGCTATAAAGATAATGAGGTTAAAATTTGGTACAGATGTTTTTTTAATTTTCGTGGTTAGTGATCACAAACGAAAAATGGCTTGTCCTTTTATATAATAGCATAGATATAGATATAGATTTAGTACCTTTAAGTTTTTTTAGATACTGCTTTTATTATATTAATATTTTTATTTTTATTTATTTGATCGGCGCAACAGCCCTTAAAGCAGGAACAGAACCTCCTCAATAAGTTTCCTCCAACCATGTTTCACTCGCGTATGGTCTAGTTATGGATAATAATATTTTTAATTATCCTATTAATTATTTTATTAAATATTAAAAATTAAATATTATAAACTATCCTAATATGTTTTATATGCCGTGGTTAAAGCATATGGGGACATAAACACCTAAAAATGGATGAATAGTTGAGAAAATGGAAAAACAATCAATAGGTGGAATTTTATTGCCATTCGGTGTATTCAATCAGTCTTCGAAACCACAATTCGCATTGAATTTTAATAATTTTACTATTTCCTGTGATTCGTAAATATTTAACTTTCGTAAGTCTCCTAAGTGATATATTTAAAACGAACCTCTAATACTAATGGCCTAATTAACTAAATTCATAGAAACATTCTATACTATTCTCCAACTGATTATTTATCCTTTTTAGTATTTTTCAGATGCATTAATATCAAAGAACTTTTTCAAAGGTCAAATATCTTTGGAACGAAGGATTTAGGAAATACTCAGAAGTAAACGAGAACTGAAGGGGAAGACTAGATCATTCTTTTACTTCAGAGCAGGCATTGAATATTTGATATTTTCATCTGAGCAGAGTTCAGTGGAGGTAAATCACTCAGGTGATGAAGTGATCTACTCAGCTTCGGCTAATCAGCGTGCTCTTATCAGCCTCTAGGGTTGTATTTGATATCAACCAAGCGTTTTTATTTTAGTTATTTATTGAAATTTACAATTGTATATACAAAAATAATACATCAAGTAAATATGATGATAATGATAAAAATGACACGTCACTTTTTTTTTGTTGTGCTACCCATTGGTAGCACTTGTAAAGTTCTATATAATTAAGTACTATATTAGAAGGTCCCGAGGCCATCTTCTTTTCAGGCGCCTCGGAGGGTTATCTGGAATGGAGTGTGAAGCAAGTTGTGATACTAATGGATTTGAATGGTTGTGGAGTTTGCTATGAAAGGATAGAAATCTGGTATGAGCTATGTCACAAACGTAAGGTATATTATGATATTTGTGGATAAGTTTGTTTGTGACGAAGTAAGGGGTATTTAGGATTTTTCTAAGGATTTTGGATTGTAAGGATTGGATACGGGATGAATTGGATGGTTTAGTGGAGCCCCGAAGCTCAACTCCGTGTGTCCAAATCGGTCTAATTACTGATATGTAAATGAGTCTTTTGTAATTAAGTGGAAGGTTTGAACGTTTGTCAAGTAAATGTTGAAGTAGTCGAAAACGACGGGCAACCAAGCGTAGTTTTAAATTTGTCACCCTATATTCTGTTTTTCCTTAGTAATGAATCATAAATGGATGAACTATGGATGACTTTAGATCTTTTTTATGGATGGGTTGTCTACCAGATTTATATACTTGTTATCAATTTCTCACATAAAATTTGTGAGAAATTATTTGATAAACATGACAAATCGTGTATGAATAAACCCTCTCCTAGCTCATATCTTACTCCCACAGCTCTTCAGTTTTGTTAATGCTGTTGCCCACTGTGTATTGTTGTTATTTAGATATCGACTAATGTGTATATTACAACACTAAATTATATTTGATGGAGAAAAAAAAAATTGGTCGTCTCTGTTCAAATTGTGGTTGCTATATAGTTGTTCTACCCCTAATTTACTTCTATCCAAAACAAAAATTAGCTGCATATATTTGCATAAAAATTCACACGATTGTTTTTTGTGAAGGGAGTTCCACTCATGTAAAATATTCAGATCTTGTTGCTTAGTGGCTAGATTCTGAAAACAATCGGAACAGGGAAGCCGTTTGCGATCAACTGAAAAACGGTTTACCAAGATTTACTTCAGAGTGTATTAATGCAGAATAACTGAAGAGAAAGTTGTTAAGTTTTGTATTAAATTTCTAAAATTTATAGCAAGCTGCGCCATGTAGCCAGAATACTTTCAATTCGAAAAATCGCGCGTGACAAAACACGATTCTTAAAATCCCATTATTTTTATCTAATGGTATATAAAAATAACTAATTAGTTAAATTTAGGTAGTTTCCAATCCTTACAATACAAAATTCCTTAATGCTCCTTACTTTGTAAACTTATCCATAATGTTCCACATGTTGCTGATTTAGCCCAAACCAGATACCTGTTCTTTCATACTATTTGTAAGCTTCATAACCACTCTAATCCACTAGTTTCACAACTTGCTTCCCACTCCATTCCCTATAATCCTTTAGAGGCTTCTGAAAATCAGATGGCCTACAGACCTTTTAGTGTAGAATTTTTATTGAATTGCTACTGATGAGTAGTTCTTTTTAAGTATTAACATGTCATTGTAATCGTTATCAACACATTTACTAGATGTATATATTTTGTACAGTTTATTACAAGAAATTGATATGAATATAAAAAAAAATCAGGTAATTAATTATTTCGGCCTAATATATTATTTGAGATGTATATATATGCCTAATTTCACTTCTCTATGAAGCACAGATCGACAGGAACATCCAAACTTCTTCCTGAGGTTTTTTGGTTTCTCAAACCTACGGAAATTTAAAACAATTTACTAATATCGATCTGGAAATGGTCGCAATCGATTTAGCACGTCAATAAAGATGAGGGCCTACTCTCAAATTCTGATTTTTTTTCGTACAGATTCTGCAAATTGGACTACTGTTCGCTGATTTGAAAATATATATATTTTTTTAGCTCACAAAAGAAAATTTGGTTTCATAAGTCTCCCATTTAGGAAATCAGCAACATTCTGGCCAATTAGCACTTTTGTTTAATTAACCTATGTAGACTACAAACAAATTTGAAAAAAAAAAAATATTTGGAAAGACCCTTGATGAATGGGACCCGAAATGGAATATTCTGGGACATTCGAGTCGTATTGTTTCAAATTTAAAGTCTCTAGTTCAAAGTAGGAAGAAGCTCTACTGTGACTTTATCGTCACCTATCCCAAGTTAAGACCTTGAGCTGGTTCTACTGTTGAACTTTCCCATTGTTTTCCCTTCTTGTAGTCAGCCCTTCTACCTTTATTTCCGTTCGAAGCAAGCCTTAAAAAGATTCAGGTCCGTATGTGCTCCCGACTGACTTAACTACGGTCTCCTTTAAATAATTGTCTTCTGAAGAAAATGTTCATTCCCTCTACCACATATTGCCCTAATAAAACATGTCTAAGGGTTTCTAATAGTTACTTAGATTTGTTTAAGCGTTCGAACGTTTCCTGAATAGGCACTTTGCTATCTTTTTAAGCATTAGTTTCCTGTGTAGTCCATACGAATGGAAACATCAATGAAGCTTTTATTTTTAATTTTAGTTCAACTTAGTAGATAAAACGGGTTGAATTATTGATATTACACGGTATTTTTTCGTTAAAACTATCGTTGATAAATTAAAGAAGTTTTCTTTTTGAGTTATAGTTCGTGTACCAGTTTTGAATTAGAAAAGAATAGAAAAGATTCATTTTTATTATGATTCTCATTTCAATTATCTTCTCACACAACCACTACAATGGTCTATATAACGCTGCCATTACTTCCCAAGAGAGTAGATAATGGTTTGAGGTATGTGTTTAAGATATTAATGATTTTTTTTTAACGGACTTCCGAGGTAAGCTAAAAAGAATATTTTTTTTTTTACACCGAAATTCTAATGTATCGTTTTTATGAAAATGGAGTGCGATTAATAAATAAATCCAAAAGTTTTAACCTTGAAAAATCCTTGAAAAATCACAGACGTTGGAAAAAAGAATCTTAAAAGAAAATTAGTTTAGTTATTTTCAGAATGATAAACCGTTGAAAAGCTGTTAAGGGGACAAGAAAAGCTTTATTGTACCGTTTCCATAAAAAAAAAAAAAAAAAAAAAAAAAAAAAAAAAAAAAAAAAAAAAAAAAAATAAATGAAAAAAAAAAAAAAAAAAAAAAAAAAAAACTTTCTGACTGGGAAAAAAAAAAAAAACAACAATAAATCATATATATATATATATATATATATATATATATATATATATAAATATATACATACAGGGTGTCCCGAATTTAAATAGCAAAACTTCTGGAACTTATAGGGGACCGAAAAACTAAGACAAAAAGTCCTTTAGAGATTTGCTCGTTTTTGCTTAGTTTTAGAGAAAATTGCAAAAAAAGAAACAAAACAAAAATGTTACAGGTAGCGATTATCACCTTTCAAAGTTCGTCAGGCTAGGCAGTGAGATATGTAAACACTCAATGTTATCCTTTACATTCTTTTATTTGTTTACATTTTGGCTGCCTTCTAGGATTATAATTCCTAAATCAGTCTTCAGTCAGTTACTCAGATATTTTTGTGTGAATAGCATCAGCCACAATGCCGCATACATATTCTAATGTTGAATACGCTGATATGATTTTTGTGTATGCTTTCTGTAACGGTAATGATTTAGAAGCGGTGCGGGAGTATGCATAGTATGAATAGAAGAGTGCCTAATCGACGAGTCTTTTCGTTAACTTTTATGAGACTAGGTCATTCTTACTACGTAATGAAGGCGACCAATTCCAGGCAGCAATAAGAGCAGATTATCGGAGAAGAAATTGTGTCCAACGCCACTTCGATAACAATCCTAAGACTAGCATCCGAAGAGCATCTGCTGCATTAGCAATAGGGCGAACTTTGAAAGGTGATAATCGCTACCCATACCATCTTCAAATAGTTCAGAATTTATTACCTCAAGATTATGTCAAGAGATTGAATTTTAGTAACTGGTTTCTTGACGAAATTCGCGATGATAATTTATTTCCATTAACAATTATATGGACCGATGAAGCTACCGTTACAAGAGGAGGAATTTTTAATTAAAGAAATTATCATGTATGGTGTCTTGAAAATTCCAGAGCTATTAGAGAGAATAGGTTTCAGCATGAATTTGCTATTAACGTTTGGCTTGGAATTTGGAACGGATTTACTGGTGGGACCATATTTTTTACCTGGAAGATTGAATGGTATCACATTTACACATTTTTTGGAGAACAACTTTTCTAATTATTTAGATGACATTCCCTTACAGCAGCGGATTGAAATGTGGTTCCAACTCGATGGATGTCTAGCTTATTAAAGCAGAGTTGCTCGAGCTTGGCTGGATATAAATTATCCACAACGATGGATTGGACGTGGAGGAGTAGTACCTTGGCCACCCAGATCACCTGATATGACACACATGGATTTCTTCGTATGAGGAACCTTGAAGCAGAAAGTTTATTCGGTGTCAATCAACTCAAGAGAGCAATTAAGAGACCGAATCATAGATGCAGTTTACCAAATATCATCAGAACAATGTTTCGTGCAATTTATCAAGTGAGTACTAGATGTAACGCTTGCATTGGTGCAAGAGGACAACATTTTTAGCAATATTTACATTAAAAAGAACATAACATAAATATAAATGTAAATAAATAAGTATAAAAATGAAAACTTATTTTGTTTCTTTTTTTGCAATTTCCTCTAAAACTAACCAAAAACGAGCAAATCTCTAAAGGACTTTTTGTCTTAGTTTTTCGGTCCCCTATAAGTTCCTGAAGTTTTGCCATTTAAATTCGGGACACCTTGTAGAATAGGTTCTTCTGCTGGACTTTTGAACCCTACTGTCTTAGTAACACATCCAAATTTTACTTCTTTTTATCAACTTAAATTTTAGAAATATAAGTTTCAAATGGCTTACATTAACAATTAATGATTATTCGAAATAAACCAAGTTGAAAGAAAGTAGGGGCTTCAAACATGAAGTTTTTCATACAAACAATTATAGCTTCTAAACGGTAGGTTCTAGCGTCAAATGTTATGAAAAACATATGCTACTCTCCTAATATCGGGGGACAAATATTGAAATGAAGTTGATTCGGATGTCTTATGAATTTATTTTTTCCTTTTTGGATATTTCTACTATACAAGATTTTTATTGATAAATAAACGAAACTTCAATTATTAATTAAACTTATTTAAGACCATTACTAAGAGCGGGTAATGTCGCTACGGGGAATGCTATAAACGTATATAGCCAATGAACAAATAGCTTCATATTTAAACTGATTTAGTAAACGGAAATTTATGTGTACATAACTTTATTTATAAATAACAGGCGCATTAATTCATTCATTTGATATAGGGAATATAAAATTATAGAGCTCAAGACAAGGAAGTGTATAGAACGTACGGTTTTCACATTAAACATGTAACGTTCTTAATTCAAACTCCTGCCGAACGTGGTGCTAAAGTTAACCAACACACAGAGGCAACATTTGTCTTCCTCTCAACTAAGAGGTAAAGTAATTTAACAGTTGCCATGGGAAACCTCAGCATTGTAGCTGCAGACTGTTACTAAATACTTGAGCCCTAATGCCTTTAATATTAAGCCCGAGTCGCTGTTCACGGCTTAAATGACTTCTAGTCGCTGAAGGAGTTTTCATTTTTAATTATTTCTCTGTCGCACGCTCATTTACTAATTCACATTACCATTCCCTGTCTAAAGAGGAAAATTTATTCTTTTTGGAGGTAAGTCTCTTAGAGCTATTTTTTCTTTTTCAAAAATAAATACAGCTTGTGCAAAAAACAGCGATGTGTCAGTACCAAAATTTTTCCAGTCTCGGTACAGGTAACGATTACCAAGAAATCGAATCTCGATACTCGGTTCTGATACTTTGGTTAAAAAATAGATTGCTATTTCAAAACATCTGAAAATAAGTTAACAAAAAGCAAAACAAATCCATTAAAAAAGTGATTATAATTGAAGAAATAAAATAGTTAACAGCTAGCAGCTTTTATTATGCATAGCATACAGTTTAAGTTATATATATCTATATTACATAAAAGGATAAGCCATTTTTCGTTTGTAACAAACCGCGAAAACTACTGAACCAATTTCTACCAAATATTAACCACACGATCTTCATAGTTCAAGAAAATATTAGCAATAATAAAATTGAATTATTTTCATTAATATTGCCATAAAAAAAGCGATAAATATGTGGTGCGCAGAGAAGTTTAATAATCGACCGATAGGTGGCGAACACCATACGATATCGAAGATAGGTTACAAAGGTACGTTGTTATATAGAGATAGAAATTCATGATATAAATTCCTTATTTTTAATTCAATTGTTGTTAAAAAAAACAAACTATAAATACATGAGCGAAATGTGGATCCCAGTGCAGTTTAAAAATCAACTAATATGTGTCCATTCTGCAACAGCTTGCAATGGTAAAACTATCAAGTCCAACTGTACCAATTTTCAACTACATCTACATATTTCTAGGAAGTTTTATATCAATATATTTTAGTATAATAATAATTAAAATGTATAGTCTTGAGTGGTAGAAACTTGGTGAGCCAAACTGTCACATACTTTTATGGTTGAAAATTAAAATCCAACCAGATGGATCTATAAAATTATTTCAGCCAAATTGGATGTATAATTATGCTGTTACGTACTCTTCTAACACCTAATCAATGCAATTTTAATCAGGTTAAAAATTAATACCATGCTTGAATATATCATTGAAGAAATGATGCTAAATTTCCTTACTTTAATACAAGATTTTTATCGATAAACAAATGAAATTCAATTATTAATCAAAATAATCTAAGTTATTTATTTATGAGAGCGGGCAAAGCCGTGGCGGGGAATGCTAGTTTATAATAATTTAGAAAATGTATGATAACTTGATTCAATTCACAAATTCGTGTTTAAGAAAGTAAAAAATGTAAGTTTTCATTTATTGATTAAGGAATTGAAAATGTCTCTCTTTCGCTTAACATTGTAGACGCACTGGATTTGTTTTAATTGAGTATTAGGGTTCGAATACTCTTTATTCTTGCACTTGTCGTCCCTTGAGGATAACAAAAATGTATATTAAAATGTTATTATTGTCTGAGTGGCAATATTTTGTTGATTATAGATGTTAATTTAATTTATTCATTTTTCAATATCGAATATCTCACACAAACTGAAGTTAAGCTTGCAGTAGCAAGGGATTTGTTTTTAGTACTGTACGTCATTATGAGAAGAATTGATGTATAATCTATATATTATATAAACGGACAAACCATTTTGTGATTACTAACCACGAAAACTACTTAACCAATCTGTGCCAAATTTTAACCACATCTTCCTTATAGTCTAAGGAAGGTTTTGCAATAATAAAATCTAATGATTTTCAATTAATATGTTTTTAAAAATGTGATAATATGTGAATAACAGTGAAGTTTGAAAATTGACCGATATGTGGTTGGCACCAATCCGCAATAGAGTTTACAATGGTAAAACTACTGAACCCATTTGAACAAAATTTCAACTACATTATTTTCATAGTTCTAGCAAGGTTTAGTTATAAACTTTTTGTCAAAGTTTAGCGATAAATTTAAACGTATATTGTTTCGTAGCAGAAACGAGGTTTGGCACACTAACACATACTTCTATGGTTAGAAATTAAATCCAACCTAATGAAATCAATAAAAGTATTTTTGTCGAATAAAAATTATTACCATATCAAAATGTCGATCGATTGCTTCTTGATATTATCTGTAAAAATGTGCCTTTAGTTGTAAGCACAGATAATGCAATCCATTATCGGCAAAAGTTTCTTAATAGTCTCTGTCCGTCTATTTGGATTACCAACTCATAGATTAAAATTAAAAATTGGATGTTGATGATTCATGATCAGTTCATGTATCTAGGAGCAGTGGTAAGTTGTGGTAACAGGATATCCCTCGAGGTTAACAAACAAATAGTGAAGGCTAATAGCTGTTATTTGCCGTCATTCGGGACTCTCAAGAATTGTTGAACACCCGCAACTGGCGAAGGCTCATTGAGGAGGCCAAGGACCACATTGGTCTGTAGCGCCACGGAGTAGTAGTAGTAGCAATGATCAAGAATTGTTGAACATTCATGCACGGAGTAGTAGTAGTAGCAATGATGATTCATGCGTCTCACAATTGTAAGCACTGATAATGCAGACCATCATTCGCAAGAGTTTCTTAATGACCTCTGTCCATCTGGATTGCCAACTCGTACGTTAAAATTAAAAATTGGATGTCAAATTATGCTTTTTCGTAATCTTGAAACACCTAACCAGTGCAATTTTAACTAGATTAAAAATCACTGCTATGCGTGAAATCATTATTGATGAAATAATGCTAAATTGCGTGTTTCGATAAAATTTTTATTGATAAACAAATGAAACTTCAATTATTAGCTAAATTATTATATATAGCTATAATATTATATATAGCGGGTGAAGCCGTGACAGGGAATACTAGGAATAATATAATTAGATATCCCAAACTATTGGCCATGTCAGCGGTATCGATCGGTTTCGTAGGAATCGACTTTGGATCATCGATTCTCGATACCGATTCTTTTCTATAGAACTGATGGAACTCCAATACTTTTTACTAATATTATTATAAAATTATTATTATATTATTATTTTACTTATTTAAAAAAAGAAGAGAGCTAAGGAATATGAGAAACTAGATGAAAGAACCCTGCTCCGCTACGGTTTAATATCATTAGGATTAAGGGCAACTTAAAGTAGTAAAAGTTAAGCTTAACGATGATAATCATTACTACTTAAATAATGCTAAAGAATTCAATTCTTAGAATTTCAATAATTTCAATAAGTAAATTTGACAATTTGCAAAAGTTAATTTTATATTATTTTAACAGTTCTCCAGCGAAGCTTCGAGGCAGCACTACCATTTTACCCAGCTCTGATACCAGACCATATTCTTATGGCATACTTTAAGTGAATATAGCCTCAACATTTTTTATTTTTTCGAATAAAGTTTAGTCTTACTGTTTCTATTTTTGCGTACATATCAAGCATAAATTGGTTGAGGAGATTACAAAATTAAAGTAAATAAAGTTCTTTATCTCCTCGCTCCATCAACATATAAGCGTAAAAATCAGCTGCAGACACAGTTTTCTTAAGTGGTGTATTGGTGTTTGGGTCACGCTGAGGGATGTTAATACTGTACCCATCTTCTCCATGGGAGAACTGTTGAACTGAAGAACAAACCAACCAGACTCCAGACATCGATAGAGTACCAGCAGAATTCATCAAGTATGGGGGACAAACACTGGCCACAAAAATATAAAATCTAATATGGGACATACGGACACAAGAAAGCATGCCTAGTGAATGGAATAAAGCTATTCTTTGCCTCATCTACAAGAAGAGAGATCAAAGGGTATGCGAGAATTACCGGGGAATTGTCAACCACATATAAGGTACTCTTGTCAACCACATATAAGGTACTCTCTAGTGCAATCAATAACAGACTAGCGGGATGGGCTGAAAAGGTACTTGGGGATTACCAGTGCGGATTTAGAAAGGGAAGGTCCACAACCGACCTAATCTTCTCCTTGAGACAAGTTCTGGAAACGAGTTATGAATATAATGTGAGCCTGAATCATCTTTTTAACCGACTTCAAAAAAGAGGAGGTTCTCAACTCGTCTGAATTTTTTTTGTGTGTATGTTACGCGATTACTCCGTCAATTATGAATCAATTTTGATGTCTCTTTTTTAGATCGATAGGGCTAAATCAAGGGGATTTATAAAAAAAAACAGTTAATAAAATCACTTATTAAATATTTTTTTTTTTTTTCTTAAAAAGTGCTGCGTTGATTTGAAAATATTTTTTATGGGACCACCCCTGAAGTATGCCCTATCGATCTAAAAAAGAGACATCAAAATTGATTCAGAATTTTCAGAAAAAATAATACAGATGAGTTGAGAACCTCAGTCAAATCTTAATCAATTTTGATTATTCTTTTTTAGATCGGTGGAGCATACTTCAGAGGTAGTCCCATAAAAAATATTTGAAATCAACGCAGCACTTTTTAAGAAAAAAAAAACAGTTAATAAAAATCACTATTATATAACCTTACATTTAAAACATATTTATGTTTATCTAAAATCTCCATGGTAACTAAATCTAAATTATTAACAAAAATAATTGACATATACAGTTAACCCTCCTTGTGTTGTACTTCGATAAGCTAAATTCTTAAAGAAGTCGAACAAAATCTGCGGTCGGAAGTACATTACAGTTAAATTTAACATCTATGAGACGATTTCAGACAAAGAACGTGAAAAATTGTGTTGAAAATAAGTAGAACTAAAAATAGGGTTCAAAAGAGAGAACTTCCAGGACCACCTCTATGAAACGAACTATTAGAAGTCATCCCCTCTATAACTCGAACTCAAATTAAAAGAATTTCATGTGTAATTTATTTTCCTGTTTTCTGTCATTGTTTGTCTTTACAGTTCATAGTTAGACCAGTCACTTATTATTATTTATTCACTCAAGTGGTTTTACAGTGGCTATTGAAAATTCTTTCGATTAACGAAAAGTTAAAATTGATTTGCAACGTGCAGAAAGAAGAAAGAAGTTGGGCGTTTGTTGCTAGTAAATTCCGAATCCCGCGTAGTTCTCTTTCAACCGTCATAAAGAATAAAGAAAAGATCGCCACTGGTGGAAGGCGGTAAGTTGGCACCCTCAGAAAAAAGCGCAATTTAGCTTAAAGTTATATGATAAATTGGTACCAATTTAATTTTCTGTATCAATGATTTTATATGTATGTACAAACAACATACACATACCCATTAATGAAAAATATACGTAATGAGAGATCATATGGTGATAACCTAACTGTGTAAAGTGTAACTTTTTTGTCTCTTTAAAAAGTATTATTTATTAGTGAAATTCATGTTTTTAGTTTGTAAACAAATAGTGTAACTGTTAGTTTAGAAACCAGACAATTATAACAGAGTGGGCTCCAGAGCCAGAAATGGCTGAGTCTCTTGAAAAACAGGCAAGTGATATGGAGGCTATAAACAGTGATACTGGGGATTGTAACGGCTCATGGCAACTAGTGGTAAGTCGAAAAAGACCTATTGATGCAGATAGTGAGCCACGAAAACCAAAACGTATAGATAAAACAGCCCCCATCCCAACTTTCAATAGTTTTCAGGCTCTCACTCAAAATCCTAACCTAGATTCAGTAAATACAAGTACGCCCGCTCAAAATGACAGAATCCCACCAATTTTTATAAACGGGGTTGAAAACTTTCCTGCCCTCATCTCATTCTTAGAAAAGGTAGCTGGTCCCAAAACATTCGACACTAAGTCAACACCTAAAGGCGTGACTGTGTATCCAGCTACACCAGATACATACCGAAACATTAACACGTGCCTTCGATCAGAAGGAGCGGATTTTCATACTTTTCAGCTTCCTCAGGAAAGATGCCCTAGAATCGTCATAAAAAACCTACACCACGCAACACCTTTGAACATAATCAAAGATGAATTAAAAGAATTAGGTTATGAAGCCACAAACATAGTCAACGTGATTTCAAGATTCAAAAAGCCACTACCTATGTTCTTTGTGGATATAACTAAAAATACATTTAGACAAGAAATATTTAATACAGAATACATGTATTACACAAGAATTAAAATAGAAGAACCACGCAAAAAGAGAAGCATTCCCCAATGCATTAGGTGTCAACAATATGGGCACACTAAAACGTACTGTAATCACCGACCAAGATGCGTACGATGTGGTGAATTCCACGAAACCAGCTCCTGCATCAAAACCAGAGACACTCCCGCAACATGTGCAAATTGTGGTGGTCAACACCCAGCCAATTACAGAGGGTGTCAGACGCTGAGAGACCTCAGGGCTCAACGGAGTTTGAGAAATCAGCGTTCTCCAATCAACACTACTAGGCCTACTCAAGAACCTCCGAGAATACATGAGTTCCCTCCAATAAGGCAGCGCCATCACCGCTCGGAACCAGAGACGATTCCCGGACCTAATCAACCTATGCCACTACCTCAACCAGCTCCGGTCGTCATCCATCAGCACCAGCAAACCTGTACAGGTATGAGGAGGGGTATTAACCAGCCTACACCTCCAGTTGATAATAATTTATATACCATGATTCATGGAATAAATAACTTAATCCAGCCTCTTTTCAGTCTCCTTCAACAGCTATCCCAAGCTACACAAGCCCTGTGTTCTGTTTATGGCCCACAGCAGTAACTTGACAGTTGGCTCCCTATCCATAATCCTATGGAACGCTAACGGACTTAAACAACACTGCACTGAACTAGACTTTTACTTACACGAAAAAAGAATTGATTTAGCACTGATAACTGAAACTCACCTTACACCACAATCAAAAATTTACATTCCTGACTACACTATTTACAGAACTGACCACCCTGACAAAACTGCACACGGAGGTACAGCTATAATTATCAGGACTAATCTTAAACACAACGCTATAGACTTACCCATTACACCACATATTCAATCCACAGGAATCACATTATATACCAAACATCATACAATCACATTCGCTGCGATTTACTGTCCCCCTAGGTACACCCTGACATCTTCTATGTTTTCGGATTTCTTCAAGCGGTTAGGAAGATGCTTCATCGCAGGCGGCGATTATAATGCTAAGCATCAAGCTTAGGGCTCGAGGTTGTGTACTCCAAGAGGCAGAAATCTTTCACATGCCCTCCACGAACTTTCCTTAGACACTATAACCCCAAATTCACCGACTTATTGGCCTACCTCTAGACGGAAAACTCCTGACTTACTAGACTTTTTCATCACTAAAGGACTAAGAACCGTACGACATACCATCAATACTAGCCCTGATCTCTGCTCTGACCATTCTCTTGTACATATGGTTCTCTTCGAAGAGCCATCTGAAGCACAAAAAAGACCCACACTAATAAGAGGTTATATGGACTGGGATTCGTTCAGAAATTATTTGAACACCAATCTCTCTGTTCCAGTCTCGGTCAAAAACCAAGAAGAACTAGAAGAAGCAGTGGAAAAATTTACTCAAAATATGCAAGATGCCGCATGGTTCTCGTCTGTACCCAAGCCTTCAAAACCAGAGAACTTACCTAATTATCCAATGTACATTAGGGAGTTAATCCGAGCAAAGAGAAGGGCCCGTAAAATATGGCAGACTAACAGACTTCCATCGGACAGAAGAACGTTTAACCAACTAAACAATGAGCTCAAAAGGCAAATTAACAAATTTAAAAACACAAATTATGAAAATTACATGAACAAACTTTCGGCTGACGATGGAAATTTGTGGAGGCATACAAGAAATCTCCTAAAAGATCGTGAGGTGTCAGCTCCACTTCGAAATGAGGATAGTTCTTGGGCTGTGTCGGACGAGGAAAAATCTGAACTTTTCGCTATCTATCTCTCTTCTGTTTTTAAACCACATACTGACTTCACAATATTGGAACACGACACTTTAGTACAAAACACATTAGATACACCTTTACAACTCACTCCACCACCGCCTTCCTTCAAACCTTCACAAGTTGCAGAACAAATAAGGCAATTACCAAGAAGAAAATCCCCTGGACATGACTTAATTAACGCTGAGGTGCTCCGGCGAATGCCTAGAAAGGCTCTAGTGTTCCTCACGACGATCTACAATTCAATACTTAGGACAACAAAATTCCCCATACAGTGGAAATATTCTCATATAACCATGATCAAAAAACCAGACAAAGACATAAGCAGCCCTTCGTCTTACAGACCAATAAGTTTACTTACTACATGTTCCAAACTATTCGAAAAATTATTGTATCCAAGATTGTTAGACATACTAACTGACAACAAAATAATTCCCGACCATCAATTTGGATTTAGAAAATTACACTCAACCACTCAACAGTTACACAGAGTGACTGACTACATTTCGACGGCACTAGAACAGAAATTATATGCAACCGGAGTGTTTCTGGATGTCACTCAAGCGTTTGACAAAGTCTGGCACCAGGGGCTTCTCTTCAAGCTTAAGACTACTCTACCACCTACCTATTATCTTATTCTTCAGTCTTTCCTCTCTGACAGATTTTTCTCTGTTCGATATGGTTCAGGGATTTCATCTATTCACCCAATTCTGGCAGGTGTACCTCAGGGATCGATACTAGCACCACTACTATATATACTATACACACATGACATTCCTCAAAGTTCCGGGACTCTTACAGCCACATACGCAGACGACACAGCTATAATTACTAGACACCAAAATCCAACACAGGCATCATTGAATTTGCAACACTACCTACTAGATATACAAGACTGGTGTAAACTTTAGAAGACACGACTAAATCACCATAAGTCCCAACACATTACGTTTACTCTAAGACACGAAACATGCCCTCTGTTTACATTGACAATATCCCAATTCCACAAACGGACAAAATACAATATTTAGGACTTACATTCGATAGGAGAATGACATGGGGCCAACATATTAAGAAGAAACGGACATCATTAAATATGAGACTGAAACTGATGTACTCACTTTTCAGGAAAAATCAAAACTACATACAAGACAAAAATTAATGACCTACACACATCTACTAAAACCTTTATGGACCTACGCATCACAAATTTATGGATCTGCTAAACAGACACACATAAAAAGATTACAAACTTTTCAATCCAAGACATTAAGACTAATAACACAAGCACCATGGTACGTTAACAATACAACTATACACACCGACTTACAAATACCAACAGTTATTGAATACATACGGACCCACTACCGACTGTTCCATGAAAAATTAAAGGGGCACCCAAGCAAATTCATCGATAGTATGGCCACACCTCTCATGCCGGAGAATACCAGGAGGAGACTGAAAAGAAACTGGATGAGAGACTTACTTTTATAGAAGTAAACCAAAGACAAGGAAGGTGTGCCACTGGGTACTATCTCTCCTCATGCCTAACATGCCAATTATGTTAATATCATCATTTCAGCACATCCGCTGATTGTCAATTTTCTTTTTTTTGACAGGTGTGGATTCAAAAATAAAAGTGAAAAAAAAAAAAAAAATATACGTAATGAATTCAACTACCATTTTGTGTTCAATTTCCCCAATTACATGAAGGTAAGTGGAATGATAACCTCTATAAGTCTTTGTTCAGTAAATCGAACTATTTTTCAGTGTAGCTTGAAGATCGAGAATTGACTGTATAAACAAAAATACACTCACCACTAAAAAGTGAAAAATAAAAATAATTTTTAGAGAAAAAACATAACCGACTTCAAGATTAAACCTACATACACAAACTTTACTAAAAAATAAAAAAAAATATTTTAATTCCTTCAAAACAAAATCCATTAAATGAAAATCAATGAAATTATCGATACTTATATAAATATTCACAATTTATTATCAGTTATTTTTGGAGTCGGTGCCAACCAAAACAAACAGAATTTGAAAAGAAATTGTAATCGTAAAGATCCTCCCACTGTTTCATCAACGCCACACCGCTGTCTCCGGTCATTCGAAAGTGTATTGCAAAGGCAGGATTAAACTGTCCTTCTTGGCTGGCACCGACTCCAAAAATAAACGATCATAAATTGTGAATAGGTGTGTAAGTGTCGATAATTTAGTTGATTGTCATTTAATGGTTATTATTCGAAGCAATTAAAATATTATTTTTTATTTTTTAGTTAAGTTGGTGTATGTAGGTTTAATCTTAAAGTCGGTTTTGTTTTTTTCTCTAAAAATTATTTTTAATATAGATTTCAAGCAAGCTTATGACTATAAAAAGGGAGGAGGTTGCCATGAGGACATGAGAGCTTTAGGAATACCACCGAAGTTAGTAAGATTGCTAGAAATGTCATGGAAAGATACTCAAATTCCAGGTTAGAATTGGTGGACTCCTCTCAGAAGAGTTAGAGGTTAGAAGGGGACTACGCCAAGGTGACCTTCTTTCACCTATAATATTTAACCTAGCTCTCGAAAAAGCGATAAGGGCCATAAGAACGAGCCCCGGTGGAAATATTTACAACAGGATGACTCAACATATGGCATGTGCTGGCGATGTGGTCATCACAGCACGTACTTTACCAGCCCTTTCTGGAGTGCTGGAAGAGTTTGAAGCAGCGGCGATGAATAGAGTACTGAAGCTGAATCAGAGCAAAACGGAGTTTATGATTACAGCATGAAACCAACCTCGCAGAGAAGAGGAGGTGCATATTAATGAGCATAAGTTCCGTTGGTGCAAGAGATTTAAGTACCTAGGTTCCCTAATAACGGAAATTAAAGCCAGAATTACAGCAGGTAGCAGATGCCTGAAGTTCCGAGCATTATCACGAGCTGCAAAAGTTATCATGTATAAGACAGTCATAAGGCCTGTGGTAGTGTATGGAAGTGAGTGCTGGACATTAACGAAAGGGAACGAGACAATACTTAAAGTTTGGGAAAGGAAAGTTCTCAGAAGAATTTTCGGCCCAGTAAACGACCATGGAATAAGGAGGAACAAAGATTCAGGGAACCGAATATAGTGGCGGTCATCAAGGAAGGAAGGTTGCGGTGGCTGGAACATGTCCAACGTATGCCGGACGAGAGGATGATGAATGACAGACCGGATGGTACCAGATTATAAGTAAGGCCTAGAATAAGGATGCAGGATAATGTGGAGGCGGACCTGAAAAATCTAGGAATAAGAGGATGGCGAAGAAAAGCTATGGATAAACTCCAATGGTCATTTCATTTGCGTGAGGCCAAGGCCCATTTAGGGCTGTAGAGCCAAGCAATAAATAAAAAAAAAAAAAAAAAAAGATAAATTGAAACACCAACAAAAATTTTAGTGGATTTAGGATGTTCTTTTAATGGGTGAATTTCTTGTCAATCTTCCATTGGATTAAATGTCTGATACTGTAATATATCTGCCATTGGGAATGTTACATTTTCAATGAAAATTAAATGACGAGTTTCATGTGGAAGAGGGAAGGCTATGTTTGAGTTAAATTTTCCAAAGTTGCACTAATCATAAGCTCAATTTATGAGGGAAGTTGATAGTTTAGACAATAGAAACCGTTTCACTTAACCATTTGATTATTTCTTATTAAATTTGCAGATTTTACAATTAATGCTACAAATCAAGGTCTAGCACCACATTTGCCTAGTAAAAGTTAAAATTCCCAAAATATTTGTGGTGAAAATATAACCTATTTCACTAGATAATCAATCATATTTATACGCTACTTTAACACGAAATGTGACTAGACTTAAAAGGGTTTCGTTCGGTTTTAAGTGTCTGTTACAACTAAGTGAAACTCAATTTTTCAAGCAAATTGGTAATTTTAACATTTATAGTTAAATATTTTTGGACGAGTATCAATTTAATTGATAAGTTCATGGCAAATGACAATTAACCCTTTTCTTGGCAATATAATTTTTAAAAGAAAAACATTTTTTTCCTCAAGTAAAATCCCTTTAAAAGAGATCAAATAAAACACTGAGATAAAAACATTTGGGATGGTATCTCAAGGGATACCATGCCAAGAAAAATAAAAATCATAAGAATAAAAGAAAATCATGTCTTACCTTAGGAGTCGAAAAATAAAAACTCTCAGCCTAGAATGAAGAATCTTGACAAAGTGCCCCACACTTATGTTTTTCACTCTAAATCCTTTTATTTTTTTTCAAGATAATATACTGATTCAAAACTTAACAATAAAATAAAGTGACATAATGGATAATGAAAGCAACAATGATTGTTCAATAAATATTTTTTAATTGTTCATTCTAACAAAGGAACAGATGAAATGGACTATTATATAACAGTCATTGAAATCTAAAACCTTAATCTGTTACTTTCAACAATGTGTTAATAGTCCATACTATATAAAAGGACAAGCTATTTTTCGTTCGTGATCACTAACCAAGAAAAATACTGGTCCAATCTGTACCAAATTTTAACTAAATCGGCTTCATACTTCCAGGAAGGTATAACAATAATAAAATTTACTGATTTTCAATTAAATCGTTATTGAAAAAGCGATAAATACGAGGATTACAGTGAGATTTTAAAATCGGCCGATAGGTGGTGTTCCCCATTTTGTGAGAGAGGTTATAATGGTACGGTGTTTTATTGACCTAGGAATTGATAATAGATTTTACTTATTTTAAATTAAATTGTTATTGAAAAAAGAGATAAATATATAGTACGACATGTGGATTTATGTGATGTTTGAAAATCAACCGATTTATGGCTAATAATGCAGTAAATTTTATCTGTCAGTCAGGATTACTGACTCTATACTTTAAAATTAAAAATTTCATGTCCAATTTATCTGTTCTATTGAACCAGATTAAAAAATACAACTATGTCTGGAAATACCATTGAGACTATAATGCTCATTAGAACAGCGACTGAAGAAATCGCGTTAATTCCTATAATTTTAATGATTCCTATTGATGAGACATTTTAATTCAGACGATTAAAATTTTCAATTAAAGTTTCTTTTGCATTTACAATTAAAAAATAATTACTATTGCAAGGCCAGACTTACAAATATGATATTAATGAAAATAAATTTTATTCTGGGGCCATTGCCCCTTAAAAATAATTTAATGAACAATTATTGGCGGCCTAGCTGCCGTATGTGTACTTTAGAAATATAATAAAAACAAGAAAAATACAATTAAAATTAAATGAAGGAATTGAAAAGAAATTTAAATTACAATATAAAGTAATAAAAGTAATAACACCTGTTTTAAAGTATCACACGAAAAACAAATTAATTCTTAACGTTAGAATTTAAAATAAGCCACGAAAACAAAAATAGGGGGAAAAAATCAATGAAAAAAATACAGTAAACAAAGCTAAGAAATATAAATCACACGGAAAAATAATGTATCTTGTCTGATAAAATAATATAATTATGCTGAAACCAATTATACAAATTTAGTGTAATAGTATTAAAATAATTCTGTACCAAAATCAATATTATACTTTGAATATTCATATTTCATTTTAAAAAATATTTTCTTCATTGATATGACTATTAGATTGAGTTTCTAATAAGTAAACGAAATGACGGGATTTGAAGCTATTATGAGTGGAGGAATGGCGAATGATGGAAGGGAGGGAGTTCCAGAAGTTCGAAGCTCTAGCAATAAAGGAACGTTTGAAGGATGTTGTGTTAAAGGAGGTTAGGTAGAGGTCTGAAGAACGGGGTCTGGTTTTGCGGGAACTCACAGATGATTTTAATGTTAATGCTTTGAGGATATAGAGAGGTGACTGAGAGGAAAGTGATTTGTAAAGGAACGAACCAAGGAAGTATTGTCTTCGGAAGAAGGGAAATAACCATTTTAACCTTGTGTAGTGGTGAGATACATGGTCATAACGTGATATCCCAATAACGAATCTCAGGCAACAGTTCATGAGCTGTATGAAGTTGGTGTTTGACTGTTTCTCTAACGGTCAATTATATGTCCATTTAGAACTGGAAATCCAAACAATCAAATCATTGTCATAATATCAGGAGACAAAACTCTATATGTTATTTATTCCGATATCTTATGAATTCTATTTTTCTTTTTTGCATAATTTTGCAATACAAGATTTTGATCGATAAATAAAAACTTCTATTATTATTTAAAATTATCTAAGTTCTTTACTTATGAGAGCTAGCTAAGCCGCTTAGGGAGATGCTGATTATAAATAAACGGGAAAGAACAATGAGATATGCCAAAACTTTCCAAACATATTTTTTTTTATAAAATAACATACTATGTCAAGAGTCCCAAATCACTAATGTAATAAAAAAGGCCAAGATTTAAATAAATATATTAAGATGCCAGAGAAAATTACTCATTTTATCGTCAATTACCAAATGAACACATTTTTGGGTCAGAGGCAATATGGATGTAGTTTTACTTCTTCTTCTTTCGAGGTCGGCCATCTTTGGACCACGTTCAACAATTCATTCCTTACTCTTCCGTTCTTTCCAATATTTCTTCATCACTTGCCTGAAGTTTTCTCATTTCATCTGACCACTATCTATTAATTTGTTTTAACTATTTCTGGAAATTCGATCATGTTGACTGCTGTCCAAAAGTTGTCTCTGTCCCACATTAAATCCCGTTGTATTTTGCTACCATCATATCTTCTTTTACAATTCGTTTCCATGTATTCATTTTTCTGTTTTTGGAGGCTGTGTTGAAAACTTTTCTTTGTTAATCTTTCACCCATTCACATTAAATGTCAATAGAATATCAATCTACGTTTCCTCAAGCATAACTTAATTTTTCAATATTTCTTTCCTTTGTTTGCATGATAGAAACATCGTCAAAGATAGGCACTACTCCAAGAGGTACGCCTGATGGTAAATACTATATCCAAGCCTCCAAGGTAAATACTATTCTAAGCCTCTACTATTTCCAAGAATAGTTTTACTTCTAATTTTTATTAAAGTTTTTTTTTAAATTTATCTACGTCATTTATTTGTTAATATTCTATTATTTACTTAATTTTGTTCTTTTTTTAAATTCATTTTTTATTTTTTTTTTATTTTTATGAATTTTGAATTCAGACGTAGAATTCCAAAACCAGCCAATTTCCCAATGTTACTTCTTTGTTTACTAGATGGAACTTTTTCTCCCCAAAGCAGTTAAATCACATTGAAACCGGCCATACAAAAAATAAGGCCCCTTATTAATACAGCCAGACCTTTACCTTTATGGACTAGCTGTGAAAAATTTTCAAAAATGGACTTGGCTGGATTTAGAATTCTACGTCTCAACTATAGCACCATTTTAATTACTATAGAACAGATTTCAGTATTTGACAAAAAAAAAAAATCTTAAAATTAGCAATAAAGGCTGAATTGACAAAACTGAAGATTTTTGCTGGAGGGAAGAAAAAAAAAAATGAGTATGAAACGCAATTATTTCTAGTACGTGATTCTCAAGAAAAGAATGAAGAACTTAACGAAGGAAAATGAGAAGGGAGTCAACAAAATATATTATCGTCATCAGCAGCATGTCTGTTTATTTAAAAAAAAAAAAAAAAAAAAAAAAAAATATATATATATATATATATATATATATATATTATTTTCTTCTGTTGATGTGTATTATGTGTCTCATTTTCAAATTTGACTTAGGGAATAAAGAGGTGATATGTTACACCACCTACGCCATTTTTTATTTATTTATTTATTTTGTAATCACTATAATAATTAAATTTCCAACATCACCAGTCTTTGCCGTCAGATCATGTTTAGGAATAAAACTTGGAAATATCTCCCGTCAAGTTGTCTGATATTAAGCATTCCTTTGTTCAGACCCTTTGGTAAATTAGTAGTAATACACTATAATACGCCTTAGAGTTCATTTAATGACCTGGATATGAAATATTTAATTTAATTTAATTATTAAAATATCTATGGAAATTTCCGTCAACGACTTCAGTATTATTCGTACTATTTTTTTTTTTTTTTGTGTTAGAGCGCATTTAATTCGTTATTTTATGGTAAAGCTTGTTATAAATTCACATTCCTTTTCTTAATACTTACACACTTATATATTTTTTTTTTAAATACAAAAATTCACACAGAATATGATTATAGTATTTTTCGAAAATAATTATTTATTGATATTATGAAAATTGTATAAAAATTTGTCATAAAAATATTATTTTAAAAATTAGTATGTGAGGCGTGGAATTCCAATACCAACTAAGTCCAATTTCCAGTTTTTTTTTTTTTTTATTAATAGTTTTTCTACTAAACTATCTTTAGGTGCAAGGTTTTCTCAAAAAAGTAATTAAATCAAATTGAAAAAGGCCGCACAAAACTAATTCCCCTTCCTATTTTAACCTGACCATTATCATTTCATGTGAAAAATATTAAAAACTGAATTTAGCTGATTTTGGAATTCCACGCTTCATGTGAAAGTTAATGGAATAAAATAAAAAAAAAAATCATGTTATTAATCACCCCCACAATAATTTATTGATGGTTCACTAATTCATACACAATTATTAAAAAATTTAATAATATGTAATAAATAAATAGCTTAGCAAAAACCCGACATCTCTGGCAAAACACCTGCACAAGAATCGGTATCGAGATCGATGTTTGATAGTCGATTCCTAGGAACTGATTTATTATACATCGACTTTATCGATATTTTTTCATCTTTATTAACAGAGGAATTTTCCATGTAACAGATCAACAATACTTGGTACAGAATTTTAACTATTCTCTTTTAAAAACCGATGCATTGCTACCGCAAACTAAACGTCAAATTGTTGAAGACATGTGTTCTTTGTTGGAAAATCAAAATATGTTTATAATTTGAAATCCTCAAAGCTGAAGCATTAACGTAATAAATACATTGAGGCAATATCACCATTTTTAAATACTTTTTTATTATTCTTAGTTTTTTTTTTTTTTTATCCCAGAGCAAAGATTATTTTTCACCTTATTACATGTTCATACTGACAAGGGGACGTTTTGACTTGTAACCAGGGCTGCCGATTGGGGGGTAATTTTCCCCCAGGGGGAAATTTTAGAAGCCTTTGCACTGTTGGGGGTAATTCGGGGGAAATTCGATTTGAATATTTTAATCGATTTGCACTGCTTGTAACTCACAGATTTAAATGCCGATTTTCGTGTGGGTAGTAGGGGTAATAGTGCAAAACTAGAGTTATAGCCACTAATGAGCATTGGGAGCCGAGAAAAAAAGAAAAGAATATGAAAATAAGTTATATTTTTTTTTTCTCAGCTCTCAGTCAAGGTAGAGAAGTGATTCTTTCACGTTCAATGCTAGTTTTGTATGCAATTTGAAATAAAAATACTTTCGGTATGCTCTAGTCACGACCCGGGTTTAGGGTACTGAAAAACTCCAAAAAATTTATTTAAAAAAATGTTTCCTATTCTTACAATAAATAATAAATTGTGATGTATCAAAAATAAAAATTTTGACCAATTAAAAGATAAATAACTTTGTTTTCATTTCAATCAACCTATTTTCAACCGTAGAAATATAAATTAATAAAATCGCCAACAAGTCGGCGCTATTAGCCGACTAGTCTTTAATAAAATCTCTGTCATAGAAAGATGACAAAATATATGAAAGGAAAAAGAAGGATCTTACGATTATTAAAGATTACACCGACCCAACATTCAATATACTTATGTTGTTATTCATTATTCATTTTTGATGGTGTAATTTGTTCTATCGTAAGGTGATATTTGTGGTGTGCGGTAATTTAAAATCAATATAAAATAATGATTTATTGCTCTGACGTTTCGTCTAACAGCAAGCCTTCTTCACGATAATATTCATTATTATTTTTAATATTTCTAATTTATCTTATTTATTTTCTACCAAACTTCTACCTTATTATTTATTTCACACAAAAATTTAAATCAATAAGAAATATTTCACATAATACTTACATAGCTCATGAGAGTGAAGTATTTTCTTCAACCTAGGATTTGGCCAGTACCTACCAAAACCTGTTATAAAGAGACCGAATGTTCTCTTACAAATTTCTATGCTTTTGAAAAAATTCTCTTCATTTTTGCAGAATCGAATATAGTCGCCGGTTTGCTGCTGCACTGAAATCCAAGAGCGTTTACATTATCTGCTGACAATAGGTTTTTACAATTATTTTTTAAACTATTAAATACAATTTCATTATTCCAATATTTTGTGAATTGGAAATTTACGGCTTCCTAGTTATATTTAATTAAGAAATAGATTATTAAAATAGTGTGCGTTCTAATGATCAAACTCTCTTTATTGCAACAGAGAAAACATAAATATCAATATATGTTAATTATATTTATAACATTCGTATTTTAAATAATATTTTATTATTACATTTAAAAGCCCCAACAATTTTAAGTATGTCATTAGAATTGGAACCGAAGATAACAAAATGGAAGACGGAATAAAGGCGAGATTCAAAAATGGGAACAAGCTTTACTGGTCGCTGAGGTCATATATTTTTTTTAATGCGACTTTTCCATTTTCATGTAAGTTGCCCAGGGAATATTTTACTGTTGTTCTATTTCATTGCCTACAGAACAATTATTTTCTAGAGCATGGAGCACCATCTCATCCACTAGGAATAAACTAAGTGTACGAATTTGTGATAGCTAATGATGAAAGTGTAGTTGACTGTTAAGATGAACTGAGAAGATAACCAGGAATGCTGTCAAACAGAAACACCACGTTAAGTAGAATTACTTTAATGCGTGCCAACGCTTCGACCTGCCTTGCAGGTCTTCTTCAGGGCCACAGAACCACATTGGAGAGGAGAAGAACGATGCTATAGTTACTTTTTCTGAATGAATGTAGGACTTTTTTGACTTCATAATATTGATCACTGACTAAATATATTTACCTAATGTCTGCTGTTTATTTGATAAAAAACTACTTTTAAATTTTTAACAGTTGCAATAATTGTGTTCTTATTTTTGTTGTAAAGTAAATTAAGTTGACGGCAATGAACCAACTGCTTCACCCCTGCTCTCACACAAAATTTATATACCAAGACAGAAAACACTGAATATATATTAAATGTTATGTTCTTAACTTCTGTCAGACTGTCTCACATTTTTTTACAAAATTTTAGAGAAGTGTTTTATTGAGTTGAGATTACTATCAGTCTTACCTTAAGGAAATGTGTAATACAGATGACAGAAAACCTATTCACACAATACGTACAATGAAAATTTCTCACATTAGGGAAGTGGAAATAACAAAATATCTATATATAACAATATATAAAACATTTTTTTTTTTTTAGATAAATAATATTAATAGATATAAATAATTATAGATAGATAAAACCTGAACTATAATTATAGAAGAAAGCAGAGGAAGAAAGAAAATAATTTTAAGAGATAAATGAAACTAAATTGAACTTTAACCAAATCATAAACTTGGTTGGATAGGATATAATCTTAAAACAAAAAAATAAAGTAACAATAAACAATAAAAGATTAAAACAGAAAATCAAACACATCCATACATATTTACACCATATGGCGTATTAATTAATTAATGAGCTTTAGGATATCCTAGCACTTCTCTCCAGCCACGTCTCCTACCTTGAGCCAGTAAAGGCAGAGTCAGATCGAATTAAGAATTAAAGGAACGATAGTAATATTATCTATACTTACTTTTATTTCTGAATCTCATTTCCGATACCAGTTCCAGATACCTCACTTCGCCGGTTATTAATTTTAATATTTCTGTCATTTCTTCGACCAATACATCGTTGTTCGCCGTTGTCATCCTGGACAATAGTTCATCCAATCGTTTTTCCATGTCCAGTCTGGGTTCCCGTATGGTTGTTGATAACTAAAAAGAAATTTTTTTATATCAAGACTTATTTATTCTACCTCTACAAATATTTATTCGTATTTTATATGCACGGGAATTTTTAGTTTTCATTTTTAATTGAAATTTTTAAATATATTTTACTGTATTAAATGAGCGGTATTATGATTAAAACAAAAAACTTGCAAAGAAACAACTATTTTTAGTTCTCAAATTAATATTTTACCCCAGAAGAAGATCCTGCAGTCTTCTTTTTAGGTGCCACAAAGGATGGCCAGGAATGGAAATGAAAGTAAGTTTAGAAAGAAGTGGATGTGGGTGGTTGATTTAGTTTATTAGGAAAGAAAAGTTGTCTGGTATGGGATAAATTTTTGACGTATGGGATATTAAGATCATTGTGGATCAGTTTATTTATTACAAAGTAAGGAGTATTAAGGATTGGAGAGATTAAATACGGGTTCGATGGTTGGTGGAACCCCATAACTCCATGCTCTAAGTCCGAATAGATCATTTACCTAATAATAGATCGTATAGATGTGATTTATTTGCAATGAAATAGGAGATTAGAACGTTTGGAAAGTAAGTGATGAATTTTTTTTTTTTTCACTTTTCGATCCCGAATCTTTTGAAATATGCAAGTTTGGCATTCAGAAGCTACTGCCCAGTAAGCACACCGAGCCACTGTAAGTACTCACTAGTTCAGATAGCAGTGTCCTCCTTTTATACTTTTATTATAATATTAAATGTGTTATAAGTTAAAAAAAAACAACAATAACAATCTAATACCTGACTATATCTATTAGCAAAAATTACCCGATGGACAAAAACACCTGTCAAAATAAAATAAATTAAAATTTTCTCTATTATGTTTGTATTCCCATTTATAGATTTATAATTTATTTTATCAGAGCTTAAGCCTTTTGCTTTCCTTCTTATATTGTATATACTATATCTCTGTTTTGCTCATATTATTTATTTATTTATAATTTTTTTTTTTAATTTGGTGCTTGACGTCCTCTTGACCAACTCGAGGTTGTTTCCTCATTTTTTCAACATTTTTGTAATAAATATTAGATTAAATGGAAAAGAAAATGCCTAAATATCCATTGAATTCAGTAATGATCACCAAGAAAAAAGCTTTATAATTTCATATATTAGAATGGGCGCGGTAGCTCAGAGGCAATGTACTGCCAAGCACCCTGGCCCGAGTTCGAGTCCTACTGAGGGAAGAAAATTTATTTTCTGTTATTTCAGCGGTGGTTCAACTTCAAGGTAGGGAGACCCTCCTGGGGCAGACCAAGTGGGTACCCTTAATGTAGGAAAAAACCTGGTGGTTGGTCGTGATTTCGGCCAAATCTTTTCCTTTCACAACCGTTGGCTCAGTAACAGTACATGGTTACTCAGGCAGTTTTTTTTGTCTTTTAGCTGGGGATCTATACTTTTTTTGGTGTAACTTTTTTTTCAATCCTCAAAAATGTGGCATTTTGACACACTCCAACTGTTGGTGTTGTTCAAATCGAAAATTTTGTAGTCAGTTTCTTCGTCAGAATTTTAATAGATAATATTTTTGTTACATAACATTTATCGCTAGGACCTACCGTTTAGAAGCTAGATTGGTTTCAATGAAAAAAGTCACTTTTGAAATTCCTATTTTCTCTCAACTTTGTTTATTTCGAATAATCGTTATTGTTAATTCAATTTAATCGTTAATTTAAGTAATTTGATCTTTTTAATTCTAAAATGTAAATTTCGAAAATCAGTAGATTACAAATAGACATATACATGATCTATTGTTTTCCGAGTCAGGGAGATATTGATTTGATATATTTTCTTTACTTTTTTTCCTGTATATTGTATACCTAATTTTCATTTTAAAATAACCATTTTCTTTTACTTATAGAGAGAGATTATGAACTACTGTTTTCATATAATTAAACTTAAAAATCTTAAAAAACATATACTTTTATAATCATGATATTATGAAAAAAAGACATGAAACTGGGTATATTGATGCAGTGTATACTAGCGAGTGGAAGTTGGAGGACAATCTATCACTGCGCTATTAATCATTTGATTCTTTGATACACCATATTTTCTGATTAATCCCTAAACATGATGCATGGTATTGGTTTTTCAAGTCCAATAATAGGTTTGTGTACGGCCGATAGATCTCTTCGATTAGCCCATCCATCTGTCTTGTTTGTTTACGAAAAACTTACTCGAGAGCCCTTCCCTATCCCCCACCGGGATTATTACCGACGGTCCTGACATTATTAAGCTGACATTATGAAAGGAACATTTTCAGGGAGAGTGACAACTCAATGTTTGATTTCTCTTAGGTATAACCTTACGAAGTGGTATTTTACCTGTAAGGTTTTTTGATATTTCTTTCAAAAACAATATTTGGAGTACTTATTAGGAATTCAAGCGATTACATTATATAAGTTAATAAGTTTATTATAGAACGGATCAGTCTAGAATATCCTCCTTTATCACCATATAGCTTTGATATCATGTTAGTCCTGTTATGATTATTGTTAATATACAGGGTGTCCAAAAATAGTATCAGGTATTTGTTACTTCGATAAAACAAAAACTACTTATAATAAAAAAAATAATGGTTTATTGTTCATTATTACAATATAAGGTATCCCCATGCGAAATAGTCAAGTGGACTAAGGTGGGGCTTCTGGGAGGCCAGCTGATGTTACCCCTACGCGAAATGCCCTTATTAGGGAATAATTCGTTAACAGCTTCCATTGCTTGATTTGATGTATGGCAAGTGGCCACATCATGTTGAAACCTTGAAATTCCTGTAACTCTGGACCCAAAAAGTTTCACAGTATACCACAATAACGGTCACTACTCACATTAAGTGGTCAGCCTCGTCGATCTTCATGAAAATAAGGACCGATTATGCCTCTAGCAGATATAGTGGCCCAAACAACGACTTTTTGGCTGTGCAGGGGTCGTTCATGCTTTCGTCTCGGATTTTTCTCTGCCCAGTACCGACCATTCTGTTTATTGGCATCACCATTCAGATGAAAGTTTACTTCATCACTGAAGAGTATGTTATCAAAATTGTTGAAGTAGTTTCAGTTTTATCGAAGTAACTAATACCCGATACTCTTTTTGGACACTCAAAACCTCAAGAACGTGGTTTCAAAATGATGTGGTCACTTGCCATACATCAAATCAAGCAATGGAAGCTGTTAACGAATTATTCCCTAATAAGGGCATTTCGCGTAGGGGTAACATCAACTGGCCTCCCAGAAGCCCCGACCTTAGTCCACTTGGCTATTTCGCATGGGAATACCTTAAAAGTATGGTCTATGAGAATAATCCGACGAACCTGACGCGATTGAAGCAAAACATAAGGTCAGAAATTGCAACAATTTCGAGAGCTATGTGTCAACATGTGATCCTCAATCTTTGTTCCCGATTAGAAGAGTGCCAGCAGCATAACGGTCACCATTTAGATAACATCATCTTTTCCAAATAATTTTCCACTTTATATTGTAATAATTAACAATAAACTTTTTTAACACTTAACTTTTAAATTTTAAGTAGTTTTTGTTTTATCGAAGTAACAAATAACCGATACTCTTTTTGAACATCCTATTTATCAATCAAGTGCAGTTATTATGAAACATTAATATTCAAGTATTAAAAGAAGGATAAATACAATTTTAATGTTCAATAAATACAGTTTCGCTTTCAAAGCGGAAGAGCTTCTTGAAGCTTTCTACCTATATAGCTAACCTAACATCTTATAATCCCATATTATGGCCAGATATCTACCAAAGTCGGAAAGGAATTATGAAAATTAGGATTAAATGTAGCATTTGAAATAGAAAAATCATCATTATCCTATTTCCCTTTATGTGAAGGTAAATAGAGCTTTTCCAAAAAGGCGCAGTTTACGATCTGAACTACATTGGCTGTGAAACAAAATCTAAGATATAAAGAACATAGAAGGATATACAATAATAAGACGCAGGATTCCAAAATTAAATATTTAAAAAAAAAAACTCGCCATTTTCCCTGTTTCTTGGTTAATTATGAAGTAATTTAGCTAACAGAAGAATATTTTACTTGGCTGATTATGAAATATAGTAAAAGAAAATTCTTGGCTTGTCTTGAATTTCTGGATAAATTTTGTAGATAAGACTCAGGCTGTTTAATGTTACCCGGAGCGTTCTTAGATGTTTTCCACCCAAGTTGTCTCTTTTCAAAGTCATGTCAAAATATGGTAGAATAGCACAATATAATAATGGAGTTGGTGACGAAGCGCACCCTATTAATGATGAATTTCTTTATTAATGTTTGGTAGCATTTTTTCAAGAGCCAAAAATAATAATTTTTCTAATTACTGCTATGCTTGAAATGAAGATTTTCTAAAAAACAATTAGGAATATTTCCTCATTCTTTTTGTTGATGCTTAATGTAAGAACACTTCTTCATAAAAACCCTGTCGTAGTTTATTTCCGTCAAGCATATTGACTCGCATCGCTGTCATATAACATATATAACATATGGATGATATGTTAAAGGTCTTTTCTTACATCGCATACTTTTCAATCTTTTTATGGAGTGAGGTTTATTCTAAATGCAGAAACTATTGTGTTATAAGCTTTTGAAGAGTTTAGAGAGAACTGTGAAGAAACGTAGAAAGGATTTAGGGATGGATTAGGCGTGTCTAAAAACAACAAACGGGGCTCAGACTAGACAGCTTGGAGAGAAGAGAACATTATTCATGTTTAATAATAAATCAAGAAAATATATATTCCCCAAAAAGTTATCTGTACAGCAAAGACCAATTGGTGACTGAATTTCTAAAGGATTACTAAGACTTACAAAACCCATGTGACCGCTTGTTCATTGGTTGACAAGGTCTGCTAATCTTTGAAACACGCCAGGAGACCCTAAAATATTTTTTTTTTTTGTTTACTATTTATTGATATTTACGACTGTATACATTATATACAATAAGTAAATTTGATAATAATGATTACAAGGACATGCTAATAACATGTTAAGAACTACATACTAGCAACACTTCAATAAAAGTTCAAGATTAGGTCTCTTGGCCATCTTCTTTTCAAACACCTTGGAAGATTATTAGGAATTGAGTGTGAAGCAAGTTGGGAGACTAGTGGATTTGGGTGGGTATGGAGTTTACTATGAAAGGATAGGTATCTAGTTTGGGCTAAATTAGCAACATATGGAACATTAATATCTTTATGGATAAGTTAATTGGTGACAAAGTAAGCAGTATTGATCATTTTTTTAAGGATATTGGATAATTAGGACTGGACACGATAAAAATTGGAAGATCTGGTGGACCCCCAAATGATGATAAAAGCGATGTTTGGCTCTCCAAATAGCTGTTTCAGTTCCATTTTTGATCTGATTCTCCAATTCCCGTGGTTATTCACCAGACCGAAGATCTTTCTAAGGAACTCTCGCAAATCCTCAATATCCTCTCATTCAGTCGAGTCAAAATCTAACAACCACTTCCATATGCCGCAACCGGTCTTATAACTGTTTTGTAAACAGTGATTTGGCTAGATCGAGACCTTAGATTTTTATAAAAAGAAGTATGATATTTACAGCTATGAACAAATATATACAATAAAGATGTGGAAAATTATAGCAATGACATGCTAATATCATATAAATAACTACCTATTATTAACACTTTAGTAAAAGATTTACATTAGAAGATCTCTGGGTCATCTATTCAGCTTCCTTGAAGGGTTTTCGCCAGTCTGAGAGACTAGTGGATTTGAGTGGTTAAGGAGTTTACTATGAAAGGATATAAACTGACTAATGAAGGGCAGTGGAGGTAGTTTATTGTTGGCTAAATGATTTTTTTTTCTATTTGTTTATATATGTTTTATTATCTTATTACATTATGTTTCAATAACTAATCGTGCTAAACTTTGTACCTTTATATTCATACATGTGGTATGCTTATAAGGTATGGAACATGTAAATATATAAATAAACAGTACTTATGTGTAACATAAGGAAAATAATTAAAAAAAAAAAATAGAACCCGCGTGTTGTCCATAGCAACCACATATAAAAGAAGAATGAACTTGAAGGAATCATTTAACTTGAAGTTTTCTCTCATCCTTTCGGTAAATCAGCACTTAGTTTTAATTGGTCGGAAACTATGCGGTTACACCTGAATCAGATCGAAATTCAAACATTTATGTTTCATTAGGTAAGTGATGACTAGACTTACATCTCGGGAGACATCGAAACCTTCCACGAAATATTTCTTCTGAAAAAACGATTCACCCATTTTATTTGAAGTTGAAGTTGAACCAGATCTTGAAAAGAAATAAATTTAAAATTTAGTTCAGCGCTTTAATTTTGATGAACTAATTAATTTATTGAGATATACATCAAAAAAATGTTTACATATGGCTTAAAAATATGACAAATTATAATGACTACTAATCTATGGATTTTAATTGTGTGAATTTAATTGTATTTTTAATTAGATTGGAGTTTACTTGAGCGTGAGTGTGAAGCCGGTCTACAATAGAGTGAAATCAAGGAATGTGATAAGATGAAATTAGTTCAAAATTTTCATGGTATGTGTAATTGAATTTTTAGGATTGATGAATCAATTGCCACTTCTTCACTTGCCAGCAATAATTTTATTAGATTAGTTTTGAATGTTAAAAATTCATTATCAGCTTTAAAACACAACATTTTTAACATGAAAACATCAGCCTCCTTGAGTATCAATATACTTGATTGATTTCTTTTATTACATTTTTGAAAACTTTAGTATATGTAATCTATGTAACAATGTTCTGGTCTTTTGAAAAATTATTTATGCTTTAGAACTAACGATGAATGTTTAACATTCAAAACTAGTTTTCAAATGAAATGATTCCAATTGAAGTAGCAATTAATTCATCAATCCTAATATTATTGATACTTTTATACTATCACGCGTATCCCAAGTAATTGTAATTTTATAATTAATAGAATCATATAAAGTTATTACTATAGATAATAGATGTAATATTACTAAATGAATTCCCGCTTGAATATAACTTTAGATATTTATTAGACCTAAATACTAGGGTTTCATTATTGTTTAATAATTTAAACAAACCTTGAAGGAGAGGTATTTTCCCCTGTATTACTAATTAGATGAAAATGGCAGTTACAGAGAATAAGAACATTCCAAATGAAGAAAATGAGACATTCCACATTTATCGCTCTCTCCTTTCTTAATTACAAGAAAAGCTTATTCCTTAGAGCCCGATATTAAAAGAGGCTTGTTTAGCTTCTGTGATAATTTCAAGTCCAAGGCTCTTTCGAAGTCCATCGGAGTTGATTGCTTATTTCATATCGAACTCCTTTAGAAGTGGCAATAAAACTCTAATTATAATGAGTAATGAGAAGAGCTGTATTGAGTTCTTATGTTTTCATCTAACTAAATATTTATGGGATTTCCAACGAGAATATTTGTTATTAAGAGGTAAGAGTTGCCGGTACAACCAAAGGTAATTTCTCCATTACTAAGGGATTTCCGATGAAAATATTTATGTAGGTATTTTGTCTGTAATATATAAAGAAAGATTATTAGTTGGGGCTGATCGTTCTTATAGCGATGGGTGTCGTTAGAAACATATCGATATTCCATATTGACGATTTTTCAGCTCTGAATATAAATACACGTTATATAAATACACGTTATATCGATGGTCAAAAGTATGTATACGTACAGTAGAACCTCACTTATCCGCTTTCCGCTAGTCGGACTCTTCGGGTAATCCAACCAACTCGCGGAGTTCGGTGGGAGGGGACAATAATTTCACGGAATTTCTAGTCGTTCGGTAATATTGTACATTTTGGTGTGCAAAAGGTTGGATAGCTTTGAATAATTTATATATTGTTAGTGCTGTGCTAAAATCAAAGCTTTCGAACTTGAAGCGCCGCACAGTGGGACGAATAACGCAAAACCTCGTCTTAGGTCAAAATTTGAAGCATTGCCGATGGCTTTGCAATGCATTTAGGCTTGTTGTAGATTACTATAAAAATAATGTTTAAGTGTCAAATACATGTTTTTTCCATTGGAAAAAAAATCATTAGCCAAAACTACGTCAAAATTGTCTTTATTGAATAGCATGTTGGTACAAAATGTGCAGCTTTATTTTTTTTGTGGATTATTTTTTTCAGTATTGGAGTAAATCATGTTTGAGAAAAAAATTATTGGAACACTTAGTAGCCGGTATGTAGCTTTATTCCAAAAAACGTTTACTACAAAAAAGCTTCAAAGTTCTAAAAAAAAAACGGGATTCTCACGAATACCCATAGGTATGTATTGAGTGAAATGTGAGAGCCTACTTCTTCCCATTTCGTCCGTTCTTCATATTTGAATAAGTGGCTTCGAGCGTTAGGGGTTACTAAGGTAGCGGTTACCAGTGGCAATACTGAGTTCCAATTAAGATCATTAATTGTAACAATTAAAAACGTGAAAAAACAAGATCAAATTATGGACTTTTTTGAGGATTACGAATTCCTAGATGGTGCGAATAATAGTACAGTTTTCGTAAGGGAATTATATTTTGTATTCATTGTTGCTAATTATTTGCATTATTTTTTTATATTGTTGACCTGTTATTAAATTTTAATTTACATATATTTTAAAATATATGTAATGCACCAAACAATATATAGAAGTGTCTTCTAAAATATTGGTACTCGACCGGAAAAAAAAAACATGTCCTGAGACACTGCTGTTTCGTCCTACTTTGCGCCGCCGCTCACTGATTGATTGCGTCAAAAACTACATTTCTACGTTTCATTAAGATATCTTGTTGATTTGAAGATTAAAGTGGAACTAAGATACAAGCTTTCAAATTTTCGGTATTCACTCAAAAAGTGGCAGAAATTATGACTTGTTTAAGGTTTTGCTCTGTACGTCCTTAAAAACGAAATTTTGAGCATACATCATTATGAACGATTTTAAAGATTGTTACAAACCTAACGCAATATAGTGTTTTTACGGACAATGCTTCTATACATAAATTGCTGGCTAAAACATATCTATGCAAGTCCACTGTATCCCCTTCGCGGCTTTAGAAGAACAACTTCTAACAAACAACATTAATTTTAACTAGTAATTGCAGTTTTATTCGTTTGTAGATAAAAATCGTGTATAGAAGTATGCTATTGAGCATTATCTCTACAATGATATTTTCACGCATTGCAGTAATTTTTAACCTGGTTAAAATTGCATTGATTAAGTGGTTGAAAACTACGTTGAGCATAATTCGACATCCAGTTATTAATTTTAATGTATGAGTTGGTAATCCATATGTACAGAGAATCTTAGGAAACTCTTATTCATATTTTTATACCACCCATCAAAAAGAAAAGGATCGACAGTTTTATTTTGGTATTAATGTGTATTCGGTAGGAAAAAGTTTTTGATTTATCTGGTTGGAATTCGATTTCTAACCAAAACAGAATATGACAGTGTGGAAAACCTCGTTTCTGCCATTTAACATTGTCCATTTAATTTTTACAATTGCAAATTGTATTATTGCTAAACATTCCTATAACTATGAAAATGATGTAATTAAAATTTGGTACAGATGGGCTCAGTAGTTTAACCATTATAAACTTCATTGCGGAATGGTACTAACCACACGTCGGTCGATTTCCAAACTTCAGGGGGAACCGCATGTCGCACCCCAAATATAAATCTTTCTTAATAATTTATTTGAATATAAATTTATTCTATTATCAATATCAAGCTAGACAGCTCCTGTACCTTTGCAACCTCTCATGTACGAGTAGAATGGCGCTTGCCACCTATTGGCCAATTTTCAAACTTCACTGAGATCCACATATTGCTTTTTTAATAAAAAATTAGTTTTTAATCAGTAGATTTCATTATTGCTAAAGCTTCCTGAAACTATAAGCATGATGTGAATCAAATTTGGTACAGATTCAGTATTTTTCGTAGTTACCGATCACTATGTTAATATATAACTTTTAATATGATTATAATACACTTAAACTATGAAAAACATGTGTTTAATTGATATCTGTGGTTAATCCGTCGTTTTGGCCGTTTCACCCTATCCCTTCTTACCTTAAAGGTCGGATGAGTGAGGTTCTACTGAATCGTAATTTTTTTTTTTTTTATGAAATGCCATTTTGTATATTCCTACAACATAACAGTGATATTTATGTTAATTTTATTATTTTATTTTATTTAGGTAACTACATGGAACCACTGTTCCACCAAACTCGTCAAATACGCATCACTTTTGTCGATCGATCCCAATGATATATGATCTTCGAGTTTAATTCTTTACTGCAACCTCATCTTAAAACTCCCGTTTCTATAGTTTTAACTTGGATTCTATTTTTGGTGTGTTATCTTGTTATTTTATCATTACCTCTTCTCAAAGGTAAGAATATGTAACAGAAGTCAAGATCAGTTTCAACAGAGATTTAGTATTTTGTATGCTGGTATTTTCTTATTTCTTCTTCCTTAATATAAGAAAACGTTACAGAAGTTAACAACATTACTTTGTACTTACTTACCCATTCTAGCCACAGTGGGATGATTGAATTAATTCATGTGTTCGCCGCGAAATATATTTAAAACCCCACAGGCCGGATTCGAACCAGCGACACAGAAATTTCGGAAATATTAAAGTATCTGACACTGTAACACGGTCTAGAATAGGTAATATAAATGAACGTTGAAGGGATATTCTCCTATCCCCTTTTGTTAATTTTCTTTTTTGAATCTACTGTTTTCACTTTTTTAACTGTCATTGTTCGTTTCGTCTCCTGATTGGTTCACATTCCTTAACATTCACTGTAATAGCCTCATAACTAAGGCCATTAGGCACAAATAAAGAGAAAAAATATAGCTTTCTCGTAAAGTATATAATAAAATATTTTTTATCTACTTATTTATTTTAAACGAAAATTTCCTATCTTATCTTTCCAATATTGTCCTTACCATACTTCTTTGAATTTTATGTAACTGTTTATTTCAATAGGAATTATTTGGTGATTAATTTTTTTAATGTATTTTTCACTCATAGTTATTATGTAATCTTCTTTATACACATTTCTTATATGTATATCGAAGATTATAATTATATAATTTTTACGAATTGTTTTTCTTTGCAAGATTTATAAAAATGCTTATGTTTTGAAGGGAGTTCATATATATTAAAAATATTAATATTCTTTTAGACACTTACAAATTATATCCACTGACAACACACTGAAAACACTAAAGTTATCAACCATGTTTCACTTCCTTAGGACAGAAGCTACATACTCATAAGGCCAAACGCCTATCCGCAAACCTTCAACTGAAGGAATTTATATTGGAAAAAGACCTTCCAAGTTCCCTCATCCTCGGAAAATTCCTACGTTGAACAAGGAATGCTCCGGACGAGATTGAGCAAAAACATCTCCTACATTTTTTTTATCAATACTTCACTAACGGACCCCTTTCTTAGTAGTCTGTCCAATACCAGCGTTCAAAGGACTTATACTAAAGAAGAAGAAAATTTCGAAGACATAACCATGCAATATCATGGAACAATAAGTTGTGTAGTTCTACACGTGTCTTTCTGTACCAAATTGAAAACTATTCTAAATAACTGTATTATTTATTTATTTATTAATATATGAAAAGAAATTTAGCTTGTAAATGAAAAAGAAATGAAATATTTAAAATTTTAATTTATTGAAGTTTACAAATGTACACAATGAAAAAATAAAAATATATAATAAAAAAAAAATTCCAAAAAACAAAACAAAATTCTGGCACAATTGGCGCCCGCAATCTTCAAATTCGTTTTCAGCGACCCAAAAAACATAAAGGGTGAGAAAATCAAAACTATAGCCAAACTTTATTCTGAGCTCCCCGTTTTTTTTTATGTGAATACTTCTCTAAATTTGCTACCGTATGAGGAAATCCAAAAAACCTGATGATAACAAAATCGGGGGATACAGTTTGGCGTTGTAGTTTCGAATCTATCCTCTACATCCAAAATTAAATTATACCACTGGATAGCTAAAGGATCAACGAATTTATTACGATAAGCGAGAACAGTGACGCATAGCGCGCGGTGGAGGGAGGAGCGCCGCAATTTTGAGGTTATTTTACTGCGTTTAGAGATTTGAAAATTGTATAACTTTTGACTCGAAGGAGCTATGATCTTTGTTTAAATTTTAATCGTCAGCTGTCATCAACATCTATCGATTGTATATAAAACATTAGTTTAAAGTAGTGACAGTGAATATAATGAGGTGTTAGAATAAAAAAATATTATCAGAAATATATAAAGTCGGCCTATACTCGTCAAAAAGCCAAAACCAAATACAAAGATCGTATATGGTTGGAAAGGGCTTCTCAAGAGCAATCGAATGGTAATAATAAAACACCTTATGACGGAGTCAAACAGTGCCGGGAACGTCCATTTTGAGGTATCTTTTCTAATATGTCTGGTCTAAGGAAGCTAGTGACGGAGATATAGGTGAGAACAGCGCTGGGAACTCTTTGGGTCTGGCTTCCCACAAAAATTGGGGGGAAAAACTTGGTTAGGGGATTCCCCGGGATGCTTGTAAACATTGTATACATAGTTTGATTTTAAAGAGTCTGTTTAATTTAATTTTCTTTTATTTATATTTCTTTATTTTATAGCATTGTACACATTGTATGGACGAGTCTTGGTCATCCATATTACTCATTACTCTTAAGTGAGGCAGCTTGTAATTATTCAAAATAAAAGTATAAAATATAAAATATATAATATAATAAAATAATTTTATAGCTGTTTATTATATTTATATAAATATAAACGTAAATGTCTCTTTTTCACAAAATTTTGTTAGGAAGGAAGATCTCTACAGATTTTAATTTCTTCGATACCCTTTTTTTGTAACTACAATAGACAGCTTGTTCGAGCAGAAGTGGATGTCTTAATTTTTAATATGTAGATGATTTTCATTAACAAAGTTCTTCATTCTGTATTTACTGAGTTTATATTAGTTTATATTATATAGATAACGTTAATTATATTTTAATTGCAGTTCGTTCTTTATAGTTTCACACATTTTCAATTTTCATGGAATTATAAATGATTAATGTAACAGTGTGGTTGAACAGTAATGTATTCTTTGAAGTTTGTGAGACTCGATTAATTTTTTTTTTCCGCTTCAAGATCTTCAAGCGCGATAAAAGAAAATGGATGGGAATAAATTAAACTTAATCTAAAACCCGTGCTAATATCCGGCTAAAAATCTATGTAAATTTTGGCTTACTTTAAATCTCTTTTCCATGCAATAGCATTGTGTGTGCTTTAGAGCAGTTATTTGTTTGGGACCGTCCACATTTTTAGAAGAATAAAACCGTATATTTTTGGAATAGAATTTTCATAATTATGAAACAACACCAGCAGAGCTAGAGTGTCAAAAAAAAGTTAAAATTTTTTCATTCAAACCTCTCAAACCTAAACGGTTGGTCCTGATGACAAATGCTATTTAACAAAACATATTTTCCATTGAATTTCTATTTGGAGGACTGTCGTCGAAATTTTATAACCGAGCAACACAAAAAGAGCTAGGGCGTGTTAAAATGATTTTGAAAAAAAAACGTTGCAGCAAAAAATATAGACCCCCAGCCTAAAGACATATCCAATGCAAAAATCTCTTACATTTAAAAATTGACACTATAATTCATTATAATATTTATTACAAATAAAATAAAAACAAGGTTAGTTACTATATTTAAGTATTTAATGGTTACCTGTAGCTGAAGATGAAGAGGTATTGAGTACTCAAGATGAGGGGATTATTGAGGTATCGGTGAGAACACTTCAACAACAGCACTTCCACCACTTATCCTCTAATCAAATAAGCCCTATTCAAGTGATTAATTTCTCAATTTTCCATCACTTACTTTAATTATATTTTCAGTATTTCTTAATATTTTATAAGTGTTCATAATGACAATGTTTTTTGTTTCGTGTTACAATAATGTAAAAATTAACAAAAAAAAAAAAAAAAAAAAAAACAACTAACAAAACCTTGATCGATTCCAAAGTGTAGGATAAAATAATTATTAATAAAGGAATCATAACTGTTCAAAGCTGTTAAAAGTTATATATTTCAAATAACTGAATATAATAATTAATAACTTTTAGGAACGATAATTTCCCCAATTTTAATATTCACTAGCATCCCTCGTTGCGACTTCTCCTGCTTTTTAAAGTATAGAACTTAGATATATTTAACTAATAACTGAAGTTTTTCACACACCATATCGAGAAATAAGAAATCGATATTTTGATAGGACAATAATTTTTAGTGGGCAAAAATAATTTTAACTATTTTTTCTAGTTGGATTTTAATTTTTTAACTAACCTCTGCCACTCAACATTGTACATTTTAATTATTATTATAGTAAGCTTTACTATTTTGAACCTCCTTAGAACAATGATGTAGTTAAAATTTGATAACAGATGGTTTCAATAGTTTTACCATTGCAAACTCTGTTGCAGAATAGCGCTAACCACATATCATTCGATTTTTATACATCATTAGGATCCACACCTTACACTACATATTTATAGCTAATTTGAAAACAATTTATTAGAATTAAGCAAATTGTATTATTAATTTCTAGCTCTATATAACACCGTACCTTTATAACCTCTCTTGATTGGCACTCGCCACCTATTGGCCTATTTTCAAACTTAATTGCACAACTCATATATATCGCTTTTTGGCAACAATTGATTAAAGAATATGTAAATTGTATCATTGCTTTTCCGAACATATGAAGATAGTATATGTAAAAATTTGGTAAAGATTGGTTCATTAGTTTTCGCAGTAAGTGATCAAAAACGAAAAATTATTTGTCCCTTTATATTATTTTTATTTCAAAACCCCCTAACAATAATCGGGTTTTTGGTCCTTTATATTTAACAATAAATATTAATTATCCATATACATATTTTATTTCTTCCTTCTCCTCTTTCCTTTCCTTTTGACGTTTCGACCCCTTATTTAATTATCTTTCCCGACATTGGCACACCTCTAGTCATTAATAATACAAATTTGACAAATACACACCAAAAAAAAGCAAAAAAAACAGATAATGACTGGAATGTCAAAAATTCATTTCAATATTTGTAGAAAAGCAAAAAATTCCGACGGATAATAAATTAATATCCTTAGATGTCATTTCATTATTCACTACGTTATATTGCTATAACGGCGATCTTATGGAAATGTATTACAAAATTTACTTCTATCCCGAAAACTTTATTCATATATCATATATATATGATTTTTATGAACAGATATGGGGCTTCCAATGGGTCTGTATCACCTATATTATATATATATATAGGTATGAGACAGATTCCATCAAGATTCAATTTTTGAAGAAATATGTGGATGACACTTTATATATCAGTGGTAGGCACTGTTTATATTAATAGTATACAAGCTAAAAATGGTAAAGGCATTATACGCTCAGCAGTTTTTCTGTAAACCAGGTTACATTTTTAAGGCGGTTCTGTGTTAAAGTTTACATTTTTAATATCAAAGAGGTCAAACGTATCTTGAGGTTTATGAAGATGTTGGGGCCCATCTTTTTCTGATCTGTTGTCCCTTTATATTATAGTATAGATCCTTTTTTATATAATAGCATAGATCCTTGAGTAAAGTTAAATATAAAGGACCAAAAACCCGATTATTGTTAAACAGTTAATTATATATATATATATATATATATATATATATATATATATATATATATATATATATATATAGTGGTTTTATATTAATTATAAAGCTAAAAGATATTAACCAGGTTACATTTTAAGGCGGTTCTGTGTAGTTTACATTAATTTTTATCTTGAAGAAGAGAGTTTGTCCCTTTAACCTTTTTATATTTTTGAGTAAAGTTATATTTTTTTTTTTAATATTTAATTTTTTTTTTATAATTAGTTTTTTATAATTAGAGCTTTAATTTAGTAGTTAGAGGCTCAGTCAAGACATTTAAAAAAGAAAAGTATTCATTTCTATAACAGAAATTTTCACACCTTCACCAAGAACTTCACACAAGGACAATCTTTACCGGGTGCACTGAGATCCTCTCCCCGACGCGCTCTGACATCATAATAAGTTAGGCCTTATATTACAAATAAAATCCCTTATAATTTTAGTATTTATTGAGATGTTGCTTGGCATAAAAATCTTAAAATTTCATCCGAAATGACCTTCAATTTATCTTTGTAGATATTAATCTTTCCTCCAGAAATCAGAAAAAAAATATGAAGAATCCTTGGTAGTAAAAGATAAAATGCAAAGATAAAATATTAAATTATTAATAAAGAATACAACTGGAACGAAAATATTTCTCTACTAAAGTGGATGTGATTTATTGAGATTAGCTGGGCTTGTGGGATGTTCGATTTATTATGTTTGATGGCTATTCTAGAACATCTCTTTTATTTATTTAGTCTTCTCTACCCCTTAAAAATACTGGCAATAATAATCAAATCATATTCCATAATTATAGTATAAAGGAAAAATTATACTTAAAAATTTTCCCATATTTTAACAAAAACCAACTTATACTATACTGCTTATAATATAATAAAAAAACAACTGTTTATACTATACAAAGCTTATTATTACTATACATAAATACGTATGCCCATTTAGGGCAAAGGTTAGAATTAGTTGAAGGTTTTGATTTTTCTCCAAAGAAATATTTTTAGCGAAGTTTAATTTAAAGAATTCTGTCATAATGGTGGCATAAAATGTTGCGTTAACGCAACATTGCCCTGTAGAATATATAATGTTTCTTTCAGTGACAGGTAAGGTTATATACATAGCTATTGGCGACGTTTCGAGACTATATTGTTCTCCTTATCATGCCCTACAGTGAACAAACAGGTTACAATAAAATTATATAAGTTATACAAGTTATTTCAAAACATAAAGTTAAATACAATATAAGTATATAACAACATGTGTTAGAATAATAAAAATATATATAATTACAGAATACAGAGGAATATTAAACCACTTACAATGTTATGGTATCGACTAACTAGATTCTAACAATTCTAGTACACAACTGACCTGGGTAATTTTTGAAAAACAGTTAAACGGTTGGGGGGGATTCCCTAAGAATAATTAAGTTAAAAGGACTGGTGGTATTCCCAAGATGCAGGTTCAAAAAGGATTTTCATTTTTGGGTGTAATATACTAATAAATGGATGAATGATTTATATGATGTATATTAATGTAATTACATTTACAAACGTTCCACGAAACTGCGAATACTATAGTTTCGTGGAACGTTTTTTCGATGAGCGGTGAGCAGTGGTTTTATAACTTGTGAATTTCGTAAATAAGTTGATGATCAAGCTGTTCTTTAGGTCCCAAGCTAGTAAAATTCATGGTTACATATGCTCTGGTCTGTGAGGTATGATCTAGAAATTTAATGCTGAATCAGAAAGGCAAGTGGAGATATTACAGCCTTTATGGCAGAAAACGTGATTTCCTAAAAAAAAAAAAATCATTGAATTATCATATATCTGCAATGGATCGGGATAGAAAGGTACGGTCAGCTGAAGTTTTCTTAATTCTAGTTTTTGAAGAGTGACATTGGTAAATGGAAAGAATTTTAAATGCTTTCTATTGTTTAACGTTTCAAAATAATATCGGATTCCTTTGTTAGGCAATCTTGTATTGTATGTCTGACAGTTTTTTTTTAAAATAAGCATGAACCTCTGTATTATTATCCTCTGAATATTTATATAAAAAGAGATTCAAGATTTTTATTTGTAGAAGTAAATTTGAGACTAGGACCATTGCTAAAAAAGGGAATAATGGCGGTTGCGCTCTTCTGTGCGGATGTCCCGGAGGAGAACACGGCCGAGAGGCTGCCGGCCAAACAAGAACAACCTCTCTCATTTCCCCCCCTCCCCTCACAACCCCTAAGCAGGGTGTATTAATAGCTGCTCGTTTGCCGCCTGCGAAATAGCTGGCGTTTGTCCCTCGTGAATGAATTGTTCTAATTAAATAAATCCTTAGCTGAGTGTGTGAATTATTCCAGAGGCCCTGGGATTAGAGATCTCGGATGTTCTTGGTGCCTCATAAGCTCTGGTATAAGCTGACAGGGGTAAGTTGTCAAGCGAAGACTTTAATGAGGCATTTCATTCGTGCCTAGTTGTTTTTTGTTAAATATGCTAATAATTCATTATTATAATATTAATTGATGATCAATATGGATTAATATTATTATTACAAGCGAATTGACCACTTAGGATCACGAAACAACTTTATTTTTTATTTCATTTTTTTTTCTTCTTGGTGCGAAGTTATCCTCTGCGTCCTCATAAAAAATATATCATAAAATATAAAACACTATATTAATTTTGAATTAATATTATAATTAATCAGAATTAATATAATGCTAAATCACAAGTAATATTAACTTCCGATAAATTTTCTAATGTTAGGGAAGTGGAAATAACAAATTATAAATACATAAATCAAAATTCATGTTTTGGAAATGAGTGGAAAATTCAAGTGGAAATGAGAAAATATGAAAAATCTTATTTACTTTCTAATATTAATTTTTAGATCGATGTGTTTTATTGAATTGATAATACAATCTGTCTCTCTTTAGGGCAATAAGTAATCCGGACGACAAAGAATCCATTTACGAAATATGTTAAATTTCTCACTTAAGTTCATATAACAAATATAAATATATAAAACAACAAATCCATGTAGAAATGAATCTTATTAACTTTTGTATCACTTTTACACATTAGGGAAGAGGAAATATGGAAACATCAATATATAAAACACTAAATTCATTTAGAAAACCATGGTATTAACTTCTGTTTCACCTTTTTACACTTAGAAGAAGACAGAATATCAATATAACACACTAAAAAACAAAATTTAAGCTGAAACTCTAGAAGAGTATGTTTACATGTGAGGCTTGGTCATGAAACTGTACGCTTGTCATGAAACCTTACCGAATACTGAAATTCTTGTTGGATGATAGAACTGCAGGATTTTATTTTAATTTTTGGTTGTCAAACTTTTTTTTTCTTTTTTTTTTTTAATCTTACCATATATAAACACAGTGTTGAAAACTTTTGAAATGTTGATAGAAAACTTTTCTGTAGCTTAAAAGCTTTTTAATGCGAAAAAAAAAAAATGTGGAAGTATTTTATTTAATGAATTCTGCTCACAGCTTCAATTCCTGACTTACTTTTTAAGTTTGGATTAAGAGTTCTCTCCCGGACTTAGAAAGAAAACTCTTGGACAGATCGGGGACAAAGATTAAGGGATCTATTAGGTCAAGAAGGCAGAACTGCTGACGCTAAGCGAATTGGACACTGTCACATCTCACAGAGACAATTGATCTAGAAAAAAACATCAGATAGAGACAGTTTTTGTTTGATATTTATGAAGATGAAAACGAATCTCCCGAATTCCTATAGCAAGTAAAATTGATTGGTTAGTTTAGTGTGTCAATAAGCGATTACACATCGTCTTAAAAAAATACATTCCAGTAATAATGTTTGGTGTTAGCTTTCTTGTTTAGTTTAAAGTAAAGTAATAAGGAAAATAACTGTAAATTTCAACTTTATCGAATTATTCTTCTCTAGTGAAAACTGTCCCAAGACGACTACTTTGTGAATGAATTTGATCCCACAGCTTGTTCCGTAATTTTTTTTTTTAAAGAAACGCCTTGCCGTTAGCTTTGCAATGATATCTTCTCCTAAAATTCATGGTTACATGTGCTTTGGTCTTATAAGAAATTTAATGCTGAAGCAGAAAACAAAGTGAAGATATTGCAGCTTTTATGAGAAAAAACGTAGTTTCCTAAAAAAAATCATTGAATATCACATATTTGCAACGGATTGGAGTAGAAAGGTGCGGTTTTTTTGCGGTAGAAAAAAAGCGGAATTTTTATTAATTTTCGGTCTAGTTTCACTCAATATTCTTTTTTCGCACTAAGAGGTAATCACCCTTTATACTTCCTGCTAATGTGATTTCTTAATTGTTTCCTATTACTTTTTTAGGACGATGGTAAATTTTAAAAGCCTTCTATTGTTTAATATTTCAAAAAAATATCGGATTCCTTCATTATGCAATCTGGTATTATCTTCAGTCCTGCTGATTTTATGAGTCACTTCGGCGGCTAAACAAGATTTTTTCCCAATAATGCCATAACAATAATTTCGTACGACACCGTAATGTTATTTTTTAAATCAATCTATTGAACTAACGCCGCAACGAGCTACTCCATTGTTTAAACATAATCTAAATCGGTGTTCTTAAGAGCTCCTGGTTAACAATAAATAAATAGAGAAAAAATTATTGTCTTTGAGATTCATGCATTTGGCAAAACTGTCATTTTTATTTTTATACACCCTATTATTTCAACCTGGCTCAGATGAGGGCGTTAGGTAAAAGAATGGTTATGAATTCATTCATGAAATATGTGTAATGAGAAATATGTGGAAAAGGGTTAAAAAAAAAAAACTGGTCCAAAGAAATCCGGTTGGGGTCTCTCGTGAGAAATTTCTTCCATTACATTTACTTTTAATTGACCATATTATTTGACAAAATTTAATCCATTTTCCAGGTGTATTTATTGGTAGCATAAACAATCACATATAATTAGGATATATGAGTAAATTTCAATTGCGTTTGAATGTCTATATTATAAATTTTGATAAGAATAATATTCAGGGAATGGAAAGTAAGAATGAAGGAAGGTAAAGTAATGGTCTTACTTTTTCTTGCATTCTCAATTAATATTTAAAAGAGCGCTCAAAAAATGTTGTATCCAAGTATTAGGGTGGGAAAGAGATTACATGAAATTTTAAACACTGTTTCCACAAACCACATTTCCCATTTTCCATGGCTAAGTTATTTGTGTAGGGAGGATAGAGTAGATGAAGCAGGCCAATATACTCTTAACCTCTTTGCTTCAGTACTTATTAACATTACTCCGGACTTCAAAGGCGTTCTCATAAAAGCTGCTGTTGTGGAAAATTCCACCCCCTGTTCCACAAGGGTCAATACTTCAATATTCAGCATTTTTTTCCCCCGTTTGATAAGGTGACGCAATTGTATATGCTGGAACCAATCGTTATCAAAAATTATAAATATACTATAATTCAACATATCAGTATACTGTTAAACACAAAAATACTGATAGACAAACAATTCTACCCAATGTTTATTTCACTTTCTTGGTTAAAAGTTTAGTTTTTCTTTATATGTTTACTTCCCCGTATTCTTGAACTTGGGTACTTTCCTTGTCTGAAAAGTATTAGGATTTTGATGTAATATAAGCAAATAGGTATATATATTTACATTAATGTATATAATAATTTTTTGGCTATCGCAAATATATGGTAGGTTTATGATAACTAAAGTAGGGAATGTAGTATTTACTGCTGAGGTTGATATTACGTGCAAACACCAAGTCTATAACAAGAACCACTAAGTGTTGTACTGGAATTTTTGTTATTAATGAGTCACACTAGAATAATATTAATAATAATAATAATAATATCATTAATATTATATAATATTAATAATAATAATAATAATAATAATATCATTGATATTATATAATGATTAATATTAACAATATATGATTATTAATAATAATTCACACTAGACTAGAATATATATTTTTTATCTAAGCCCCTAAGACTAACAAAAAAAGTTAGGATCCATCCTTGATAATCATGATTAACTCTTTTACAGCATCAAATGTGCATTTTAGGAGAGCTCTGCGGAGAGCATAGGTTTGGAGACAAACAAAGCATTACCGGGTCATGAATATCTGTATTTATATATTATTATATATTAATTTACATTCGACCTTGAAGTGGGAATGTAGCGTTAGAATTTTTTTAATCGTATCGGCTTACTAAAGATCAAATCATTTCAGCTGTCTCTTCTTGGCTTTGACCTTAGCCCAATCCTACTTTCATTCGTTGTCGGTGTTGCTCCTTTCTCTCTTCTGTCCAAATCATTCCCGTCTTGAATTTTGTTTCTCATGAAAACTATGGTGGTCCCCGAGTATCTTCTTAAGTGGATCGCGCTTCTAGACGTCTTCGAAAGTGAGTGTTTTTTAAGTGATCTGATATGGAATTAAATAATTAATAGCTTTATGTTTTGTTATCAACCTGACCAATTATGAGGAGAAACTATTCGTAAGTAAATCTTATTAGATTTACTTTCTTTAAAACCTATTCCCTTACTTCCCTTTAGTAATTAGGTAAGTTGTATAATTAATTTGAGATTTTGAGTTTATTCTTCTTAATAAGTTATGAAGAATTTTGTTGTTTCTGATTAATCGATTCTTTGGTATAACGTTGGGGAGTCTAAATATCCTATTTAAATCGATTGTTGATATTCTATAGGAGGGGAATCGATGTCCTGATTCTTGCAAGAATAGGTTGGCAATCTGTAGAATAATCTTTCTTCTTAACAAGCAACTAACTCCTGGATAAGTTCACATCATATATAAATAAGTATAATTTTTATTATTATAATTATTACGCTGCAGCTTGGGACCGTGTATGAAATACTCGCTTAGGCTAAAAAACCAGTTTAATATATATTATATGTAGTTATTATAATATATAATGTGGTTTTCAATATTGGTTGCAACAGGACTTTCGTATAACCTTAACTATTCTTTAATGGAATTTTGTTAATTTTTAACTTTAAAATAGACTTTGTAGAAATATTCGTGCATCTTATGTTAAATCAGAAGAAATCAATGTGAATTTTTGAGGCTATAAACTGTAAGAGGTAATTTATTTATTTTTTAGCATTATCATCACATTTACTTGCTGTATTATATTCTATATTGTAAGCAAATGTAAATTTTCATAAACAGTATATATATATATATATATATATATATAATAATATATACTGTGTCATATAATATACATTATATTCATATATTATACAACTGTCAGATAAATATATATATAAAAAAAAAGGGCTTAATAATTTTTTTTCTAAAGAATGCAGAGTTACCACCTCTTCATATATCCATTATTGGCTCCTCCAGGGTGTCTGCTTGTTTCCCTGTGAGTCATATTACATTATGGCCTGCGGGCAACCAGAATGAAGATCATATATTAGGAAGGGCCAATTTTAAAAATAAAAAAGGCATTCGTTTGTTTCCCATTTCTCCTGGAACGCCAGTTCGTTGGAATCACATATTACTGTTTGAAGTATTGTCTGTTCTAGACTAATATCTCTGTTTCAATCAGGATCTCTCAACTGAATAGCGAGTCGATTGAAAGCATTTTATAGAATGACATTACATCTTGCATGAAATACGAGCCAGACTTTTATAGGAAATCGTCACTTGGAAATATTGTTCTGTTTTTTGTCACTTTGTCACGTTATCTAATGAATTTGTATAAAATTCCTGGGTGGAACTCTTTCTTTTAGAAGGAGAGATATAATAAAATCTTAAATTTTAAAATCTTAAAGCATAATTGAATATTCAACTATTAATAATTAGTAAAAACTAAGGTTAGACCTCCCATTTTTTACACACAATATCAGAAAATAAGAAATCGATATTTTAATAAGGAAATAATTTTTAGTGCGTCAGAAATAATATTATCGATTTCATCTAGTTGGATTTTAATTTCTGACTATAAACGTTAATGAGAGTGTTGCAAACCTCTGCCACTTAACACTGTCCATTTAAATTATTATTATAGTAAACCACACTATTTCAAACCTTCCTAGAACTATGAAGATAATGTAGTTAAAATTTGGTACAGATGCGTTTAATAGTTTTACCAATGCAAACTGTAGCAGAATGTTGCTACCACATATCGTTCGATTATTAAACTTCCCTGGGATCATACGTCACACTAAATATTTATAGTTTTTTTTATAACAATTTATTTGAATTAGGCAAATTTTATTATCAATTTCTTGCTCTATATAACACTGCACCTTAATAACCTCTCTTAAATGGCACTCGCTACATATCGGTCAATTTTTAAACTTCACTGCACACCACATATTTAATAGAAAATGTGTAAATTTTATCATTGCTATGCTTTCCTAGAACTATGAAGATGGCGTAGTTAATATTGGTAAAGATTGGTTCAGTAGTTTTCGCGGTTAGTGATCACAAACGAAAAATAGCTTGTCCTTTTATATGATCGTATATATTACTATAATATTAGTAATTATTTTTTTTTCGTTAAGCTTTCATTAATTTTAAAAAGCAATATTTCATTTTTTTTTTTCACTGCTGAATTCCGGCCTATGGCTTGTATTAAATTTTATCCACTGACATACTTAGCTTCAAATTACATGACACTGAATGTTCCCTCTACATGGGATCAACATATCCTACATAATCATAAAGTCTGTATAATCTAGGACAATTTTCAAGGAAGAAGAGAAACTGAGCTCTTTGGATCTTGAGGAACCATTAGTCGCCTGCGGTCTAACGAATGTCGTAACCTTAACGAGATCGTCACTCCTTGACGTCTCATTACCGCACCGACGTTTTGTTTCCTCTCATTAGGTGGATATTATTTGCGCTTCGCCACTTTTGTGCCTGTCATCTGTCTGTAGGTTCCACAACGCTTTAGGTAGTGCTAGGTCGGGACGAGAAGAGGTTATGTTTCTGAGTTATATCAGGTATTGATAAAAAAAAAAAGTTATGAATGCGAGTATTTTCTTACTCTATTAAAAAGAGAAATAAATAAATAAAAGATATCGATAGTCTCTGGGAATGCGTTGGTTAATCTAAAATTGTAACTTTGTAGCTTAAAATTGTAGCTTTTTAACTTAGAACTATTATTATATCCAGTTTATGAAAAAAAAAATCTTTTTAAAATAATACTGTTTTTCAGATCTGCCAGAAACTGACGATTTTTTGAGGCAGAAGGACATCCTTGGCCACCCACTTAGAATTAATTTTCGTTCTTAAGGATAATATATTGAAACATTTCAGGATTTAAAGGTTTTTAAGTTATTCGAAGGATATTCCACCATTGTTGTCCTTAAGGATACTGTTTTGAAATATCTAAACGATTTAACGATTTTAATATGGTGGAAAAATGATTGGAAAAGTTATAGCCCTCCTTTGCAGAGAAAAACTATATTGCAAGATATAGATAAATGAAATTAGCTCCCTATTATGGGTTTATTTATTATTTATTAAGCTGGAATTAACTTTAAAACCATACAATATTAACAATGATTACAAATATTTGATTAACTATGAAAACATATTTACAATTTAACAAGCTATTTATATATGTACTATTTAATTAATTAAATTAGGTAGCTTACTATCCTGTGCACAGGTTACATAATAAATACCAAGTCATTAACAATACAAGATTTTTAAGGAATATTGTAGGTTGCTAATGTACGGTAATAGTTCGGACCATGTGGTCGGGAAGGTACACATGTTCATTGTTGCCACACTTTGAAGAACAGACAAACGTTGACGACCCTCAGGTTTTACGCTCAATAATCTCAACAAAGTAAATAAATATAATTATAGTTTGAAGATAAATAATAAAATAAGAAATCATTAAGTGATTTATTAAAATGAGTTTTTAAAAACCATTTTAACCAGTGATGTGTCAATACCACAATTTTTCGATTCTCAGTTCTCGGTACCAATACCTTAGTTTTAAAATAAATTGCTATTTCAAAAAATAATTTAAAAATAAGCCAAAAAGCATAACAAATCTATTCAGAAAACGATATAATCCAAAAAATAAAATAGTAAGCCGCTAGTTGCTTTTATTATCCATATCATATAATATATGTTGATAATTATAATTCAGACCATGTTCGATAATATAATTCAATTAACATATCCTTATTTACGAAGATAAACATTCTTAGGTTTCATTTTGATTAAGGAAATAAAACTGTTACTGAAAACTTTAGTTAAACAATGTTTTACATACGCTGAATTTATTTTGAGTATTAGGTTTCGAAAACTAGTTGTTACACATAATTGAATCTAAAATGATCTTTATTCTTGGACATATCGTCCTTTTAGAATAAGAATAATGTAAGATAAGGTACTAATAGAGTCTGAGTGGCATTATTACGTTGATTATAGATTATAATCTTATTTCTTTATTTTCTAATGACGAATAAATGTCTTCAGAAAACTGAAGTTTAGCTAAAAGTTGCATGAGTTTTTTTTTTTTTTATTGTTTAAAGATGAGGTATGGTCATTAGGAGAAGATTTAATGTATAATAATAACATAACTAGCTATCAAAAAACTATTCCCAACGTGAGCGGTATCTATCGGTTCCTTGAAATCGACTTTGAAACATCGATTCTCGACACCGACTCTTTACTCAAACAATTTTCTATAAAACACATAGATGGGAAAAAGCAAATGTCATAACTTGGTTAACTTAAGCTCTTTAAGTTTAAACTAAATAATTACATAAAAACTTATCATAATCATACATTTATTGTTTAACTCCCTTTCCCAATCCTTAACTTTATAGGTGAATGTTATGCTATTTTTTATTCACACAGATTCATTATCTGCTCAAATTTGATTAAAAACATCTATTCTATGGATCACTTAGTAGAGGAAGCCCAAGTTTATGCATCAATGATAAAAAATCAAAAGAATGTATTACTGGTTTGGATTCTATTACACGTGGGGATCAAAGGAAATGAAGCACTTCGGCAGATCGGACTGGCAAGGAAGCAGCACTATCGTAAATAGATGTTACAAATATCTACGTGTTAAAGCCTGATAGTTTGATTTTTTTTTTTTATTAATTTTCCTTGCTTCATCTCCCATAGTGAAAAATAAGTTATGTTATACTTTATTATAAACACAACAGTGTAAATAGGTCTAAATATTTCTGGTTAGTTAGTTTGTATTATTAATGGTTCAAGTTATGTGTATTATTTTTATATTATGTGTATCAAGTTACGTAATAGGTATATTACAACAGCTGTTATAAAAAACAAAAGAAAAACATATGAGCGTCACCAGCGACAGTCGCGTAGCAGTCTGAGTCAGACCTCTCTGGAAGAAAGTTAGAAGCGCTATTTACGCACAGCGATCTTTTACTCACTAAGAGCGATCTTCTTTATTCACCATCAGGCTGTATCGTCTCTCACCTCTGCTCGATCGTCTCTCACCACTGCCTATTTTGAGAACCCACCGAATGCTGAGGAGGCTTCAACTAGACATCTACCAAGTATTTAAACCCTATTCTTCAACGTAACTTGAACCAGATTCTTTCATATTGTTATATTCTCAATTCATTAATTATCAAAATAGTTTTAAAATTAGTTTTAATTAATTTTTGTTTAATTTCAATTTCTGCTCATAATCATATTTTTTTTATTCTAGTTTATATCATTTTTCTCACCACAATTTCTATTATTTATGTATATATTTAAATTTTACTCACTATAGGAGATTTATTATTTCTAGTATTATATTTCTTTTTTTTTTACTCACCACCTTTCTTTTAATTCTTTTTTCTATGTATTACATTTATATCAGTTTTTAAAAATATAATTATTTTACAATTAGTGTGTCTTCTATAACGGTTTTATTTTTCTTTGCATCTTATTTATTTTATTTCAGGTTTCCCAATTTTCAATTAAAGTAAATTAGTAAAATTCTTTTATTTTTTTTCTCTAGTTTATAATTGGGCATCGTTTGGCTGATAGTAATTTTTCACCAGCGTTCAGTTGGGGTGGTGATTGTTTTTCAAAAGAAAAAAAACCCCTTCCTAACACTACGCCTCATCACAAATTTGTCACATATTAATATGTTGAATCAAAATCAACTTGGGAAATTATAGAGGAACAAAACCAACTGGAATCTGAGGAAAACAATTAAAAAGTTGAAACCACAACAAACAGAAGAGGAGAAGTTATAAACAGACAGAACTACCTCATGGTTATAATGAAGTGTATTTTAGAAGATTCCTTTCTATGGGATACTTATTTACAGGAAGCACGATTGGAAAGAAACCTCGAATTCTCTCAAAAACCTCCCAATTATTCTTATTTATGGAATATAGAAAATTAGAAATAGTTATTATATTCCTTTATGAATATATTGTTCAATAAAACTGAAATAAATTACTTAAAACTAGAAAGAAGGGTATATAAGTTGAAAAAGGACACTAGAGCATCTCGATGATGAGTGCCCATAAGAAATTTAACCTAACCTTTGTTATATAATTTGCAATTATTTACTAATCCCAAGGATATAAACATTATTCGATATATCTGTGGCTCATGTGAATATTCGGTTATGAGCATTTTGTGTGTTAATTGTGTTTATGAATTTTGGTTTATGGCAAAAAGAAAGGCATTTTTTAAATCTTTATTCGTATCCCATGGACTTAGTTATGTGGCTATAATAGTAAAGAATACTAATTTGTGAGTAATTGTGTAAAAAATTGTGTTGTTCCTAAAATTAGATTTTTGCACTTAACCGACATTCACAAGCGCTACAGATATTTTGTTATAATACTGCAAGGAATGCTTTAACTGAACAATAAATGTTTCCTATAATAATGCTTTTATTATTACATCTACAAACCTAGCTATCCTGAATAAATTTAATTTTAAACAAAACAGAGAAAGGCTTCGTACAAAACAAACTGGATTTTAAAGTAGGATCTTTTCCCAAGTGGATGCAAACTCTTTTCAGACCCTAATCCTATTAGACGATATTATAATAAAGGAAAGAAATGTGACAGTACGTGGCCGATAAGATCGAGCTAGGACACCTTTGGGAAAAGAAAGCGGCATTGAGAGCTTTCGCTGACAATGGTCGCGAAGATTCACAGGAAGATAGCATTCCAGGATATTTGTGCAGAAGTATAGATCTTTTATCGAAGATTGGCTCACGGATATCTTAGCAATTGTTACCTTATCTGGCTAAATGATATCAAGGTGACGTTTACTTTAGCTTGTTAACACGTGAGAACGGTATTTTATCTCCAGATTGTCTGTTTTAATTATAACATTAATGTTTCAATCGAATCAAGTTTAGATAGCTGATGTTATTAAAACAGTTTAACCCTTTATCGGGCAGGCCGGGAACTTATGAACACATTTCTTCTTTTTTTTCCCCCTTTGAATGGCTATAGCCACGCTAACCCCTACTCATGTATCATGAAATTTAAGGTTGAATAAAGGATATTAGACGATAATGAGTAGGATAATGCGTCGGACATTACGTCATTTATTGAGCAAAAGGCATTAAATATGTGTATCCTCCAGGATACACATATTGTGTACTCCTTGCTTGTTAAAGGGTTAAAAATAACTTTAAATGAAAATAATACTTTAATCTGGAACAAACGTGCCCATGGATAGCGAAATTTTATTAATTTATTGTTGTCACTAGTAACGTACAATATTGGATACAAAAAACATGAGAAAGTCTCAACGAAATAAGAAATATGATCAAAGTACAAACCAGTGCTGGCAAAAAGTCAATCTGATTAATGATTAAGATCCCCCAATCAGACCTGTCTCTCCACTTACGGAGGGACAAGCCAGGCACCGAGAGGTCTCAGATGCGTCATTGGAGTAAAAAAAAAAAACCGGTGGAGGTTGATTGATACCGGTGCACGCTGGGGCCATATATAGGGCGCACGTGCTCAAAACTCCAATAAGCGTTTTTTTCGTTTTATAAATTTATTTTAAATAATAATCTAAAAGATAAAGTCATAATTTAATTAAAAAAGGCATATTTTTTATTAATGGTAGATTTTAATTTAATAAAATGCATTACTTTTAATAATGTACTTATATTATATATTTAATATAAAACTTTCTTTGGCAGAATTATCTTAATGATAAACAAAATGTGTAAAACTACATATTGAACAATTTAATAAATACAATAAAGTAATAAAATTTACATAATATGTTCCTATAGTATAAAAATATTAAAATGTTGTAGGTCGCACAATATCTACAGATAAAACAATAAAATATCAACAAATAGCATTTAACATATTTAAAGTATCAATCATATTTTTAGGATTATAATAAATGAATAACTATGTAATTTATAGTAAACTATGTGAATAATATCATATTTTACATGATGTCTTTAAATTTCTTATTTAATATTCACGTAAATTTTGAAGAATCATTTCAAATTTTAATATTGAATCAATGTTAGTTGTACCTGATCCCCTAAAATCGGAATTATCCGAATCCATAATATATAGCTAGATGTAATATGACAAGTAATATTGTTTAAGCTAGATGGTCCTATTGTTAACATGCCACAAACATCGGGGTCGAATTAATATTAATTAATTTTGTTTTTTATGATGGCATTTTTCTTAGGTTAGTTATCAATTATCAGATATTATATCAGACTAGTTATTAGATATTAGCAGCCGATTAAAAACGTCTTTAATTTTATGAAATCTAGAAGTCTTCCTACTAAATTGTTCACCAAAAGCCTTAAAATCTTTGTTGCGGGCCTTTCACAAAATTCAAAATTTCCAATATCTTGATGTTGCGCGAAGGAATTACCCTTTTGCTTTTACATTTATTTATACAAGAGTTTCTATTATCATATTATAATAACGGTTTTACAATTCCCTAGCGCTAAATTGAATTAATCAAATTCAAAGATTTAGGCTTCAAATTTTAAAATTTAAAGATTTAATTTCAATTTCGTCCATTATCATTTATTTATGAGTGTTTTATAGTACATACCTATTTAATTCTAGAAGTCTTTCTACTAAAATGTTTCCTGTAAGCCTTAAAATCTTTGTTGTGGGCCTTTCATTAAATTCAAAATTTTCAATATTTTAATTTTGCGCAAGGGAATTGCACTTTTGCCTTCACATCTATATTTACAAAGGCTTCTATTATCATATCACAATGACAGTTTTGCAATTCCCTTGCGCAAAATTAATCAAATTTTAGTTTTAAGAATTTAAATTTTGAATTTCATCCTTAATATTTTATATTATATACCTTCACTTGAACACCACATAGTATGACTTGAAATATAAAACTTTGAAAGAAAAAAAATTGGCGTATTGAAATGCTTAGCACTTTGCAATCGACTGAATAATGCTCTCTAATAATCCGCCATATAGAACGGATTAAAACATTGAAAGAAAACAAACAGAAGCGAGTGCTGTTTACTAGTTGATTTGCCATATTATGTAGATTATTTTAGCAACAAAAAAAAAGTAAAAATACCCAAAAATCAAAAATAGAGTTTTGAGCGGTGTTAGTAAGGAGATAGCCCCAGTGTGCGTCTCACAGTGGGGCAGAACGGCTAAAAGGCGGAAAAAAACTCTTTTTCTCGAGAATGGTTAGTCCTATCGAGATCCACATCGTCTCATTCGATTCAGAGTGAAAAAATACATTAGAATTTTATCTAATTTGAAAAATTATACCATTTTATTCTTAAATAATATTGACAACGCAAATGCAGATATTTTAAATTATTTTGTAAAATTTAATTTAACACAATTTTATTCTAATTTAACCTCATTTAAATAAAGCGTTTGTTCCATTTTTCGATTGGCACATTTTTATGTAAATTGCTTTTGAATAAGCTGGTTAGAAGAATTAATTATTTACCTGTCTATGAAAAGAATAATGGTACGGTTCACATTATAAATTAGAGTGCTTCGTTACTGATGGTAAGGTATTTATATTTTAGATTCAGGCCTCATGTATGTTATGTAGGCGTCAGAAGATATTAGTAGCTTATAAAATATATCCCTGTTCGTGGCTGTGCCTAGTAAAGGGTATGCAGGACATAGTACTTATGGTATTTGTTTATAACTAATTTATAGCTAAGTTAAGTTATTTATGCAGTTAAAGACGGATTTCGGAAAAATATTTTTGATGTACTTCCGGTAATATTGGAACCGTTTCCCTGCTTTACAAAATCAACTTTTAAATCAAGCCTCCGATTTTTTATTTATTATTTTTATCTGATAGAAATGATCTTTTCTTGCCTTTCGGATTTTAAGACGTAACCATCTCTGGAGGGTTTTGGTCCACTGAAGGTTCCTTTATGTCGAAACACTCTGCCGGCTATGGTGGTCATCGGGTCAGTCCGTAAGGTCTGAACCCCTTGCCTCGGCGAGTACGTCCGCTAAGGGGATTGTGCCTTGTCACCTCCCAGGCCTTGGAGTATCCGTAATTCAGAGTGAGACCATTTTTTTATTGGTTCCTATGCGACTTCTATTATTGGGATAGTAGTTTTGATCTGGAATTCTATATAGCCTAGGTGATGATTATATTTCATAAATTTAATTCTAGCATGAAGTAGAAACACTAATGTTAGCTTATCTCTATTAAATTAAAACTTATTTTAATTTTTGTTTGTAAACAGGAAAAATAACTTAATCATTGTACCACTCATTGAAGTTAGCAAAGCATCCGATACAAAATTAAATTCCCGAAAATAAAAACAAGTTTATAATGATCCGTCACTAAAAACTGCCTCACATGCATCGGAATATTTTTTTTTATTAGTCTCTATAATGAGAATATCCATGTTCATACGCTTTGAGAAGAAAGCAGACTGATAATTATTTAATAACTGATAAATAAACATAGAGACCACGAACGTACTAATCCCAACTTTTTAAACAATCCTTGTTTTTATGTAAAGTTGTCGTCAATTGTCAATAAAATTTATAGGAATAATAAGTAGTAGTATAAGCTTTATGAAAATGGTAATTTTTTACCGGAGCTCAGCGGAGCTTTTTTTGTAGGACCACACATGTTAAAAAACTCTGGTTACTTTTTCCCTCTCACTCTAGTATATTTTTTGATAGTACATTTCATACATTGGAGCAATCTAATATGTGTCCACTATTCTTCATTGTTTGAATTAGAAGTCTGTCAAGTTTCATAGGTTTATTTATAAAAACATATCTACAGTGACTCAAATTGTAGCTCAATAGAAATAGACCACTTTGGGGTGGAGTAATAATGTCCAACTTAAGAGGGACTTAGAGTCACAAAAATAAAAATAAAATAGAAAAAAACAAACTGGAAATCTTTGTACCAACTAATATTCAATACAATAGCCCATCAAACATCACAAAAATAAAAAAGTAATTTTTTGGGTTTTTTCCGTTTTTGACCCACTTTGCGTCGTAGGTAGAATTTAACAATATTTTGCAGATTAATCTTACAATTTTAGATGTCTATTCTTTCAAAGAAAAACCCGTAACTAATTAAAGCCACTAGTTTCTCAACTGCCCATTTGATTTTCAATTATTTTTCTGGAGCATTTAAAAAGACGTTGGTAGCGGGATCATGAAATGTAAAACTGTTAGTAGAGGGCAACCAACGTTCAGTTCCTTTATGTGTCATAGAGATATCGTTCTCTTTTGTGAATGATAAAAAATAAATGTAATTTTTTTCTAATAATAATATTACATTAATAGATTCCTTTTTTACTTAGCATAATTATTGTTTACTTATTTAGGTTTGAAACCTCAACATTCAACAAATAACATACCATTTTCCTAGATTAAAATATATACTGGCCGGTAAACACATCTACCAAATTTATTTTCTTATTATATCGTTAAAGAGTTTCATTCTTTTTTAAGTTTTAAAGACCTAATATACTTTATCTAGGACATGAAAAAAGCACAAACGGCTGAGCGTGTTGGGGAGAGGGTCTCACCATCCAGTACCAATAAAAAAAAAAAAAAAAAAAAAAAAAAATAGTCTCTTAATGAATTAATATTTTTAGTAATCATGATAATTTTATATTTCCTGGTTGAAGTATATGGGGACGTAAAAAAGAACTTTTAGTAGAAAAAAAAATTGGTTGGAGTTTAATATGAATTTACATATTCACACTTGGACATTAAACTTTCCCTCCTGTGTTCTTTAATAATACTCCATAGATTGACCTAGTAAAGTACCTATGATTGACAGTTGAATTTGGGGCCCACACACTAAGAAAAAACGCCAAAGCTTAAGCTGCTCTACCCACTAATCAGACGAAAATCTAGTTTAAAACTGAAACCGGAATTGCTACTTGCATGTATTTATTAAAACCATTTGGGCTTCTCAGAAACTCTTAGACTTATCACACAAGCTACTTGGTATGATGCTAACACAACTTTAAATACTTACTTACGTATACCAACAGTTAGTGAATAAATACAGACTCACTAAAAATGATTACATCAATTGGTAGCAAGAAAATTATGCTATAATCAGCGTCTCACAACTATAAAATTAAAGGTAAAAATTAAAAACCACCTTACTAAAAAGAAAAAAATAGATAATGGGGTTCCTACTGCATATATTCTGACAGATCTAGTAAAATAAATTAAGTTAAAAAAATTTATATATGAATTAAACTTTGATATTAAGTATGATAGATTATTAACAATATTGTCTTATTATACCACAAAAATGTGTTTTGGAATTTTCTATCACATAACTTGTTACTAAGCAAGGGATCATTAACAGGGTCTGACGCACTCTAGCCGCATTCAGAGGCTGTTGTAGCCGCCAAAGTGAATAATTCATTAAGACCTGACCGCAACAGCAGATTTGTATAACATTGTTGCGATAACAAAGGCAGTTGCTAATGCTAGGTATTAATAAGGCAGAGATAAAACAAAACCTGCGAAGAGCAGGCTGGTGAAATCCCATAAAAAGCATGGCCGCTCACCCTCGCCCCTTCAGAGATAACCTTTAACACCAGATTAAAAGCGCACACCTCTGGAGCTAGCTTTGTAGGGTGCCCTTTTATAGAGCCCTTTCCTTTATATAATGACGTCAAATTATTTAAAATACTATCTCTGATAATTATTCCCTTTTTAACTGACGATAATAAAGATAAAACTTCTTCCCGGGCTGGTTCTGTTAGGAATAAATGTTGGAAAAAGATTCGTGGAATGAAAATCCTAGTTTTCTTAAAATGTAACCCTGCGTTGTAAAGTTTTATTTATTTCAAATGATACAAAATATCCAATAAAGCAAGATAAATTTACATTTCTTCCCGAGATATTATTTTTTTTCTTAAGGATACCGTTTTGAGATCTGCTGAGTGTAACTCATCTATACTATTACCAATATAAAAGGACAAGCCTTTTTCGGTTTGTGATCACTAACCACGAAAACTACTGAACCAATCTGTATCAAGTATTAATCAGATCACCTTCGTAGTTCAAAGAAGGTTTGGCAATAGTAAAATTTAAGTATTTTCTATTTTATTGTCATAAAAAGCAATAAATATGTGGTGCGCAGTAAAGTTTGATAATCGACCGATAGGTGGTGAGCACCATTCGAGAGAGGTAGCAAAGGTACGGTGTTATATAGAGCTTGAAATTTATGATAAAATTAACTTATTTTCAATCCAATTGTTATTAAAAAAAGCTATAAATATATGGAGCGACGTGTGGATCTCGGTGAAATTTGAAAGTTAACCGATATGTGGTTATCTCTAACTCATTTTCATAGTTTTAGGAAGGTTTCGCAACAATCAAATTTACAATAATACAAATTTTTAATTAACACTGTTGTGTGGCGGAAACGAGATTTGCCAAACTTTCATATGTATTTATGGTTATAAATTAAAATCCAACCAGATTGAATCAATTGAAATATTTATTATTATTATTATTATTATTATTATTATCCTGGACTAAAATTATTTTAAATTCAAAATGGCGACCATTTGCATTTTGATATTGTTTATAAAAATATGAATCATGGGCCTTTAGCTGTAAGCACTCATCATGCAGTCCATTAACCGCAAGAGTTTCTAAATAGTTTCTGTCCCTTTGGATAACCTACTCATTTATTGAAATTAAAAATTTTTTGTCCAGTTACGGTTTCACATGAATCTCAACCACCTCATCTGTGCAATAGTAACAGGGCAAAAATTACAGCAATGCGCTAAAGTATCATTGAAGAAACAATGCTCCATTACATACTTCATACAAACTTTCTTACGATAAACGAATAAAACTTCAATTATTAGTTAAAATTATCTGAATACTTTGAGAGAGGGTGAAGCCACGACGGAGATGCTAGTTAATAATAAAAATTAATATTATTATTATTATTATTATTAATATTATTCTAGTGTGACTCATTAATTTTAAAAATTTCAGTACAACACGTAGTGGTTCTTGTACAGACTTGGTGATTGCCTATAATTTTAATCTCACCTATATGAACTACATTACCTACTTTATTTATCTTAAACCTTTATTATCTATACCCGAAAAATTATGAGGTCTAGAATAGATTGGTAGATCTATTTTGGCTAGAATAGATTAGTAATTTGTTGGATAAACCTTCTAGCACTAGCTGGAATATTAATTAAATAAATAAATTGCCCAAGCTGCAATAAACTTGGATTTTCACATTCACACATGGCAAGAATTTTTCGTAACACTTCAATCACAACAAGTTACGGATTTCATAAGCCAGATTTCCGTACTATAGATCACATGTGGAACGAGCTTTTCAGATATGTAAGAAGTCAAGGTGAAGCCCTCCCCTCTGTCACAGAAAGAAGTTAAGAAAATTGTGATCAAAGTAAGGACCACTTATTAATTTACTATTTAGCTTCGGGAGACAAACTTAAAACTGGAACAAGCAATAAACACATGAAATAAAACAATGCGGATGTACAAAAAGTTAAAGAGTCAAAGGAGACGCTAGGCCTACCGTTATAAATATCTTCACCACACGCAGAGCTAACTTTTAATTAGTTCCACTCGTAATCAAAACAGGTCGCTCTGGTTGTGCTAATCCAGGAGAAAATTTGGTGCGGGGGGACCTCTGGAGTACTGGAGCTCTGGAGCCCTACTAATTTCTCCAGGGCCATGAAATTTTCTCTCCTGCAAACAGCTATTCCTATTTTATTGAATCCCTCTATTGTTTCAATGTTTCTAACTACAGTTTGCCATCTCAATGGGATAGAGAGTTATTTTGATTAAACTGAATCGAAGGAAATTTGTATTCTTTTTGTTGGATTGTTTTTGTATTTGGATCGTCCAATAGTGGCCTAATATCTGTATTATGAATGAAATTTGTTGAATATAGCTAATATCATAATTGTAGGATATATAAATTACTAAATTAAAAACAAAAAAAAAAAGATGGTCATGTTAACCTGACTTATAGACTAACTTCTTATTATCATTAAATCATTATAAAAAAAAAAAAAATATATATGCAATTATATCTCAGGTCATTGGATATAACTTTTTAAGTCGACGTGCGTTAAGTTGATCTTTGTTTGTTTTTTAACTCATTGGTAAAACTTCCTAACCCTTTAAAGAATAATCCCCCTCCCAAAAAAACTATTGGGATCTAGAGTTACTAACTTGTATCAACTTAATTATAACTTGTGACCAGAGATATAAACAAAATATATAAAAGACTAGCGTCTCCTGTCGCTGCTTCGCCCGCTTATAACCTGTTTAAAATTTCTTTTTGATTGATTAGATATTTGAAGATTACATAGAAGCATAATTGGTCATCCAATTGTTAATTTTAATATATGGTATCCAGCTGGACAGAGACTTTAAAAAACACATACGGATAATGTTATGCATTATCAGTGCTTACAACGTAAGTCTCATGGATCATATGGATCATATTTAAAAAGCAAAGGATCGACATTTTGATAATTTTTATTAGGCCGAAATAGATACCATAGTTTTATTGATTCCATTTGGTTGGATTTTAATTCCCAATCATAAAAATATATGGCTGTATTTTAAACTTCGTTTCTGCCTTCTTAACATTGTACATTTTTTTTTTAAATATTGCATATATTTTATTGCCAAACCTTCCTGGAACTATCAATGTAATGTAATTAAAATTTAGAGTAGATTGGATAAGTAGTTTTACTATTGTAAGCCCTGTTGCATAATAGTACTAACCACATATCGGTAGATTTTTATATTTCATTGGGATCCACACGTCGCACTACATATTAAATATTTTTCAGTAATTTAGTTAATTTTATTATCGATTCCAAGCTCTAAATAACATCGTACCTTAGTAACCTCTCATGTAGAATGGCGCTCGCGACCTGTTGGTCAATTATCAAACATCATTGTTACCCACAAATTATCCCTTTTTTAGTTACGAATTAATTGAAACTTAGTAGATTTTATTATTGCTATACCTAGAACTATAAAGATGATGTGGTTAAAATTTGATATTGGTTCAGTAGTTATCCTGGTAGTTGTAGTGATCATAAATCAGTAGTTCAGTAGAACAAAAGAAAAATGGCTTGTCCTTTTTTATAATAGTATAGATAATTTGAATTATAATGCTTCTTAATGATGATGATGAAATTAATAAATGAAGCATGAGACAAAAAAAAAAATATAAATTTCAAGTATAATAATGTTAGGCCTGATAATATTATTACTGGTCGTTATGAAGGCTTTCTGGGTGGAAAGTTGTCACCCCGGAAGCCTCTGTACAACTGAAAGGCTTAAGAACAACAGGCAAATCTGCCGTATCCAGGAAAGGCTGGCGCAGTTTATAAACCTTTGATAATGTCAGCTTGACAGCTGGAAACGCTTCTGGAAGTGATATTCGTTTGTGAACTAAAGCTGATATTGAATTTTAATTTCTATAAATATATTCATTTAGTATGATATACATATAATTACGGATACTTACCAGCCTAAGATATATCTGTCGTTGGACAAGAATTGACGTATTACACATAACTATAGATTTACGCATGGTGACAGACTTCTTCTCAAATTCTTTTACACTCGACAAACCTCTTATGTAACTCATAAAACACTACAGAAAAACAGAGGTTGCAAAAATTTCTTAACAAATTCAGCCCAACCCAAGTTAAATGATAGTGCACATACAATTTTTATTGGGGCTTCCTCGATGTGAAAAATCCATTTCGCATTTCTCCCCGACTGGGAAATACAATAGATCATGTATATGTATATCTGTATATAATCTTCTGCTTTTCCCAATTTACATATTACGAAATAACAAAGTTGAGAGAAATAGAGGTATCCAAAGGTGAACTTTTGTATTCAAACCAATATAGCTACCAAACGGTAGGTCCTAGAGATAAAAATTATGTAACAAAAAATATTCTCCATTCAGTTTGTGATGGAAACTGTCGTCAAATTTTCGATTTGAATAACACCAACAGAGCTAGAGCGTTCCAGAATAGCCTCAAAGATTAAAAAATGTGAGAAAAACGTTTTTCAATCAAACCATTATAGATTCCAAACGGTGGGTCCTGGTGACAAAAGTTATTTAACGAATATTATTTTCCATTAAATTTCTGTCAGAGATATATTCTCTATTGAGAAAAACAGAACAATGGTTTTCTAAATTGCACAAGTATTCATCATTATCATCATAATTCAATCCCTAAAATACTGTTAAACAGTGTGGAGTAACATCTTGCAAAGACTTGGTGTCTTGTTATTGCGCTGTTTTTTTCTTCTATTCTAGTCCATACTTCGTTTCACGAACTCCCGGACAGTGCCCTATCTCTAATGTATTGTCTCCCTCTTGGCCTTCTTTCCTCCGCAAGGGTTCCATCCGAAGTGCCTAGCACATGTAGTAGAAAAATAAATTTAGATCTTTAACAATAAAACGATATTTTTTCTGACCCATTCTACGAAATAGTGAATCTCTGTTTTTAACTCTAAAAAATGGCGCATATTCTGCATTTATAATTAAACAATATGTAAAAGAACAATCCAAACTATATTTTTTTCTAATAATCGTTTAATCATTTACAATATTTATTTTTGTTAATGAGATACATTTGTTTTGTTGAAAAGTGAGAAGAATTGTAGGTTCAACTCTTGTATTTATTTCTTACTCTTCCGTTCTTTCCAATACTTCTTCATCATTTCTGCCTGATGTTTCCTCCTTTCATCTGAGCACTGTTTATTAATTTGTGTTTTAAGTATTTTCGGAAATTTGAATCTGTCCCACATTGAATCCCACAGTATATTTTCCGCTATTATATCTTCTTTTACCACCCGTATTCAGGTATTTGTTTTATGTTTTTGGAGTCTGTGTTGGAAAATTTTCACTGTTAGTCTTCTCTCATCCATTCTCATTAAATGCCCATAGAATGCCAAACTACGTTTCCTCATTGCATTACTTAACTTTTGAATATTTTGTATATTGATCAATATTACTGTATTACTTATTAGTTTAAAACCTTGTTCAGTCTTTCTTAGTCCTAATATTATCCTCAATATTTTTCATTCCTTCTTTTCAATTTCGCCTTTTTGGTTGAGAAACAAACATTCAGAGGCATATAAGCTTTAAGGACGAACAAATATTTTATAATAACGCAATTTAGCTGCAGTAGAAAGATTGTTTTTTTTTTTTTATTATATATTGTTTTTTGGAAGGCAGATTCCATTTTGTTGCCTCTTGTGAGATTTGCTGCTTTGTCTAAAACATTGAATTGAATTATTTCACCTAAATATGTAAACTTATCAACCCTTTTAATGTTACGAGATTGTTTTTTGTTGGTATTTATAAGAGGCGACATATATACTATATCTTCGAAAGAAATCTTTAAACATGTTTTTGAGGCAATTTCTTGTAATTTTAATTGTTTTTCTCAATTTCGCAATTACTTCGTAGTTTTTCTGGATTTCTAACACCAATTTAACAACAAGAACGGCTTTCTGTGAGATTTAGCATTCGTTTAGAAATCCTTACTGTGACAGTAAATAAGCCTTTGAAAAGTAGGCGGTGTCATAAGTTGGAGAAAAACCTGGTTGTTTAGCTAGAATGCTGACCACATCACATGTCTTACAATTAGTCAAGAAACACTAGTTCCTCACGAAATACACTATATAATATTCTTCATAGTTAGTTGTGATGTTCCAATTGTTTTTCTAATTTATTACCAAGGCCTGTTCTGATTACTATTCTTCTCTTCAATATACGGTCAAATATAAAATTGGAAGAATCTTCACATACAGGAGATGCTGTTTCCGTAGCTCACCCTTTTTCAGGCAGTACAGCAATTACAAGTTGTGCACTAATTCATGCCCCTAACTGGACAATTATACGCTTTGGATCTAATTATGAAATCGCGAGGGGGGGGGGGGGGAGTTGGGCGGAAATGAGGGGCAGGGGCCCTGTCTCCCTCTGTTGGGAAATATTTTAATTTCCTCTTCTCCCCCCTTCCTCACTTTTCCACCCGCTCGTACTTCGCTCGAAATCAAATATTAACTTCAGGACTGGGCTCCTCTTACGGCAAAATTAAACCTGATCCGGATTTAGTGTTGACTGAGCCTAAACAAGGTGACGGCTCCTTCAGAACCTTCTCGGTTGAGTAATTTACTCTAAAAAAAGGTCGACAAGGCTAGCAATACCTGAGATTACGGTTCAAAATTTCAATTTAAAATATTAAGTAGAATTTAGTTTATTGGTCTCATTTAACTGAAGGAAAAAAGGAAGTAAACATTTAGGAAATTAACTTTTAAAGATTAATATGATTGTTTTTAATATTAATAATGTTTTTTTTTCTTTAGAATTAGGATTGATGAATTAATTGCCACTTCTATTGGGATTATTTTTATTAAAATACTAGTTTCAAATGCTAAACATCCCTCTTCAGTTCTAAAACATAAAAAATTTTCAACACATCAGCACTATGTTGACTAAGCACTAATTACTATGTGCATTAAGAAATCAAACATGGTACTCACCTGAGGAGATCTAACAGATATCTGAAATATATCCATCTTGGAATTAGGAAGTGCCAGGTAAATTAAATTGTATGGGTTCACTATGAGATTTCCCTTATGACTCATTGGATTTTTTCCGTTTCTATTGGAAACAACTTTAAAATGGGGCTATTGAAAATGTTTATCTGGTCATTTAATCAAAAATATGGATCGGTTTTAAACAATTTTATTATTTCTAATGATTCATTGATATTTAATTATAGGCTATTCTCTACTTGATGTATTTTTTTTTACTCACGTGTCTTTATTAAATTTATGGTTATTTTCATTTAGATGGATAGCGAAATTGGAATTTCGGGTCTTATTATTTTATGCGGGTGTAAGAATAGGAAAGGAAACTTTGTACAGTCTACATTTTGCTGATGATCAGGTAGTTATAGCTTCCTAGGAAGAAGATCTAAGTTATATGCTAAGAAAGCTAGAAGAAGAATATTTTAAGTGGGGCCTAGAAATCAGCAAGGAGAAGACAGAATACATGGCCTTCAACGCCTCTACAGCTTCTCTGCAATTAGAAAATTGGTCGTTACATCGCAGTACTATCTTCAAGTATTTGGGAGTTTATATGGGTATGTATGGGGCAGGGGAACGCTTGAGAGCGACATAAAATAAAAGATAAAGAACGGAAGAAAGCTGATTGGCATGATGAACTCTGTACTGTGGAGCCCAAATGTTTCACTAGAAACCAAGAAGAGAATTTTCCACTCCTTTTTTGAAGGAGTAATCCTTTATGGTTCGGAAATGTGGGTGGTTGGAACAAGAGATGCACAGAGCTTACAAGCTGTTGAAATGGATTTTTGGAGAAGAAGCTGTCGCATTTCCAGGGTTCAACGGGTGACTAATTCTGCCATACGAAGTATCCTCAAGGCGGAAAACACTATAGTTCACACCATTCACACCAAACAGCTGCTGTGGTATGGCCATTTAAGAAGAATGGGCCAAGAAATATGGCCAAAAAGGATATTTAACTACCTCCCGGAAGAAAGACGAAAAAGAAGCCGCCCAAGGAAAACATGGATTCAAGTAGTTGAGGAGGTAATGGCGGCGAGAGGATTGCGGGAAGGAGATTGGGAAGACCGCGAATACTGGCGGTCCAATGTATTGGGTCTCGGTATATTACCTAAGGTCGTCAAATCCGAGAAAAAAAAAAAAAATTTTATGCTCTTATATGTTCTTTTACTATTTGATTTACCGGTCGTCCAGTTTTTCCCGTGTATTTAGCTTCACAGATTTTTTCTTTAGTTCTTCAGACAATTCAATATAGTGCACAAGTGTCAATGCGAATCACTAATAACAAAATTTTAATGGGTTATTCCTCAACCCTTGCTAGTTAATACTCTTAGAGAAAGTTTTGGTGAGAAAATTGTTGGTGCCTAATAGTTTTGGCCAAGGTTGTATGTCGGTATGTACTACTGAAATAAACGCCACTTGAAGAATGGAATAAAATAATTGTAACTCGCAGAAATCTACAAGATTGTTTATTATAAATTATTTCTGAACGACACTTCTTTCAATATGGCTGCTGCCTATTTATCCATTAACTTGCTTTACTGTATCAAAGGATTAAAGCAATTAGCTTCAATTCATCACCGACAAAAGGAATCGATGAAAATTTCATCTTAATAGCTAAGCCTCATGTGTTCCTCTACACTTCAGGTTTCGCCCTACACTTAGTCAGAAATTACCTGCCTAATTACACTTCAATCAAGCTCGTTGATAGGTCCTGCTATAGCTAATGTCTTTATTAATACCGAGTCTATCTATATAAGTATATTGAATAAAATCGTGTTATAAATAAATATCTTGTGAATATAGAACAAGAAATTGTGGCAATATTAATTTATAATAAATAGAAGTGATAAACGAAATTACTTAATCGCTTGAAATATTAGCTCACTTCATTTTAAAAATTTACATATTTTTATTCTCAATTTGGATATGTAAATTATTTGAAAAAAATATTTTAGAAGAATTTTTAAATATTTCTGCATTCAATTCTTTCAAACCAAAGTCCTATGAAGTAATGTCAATGTTGCTTATCTATACTGTTATATAAAACGACAAGCCATTTTTCGTTTGTGATCATTAACCGCGAAAACTACTGAATTTTAAATTTTAACTAAACCATCTTCATAAGTTCAAGAAAGGTTTAGCAATAATAAAATATGAAGATTTTCAATCATATTGCTCTAATAAATATGTGGTACGCAGTGAACTTTGATAATCGACCGATAGGTGGTAACCTCGAGCACCATTCGAAAGATGTTAAAAATGTACAGTGTTATTTTGAAATACGGTGTTATTAGAAATTTATGATAAAATCTACTTATTTCCAACTCAATTGTTTTTAAAAAAGCTATAAACATATGGAGCGACAGGTAGATCCCAGTGGAGTTTAAAAATCGACCTATACTGGCCATTTTGTTTATCGATAAAAATCTTATTGAAGTATGCTACAGAGCATTATTTTTTCATTGATACTTTCACGCATAACAGTAATTTTTAACCTGGTTAGGTGTTTGAAGACTAAGCAAAATCATAATTAGACATCCAATATTTAATTTTCTTATATGAGTTGGTAATCCAGATGGATAGAGACTATTAAGAAACTCTTGCGGATAATGGTATGCATAATCAGTGCTTACAACAATATTCCCATGAATCATATTTTTCACACAAAATCAAAAAAAAAAAATTAGAGGATTAACATTTTGATTAGGTGATAATTATTATCCGTCGTAAACAGTTTTATTGATTTCAACTGGTTGGAGTCTAATTTCTAGCCATTATAGGCTATGACAGTGTAGCAAACCTCTTTACTGCCACTCTCTAATGTACAATCAAATTTTTATTAATGTAGATTTCATTATTGCTGAGTTTTCCTAGAACAACTTAAATTATATGGTTAAAATTGATTACCCTCGGTATACAAAAATATCAACAATGCTGCACGATCTCAATCTTATCCCTATCCAACTTCACATCCACGATCAAACAAAAAATTACTTTGGTACAACAACAATCTCAGAAAAATCACTTATACGAGAAATCGGTAATTACAATAAATCATCGTTAAAAAGATATACGCACAAAAGAACAAAACATATACTCCTCACTTAATCTAATTTATAGATTATTATTATTATTATTTTATAGTTGTGTTCAACATTTGTTATAATACATTCTTTTTTTTTTTTTTTTTTTTTTTTTTTTTTTTTTATACTATTATATGAAGTAAGACATATACTTATAAGCTATATTATTTGATTTTATTTATTTATCAATATAATTTTTTTTTTTTATTGTGTAGGTTTTTTCTATTTTTCCTGCTGTTAAAAGATAAACTTTGAACTGTAAAGCCTATTCACAATTATAAAATTATATTATTCATGTAGAGGACTTATGCCGGAACATGAATACTTAATATGAATTGTAAATTGTAAAAATGTAAATAAAGTATTATTATTTATCTATCCATGGTTAAAATTTGATACAGGTGGGTTCAGCAGTTTCACCATTCTAAACTCTATTGCGGAATGGCGCTTACCATATCAATTGATTTTCAAGCTTCACTGAGATCTACAGGTTGCACCACTTATATAAATATTTTTTAATAATTCAACATGTTATTGTAATCGTGATCAGCTCATTTACATAATGTATATATTTGTACAGTCGTAAATTTCAATAAATTGATATATAGAAAAGTAATTTAATTGAATTTATGTAATTGCCAAGCACTATAGAAACCGTTACTTTTATGTAACCTCTCATCAGATGGAGCTCACCGCCTATCGGTAAATTTTCAAACTTCACTGTTATCCACATATTTTATTTTTTAAACATAAGTGGATTTTATTATTGTTAGTTCTTTCCGGAAATGTAATATGTGTTGTTTTTAATGTGTTGTTTTCCATCAAGACAACGCAAGCCCCCACACCTCGTTGGTCACTCGAAATAAATTAGTAAGCTTTGTATGGGACATTTTACCTTATCCTCCGTATTCACCAGACTTAGCTCCATGTGACTACCACTCTGCAGAATTCCAAGAATGGAAACCAATTCCAAAACGAACAGGACATCGAAAGCCACTTGGATCAGTTTTTTGACAATAAACCAGATGTTTTATGAACGTGGCATTATTCAATTGGTGGAAAGATGGGATCAAGTTATACTAAATAATGGTGAATATATTGTAGATTAAAATAAAATTTATTTTAAGTTATTTTTATTTTAAAGTTTACACTCAAAAACCGAACGGACTTACTTGCCAACTCCAATATATTATGATTTTCGATCATCTACATTTTTCTATCATATGAATAAATGGCACTGCAAAGGAATATATAAAGTAGCAGATTATAATATGTATTTTTATAAAATATTGTTAAAAATTATATTCAATCCCTATCCAGTCTTAACCATCCCTATAACTCTCCCAGAAGGTTGAAGTGGCAATGGCCCCGAGACCTTTTGTGATATAATTCTATGCTGGAGTCCTGGTACTGACCAGCTTCTCTACTCATGCCCAGAGCATATGTGGCTATAGCGCTCCCACTTAGCCTCCACTGGATATTACCAGTGATGCAGCTGAGAGAGCAGCGCTGGGATCTCTACGGGTCTGGCCTTGACTCCCAATAAGTGGGGGAATAGGCTCGATTCGGGGTTCCCCAGGCTGAGTGTGTCAGTTTTGTACATATAGTAAAAATGTACCTTAATCTTTTTATTTATTTTTTTTTTTTTTATATTATATTTTTATTATTATTTCATTTTATCCTTGATGATTGAATTCTTAGTTTTATTTTTATAATTATTACTTGTTTATTTTTTTATCTTTTATTATCATTAATTTTGTGTGTATGAGTACTTGTATATATTATATGAATGAATACATCTTTAGCACCGTTACCTATTTCCCTTAATTGAGACAGATTGTACATATATTTCAATAAAAAAAAAATATATATATTTTTAAGCGAACAATGGTTAATCAAAATATATTGCTTTTGTCCTGTATCAATAAAATATATTCTACCCTAATATCATTTTACTTCTTATATTATTTTTAAGAAAATAACGAATAATTAACAAACATGGAGAACATTCTATTAATCTGTTGACCTTTTTTAGAGAACTGGTTTGGGTCTCGTTTGAATCTTACTATTAAAGGTGTGGTAGATAGGATCTTTAGCGATTCAGAACGATATCCAATCATGAGGGGTTGTGCAAAGTTCGATATTAAGCCCTTTGTTATTATTACTTGGCTTGAATTACTTTCCCTAAGTGACACAAGAACAATTGTAACACCTGATACTGTAGTCACTATTGTACTTGAACAATGGTTAAGGGTAGTTGCACAAGGCAAACAGATTAACTACAGCCCCTAGAAGACAGCTAACTGAATTCCACCATTGTGGGATACAATTCATATCTTATGTCTTCCATTAATTTGGCTTATCCCCTTTTATTCAATTAGCTAATAAAGCTATGAGATGATATTATTGAATTATCAAAGCCTAAGGTTTTTCAGCTACGGTAAGTGAAAAAAATATCAAGTTAAATGCATTTTTGAACAGACAGCTGAAAAGTGTGTATCGATTATGTTGTTTAGACATGTTTTCCTAAAAGTTAAGATTAACCAAATCAATATTTCCCGACTCTTCCCCCGCATTATACCATAAATGCCTAACTGTTAGTGATTGTATTTTAACTGTAATTATACATGCAATTTTTTTTTCTTAATATTCTATACCGTAAACGGGGCTGCTTTTAATACTACAATACTTCTAACGGGCTGATTTTAGAAGCTAGCATCCTCCAGTTTGTTCTGTACATTTGAGGATCAAACATAAAATGTGCTGATATCACGATAAGAGCACATGTTGGCCGTCCTTGGCCGATGTAAGCCTTTTTATGGTATCGGTTTTAACTAGTGTTCATATAAACGGTTCCAAACCTCATCTGGCCTGAGCAGGATTGTTTCATATGAGGAATACATTGATCAGCAATCTATAAAACAACATTTTCTTTTTGGTTTCACGTCTCTAACTCACTTCTTTAATTATATATCCTTTATTAGACAAAAAGAGGCAACTTGGAGGGCTACTTTGAACAAAGTTGTTACTTAAGACGTTGTTACTTTAAATACTGTGTTATCGTCTATTTTGTTATTTGGTGAATATGAACTATTAGTTTCATGCGTATTTAGAATTAAAACTATTTTAGATTTATGCCTTTATTGTTGAATTAAAATTGATTTCAACTCGATAGTGAACAAAAAGGAATATAGTTTATCAGGTACTAGTTAAATAAACAAACCAAGAACAATAAAATGAAATGAACAAAAATAATTTTATATATATGTATAATTTATTGAAATTTACATCTATACAAATATGTACATCAAGTAAATGAGCTGATAACGATTACAATGACATATAACAACTTGAAAAGGACTAATCATCAGTAGCACTTCAATCAAATTTTACAACAGAAGATATCTAGGCTATCTTCTTTTCAGAAGTTAAAAGGATTATGAATGTCCTATTTTAAATAGAAAAATTGATGAATGGAATATAAAAGTTCGACAACCCTTATAGAAGATAGACAAGAGGAATAAGGGAGAGTAGCGCACTGAGGGCAGGCGAAGCGACCCTTCTGCAGAGTTATAAGTAAAACATATCATGGTAAAAGGGCTGGCTCGTCGCTAAAGGGAGGATAAGACCTGGCTGTATGGATGTTTATACTCGTCCCGGCTCCCTGTATAAACAGTCCTTCCTCTTATTTTGCTTATACCCTCTCCGGATAAATCTTAGGGTCCCGGAAATGTTGAGCACTAAGTTTGTCCAGGATGTATATTAAGGATTTGTTTGCACGACCTCTTCGGCTGTTGTTGAACGGGAAAGGCAGAGAAAAATGCACATAAATATTGCTATTGTATTAGATTTCTCATGCACCGGTAAAATTGACTCACAAAACTCTGTAATAAATTTATTTCACTTCTATGCAACGCTATCTATCACCGTTTCTAACGAAAAAAATCTTCTGATCGTTTTTAATGATAACATAAAATTATTAAAATATACAGATTCTAATAATATATTTAAATTAAGATTAAATAAGAAAATATATTTTAGGATATTTCTTGATATAATTACATCAAGAATTAATTTAAATAATTAATAAGGTATTCCAGTGAAAAAAAAAATTATTTATTTATTATTTTAATGTTATTTAAAAAACAAAACCGTCCTTTATAATCAATACTTGTAAAATACAATAAACACATGAAGCTATAAATGAAATATACTATATATTGTATAATATATAATTTCTAAATATATAATACTTAATTGCTTCCAAGTTCAAACTTTGTGTCAAATGAGTTAGCTAGTAATATTTACAAACATACATGTATAATAATGTAAATTATTATAGATTTTTTATTTACACCGTTGACGCAGCTGAGAGAGAGGGGCTGGGGTCTCTATTGTCCTGGTTTGTCCTTTAGTAAGTGAAGGGAAAAGTCTGGTTAGGGAATCCCTAGGATGAGTGTATATTGTAAATAAAGTATGACTGTATTTTTTACTTTTAATTTAATCCTATTTTGTTTTTACTGTAATTGTTATTATTTTTAATTTATTTATTATTTCTTATTTTATCTATTTAATTTTAATTTTTTCACTATATATTTTTATAGTATAGTATTTTTTCACTTTATTCATTTTGTTACGTATTATGAGGTTCTTTACTTATGTTGTTTTTTCCCATTTATATTTATTTCTAATCGTACATATTGTGTGAATGGAACCATAAAGCCATTCATATTACTTATTGCCTTCTTTGAAACAGATTGTAATACCTAGTCAGTCAAAAGATTTAAAAAAAATTGTAGATGTATATTTATTATATACATGTATGTAATAATCTATTAAATTATATAGTATTATATTATATAATATAACATTTTATAGTATGCATATTATATTTTATATTAAAGTATTTGAACAATAAATAAAATCATAGGAAACCTAAAAATATTAAAAATATTTATTATAAAAAAAAAAAAGTGTTTACAACTTAAAGAAAATATCAACCATTGGGAGTTGATATTGATATATTTTGGTTTGAATGCCCATTTTTCGTTTTTTCCCATTGTTTCATTAATTTTGGCACGTCTCATAGAATGTGGTAAATATCAAAGGTAGTAAGTAATATCTAAAATTTTAATTCGAAATTTTCATTTTCCACTTTTTCAATTGTTTTTTACTCTTCTTGTATAACGAATTATTATTCTTCTTATTATTTTTTTTTTGCTAACACCAATAACTAAAACTATAAGTCACCATTACTGATAATTGGGTAAGAGGTGTGAAAGAGACTTTAGTTAAACCTACTTCATACACAACTCTGATGTATACTGCTGAAGTTTGGGCATTAAGATATATGGAACCGATTGAGGTTATTCAATCCCAATTCATAAAGCCACTCTTCTTATGGCAAAAAAACACTCCCAACTTCATAATACGGCTAGAAACGGGTCGATTACCCGAAACGAATATGGCTTCAATTGGGTTACACAAGTGAGATCAATCTTGGAATCACTAGGTTGGAAAGAGGAATTTTTACGTATTGAGGGAAATTATTTGATGAAGGAAAAAAGCTGATAATTTGCAAAGAATAACGACCCACCTTTTGTCCATAGATACCAATAGGGCTTTAAATTCAGCCGCTAACCCAATCTACATGAGTTTATTAGAAGTTTCAACATTGAAGAACGAGAAAAATATTTAACATTTAAAGTTGGCTTCCATAAAGTGAGAATTGTGAGTCAATTAAGAGTTTCCAGCCCGGCAGTCATCAAGCTGTTATCTGAAGAACACGACAATTTCACTTGAAGGAAACAAAAATTGTACTTTCTGTGAGCATTGTGGAGTACTCCATGAGTCACCTGCTACTGCACTGCTCTAAATTCAATGAGCCCAGAAAAAACTACTTGCAGGCCTTTATCACGAACACCAATGGCACTGCCAATGTTGAAAATATTTTAAATATCCCTGATATCAAAAAAATGAACATTTTTGATAATTATATCTGTAAAATATCTATACAAACGAAAACTAATATTTAAAATTTTTTATATGTATCCATACAAATTTGTATAAACTTATCAGCTCATTAATGGACTTAAATAGTTAACCAAGAGAACTCATTATATTTATTTTTTCTATAATTTAATATTAGATTAATTTATGTATTTGTATGTAAAAAGTGTATTTTTATTTCATATTCTTTACCATTGTCTGAGAATGTAACAGAATCCCATTTGTACGAGAATTATCTTTTATAAATCAAATGATTATCTTATCTGATCTTACTTCATATACAAAATTTTTATTAAAAAATCTTATTGATTTGTTTCATCTAGTCAGTAGGAGGGATATTTAATAAAGAATTAAAGATATTATTAAAAAAAAAAAAAAAAAAAAAAAAATCGTATGTCAAACTTGCGCCCTCCTTCGAAAATCCATCGCAATATCATATATTAGATTTTTATCGGTTTTAAAGATTTCTGGCTGAAGACTTCATTGTCTTCGGTTTAGGTATCAAATTAAAAAGAAAAAAAAGAAGCTCTATATAACTAAAATTATTTTTCTTCAGATTCGAAATTCCGAATTCATAATTTGAATGCGTTTCTAGAATGTAGTTTCATCAAGATAAATTAAAATATATTTTATTTTTTTACATGGGTATATCTTTTGGCTGGTGGTATATACTTTTTTGGTATAAAGTTTTTTAAACATTAATTCTGACACGCTCTAACTCTGTTGGTGTTGCTCAGATCGAAAAATTTTACGACAGTTCAGAAACTCAATGGAGAATATATTTTGTTAAGAACATTTGTCGTTAGGAACTACCGTTTAGGAGCTATAATAGTTTGGAAGAAAAACGTCAATTTCTCTCAACTTCGTTTATTTAGAATAATCATTAATTGTTAATTTAATTTAAGTGATTATTTTAATGATATTATAGTAGATACTATAGATATATCCCAGTAAGGGAAAATCTGAGTTTTTTATTTATTTTTAAAAAAGCCTAGAAAATCCATTTGATTAACATGGATTTTCTTTGGACCTGTGGAACAGCTGCAAGATGTCCCATACTTCTTAGAAATGAACTGAAATAAAACCTGATAAAATAATAAAATCACTGAAGAGCGTCTATACTAAAATAAAATAAAATTATGACTTATAGATATATGAGAAATAAATCAAATTATAAAAAGTAAGAAATGATAAATTAACGAAGAGTCAACGTTTAGGCTACAACTATTATGGTCATCATTACGATTAAAAAAAACCAAACATGTTCCATGAAAATCAGAAAATATAAAAAACCTAAAACATACAGAAATGTAAATGGTATAGAAAATTAAATAAAAGTTAATGATAATGAAACAATTATCAAATTAATTAATTTTAAATATTTTCAGATTAAAATAATAAATGTATGAAAGTAGATTGGATAATTATAAAGCAACTAATTGAGTTAAATAAAAATGAAAACGAATGGCAGTAATGGGTTCTAAAGTATGCCCAGAAAAAAAAACATATATCAACAGTATCAAATTTTAAAAAAAATAGATAAATAAAAATTTTAAATGTTTTCTGAAAATAAAACAGGTACTAAAATAATAATACTTGGACAAATCGAAAACTAGAAAGTAAGGACATATAAAATTATGTAATTGATTTATTATTTCTTCCTCAAAATTACACCTAATTTTTTATCAACTTCGTTTATTTTTAATAAACATTTATCGTTAATTTAATTACATTATTAATTAAAGTGATTTGGTCCTTTTAATTCTAAAATCTAAACTGAGAAGCAGTGGATTATAGATAGACATATCCATCATCTATTGTTTTTCCTAGTCAGGGAACCATTGAGTTTTTTTTACGGATATTACTGAAAAATAATACGTACAGCAGAATATCTAGAATAGTAGAAACTCCTTAAGACGATGTTCCCTATAGCTAAAGTATTTTTTTTTTTTTTTTTTTGTAACTAAACTATTTTATTAAATACTATAATAATAATTGAATACCTTGGTTTTCTTCGTTCCTTTCTATTCCAATCTTTAAAGTCCACAAAATCTTCGTACATTTACGACATCCTTGCCCTTCGTTCTTCCATCCATCGTTTGAATAACAGATCTCGATTTGTATATCCTTTCTCATCGGACTGCTTCCTTTGAAAAATCCTTTATTAATCGTTCAGCTTTATTTTGGAATTACATACCCATTTCAATCCGAAATGCTCCTTCCCCCACTTTCTTTAAACATAAAACATAATCCACCTCCCCAATTACACAGGCCAACAAAAAAAAATGTTTTTGAAAACATTTACTTTAATAGCTGATTTTTATAGATTTTTGTGTGCTGAATCCAAATCTGGTCTTAGGTTTTTTGTATCATCCATAGTTTTTGAGAAATTTTATATAATATAAAAAAACATACTGTTTATAAATATAAAGCATTATATAACTGTTTCATGAGGCCTATCTTTATATGTAGAGGTGGTAAGAGAATGTTTCTAGGATCTACAAGGTTTTTGCGGAGGATGTTCTACTCGCCGGGTTTTAAAGGCTCTCTCACAGGCCAGTTCTTTCTGCACCAATATTCATCCCTTGCTGTACTGTCCCATTCACACAAAAAACATGGAAATTCGGTAAAACCGCCTTGCTGACCAAGAAACATGCATGTTCCTTTCAATTCACCACTTATCATTCAACTCTGAGCCGAATAGTCAATTTTATTCAACACTATGTCTAGGTTTTCATAGCTCTCTTTCATATGTACAGAATGGCCAACAGGTATAGATGCATAAGTGTTACTATAGTGTAATAAAACATCTTTTAAACTAATTTTGGAAGAATCAATAAACAGTCTCCAGTCTTCTTTTTTGTATTCAACACCAAACTCTTTGATCAGACCTGGAATGTCTGAGCAGTACACTAAATCACCTTCTTCTTCAAAAAGCTTCGAAAACTGCTGGTCTCTCTTCCTATACACATATATGCTAGTTCCAACTGTCAACAAGTTATTTTCTTTTAGTCCACAACCAAGCAATTGAGCTTTTTCTTTTGTTAACCGAAGATCTGAGTAAACAGTTTAGGCTCTATATTTGCTGTAGCACATTGGAACTCTTCATCATCTTGCTCATCTACATTTTTATCTGTTTCAGCAGTGCTGCCAACTCTTCTACATCCAGCACAAATTATTTTACAATTTTATTTGTAGTATATAAAAGCTGTTAATTCTGCAATTAATAAAAAAATTTAGTATATTGATGTGCAAATGTGAAAAAATGGTAGGAGATACGGCTTGATAAGTGTCATATTTGGATTTATCATCCTAAATACAGAATAATAAGGTGTTTTAAGTAAAAAAGTTTTTTCATCGTTGGCCTGTGTTATCAATCTTCCGAAATTATGTAATAATATATTACTATAAGAATGTTTCTTTTTATTTATTTATCTATTTTTCTTTTTTTTAATTTTATTTGATTTATATAAACTTGAAGATTAGTTTGTAAATTAGAAATTCCACCTTATATATTAATAAGTATATAATTTATATTTTACATAAGTTGCTGTCTGATATAGCCAGACAATAATAACTTTTGATTGTACTTTTATGTAATTCTTTGGGGACAAGGTGTCCCAGGATAAAGATTATTTTTTATTTCAATAAATACTAAAAGCTGTGTCACTCAAGGGCAATAAGTAATATGGATAACTATGAATCCATTCATACAATAAATTAAAAGTGATTTTAGAGTCTATTTAAATATCCAGCACATATGTTTTTTTTATCAAGCATAATTCAATTTAAAATATTAAACAAAAAAAAAAAAAAAAAAAAAAAAAAAAAAAAAAAAATAGAAAGCAAGAACAAAAATATAGATAAAATAAACTAGACTGTTGTAGCAAATAGTGTTATAGCTATCCATCATAAGATCGGACGGGCTGGCTAAGAAACCGTTCCAATTCGGCTGAGTGCATCTGCTCCAATGTAAGCTAATAAAGGATCTTCTCCAGTATTGTGTTCCAGACCTCTTTCTTTAACTCTTTCTCCTTCATGTTCACCTCTCAGTGTTTTCTTCTTTAGTTATATTTACTTTCTGTACATTTATATGACTCAAATTTTAAAGAAAAGCAACCTTGAATAATAGTAGAGAAATAATAAATTAAAACGTACATAAATCTATATCTGTACTATGATACAGGGTGAGTTTCTCTTAGTGTAAAAAAAAAATGAGTGAACCTAGATCAAAAATGGAAAAAAAAAAAAATGCCGCAGACCTTTTCTGTTCCAGATATACTCTCTGATCTTGTCGAATAGTGTAGGAAAATCTTTGTTTTCCCAGCAGATTGAATAGTGAGAATTACTAGGATATGTCACAAAATATCCCACCACAACTTCATCACGATATTCCACCTGAAGTTCCTTATATGATTTTCCAACACCATGGTGCTCCTCCACATTATTCGAAAGCAGTACAAAAATGAATAAACAAACGATAACCCGCACGTATAGAGGGAAATGCCTTCACCTGTAAATACAGACTCATCTGTCTATAAAATGTACCTCAAAAAGTGTCTTTTTTCAATATCATCTGCACTCAGAAACCAACGTCAAAATTGAGGTCTATGTTCATCATCATTGGGTTTTTAACCTTACATTGAAAATAAAATAAATAAAATAAAATAATCATAATAACAATAAATAAATAAATGTAATAACATAAAATTGATCTGCTGTTGCTTTATTGACAGTTTTCTTTTCTTTTTTAATAGCAATAAATGTTTTTTGTTTGATTGGTTTTAAATGAAGAGTTTATTATGTTTAAAATAAATATTTCCATTAAGCGATTACCATAATTTCTTATTTACAAAAATAACTGATTTGTATGCCAAATGAAAACACCATGTTTTTCCGGTTTCAAACGTAAATTTCTCCATGAAATCGATACGCAATCATTAGTTTGATCATACCATATAAAAACTGGTTAAATTTGCAAGTTTCTGTGAGATTTTCAGTATGTGCATAGTTTAATTTGAAAAACGTTGAGCGTTGAAGTACTATAAGACTTTGTAACTTCCTTAAAACGGGTGAAGGTCACACTGTTCTTTATGTCCCAAGTTTGATATTTAAAAATCATTACAATGACACTTCAATAACATTTAAGGAACTACGATACATTAGATATATCATATCCTCTCATTGTAAACATGCTGTTAGTCTTTTTGATGCTACTTGTTCTCCTTGCTAGTATTTTTTTATGATTTTTCTCTAAAACATTTTTCATAAATTAAATAGGTTGAATGAGTAACTTTTTTTTTTTTTTTTTTTTTTTTTTTTTTTTTTTTTTTTTTTTTTTTTTTTTTTTTTTTTTTTTTTTTATTTTTATTTTTTTTTTTAAAAGACAATCGAGAATTTTAAATCTAATATTTTACATAGCAATAGGGATGAAATGCTGAGCCAGGAGGAGTGAAATTTTAATGAGCCTTTAATGTATACCGACTTCAATTAGAGCGAAATCAATTTTCAGTTTGCATAATGAAGTACTCATAAATTATAAACATCCGGTAACTAATTCACTCTCCTGCTGACCATTTCCTCTCACCACCACAGAGCCCCAGAAGTGGAGGGCCATTGGGAAGTTTGTAAAGCCGCTAAAAAGTTCCGTTGACAGTAGGCGCTTCAAGAAGCCGACTTTATAAATTCATAGCCGGGAGATGAAGCCGCCCCAATTTACATGTTAATATAGCCAGTTGTTTCGCGCTTGCGCGGTATCGTCAACGTCTGTGAAGGGAGAGTATACTTCAGAGGTTAGGGGTGGTGTGTGTCTCCTATGTTGATAAAAAAGCTCAGAAGGCTTCTGACAAATCAATCTTGCCCTTTTTCTTCTCAAGTATGTTTATCTGGAGGCCAGCCGAAAAGAAAATCGTCCTAAACACATCTATAGATAAATATTTATTGTAAATTTTTGAGAAAAAAATTATAACTGGTGTAAAGATTCTACAATAGAATATAGAGGCTTACAAAAAAAAAAAAAAAAAAAAAAAAAATCCTACTTCATATCATTTTAAGGAGTCATATTTTATCTATCGTGATTTTATTTAATTTTAATTACAACAATGAAATAACTATTAGGTAATAGTGCCATTTTTTATTTTTTTTATTTATTATCATTTTTATTTATTTATTAATTTTTTTTAAAAATAAGAATATACCTTAAACACTGAAATAAATCTTAAACGATAAATTTCATTTCTAGAAAAAAATTTACTTTCGTTTTGGAGCTCTTATGATTAAAAAAGTTTTTTTTTTCCGAAGGAATTGACAAATTTTGTTGCTATACCGTCCAAAAACTCCTTAGTTGTTTCAAAGTGGTTTCTTTCTGAGATCATTTTGTTTATTTCATTTTTAAATCATTGCAATTTTTACCGAATTTTCTTGTTAGTTTAAAAACAGCGATGCCTTTTATAGCAGAGCTGGAGGGATGTCGCATGTTTTCGTTTAGTCGGAAGTGTGCTGATGATCCTTCTTGATAAATTGACAAATCAAAGAGCCAAAAAATAGAAAACGATCAGTCTGAGCGCTGGCTGATGGAACCTCGAGAAAAGTGGAGCGAGAGAGGTGTGACTGGTCAGGGCCGATGAGAGTGGTGCAGGGTTGCCGGTTCTGTCTTCACCTACCTTGAGAGGCTCCTTACAGTTCTGCCTCACATATAGGTAACAATGTTTACTTTTTATGTTTAAATTTTAAGTTTGTGTTTTAAAATGTCAGTGGACAGCAGCTCATATAATCGTAAGGTGCTCATGGTCGTAAAATGGTCTTATACGTCCGAAAAAAAAAATTAAAACGAGGTTTCCACAATTTATTTTATGAAACCATTGACACATTTTATATTTTATTATTTACTTATAGAAGAATATAAGGATAGAATAGAAAAAAAAACAACAAACTTTTTCTGGGTCTAGGTCCCAAAGTAAATTATAGATAAGATGATAACACTCCTGACTAAAAGTTATATTTTACCGACATCAGAAATAATTTAATTATTAACCCAATAACCAATTCTAAGCAAAATTAGATGTCCCATGATATAAATGTATAGCAGGCCAGAAAACATTTAAACAAAATTATACTCTTTAAGAAATTATTCATTTTAGGTAACACCCATGACATAAAAATCACTTCAATTGACAAAAAAACTTATCATTACAAAGTATTTTGAAAAAAATGAACATACTTAAGAAATAATACAAATATACTCGTTCAATAAAAATGATGTTCATTCTTCGACTTTTTTGCACGAGCTCTAGCCCAAAACGTCAATGACCCATAGAAAAAAAAAATTTATAATTTAGTTATTAGATAAACAAAAGCAAATATGATGCTAACTACGATCTTTAAAACATCTGAGCTTTAGTTAAAATTATAAAAACATCCTTTTTAAAAATAGACCCAACAAACATAAAATAATTAAGAGAAAAAGTACTGTTCGCGCCAATCGGCGCTTTTGTGAAGGGGGGAAAGGAGAAAGATCTAGTATATCGTTTATATAGACGCACTCTATGAATTTCCGGTGCAACTAGCCCTTATCTGCCTTAATCCCTACTAGAATATTCCTCTTTCTTCTAGCATCTGTGCTCCAGTACGCACCTATTAAATTGCCCAAGACCTCATGGTCTTCCATCGCTTTTTTGACCAAGGTGAAATAGCCTTCCAGGACCCTATTCCTCTTTTAAAAGGGATCTCATTTCCTGTGCTAGTCAGTAAAGATTTAGTTCTTCCCTTAATGAGTGGTGATACAAAAGGTGGAGAGCCTGAACAAATATTGCAGCCTAGGAGAAGCATTTGCCAGATCGTAAGGATTCCGGGGGCTCCCGGACAGACCGTCGGCGGCAGTAATAAGGTAAGAAGTTTCTTATGTACTATTTGTTTATGCTACCTTCTAAATAAAATCTCCCCACAGGTGCAAAACCTCGTTTTCATATTTTCCCATACAGTCCATTTTCTAGAGGCCGAGGCGGGTTTTCCGTTTCGGACATTCTCATTTATTTCCTATACAAGTACGAATCCTCGTTTGCCGTATAAATAGACATATCAACCAACTATTAAATCATACATAATAATAATATTAAACTAATAACATTATTTATTTCCATAAGTTTCTTTAAATTATATTTTCGTAATAATATTTCAGTATTTCAATTATTATTCTCCCTCTCACCTTTTTAATTGAATTATTATCAACACATAATTAGGAAAAATATACAAAAGATCATTATCACTTACATTTAACAATTAATGGCGAATTCAGTTTACCATATTAGGGAAATAAAATAAAAATAATAATAATAATGGAAAACACTCCTTGAAATAAAAACACATACTAACCCGCAGAACGCAACGGTCATGCAAGTAAGATATTCTTTGCCCCCGGGGGATAGATTCATACGAATGATTCTGCCCACGTTATATTTCACAAGCTATACATTTGTATTTACATGTTTCTATAGAATTGACTGATTATCATTGAAATAATAGGAGTAAAATTTAATTAATTGTAGAAAAAAATTAATGTCTCATGATCAATACTTGATATACAGACAGATTTAAAGTTCTCGTTATTACATTATTTTCTCCTCTATTTTTTTAATGATTTAAATATTAAATGAAAACTATATACAAAGCTTTAAAACTCATGTAACAAAATATTATGTAAAAAATAAATAAAGCTGTAAAAACCTGTATTAAAATATATTATGTAGCTTTGTTTTTGCCTCTTTTATCTTGGTGATCCGCAGAGGAAAGTTTCCAGTATCAGTTCATAAAACCATTTCTTTTTATATCATCCCAACTTTTCTCATTACGCCATGGACTCATTTAGCATTACTTCTGTCGGTATTAATGTATGTTTTAAATTTGAATTTCGAACAAGTTCGAACAACTTTACAGTTTAGCAGTGTGTAATTTATCCTCCCAGTATCAGGGACACGGCCCACGTATGAAATGAAAACTTCTTTCATTAATTTAGGGAGATGCTTTTGTTTGAGAGTTTTTGTTCCGTACAGTTATTGCTGTTACATTTTTTATCAGTTGAAGTTTATTTTATCCAGTTAGTTTTTATATTTCCTTTTTTTCTCGTTTAATGCTCCGGCTGGCATTTATACAGACAAACATATCTCAGTCTAAGAAAATAGAAAAATTGTTTTAAGAAAAATATAATTGTTTTGTAACTTTAAAAATAGTTGTATGTAAAATAGCTTTTATTTGAATAAGAAAAATAAGTTATATTAGATATATCGTTCCTGCAACTACATATCGAATGTGAATATACACGGTTTTTGCGTTCAATCTTTAGCAATTTTTTGACATTGATTTTTGTTGTTATGTATAATCAACCTATAGACAGGGTTGTTCCTTCCATTTACAGAGTAAATTCAGATTTGAGAATTCGCCAAAAGGTTTTCACATTCGATACTTTGCAGTTGTAGGAACGATATATCAATATAAATATAAACTCTATTTTATATTCGGGGCAAATCTTTCATGAAATTTCTACTAAAATAATTGTTTAGCTACATTTATGTGAACGATAAACTGAGAAGATTTCTTTTAAAACTATCAGCAGAAAAAAATGAGTGAAAATTAGTCAGGTTAGACAATTCAGAAAAGTACGTTTCCAAAACTGTTTCTTTAATCGAACATTTTTACTGAATAGCCGGAACCATAGTAAGTTAATAAAATTTGACTTTACAACATTTATACCCGTTGCGGTATGATCTGCGCCAACGACTGTTTTGCACCCAAGTTCTGCTTAAAGGTTTAGTTCTATATAAATACGAATCGTTTATATTGTGGGTTATATTAGATTATGTTACTCAAATACAGCATTCCAAGGGACATGATCTTCTTAAAAATCCTTAGTGTTGTTATGTATTCAAAACTTGAAAAGCTCATTCAAATTTTGAATTAAAGGTTTTTAATGAAATTCCAAATTCATTACGGTAGTTAAATTTCCTAATTAACAAAATTTGATGACCCTTATTCCAACAAAACCTTAGTTACCTTGACTCTATACACGCCAGAACTTCATCAAACCTTTCTAACTATCCGAATTATTTTTTTTTCAGTCCTTGTCGAGTTTCAATCATCCCTATGATTCTCTTCGCTGGTTACAAATGAAGCGATCTCGAGATCTATTGTAAAACTAGACAATGGAATTAAAAAAATAGTCAGTTTTTCGTGGTTTAGTTGCTCTTACTCTGCCTCCACTAGCTTATCAGGAGAGAATCGTTATGATTTCTTAGTCCCATATTACCCCTCAAATGGTGAAGAAGATGATTTGGAAATATTGAGCCTGAGTGTAAATATTTTTAGCAATTAGGAATGTGTTTATTTAGCCGTTTATTTTTGAGTAAAGCAAAGGTGAAAAAAGCACCTCATTTTCGAAAGAAAAGTCCTTCACCGAATTTTCGGAGGTAATACAAATTGGAGGAGAATGGAAGCGACGCGCTAGCAAGGAAGGATCGCCTTTGGAGGGACTAATGTTGTTAAAGCAATTAAAGTTAAGACTTTTGAAGTATACAGGACATATTTCAAGGATGGCAGTTGTAGAGATAACTTGGTTATTGTTGACGCACCTAATACATGGATCAAGGGAAAGAGGAAGACTTAGGTGGTCGGATGGTGTAACCGAGTATGCTAAACGGAAGGTCTTTAGAGTCAGGAATTGTATCTATCTATCTATCTATCTATCTATCTATCTATCTCTCTCTCTCTCTCTCTCTCTCTCTCTATCTCTCTATCTATATATATATATATATATATATATATATATATATATATATATATCTATATATCTATCTATCTATCTACCTATCTATCTATCTATCTATCTATCTATCTATCTATCTATCTATCTATATATATATATATATATATATATATATCTATCTACCTATCTATCTATCTATCTACCTCTCTATCTATCTATCTATCTATCTATCTATCTATCTATATATATATATATATATATATATATATATATATATATATATATATATATCTCTATCTATCTATCTATCTATCTATCTATCTATCTATAATATATCTATATATATATATATATATATATATATATATATATATATATATATATATATATATAGCTAAATAAAAGGTTCGCGGGACTGAGTTTTTAAAAAGAGGTTTTTATTGACTGACATACATTATACAAGAAAAAGCACAATTTACAGCCTAGTACAAGAACTGCGTGTTGAACATCTGACGTCACAGCGCTTAGACGGGCAGGGTGTCCTCGAGCGCAAGGTGGAGGTGGCCTTTTATACAGTTATCTAGGAGAGGGGACATTTGTGTACATTAGTGTACATTTGTTTATTATCCCTAATACCATTGGGTTTCCATAACTATATATATATATATATATATATATATATATATATATATATATATATATATATATATATATATATATATATATATATATAGTATAGATAACTATAGTTGTAAAGTTATCGATGAAATACACAATTTTTAAATAGGATTTTGAAATATTAGATCTATTGTTAGCTTATACAGGAGCTTCATGGGGGGCATAAAGAAAACCAGTTTCGTTGAAAGTTTTTTTTTTTTCATATTTTTCTTTCATTATAAATTATGATTACATGACATATATTTAAGTTGATTATTAGTATTGTATTTTAAGTTGAGTCTGGCTTATTTTATTGGTACAGAATGTAATTTTGTGAATTGCAAAAACAAATTATATAAGAAATAAAAAAAAAAAAAAAAAAAAAAAAAAAAAAAAAAAAGAGAACCAGCCAGTAATGCATGGATGTAACACTTTCCCTATTTATCTGCTCCAAAGTAATTTTACAACAACGAGGCACGTGCAATTCTTAGAAGATCCTAACTCAGTTATCTCCTTCCATTCTGCTAAGCTTATCGTATTTAACAGTGTTCTGTCGGCTCAAAGTAATACAATAAAACTTTTTTAGTAAATGCATTTTTTTTCTACGGGCAGTAAATCTTTGGATTAAAAATAGCTAGTCCAATCAATGAGTACTAAAATGAGGAGTGTAGAGTGCATGAAATATGCGATTATTTTTTACCTCAGGGCTTCATTAGGAGTAGTTAGAAGATAAACATACTAAAAGTCCCCACCCTTTGGGGGCGGGGTGAGCTAACGGTGGGGGGGAGGGGAGAAGGTCCCATTTTTAGGTAATTTAGGAAAAATACGTTTCAAATAAAAATTAAAGCTAATTAAATTTTGCTATAAAATTGATTCTATACATATTTGTCGAACTTCCAACAGTTTTCGATTGAAACATTTTCTTCTAGTGCCTTTCACGATCGTTTCTGAGAAAAAATGCCAGAATCAAAGTTTTAGAGTGTTAAATTTCCTTTAATTTCATATACACAAAGCAATTTTTAACAAAAAGCAAATGTTTAACAAAAAGTAAGGTAAAAATAATTTTTTTGCAAAAATTATCGAATTTCAATAACGTATATCTCTTAAAATGTTGGAAATTCAATACATATGTATAGAACAAATTTTATAGGAAATATAATTAGATTCAATTTCTATCTGTTCAATTTTTTTAAGAGTCTAGAGATTTAATCGAAAAACCCAAAAATGAGCCCTTCTCCCCTCCCACCACCGTTAGCTCACCCCCAAGGGACGGGGAATTTTAGTATGTTTACTTTTTAACTACTAACCAAGCCCTGAGGTAAAAAAGAATCGCATATTTCATGCTCTGTACAATACGTTTATTGACTGGACTAAAGGTAAACATGTATTTTGGTGATTCTAACTCTGCTTCTGCTAACGATGGCTTTAATAATTATTACATCATTTCATTGATCAAATTGATTCTGATCTGTCACCCGCTATAGAAACATGTTATAACGTAACGTGTATCCCACAAAACATTTGAATAAAAGATTAACTGAAGCCTCCTCTATGTAGTGAAAACAAAAACTTGTTGTCATGGTAACACATAGTAGTTGTTTTACAACAAACAAACAAACAACAGATTCTATCTACATTCTGCATCGAAAGTTACTTCTGACCTCATAGTATAGCAGTTGAAGAAAAGCAGGGTTTTGTAACTTTTTTTTCTTTGGTTTATTCTTTAAAAATAACGAATATACGAACTGTATTTTATTTTCACGTGCATACGAAGAGTTTTAGATTGGTAAGAGAAGAAATTGAGGGTTTAATGGAGCCCAAAAGCTTAGATACATATGGGCATATAGGTCTAATTGCAGTCATAAAATTATTATTTTATAATTAATTTTTGGGAGCTTTGAAAGTTTGTCTTGTAGATGCTGGAGTAGACGAAATATAGATTAAATATTTATTTATTACCATTAGAATTTTTCGGGCCCTAGAGGTAGTTAGTACAAGGAATACTTTATGGAAATTACAAAAATTTAAATCCATTAATAAAATAAAGGATATTTGGATTCACTATTAATGAATTATAGCCGTTCTATTGATAATGATCTGTCAACCTGTTTGTGATAATATGATAGAATTAATAAATCAGTCAATTTACCTAATTAATTGCATTATTTAGAATATCGGATTCTAAACTACATTGTGTATCTAAATAAATTTCATTGTTAATAAATTAAATAATAAATAACTGATTGTTGGGGGGGGGGGGGGGGGGGGGGGGAGTGATGGATAATTATTGTGCATAACCAACTGGGATTATTGATTATAATTACATCATACAGAAGGTGCTCCATCATAAACGTCATGTCGAAGTTACCAATCATATTTGTCCTCAGTTACATAGCATCAGGTTACTAGTTGAATGTGTCCCTTTGCTGTATATTCATCAATATGTGAACGATCTTCACAGTCGAATACGACAACCCTTCTACCCCTAACCCTAACCCTACGCGAAATGCCCTTATTAGGAAATAATTCATTAACAGCTTCCATTGCTCGATTTGATGTATGGCAAGTGGCCCCATCTTGTTGAAACCAAGTGCTTGAGTTGAAACCTTGAAATTCCTGTAACTCTGGACCCAAAAAATTTCACAGCATATCCCAATAACGGTCACTACTAACATTGAGTGGTCAGCCTCGTCGATCTTCATGAAAATAAGGACCGATTATGCCTCTAGCAGACATAGCGGCCCAAACGACTTTTTGGCTGTGCAGGGGTCGTTCATGCTTTCGTCTCCGATTTTCCTCTGCCCATTACCGACCATTCTGTTTATTTACATGACCGTTCAGATGAAAGTTTGCTTCATCACTGAAGAGTATGTTATCAAAATTGTTGAAGTAGTTTTAGTTTTATCGAAGTAACTAAGACCCGATACTATTTTTGGACACCCAAAAACTCCAGAACGTGGTTTTCAACAAGATGGAGCCACTTGCCATACATCAAATCAAGCAATGGAAGCTGTTAACGAATTATTCCCTAATAAGGTCATTTCGTGTAGGGGTAACATCAACTGGCCTTCCAGAAGCCCCGACCTTCGTCCACTTGACTATTTTTCATTGGGATACCTTAAAAGTAAGGTATATAAGAATAATCCGATGAACCTAACGCAAAACATGAGGTCAGAAATGGCAGCAATATCGAGAGCTATGTGTCAACATGTGATCCCCAATCTTCGTTCCCGATTAGAAGAGTGCCAGCTGCATAACGGTCACCATTTAGATAACATAAACTTTTCCAAATAATTTTCCACTTTATATTGTAATAATTAACAATAAACCTTTTTTTTAATCTATAGTTTTTGTTTTATCGAAGTAACAAATACCCGGTACTCTTTTTGGACACCCTGTCTTATAAATTAATAAATCGACTTCATTTAATAATATCTTTATCATAAAATAAATTTCAGAAAATCAATTACTTTTTTTATTTTTTTTTTAATATACATTTATTGAAATTTACAACTGTACAGAATATATACATCAAGTAAATGTATTGACAACAATTATAATAACATGTTAAAACTTGAAAAGAACTACTCATCAGTAGCACTTTATTAAAACTTCTACACTAGAAGGTCTCTAGGCCATCTCCGTTTCACACGCCTCGGAGAATTATCAGGAATGGAGAGGGAAGCAAGTTGAGAAACTAACGGATTTGAGTGATTATGGAGCTTACTATGAAAAGATAGGTAAATTGGCTACATCAGCAACATATGGAACATTAAGATCTTTATAGATAAGTTTATTGGCGACAATGTAAGGAGCATTGAGGATTTTACGAAGGATTTTGGATTGTAAGGATTGAATACGAGATGAATTGGATGGTTTAGTGGAGCCCCAAAGCTCAACTCCGTACGTCCAGATTGGTCTAATCACAGTCATGTATATGAGTCTTTTGTAATTAATTGGGAGCTTTGAAAATTTGTATAGTAAATGTTGAAGTAGTCTGAAACGACGGGCAGTTTCTTGTCGTTTTAGTCTGGTATGTGGATTTCAAGTTTGTCGTTCGTCCAAGTGGAGTCCTAGGTAGTGTATCTGTTCAACAGGGATTAGTGGAATTTCATTAAAGGATACTGTAGGACAGGAAGTCATAGGTTTACGATGTAGAGTAAACGTTATTTGGTGGGATTTGTTTGGATCTAGAAAATCAAGTACAAAAAAGTTTTTTGGATCGTTTAGATTAAATTTTGGACCAATAACCATAGACTTGAACAATCGAAGACTTAGGGTTGTACGCCTCAAGCAAAAACAAACAAACAAGCTCAAATTTCAGAATATATTCCTTAGATAATCAATGCATAATATTAGTTTAGATATAATATTAAAAATCAAACCTGAATTCCCCTTAGTCATAAGTTCAATGTGATTTGATTGTAGCTGTTTTTGATTGACAATTTTCAAAAAGGGATGTTGATAGTCTTTATTATTCATCATAAAAATTTAACAATCACTCGTTAAATGTTATTTAATAAATAATAAAAATCAGAATTTTGTGGTATTTAGTCGAGGTAGTGAATAATCATCACTATAGTTATAATTTTATTTTATTTATTGTCAAGGCATTGTGAGAGTCATTAGCGCCCACATCTGTTTTTATTTATTAATTTATTCTTCTATAATTGGACAGGAAGTGGTCAGTATGATTTGTTTGCAATCATATCAATGAAGCACGATCTGCACACGTCTTCAATACATCGATATCAAATTCTAGAAACTTCCTTTCAAAAGTAATAGTAATCCTTTTTTAATATTAGTAATCGTAGTAATTATTTCAGGGCATATCGCAAGGATGCCATGTTGAGATGCCAAAAATGCTGCTGGCACATCACATTAATGGAAAAAGGAGGAGAGGAAGACCAAAACTAAGGTGGGTGGGTAGGTTGCGTAGGAAGGATCATGACGATTAGAAAAGTGGTTTGATGAGACCAAGACCCGTAATCCAATTGTAGAATTATAATAATAATAAAAAAAAAAAAGTAGTAGCAACATTTTGAAAAGTGAACTAGGAGTTGAAAGAAAAAAAAACAAAAAAAAAACAGAAAGGAAATAAATTTAAATTTGGAAAATTATAAATATTCATCTGTTCTTTAAAACGAAAAATTGGCTTGATTTTATACGAGTTTATTGTTACTAGTGGTTCTTAAATATTTAAATTAAACATATATATATTTTATACATGTATATATGTTTTATATCTCTAGCCTATATATATGTTATATATATATATATTCTATTAATCTGATTAGGTATGTCGTTTAGGTTTTTCCCGTTTATTTAGTTTCACTGTTATGTCAGGTATATCCTTTAGAAAATTCTATTTTTTCTTTTTGTGAAAAAAACCGAATAATAAAAGTTTCCCCTATAGTTAAAAATGCATATTATATTTATGTGTGAAAATCCACCAGCTAAGTCCAATTTCCAGATTTTCGTTTATTTTTTTTTCCTGTGTATTTTTTTCTACTAGACATCTCTGTGAAAGGTTTTCTGAAAAAGGTGGTAGATAAATCACATAGAAAACAGCCTTATATTTCCCCTTCCTGATCCAGTTTGACCTAGACATTTGAACATGAAAAATTCTAATAAAATTACTAAGCTGGTTTTGAAATTCTACGTTTCATACGTAATATTCTGCCAATTATTTTGAATGAAGGTAAAATCAACTCTCGTAACATTTTCCCTTAATTTTTTCTTAAAATAAAAAACTTATGAAAAGACATTGCTTCAGTTTTGCCGTTGAAAAATACTTCAGATTTTCTTATTATATCAACTTCCTAATTTTAAATTTTACTAATTTTAGTTTTGAAAAAATATTCTTCATATATAATATACTTTGTGTGCTGGCATTAAGCAATGTATATACTGGCCTTGAGATAGCCTATAACCCCTGAAGGCGGCCTGCGGAGTATGATGTAAGAAAGTAGACCAAACAGTAAAAAATATTGGCTTGGAGCAAAAATTTGAGGATAATAGCTCTATCAGATATTTGATGGAGAGTGTTTTTTGTTATATAATATTTGTATCTAGGACCTACCGTTTAGAACCATTACTGGTTTCATTGAAAAACCTTACGTTTTCCTACATTTTTAAGTGGTGAGGCTTTTTTGATACGCTCTAGCTCCGTTGGTGTTATACAGATGGAAAATGTACCGACAGTTTCCTAATCAGAAATTTAATTGAAAAATTTTTGCTAAATAACATTTGTCGCTAAGATCTATCGTTTAGGAGTTATATTGGTTTGAATGAAAAAAGTCGTAATGTAACGTAATGTTTTTTTCACCCTCAAATGTGTAACGTTTTTTGTAACACTCAAAAATGTAACATTTTGATACGCTCCAGCTTTATTGGTGTTTCTCGGATCAGAAATTCGATGCTAGTTTTCATATCAGAAATTGCATAGCAAATATTATTTGTTATATAATATATGCAGCAAGAACCCACTGCTTAGGAGCTATATTGGTTTGAAAAAAGTCACGTTTCAAACCGCTATTTTCTCAACTTTGTTTATTTCAAATAATCGATTGTGAATTTAATTGAATTATTAATTTAAGATATTTGATCCTTTTAATTCTAAAATGTAAATTGGGAAAACCAGTAGATTATAGATAGAAATATCCGTGACCTATTGTTGTTATCCCCCCCCCCCCCTAGCTTTCCCTTTCCAGCAGCCCTGACAACATTACAATTCTTTCAATTCATAGAATAGCAGTTAATATTTAAAAGTGAATAAATTGGAATTAAGGAAGAAAATATTTTAGTTTTCTTAATGAATACTGATTATTGTTTAAATGATTAAGTGATTACTGAAATTGAAATGAATTACATAGTCTCCTCTCGTCATCTTATTAGGAGCACCCTGTAAAAGAAGGTAATTGAATTAAACCTGTAACATTACCTGAATTCTACAAAAACTGAATTAAAAAATTATAAGTGAATTTAACTTTGCCGGGGAGGAGGGGTTAAAAAAAAAAAAAAAAAACTTTTACGAAGGATAAGTTGATTAGAGCTTGGCCGACGAGCTCTCTCCTCGAGAGTTGCTTAGATATCAGACTTGACAGAGTTTTCGCTTTGATTATACAAAATGATCCACTTTAAAGACATCAATGGCAGTCTTCTAATCAGGGCTCTATCACGAAATCTTGTCGCAGAATGTTAACTAGCAATCACGGCAGGGTGTTGGCAGACCTTTCTTTAATATGGAAAAGTGCCATAAAGTAATATCACAAAGAGGGTCCATCAAGTTATAGTGGGCTATGAAAAGAGTTCATAGCGTTTTTTCATTTGTAAATTCAATCCTTCTTGTGTTGTCAATTATGTTAAATTTTTTAAAAATGGCTTAATCAAGGTGTTTGTATGTATTAGCTTAAATCGATATCAAGTATATTAAAACGAAATAGTACACAATCAAAACGGAAGAAAAAAAAAATGTAGTTTCGATAGTTAATGTTGTTTTTTTTTAGTACCATAACTAAAAATCTGCAATGCAAACCGTTGCAAACACAACCGAAAATGTAGTTTAAACGGCGATGACACTCTACGAGAAAGTGGTGGTTTGCTCGCTTCCTAGGCGGTGATTTTGATTTGAAAGATGATCTCTGCTCCGTTCATCTTTCCTTTGTAGATGTCAGTGAATATGTGAGTAAATACAAGTCCACACGCGATGATAAGAATACATAGCCTTTCGGCCTTCCCTCCGTTCCACCTCTAGGATCTGCCACAACTAAAGTGTTGGTGTTTGTGGCCACAACTAATGTGTTGGTGAGTTAGTGCCACTACGTCTGTGACTAGTTATACTGATTACCACCCAACGGTGAGACTGGCTAGGTCCGGCCACACAGCTCCAAAGGTCTGGAATGGTCACTGGCCCAGGGACATAGTCTCCTACGCTTTTCCTACTTCCCCAGACAAACACTAGGGCTAATGCTCATCCAAAGAGGAAGGGCGGTGTCCACCCAGCTCATGTGTCGAAACACGGACGTGGAGATAGGCACTTGGACTCTGGGGGTCACCATGTTAATGAAAATGAGTTGGGCCCCAGTTTCCTTTACGAGACTCCTTTGTCGAGTTAAATTTTAATAACAGCGAAATCAAAGCATTAGTCGCGAATAACCTGCACGCGGGATATTGACCAAACAATTAATGTGCCATACAAGCGTTTCCAAACACTATTAAAATCACTAGAGAAAAACTCTGTGAACTTATTTTATCGTCTTAATTTCCTATGTTTACTAACTTACTTTATTCTCATTCCTTATTAACATTTATTACCTTACCCTTCTTTCCTACCTTTATGTTAATTGATTCATCTGCTTAAAAGTCGTTATCCTCCTACTCCTCTCTCTAACTTGTTGTTCACTTACCTCAGTACTCTTCATAACAGAGTGTCATTATTTTAAATTATTCATTACTTTTTATTTTGTTTTCTGGTAATTGTTTTTTGATTACTTTATTCTGTTTTTATTTACACTTTTGATCCCCTTTTATTCTTTTGATCATCTTATATATCATTTATTTCTACTGTACTTTATTTTGTAACTCTTTAAAATGTCAACTCTTTACATACGAAAACTCATATTGTTTGTTAATCCTATTAAGGTATATCTACTTTTATTTTTGTTTTCTTTATAATTGTATAATTCTTCTAAATTTTATAGGTCATTTTAAATTAGTTATGAACTTTATTATTTTACTTTATTAATTTTAAAGTTTTTTGTTTGATTTGTTTTAGAGCGTTAAACTTCTAGGTCATCAAAGCTATAATTTACAATTGATTTACATTAGATTATTTATTTATTTATTTGATTACTATTTTACAACCGTACAACGGTAGTGGAAAATTACAGGCGGCATATAGAGGAGTTTCTCGAGAAATAGCTTAAGCCAATTTTCCGGAAGCTTACCGGAAGCGAGAGAGAGAAAATAAATCGAGTGTTGTACAAAGTAGGCGCGACCGGTGGAAGGTTAATGGCTGTGAATTCTAGCTAATCCATTGACCGAACTAATTAAAGTAAATATAAACATAACAGAACTACTAAGAAAATGAACATATCCTAAAAGAAATATGGCCATTCCTTTATAACCCTAATAATTCTACCAATACATTCACAGACAATAATCAATATAAAAATTAATGCAGACATAAACATTAATTTATCATTAACATTAACCCTAATAATTCTACCAATACATTCACAGACAATAATCAATATAAAAATTAATGCAGACATAAACATAAAAAATTATTCATTACATGATTAGATCAATGGTAATGAATTTTACACTTAAACAGAAGGAGAAAGCGTTTCAAACGTTTAAAAAAACAAAAAAAAACATTGAAAAAAGTTTTAAGATTAGCATTGCGTAAAACATGGAGAATCCAAACCGTTAGAAAAAATTATAGCGTAAACGGTGATGATGCTTTAGGAGAAAGTACCATTCATAGATTGGCTTGATCGTTTTCAAAACAGAGATGTTGATTTGGATGATGCTCCCCAATCTGGTAGTCTTTCGTTTATTGTTAATGAAATCAAAACATTGGTTGCAAATGACCTCCACAATACGTCACGCAATATTGGCCAGACTTAACATATCCCATACATGTCTCATCATACGTCATTAAAATCACCAGTAGAAAACGCTATGTACTTATTTTGCAGCCTAATAAGATTCTAATGGTGAAAGAAGAACAGATTGTGTGTTCAGATGTACTTAAAGCAGTACTGTTGTTTTCAATGAAGGTTTATCTTCATCCATTTTTATAAATGTTTGCAGTTTTTCAATTGAGTCGTTTCTGTGTTGTGTGCGAATTCCAACTATGGATTTGGTCTTGAACGAGCCACAGATAGCGGATCTGTTTTAACAAGAATTAATGAAGATTTTATGGCAGGAAGTAGTATCACCGATTTTATTCTGTCACTGAGATAGGGGCATATTTTCTTTTTTGACGTGAATACGTTTGCTATCATACGGAGGCAATCCAAAAAACCTAATGATAACAAAATCGGGGGATACAGTTTGGCGTTGTAGTTTCGAATCTATCCTCTACATCCAAAATTAAATTATACCACTGGATAGCTAAAGGATCAAATAATTCATTACAATAAGCAAGAACAGAGACGCATCGCCCGCGGTGGGCTAGTAATTGCTGCGTATCGATGTATGAATATGAATATAACTTTTGACTCGGAGAAACTACGATGTTCGTTTAAGTTTTAATAGCTGTCGTCAAAATCTATCGAATGTATATAAAATATTAGTTTAAAGTAGTGACAGTGAATATAATAAGGAGTTAGAATAAAAAAATATTTATGAAATATATATAAAGTCGGCCTATACACTTCGAAAAGCCAAAACCAAGTACAAAGATCGTATATGGTTGGAAAGGGCTTCTGAAGAACAAAGAAATAGTAATAATACAACACTATATGACCGAGTCAAGCAGTGCCAGGAACTTAAAAGTTCCTGATCAGCATTGTTTTATGCTTATTACCGCCATTAATGCACAAAGCTTGGTCACGCACTCAGAAGACATCAACCGATCTGATTATTTGGCAATCAGCGAAACATAGATAGAAAATACCATGCCAGTGAATGTGCCTAGCTTTGAGCTGAGATAATATTGTAAAACCGCTAAGAACATACAAATTGCAACAACATCATCGGCAGCGGTATCATCATCAAGTCACTAAGCCGATGGAGGCGCAATATATCGCAACATCAATAGCTTAACTGATTGTAATAGAGTTAACACTGACATTTCGGAAATTTATTTGGAAATGAAAGATGCAAAACCTTCTGATGTCTGTCTATTATAGGCCAATGACATTCGTACTAGGGCAGTGATGGGCAAACTACAAGTGCGGCCCTTCGGGATAGTCAATCCGGCTCGCGACATGGTCACACACAATTATACATAAGACAAAATTTATATTATGCAAAGCTAGAATAGAATGATTGTTGAAGAGTCTGAACACTTGAATGGCTTTCAGACTTTGCATTTTTAACAAATCTTTTCAGTTTTAATAAATTGAACCTTAAACTCGAGGAAAGAGATTAATTAATCCATGATATTTGGAGTCATATCAAGGGGTTCAAAATGCAATCGAAGGTATTTTTTAAATACACCTTGACTAAACAACTAGTCAAGAAATATTTTACTCATTATCCAAAACTAAAATCTATTGCAGTTACGGAAGAAAAACTTAGGAGCTATGAAAAAAACCTGGTATATCTTCATGAAGAATTTGAAAGAAGGTTCCAAAACTTCAAATTTATTGAACAGGACCTGGACATTTTTAGCATGCCATTTAATGTGGATTGTGAATCGGTTGAACCAGAATTGCAAACCAGAAAGCATGCTCGAACTGGTTGAGTTGCAATGCAACAATGAAATGAAGCAACTTTCTAAAATTGAGTTCTACAACGCCTTGTCAAAATCAAGTTTCCCAAACCTGAAATCTCAAGCTCAGAAGATAATTGCGATGTTTGCATCTTCATACATCTGTGAACAGGTGTTTTCTACTTTGAGGCTTCGCAAAAACAGAATCAGGAACCGATTGACCGACCATCTTCACTACAGCGAATAAGCACATCCCAGTTTCTACCAGATTACGAACAACTTTTAGAAGCTCAGTCACAGTTTCATCTGTAACATATGCCTTCGTACTGTAAAATAATAAATTTTTGTAGCTTTTTGCAAGTTTTCTACCATTTTACCATATAAGTTTATTGAAATGAGATAATTTTTCGGCCCGCCTAGATGTTTTTCTATTTTATCCAGCCCTCCCCTTAAAAAGTTTGCTCATCTCTGTACTATGGTGTGTGTATATCAACCCGGGCAAAGCGTTAGCAGAAATTAAACTCTTTATGTTACGAAAATATTCCAAAAACATCGCTAAAATTATACTCGATTACGAGCCTGATCTTCCTACACCAGTTATGATAGTTGGGGACATTAATGTTGATGCCTCACAAAACCGTTCATTTCCCGACTTCATGCACACCGATTCATTTAACTTTTACCAGAAATCTCGATGTATCTTGCTCGATATATGCCATTTGTGTCGTACTTTTCGTACAAAAGTACTATAATTAATACAGTTATATTGTAACACAATCATTATTTGTTTCATTGCTTTTATGCTAAATACATAAATAAAAATAATTTCTTTAATTAAAATAATTTTTAGAAAAAAATACAAAACCAACTTCAAGATTAAACCCACATATACAAACTTAAACTAAAAAATAAAAAAATAATATTTTAATTACTTCGAAACAAAAACCATTAAATGACAATCAACGAAATTATCGACACTTATATACCTATTCACAATTTATGATAATTTATTTTTGGAGTCGGTGCCAGCCAAGAAGGACAGTTTAATCCTGCCTTTGCAATAAATACACTTTCGAATGGGCGGAGACAGTGGTGTGGCGATGATGAACGGTGGGAGATTCTTTAAAATTACCATTTCTTTTCAAATTCTTTTTGTTTTGGTTGGCACCGACTCCAAAAATAAATGATCATAAATAGTGAGTAGGTATATAAGTGTCGATAATTTCGTTGATTGTCATTAAATGGTTTTTGTTTCGAAGCAATTAAAATACTATTTTTTCGTTCAAGTTTGTTTATGTAGGTTTAATCTTGAAGTAGGTTTTGTTTTTTTTTCTAAAAATTATTTTTATTTTTTACTTTTTAGTGGTGAGAGTATTTTTGTTTATACAGTCAATTCACGATCTTCAAGCTACCCTGAAAAATAGTTCGACTTACTGAACTAAGAATTATCGAGGTTATCATCCCACTTATGTTCATATAATGGGAAAAGTGAAAACAAAATTGTAGTTGAAGTCATTACGTATATTTTTCATTAATGTGTATGTTGTTTGTACATACATATATAATCATTGATACAGAAAATAAAACACCCGGTACCAATTTAGCTTAAAAGTAGACACCGCATTCCACCAGTGGCGATCTTTTCTTTATTCTTTAGGATGGTTGAAAGAGAACTACGCGGAATTCGGAAATCACTAGCAACAAACGCCCAACTCTTTTCTCATTTCTCCACTTTACAAATCAATTTTAACTTTTCGTTAATTGAAGGAATTTTCAATAGCCACTGTAAAACCACTCGAGTGAATAACTAATAATAATTGACTGGTTTAACTATGAACTGGAAAGATAAACAATGAAGAGAAACAGGAAAACAAACATGATACACATGAAATTCTTTATATTTACGTTCGAGTTATTGAGGCGATGACTTCTAATATGTACTTCGTTTCATAGAGGTGGTTCTAGGAGTTGTCTCTTTTGAACCCTATTTCCAGTTCGACTTATTTACACAATATTTAACGTTTTCTGTCTGAAATCGTCTCTTTGAGGTGAAATTTAAGTGTAATGTACTTCCGACGGTAGATTTTGTTCGAATTATTTAAGAATCAGCTTATCGAAGTACGACACATCGAGAGTTGACTGTATATGTAAATTATCAATTTTTGTTAATAATTTAGATTTAGTTACCATGGAGATATTAGATTATTCTATGATTTTTATTACCTGTTTTTTTTATTTTTCTTAAAAAGTGCAGCGTTGATTTCAAAATATTTTTCATGGGACCACTTCTGAAGTATACTCTACCGATCTAAAAAAGAATTATCAAAATTGATTCAGAATTGACTGTGTAATCGCGTAACATACACACAAAAAAAAAAAAAAAAAAAAAATACAGATGAGCTGAGAACCTCATTTTTTTTTAAGTCGGTTGAAAAATATAACTCGTCATATAAACGTATTCACGTACAACACACGGCCGGGTCCAAGACACAGCTACACTCCTTTTATTTCAAGTTAAAATGTAAAAAATGTAAAAAATATTTGACTCGCTCTAGCTCTGTTGGTGTTTCACGGATCGAAAAATTGACGACAATTTGTTTTTTAATATGAAGTAAGCTATTTAACGGTGAAATTATTAATTAGAGGAGTCTTTTGGTATGGACAATATAATACGTTGATCCTTTTATGGCCATTATACAGCATTTCAAATAAATGGCATCACTGCTGATTCGCTTAGGTATTGATCTGCGACATTTTATTTTTTATTTTTACAGTAATTAATTATACACATCCATCTGCTCTTTTCATGTAAATTATTTTGTATAATAAATGAAGAAAGGCTAATGGAATCGGATTGTTCACTGTAAATTATACCAGTGAAGCTGTTTGTATTAGGTTTAATTTAATGCATTTTAATGAGCTGCTGATATTAAGTATTGAATTCATATTGAGTTTACGAGATCTTTTATTTAAAAAAGATTCATTATATATTATATAGTAACTATATGGTAATATAACATTTGTTTTTATACACTTCAAGTAGAGGAGTATGGAAAGGAGGGGGAGTTCTTGAAATGGTATTTGTCAATGAAGAAACTTTTCTTATTGTGGTCCTGCAGTTGCTTGTTTAAGTAAACATGAAAGAGAATCCTCTAAAATTCTTTGTAGTTGTACACGTCTCCATAAATTTGTATTCTAGTTTAGGTCGGAACCAAGAATATAGTACAATGTACTCGGTGCCAAGAACTTGTACAAACTAAGACTTATTGCAACCACCAGGAAAGATGCGTAAAATTGTTTTATTTTAAAAATCTCTTGATATGATTTTACTTTTTCTTATTTTTAAGAAACTTTGTCCCATAATGAAGTTTTTTTTTCTATAATTTTAGTGCTATTCTATTCTACATTGTATACATATACAAATGTATCTACTAATATCCATGGACGGCCATTGTAAGACAACTATTGTTTTGCTATATCCTAAATAGATAGAGATGTAAATTTGCAGTTGGCTAATGGAAGAGGCCATTTGAGAGCCAGGCACGGAAGGTCTAAAAAAGGGACTAAGAGATAGACCCTGGTGAACTTTGACGCACCACTTAGTGGGGGCTGTTGCTCCAGACGTGAGCTGCCCCACAAAGGTAGCAAGTCTTAGGCTGGACACTACTGAGGACATGATAAGATATTAAACTGAGGAGTCATCTCTTTGCTGTAACTTTTACAAAAAATAAAAATATTTTTTAGGAACCTAAGCATCCAATCCATCTAAAAACCTTGAGGATGATATAAGATATATAATTCTCAGATAACGGGCAAGTTTTAGGTCTTTCATTCTTACTGGGTCTAAAACTGTGGGTTAATTTTTTTCCAAAACTATTCAAAAATGAGTTGTTTATTATCTCATTACCAAATATCTGTTAATAAAAAGATTTTATTTGACAGATGTGAATACTAAATTTCCTCTAAAAAAAATAGCTGACTTAAATTTCATTTAGGATTGATGAATTAATTGCCACTTCTATTGGAATTATTTTATTAGAATACTAATTTCGAATGCTAAACATTCATCTTCATTTCTAAAACATACAAAATTTTCAAAACATCAGCATTATGCTACATGAATTATATATGCTTAAGTTTTAAAAAATGTAAGACAAGAAATCAAATATTGGTACTCATCTGAAGAGATCTAACAGATATCTGAAAAATATCCATCTTCCGTCCATATCCATCGAACAAAAATCTGAATCAGTTTTAAACGATTTTATTATTTCCAATGATTTTTTTAAATGCCTAGATAAACGTTTCCAATAGCCCCATTTTAAACTTGTTTCCCACAGGAACGGAAAAATCCAATGAGTCATCGTGGAATCCCATGGTAAACCCCACAATTTAACCTAACTGCCTCCTTTCCTCTTCCAAGATGTATATATTTCAGATATCTGTTAATTCTCCTCAGGTGTTTACTAATATTTGATTTCTTGTCTTTAATTTTGAAAACATAAGTATATATAATCCATGTAACTTATTGCTGAGGTGTTAAAAATTTTGCATGTTTTAGAACTGAAGATAAATGTTAGGCATTCTAATAAAATAATCTCAATATAAATGGCAATTAATTCATCAATCCTAATTGAATTGATCCTTCTATAGTCCATCATGCTTATCTTAAGTAAATTGCATTTATTTCAAATCACGTGATCGGCTTCTCAATTATTCTTCAGACAGCATCCACTCATCTGAAGCTTTAACTTAAAAATGCAACACATTTAATGATCCAAGATATAGTTGTACTTTATTTTTAAGTACTAGACCTTAATATCGGACAAACAGAGATGGATAGTCCAAGAGCTATTTAATGTAGCTATGATGACTTAGAATATAAAAGGTGATTTTCAGAAGGAAATGGTAGCATTTTTTTTTCCAATTTTAAGAGAGGCAGGGAATGGGGTTTTAGGACTCACTGGAGAGCGGCTTTAGTTGGAACGAGCCTCATTTCTCCACTGACATCGGTAGCTGAGATACTTTACCATTCTTTATGGCCCTCAGGTTTCTGGTGAATTGTGGTTTTTGTCAAAGCTATAGAATATCGTCTCATATTTTAAAAGAGTTATTCATGAATGCCTTAATGTAACCTGAGCTTAGAAAAATATATAATACGGATACAAATAAATCGATATCATATAAATACTTCAATGATATGGGCTAACTAAAGTTTTCATAATTAAAAAAAAAATAATTAGAGAGATTCATAATTGATCAAAATTTATTTCATTTGTTTGAATAGATAGATATAATTTGAGGAGGAAATTATAATAAAAAAATTCAATATCCCAATCCTCACACAATATTTTATTAATAAGGGTGGATTGTTTAACAATATTTTATTTAGTTAAAGGAAAGAAAGTTTGCATTTAATTGTGAAATTAATGGTTTTATCATTCAATGTCTTCTAATTAAGAAGGCAGTGAAGAAGGTGAAAAAGGAGATTTTTTGAGAAAGAGGCACTTTAGGTCCAAAGTGCAGCACTAGGAAGTAATCATTTGAAAACTGAAAAGTTACTTGCAGCTGGAAAGATAAGTCAAAGCGGTGAATGGCCAATTTTTCAGAAGAGAAAATTAAGTTTTACAATTCAATTTTTTTTTTTTTTTTTTTTTTTTTTTTGATAAACTAGTAAATTTAAAGTAAATAAAACAATGGGTCAAAAAACTGTTAATTATTTAATGAGTGTGTAATTTTTAAATATAATTTTATGTTAGATTTAGATGTTTGTTGTGATAGTAATATAATTTAACTTTTATAATATATTGAATTTCTGTTCATGTCTATGATCATTTTGTTGTTTTGATTTAATTTGTATTATATAAAATTATACAGCAGAACCCAGGAACCTCTCCAGTCTTTATTTAAAAAAAAAAAAAAAAAAAATTGCTTTAATAATGCAGATATGGACTAAAATACATGTAGTAATATAATATAATATAATATAAAATATAATATAATTATTTTACTTGAAAATTAAACAAATTTAGAAGATAAACATAAGACAAGCTTCAGTAAGACATCGATAGCATTAACCTATGGGCAGTAGAGAATAGGTTGAGCCTGAATCCAGAAAAAACAAAGGCAATCCTCATTGGGTCAAAACCTCACCTAAAAACCCTTCCCTACTATCCACTGCTTTACCTCAAAAGCCGAACAATTAATTTCCAAAATTCTATTAAAAATCTTGGAGTAACGTTTATCAACATTTTTCTTGGAATAATCATATATCTCAAATAAGAGGAAAATCTATTTCTATACTTAAACTACTTTTCCATCACCGCGATTCATTATCACATAGTGCTCGTCTTTTGGTATTATCTCTTGCTTTTCCAAACTTACAATTAGACTACTAGCCCAGTCAAATAAGGATTTCACTTCGGAAATGAACTAATGAAGCTGAATTTTTACATATACTTTTGTTATTGTCTTCTAAATAAGTGGTAAAAAGTCACCGATCTCAGCACGTTAGCATAATTACATATTCAAAGTCAAAGGTCACAAAAAATCAGTTATTTTCAAATATCTCGATTTCTATCCATCGGCCGTCAATAAAGAAGGTTACAAAACTTGTGTATAATAATATTCTATATGATTTTGGTTCTATTAATTTTTTTTTTTTTCGGATCAACCGTTTTCGAGATATCGCGCGGAGAAAGAGAAGCGGGCACCGGTTCGGACATACATTTGCTTCTAGTGCCTTCGACAATTGTTTCTCAGAAATATTATCAGAAACAAAGTTGTAGAGTTTTAAATTTATTTTAATTCCATATATACGTCTCTGGCACTTGATTCAAATATTTGACAAAAAGTGAGGTAAACATTATATGTTTCTATGATTATCGAATTTTAATAACTTATATCTCGAACACTATAGAGAGTTGGACAAACATTTATATAAACAATTTTATAGGGAATTTAATTAGCTTTAACTTCGATCTGTAGATTATTTTTCTAGAGTCCACGGTTTTCGAGATATAATCGAAAAACCTAAACATGAGACCTTCTTACCTCCTGGTTCTTTAATCTTCCGAACAAATGTAAAACATGAATATTTATGTTATATACATTATAATAGTACACATAAGATGTATCCTTTTACCAGATTTCTTCATTTATTTTATGTCTCATAATTTAATTAATAATCAATTTTTATTATTATTTATTATAATTAATTATCATAGCCAGACGATTGATCTATGTATTGTACTCATTTGTTATTCTTAGAGGACAAGTTGTCCCAGAATAAAGTTTTTTTTTTTTTTTCTCCTTAAACTGAATTCAAGGTAAATTTGATTAACAATACCATTTAATGGTACTTTTATAATTTTGTATTATTATTATTTTATTTTTAATTTAAAACAGTTTAAAAAAATTGAAAGAATGATAAATGAAGTTAGCTGGCCAACGTAAAAAAAAAAAAAAAATAATAACACACTTTATATGGCAATATCATTAAATTTAGTACATCGCAAAACTTATAGAGAAATCGCAAATAATACTAGTGCCTAGACTTCAAAGCCTCGTTCGCACTTAGGCTGGTATAACTCGGTTAAATTCGGGTCAGTGGTGGCCTGAACTAAATGTGTTTGATGTTTACGAAGGACGAATTAGGTCTCTTTGTAGTAGACATTCTCGAGCTAAGTGGGTTAGCGGCGGTCTGGGTGGGGTTCCTCGTTCGAGGACCTTTCAAGACGTGGTCAGTCCAAGAAGTAGAGTTTTGAAGAACAGGAGAGTAGAGGAGTTGGAAACAGCAGAGGTGCTGTGCTGAATCAATTTAAAAAAAAAAAATGTGTTGTGCTTTTTCTTTTTCTAATCCCTTGAACGGAAATCTCTATACTGAAAATAATGTATATGGATTCAGAGAATCAAGTATATGGATTCATAGAAATCTCAAAATTGATCTTCTCTATATTTATATTGGATATTATATAGATGGAAATAGCAAACATCATGTTAAAAGGAAATCCGTTAAAGATTTCCCTCAGGGAAAAAACATCTTTATATCCTGGAGTTAAAATAAAAAAAACACTAAATAAAAAATAACAAAATGGTTTTCAATGAATGCCAATCAAAGATTTTTTTTTTTTTTTGATTGGTTTTCTTTGGTGCAGTCATCAAATAAGTTAAGAGTCCTGTCATTGCCAGTGCTTTAACATATTTGATTAAATATTGTCAGTACCAAATTAGACGAAGGAAAAAAATCTTTGATTGGCGTTTAATCAAAACCATGTTTTTTTACTTGACGTATTTCACTTGTAACTTCACGTTTTTAAAGACGGTCTAGGTCTTGGTATCTATTAGAAGTCGTTCCATTTTTCCTAGGGTGACTATAAACATGTTTGATTTCTTCTATTGGATTTTAAAAATTTAACATCTATAATCACATTCTAATCCTCTGGCTCAATCCATGTCTAGCTTTAACCATCCCTATAACCCTCCCCCCCCCCAGAAGACTGAAACGGCAATTGCCCCGAGACCTTTTGTAATATAATGTTATGTTGGAGTCCTGGTAATGACCAGCTTCTCGATTTAAGTCCTGAGCATATGTAGCTATAGCGCTCCCACTCAGCATCCACTGGATATTACCAGTGATGTAGCTGAGAGCGCAGCGCTGGGATCTCTACGGGTCTGGCCTTAACTCCCAATAAGTGGGGGAATAGGCTCGATTCGGGGTTCCCCAGGCTGAGTGTGTCTGTATTGTACATAGAGTATGAATGTATTTTTAAAAAAAAAAATTTCCTTTTAAAAATAATTTTATTATTCATTTAATTTTAGGTGTTTGTAAGTAACTATTATTATTTTTTTATTTATTTATTTTTTTATTTTTTTGATTATGATATTTTTTTTATTTTATCTCTTATTATCAATATATGAATGAGAACTTGTATATATATATGAACTACATCATTACTTATATGATATTGTACATATATTTCAATAAAATATATATATATATATATATATATATATATATATATATATATACTGGGTGTTCGGAAGATCGTTGGCCAAAACATTATCTCGGGTAGGGAGGTTCATTTTGAACCTATTTAAGGTCACTTACCTATATACAAAGTCTTACGGTTTTTTTTAATGAATTTTTTTGTGTAAGTGGCCAAATCCAAACATCAAAGTAGATGATAACTCCGTCGTTTACTGATATATCAACGCCATTTTTTTCCCTTTAATTACTAATACATTGTCCATGTAAAATAAAAAAGATATGGTGCAAAAAACAAATACTAAAAAACGGTAGATCGTTAAATCTTGTCAAAGGCAAAAATAAAAATTATGAGCTTCAAGTTTAGGTTCAATAAAAAAAAGAGTAAGCGCAACACCCAAATCCAAATTGTTTTAAAAACTTCTCTATTTAATACTCTTTAAAAAAATACCATTTGCAGGCACGCAGCACATCGAGTTTTTTTTATTTTTTATAAAGTAACAAAAGGGTGCCACCAGCGCACATTGACAATAATAATGAATCGATTCATATTTTTTATGCAAAACGTAACAAATAGTTGTGTTTCTTTATAGCATAGGTTAAACTGCATATTTTCTCTTTCTTTTTCGGAATTTCGATTTTATCAGAGTAAACTTTATCTACATTTTTGTAAACAATAATCAGGGAACAAAATTAAACTAATTTTAAATTATTCATAAATTTAATTTGTTGAGTATCACAGGTATTTATCAAAATGATCTCCACTATCTCTAATACAAGTACGATATCTTTTTCTTATTTCTGTGGTGGTTGTTCTAAAAATGAATTCTTTCTTCATTATGGTAAACGCGGCATTGATTTTTTAAATAAGTTCTTGTTTTGAAAAAGCCCACTACAACTTACCTGTAAGAGAATGTTTATTTAATATTAATTGTTTCCCACAATCCTGGATAGGAAAAGGGGGTCCAATTGAGAGGCCAGCACGGTCTCCAGACCTCCCGCCGCTCGATTATTACGCCTGGGACCGTGTCAAAGATTTGGTTTATAATGAAGAATTGTTTTCAAGACAACAACTTATTTAAAAAATCAATGCCGCGTTTACCATAATGAAGGAAGAATTTGTTTTTAGAACAACCACCACAGAAAAAGATATCGTGCTTGTATTAGATATAGTGGAGATGATTTTGAGCAATACCTGTGATACTCTACAAATTAAATTTATGAATAATTTAAAATGGTTTAATTTTGTTCCCTGATTATTGTTTACAAAAATGTTAATTTTGAAATTCGAGAAAGAAAGAGAAAATATGCAGTTTAACCTATGATTATTGTTTTATTGTCAAGAGTTACTTTATAAAAAATTAAATAGAGCCTGCAAAGTAATTTTTTTTTAAAACAAAAATAGAGAAGATTTGGCTGATTTGGCTTGCGCTTACTTTTTTTTTTATTAAACCTAAACTTGAAGCTCATAATTTTTATTTTTGCCTTTGAAAAGATTTAACGATCTCCCGTTTTTTTTGGTATTTGTTTTTTGCACCGTATCTTTTTTATTTTACATGGACAATGTATTAGTAATTACAAGAAAAAAAAATGGCGTTGATATATCAGTAAACAACGGAGTTATAAGGCATAAATGTTTGGATTTGGCCATTTTTACAAAACAATTCATAAAAAAAAACCCGTAAGACTTTGTATATAGGTAAGTGACCTTAGATAGGTTGAAAATGAACCTCCCTGCCCGAGATAATTTTTTGGCCAACGATCTTCCGAACACCCTGTATATATATATATATATATATATATATATATATATATATATATTATAATCTGTGTCAACGTGATGTTTTGATTTTTTTTTTTGTATGTATTTAGAACTAATGAATGACCTCCGGTTTACCAATTGATCAATCGTAATGGTATTGATCAGGTGTACCGAAAGAAACTTTTTAGTGTTAATCCCATCCAATCACTCCAATCAAAAATCCTTCGAAAAATCGTTAATGCTCCTTACTTTGTCACAAATGAATTAATCCATAATGACCTTAATATCCCATATGTCGCCGACTTGGCACGAACCAGATACCTCTCCTTTCATAATAAACTTAACACTCATCCAAATCCACTTGTTGCACAGCTAGCTTCCCATTCCATCCCTGGCAATCCTCCGAAGCGTCTGAAAAGAAGATGGCCTCGTGATCTTCTTTTGTAAATATTCTAAGTACTACCAATGGGTAGTACCTCTACAAGTCTTAATCATGTTATCATATTGCATTGTATACAGCATATTTACTGGATGTATTTTCTAATACAGTTGTAAATTTCAATTAATAAAAGAAAAAAAAAAAAAAAGTTTTAATCCCTCCCGGCCAAATTCGAACCGAGGCCGCTAAGATAAACGGGTTTTGTTTATTCATGTTTTCCGAACAGTAAAATAACTATATCTTTAAAATACTGTTTTTACAGATCTGCCAAGATCAGACGACTCTTGGCTGCCGAAAGACATCCTTGGCCCCTCTCCTTATTAATTTCTTATTATACAATTTACTACTATTTTGACGAAGCGTTAAGGATCGGCTCTTCGTTTTTATCAAACTACTTTAGTTAATTTTTATTTTTTAAAAGTGTTATTTACTGAAAATAAAAGATTTGAGGGATCTCAAAACGTCACTTGTAGAAGTGAAAATATTTTACGCATCATTAATAATTATCAGATTGAATGAAGTAATGATTTTCGCATTGTAGCCATGTTTCATTCATTGTTGTTTTAATTTGATAATAGTGAAGGATTTTCAAATTCTAGGATCTGGCGTAATGAGTTATACCCTTCAACAACTGGTATAATTCTCCGTGCACCAGAACTGGAACGATCAAAGACCAAAAGTTCTGAGAGTAAGACGCCATGCATCACCTTCAAGTCCTAGACAAAAGAAGGGAACCACATACGTTAGCCGCGAGAGGGCTGCCTCGTGCAGCATTGTCAGCCGGGGTCTTCCTTTGATGGATGTTCTCCAGGGCTCATAACAGCCGCGGCCTCCTTGATAAAATTATCGACCGTCGCTTCCCATGGGCCTAGAGTGACGGATGGCCCTATACAATGGGCCTCCTTCCAATGGAAATCTACGTGAAGAAGACTCGGTATTGTCCCATCTGATGTACCGCACTTCGTGATAAACTGGGGATGTCATAGAAAGGTGGAAAGAATAAAGCGAAGAAAAAAAAAGCTAAACTTGGAGGTGGAAGATTTGTCATCCACCCGCCATGGGTTAAGTCAGTGGCAACATTTTATATTAAAGTTGTGGAGCTCAATCGATTTTCTAGATAATTATAATCCTATTTATTTTGTACTTGATTAGCGTTTTTAGAATAAAACACATGATTAATTAGGATTGATGAATTAATTGCCACTTCTATTTGGAATTATTTTATTAGAACACTAGTTTCGAATGCTAAACATTCATCTTCAGCTCTAAAACACAAAATCCAGCACTTTGTTACATGGTTAATGTACAGGGTGTGTACCTCTTAGTTTAAAATTCTAAATAAAAAAAATGAAAAATGCCACAGACCTTACCTTTTTATTTCAATCCGTTGGAAATAAACGATAAACAAAATATTTCTCAAATTTTGACAAAATTTTCGGATTTAGCATTTAATTTCCTATAAGAACAAAATGCATATATTTTTGAATTTTACAAACTCAGGACCTAAAGAACAGATTGATCTTTACTTTATTTAGGGAAGTTGCAATGTCTTCTAATACCTCAACGCTCACCGTTTTTCGAAAAAAAAAAAACTATCCAGAAACTGAAAATCTTACAAAAACTTGGAAATTTAATAAGCTTTCATATGGTATGATCAAATTAACGATTAAGTATCGATTTCATGAAGGAATTTACTTTTAAAACCGGAAAAAATATGGTGTTTTCATTTGGCATACAGATCTGTTACTTGTGTAAATAAGACATTATGATAATCACTTAATGAAAATATCTATTTAAAACATAATGAACTCTTCATTGGAATAAAAAGAAAAGACGAAAAATATTGTTTAATAGAAAATAAAGGAAAACTGTCAATAAAGCAACACCAGATCAAAGGATTTTATGTTACTACATTTATTTATTTATTATTATTATTTAGGATTTATTTTATTTGATTTTCGATGTAAGGTATAATAAAGTTTTCAAAAAGGTAAGACAACAAATCAAATGTTGGTGGTGCTCGCCTGAGGAGATCTAACATATATCTGAAGTATATTCATAGCGGAAAGGGAAGGGCAGGTAGGTTATTTTTGGGGGGTTTTACCTTGAGATTTTCTAATGACTAATTGGATTTTTCCGTTCCTATTAAAAAAAAAAAAAAAAATTAAAAGTTATTTGAAATGTTTATCTGGTCATTTAAACAACAATCTGGTTTGGGTTTAAACCATTTTATTATTTCTAATGATTCATAAATATTTAATTTTAGGCTATTTTCTACTTGATGTATTATGTTCACTCCCGAGTCTTTAATGAATTTATGGCTATTTTCTTTTAGGTGGATAGCGAAGTTGGGATTTTTGGTTTTAATATTCTATGCTCTCATATGCACTTTTACTCTTTCATTTACCGATCGCCCAGTTTTATTTAGCTTCACGTGTGAAAAATTGAATTAGTCATTGGGAAAACCCCCAAAAAATTAACCTACCTGGTCCTCCCTCTTCCACTATGAATATACTTCAGATATCTGTTAGATCTCCTCAGGTGCGTACCAATATATTTGATTTGTTGTCTTACATTTTTGAAAACTTTATTATATATAATCCATGTAATAAAGTTATGATGTTTTGAAATTTTCTTATGTTTTAGAACTGAAGATAAATGTTTAGCATTCAAAACTACTTTTCACACCCATCCGACATTTTTATTTAGCATATTATTCTGTGTTGAAGGTTAAAATTCCCTCCATTTTCTCTAGTTTCGATATACTTACCATGTAGCTAGGAGTGTAATCATAATAAATTATTGACCAATATGCTATAATTAGGAGGGTATTGCTTCTTAAATTTTAAGGATTATTGGAAATATTTATCTGGCTGTTTTATTCAATTCAAATATTCCTATTTTATGTTTGCTTTCTGAAGAAACAGAAAAAAAAAATACTAAATAGAAATAGGGAAAACCTAAAGAATAGTACATTTACCTGATTATCTATCTGATTACACTCTTAAAAAATATATCTTATAATTTAAAATATTATATATAATGAAATATAATTGTATATAATGAAAAGTTTTAAATGAAACGATAATAAAAAAAAAATATTCTGGAATGTATCGTCCCCTAAGAATAAGAAAAATGTATAGTAAGGTCGTGCAATTGTCAGGCTTATATTATTTGATACAAAGATATTTATATATGAAGAACTACAGACATGTAAATACGGTTAATAGTAAATAAAATTGTGTAAAGAACTTTCAGTAAATATACTAACATTAGAAGGAGAAATAAAGTAACATAAAATTAACCATGAGAAAATGAGAAAAGATGTATACAGAAAAGAAAGTAAGCTATATGTACATTGATTGGAGAATATATTTACAGATACCACAATATATATTTATATACATAATGTGTAGTAATAATACAAAATAATAGAAATAGTAGAACGGAAATAATAGAATAATAATAATAGTAGAGGAATAATAGACATAATAAAAACATTCATAACAATTAATGATCAAAATTAATTTGTTCCAGTTCATCTTGGAGCTCTCAGGAATTTTCCATTATGAATTTAGCTTGAAACTAGGATTAAACGACCTTATCTCTATTCCACAAGCATGTTACAAATAATGAATGTTTGCTATACATAGTAAGGTAAGTTATTGAACAATATAAATTTAATTCCTAAAAAATATTTATTTTTCATTTATAGATATTTAACTTTGATAAAACGTGGCTGAATTTTCAAGATTGAAGATTAAATTTTAATTGAAAAAGGCTAATAGCCGATGAAGTATGAAACGAGAGATAGCGATCAGCATTCGAAAACCTGTCAAATGGAACATCATACTCTCCTGCCAATCATAAACACGGCTCTTTTTAAACGTTCCCCGATAGAAAGTCCCTTTAACCGTCTGTATATAAAATCATTCTAGAGAATGGTTTATATATATATATATATATGTATAGTTGAAAATTTATCCATAAATACTACGAAAATTAACTAATAAAAACATTTTTTTTTTTTACGTACAAGACTAAAAGCGAAACATGATTCACTTTTACAGGAGTAGAATTATTTTCATATTTAGAAAGTTTTTGTCAGGAAATCTTACGACATTTCATATATTTCTACCACAACGGGTCAAATGACCATGTTTAAAAAATTATATATTTTAGGATGTTTATGGAAAAAAATTGGTCTTTTTCACATTAAGACTGCCAGTTCTCAGCTGTGACTTTTAACTCACAGATTTTAATTTAGATTTTTGTGTGGGTATTATAGACCTATAATGGTGCAAAACTATATAGCCGAGATATAGCCGCCAATGAGCAGCCGAGAAAAGAAAAAAATATGAAAATCACGTTTTATATATTTTTTTTTCTCAAGACTAAAACGACAAGAAACTGCCCGTCGTTACAAACTACTTCAACATTTCCTAGACAAACGTTCAAAGCTCCCAATTAATTGAGTGGTTTAGATGCAAAGGGGTACAAGTAACAAAACCTCATTGTAGTGTAAAAGCCAATCAAAGTATCCGTTTGCCACAAACACTTTCAGGATTATCGGTAAGTAGTTAGATTTTTCTCTATAGATGGCATCACCTAACGGGATATTCACTCGTATCTCTTTGTCACAGAATTATTTGTAATTTTAAGTTTCACAATATGCACTTTCTTCATTTTTTCAAAATTTGCCACTTGTACCCCTTTGCTTCTAAACCACTAAATTACAAAAGACTCATTTACATGACTGTGATTAGACCTATTTGGACGTACGAAGTTGAGCTTTGAGCTCCACTAAACCATCAAATTCATCTCGTATCCAATCCTTACAATCCAAAATCTTCCGAAAAATCGTCAATGCTCCTTACTTAGTGACCAATAAACTCATCCATAAAGATCTTAATCTTCCATATGTTTCTGATTTAGCACAAACCAGATACCTACCCTTCCATAGTAAGCTCCATAACCACTCCAATCCACTGGTCTCCCAACTTGCTTCCTCCTCCATTCCCTGATGATAATTTTAGTGTAGATTTTATTGAAGTGCTACTAGTGAGTAGTTCTTCACAAGTTATTTACATGCCATTGTATTTAATGTCAACACATTTACTTGTTGTATATTATTTTGTACAGTTGTAAATATCAATAAATGAAAAAAAAAAAAAAAAAATTCTCGGCTCTCAGACATGATAGAGAAATAATTTTTTCACGCGAATCTGAACTTTTGTATGCTGTATCTTTACATAAACCAAAACCTGATAAATAATTTCTTTAATTATAATATCAGGTTTTGGTTTAAACATGAAATCCTGCATTAATTTCCTGACTACGGGTTTTGGTTGTGGTAAAGAGATAGCATACAAAACTATAATTTTACGTGAAATAATTATTTCTCGATCTTGACTGAGAGCTGAAAACTGGCAAGTAACTGCCAGCAGCCTTAATGTGAAAAAGACCCGAAAAAATATTTGTTGGTTCAATTTAGGACATGAATAAAAAACTTTTCTAAGATTAAATTCCATCTTGTTTATTTATCAACTTGAAAGAAACATAAAAATGAAAATGATTTGTGTATAATGTTTATTTGCTTTCATAACATTTTTTGAAATTTACGAGTTTTTTTGATGCATATTTTTCACATTAATTTTTTTTTTGCATTTAAAAAGATGTTAGTAGAGTTGAATATACTCTATTTTTGAAATCCCAAGCTTTAGGAATTCATTTGTGTAAGTTTCCCCCCAAAAGTTGTTAAATCAAATTGAAAACGGTCATATAAAAAAATAAGGCCTCTTCCTTTATCGACCAGATCGAAAAATTTTCAAAAATGGACCTTAAGAGTCTTTAAGTTCACAGAATTATTTTAACGAAAATTATATATTTTTTTATTACGTGGATATTCTTATTAAAATGTAAGTAAAGCAAATAAAAGCAAATAAACCTTTTTAAACTTTTTTCTTGATGGTTTAGACTGGAAAATATGTTTTTTAAAATTTCATTTCTGAAGAGAAATCACTATTTTTTAGTTGTCATAATGACTAACTCCTTATTTGTTCATATTGTTCAACGTTTAACCTTATTCTCTTTATTTTAATTATAACTAAGTGTTTTTAAAATAAATAATATTTTTAGAGATTAGAGATTAAAATAAAATAAAAAAGAGTTAATATCTAAAAGTATTATTCATTTTAAAAACACTTATGAAAATGTACCAAATAAAACTATTAAAACTTTTTTAATGATTATTGCATTGTTGACTGTGAGTTGTAATTAAGGTGATGAAATGGTCAGGGGTGTTGTCAGGATAAATAAACACGTCAAGTTTTTATATGAAAAAAAATGCCATGAAGGTCTCCATCAGGGCTAAAATAACAAAAATTGGATGTGAACAAGATGATACAAACATTAAAAAAAATAATCATAATAAAAATAATTTAAAAATGAAATAGAACCAAGAAAAAATAATAATACAAAGTAAATATTTTTAATATAAGTAAATATTTATAATATTTTTTCCTGTTTCTTTTTTCTTTTTAAATTATTCTTATTATTTATTTTTATTTTTGTTAATGTTTGTATCATCTTGTTCACATCCAGTTTTTGTTATTGTGGCCCTGATGAAGACCTGCTAGGCAGGTCACGCCAAAATATAAGTTTTTCATTTAAAAAACTTTACGTGTTTATTTATCCTGACTGCATCCCGGACCATTTCATCAGGGTGACCCTTTATTAAAACTTTTGTTTTCGTTGTTCAGATTAGAAACAGCTTCTTCTTTTTTTTAGTCTCATTTCCGAAGAAAAATCAATATTTTTCAGATGACAGAATGACTAGCTCCTTATTTGTTTATATTGTTAAACGTTCAACCTCATGTAGTTTTTTATAATAGCAGCTAAGTGTTTTTAAAATTAATCATACTTTTAAAGATTAGACAAAACACTTTTTTTTTTTTATTTTAATCTCTAATTTCTAAAAGTGTCATTGATCTAAAAAAACAATTAGTTGCTATTAAAATAAAGCACATGAGATTGAACGTATAAACAAATAAGGAGTTAGTCATTCTGTCAACTGAAAAATATTGAACTCTCTTCGGAAGTGAAATTTAAAAAAAATAGCTTTTTTCCAATCTAAACAACAAAGGCAAAAGTTTTTATAGGTTTATTTGGTACATTTTAATAAGCATATCCACATAATTCAAAAATAAAATTTTCGTAAAAATGGCTGACATTCTTTGAACTGAAAGCCACATATTGAGCGCAGTGCTTAATGGAGGCGTAGAATTCCTAATTCAGCCAAGTCCATTTTTGAAAATATTTCAGAGCTGGTCTATAAAGGAAGAGGCCTTATTTTTTATATTGTCGTTTTCAATGTGTTTTAACTACTTTTTGAAGTTCCCCTTCCACCTAAAGAAAATTTAGTAGAAAAACTATAAATATAAAAAAAAATGGAAATTTGACTTGGCTGGTTTAGGAATTCTACGCCTCAATTATTATAATACATATTTAATGGAGTAAATCCTTTTAGGATAACAAGGAGAGTATCAGGTTATGTCACCATTATCATACTTCCTCTATCTCGTGTACGTTATTAAGTGAATACCCTTTGACGATACGATTTCATGCATCGCCTAAGATAATAGTGAGTGACTATGTTGCACACTAATAAGGAGACTAACGGGATCGGAAGAAGTGGCCTGATCACTAATTAGTGAAGGGATGAGGAAGAGGGAAGATATATTAGGAGGATGTGAGCCCATTCACTAACAGCCTCTTACACACCTCCAGCCTCTTGATTAATCTCCTCTGCACCAGGTTTTCTCCTCTGTCGCTCCTAATTTAGTTAATATCATCAGCCTGGCTAACTCGATGAGTCTCCTTAGCCATGTTGATATAGGAGTCGTGTAGCTGCGGTATTCGTTGAGTGGTCGTTATGATTTCTCGACCCAATTCGAGTGTATTTTATTAAAACAGAAAAAAAAAAAAAACTCTCATTTCTTCTCCTCTTAAGATACCAAAGGATCCATAAATTAAAAAAAATATGAATTTACTTTGAGGGGGTATGTAACTGATTAAAACAGTTGCATGTTTATTTTATTTGTTTGAACAATTTTATTTGTTTGTTATTTACTGATAAAACTATCATTGTAAAAAATAAAAAAATAAATAAGATCCCTAATCCTTACGCTTAATATTTTGTTATTTCATTTATTAATATTGTTTAAAAGAGATGAAAGATTAATAATTTTATTTTTCAAACATTATTTAATAAGACAGCGGTATGGGTTCTATAATTAAATTAAAATAAAATTAATTAGAGAGGATATTCAGTTACATATCCCCTTTTAATTAAATTAAAAAAAATAATTATAAAACTTATACCGCTGTCTTATTAAATAATGTTAGAAAAATAAAATTATTAATATCAAAATTTAATGTAAATCTTCATTTATTTAACAAAATAAAATGTAATCAAACCTTCAGCTCTTTTAAAATACCACTTTCTTGTAAAATAATTTTTGAAAAATAATAAGCGTAAGGATTAGGGATTTATTTTTTTTTTTTATGATAGTTTTTTCAGTAAATAAAAAACAAATAATATTGTTCAAACAAGTAAAATAAACACGCAAATGTTTTAAACAGTTACATCCCCCCTCCAAATAAATTAATATATTTTTTTTAATTTAAGGTATCTTAAGAGGAGAAGAAATGAGAGTTTTTTTGTTTTGTTTTTTCTGTTTCAATAAAATACACTTACAAAGATATGTAACTGATGTTTATTTTATTTGTTTGAATAGATAAGTATAATTTCAGAAAAAAATCATTGTTAAAAAAAATAGTGGAAAAAAAAACGAAAATCCCTTATTCTTACGCATAATATTTTATTATTTCATTAATTAATATTGTTCAAAAGAAATGAAAGTTTGATTACATTTTATTTAAATTAATAAATGAAAATTTACATATAATTTTATTTTTCAAAAATTATTTAATAAGGTAGTGTATGGGTTCCATAATTAAAAAAAAAAAATATATATACAAATATTAATTTAACTGGAGGGGATATGTAACTGATTAAAACAGTTGCATGTTTATTTTATTTTTTTGAATATCTAAGGGATATATATATATCCCTAATTCTGACGCTTGATATTGTATAATTTCATTAATTAAGATTGTTAAATTTAATTAGTCAGTGTGTTGTTAAAATATGTCAATGTGTTTGATAAACAGTTTTAATAAACATATCCTACAAATAATTTTTGAAAGATTTCCTAACATAATTATTTAAATTTGTAGTAAAATCTGTAGTAAAGTATGTAACGATTAGATAGAATAGAATAGAATAGAAAGAAAACTTTATTCTGGGACAAAGTCCCTTAAGAATAACATTGAATATCACAAAGTAAGATCATAAACTGGCCGAGAGGCTTTTAAAAATAAAACAACTTAGGTAAAATTAAATACAAATTGGTATGAAAAAAAAATACAGAGAAAAACTAGAGAAAGAAAAAACTATTAATAAAAAGAGAGTGAAAAGATAAATATACAAAAAAGAGGTTAATATTGTAAACAAAATTGCAGAAGAGGAAAAAACAAACAGAAACTTAAAGAAAAATAAAAGATAGAAAATCCAAAATTAGCATTACAAGAAATCAAAACATTATCATAGTTAAACTATAATTTTTGCTAATGTTTTATGTCTGACGGTCTTAATAAATAAATTAGACAATTACATACATAGTACATATATCCTTATAATTAGAGAGCGTCGGGTTGGAGGGAAAGAAGATGATGAAAGAGTAGTGTTTTGAATGTTCCAAGGGAGGAAGCATTGCGGATACAGGGGGGGAGGGAATTCCAAAGATTAGAGGATCGGACAAGGAAGGAACGTTGGAATGCAGTACTTCTGTGGGATGGAGTATAGAGATCGGAAAGACGAGATCTTGTATGCAGTGATTTGATAGCAGACTTGAATTTCAGGTTACTGTAAATAAAGGGAGGGTGACGGGTGTTGATAACTTGGAATAGGTAGGAGCCTAGAAAGTATTTTCTGCGGAAGGAGGGGAAAAGCCAATTTAACTCAGTATAGAGATGCGAAACATGGGAACGTCTCGATGTTCTGAATACAAACCTAATGAAGCAATTCATGATGCGTTTTAATCTGTCCTCAAGAACCATCGAGAGCCCGTCATATATCACGCAACCATAGTCAAATTGGGGGAAGATAAGGGAGGATACTAGAAGTTTGCGTGTGGGTAGGGGAAGGAGGTGACGGGAGCGGTGAAATAGTTTTAGGATACCGATTGACCTTCGGGAGATTTGTGCAATATGGGATTTCCAGGAGAGGGTTTGATCAATGGTTAAGCCTAAATTTTTAACAGAGGAATGGAAAGTTATTGGATGACCATTAAGAAATAATGTGGGAAAGTTGGCATTTGAATGGAGAAGGGAGTGTGATCCTATGGCAATTGCTTGAGTTTTAGCTGCGTTTAACGTTAATTTGTTCAGATTTGCCCAGGCACAGGTTTCGTCTAGGTCTTCCTGAATTTTGGCAAACGCAGCTAACATTTCGGATGGAGGAAAGGAGAAGTAAATTTGGAAGTCATCGGCATAAAGATGGTGGGAACAATGGTGAATTGAATGGGGAAGATCATTGATGTAGGAATTAAACAGTAGAGGGGAAATGCTCGAACCTTGAGCTACTCCTGACTGTAGAGTGAGGAAAGAGGATAGGCCTTGGTTAGCAGTGGCAACTGCTTGGGTGCGGTCGGAAAGGAAAGATTGAAACCAAAGGAGGGAGCTGTAGGAAAAGTTCAATGATTTCAATTTGGAAAAAAGGATATTATGGTCTAAGGAATCGAATGCTTTAGAGAAATCAAGGAGGATCAGGATGGTCAGTTCTTTTTTGTCCATCGCTGTTTGGATGTCAGTGATAATTTTAATGAGTGCGGATTGTGTTGAGAAGCCGGGACGGAAACCAGATTGGAAGGGATCGAGTAACTTGGAATGTTCTAGGAAATTGGAAATTTGGGATTGCACCAATCTTTCTAGGGGCTTAGAAAGGTTGGAAAGTATGGATATAGGGCGGTAGTCCTTTGGGGATATAGGGTTTGGGTTCTTGTTGATGGGATGAATTAAGGCCTTTTTCCAGGAAGTGGGAAATACTGAGTTTTGAAGGGAAAAATTGTATATAAAGAGGAGAACCGGAAGGATTTCAGGAAGGCATAATTTCAATAATTTAACAGGAATGTTGTCTATACCAGATGAGTTGGATTGAGACTTCATAATGGAGGTAATTAGATCAGCGGGGGTGATATAAGAAAAGTAAAAATTATTGTCGTTAAATGCTGGCGGAGGTAAGGACTGGGAGGGTCTAGAAGGGGCAGATGAAGTGGAAGAAACGAAATAGGAGTTTAACTCATCCGGAGTGACAGGAAGGTCTCCCGAGGGAGAGGAACTAGAAGGATCACACAAGGAAAGTTTGCGGAGGAGCAGCCATTTGGATTTGGGATCGGGTGCAGATGAAAGGGCTTCGTGGAAGAAATTGGATTTAGTTCGCCGGATCGTGGATTGAATTAAATTTCTAAGAAACTTAAACGCTTGATAGTCATCTTCAATCCTTGTTCGCCTGAAGCGTCTCCGGGCAGCCTCGCGTCTTCTTTGTAAATCTTTAATGTGTTGGTTCATCCAAGGAGCAGGGCGACGTCGGCGAAATGTTGAGGTTTTAAGAGGAGCATGGGTATCAAGGATAGATAGGAGATTGGTGGTGAGTAATTCAACCATGGTATCAATTGAGGAGCAGGAGTAAATTGGATTCCAATCTATGGCTTCGAGATCGGATAAAATCATATCTCGGGAGAGGGAGTCTATGTTACGGAAGGATATTGTTTTAGGAAGGAAACGAGGTGTTGGGATATCATATGATATTTGTATCAGGTCATGAGAGGATAGGAATGAAACAGGTCGTTGACTTGAGGAAAGAAGATTTTTTGGAGAATCTATGACATGCAGGTCCAACCATGTGTCGGACCCGCGGGAGTGGTGGGTGGTATTGAATGGTACAATGAAAAGGTGGAGGGAAAAAAAAAGGTTTTCAAGGTAGATTTGTCATAGGAGTCAGACAGGAGATTGGTATTTAGGTCACCGGAGATGATTATATTGGAGTAGAGAGGGACATAGTGGTAAAGGTTAGATTCGAATGATTGGTCAAAAGGAACATGTGGAGGACGGTAAACCACTACATACAGGAGAGAATGGGCATTAATGGATATTTCAACAAATAAGGACTCAATGTTAGGGAGATTTGAAGGAGGTGAATGAAAAAGGACTCGAGACTTCAGGCAATCATGGACGTATAGCGCCACTCCACCACCGGTCCGGTTAACCCGGTCATGACGAATGATGGAGTAGTTAAGGAGAGAAACCGAGGAAGATGTTATGTAGGGTTTAAGCCAGGTTTCAGAGACTGCAATGATGTGGTAAAAATTTTGGGTGAAAAATTCTAGGAACTCATCGTAATGGGCTGGTAGGGATTGTGAGTTTATGTGACAGGCGGTTAGGATGTTAGTCATAATGGGAAGGAGTTAGGGAAACATAGGACAGTAGGTAAAAGGATGACGCTGATAATGAGAAACAGTAGTAAACGCTAAGAAGAAAAAATACATATCGATAATAAGAACAAAATAAAATGATATATACAAAGTATATATAGAAGTAGAAATATTTATGATAATGGAAAATAAAAGTAGTAGCAGGTGAATATATGAGGATAGTATAGAACGAAAGGGCGATGAGTTGGTTAAGAAGAGATGAAAAAATAAATAAATAAAATAAAAGATAAAGAAACATAAACAAGTGAAAATAGTAAAGGAAAATGAGCGTTAACTGATTAAAAGTAATATCATGGTGACACCAATAAATTAAAAACTGAAAACTAATCTGGCAAGGATAAATAATGGAAAAAAACAAAAAAAAAATAACGAGTACACTGGTTTCATTAGCAAAGGGTGTAGACCAAGGAAGTGCAGCTAGGAAAAGAATTCCTGAAGGTCAGGCGAAGACATCCAGGTCCTGAGGCTGGTCTATGAAGATTACTGGATGGCCGTCTTCTTTACGGCACCGCACACGCCCTCCCGAGAACCAAACATATCTTGACTTTTCTCCTCTGTATTAGATCGTCCCTCAGAGATTGCCCGACGAATCGTGCGATTACAGGCGGTGGTCGCGCATCATCCTTCCTGGGCCTCCGGCGCTCCACTAGGTCGAGATCTTCTATGTTAAGTTTGATGCCGAGACCAGCACCAATACTTGTAACCAATGCCGTGGGGGTCTCTCCTGGGCGTACCGGGATGCCCCGAATTTCCATTGATTTATTCAAAAGTCCCTGTTCATAAATAGATATGTAATGTTCTAAAAGCCTCTCCAGAAAAGCCAAAGTGACCATGTAAAAAACTGTATGGAAACCAGTAGTGACCTATGGGAGCGAAACATGGATTCTCAAAAAAAGTTCTGCTATTATGAAAAGAAGTTCTTCGAGAGTTATGGCCCAATCAAAGAGCAACAAAGGTGACGAATCAGGAGCAATGTAGAGCTCATACAACTGTTATAAAAAAAACTAGGTTGCGATGGTTGGGTAATTTAGAAAGAAACATCAAAGGCTGCTAAGGAAAATGCGGCCTGTAGCAGGAGGAATAAGAAGAGGTAGGCCCAGACAAAGATGAATGGATGATGTGGAAGGGGACATACGCCGGCTAAATATCAAGAATCTGAGGAACGTGGCTGCTGACTGAGAGGAGTGGAAAAAAGTTGTGTTCAGTGGCCTAGGTCCTTCATGGACTGTAGCACCCGACATAGAATAGAATTATTTACTAAAAATAAGTAGTGATTATACAAAAGAGGTGATGGCATCGAAGAGGATTAGAAGAACTTTTTTAGAGGAAGAAGCGCTTGGAGTTTAAGATCCAGTCAAAGAACATCTCTTGGGGACAAGGGAACATTAAAAAAGAATCAAATGAAAATTAGTAATGAAGTGAATTACCATTGTATAATGCGTAGCAGAGCGACGAATAGCTGATTATTAAACAAAAAAATTGGGTTAGAAACTCTTAATTATTAAATGAGTCTGAATTTTTTAAATATAATTTTAGGTATAGTAAAAGACTAAAACGACAAGAAACTGCCCGTCGTTACAGACTACTTCAACATTTACTAGACAAACGTTCAAAGCTCCCAATTAATTACAAAAGACTCATTTGCATGACTGTGATTAGACCTATTTGGACGTACGGAGTTGAGCTTTGGGGCTCTACTAAACCATCCAATTCATCTCGTATCCAATCCTTACAATACAAAATCCTTCGAAAAATCCTCAATGCTCCTTACTTTGTGACCAATAAACTTATCCATAAAGATCTTAATGTTCCATATGTTTCTGATTCAGCCCAAACCAGATACCTATCCTTCCATAGTAAGCTCCATAACCACTCCAATCCACTAGTCTCCCGACTTGCTTCCTCCTCCATCCCTGATAATCCTCCGAGGCGTCTGAAAAGAAGATGGCCTAGAGACCTTTTAGTGTAGATTTTATTGAAGTGCTACAAGTGAGTAGTTCTTCACAAGTTATTTACATGCCATTGAATTCACTGTCAACACATTTACTTGTTGTATATTATTTTGTACAGTTGTAAATATCAATAAATAAAAAAAAAAAAAAAAAAAAAAAAAAAAAGGTATAGTAAAAATATTTAATTTTTATAATATATTGAATTTGTGCTCACGCATATTATCTTTTTGATGTTCTAATTTCATTTTTATAGTATATGATTTTAAAATATTTTCTATACACTGTACATACAAGTATGTTTTTTTTTAGTTATCATTTATATATGAAGTTAATTCAAAAGACATTCCTCAGATATTTTCCCTTCTTTTGTTTTCATGTAGTTTTATTTTTATTTTAATCACCTGCTAAAATTTGGGAAACATATTAACAAATAGATTAAAAGATAAAGTGACTATAAATAGCTGTAAGGAATTTATTTCAAAGTGTTTGGCTCAACGAACTTACAGTTCAGGAATAGCTTCCTTTCCAAGACGGAAATTTTATTTTTTCAGATGATTAAGTAGGCAAGCAATATATTACGAAAGACATTATGCAAATGGCCTGACAAAAATCGAGGAAATCGCTTATAATTTGCTGATGTATAAAGTTGAGATGGTGGATTTATTTCAGTCAGCGGAAAAAAAAGTTTAAAGATTTAAATTCTGTAATTGAGGGGATGCAGCTTAAGGGCCCCGAGCCTACCGATAAGCCCGAAGACATAAATCATTTCCAAGGGGAGCAGGCCTCAGAGCGACCCCTATAGGAAAACATTTCCCAAACTCGGTGAGTTCATCATTGTGAAAAGTATAAAGGTTGTTTAAGCATCCACTTTCATCTGGTTTGTCAGCATTGTTAAATTTATTTCACAACGTAATCTTTATCGAAATAGAAATCCCGTGATTAAATCAATCAATATCAAACCAAAACCTAGAAGAAGCTGTGTGAATGCAGAAATGGAATCTCATCCTGTGTGTGCTAGTAATTGAAGCAAACGATTATGCTTTCTCAATAAGTGTTGTTGTTAACACAGATCATAAGATGATGACCTCGTAATTCTAATTTTCAAGCTTGTGGTTTGTATTTGTATTTTACGAAATTCATAAAAATATTGATTTATTTTGTTTGTTTATTTTTACATGGATATGTCTTTTTTTAAGGGGTCTCTACTTTTTTGGTGTAACTTTTTTCACATTATACAAATGTAAAATTTTGACACTCTCTGGCTCTGTTAATGTTGCACGGGTCTAACATTTTCCGAGAGTTTTCTAATTTGAAATTTAATGGGGGATATTTTTTGTAACGTTAATTTTGTAGGTGGAATCAACGGTTTAGGAGTTGTATTGGTTTGAATGAAAAAAGTCGCTCTATTGGTGTTGCATAAATCGAAAATTTGACGACAGTTCCTTGTCAGAAATGTCTTCTTCTTTCTCTTCCTCCTTAGTGCCTTTCAGCGTGGAGGTGGTCAGAAATGTAATGCAAAATTTATGTTATACAGGGTGTCCCGAATTTAAATGGCAAAACTTCTGGAACTTATAGGGGACCAAAAAACTAAGACAAAAAGACCTTTATAGATTTGCTCGTTTTTGCTTAGTTTTAGAGAAAATCGCAAAAAACGAAACAAAACAAAAATGTTATAGGTAGCGATTATCACCTTTCAAAGTTCGTCAGGCTAGGCAGTGGAATATGTAAAAACTTAATGTTATCCTTTACATTCTTATATTTGTTTACATTTTGCCTTCCTTCTGGAATTCTAATTCCCAAATCAGTCTTCAGTCAGTTACACAGATATTTTTGTGTGAGTAGCATCAGCCACAATGCCGCATGCATATTCTAATGTTGAATATGCTGATATGATTTTTTTGAATGGTTTCTGTAACGGCAATGCTTTAGAAGCGGTGCAGGAATATGCGCGCCGATTCCCAAATAGAAGAGTGCCTAATCGACGGGTCTTTTCGTTAACTTTTAATAGACTACGAGAGACTGGGTCATTCTTAATACGTAATGAAGGCGACCAATTCCAGGCAGCAATAAGAGCAGATTATCGGAGAAGAAATCGTGTTCAACGCCACTTCGATACCAATCCTGAGACTAGCATCCGAAGAGCATCTGCTGCATTAGCAATATCGCGGCGAGCAATATGGCGAACTTTGAAAGGTGATAATCGCTAACCATACTATCTTCAAAAAATTTAGAATTTATTATCTCAAGATTATGTCAAGAGATTGAATTTTAGTTACTGATTTCTTGACTAAATTCGCGATGATAATTTATTTCCATTTAAAATTATATGGACCGATGAAGCTACCTTTACAAGAAGAGAATTGCATGATCAAAGAAATTATTATGTATGTGCTCTTGAAAATCCCAGAGCTATTAGAGAGAATAGGTTTCAGCATGAATTTGCTATTAACGTTTGGCTTGGAATTTGGAACGGAGTACTGGTGGGACCATATTTTTTACCTGGAAGATTGATGGTATCACATTTACACATTTTTTGGAGAACGACTTTTCTAATTATTTAGATGACATTCCCTTACAGCAGCGGATTGAAGTGTGGTTCCAACTCGATGGATGTCCACAGAGTTGCTCGAGCTTGTCTGGATATAAATTATCCACAACGATGGATTAGACGTGAAGGAGTAGTACCTTGGCCACCCAGATCACCTGATATGACACCCATGGCTTTCTTCGTATGGGGAACCTTGAAGCAGAAAGTTTATTCGGTGTCAATCAACTCAAGAGATTAAGAGACCGAATCATAGATGCAGTGCACCAAATATCATCAGAACAATGTTCAGCTGCAATTTATCAAGTGAGTGCTAGATGTAATGCTTGCATTGGTGCAAGAGATCAACATTTTGAGCAATATTTACATTAAAAAGAACATAACATAAATATAAATGTAAATTAATAAGTATAAAAATTAAAGGTTGTTTTGTTTCTTTTTTTGCGATTTTCTCTAAAACTAAGCAAAAACGAGCAAATCTCTAAAGGACTTTTTGTCTTAGTTTTTCGGTTCCCTATATGTTCCTGAAGTTTTGTTTTTTAACTTCGGGACACCCTGTATAACTGTTGAGTGCTATATTGGTTTGAATATAAAAAGTCACGTTTGAACCCCTACTTTCTCTCAACTTTATTTTGAATAGAGATTAATTGTAAATTTAATTTAATTTTTAATTTAAGTAAGTTGATCCTTTTAATTTTAAAATGTAAAATGAGAAAAGCAGTAGATTATAGATAAATATATCCAAGATCTATTGTTTTTCCCAGCCAGGGAGAGATTGAGTTTTTTTTTTACTTTACAGTCTCCACAGAAATAGGAAAAAATAATAATAGAGCAACTTCAGAAATACATACTCCTCAAAGAAAAATAACTGTTAACTTTAATTTTTTTATATCTACAATTACTTATTCCTCACACTTCTATACAATTATCAATTCCCGTTCAGCTTAATGTTGACACTTTAAGTGCTGTTGATGGGAGGAGGAAGCTGATTCCTACGTTTGGCCACTTTATATGAATGATATAAATTGAGTAGAAAAAACTGAAGGAATATTCTGTGATTCTAAGATCCGCGTTTTAACAACCTTTTGTTGCCTGCAATCTCATAATGTGCAGCTATCAGTTGAAAATCATATTCAGTAGCCAAATTATATTTGGCACCAATCAGGGATATGGAATATTCATGATGGGAAGCCTAAGGTATTTGGCTATTTCACAATATCATTGTGGTATAAGTTTCTTATTAGTATTGAATCTATTCTAACTTTTAAATCAAAATCTTCTCCAGGCTTTTTTAGACCACTCCAATTCATCTTAGACACGTAGATTATATAATGAGGTTGTATGATTATATATTAGATTATATATACATTGTATATTATTATATATATTACATATTATATTTATATATATATATATATATAAATATAATATGTTATATTATTATATATATATTATTATTATATGTTGATTATATATTGAGGTGCATTAACACAAATTCTTTTAAAATGTACCTCCACCTGTTTCTTCACCCGAGCATACTCCACAAGTTCCTTATCCCGACTGTGGTAAGCATTTAAGTATGCGGTTACCATTAATTTGTTGTGTAGATCAGTTTGAACTATAATCTATCAGTAAACACGAAACACCTGAATGGGAAAAGAAAGCTATTACTAGATGGCTCCACTCATGCACGTAACGTAGGAATTGCAGTGGTTTTGTGATAACCGTACCGGCTGGAATGCAGGGGACAAATTTTGAAGAAGTAAAATCCATTTCCCCAGCGCTATGGTGGAAATGAAAAAGAGCTATTCCTAAATTGCGTTCTTAACAGCTTGGGTATCTAAGCTGCCATGCAGTCGATCTGCAGTAGGCATGGCTTTGATTACCTTGATGTTTTGTACTCTAGGAGGATCTATTAAGGATCTAATTAAAAAAAGGGATCTAGGAGACATTTCAGGGGATTTGAAATGTTGTGGTTCTGAAATGTTGCGAATCGATCCTTCTCATCCTCATGACTCGGCTAAAATAATTATAAAACATTTATAGTAAGAAAGGTTCAGGAACATAAAAAAAGAACTGACAGAAGGAAAGTATACAAAACTTGAATGCAAACACTCAAATGGCAGGCATTTGTTTCCTCTTTCCGAATGATGACTAGGTATGATTTCCTGCAGCGACATCTGCACAGGATTGGAGTTGTAATGAGCCTCCAATATTCCCTGTGCCAAGAGTATGAAATACAAAAGTATGTTCTGACTGGAATTCAAATAATCAAGTGAACAGTACCACTATGGCAAAACTGTATTGGGCTGCACGAAGCCAAATGACATCGTTGTCAACGGATTGATCGTTAAAAGATGAAAAAATTAATACAATTCTCATCTAGCCGCAGGGACTAGATACAGTGTTCAGATTAACAGAGTTAATACTCCACAGTGTTCCAAAGTTCAGTAAAAGACACTTGTACAGTAAAGCAGACACAGCAGAGCGACACCCTGTACAAATACACTGTATACATATAGCGTCTTCTTTATCTTCCTCTTTGTGTCAAAACTAGCGTGGAGGGATTTTTTTTTGTTTTTATTAACTGCGCTTGAAAAAGTAATTTTGTGTACTCCCTTGTGGGGTTAGAAGTAATTGCCTAATAACAGATTATATCGATGCAGAAGTCAATCATACGCTGGCCGTTTTGTTTTTAGCTATTTCCCCCTCCATGAATCGCTCTTTATTAGGATATGCGGTCCCGTCCAGTTCTTTCAATGAGGTCCACAAATAACAGAATTACTGACCTTCCTTTGTTAGAATTACTGAGCTTCTATCAACTGCTCTGCAGGTCTGAATAAAACAATACTTTGTCTAATATCCCAGCATCCTCTATAGGAGCATATAATTGGATGATGGTTTTCTTGCCCATGGACACTTTGAGATCCACAAGTACAATCCTAGAGAAATTGTTATTCCCACTTCTTCATTGGCACGAACACCCAGCTCTACATCTCCATTTCCCTTTTTCTTTACTTACTTATTCTTTACCAGACACTTATATACGGTGTATAAATCAGGATCACCTTCCCTGAGAAGACCAAAGGGAAGGGGTATAACCAGACAACCAGTCTTGAATTAACTTTGCCTCTTTGTCTGGACTGAAATGGATTGAAAAAAAAAATTGAGTTACCTCTACGATGGCACAAGGAGGTTACCAATAAGTTGGATATCCCATTTAGAAATTTAATTACAATCAGCAAACGTAATAAAATCGAGTATGCCTAGTTTTGATTTACGTAAATTAAACATTCGCAATTCCATACTGGTTTAAGTAAATAAGGGTTTGAAATAAAAATAAAACAGCTGTGAGAAATTGGTGATGAAGGACGAAGGAAAAAGAATGTAGACACGAGAGGTAACTACTGTTTAGACGGAGAAACAGATTGAATCTCCTAAATCATAAGGAAAGGGAGGAACCTTAGCGTATGACCCATTTATGAGAGAAATAAATATATCCCTTTAATGGGCGGCTTCCTACCGACTGCAGATCACATTTCATATAGCATCCTCCGCCATTGGGCGCTAGAACAGCCGCTCTAGGCCACTAACTTATTATTATGGGATCTGCCTGTCAGCTCAAGGTCTCTGGCCACCCCCAGCACGCTACCACTCACGGTTCTTTTTCAGGTTTGACATAAACTTACCGCAGTACAGGGTATCAGGGTATGGCTTTGACTTTATTTATTGAATTTCAGGAACTTTCTCAGCGTGAATGATCAGTTTTGTATTTATTTAATACTAGACTTCTTCTTAATATAATATTAATTTGTTTCGTTTTGGAAATAAATTTAGTTTGTTCGAAAAATTGAATTATTTATTTGCTCTCATGTTCTCTGGTGTTTTTTTCCAAAAGTCCAAAACTAAAAACCTAATCTTATGGAGAAAACATGTGTTATTTTCTAACAATTTTGAAAGGTCTTGGTTTGTCAGACCATTATCTTGTCTCTACTTTCGGTATTTTGTGCGTTCTACCAGAATATTTTGTACTGCCGGATTCACTTTTCGTTTGTTGCATTTCGGGGGTGGCTTAATTTCCAGGATGTAGCGGTGGGTTAGTTTTGAGTGGCCAATTCGTTGAGGTTTTCAGAGTTTTTGAGTAAGAAAGCCACAGAAAAAAAGATTAACAATTCGCAGAGAATCTCTCCGTTAGCAAAGTGCCCGTCTGGTTATCTCAAGACAATCGGAAATGTAAAAAAGCTCTTAACTTGAAGGCCTCATTCAGTTACACGGGTTTGCTCTGTTTCATCCACTCTACTCTTTAGGCCTCTGGTCAACGAACCACCATTTTTTAGACACCTGGACCACTTTTTATGAGGAAAAAAAATTTAAAATCAAAATTTTATAGAAAATGTTAGTGCTTCCTCTAGTATTCTACATAACATACACAAATGATGTTTCGCTCAGTCCTGACGTCCTAACAGCGACGTATGCTGACGAAAATTACGACAAGAAACCAAAATCTAACTCACACTTCACAGACTCTACAACAATACTTGTAGAATTGCGTGAATATCGGGAAAACCCGCATAAATTATGACAAATCAAAACATATCAAGTTCACTTTCTCTCCGACATGAAACATGTACTCCAGTTTACCGTTACAACACACTGATTCCTCAGACAGAAACTGTATACTACCTTGGTCTGAAATTTGATAGGAGAATGGGGTTCATGTGTGACATATGAAGAATGAAAAATGGCATGAAAAAAGAAAAGAAAACACTCACTCAAAGGTTAAGACTTTTATATTTACTTTTCACAAAACATTAAAAGCCACAACTTAGGCACAAATGAACACTTATAATTACATAATAAAACCTATTTTAAATTAACCATCACAGATATGTGGAACAGCTAAAAAGAAATATATTGACAAACAGAAACCAAAGCCTAATATTTTTGGTTTCAGGCAAAAACATTCAGGACTACCACGAAAGAATCCTTGGATGTATGCAACATAGCTCTACATACTGACTTTCGCATGTCAAGTTAGAGCTTTGGGGTTCCACTAAACCATCAAGTTCAACAATCCAAAATCCTCAATGCTCCTTACTTCATCACAAACAAACTTATCCACCAAGGTCTTAATATACCTTACGTTTCTGACTTAACTCAAACCAGATATCAATCCTTCCATAGCAAACTCCACAACCATTCAAATCCAGTAATATTACAACTTGCTTCTAATTCCATTCCAGATAACCCTCCGAGGCGCCTGAAAAGAAAATGGCCTCGGGACCTTCTAGCATAGTACTTCATTATATAGAGCCTTTATAAGTGCTATCAACAGTTAGTTGCTTTGAAAACAATTTACGTGTCATTTTTATCATTATCATCACATTTTCTTGATGTATTACATTTTAAATTGTATGCCGTTGTAAATTTTAATGGATAAAAAAAATAAAATAATTGGCCAATGGTCTATTTTATAGGAATTAGCTAAAGCCTAAAAACATAATTAAAAAAAATTGACTGGTGTGAGTGGTGATTCTCAGTTGAAAAAATTAAAATAAAATAGAAAATGAATTTTTGGAACTTAATAATACTTTAGAAACGTATTGATATTTATTATATTGAGAGTATTTTGAGTTACGATAAATGTTTTAGATCAAACCGTAAACCTGCATTAATTTCTAGACAACCCAATACAAGATATTTTTTTTTTAGTTTCGTCGAAGTAGCATAAAAGTGAGATAAAATATTACGATCATGTGTTACAATTAACTGGTAAATATTCTAAATTAATATACAAAAATAATATGTTAGATATTTTAAAATAAGTAAATGGTTAAATAATAATAACAGGGGTATTTGTTTTTATACATTTATTAATATTTTAAAAAACAGACACATTGTATGGCGATATTTGAAACAGGAGCTGAAAGAGAACTGGCCGGACCGACCAACTGTTATAGGCCTGCAGTAAACCGAGATAGCTGTTAAACTGCCGAACCCGGGTTGCGATGTGGTCGTAAAACAGGCGAGTGCAGGTGAGTGTTGGCCAACCACTGTACTCCGGGCTCCCCGCAACTGATGCTCCAAACACCAGTTCCTTTTCCCTATGTTGTCCAGGCCTGTATATTTACATTTGAGCTAAATGATTTATTGATTCTAATTTATAATTGCTAAATTAAACAATTAAATGTAATTTGTGTTGGTGCAAATCTTATTTCCATTATTCGATAGCAGAAAGGAATTTACTTTTTATGGCAGAAATATGAGGGAGTCAATATTGTAATCATGAACAAGAGGATATGAAAGTATATACTGAAATTTAATAAATTCTTGTCTTTTATTTAAGACCTGAGACAGAAAGTATTCATGTTTTAGCCATCATTTTAAATAGAATGTTATATTTATATATAGAACGAATTAACGAGAGAAGAAAGGGAATAGACGTTCTACGATGTCGGAGAAGAAGCCATCAATGAAGATGAAATAGAACTGGCTCTTGAGCAAATGAAGACAAGCAAGGCGGCAGGAAGGGACAACATTGCTCCCGAGTTCCTAAAGAATGGCATACATAAACTCATTAAAACGTTGCAAGTTCTGTTTCAGACAATATGGAACTCCAAGAAAATCCCGAAAGATTGTTACAAAAAAGGTAGCCAACAGAGTGTGATAATTACAGACCAATTAGTCTCATGTAAGTGGCATACAAAATGTACAGACACGTCCTGGAGAAAAGACTGACACGATTTGTGGTGGAGCAGTTGGAGGAGAACAGGTTTCCGCCCAGGGAGATAGACACAGGACAACATTTTCGTTCTAAGAGGTATATTGTAAAAAGCATGGAACAGAGACAAAAAAATGTAACTAGCATTCCTGGACTTTAAGGCTGCCTTCGACTCGGTCCCACATCAAGAATTATGGAATGGCGCTTGCTGCAAAAAATGTCCCAAGAGACCATATTTATGCCATTAAATCTGTTTGAGTATTTTTAATTTTTTTTTTTTTTTTTTTTTTTTAATATTCCCGATAATATTTCCTGAACTACTGAAGCTTCAAGAATTCAAAGATAATACTTAAATAATTTTAATAATCTCAGTTTTCTTTATGTATTAATTTCCTATAAAATTTTAAATTTACTTGACAATAAATATAATGGAATCCGAACTCTCAGTAGTAAATAATTTTAGTGTGTATACTTTTAAGTTTAATGATTGATAAAAATAATAAATAATATACATTCAGTGATATTTTTAATTGATTGAATACTGTTCTAACACTGAAAGGTAAGAATATGGTTGTATACTAGAAGGACTATCATAGGCAATGATCATCTATGTTAAAGCCCGATAATTTAATTTTTTTATATTATATTTTCTTTACATCATCTTCCAAATCGAGAAAGAAATTATGTTTATTTTATAATAAATACAATATTGTAAACAGCTGTCAATATTTCAAATTATTTAGTTCATATAAGTAATGGCTCAAGTTACGTATTTAATTATGACAGTTTTTATAAAAAACAAAAGAAAACATATGAGCGTCACCCAAAACAGTAGCAAAGGGCAGAATGAGCCAGGTCTAGAAGAAAGTTAAAAGCGCTATTTACGCACAGCGATCTACTTTACTCAACATGAGGAGAGTACCTTCTCTCACCCCTGCCTTTTTTTGAGAACCTACCGAATGCTGAGGAGACTTCTACCAGCGAAGACGTATACTGTGTATTTAAACCCTATTTTTTTTGTATGTAACTTGAACCAGACTCCGTCATAGTTAAATTCAAATTGTTATTTTCTAAATTCATTTGATCATCTAAATATTTATAAAATTAATTTTAATTATATTTCGTTTAATTTCAATTTCTGCTAACAAATATAGGAGTTTTTATGTTTCTAGTTTATATTACGTTTCGGCCACAATTTCTTTTCTTTAATGTGTATAATTAAATTGTACTCTCTATGGAAGATTTTTTTGTTTCTAGTTTTATGTATCTTCATTTTTTCTCACCACCTTTCTTTTAATTATTTTTCTTCTCTATTTTATAATTGGGCATCGTTCGGATCATAATATTTTTTTTACCATCGCTCATTTGGTGCAGTGATTGTTTTTCAAAAGAGAAAAGCACCCTCACCAACAATCTGTATTTTTACTGTATTTCTACTGGAATATAGACTGTATTGTCTATATGTATTATATTATCTATATGTATTGTCCATAATGGAAATATAGACAATCTATCAGAAAAACTTATAGACCTTGCAAGACGATAAAGTTATTCAGAATCCAAATGAGAGAGAAGGAAACCTCTTAAAAGTAATGAAGAAGCACCGATCCAGGAAAGCACTGCTGTAGACGGAACCTTGGCCATTACACGGTGGAAGAGCAAGAGAAGAGTAGGGCAGTGTAGATGTGCTATTCAACCCGCGACCATCAGTAATTTGTCCAACCCACTGTTTCCAATTTAACTTTAGCCCTATTCTCAGCCCAAACGGTTTTTAACATGGTCCGGATAAAACTTCTCTCACTGGAAGAAAATAGTAGAACCAAGGCTTTTTAAACTTAGTCCTATTTAAATTCAAATCGACATTTAAAAGTTTGAATTGGCCTTTTTTGTAAAGAGGGATTAGCTTTATACCTTTATTTATGACCTCTCAAATGTCCTTATTACGAATATTCAAATGCGAGTGTTCCTTCCCGGCAATATAAGCGTTGAATGATGAGAAATGTCGGTTTTCTAAATATTTTTTTTAATTTAGTTATTTATTTAAATTTACAACTGTATATGCAATATAAAAATATAATACATCAAGTAAATATGAAGATAAGGAATGAGAAACAAGTTGCGATACTAATGGATTTAATTTGCTGTGGAGTTTGTTGTAAAAGGATAGATATCTGGTTTGAGCTAAGTCAGAAACGTAAGGTATGTTAAGATCTTTGTGGATAAGTTTGTTTGTGACGAAGTAAGGAGCATTAAGGATTTTGGATAGTAAGGATAAATTACAAAATGAATTGGATGGTTTAACGGAACCCCAAAGCTCAACTGCATTTGTCAAAATTGGTCCAATTACTGTTATGTAAATGAGTTTTTTGTAATTAATTGGAAGGTTTGAACCTTTGTCATGTAAATGTTGAAGTAGTCGAAACAACGTGCAGTTTGTTTGTTTAGTTTCATGGTATGCATCGGTTATTAACGCCATATTTTCTTTCTTGTTTTTATTTCTCCACATCTATATTTTATTCTTTATCTTATTTTTATTGATACATTTTAAATTAAATTCTGTTTGTTTGTTTATTTCGTTTAACGTCACTTTATGTTGCTATAGCTAATCGTATGATGCTACGGTGGGAGTCCTAAATTTTGCCTATCCAGGTATAATTAGGATAGGGATCTTTAACGAGTACCTGACATCGCACAGGCTTGGGAACCCATTTTACGTCCCTTCCGAAGGATGGCATAGCTAAGGATTTTTTACTCCCTTTAAAAAATCCTAAGGTCATCTGCCGGGCTGCGAACCCGCGATCTTGGGGTATGAAATTCTATTTTATTGCCTACTTATGTATTGTGTCAAATTTCTGTTAACAAACCACTTAATTTCAAGAACTTGAATACTAATTCTGTTTTTTCATTGTTATCTCCCAAGATTTTCTTTATTTAGTCCTAAGCTATTTAAGCGCGACGTGTAAAAAAGGGCATTCCTGAAAAATATGTATTACTGTTAATATATTATTACAGTATTTGCAACAGGGCAGAGCCCGCCTTGTGAAAAGATAGGAATGTGTCAATCTGGTGGGACCTATCCTTAGTCACGTCAGTACAACTATCTCTCTACGACTTTGTTGGCTGGATGTATTTCAGGGCTTGACATTTTTTAAAAATCAGTTTTAGTTTGTTCGGAGAGCTTTCATCCCCCATAGACTTCCATCCATCTTCGATTTCTTTCTCTAGGACTTTTAGATTAGATGGAGTTAGTGTATTATTTCCCACAATACCCACCTGAACAACGAGCAGTTTCTTGTCATTTCATTCTTGTATGTGGATTCCAAGTAAGACGTCTGTCCAGATGGAGTCCTAGGTAGCGAATCGGCTTAACGGGGATTAGTTGAAAATCATTAAAGGATACTGTTGGACAGTAAGTCGTAAGTTTACGACGAAGGGTAAAGGTTATTTGATCGGATATATTTTGATTCTCCATTTTTGACACCATTCTTGAAGGTTTATGATATGGGATTGGAGTGTCTGGGCTAATATTAAGGTAGTGTACTAGGATAATAATTTTGCTAGAAGGACTGAATAATTGTACAATAGCTATAATAAAATCGACAAAAGTTATATCAATAGATTTTAAATTATCAATTAGAATATTTTCGAGATATGCAATAGGTTATCTCTTCACAGGCTTTGGCTGGAAACCTGAGAACCCATCACTATTCTCGGTGATACAGCAGCTGGACCGTACACAAAGTATAGTTTTTGCACATATCCCTTACTTTACAATATTATGGATAAACCTTTATATCCTAACTTAATTTCTAACCTTAAACTGCTAAGAAGTCAGTAGGCGTATTGGTGTCAGACTTAGGGTGGTGACGAGTTATTGAGTTTCTGTTTCCGTTCTTACCACGATGTTGCCGAGCTAACTTTGTCATCTCCTGATGACACCTTTCTCACATCATAGCATCTCCCATCTATTAAGATAAGTCTATGTTAAATTTGTTTGTTAATAAGTAAGATGAAAGATAAAGAAATGATCTTTACATGTAAATGCATTTTTATATGTTAACCCTCAATATGAATATAATTGATTTTAATTTTAGAATAGTGAAATTTATTTAACATTTTCGTGTCTCTCATCCAATTAATACCCTTACTTTTTCTTTGTAATTAAATTAACTTGATTATTTGCCCTACATATTAATGTATATATTGAAATTCATAATGCCTTAATATTTAATTAATTTCATTTGATTAGTTTTATAAATGATCTAAAAGTGTTCTAAAAACTCAGTGAACAGCACTACTAGCGGCTTGTTTGATTTAATATTTATTGATGAATTATAAATATTGATTTTGAAAGAATCGAACATCAATTACTAGTACCTTAAATGCTTTATGAGGTTTTCTTGTAAAAGAAAGGATCTTTTTTGCAGTTGTACATTATAAATGATACAGAGAGCAGGATGTATTAGGTTTAAGACTGTTTTTTTTCTTTCTAGTTTTATGATTTTCTTAGTAGAATCAATTATTATCATGTCCTGTATTGCATACAAAAAAAAAAAAAAAAAAAAAAATATTATAATAAAATTTAATTGTCTAAAATTCAGGAGAATATTATTTTAAAACTATATCAATAATATTTAATCCTCGGGTATAAATGCTTAGGGATGAATGACATTTAGTGACATTTCACCTTTTCCTGTTTAAAAATGTTTCAAAGTATTTATATTCAACATAAATATAAATCCGTTGTGTTCTTTTTAACATTTAGAAGACTAAGCTTGCCATTAGAAACTACTAGTTTGACATCAGATGAAGCCATTTTAACGTACCTACATATAAATATAAAAATGCTATAAACATATTAAGATATGTTCATATTAAAATTGAAATAAATTAGCTATATGAAACGCTTTAAGATTATTAAGAAACATGAATTTAATAAAATACATCAGTAATTATAACTATAGTCAAACAATATCAAATTTACGAAATACTTAATTAATAACTTTTCAATCTGCCCCTTCCTTTCATTCATCTTGCATTCAATGTGGAATAGGTTTAATGTGATTTTGAATAAACTGTTGAGAGATTATTCAAAACTGTAATAAATCACAATAATTACTTAATTAATAAAATAAAAAACTTTTATTTTTGTCATGGTTGTGCCTTTCAGGTGGGCTATAGTTTTGCTGGTGTCGCACGGATCGAAAATGTTACGTTAGTTTCCTGAACAAAAATTTAACGTAAAATAATTTTGTTACATAAAATGTGTATGCTAGGACCGGCTGTTTAGGAGCTATAATGGTTTAAATGAAAAAAGACACGTTTTACCTACATTTTCTAACAAGAAGACATTTTGAACTGTTACTCACATATATATATATATATTTTTCTCTTTATTTGTTTAATCCACACCTGTCACTTATCATGTGACAACAAGCAGATGTGATAAATTGTTGTATACAAGATAATTGGCAGGTCAGGCATGAGGGAGGACAGCACCCAGCGGTACTTACTCCTAACATGAACATGATATTCAGTCAGTTTTAACGGAGTAGATCCCTCAACCAACTCCTTTTTAGTCTCCTTTGGGTATTATCTGGCAAGCTTATGGAGGCCATACTATGTATTAAATTATTGATATGTTCGTGAAGTTTGTCGTGAAGTCTTTTATATAAAGTCTGGAAGTGATCTTGTACCATGGGTATGTGTAAGTCTGTGTGTAAAGTTTTGTTATTGACATACCAGGATGATTGTGTAATGAGTCCTAAAGTTTTTGACTGGAAAGTCTGTATTTTTTGGACATATGTTTTTTTAGCAGTTCCGTAAATTTCACATATTTTAATGCTCAGTTTTGTGTGGGTAGTAAGGACATATAATAGTGAAAAACTAATGCCATAGCCGATGCCATATCCCATAAGCATTGGGATCAGAGAAAAAATAAAACATATGAAAATCACGTTTTATTTTCTTTCTCAGCTTTCACCAAAGATAGAGAAATGACAGCCTATTGCCTTCTAAAATCCAACAAAATCTTAGGGGTAAAAAAAATTTTTTTAATTTTTTATTTCGACCATATTTGGTTTCTACATGTTTTTTGAGATGCAGGATCTGAAAATGATATCAGTTTAGTTTAAAAATTTTCCTTATCTATGTTTTTGAAAATATCTTCCGAAATTTCACGAGTGAAAAACCATGCATTCCGTATCTATTAACTATTACAGTATTAATAGTAACTATAATACTATTAATAGTTCAGTAATTATTAATGTCAGCATTTGAATCGAGATACGAAACGCGGTATGAAACAAAATATAAGTAAGAAGAGTTTTTTACTCCGAATTTCCCACTGAAATCGGCAATCAAATTTGTGAGTTTCAAGTCAAAACCTTCCGTTGTAAGATTTTTGTTTTTCTTATTATTTTTATTATTTTTTAAAATTTATTTATTTGTTTTTTTTTTTTACACGCTCTAGCTCTGTCAGCCTTGCTCGTATTCATTATTTGACAACGGTTTTCTTACCACAATCCCTAAATATAAAAGCAGTATGTTGTTGTTTTTCCCAGTCAGGCAGAAATTGATTTTTTTTTTTAAATATAAATTTTTCTGCAATAGTGATTGTCTAAATGTTTTTAAATACTGATTGCTTTTATCTGATTAATAGTTGTAAAAATCGTATTGCGTTTCATGTACCCTAGTCTAAGTACATGGAGACATAAGCACATAAAAAATAATAAACTTTTTAGCCATGAAACTTAAAAAAAAAAGAAATTATGTATAAAATCTATATTTTTTTAATATTGTCATTTCAGCCATTCAATTACAGGGTTTCAAAACGATTATAATTTAAAACCTATTTCTACTTAGGTTCTTACCAAATATACTAAATTAGCAAAGAAAACATAAATCAGAGTAATATATGCTTCATTAATGAATGAAAAAAAAGCGATAAAATAAAGTTAATCTTTAGAAAAAAACTGACTTCAAGATTAAACGAACTTGGACTAAAAGTAAAAAATAATATTTGCATTACTTCAAAACAAAGAGTAATAAAGGACAATCAACGAAATTATTGATACTTACAATTAGATACCTATTCACAATTAATGATCAGTTATTTTTGAAGCCGGTGCCAGCCTGGAAGTGCAGTTTAATTCTGCCTTTGCAAAAAACTTTCGAATGGCAGGAGACAGTTTGGAGATCATTTTTCGAATTAAATTAGTTTTTGTTGGCACCGACTACAAAAATAGCTGATCATAAATTGTGAATAGGTATATAGGCATCTGTTATTTTACCTATTGCCTTTTAATGCTCTTTGTTTCGAAAAAATTAAAATATTATTTTAAATATATAGATTCGTCGTAAGCCCACGACTTCCTGTCCTACAATATCCTTTAATGATATTTCATTTATCCCTGTTGAACAGATCTGCTACCTTGGACTCCTCTTGGACAAACGTCTTACTTGGAATCCACATACAAGACTAAAAAGACAAGAAACTGCCCGTCGTTACAGATTGCTTCAACATTTATTAGACAAACTTTCAAAGCTCCCATTAATTACAGAAGACTAATATACATGACTGTGATTAGACCTATCTGGACGTACGGAGTTGAGCTTTGGGGCTCCACTAAACCATCCAATTCATCTCGTATCCAATCCTTACAATCCAAAATCCTTCGAAAAATCCTCAATGCACCTTACTTTGTCACCAATAAACTTATCCATAAAGATCTTAATGTTCCATATGTTGCAGATTCAGCCCAAACCAGATATCTATCCTTTCATAGTAAGCTCCATAACCACTCAAATCCCCTAACTTCTCAACTTGCTTCCCACACTATTCCTGATAATCCTCCGAGGCGTCTGAAAAGAAGATGGCCCAGAGACCTTCTAGTGTAGAATTTTTATTAAAGTGCTACTGAAGGGTAGTACTTTTCATGTTTTGTCACGTTATTGTAATAGTTAACAGCACATTTACTTGATGTATAAATTTTGTACAGTTGTAAATTTTAATAAATTGTTATTAAAAAAAAAAAAAAAAGAAGATACATAGAGACTAGCATCCCCTACAGCGGCTTCGCCCGCTCTCATAAGATCAAGAAATTATATAATTTTAACTAATAATTGAAGATTTATTTGTTTATAGATAAAAGTTTTGTTTTTAAGTATGCAATTGAGAATTATTTCTTCAATATTTTCATGCATAGCTGTAATTTTAAATCTGATTAAAATTGCCCTGTTTAGGTGATTAAAGATTACGTGAAAGCATAATTGGATATCTAATTTTTAATTTTAACGTATTTGTAATACAGACGACCAGATGCTATTAACAAACTATTGTGGATAATGGATAGCATTATAAGAGCATACAACTACAGGCCCGTGGATTATATTTTTACCCACAATATTAAAAAGCATAGGGTTAACATTTGATTTGGTAATAATCTACAAGGTATTTGCGGAGAATGTTCTTCTCGCCGGATTTTAAAGACTCCCTCACAGGCCAGTTCTTTCTGCACCAATGTTGATCCCTTGCTCTACTCTCCCATTCACACAAATAACTTGGACATTTGGTAAAACCGCCTTGCTGACCAAGAAGCATGCATGTTATTTTCAAGTCACCACTTTTCATCCTACCATGAGCCGAATTGCTAATTTTATTCAACACAATTTCTAGGTTTTCATAGCTCTCTTTCATATGTACAGAATGGCCAACAGATATAGATTCATAATTGTTACTATTGTGTAATAAAACAGCTTTTAAACTAGTTTTGGAAGAATCAATAAACAGCCTCCAGTCTTCTTTTTTGTATTTAACACCAAAATCTTTAACCGACCTGAAATGTCTGAGCAGTACACTAAATCACCTTCTTGTTCAAAACATTTCTAAAACTGCCCCTATCTCTTCCCATACACATATATGCTAGTTCCAACTGTCAACAAGTTCTTTTCTTTTAGTCTAGAACCAAGCAATTCAGCTTTTTCTTTTGTTAACCCAAGATTCCTATGTCTTTAAGCTCAATCTGAGTAAACTGTTTAGGCTCTAATTTCTGTAATGGAACTCTTCACCATCTTGCGCAAATCTATATCTGTTTCAGCAGTGCTGCCAACTCTTCTACATCCAGCACAAATTATTTTACAATTTATTTGTAGTAAAAAGCTTTTAAATTCTGTAAGAAATCAAAAAAAATAATATATTGATCTGCAAATTTTGAAAAAATGGTAGTTGAAACGTCTTAATAAGTGTCATATTTGGATTTAGCTCCCTAAAAAACAGAATAATAAGGTGTTTTAAGTAAAAAAGTTTTTTAATGGTTGGCCTGTGTTATAAATTCCTAGCTCTATATGTATACCACCGTATCTTAGTTACCTCTCTTAAATAGAACTATCGGTCAATTTTCAAACTTTACTGCGCACCATATTCATCGCTTTTTTAACAGCAACTTAATCAAAAATATGTTAACGAAAAATAGTTCGTCCTTTTATATAATAGTGTAGATTGAACCTCTACTAATACTAATCAATATAAACTTTTAACTTTATTTTCTTGGTTCGTTAATTTGAAACCACCATATGCTGTGTGTGGGAACTTTCTTATGGAGAACTGATAGTCCTTCCAGGTACTGCTTCACCGTTTGCAAAATCTAATCGCAATGCCATCCGTTCGTAAAGGCTTTCACTAGGTTAGATTGGATCCCACTCAAAACCATTTCCACAGAACTATTATATAATGGTAATAGTTTGGATAATGATCTTAGCTCTCTCTGTATGACATGTTACAACATTCATCATACACATCATATATTTATTAATTTATTATTTTTCAATATTTTTATTCTTATTACTTTTTTATTTGCTTACTGTTTGTCTTGTCTTATCTTTATTAAAATTCTCTTCTTTTTTTTGTCATACATTCTCCTTTTTTTTTTTTTTTTTTTTGAGCCCTGATGAAGGCTTACATTGTAGGCCAAAACGTCGGCACAATAAATTAAAATTAATATTTTATTATTGTTTCCATGTCTGTACACTCCAACTACCTACAACATTACTATTCCACACATTAAAATATTTATTGATCAAAAGTCGATAGAAATCAGAATTTATAATTTTTTTTGGCACCGATTACAAAAATAACTGATCATAAATTGTGAATATATATATATATATAAGTATATTTAATTTATTCGATTGTCCTTTAATGCTCTTTGTTTCGGAATGATTAAAAAATTATTTCTTACTTTTTAGTTCAGGTTTTTACATGTATGTTTAATCTTTAAGTCTTTTTTATTTTTTCAATTTTTAGTGATAAATGAGTATATTTTGTTCATGTATGTAAGTAATAGCAGACCCCGTCGCGGGTTCGCCCACTCTCATGCATAAAGAACTCTGATTTATTAAATTAATAATAATTGAATTTTATTTGTTTATCCAAACAAATCTTGTATTGAAGTATGGAATTAAGCATTATTTCTTCAAAAATATTTTCAAGCATTGCAGTAATTTTTAACCTGGTTGGAATTGCATTGACCAGGTGTTTGAAGGGTACGTAAAAGCATAATTAGACATCCGATTTGGCAGAAATAAATTTATCGCTCCATCGGGTTGGATTTTAATTTCTTACCATATGACTTTGGCAAACCTCGTTTCTGGTACTCAAGGCTATAAATTTGAAATACTATCATTGTAAAATTTATTATTATTATATACCTTCTGAGAACAATGAAGATGTTGTAGTTGAAATTTGGTACAGTTGGGTTAAATAGTTTTACCATTTTAAACTTTAAACTTTAGCAGCAGAATGGCCACATATCGGTCGATTTTTAAACTGCACTGGGATCTACATGTCACTCCATATATTTATAGCTTTTTTAATAACAATTGAATTGAAAATAAATAAATTTTATCATAAATTTCTATATAACATCGTACCCTAGCAACTTCTCTGGAATAGTGCTCGTCACTTATAGTTCGATTATCAAACTTCACTACGCATCACAGATTTATCTCTTTTTTATAGCAATATAATTATTAATTTTATTATTGCTATACCTTCCTTGAGATATAAAGATGATGTGGTTAAAATTTGGTACAGATTGATTCAGTAGTTTTCGCGGTTCGTGATCACAAATAAAAATTGCTTGTTCTTTTATAATAATAGTATAGATTTGATGTTAATATTATACTTTAGTTTCATTTACCATGGAGTAATAAGTTTATAGTGGAAGGTTATAATTATTTAACAGTATTTGTTTATTAATTGCTTTTATGACTTTTCTTTAAAAGAGCTGAATTGATTTCAATAAAATTTTTATAGGACCGCCTCTAAAGCATGAACGGCAGACCAAAAAAAAAAAAAAAAAAAAAAAGAATCATAAAAATCGATTCATAATTGATAGAATAACCCTAAAAAAAATCCTCCTTTTAATAAAAAAGGATATTTTAACTTAAAATTAGTGACAGCTTCAACACCCGGTATCTTACAATTAATACATTCCTATCCTCAATATTATTCAATCTGATAGGAAGGTAATCAGAACTGGCAGAATAATGGATTGGTTCACAGATGTATTAATTTGTCTTGAAATTTACTTGTACAGGAATAAAAAATCAGCACTTATAGTTTAGATAGAACAGATGGTGGGGGGATAAAAAAGACTCTGAGGGGTTTTTGCCCCCATACATCTAACGATAGGGCAGAAACATCAGGTTGGGTTCTAATGTTTTCTGAATGGACAAAAAGTAGGAGCGGCACCTGGCGACCCGCTATAGGATAAACTCCGCCGTACCGGATCGTTATGTGGCTATCACTTCCCCCATCACATTTAAATAAATCTGATTTACTCCCAGCGTAGCGGAATTCCAATTAGATTATATCAAAATGTTTAAATTGATATCAGTTTGTTTAATCAGATATCTAGTTTAAACGATCTGCTCAAAATTAATGAACCTATATTCCTAGATTTCCTATTGTAAGTATATAAAAGTGAATATAAAAGATAAAAGATATAAAAGATAATAACCATTTGACGACCCTCCGAAAACATACATGATAAGATAATATTCGGACAAATTATGAAGATATTATTTGTTTGTCCGGACATTAATAATGCAGGTTTGTGTTTTTAAAATGAACCTATAAAATAAATTAATCAGGGGTGTATAAAAAAAAAAAATGACCGTTTCTTAAACCAATATTTGTATTATTATTTCTTTGATATAAAATACAATTAATACTCAAAGTATAGTCCATTGTTATCTACCATCATTAACCATCTGCTAGCCAATTGCTCGATGCCACGATGATACCATTCCTTGGGATGGCTGTCAAAGAACTCTTTGACAGCATTTTCAACTTCCGCGAAATTATCAAATTTTTTTCTTGAAGAAAATGGGCCATGGATCGAAACAAGTAGTAATCCGAAGGTGTGAGGTCTGGACTATATGGTGGATGAGGCAGGAGTTCAAACCCATGAAGTTCTGTAAACTTTTCTGCTGATTGTTGGGGAGTAAGTTCGTGAGGGACCAGTCTACAGGTCTTTTTCACCTTTCCCATGGAGAGAAGATGGTGACTAACAGTATCTTTCGGCAAGTTCGCGAGTAATTGAGGACGGATTTGACTCAACAGCTTCCTTCAGAACCTCATCAATATCCATTAATGGCCGCCCGGAGCCCTTCTTCCTTTCCAATGTCGTATCTCCACTTCTAAATTTTTCAAACCAACGCCGCGCAGTGCGCTCTTCAAGGACACTTTTCCCTTCATATTTAATAAATTCACGAGTTGCTTCAGCGGCTGTGAATTTTTTTTTTTTTTTCCAGTAATGTCTTAAAATTACGAGAATTTTGTAGGGCACTGTCATGTTTTATTTGAAATAAATAACTGAACTGAGGTTTTTTTTTTTAAATCCATTGTTAGTAAACAAGCTTAGAGAATTTTCTAAAGGGATTATTAAGTATTGGTAAATAATAAATAGCATTAAGATATTTACAGACTTTTGAAATCTGGAATTTGATAAAACGGTCATTTTTTTTTATACGTCCGGAAATTCGATCTTGTTGACTGCAGTCTGAAATTTGTCTCTGTCCCACATTGAATTTCATTGTATATTTGCCACCACCATATCTTCTTTTACCATCCGTATCCAAGTATCCTTTTTCTGTTCTTGGAGGCTGTGTTGGAAAATTTTCTTTGTCAGCCTTCTCTCACCCATTCTCATTAAATGTCCATAAAATGTCAATCTACGTTTCCTCCTTATAAATTAATTATTAATTAAAATATTCTCTCAATTGATTTCTAGCTATGTGTAGGCTTATCTGGATAGAATTTCGAATCCTTATTATTAACCACTTATATTTTAATTTGTTTTGCCGACATTTCGGCCTACGAGGCTTCATCAGGGTTGAAATAAAAAACAATCAAAGATATATGAGAAAAAAAAGATAAAGAAAATACAAACAGTAAGAAAATTAAAAAGTAATAAGTCTAAAACACTATGAAAATAATTGAACTAAATAAATTACATATATCTTTATAATATGTTACGTCTTAAAATTTAAATAACTGTTGAAAAGAAATAACTGTACCCATTGAAATTCAATATTTATTTAAATTTTCCGAAAATTATTTATAAGCTACCAAAATGTTTTCTCTCTTTGAAATTATAGTAACAGGAGAAACTTTATCTCTACCTCTGAGAGACTTCCGACCCTCCCGCCCGCCCCTACTTCCAGGAGCCATGGATCTCAGGTTTCGCAGTAATGGCTGAGTACACATGTATTCTATCCTGTTTTTCTGACGGTGCTACACCCTGACTTTATTAGTTAGTATAAAAATAATCAATAATAATATATTGAATATTTTTTTTATATGTATTTAAAATATCAATTTGATAAACATTTGGCTTGCTTATCACCATTGTATTTAAAATTAAATCCATTTCGTAATAATTGTATCATGTGTATGATGGATGTTGTCATATGTCATACAGAGAGAGCTATGATCATTATCAGATATTGACGAGAAAATGGTTTTAAGAGGGATCCAATCCGACCTGGTAGAAAGCCTTTACGAACGGATGGTATTGCGATTAGATTTTGCAAATGATGAAGCAGTACCTGGAAGGACTATCAGCTCTCCTAAAGGAAGTTACCTCTCTCAGAATATGGTTGTTACAAATTAATGAGTCAGAAAAACATGTTTATATTCTTCAGTATCTCAAATTAGAATGTTATGTAAGAAATTTGATACCTGAATTGTATGCGCAATAAATTAGAAGAATTTAAAAATATAAAATCCATCCACGCATATCCGAATCTTACTTAAACGTTTTGTATAGTGAAGAGGAAAACTGAAACTTAATAACATAAAAAATCCTAGAAGTTCTGAATAATGGACATATCCCCGTAGGAGACGCGTTTCTTGGGCTTATGTCAAGAAATATCGAGTGACTGTGTGTAACATGAGATCCAGGGCTTAAATTTTAAACGCTTTTCCTTCAGGGCTAAAATTTCAACTTTAATTTGAAGACAAGATGGTTTGTGGCAGGACGTTTCCCTGGATAACGATATTCTGCGGGTTTTGCCTGGAAATCCTAGAACTGTTCGAAAATGTGAGTAGAAAACAGTTAGCAAGTCGAACGACTCTATCAACCTTATGGCAATTTAAAGAGCTCAAGAATATCGTTAAAAAAGAAAAAAATCATAGCTACAGACCTCTAGTCTACCAATTCATTTTTTTTTTCTTGTAAGGACCTGAACCACTTTTTAAATAATAATTTATTGATGATTTAGTTAATCATGAAACGCAATTAAAATATAAATATTAATTTATTGTGCCACCGTTTCGGACTACAATGTAATCCTTCATCGGGGCTAGAAGAATGACAAACAAAAATATAGGACAAAAAAAGGAGCGAATTTAAAAAAAAAAAAAAAGTGAAAAAAATAAAGAAAAATAGTATACAAATTTAAAAAATAATAAGTTAAATAAAACAAGAAAAAAAATGGAAGTAAATAAATTTATATTTTATTTTTATAATGATAAAAAAGATATGATAAAAATCGAGTGAATATAATTGATGGATACATTCATAAATGAAGTATAACAGTAGGCAGATGAACAGTATATAGTCTGAGTGCTGGCTATTGGCTCACATGGAAGAGTGGAGGTTCTCTCCACACCTACCTTGAGAGTTTCATTACTAGTCTCTCATACATGTCACATTAAGATTTTGCTTTTTATGTTCAAATTTTAATTTTGTTGTAAGGCCTTAAAACTATGAAGCTGTAGTTAAAATTATAAAAACATACTATAAAAAAAGAAAACACAAAATATTAAGAGAATGATCTCAGCAAAGGCAGAACCCGTGTGAGGGTTAAGGAGCTTTGACAAAGTTACTCCCCCTCCTTTCACCAGCCAGATGCCAACTGCCAGCGCTCAAGGTATAGTTGATAAATAAATACACTAAGTATAACAATGCACTTACAATAAAGGAGCGATCAAGATTGAGGCATAAATAATATTATTATATATTTATTGAACTATATCCACTCGTATTTTTCAGGGCTTTAGATGCCGGCCAGAAAACAGCTCACTACAAGAAAAACAAACGACACTGTCAACCTCGAAGATTGTAAATGAACAATAATGTAACTAATGTTGAATTTGATTATTTATTTTATTCTTTTGACGATGATGTACATTTTTTAAATTGTACAAGTCAACTAAAACTAAATAAATCATTAATATTGATTCTTTGGGTTTTCTGTTCATTTCTTTATATGTATAAAAAAAAAAAGAATACCTTCCAATTACATTTAAGAATTCATACTTACAAAAGACTAGCTTGATTTTAATCCAATTTAATTTCTTGGGGATTGATATATCTATTAGATTAACATCGGAGAAGTCAATTAAGAAGTTTAACCTTCTGATAAATTACCGTAGCTAAAAACAGTTCTATTGAAGACATGAGAAGAAATCACGCGATTTAGCGAACTTTATTATAAGAATAACAGGGCTGTAATATCCACCGTTGAATGTTTGTCTCGAGAAAAATATTATTCTATTTTCTCTCATAATATATCTCTTTTTATATTATTTTTTGTAACAATTTTTATCTCTCATTCAAATCACAGAAAACTCATAAAGATGTTGACAAATTGACATTTTGAGGAAGAGATTTTTTTTTTTTTTCTATTTCGAATCTCCTACTTATTTTTTTGCTTAGTAGTTTATTTTAACCTTTGTTTTTTTAAAAATGTTTTTCAATAGTATCCTTGTCAAAGGGGGATTTTTTTTTTCATATAAACTTTTAGTTAATTTTTATTTCACTAAGTAGATACAGGTAATTTTAAACAATATTTAAAAGGACGCTGAAGTGGTGGATGAAAATGTTGTGGATGGAAAACCATCAGCTGCCAAAAATAAGATACAACAGGGTGCTTTTTGTAAAACTATCACTATTCCTCATAATTGGTTAAAAGATCTAAGAAAACTGCTTGCCATGGTAGTAACCTCTGACATCATGTCCGAATTCAGAAATTATTAAATGGCAGAGCGTTGGCTTCGAATTTGCAGTGAAGTACCATTTGCTAAGTCTAGATTTCGATCGAGAAGCCCAATCCGAGTTCAACCTATATTATAGAAATGTCACAACCTTTGGAACACCTCAAGTGTGCCTTATTTGAACACTAGTTGTATTGGATAAACAGAGATTTCTTGCTCAATTGTATTACGTGTGATTAAAATATCAGTGGAATTTGAGTTTATATTAGAATTTTTTTATTTTAACTGATAGCGTTTTGTTTTTTTAAGTCAGACCTCCTGTAATTGTATATATTTTTTAAATTTTTTTTTTATAAAATACAGTATAAGTTCATTCATCCATGTAAACATTTTGTTTTCCAAGGCCTTTGACATAAATGAACGGAATTAATGAACGACTATATAATATAAAAAAGGCAAAATACTGTTATTATGCATGGTTCATATAAATATATACTTATTATATGATAGATAAACATTTAAGTCAAATATATAAATTTTTCAATTAAATATTTACTAGTTTCCAAGTCCATGAGTCGAAATTACAGCAGGATATTTTTGGTTGTTATTCCAAAATTCCATGTTTACTCTGAAATTTCTATTTCCCCCGAAATAGGTGCACTAAGGTCTTATTATAAAGAACAAACTAACCAATTTCCACAAAGCAGATATTGATAATCCTGCTGTGAAGGCTAAGAACAAACTTGTTTAAAAGGTTATTTGACTTATCCGCTCCTGCATGATAACTATCTAAATAATTCCTAGAAAAATATATAATTGACTAATTCTTTACTTAGTCAACACAAAATAGGTCCATAGAAATAATTTAATAACTAATTTAACCTTTTTCCGGTGTAATAAATTTAGCATCAAGAGCGGCAATGTTCAATAAACCTGAATTTTCTTCTCCAATCTTAAATATTTTATAAAAATTTTAAACTCTGTGTTTGAACTTTGCATCGTAATTCCTCTCTTATATACATTCGGGAGCTAAGAAGTATAATTGTGATAAGAAGTTCATGTTTGATCCTGTCTAAATCATTTGGTAAACAGCATGCCCTCTATTGGGCCTCAGTACTTATTTAGCCTTCCTTTGTTCACAATGACAGTAAAGTACGAAATTCTCGTAATTTTTCTTTATTATTGGAAACGGAAGTTTCAGCAGCTGAAGCCACTCGTTTAGTAGTGGAATTTGAGGGTGAAGACTCTTAGAATGAAAGGATGGTGAGAAGGCGGTTCCAAAAATTTAATGAAGGTGATTTGAGCCTTGAAACAAAATCAGGATCAGGGCGTGTTTTAGTAGTCAGCCAGGATGCTGTGACTCGACACCTGCGAGAGTAAGGAAAAGTGCCAAGAGGTTCCCCATATGCTTACACCCCAGCAAGCCCAACGTCGTGTGTTACTTCTGCAAAATCAAAATACTAATTGTTTCATCAAAAGAATAGTCACATCTCCCTCACCCGGCGTATAGTCCAGACCTAGCACCAACAGACCTGTTCAGATCAATGGCTCATTTCCTTCGGGGAAAAACATCCAACAGCTAAAATTAAGTTGAAAATGGGGTTAGTGAGTTCTTCTATTCAAAGGGTGGTACCATCAAGGAATTCTGCAGCTGGCTTCCAGAAGACGTCAAACCATTGAGCACAATGGTTTATATTTTGAATATTAAAAACCTTGTTAGTAGAAGAAAAAAAAAATTGATTTTTTCCTATAAAACGGTCATTTTTTCTGAGTCACCCCATTATTTTTGATAAATAAATTATGCGATAAATTTGAAACTTTTTTTTTCTCCAACATCCCCCCCCCCCAAAAAAAAATAAATATCATTTTAAAAAAAACATTAGAAAACAATGTTACTAGTTTAATCAGTCACAGAAACATATCGATAAGAAAAGCTTAAAATTATCTAAAAATAGTCCTATTCTCTGCTGGAAATATTTGGTAAAAGGGATGGATACTTGTTATATTTGAAGGGAGGGTTCGTTGAAGGAAGAAGCAAAATGCGATCATATATAGAGGTGATGAGTTCGCTGAAGCAGGATATTAAAGGTAGTTTCTAGGGGCGGGTTATTACCTGTTGAACGCATTAATAAACTCCCAGCGCCTCTTCACAACTCTGCTCTTTTAAACCTTCCATATCTCCCCCCCCCCCTTCTGAGGGCTAATTCACTGTCAGTGGTGATCAATTGCTTGCTATCCCTAGAAGAAGCAACTTCCCAAATAATTATCTATTTATAACTAAGAATGAAAATTTATGTAGGTGTTAAACAGTTCCGGTTATATATAAATGTTGTTAAAATCAGACATTAACAATGGCTGACTTGTAAATCGGTTACTTTCTTCAGAGCTTACATTGTTATCAATGTTATTATTTTAGAAAGTATTCTGGTCTGTTTATTATTACTTGTAATTCCGAAGTTGTTAGCCAAATGATTGATATAAATATTGGAAGCCTATTTCCGTTGTCTTACTCTAATCATATTTATTTATATAATTATATATATTTATATTTTTGGAATTATGGAAAACTTAAGTAAATTATGTAAAATCTCGCAATATTTTATGTCTGATTATCCTTTTGGACAAATTTTTAGCTAGCTCCGTATATCCTTATTGCTTTAATAAAAAATTGAGTATTTTCAATTGAGTATAATTATTTGATTGGCATATGAATTATAAGAGAAATGAATCACCAGGAAAACTCTATTAGAATATACGGCATGGCTCTACCGGGAAACAAGGAACTGAGGGAGCCGGAAGTAATTGCTCAAGCCTGACACGTTTCATTTCGTAATGAAGTGTGTTACTAAGGTCAATGCTTCCATTAATAAATAAAAATTAATTTTTTACGCTAAAACTTATCTATGGAAACATAATTCTTTATTATTGTATATAACTATGTTTCTATTTCCTTCATTAACCAGGAATGATGAATAAATGGAAAGGAATGTTATACCCGTGGCCTATGTTGGTCAAAAGTGATACGTTTTGAGGAACGCGAGGGCGTTACGCGTAGTTTGATACGTTCTAGCTCTGTCGGTGTTGCTTAAATCGAAAATTTGACAGTTTCCTTATTAGAAATATAATAGAGAATATGTTTTGTTTTATAATATTTGTCGCTAGTACCTACCGTTAAGAGCTTTATATGAATGAAATAAATGGAGTAGAAATGATTTTAAGATCCGTGTTTTAACAAGCTTTTGCTGCCTGCAATCTCAAATTGTGCAGATATCAATTGATAAACATATTAAGTAACCACATTATATTTAGCACCAATCATGGGTATGGTCTATTCATGGTGGGATGCTTTAAGAGCTGCACCATGGTAAAAGTTTCTTATTAGCTTTGAATCTAATCTTACTTCAATTCATTATAGTCACGGATATTATCTAATGAGGTTAACACAAATTCTTCAAAAATGTATCTCCATCTGTTTATCCATTCGAGCTATATTATTTAACTATCATACGCCGTCGCGGCTTCGCCCGCTCTTAAATGTAAAGGACTTAGATAATTATAACTAATAATTGAAGTTTTATTTGTTTATTGATAACGATTGTTTATTGAAGTATGTAGTTAAGCATTATTTCTTCAATGATGTCTCCACGCATTGCAGTAATTTTTAACCTGGTACTATACAGGTTAGGTGGTAGTAGCTCGAGTAAAAATATTATTAATTGGACGTTCAATTTTTAAATATAATGTATGAGTCTGAAATCCAGAAGAACAGAGAATATTAAAAAAACTTTTAATTTATTAGTGCTTTCAACTAGCTTTCAAGACCCATGAATCATATATTTACACATTTTGATTTGGCAATAATTTTTATTCGGCAGAAATAATTGTATTGATGTCATCTGGTTGGATTTTATTTTTTAACTATAAAAGTTTATAACAGTGTGCTAAACCTCTTTCTGCAACTCAACATGGTAAATTTTATTATTAAAGCTGGCTAGATCTATAAAGATGATGTGATTAAAATTTGGTACAGTTATGTTAAATAGTTTTACAATTATAAACTCTCTTGTGGGATGGTGTTAAGCAAATGTTGGTCGATATTCAAACTTCACTGGGACTCACATATCACACCAAATATTTATAGCTGTTTTGTAATAACAGTGTAATTGAAAATAAGTAAACTTTATTATTAATGCCAAGCTCTACGTAGTTTGGTCCAAAAGTTTCCGGCCTGGGATAGAAGGATAAGGTGAAAGAAGAAAAATGGTCTTCCTGTTTTTCAATATGTTCTCCTCTAAGTTCAAAACACTTAATACAACGCTTTTGCAACATTTCTATACCATGAGAAAAATAATTTTCTTCTTTGTTAAAAAAATGTTCTTCTACTTCTGCTTGGAAAAAACGCTTAAAAATTCATTGCAGTAGTGAACACGTTCCTGGTTTGAGCAGCTGAAAGAATTTTTGGAATCCATCTTGCACCAAACTTGTTCATATGCAAATGTTCTTTTATGATCCTCAAAACACTTCTTTTTGAAAACTTCAACCTCGCGCTATTTCCTTGGTTTTCAGTCGCAGCAGTCAGGCAGCAATTATATTTCACAAAATGAATTGTTTCAGAAGTGACAGCTTCCACTGGGCGACCGGGACGCGGGTCATCTTCTAAAACTTCTCTCCCAAACTTAAATAATTTTGCCTATTCTTTCACTGTGGAATACAAGGGGAAAACTGTCCGTATACACAATCCAATCGCTCTTTAATTTGCGCAGGAGTAAGACCCTCTTTACAAAAGAATTTAATAAACGCAAGGTACTCGAGTTTGAACATAGTAAAAATGGGTGTTTCCTTCAAGGCTGGACACTGACTGATAGGACTGAGGAAGTGCGGGCGATGGGTATGGAGTGAGAAGGCATGTACCTACATCGGCAAGACTGGCCGGAAACTTATGAACCTTACTACGTATATAACACTGTACCTTTGTAACCTCTCATGAAGTATGGCGATCACCACCTATCGGTTAATCTTTAAACATCACTGTTATATACTAATTATAGCTTTTTAATATAGAATTAATCGAAAATCAGTAGATTCTATTATTGCTAAACCATCCTTGAACAATAAAGATGAAGTAGTCAAAATTTGCTACAGATTTGTTCTGTAGTTTTTAGTCTGCTTGTTTTTTTTACTGTGCGGTTTTTGTTTTACACAAACGAAAAATGGCTTGTTATTTTATATAATAGTAAAGATATAGTTATATAATAAGCTGTATTATATTATTATTTGTCGCTAGGACCTACCGTTTAGGAGTTATATTGGTTTAAATATAAAAAAAATAAAAAAATATGAGTATCAACAGTCCAGGGACACCCCCGAAAGCATGTTCCATGTTATTCTATATGTTAATATATAGCAATGGATATAATTATAATACACTTCGGTTATGGAGCTCAATATATAGAGGGCTGTTAGGTAAACTTTAAGATAAATTGATCGGGCTATAAAATTCCTTATTCATTTACTTTAATCTCTTGCCAAATGTAGGCGGCTTTATCTAGATTTTCTCGGGACGTTTTGATTCCAATCCTTGAAATAAAATAAATTCTATCCATATTTTAGATATTCTTGACCTGTTTTTACCCATCTGGCTTTCGAATACCAGATAGCCTATATAGTTATTTGTGCTGGCATTGTTATCATAAATCATTTCAACATTGCTTCGTAATGTAAATTATCTCATTTTGGAATTTCTAACCCAGCTCCATTCACCATAATTCCTCATCACCTCATTTGCTTCAAAACCTTTTTATTTCTTCACCTTTATCTTAACCAGTCCACCAAAAATATATAATAACGTATGATTCTAAAGATGTTTTTTTTTTTTATATCAATTTATTGAATTATACAACTGAACAAAATATATGCAACAAGCAAATGTGTTGTTAACGATTACAACATGTCAAAATTTGAAACGAACTATTCGTCAGTACCACTTCAATACGAAATAAAAGGTCTCTAGGCGTCTTCTTTTAAGACGCATCGGAGGATTATCGGGAATGGAGTGAGAAGCAAGTTCAGAGACTGACGGATTAGTGTGGTTATGGAGTTTAATATGGAAGGATATATATCTGGTTTAGGCTAAATCAGCAACATATGGGACACTAAGATCTTTATGGATAACAAAACATGGAGCATTAAGGATTTTTCGAAGGATTTTGGATTATAAGGATTGTATAAGGAAAGAATTAGAAGGTTGATTAAGCCCCAATAATACACTTTTAATTATGAAAAACTCGTTTCACTGAAATACCCGCTTAATCCGTCCTTTTGGTCCCTTAAGGTTATGATTAGTCAGGTTCTATAAGTTTAGATGTTATTAAGGAAGTGTTAATATTTTTCCAATAATCCAAGAATCCATGCTATTCAATATGCATTCTAATTATCTTAAGATGATATTTATTCTGGTTCGGTTCATGAAGGTAGGTTGTGCTTTTTCTCAAATTAACGGCTACCTTCAATAATTGAACCCCGATTTAATACCGCTGTGTTTCGTTTTAATTGCTTTGGAGTTGTTCTTTGAGTCTCTTTCCAATTGTGTTAAAGTAAACTGCGAGCGACCGCTTCCATTGTCGTTGGGTAAACACTCGGCTGCTACAATAGTCATTGTATAGGATCCTCGAGGGGCCGGGGCTCCTGATTGGTCGCTATTGAGCCCCGGGCTAAGCCGTCAAGTCCGCACTGTTAACTAGTACCGGCCCTTTACTTTACTTTCTCTCAGGGAATTTCTTCTATATTTTCCACCGGCGTCTACTTTAATATAATACTTAATAGCAAAGATTTTATTAAAACTATTGATATTCCAGTGGTTAATGATCCACAATAGATCTGCCTTGGAAGATCATTAATTTTGACGTTTTCATCATCTTTTTTAAAATATTTTTTATTGATATTTACAACTGTATAGTACAAATACATCCAATAAATGAATATAATATAACAATAACTTGTAATGCAACCCATTGGTGGCACTTTAATAAAAGTTCTATATTAGAAGGTCTCGAGGCATCTTCTTTTCAGAGGCGAGTTGAGAGATTAGTGAATTTGTGTGGCTATGAAGTTTACTATGAAAGGATTGGTATCTGGACTGGCCTATGACATAAGATCGGAGTGTTTGGGAGGCAATAAAGGGATTATAATTCACTGAGAACACACATGTTCCATCAGCATACGTCGTGAGGACGGTGCTGGATGGGTCTGGATATCAGCTGTATACACCGTATAGAGGTTGGGACCTATGATATTATCTTAAGGAACGCCTGTTCATCTACTTAAAAAAATATTTTAAATAGATGAATGTAAAATCGTGCTTAAAAAGTTTAAGATACATATTAATTCTAGCATTTCCGTCATGGCTTCGACCAATCTGATAAGTAAAAAAAAATTTCACATACAATAATTATTGAATTTTTATTTGTTTATCGATAAAAGCCGTGTATTGGAGTATACCATTGAGCATTATTTCTTCAAACATATTTTTAAACTGGTTAAAATGAAGGATGTGGCTGCAATAAGGGCCTAAAGTTCGAAAGGCCCATCTTGTTGAAAACGTTCTTTTCTCTATCGATTCAAGATAGTTGTGTAAAAATTCTATTCGATAAGTCGATTATGTAAAAAGCGGGTCTTACGGATCCTTACGATTCATGGTTCTTGATAGAGTCACTACCAAGCTAGAACGAATCGCCTTTACTTCGGAAATGCTGATTTGACTGTTAAAATGCAGTAGGATTTGTTTCATAAATATTATAAGGAGAACATGGCCAGCTCTCTCTCTGTTAAATACAACATTTATTCCAAATTCGTCAGGCAGAATAATTTTACATTTTCCGAAACCATAACTGATGTTTGCGACTTCTGCATCAAATTTAAAAAAAAAAATGGAGGTAAATGCAGCGGATCCATCCTCTGGATACTATATTATCCACAAATTAAAAGTCAAAAGATGCAAAGCACTGAAAGAAAATTTTTGGTGCAATGTTCAGCGTTTAGGAATCCACTGAAGGAGATTACATTACATAATTGTTTGTATATTTTTTTAAAAATTATTATTGGTTTGGCACTTCTTTTTAATACATCGGAGGTAGTTTTATGCTTTTTTTACATATTGTTTTCTTTTTTTTTAATTCATATTTTTTAAATATTAGTCATGCTAGATATTGTTTTATGCAAAAAAGGCAGTCTATGCGATTTGATAATTAAAGATGACTTACCATTTGTTTATTTGATCCTCTTACCGAATAGTTGCCTAAAACGTAGAAAGTGAAAAGATCTATGCGAGGCCAATACAAAATTACGCACTAATCATTAAAGAATTTGAATGGTCATGGCTGGGATGTTACTTTCGGTGTATGGGCAATTTTTGCAGCCACATTCTCAATTATACTGATCAGTTGTTTGAAGATTACGAGTAACTATAATTAGACGTCTAATTTTTAATTTAAATGTATGAATTTGCATTCCAGATGGACAAATACTTTACAGATACTCTCATAGGATAATGGACTGCATTATGGGTGCTTGCAGCTAAAGGCCTATAAATCATATTTTTATTATACCCACTATAATAAATATCAATATTTTGTTTTGGTAATAATTTTTATTGGGTTGGAATAATGTTATTGATTTCATCAGGGTGGATTTTAATTTCTAACCATATAGGTATATGACAGAGTGGCAGAAAATTTGCCACTCATTATTTTTTCATTTACATTTTTACTATTATAAATTTCGTTGTTGCTAAAACTTCCTAGAACTATGAACATTATGTAGTTAAAATTTGGTTCAGATGGGTTCAGTAGTTTATTTTTGAACTCTATTTCGGAATGGTGCTTACCACATGCGAGTCGATTTTCAAACTACACTGGGATCCACATGCTGCACCACATATTTAAGTCTTTTTTATTAATTTAACTGAATTTAACTAACTTCTTTGTAACTTCTCATGTTGAATGGCGCTCGCCATCTATCGGTGAGTTTTTTTTTTACTTCACTGTTATCCACATATTATCGTATTGTTAATAACTCAATATAAAATCAATAATTCAATTGAAAATCAACATATTTTGTTGTATATTATCAGTATATCATTGTAAAATTTATTTTGCTGAACCTCTCTGGAACTGTAAAGATGATGCTAAAATTTAGTAGAGATCGGTTAAGTAGTTTTTGTGCTTAGTGATCACAAACGTAAAATGGTTTGTTTTTTTATGTAATAGTATGGAATACGAAGTTTTAGTAAATCCCTAAGGCCCAATTCACACTGGACGGACGTGGCGCTTTGGTCTCTTCCACGTTTGTCCTATTAAAAAAAGTCCGCGCCACATCTCCGCCACGTCTATTTGCCGTCTCTCGTGACGTACAAGAAGGGGCACGCCACTTTTTCGCAACGAGTTTTTTTTTGTTCTTTTTTAGTTAGCTTTCTTTTTTTTGGGTAAGGGGTGAATCGGACATAAAAACAACATTATTAAAATTTGATATTGGAGTTACATACATATATACCAACAATTAATAGGGGTGGAACATCATTGATTTAATTTTTTAATTTTTCGGGGGGGGGGGAGGGTGAATCGGACATAAAAAAACTGAACAGATTTTCCCGAAAAACCCACCACCCCCCAACGAAAAAATTAAATTGGTAATGTTTCACACCTCTTAAATGTTTTGTGTGTATGTATGTAACTCCAATATCAAATTTTATCAAAGTTGTTTCTATGTCCGATTCACCCTCGCCCCCCGAAAAAAAAAAAAAAAAAAATCAGTGATGTTTCACCCCTATTAAATTGTTGATATATATTTATGCAACTCCAGAATCAAATTTTACGAAAATCGGTTGAGTTGTATTTATGTCCGATTCACCCTCTCCCTCCCCTCTCAAAAAAAAAAAAAAAAAAAAAAAAAAATCCCTATTAAATGTGATGATTTATCCCTATTAAATTGTTGATATATATGTTCCACCCCTATTATGTCAAAACTCCACTATCCCTATTAAATTGTTGATAAATTTTATCAAAGTTTTTTTTTATGTCCGTTACACCCTCGCCCCCCCCCCCCCAAAAAATAAAAATAAAATAAAATCAGTGATGTTCCACCCCTATTAAATTGTTGGTATATATGCATGTAACTCCAATATAAAATTTTATTAATGTTGTTTTTATGTCCGAAGAAACAAAAGCGCCACGTCTCCGCCACGTCCGTTCTGTGTGAATTGGGCCTAAAGATCAACTCCGTATATCTACTGTCTAATGGGTCTAACTACTGTCATGTAAGTAAGTCTTATGTAAATTATTGTGGGCTTAGAACTCTTTCTAGTAAATGTTGCCGTAGTCGGATACGACTTCCTAGCCGTTTCTTGTTTTTTAAATCTCGTATGTAATATATATATACTAGGTTGTTAAACATATCTAGTCTGTTTAAAAGTATAGCTCTATTTCAGATTAAATATTTTAAACATTATTAAATACTACTCTCAAAGTAATGTCTATAGTTTTTAACACCTTGGTTATGAGGCTCTTCACATGCAATGTTTTTGTTCTCGTAATCATCAAACATCCGACATTTAAAAAATGAGTCTCAGATCGAAATGAACCATGATTTGATGGTTCAGATATTGGCATTGCACAGGATGAGGCAAAATGTTTAGTACTTGAAGTTCCGATAAATTTTCCTCCGTCAAACGATATCGATGTACAGGAAAATTGTGTTGGAAAATAGCTTACTTCCTGTTGATCAAAGTGATATTAGCGCTCAAAATAGGATCAAGAACAACCACAAAAAGGATCACATTTTCTAAAACCAATCTAATAGAACCAAAGCGCGGTTGTATTTCGGTGGATCTGGCTCTTCTTCTATGACACAAATATCATCGTTGGCTGTCTTTAGGGGTTTCTTCTTTTATAAATTCTTATAAAATACGTGCGTTCAATTGTTTAATTCTTTTATTGACATTTTAGATCCTTTCAAAATTCTCAGAGGTTTGTCAGGATTAAAGTGGGGAAAGTAGTGAGTTTGAATGGATATGAAGAAAATTATAAAATTATACCTTTATATGTCAACAATGAAAGATCCTCGTTTTTTTACTACGGATATTCATACTAACGGTTACATATGTTATCTACTTGACTAAAAAAAAAGTTTAATTGGGTGAGTAAGGAGGTATATTGTTGCTATGCTGAAGGATGATCACTAAATTGTTTTTAACCAGCTGCACAAAGCCTCGTTTGGAGTGTATTCCACAAGGTTGCAAGGAACGTTGGTATTTTGAACCATGTACTATTTCTAATTAAGAGTCTTAAAGGACGTAACTGAATACTTTAACTCTGTTCGTCTCTGATTATTTTACATTCGCAGTGCACATAAGAAAGCTGTTACATGATCTAACCAGAAAATGTAAAAAGGTTAAGTACTTTTTACACTTCGACAGTTTAACCTTCCATTAGTCGCGTGATCCTTTGAGGTGCATAATGAAGTTGTTTTGGCCGTATATTGACCGTAGTGAGGTAGTGGGGTACAAGAGTTCGGTATGCCTTTACCAGCGCTCCCTTCAAGTGTTAGCACTTAATCCGATTCCGCCCTGAACTTTTCTGATCCACTGCATATCAAAACACTTGGGAGGTGCTAGGCGACTGAGCACATAATTTTTTTTTATAGTCTCCTTGTCTTTCATATGTTTCTTAGTACTATGATACAGAGTTTCGTAAATCTTTTTTAATGAAATATACTGCAAATAATATTAATAAATGAACAAACACCTGAGAGGTGCACGCGACTGCAACAATATTATTTAGGCTCTAGAATTCAGAGTGGCTTCACTGGAGAATTAATATTAATTGGAGAATTAATATATTTTCTTTGTACCCTTAAAACCTGAAATAAAATATATTTTGAGTTGTTTTTATCGAAGAAAGATGAAAACACCCCACGGTGCCACGCGTCAACTCTTGTCCGTATTGGGTACGCGACTAAAGAAATGATAAGCAGGAGACTTTATATATGCAGCCTTGTTAATGTAGTTTTTTGACTCAACAAAAACCATGCAAACATTCACCTTTTCATTGTGATAGCCTATCATACCAATCTGAAGATTCCTTTTCTAAAATGTTTTTAAGGAACCCTTCATACTCTAAAAGTAAAATCAACAATAATATAGGATCCAGAAAGGTCTAAATCGTTAAATAAATTAAGGTTTTGCAAAATTGGTTAATTGCTTTTTTGATCCGCTGTCTAAGGTAATGGGAAATAATGGGATGCTCAAATAATTTATATCTGCAATACAATGTAGATATAAATTATTATGCTGGTTTCTGAATCTGAATTTCAAGATATAGCGCTATAGATTTTAATGCCTCCACGCTTGGAGGACTGTCCTTATGGCGAGAGTGCATTATCATTACACACATTTCATTACCCCAGCTAACCTCCACCCCCCACCCTATGGCAAGTTGTAATTTAACTTGGATCCTAGTGGCTGCCGCAGATCTCGGATGCCCTGAGGAACATGACAGTTCTCTAATTGGTAGCTATTTCACCAACATCTGCTCTGCCAGTTCGCTTCAGATGGTGCCTCACCGAGCGTTCATAAGTTGTGTCGTCTATGTCCTGTGAGTGCTAGGCTTATCAATGAATCGATCGTGGATTATTGGTTCTGAAAAATGAAAAGCAACCATAGATGAAAATCACCTTTATTCATAGTGCTATCTATCAATGGCTATAAATATTCTTCTCTATTACTTCTATCACTGATTCTCAAACAACAGGCAAATTTGAGTCCGTTAAAAATATTGTTTCTAAATCGATTTTTGTTATGTCAATATTAATTGAGTTTTGTTTTAATTTTAGTGTTTAAGGGTTATATTTTGAAGTTATTCCATGTTATTTAACATCCTCGTGTTTTGTCGCTATGCTTGGATTTACAATTGTGTAAATAATGATTACTTGATAGGGCGAAACTAACTCAACTGATGGTTACTAATTTTAAAACCTAATGGTGATTTTATTGCTGTGCCTGTTGTGGACGCAACAGTTCTTAACCTCGCAACTATTCTACGTCTGAATCTCTTAGTGTAAACACCACCTCTGACTAAGTACATTTATCATATTATATCATACATCAGATTTAGTTTTGTATTCCAAATACGGCTTTGATGGTTCATCAGGTCAGAGTGAATACAAACAGTGTTTGGATAATGCACAATCTGACAGCAACTTATTTGTCACATCATTAGTACCATTGAGACTGCAGGTTCAAGGACCACAGGAACAGGATCAAAACGATGAGACGATCACTGAACTTTGGAAAAACCCTAGGCCTTCATCATCTCATTATTGTCGCCCAATACGTTTTAAGTATTCTAAAGAAGATAGGGAAGAAATTCAAACTGAACATAAAAAATTGAAGGAAGAAATCGAAAATTTAAAGGAGACCATTGTTTGTGTTGATAATAATAATAAAATTAAAATTAAACATAAGCTTTTTTTTACCATGGTTGATGGAAAAGTAGCTCAACATGCTTCTGGTACTAGCTCTTCTGTCAGATGCATAATTTGTAGCCAAACCATGAAAGAATTTAATAAAAACGATGACTTCGAGGTAAAAAAGAACGGGGAATTTGGTTTATCTCCCCTACATGCAAGAATAAGGTTAATGGAATTTTGCTTAAATTTAGCATACGAAAAAGCCATTAATTTTCAAAAAAACCAAAGATGCTGAATCTAAACAGTTGAAACAGAACGAAAAAGACAGAATTGTGAAAGAATTTAGGGAAAAATTGGGTTTAATCATTGATAAACCAAAACAAGGGTTTGGAAATAGTAATGATGAGAATACTGCTCGAAGGTTTTTCGAAAACTGTGAAATTACAGCAGCTATCTTAAAAATAGACATCGAAATAATTGCCAGATTTAAACACATCTTAAATTTAATAAACAGTAACAGTAAGCTAAATGCCGAGAGATTCGGAGAATATGCCAAAATTACGTTAGACATTTTGAAGCGTAATTATGGGGGAAAATGTCTTACACCAACAGTACATAAAATTCTATCCCATGGAGAATATGTTATCAGATCCCACATTTTGCCTATTGGAGAATTATCCGAAGAGGCTCAAGAAGCAAACCATAAACTGTTTCGAAAATATAGGCTAAGCAATACCTGTAAAGAATCAAGAACACGGATAAATAAAGATCTGTTTCAAATTATGTTGATTTCATCAGATCCGTTAATATCGTCCCTCAGATGGCAGGAAAGAAAACCACATACTGATGATAACTGGCCTGAAGAAGTTTTAAGTATATTTGAGTAACTTCTTAGCCCGAATAATAAATATTGAATTTTAAATTGTGTTTTGTAAATATTTATATGTTGAATAATATACCTGTACATTAATATTTCTTGTTTATTCATTTAAATAAATGTAGTTTAATTTTAAAAACGTTTTTATTCATATACCTAATTTCTTTTCATATTTTTGAGTATTAACATATTATTAATCTACTAAACCAAAATAATTTATTTTACACAAATAGTACCTACCATCAAAAAATAAGTCATTGATCCATAAGGTAGTAGGGTATTTTTTTATTTTGGAAAGTATGTTGAAAAATCAAAAGTTTTTTCAACTATTAGCTAGTCCACTTAAATTTTTTTAAATATTTTCCCCGTTAGTTGCACTTCGTTTAGAACATATTTCGGCCGCCGAAATGAGTTTTTTGCCTACAACATGTTATATATAAAATAATTTCGGCCGCTTAAATGATTTTATTGCCTACAACACGTTGTATATGTTTGTACATCATGAGAAAACATCATCAAGAGCATACATCGTTTTCTGAAGTTACATCATGTACCTGAAAAATCACCACCAGATCTAAGAGTGTAAAATAATAAATTACAAAAAGGAAAGGTTTCGATTGGGAGGGGGATAATAATGAGGCACGGATCGAAACGGATATGGTTTTTTGGATTTCATTAACACGAAATAATGGACATCAACATGATATAAGTTTCGACATCGTACTCCATCGTCCTTTTAAATTCTGCCTATTTTTCCAAATATTTTACTTTTAGTTTTTGAAGAATTATTTTAAATAAGTCTTCAAAAATGCGCTTAATTTTGAAATAATCGATCGTACATGATTTTGCTGTGTTAATATATAGAAACAGCTCATTTTTATCATATTATATTAAAGAAATATCACTAACAAGTGAGGCTTTACAGCCATCTCATTTAACCGTACTCATTGCATTTTAGGTCGACAATTCAGTAATTTATTATGAACACTTCCACTTTCATGAAAATTTTTAAAATATTTTTCCCGTATATCGGACGTCATTTAAAACATATTTCTGCAATAAAATAATTTTGGCCGCCGAAATGGATTTTTTGCCCACTGTGCGCCGGTACAGCTGGAGAAGGCATCGCTGGGATCTCTTTAGACCTATCTTGTCCCTTTATAGGTGAGAGTTTTACTTCGGGGATCCCAAGGTTAAATGTATACTTTATGTATATAGGGTATGATTGTATTTAATTTAATGATGTAAGTTTGAAATTAATTACATTTTTATTTTCAAAATTATTATAGCTTTTTTAAATATTCTAAATATATACTATTATATAAAATGAAAAGCTATTTTTCGTTTGTTATCACTAACCAAGAAAACTACAGAACCAATCTGTACCGAATTTTAACCACATCATCTTTATAGTTCCAGAAAAACTATCCACAAAAGTGTAAATATTCAAAATTAGAACATTGGCCTTTTGAATGCATACGATATTGAATAATATTAATTTTTGAAGTGAATTTTATGGACAGGTGAGTCTGTTTTAATATAGAATGGCATTTCTACCTATCCATGTACGGTATCACTGGTTTATTAATTTTTGTACAGCTGTCGAATAATGAGGAGGAGCACCACGGTGTTAAAAAATCATATTTAGCCGTCCCAACTATGTAAAATTTAAGGTTACATGTATTTAATTTAAGTTTAATGTAATACTCAAAACTGTGGATGATTGATCAGCGATCTCAAATAATGATCAGAGATATGGTATAAGATGACACCACTATAGGACAAGAAGAGGAAGTAGGGACGCCCTAAATCCACGGTGGAGGAGTCCTGCCAACTTTCATTAGCTGGTCCACTTCTTACAGCCACAGCTGCCTCCTTGATTAAAATCCCTCCCTAACAGGCTGTCTCTGCTTATAATTGCCTCCTCGGGCCAAACCAGATTTATACACTCTGTCTCTCCCCCGGCTCCGTGCCAGCTAGTCTCTCTTATTTAGGGCCGAGGTTAGTGTGTTAACCAATCCAGATATCAGGGGAAATCGACGAGGCGTTGGCACTTCAAGGGTTTGTCAGGCGTCAAAGAAGTCGTGCTAAGATTATCGGCTATATAAGAAAATTTATCCATTGGTTAATGTAAAGGAAACCTTCAACATTATAAGCTTCGTCGTTCATGCTGTTTTGTTTAAACAAAAGACTTCACAATGACTCTTTACACTCACACTTGACTCAAAAGGCAAAAACACTAAAACTACTCTAAGTTTTAAGAAAAAACTTCTTAAGTACATAACAATCATAAAATCTATTTAGACGTATGGAATCGATCTGTGGAGGACAACAAGGATGTATACAATAAAACGTTACAAAAAAATAAAAAACTTGATCCACTATGCACCCTCATATCCCATGAGGGCCTTGAGTTCAAAACTTAGGTAAAGATTACTGGTGCTAACGGTAGTGACAGGAGGAGATTTGGTCCAAATCACGCACAGCTGCCTTATCCCCAACTAAGGGTACCCTCTTTATCGTGGTATGAACGCTGTAGACTCAGTGTGCGAGACTGGGTAATGGAATAGTGGTAGGAAGAAGAGGAATAGTAGGAAGAGAAGTACAAGTATTTGAGAGGAGCTTGAACGAGAAATTAATCCGAACAAACAATTCAAAGAGATTTAACAACAGTACGGGGTTTTTAGCGAGCTGGCGTATGTATTTTTAGGGACTTGATTAAGACATCAAATATATTAGTCTAATAGTAAATTTAACTAGCTTTAAGACAAAAATAAAGTAATTTTGTATCGGATCAAAAATTCGCGAAGTGGGACTGACCGCAAGTTGGCTAATTTACACGAAGATGATCCGATTCCGGAGTTGTTTTTTTTTCATTTCGTAGGTACTGGTTCCAGCTACAATTATTATATCAAGACATTCTTCGAAAAACGCTTTATTGTCATGTTAAAAAACGTAATTAAAAAGGTTAAAAAAATCGAAAATAATAGGCATTCAGGGCAATTTTTTGCGATTTTGAGTATGAAGCCGACGTGTCGCGACGGCTGTCGTGGCATTCTTTAGATTCGGATTCAACACTCCAATAAACATAAAGATCCGTTGAGAATAAAAATTTGGCAGTATTTTCTAGAGAACGGCCTTTGCCCATAGCTATTTATTGGTTTTTACTTATGTTTTAATTTTTTGTCTGCTCAGAAACATAAAAATAATTTCAGTTTCAAATGCTGATATACCGAATGTGAAACAGAAAATAAACTTTATTCTGGGACTTACAGCCCTCTGATAATAATAAAAAAAATAATAATGCACAATCACAGGTACCATTGCCTGGCCTACTGATAAATATAATGCATCTGGGAATTACATGTATAACTAATTTATTTTTATATACACTTTTTTTAAGCATAACTGCTCAAATTTCATTATTATGTCTGTATTTATTCTTATTACTAAATTGGACAATCCATATTTTTTATTTATCTATTATATTGGCATATATGGTTTCTATTTTTTTCTGTGTCTGTTTTATAATTAACTATGTTATTTATAGCTTTATTTATATATATATCACATTTCAATTTTTTTTTTCTAGAATTAAAAGATATATGTAACTGTACGTAAGTATAATTCATTATTAATCGTCACTTTAAATTTAGAATGAAATTTACCGACCAAAAATCAATTCTAGAGACTCATATTTCAGCAAGCATTAAATATTGATAATGGTTAGCATAGGGTTATTTAAATGTTAGTGTATGATCTCTTATGACGCAACTATTGTTAGGATAAGTCTGAAAACAAGAGCCATGTTTTGCCAGTTACAGTCTATTGAATTAGCTCATCATTTATCTTGCTGCCTCACAATGTTATTGAATCTTATTGCTATTAATCTTGCCTTTTATCAATATTATAACAATTCTATCTTTATCAAACGTAGACAATAGGGGACTCAACAACATATTTAGGCCACGATACTTCTCATCTTTTTGATAAAAATCTTAGTTTAAAATGTTATAATTTAATAAAGTAAGATGTAATAATTTTTAAATTTCTACCTGTTCTTAAAAACTAAAAAAAAACACAACAAAAAACAAAACAGTGACTCTCACAAAAATTTATTTCAGATCCCGTTCGGCCAAGGTTCCGGTCGAGGTAACATATCTTCAATCAAGGCCGGATAATTAAAATCATTTGTTAAGTAAACAAATTCCCTGGAATCCAATTAGATTCCCTTCTCCTCGTTTATCACGTCCACTTTTGGTTCTTATTCGGAACTCTAACTTACAGCGAGACTGGTAAGAATAGAAATTTAATATTTAAATGAGGTCTGGAAAATTTAACCAGCGAAATGTATTGAACAAATTATAAATTACTGCAAATATTACTATTTACATATCTATTTTTGCTAATGTGAGATATTTTAATTTCTTTTAATACTATCACATTACAATTAAGATTGATGATTAAATTGTCATTTCTATTGGGATTATTTTATTAGAATACTAGTTTCGAATGCTAAACATTCAGTTCTGAAACATACAATTTTTTTTTTTAATACATCAATACTATGTAACATGGATAATATATTCTAAAGTTTTTAAAAATGTTAGACAAGAAATCAAATAATGGTACTCACCTGAGGAGATCTAACAGAAATCTAAAATATATCCATTGTGGAAAGGAGGAAGGGGCAGGTAGGTTAAATTTTTGGGGTTTACTCTGGGATTTCCCTTTGGGACACATTGAATTTTTCCTTTCTTTTCCTATCCTAGGACTATTACAAATTTTTATCCGGTCATTTAAACAAAGGATCGGTTTTAAACGATTTTATTATTTGTAATGATTCATAAATAATAATAAAATCGCATTCATTAGAAGTAATAAAATCGTTTAAAACCGATCCTATGTTTAAATGACCAGATAAACATTTTCAATAGCCCCATTTTAAGTTTATTTCCAATAGGAATAGAAAAATCTTATGAGGCATAAGGGAAATCCCATAGTAAAACCCCCAAAATTTGGCCTACTTGCCCCTTTCCCCTTTCTACGATTGATATATTACAGATATCTCTCATACCTCCTCAGGTGAGTACCAATGTTTGATTTCTTGTTTTACATTATTGAAAAGTTTTGTATATATAATCCATGTAACATAGTACTGATGTGTTGAAAAAAAAAAAATGTATCTTTTAGAACTGTAGATGAATGTTTAGCATTAAAAACGAGTATTCTTATAAACTAATCCCAATAGAAGTGGCAATGAATCCATATTAATTCATCTCAGTGGATAGAGAGAGTTAAAAGCTGTGCCATTTCCCTATTTTCGATATACTTACAATGTACCTAGGAGTGTAAGCATTATAAATTATTGATCAATGTGCTATAATTGGGCGGGCATTGCTTCTTAAATTTTAAGGACTATTGGAAATGTTTATCTGGTTATTTGATTCAATTCAATTTTATATTTGTTTTCTGAAGAAACAGGAAAAAAAAAACCGACTAGAAATAGGGAAAACCTAAAGAATTGTTCATTTACCTGATTACACTTTGAAAAAATATGGCATATAATTATCATAAAATTAAAAATATTATAAATTGTATGTAATAAAATGAAAATATTTATGTATTGTCCCCTAAGAATAAAAAAAATGTATAGTAAGGTAGAACAATTGTCAGGCTTATATAATTTCATACAAAGATATTTATATATGAAGAACAAGAGACATGTAAATACGGTTAATAGTAAATAAAGTTGTATAAAGAACTTTCAGTAAATACACTAACTTAAGAAGGAGAAATAAAATAACATAAAATTAACCACGAGAAAATAAAAAAAGTTGTATAGAGTAAAGAAAGTATAGCAGTATGTACATTGATTATCGTTGGTTTTAACACATTAAAAACATAAAGATAATCACAGAAAATTCTGGAAGACAGTCAAAAAAAGATTAATACATTGATTTTTTTTCAAAAATATTGGATCATACAATAAAATTAAGATCAAGACTGTTTTAAACGCCATATCCCTATAGGAAACGGGTAAAAAATTAAATTAAATAAAAAAAATTACTATCCCACTGTTTACAATCATCCAATTCACCTAGTTTCTAATCCCATCAAGCTAAAATCCTTTGAAAATCCTCAATTCACCTTTCTAAGCCTCAAAAATAATCATCCCTGTGATCTTAATGTTGTATATCTTGTTGGTTTCGACAAAATAAATAATAAACATCTTTCTTCTCATTCGATTTCTAATAATCCTCCGAGGTGTCTTAAAACAAGATTTTTTAACATGACTTTTATAACGGTGCTTTAAATGAGCACTCTATTTTTGTTTTTACTGATCTTTACATTCAGCAAATGTATTTGTTTATACTCAAGTATCAATAAATAAGGTAAAAAAGATTTCAGCCAGCAAAACTGATAATTTATTTACGAATTTTGTTGAAACTATAGATATTTATTTTATGCAAGAGGAATTTACGTTGTGGATCATTTTTAAAGGGGACTTATGGACAGTCCCAATTATTCAAAATAACCTCTTAAGTTTAGGGGTAGAAGATTTACATTTAGGTTTCATGTTTAAGCATCAAAATGTCATTCAACATCAAAGCTCCTCAATCTTCTATAATTAAAAAAAAAATGTATCCGGTTATGTTGGCCATATACAATAGTCTGCTAACCAAATAAATTGTAAAGCAAACATGACGATGGGTTGGTATAACAACTGTACACTCTATAAAAGAAATAAAAATACATTTAGAAGACTTAAAAATGACATAACAATTGTTTGACAAGCAATCCACTGGTAGCGCTTTAATAAAACTTTTATGTTAGAAGGTCCTGAGACCACCTTCTTTTCAAACTCCTCGGGGATTATTGGTTATAGAATGGGAAAAAACTCGAGAGACTAGTGAAGTTGACTATGAAACAAAAGTTATGTTGGAACGGCCTAAAAATAAATATTAATATCAAACCTTAAAAACTAAGAAAATAATTAAAACGAAATCAAATTAAAAAAAAACAATATTTGGTTAGCAAGCGTCAAATACATTAGTTCTTTAAAACAATGGAAAATAAAATCCTTAACTCTTAAGTGTCTAGCCTCAACTGGATATTGACACTAATGATGAGGCTGAGAGAACATCGTTGAGACTACTTTGACTTCGCTCGCTCTCACATAAGTGGAGGACAAGCTAGCTCCAGGATGTTTGTGTACATAATTATAATGTGATTGTGCTTTTGAAATTTATTAATTATTATTTATTTATTTTTTAATATATATTGTTTTTCTCCTTATTATTAAAATTATTTATATTCTTTTTTTTATATTGTTACGGTCAAGGGAAGCAAGCGGTGTCGAGAATAGTTAGGGGGGGCAGGCAGCCCTAGGCATTGTAGCCGAGATTGACCCAGGTGTGCTGAACTAACCCTTTGACCCTCTGACCAACGGAACCGGAATAGTCTGGAATGTTCGATGAGGGTATAAATTGGGCAGCCCCAGCCTGGAGAAGCAGTCAACGGGGAGTCGTCAGTCACTGTGTGAGCGGTGACTGTCTAGTAGCAGTGACTTGGTATTGGAGTCAGTCATGCATCAATATCTATCCTGCGCCAGTAAAGGTAGTCATGAGTCAGTGACTATCATCTATCAGTGAACGTAGTAATAATAAGCCTGCGTCAGTGAAAGTAGTCGCAGTCTCTGTTGTGTGTCAGTTTTATAGATTTAGAGAATCTTATGTGTATTTGTAAAAACCAGAACTATGTTGTTTCGGATTGGTATTAGCTTATTATATAGGATAGAAAATTGTGGAATTATATGTAAGTTAGATCCAAATGATGATTGTTATTGTAAGTTTATATAGTGGCCCTTAACAATGATAATATTTACTACATTTTGTATCTTGTATAATTATTTTTTTTCTTTTCTTTTTATATAATTTATTGTACATATTCTATGAATATATTCTTTGCCATCCATATTATTTATTACCGTTTAGAGATGCAGATTGAAATATTTATCCAATAAAAAAAAAAGAAAAAACTCATAAGTATGCAACATATTATTATACTTTAAAATTGAAATCGTTTAGTTTTAAATTTCGTCAGACATTATATATTCTGCCTTAGCTTAATTTGCTTCTAAACAAAGCAATAAGACTTTATAGTGAACTATCGCTAGTTGGGAGAGGGCTGATAGGGTGGTGCATTATGCAACGAGTTGGTGCAGTCGACGGTGAGCGCCCGTTTAAAATGCAGATACGGTAGGTAGAGGGGTGGTGGAGGGGTTGTGGAGGGGCCCAGCTGAAACCTGAAATCTATTAGTCCCAACGATTAGCAATGCGGCCAAGCTCCAACTGTTTAACATACAAAGGCCTATGTGTCCACCAAAACCAGAGCTCTTGAGGTGCGTATCATTTAAATGCAAACTGTACATCCGCAAGAACAGCTGCTCCGCATGTTGTAACTTCTCAACAATATTCTATTAACATTTCAGATCTTCATATCCTTTGTATTTGCACAAAGCTTGGTGTTTTATTTAATATTTTACTAATATTTATATAGATTTTATCCCTAGCGAGGCACAGTGGGTAAAACAGCAATTCTAGGAGAGCAGAAGTCAAAACTCGAATGGACGATTTTGAGTCCGAAATAGTAAGGAATGTAAACACAAGTATCTAATGGAATGAAGACCAGAACTCCCACTTGGAAATTCTTTGTTTATAGGTAAGTGTAAATATACTATTTTAAATGTTGACGTCTTGGTTGGTAGCTCCCACGACGGCCAAATTTAATATAAAATCGTCTAGATAAAGTTTTGCTGGAATTGTTTAATAATCATTTTTTTCAATTAAGAATGACATCTTTAAGGAAAGTAGCAGAAAAATTACCAAGGGGTGGTATTGTATAGCCTAGTGGAAACTCAATTCACGAAAAAAATTCTTAATTAGGTCATGACCAGGAGCTTTGTTTGAACGATGAAATGATATTCCATCCTAAATATAGAAGGGGGCCTCCTTACCCTTCTATATTTAGGATGGAATATTTAATTCTGTTTAAGAGTTTTTCGGTGAGTATGTGCAATAATTGGTTGATTGTATAATAGTAAGGGAAAAAATATGATATATAACGTTTAAATATTCCAATTTTTAAATTCAAAAACTGGTGAAACGAAATTGCTATCGTATTTAATATTTAAGTTATTCTTTCTCATCCTACCAATATCCTCACCACTTACGCTGATGACACATGAGTATTATCAGTAAACAATGATCCCTTTATTACCTCTCAAACACTCCAATCCCATATCCTAAACCTTCAAGAATGGTGTCAAAAATGGAAAATCAAAATAAATCCAAACAAATCCCTTCAAATAACCTTTACCCTTCGTCGTAAACCTACGACATCCTGCCCTACAGTATCCTTTAATGATATTCCACTAATCCCTGTTGAACAGATCCGCTACCTAGGACTCCACTTGGACAAACGTCTTACTTGGAATCCACATACAAGACTAAAACGACAAGAAACTGCCCGTCGTTACAGACAACTTCAACATTTACTAGACAAACGTCCAAAGCTCCCAATTAATTACAAAAGACTCATTTACATGATAGTGATTAAACCTATTTGGACGTACGGAGTTGAGCTTTGGGGCTCTACTAAACCATCCAATTAATCTCGTATCCAATCTTTACAATCCAAAATCCTTCGAAAAATCCTCAATGCTCCTTACTATGTGACCATTAAACTTATCCATAAAGATCTTAATGTTGTGACCGATGAACTTATATGTTTCTGACTTAGCCCAAACGAGATACCTATCCTTCCATAGTAAGCTCCATAACTACTCCAATCCACTAGTCTCCCAACTTGTTTCCTCCTCCATCCCTGATAATTCTCCGAGGCGTCTAAAAAGGAGATGGCCTATAGACTTTTTAGTGTAGATTTTATTGAAGTGCTACTAGTAAGTAGTTCTTCACAAGTTATTTACATGCCATTGTATTCACTGTCAACACATTTACTTGTTGTATATTATTTTGTACAGTTGTAAATATCAATAAATGGAAAAAAAAAGTTATTCTTTACATACCAGACTTAAAATACAAGAAACTGCTCCTCGTTTCGGACTTTTCCAGCAATTACTAGACAAGCATGCAAAGTTCCCAATAAATTTCAAAAGGCCAATATACATGATAGTAATAAGACCCGTTTAAACATACGAAGTTAAGATTCAGGGCTTCTTCTTCCAACCTTCCAATTCTTCTAGTATCCAAACCTTACAATCCAAAACCCTCCTTACTCCTTATTATGTCGTAATCAAACTTATCCATAAAAATCTCAATATTTCATTTGTTGCTTTTTTTTTTTTTTTTTTTTTTTTTTTTTTTTTTTTTCTAACCTCCGACTTTATTATAATTCATACAAAGGAAATTAGGGTATTGGATATGAATAGGAAATTATATGGATAGGAAATTAGTCCGAACTAGTTAAATATCCTTTTATAGTAAACTCCATGGGTATGGAATCTACTAGTCTCCCAATTTCCTAACCATTTTCCTCAAATTTACTAGATTTATATAATGTATACAGTTGTAAATGTCAGTAAATAATTTATGTATAAAGTCTATCAGTAAATTATTTGTATTATTTATACGTTCCTATAAACGGTTCTTTATTGATTTGTATTTGTTCTATTTTTTATTTTTTTTATAGCTTTTCTTTTAATAGAGTGATTAGGATTTCACTTAAGGGAAACAAATTGTGTAAATACAAATTATGTATTAAAATATAGAAATAAATAAATTAATTCAGAACAATCAATTAATTTTTTAGTTAGTATTTTTTTTTTTTTATTCAATATTATGTGAAATGATTGAAAATGGCAGCAAAATTTTATATATTTTTCCTCCTTGTACTAAAGTGGTTGGGATAATACACACATAAAAGGATGCTGCTGAAATTATTTAAAAAATATTATTATTAATAAAAATATTATCTAAATGTTTTAAGTATAATTCCTTATCAATTATAGCTTCAAAGTTATTTATAACCGAAAATTTATGCAATGAATTGATTCAAAAATAAAAAAAATAAAAATAACGGATATAGTTATTGATTCTCTTGAAATATCTTAGTCTTATATTATCTGAGATTGTAAATAAAGAAAGCATCCAATATTTCTTATATACAGGTAACACAGCATATCGCTCATACAGCAAGAAAATTGGATAAAATGTACTAAATGACTCACATTCCTAGAAGGACTCACATTCTCTAAGCGAACGATAGAATTATTGAATACAATTTTCCTGGAAGTAGCTTTGATCATGAAAAACTTATGGAACAAAAAAAAAAAAAAAAAAAAAAAAATACAAAACAATAATAGTAATAGCTTCCTATGCTAGTTGGGAGTGATCTTCGAGGAGATCGTTACCAAAAATATGAAAAAATGTACCAGAGTTTACAGAGTAAAATCTCTCGCCCAATTATATATCCTTTTTTATAGGTTATTAATGGTTAGGGCTGCTATATAAAGAAATTGTCTTTTCTTTAAACAGGAGATCTACATGTAATTGAGGCGGTAAGTAGAAAAAGGTTACATAACACAAAGGTGCTTTTTGAGAAAATGCGTTTCAAAGTTTTTACATTAATGATATTGATTTCTTGCATTTTTGAGATGTTTGAAAATAGCTTATTGGTATGACACAATTGAATCGTTCTACGAAAAAAGAACTGCAACAATGATTAATATTTCCAGATAGTTCAGAAAATTAAATAAATAACTGTTGTTTTGAGGCCCTTTTTCCAGAGAACGAGTTTTTGTGTCAAAACCCTTCAAAGTTCATTCTTGAAATAAAAAATTAAGATAATTTTTCGATTATAAAAAAAGTTTTTTTAAAACAATTAAAACTTTGGAAATTTATTTCCAGTAATGATAAAAATTCAGGGAAAGTAAGAATACACTGAACTAAAGACATCGAAAGTCGTTATTTGCTGCTGTTCATTATTAGAAAAAAAGTTTTCATTAGAAGCAACGCACGAATTAAATATAAACAGTTTGCAACAAAACATGGATCACTTACGGCCTACTGATTTCTTATTACAAAAATATCGATTTTTCATTCAATTTTCAAGATATCGATTTATTATTTTCAGAGGATATTATTTAGACGCCATTGCGTCAAAACATGCGTTCTATAAAAAAAGAGAATATGGCGGCTATGTGATATTTTTCCATCTACTCCTCAATTTCGTGTTATTAAAAGTTTAAACATGTACGGTTTTGATTATTTCTTTATTTATTTTTTTTATTTTTAATTTTAATTGTTGCAATCTGTGTTGTTTTAATTGGAAAACGAGATGAAATTTGGTTTCATATCAAAAGAACCAATAATATTATGCTGTACATACAAATGCCTAATATTTTCAATACAATTATTTATCATTATTGTATAGTGAATAGTTGATTAAGTGATAAAAGATTAAGATGAACGAAAATAGAATAGAAAAAAGGAAATTATACAAAACTAGTTTCCTAGATTTTGATGGCCTCGTCATCCTCTAGGCAACAAATTTCATTGTCATCATCGCGTTCTTGGTTAATTCCTAAACTATAAGCAATTTTCAGTAAATTTGTGACGTATACAATGAACTCATAGTTTACATTTTAATTTCCATGCTATAGTTAAGTCATGTTCTACCTAAACCACTAAAAAAAAAAAAAATATCAAATTTACACGGATACTTGTTTTTTTCTTCTAATTTTTATACAGCTCGAAATTAATTTGTGAAGACGTAAAAATTGATCTAAGTTTTGATATTACAAGTCTATTTTTCGTTTTTATAAGTAATCACACAAGAAAAATAATGCATATACACATTTTAAACAATGCAAATAGTCTCTATAGTTTAGAAACAGAAGTTAAATATTTTTGTTGTTGTTCTCTCTTCAATTTTTAAATCCACACCTGTCACTTATCCTGTGACAACTAGCAGGTGTGATGAGTGTATGCAAAATAATTGGCATGTCAGCACCCAGCGGTACTGATGTTTAATTAATTATATCTCAGTAGATCTCTCAACCAACTCCTCTTTAGTCTTTTTCGGGTACTCTCTGGCATGCTTCCCGAGGCCATAGTTTGTATTACGTCCGTGGAGTTTGTCGTTAAAGCTTTTATGTGAAGTCTGGATGTGTTCTTCTACCATGTGTATGCGTAAGTTTGTGAGTAATGTTATGTTATTGACGTACCAGGGTAATTGTGTAATGAGTCTTAATGTTTTTGACTGGAAAGTCTGTATTTTTTGGATGTGGGTTTTCTTAGCTATTCTGTAAATTTATGAGGCGTTCGTCCCTAGAGGTTTTAATAAGTAAGTATAAGAAGCTAACTTAATTTTCAACTTTTTAACTCGTGGAGTTTAATTTAGTACATCCTCATTTATTTTTTTGATAATGTTCTTTATATATTTTAATGAAGGGAATTCTTGACGCTTTTGCAATTTAAATTTAAGTTATCTTACCTATTAATAATTATCTTGTTTGATTTTTATACACTATTTGCTTTTGAGGCTTCAATCAGCGAAACTGATAAAAAGAATATAAGAAATACTACCTATTACTTTATTTAATATAACCTAGATTATATTATGATAAATAGCTAAATATTATGGTTAAAGAAAATTTCGGAGCAAGAAGAGCAGGATTCAATTTTCCTAGCGATAAATGCTCAATACAGTGTGAAACTCCTGTAGCATGCGATAAACAAGAATAGCACTGTTCGATAATGCTTGAGTACCAAGAAAAAAGAAATAGTTCATTGGTTTGGTAATTTATGTTACTCAAGAGACAGAGACCATGAAGAAAAAGTTAGTACTTGAAAATATTATTTATTGATGCAATTAAATTTGTTTATAAAAAGACTTGTATAATACTCTTTATTTTATGCCAAAGGTCTCAGCGAACGTCTATTCTACATTAAATAATTGAATTAGATGAAAATTATACAGAAAAAGAAGAAAAGAAAAGTTTTTCGTAACACCTTCGTGTTACCGTGTTATCGTCTCTTTTTCTAAAACTTAGATATTAATAGAAGAAAGAAGAAAAGAAAGAAAACAATTGATAAAATAGTTTTTTATCTATTGATAGAATTCTTAATATTTACTTCATAAATATTTATTCTACTCATTAATTAAGTTTGTGAATAAATGATTAAAATAAAAAGTCAATTAATTGTAATAAAACTTCTTAATAATAGCATTTCAGTAAACGTTCAATATTTGAAGGTCACTGGGCCATCTTCTTTTCAGACGCCTTAGTTGTTATAAGAAATAGAATGGGAGTGTAAAAACGTTGGTATCATGGAGATTCTTACTGAATGATAGGTACCTGGTTCTGGGCAAATCAACAGTACATGGGACAATTTCATTTGTGACATAGTCAAGGGAATTATTTATGACTGTCCAAGTTTAAGCCCATAAAAATAATCTGATATATCGTATTAATAAATAGTCCAGGAGCCGACGACAGTAAACCTGTCTCTCGTAGAAATCAATACTCATCTGAACGATCATCAATTTTTTTGTTTAAAAACCACTCCTGCCGTTTCTAAACACAGGTCAAGATTGCGGCAACATGCAAAATAAGGTTCTAGAGGGCCCGTTTTCGGGAAATCTGCTGAACTTTTTTAATGTGTTTTGGGGTCCTGAATCCGAATCTGAAACGCTACCACAGCAGTGATTCGATGGGTTATACGAAGCGTTGTCCTCATATAGTAAATAGTATTTGGGATCGGACAAATATATGCGGCTTTTTAAATAAAAATGTTTACAAAAAACTTGGATTTTAAAACAGTACAGGGTTTTTAACGTGTTGGCGTTGGTAATTTATGAAATTTAATCAAAGTTTCTTTTATAGAATCTAATAATAAATTTAATCAGTTTGAGATGAAGAAAATAAATTTTGGATCGGACATATATTTTCGAAGTTGAAGTGTTAGATGTGCCAAAAAACAAAAAAAAACAATTTGGATTTAACAACAGTACGGGGTTTTTAGAGTGCTGGCTTTATGTGTATTTCTAGGGACTTCATTAAAACTTCATATACAGAGTTTGATAGTGAATTTAACTATTTAATTAAAGATATCCTTCGGAAAACTCTTTGTTGTCTTGTTACAGGTAAAAACCCGACAATTCCCACTATTTTTGGCGGTTTTCTACAGTTCTTGCTATGAAGCCGACGGCTGCCGTGACCGCAAACTTCAGATTTGGATTAAGCAAACCAAAAAAAAAAACATTAGGATCTACTGGGAAAAATTTTGAGCAGATTGTTTCTGAAAACGGCTATCTAAATTTTTTTTTTTTCATCTTGACCCGTGTTTGAAAATGGCAGCAGTGGTTTGTCTTACACAAAAATTGATGTTCTTTCAGATGAACATTGATTTTTTTTTTTCGAAAACCTATCATCACAGATTTTAGATTCGTCGGCTCCTGGACTTTAACGGATCATTATAATCAGTACACATAAATTTAGTGAACAGCAGAAGTCCACTGATTTCACTTTGAATTTTTGTAATAATATAAACGGAAACCAAAATGAAACAAAGAAATACTATAAAAAAGTGTCACCAATTTAAATTCCTGTTCCATACACTTTAGTATGAAGAAGATGTAGTTGAAGAATAGATATTCAGATAGTTTTTTTCTTTAGTATATAACGTTTTGTAAATATAGAAACTACTTTTATTATAAGCGTGGGATGGGAATAAAAAAAAAAAAAAAAAAAAAAGCCTTGAAATACCAGCTGAAATTTCCTCTCAGTAAAGTATGTTTTTCTCAATTTACCGAGGCTGCATTTTAATTTACAGTGCCCCTTTATAATCCAGAAGATTTTGTGGGATAAGAACTTTATTTTTCCTCCTCTTAATTTTATTAGCTGAGATGTAATATTTTCTGAGGCTAAACCTAGCGCAATGGTTTCTTAAGAGAAAAATTAAATTTTATCGCCCTGAACGCAGCCTAATCCATTGGATTACCAAAGCAACGCAACGTAGTTTATAAAAAATTACCTTAGCCCGATAAGCCTTCGTAAACATTTCAAAACACTTTCTTACTTTTCAAAATTAGATTTTCAGTGGAAGTGTAACATACTGAATCATTAAATTACTTTTTCGTAGTGTGTTAGAACTTTTTTTCAAAGCGATTAAGGCCCAGGGGGTCCACTCAACCTCTTGAGAATACATGAGTTATTTTCTGGAATAAAAAGGAAGAACCCGTGTAGACAATTTCTAGGTTTGTTAAGCTACATTACACCTGTTTTGCCATAATTAGGAATTCTCGTCTATTTAAAAATTTTGATTAACTAACGAAACTATTGAATTTTGTTTTTTGATTTAATTTATTTGAAAATTATTAATTATGGTATTTATGTTATCAATTATGGCATCAAGCCGAAATGATTTTAAAACTTAAACTTTTTCTGTATAGACTTCACTGGAAGAAATAATAATATCTTAAACATCACCTAATCATTAGTAGTACTTCAATAAAATTTTATTTGAAATTTGCTACATTTTTTTCCGTAGCCACCAGGCTTACTCACATTTGGGAGTGAATTCTAGTTGGCATTGAAATTATAATGAAAGTATAGATATCAGGTTTGAGCCAAATCAATAATATAAGGAACATTGAGATCATTATGGATATTCTTTTATTCTAAATACATGTTAGAGAGTATAGGAGTAAACGAAAGTACCCGTTGTAAAATTACTGATACCTACAGCAAACAAATGGTGCCACTTTGGTGATTGTTTCAAAGATATCAAAAGGTTTTCCTTTTTTTTTTTCTACATTTTTATAGTAATATTTTTGTTTCAACGTTTTTAATAATTATAACCTTTGATTGTCAGATCTATAATTGGCAGTTATAAACAATAATTAAATGTTGAAAAAATATTTACAATTTTACACACTTTTTAAAATTTTATATATTTATATTTGTGTGGATAAATAATTAAATGTGTAGAAAAATAATTCCAATAGAGCAGCAATAACTTAAGTTACTATGTGCTGGTACATTTTAGTATTACTTCAATAAAGTTCTATATTAGAAGAATAGGAGTGGGTAGCCCTTATATTTAGGTCACACCCCAAGAAACTAAAATGAATAGCTACATTTAATTTATTCTAGAACTATTTTTGGCTTTCTATCTTATATTATTTCGATTTTATTTACATATTAATTAAATTTATTCAGTTTAGTCTTATTCAATTAAATTTGTTTTATTTTATTATTTAATTGTATATTTCAGTGTAGTTAGGGGTCCTAGGAATTGCCTGTTTTCAGTACTTTCACATCCATTGTGCGACCGCCTACGGTTAGAAGGCCACTAGGCCATCTTCTTTTCAGATGCCCCTTACTGCGAAACAAGTTGAGTAGTGAATTCCAGGCATGAAGCTTGATATGAAACAGTAGGTATATGATTTAGGCTATATCAGCAACATACGGGAGTAACAAGAACATCCCATCATCATTAGAAGGTGCCAAAACCTTCAGATGCTTCAGTGAGTTATTAAAAATCGAGTAGGAAGCAGGTTATGAGACTAACAGATTTGGCTGTTGAGCTTATTTTGAAATTATCAGAACTTTTCTTTTGGGCAATTACAGCAACATATGTGACATTAACATCAGTATATAATAAGGAGCGTTGAGGATTTTGAATTGCAAGGATTGGATGGGAGAATCATTGGAAGGCACAGCTTAATTAGTATAGCCTATACTAATAGGACACTTGTTTCAGATCTGCCAGAATCTGACGATTTTTTTAATGCTTTATTATTCCTAAATCCAATATGGTGAGAGTCAGCGGTCATTGCTAACGTTTCAAACACACACTGTCCACATTACGTTCCGTACACTTTTTCGATTTTTATTGAAGGTTGTTATTCCATATTTTTTTGTTTTTGAAAGGGATTTTATTTTACTTATTTGAGATTTTTCGAGGGTAAAACATTAGAGTCATCTACGCACGTTCGATCCTAATATGAAAGTTAATTTAATTTATCTATATATTATGATATAGTTTTTTTCTGCAAAGGGCTATCATTTTTTCATCGTTTCTCAGTGCTTTTGAGATGTCTCGAGGTATTCCTGATTCAGTCAACCTTTTAATGTAGTGAGGAAACTCTTTAAACATATGGGATATTGAAAAACCATTTCACATTTGGGAGGAACCTCTCTGGTTATAAGGTGAAGGTGTGTTCTTGTGTGGCCAATTCTTAATCGCGTTAGGATTACTTCTACTCAGCGCTTAGGACGGCAAGAACTGCTCCTTGGTTTTACGTCCTTAATTATCTTGAGTTTACTTGGTGGGCTGTAATCCCACAATGTCTGTCACCCTTAAGATATCGTCTCTCTAATTGGGCGTGCAAGTTCTGATACCGTTAGAAAGATTTTGCCAGGTCCTGTGAGGGCTAGAAGTTTTTTTGCTGCTTTTTGAAAGGTGATGAGAATCATAAAACTCCGTATTTCCAAATACATCTAAGTATAGTCATCTAAATAATTATTTTCTAATTTATTATAAGATTTGAGCGTTTGTCTTGTATATGTTGAAGTAGTTTACAACGACAAGGACCAATCAATAGCTATTTGTTTTGTTTTTTACATTGGGATTTAAAAAGGTTGGAGTTGTTAAATATTTTAATAAATATATTTCTTGTGAAAAGCAAAGTGATTGAATATTGATGAGATGTAGTAATCTTTGAATTCCAGGGAATGGTGTGGAGCTGCAGGGGCCGAGCCGGGTAGTGCCGCCGGCTGAATAGCAATGAGGGAACCGGACAAGATATTTTTGCACAACTACCCTAGATGGCCTTCCGACTATCGGGCATTTATTCCGCCTTCCGTTTTCTCTTTGCAGTTAGCTTTAGCACCGAATGGACAATTCCCTCTAGGACAATCTATTCAATGTTTGTTATGGAGGGCGCAGACATGGCATCCTGATATTTGTTGCCCCGACACGGATTTTTATATATGAAATAAAATTTTATTGCGAGATAAACTCGGCGGGATGTAAAAGTTCAGTAAACAGCGTTGCGCTAAGCTCTTCCGCTAGATAAGGGGCATCGATAACGGTGATGGCCTTTGAAAATAGCAATTTATTGTTATCTTTACTACAATACTCCCTTTTTTAAATGAAAATTCTAGCTAACACTTGGTTTAGTTCTACGAAACATTAGTTTCAGATGAAAAAAACATTGTTACTCAGAAATACAGTCCAGGCATGAAGACCCCACCGTATTAATATTACAAGATAGTTTTGAAAAATGGACCTTTACACTACGAAAAGACACAATCGACTCACTATATACTATAACTTTAACAAAGGATCTCAGGAAGAGACCTTTTGACTTGTAACTCACAGATTTGAATGCCGATTTTACTGTGGGTAGCAGAGACCTATAATAGTGCAAAACTAGAGTTATAGCCGCCAATGAGCATTGGGAGCCGAGACAAAAACAAAGAAAATCACGTTTTATTTTTTTTTCTCATTTCTCAGTCAAGGTTAAACAAATAAAAATACTTTCGTTATGCTCAAAACACGACCCGGCTTCAGGGAGCTCAACTACAAAAACATGACAAAATTCCATTGAATCCGCTGTAAATCAGCGGGAATTTTTTTTTTTTCATGGATAACTGATCTCAAATATCGATTCAACGTACCAATGTTTATATGTAAAGTTTTATCCAAATAAAAAATATTAAATAGTTTAAAAAAAATATGTCAGAAGACGACCTTGTACGAAGGTTTGAAAAATGGAAATTAGAACTTGTTATTACGTTACAGCACATTATCTTTACTCTAAGAAAAGATCCAATCGACTCACTATATAAACGAACGAACTTTAACAAAGGATCTTAGTTTAAACTAAAGAAGTCTATTCAGAAAACTATTATTTACTCAAGCTCATACAAAAATATATGAAACTAAGAAAAATACGACCTTAAACTATATAATAGAACAAACAGACTTCTGAATCATTTTTATACTTATTTTTTCATTAAAATGAATTAACATTGTTTATTGGTATAATGATTTTTTTCTCTTTCTAATTTTTATTTACACATGTTATTGGAGTAACAATTTGATCATAGTGTAATAATACAGGCATTACAGGCGTGTGGGAGAGTAGCAATCAACAATATCTTCTCCTAGCATGTATTTAAAAACAAAAGATTTATTTGAGCAAATCTCTCATCCAGCTTCTTTTAAGCCTTCTGAGTTTATTTCCAGGTATTTTAGTCGTGACCATGTTATTAATGAGTATGCTATTATGTCCATGAAGTCTGTCGTGAAATCGTCTATAAAGGTTATGTATATGCTATTTTGATAAAGTTAGTTTTAAAAATTAATTATGAAATTGATAGTTAGTAGATCAAAGTCTTCTTTTCTTTTTCATTTCTTGAAAAGTATTCCAATGAGTTGTTTTTTGTAGAAAAGGTGTGAAGTGAAAAAGAAATTATTTTCCAAGTTGGGTGTAGCATTGCATATTTCAAATCTATTTCATGATATATGGACATATATTTACATTCAAAGCTTCTTGTATTAGAATTGTTGCTCAAAGATTCTCAAAGCGTATGCATTTCTTTAATAGATGTATACCCTGTCACTGTATTTTTATATAATTTTTTGGTATTCCGCAGAATAAGTCAGTCCTGTTTAAATATTTTGCGTGAATTTCTGGAGTTTAAGGTCTATTACAGGTAGTTTTAAAGTCCAGGGTGGGTAATTTAATTCATTGGTCTTGGTTGCAAGCATTTTGAGCTGGATTTGATTAACTAAATAGGGGAATGTTTGGCCAATTACTCGGCCGCTGTGGGTGGTTCAAATAAGTTAAACATCAATTGCAACAACACAATTACAACAGCGGGGGGGTATTATCGAACAACTGAAAGGGTTTACCTAGAAGGATAATCTATGAAGCTCTTTGTATGCAATGGAGGAAGTTATAATTGGATCGGGGCCTGATATATTTATCTATTATCTATAGGCTCCTGCACAAGGGACCAATTAACTCGGTATACCTTTTAATTACACGTCCACAATCCTTGCCGACCTGTTTAAAGGTCACACATGGTTAAAGTAATCACATTAGGGAGTTATGTAATAATGTAATTGAAGATATTGATATATCCTCATTTATTATAAACTACAAACTACGTACTTTTTTTTTTTTAAATGTAAAAAATAAATCTTTACTAAACGTTGATTCGTTGAGATTGTTAAATAAATACAATACAAATTTACAAAGAAAGATTAAACTTCTACTGTACCTCATATTGCAGGTTTAAATATTAGAAACTACAAGACTAAAACGACAAGAAACTGCCCGTCGTTACAGACTACTTCAACATTTACTAGACAAACGTTCAAAGCTCCCAATTAATTACAAAAGACTCATTTACATGACTGTGATTAGACCTATTTGGTCGTACGGAGTTGAGCTTTGGGACTCTACTAAACCATCCAATTCATCTCGTATCTAAGGATTTTGGATTGTATCCTTCGAAAAATCCTCAATGCTCCTTACTTTGTGACCAATAAACTTATCCATAAAGATCTTAATGTTCCATATGTTTCTGATTTAGCCCAAACCAGATACCCATCCTTCCATAGTAAGCTCCATAACCACTCCAATCCACTAGTCTCCCAACTTGCTTCCTCCTCCATCCCTGATAATCCTCCGAGGCGTATGAAAAGAAGATGGCCTGGAGACCTTTTAGTGTAGGTTTTATTGGTGCTATTAGTGAGTAGTTCTTCACAAGTTATTTGCATACCATGGTATTCACTGTCAACACATTTACTTGTTGTATATTATTTTGTACACTTTAAATATCAATAAATGAAAAAAAAAAAAAAGAAATATTAGAAAGTGACCGTACTATAGCGCTCTCACTCAGCCTCTGTAGTACGATCTAACACCAGTGACGCAGCTGAGAGAGAAGCGCTGGGATCTCTTGGGAGCTGGCTTGTCCCTCTATAAGGAACAAGTCTAATTGTGGGATCCCTTAGATGTGTATACATCGTAAATAAAGTATGAATGCATTTTTCCCGCATCGCAACAAAAGTGGGATTACAAATTTCATTTCATAAGAAATTATGCCAACCTTCGAGGTGGGAACCCCTGTTATTCAACTAAACAATAACAAACAAATTAAGGTTGTAAGAAAGTCCAAGTATCTTGGGGAAATTGTAACTTGGAACCTAAATGAGAAATCCTCTATAGAATACAGAACAATAAAACTGAGACAAGCACTACGAATTACATGGCCAACATATGAGAAGAAATTTCTCTCGATTATCACCAAATTTAAACATTATAGTTCAGTAGTAGTAGAGACGAGACTACTGAAAAAAAAATTCAATTTCTTTTGGAAAAGTAAAGCCAAGAACAGCTGGTTCATTGAGGTCCAGAATGATTTAAAAAAGCTTAATATAACAATGAAACAAATTGCAGAGAGAAAAGAAGATTCTGAGAAGTAGAGATACAAGACTAAAATTAAAAACAGTCAAACGAAAACAATACACCATTACGGATGAGGAGAGGGCGGCCGGGTTGGAAAGAATGAGGAGGTTGAGAAAACATCACAGCTAATATTGTAAAGGCTGTAGTGTACATGAATTGATTTAAGTTAACTAATTTGGGCAGAAAATCTAAAAAGAATTTAAATTTATTTTAATTTTTACTATTAATATTGTTTTTTTTTTATATTATTTGAGATATATATATATATATATATATATATATATATATTTTTTTTTTTTTTTTTTTTTTTTTTTTTTTTTTTTTTTTTTTTTTTTTTTTTTTTTTGCGGTCCAGCCTTCTAAGGATTGCTGCCAGTACGCTCTCATTTGGGAAGAAAATCGTTCTTTTCTTTCTTGGGTCCATTTGGTCCCCGTTCTTCCTTTAGGTTTTTGGCATTCAAAGACCTCTATTTTCTGCATGTGTTTTTTAAACTTTTCTCTGTCTTCGCACAGTTCTTCTGTAATTTTGTACCTATCCAGGAACTGTTTCATTGTTTTACCAAATACATGGTTGCTATTTTTCATGCTCAGGGCTTTAGTATAAATCTGTTTCACCCATCTTTGGTTATTCATCCTAATTATGTGTGCATGAAAGTTCAGTTTACGCCTGATTATAGCTGAGTCCATGGGTTCCAAGATTTTATATAGCTCTAACGTCGGTCTCCTTCTGTATCCATCTTCTGTTTTGATTGGGCCGAATATCGTTCTTAGGATTCTTTTCTCAATTCGAGCTAAGTTTTTTGTTCTCCTTGTTCATAGCCAACGTTTCTGAACCATACAGAACCAGAGGTCTGATTACCGTAGCGTAGTGTCTTATCTTTGCATTCATTGACAAGTTCTTTTTATTATATATATATATACATATACAGGGTGAGTATCTCTTAGCGTAAAAAAAAAAATTGGGTGAAACTAGATCAAAAGTGTAGCCAAATGCCGCAGACCTCACCTTTCTATTCCAATCCGTTGCAGATATATGGTAAATAAACGATTTTTTGGAGGAAAGCATGTTTTTACGATAAAAGCTGTAATATCTCCATTTTGTTTAAATATTTTTCAAATATTGATCACATTTTCGGATTTAGCAATAAATTTCCTATAAGATCGGAGTAATTTAACCTTGAATTTTACAAACTTGGGACCTAAAAAATATCTTTATCTTCACCTAATTTAGGGAAGTTACAATTTCTTATAATACTTCAGCGCTCACTGCTTTTCATAAAAACAATCCACAAAACTGCAAAGCTCTCAAAAACTTGCAAATTTAATAAGCTTTCAAATGATATGTTAAACGTAATGATTTTGTTTTAATTTCATGGAGAAATTTACTTTTGAAACCGAAAAAACATGGTGTTCTCATTTAGCATACAAATCAGGTACTTTGGTAAATAAGACATTATGATAATCGCTTGATGAAAATCTGTATTTTAAATAAAAGAAACACTTCATTAGAATAAAAAGCAAAGAAAAAATTTGTTAATTTGAAAATAAAAGAATCACTGTCAATAAAGCGCCGCCAGAGTCCGTTATTTTATTAAATTTTCAAAATGTCCTCCATTATTTCGAATGCAGCTTCTTGCTCTCTTTCTCACAGCCCCTACGGTCACTGCTAAAGTCAGACGCTGTTGCAATTTGGCTCCGGCCTCCAGAATTCTCGTCTTTAGGACCTCAATGCTGGTCACTTCTCTGGCATATACCTCGCTTTTTATGTAGCCCCACACATAAAAGTCCATTGGAGCTAAGTCAGGTGACCTAGCTGGCCAATGTATCACACCATTTCTACCTATCCAGGTCGAATATCGTTGGTTCAGCCATTCCCGTACTGCTGCCGAATGATGTGGAGGAGCACCATCGTGTTGGAATATTATGTTTTGCTGAACATCAAGTGGAATGTCGTGAATAAGTTGTGGTAGAATATTTTGTAAAAAATCCAAATAACTTTCTCCATTCAATCTGCTGGGCAAAAAATGTGGCCCAATGAGTCGGTCCCCTATTATCCCAGCCCACACATTCACTGTAAAACGATGCTGGAAAGATGCTTCTTGAACCATATGTGGGTTTTCAGCTGCCCAGTAGTGCCGGTTGTGGACGTTAAAAATTCCTTCCCTTGTAAAAAGAGACTCATCTGTCCATAAAATTTTCCTCAGAAACTGGTGTTCTTGAATGTCTCTATTTAAAAGCCAGCGGCAAAATTGTATTCTATGTACATGATCATTAGGTTCTAGCCCTTGTACTTGTGTGAAATGATATGGGTGAAAATGTTCTCGGTGCAAAATGTTGATAACTGACCTTTGGGAGATACCAATTTCACGGGCCAAGTCTCTTGATGAAACACTGGGATTTTTCATTTACTATATCAATAATTTCCTCTTCGAGTTCAACATCATGAGGAACTTGTCCCAATTCTTGACGTAACTTATGAACGGAACCTGTTTCAGATAAACGTTGATGAGTTCGTGAAAACACTATCGTAGAGGGGAGGCGCCTATCTGGAAACCTAAGTTGGTACTCCCCCGCCGCGCTGCACTCGCGTTTCCATTACAAAAACCATACAAAAAATGTATGTCAGCGTACTCACCATTTGTGAACGTTGCCATCTTCGCAGGTGTATTGCCAAACAGAAAAAAATAATCCCAATAAATAAAATGGGCCCTCAAGCTAAGGATAAGCAATATTAGCAAGGGTCTTTCTAATGATAGTGACACTTTTATCTCTGTAGCTTCTTAATTTCCAAATCAAACTTTCAATCATTATATCAAAATAAAAATAAAATAATAAACAATAATCCCCTCCCATTTCAAAATAAACAGGAAAATAACTATGAAATAGCGATAATGTGCTTAGTATATTATATATATATATATATATATATATATATATATATATATATATATTTATTTTTTTTTTTTTTCACTTTTATATATTGTATAGTATTGTTTACTTTGTAAATTTAATTAATTTTTTCCCCTTCACATTATTCATTGTACATATTATATATCATGAGATTCTTTACTTATTTTTTATTTATTATTAACTTTTTTTCTTCTTTGTTTTTATTCCTTGTTGTACATATTGATCCATTCAGCCATTCATATTACTTATTGCCCACATTGAGGCAGATTCTTAGATTTATTTATTTTAATTAATTTAAATATTTTAATTTATTAGCTAATTAGTAATTCATAAATAAAAAAAAAATGATAAAATAATAAATATTACAAAAATATTTTTTTTATAATCTAATCTATACTATTATATAAAAGGACTAACAATTTTTCATTTGTGATCACTAACCGCGAAAACTACTTTACCAATCAGTACGAAATTTTAACTACATCGTCTTAATAGTTCAAGGAAGGTTTAGCAATAATAAAATTCACATATTTAAAATCAAATTGTCGTTTAAAAAGCGATAAATATGTGGTGCGCAGTGAGGTTTGAAAATCGTCCGAAGGTAGCGAACAGCGCCGTTCTGCAAGTGATGTTACAATGACACGGTGTTATATAGAGCATGAAATTGGTAATAAAATTTACCTATTTTCAATTAAATTAAAGCTGGAAACTAGTGAAGTTTAAAAATCTACCAATATATCATAAATAATCATCATCATAATATAGTAAATATTTTCTGTCCTACTAATTCTACCAACTGAGCCATAAAAATTAAAAAAAAATGTATTTAAAATTATGTTTCATATATTCTTCCGCATAATCAGTGCAATGGAGGCTGGTAAAAAAAAATCAGCTATGCGAAGAAATATCACTAATGCTACAATCCATCCTGTAACAGCAAATGAAGAACTCGCATTTATTACTAAAATCTTAACAATGCCTACTAATCTACAATTTCAGTTCAAATTATTAAATTATTATTATTCAATGAAAGTTTATTTTACTATAATAATTAACAAGTCGCAAGGCTTGACAACAAAAACGTTGCAGTCGATCTTCGGACTCATTATTTCTCTCACTGTTAATAGTATGTAGGGCTTTCCGGAATTAGAAACCCTATCAATCAAATCGTTGTTACAACATTATATTATAGTATTCCTTGACAGTTCTAGATTAGCGAACGTGTGATATAACCACCTGTATTTACAAAATTGGGTTTATACAGGTAAAAAAATATGTTTCAGTGAATCTTATATCATTTTACCTGTGTAAGAAAATCGTCAGATCTTTTATAGACTAGGTTATTTTTATAAACTTTATTTAGAAGACTAACAGTTATCCAAGCTTAGAACATCAGGGAATCATTTCGCTGCATGAGCCCGCATGGTTCAGATTGTCACAAACAAGTATCTTTATCGTTCCGCTTACTGCCCGGGGGAGAGGTTTCTGGAAGACGTTCCTTTGATGTTCCCTATAACGAACGAGGGGTTTTCTTGGAATGACCTTGAAGGAGAAAGATAATCTTGAAGCGGATTTGGCCAGAGAAGTATATTTCAGACATCGATCCACCGTAGCCAGATGCTCCCAGACCCTTGAAATAAGATAAGATGAAAGAAGTAATTATCTTTTACCTTTATATAACGTCATATCCACTCAAACCCACTATTTTTCAACATACTTTCCACTCGATTCCCGATAATCCACTGATAAGTCTGAAAAGACGTTGAGCTTTGGATCGTTGGATCATCTTATATATGGGTCATTCTCATAGAGAGGAGCAGAAGTGGTGTCCAGTACATTTGTGGCTCCCCATTTATGATTTTGGATCGGAAAAAAAAATTTAAATTGTAGTGTATAACTTTATGTAAAAGTGAAATTTTTCTTTTCACGATCAAATATTTTTTTTGTGTAGAAAAATTGTAAAACTTGACCAATTGTCATGGCCCTGTCCTGTCCGGGCACGATATTCCCAACTTCAAGCTTCTGTAGGAGGTCTATCTCTTCAAATAGAGAAGTGATTATTCAATCCTAGATCATAATATTGCTGGAGATTAAGAAGTGATTTTCAAAATGGGTAAGAGCCAATAGATTTCAATATTATAATGAAAATAAGAGTGTCCATGCCATCGACGTCAAGGCCCTGTCCAATTTTATTTCTCAAATTTTCCCGTAAACGCGTGTGTTAGCCCGCTTTGTTTTCCCGCCTTAATTTTCACGTCATTATATATTTATTGCATCACCCATTAACTAGTCCCTTCAGTACAGTGGGAACACTCAGAGAAGAGCAACATCGGCAAAATTGTGAGTGTCCAAACAACCACCGTCAAGTTTCTGGCTTCATTAAAAACGTAAGTATTCAAACCTGTTTTTTTTATTGCTCAATACTTGTTTACGGCGTAAAAACAGTTTCTATTTCTATAAATATTTTAGAAAAAACGTTGCAACAAAACAAAATATTTTAGAAATACCTATGTTTCGTCATGGCCCTGTCTTCATCTGTAAAATTGAGTACAGGTTAGTTATGAAGAGGACAGGAACATGACAGTATCCAACCATTTTTATTATTTTTACTAAATAAAAAACTGCATTTGAGGTTGTATTAGTACATTTACACTTTATAATAAATACATATAAATTACTGTGTGCCGGAATCACAATAAGTCTGCTCATTAAACATAAATAAATTTATACAAACTTAAAGCGGCAATCTGTAGGCGACCATGCTTGACAGAGCATATGTACCTCTTAAGGGCGGAGGAGTAGGATGCAGACAAAATAAAACTAAAACAGACGATTTGTGTCTTCTTCTGTACTGATGGCACCGAAGAAGAAGGTTACAAAGGAGGAAAGAAAACTTCTAAAGATATTAAAAACATTTCGTGAAAACTCGATTACTGTTTATTTTTTGAACCCATCACCTGCAGAGGGATTAAAAAAATTATATTACAGAAGACAGCTAAGATGCTCATGAAAAAGAGAGGCATGGCATAGGTAGCGTCATGGCCCTGTCGTGTTGTGAGAGGGGAGAGTCATGTTCCAGTCCATGTGCCTTCTTATTTATTTATTTTTCTTTATAAATTAAAGCGGTGTTGTTTGGAAGGGCATTGAATTTTAATTAAAGCTTTTAAGAGAGCATCGTAATTTTTTTTCAGCTTGATTGGAATACTTCTAAATTTCTGAAATCGTGAACCCAAAAATGCCCCTTTCTGTGAGAATGACCCATATACAGCTATTGTAGAAGTAATATTTATATATAGTCTCTTTATAACATAAAATTCCATTAGATTAATAATTTCTAACAAAAAAGAAAAAAAAAAACCTTTAGAGCTACAGGGTCTTGGTCTGCCTTCAACCGGGCTCGAACTCGGGCTCTGGGGCAAATCATTTCAGTGGCTTACCTAATAATAAGCTACTCCCCTCCCAAAGAATTTATAACATTTATTTTATACATGATTCATTTTTGATAAATAAGCTAATAGGCTAACAATAAATTCATAACTTTTGCTTCGGTTTATCAATAAAAAAAAAAAAAAAAAAATGAAAATACTGAATATAATATATTTCTAAATAAATGCTAAAATATATTTCTCTGAAATACTGAATACAATAAATATATGGATATGACTATTTGCTGGGGGTCAATAGTTCGTGTGTGAAATATTTTTTCATCCTCAAAATGTGATCTTCATAACCAAAAATGTAAAGTTTTGACACGCTCTGGCTCTGTTAGTGTTAATCGGATCAACTTTTATGATAGTTTTCTGTCACTGACATTTAATGGAGAATATTTTTGCTATGTAATATTATTCATTAGGACCAAGAGTTTAGGAGTTATATTTGTTTGAATACAGCTAAAGCAGTAAGAAAATAATATACAAAACTTTATGTAAGATTAATATTAAAAGAAAAAAGGGCTATGAAAATTAAAAAAAAAAAAAAACAAAAAAAAAACAGTTAATAGTTAGGGTTGGTATTAAATGAAATCATATTTCAAAGTATACCGATAAGTTCAATTAACGATATTATTTATAATCTTTTTTTTTTAGCTAATCTTGAATGTTGCTAATCAACCCCTCTTAATTTTATTTCAAGTATTGAATGATTTGATTTCAATTTTTACTTGAATAAATGATTCTTTTTTCTTTTTATTCTTATAAAAGCAACACATAATGCTTTAATTTATTAATACATTTTTCGTAGGAATATATTTACGGTTCATTTTCCTCGTCCATTTTTCAAAATTAATGAAAATTTTCCGGGCGTGGCATTATTCTAAGAATCTAGCATATTTATTCTTTCGTGTTATTCTAATTTGATATACTCAGTTAGGTGCAGATCTGGGTCATCACCGATTTTTTTTTTAGTATATCAAATATATTTATATTTATTAATTTATATGGTTCATGTTCCTATAACTCATTAGCTACTCAATTCGTAAAAATTTTGTTTAACATCTACATTTCCAAACATTAAAATAATCAATATTGATTAACTTACATTTGCACTGTTTTTATACCCGGCTTTGCACTCATGTACAAACATGTCTATACAGAAAAATCTGTCTAAAAAGGAATGCTGCTGGTCCGGCCATTTTTTTTCGGTTAAAAAGGTTTCCGTTTTTTCATTACTAAGGATTTACTAGGTAACTTTAAATATATATTTTTCGCTTATAACCTTTGATTTTTTGAATCATTCTTAGACCGTAAGAGTATCTGCGTCTCTTAATTCTCAAAAAATTTGATTTAACACTATATTGTGCCTTTTTCTGGAGCTATTCAGCCATCTACAGGATGCCTCAAAATCCAATTGTTTGGGGGAGCTCCAAAGATCTGCTGGAATCAGGGTCCAGAGATCGACATTATTTTCGCACGGACACTAACGTACTAATCCCAAACAGCTTTATTGATTTCTAAATTTCAGCTACATTTCTAGCCCGTTTTAATTGTTCCACTTAACCACTGTTCCTTTAATTTTAGTCTTACTTTTAGTGGCTCCTTAAACTTGTGTTACCCCGATTTGATATTTTTCAGTAAAAAGTTTCGGCGATATTTTATTGCGCTCGTGTTCTTCAAACTTTTACTAACAGACATGACGAATTAATTAATAACTCAAATTTTATCAAAGAAACTGTAAACCGTTCATGTAGTAGTATCGCATAAGTTTACTGTTCAACAGCTAAAAAGGGACTTCATGGAAAAGTGAAAGAAGTAGAAAATTGGTCAGGAGTTTCTGTGTTGCGAACATAAGGTGGCACTCCGAAAATTAGCTCACACGACAATTGTGCTACAGCGCTCCGAGATAATTTTTCCGTGTATGCAGATTCCGTTTTATACAGATTTTACTGTACTTCTCGGGATCACTACAGAAAAGCAATGTCGCATTGTTCATTACTCAGTCTAATTGGATTCAGTGCAATAGCTCAACTTAATACATTTGTTTTAAATTAAAAAAAAAAAAAAAATGAAACGGATTTTAAAGAATATTAAAAAACTTACATATGGGAAATGGGAAAAATTCATACTTAACAATGGGAAATTAACAAAATATACCACTTAAGAGTTAAACATAGGTCAATCAATGATTCAGAGAATAAGAGCCAAATGCAAATTTCGTATGCCAATTATTGTTATAAATAATGGTTTGATAGAGAGGTTAGACTAACCATCCTCCATATAAGATCTAAAAAGACAGTTTCTGAAGCATTGATGTTTTAAGGCAAGTCACTAGCATGTCAGGGAACAAGAATGGTGTTGTTCGTACGTTTCTCAGCACAAACAATGTAGCTATTAAACACCCACCTTATATTACCACCACTGGGATTAAATATTGCTGCTGCTTGACGAAATAATCCTAATCCAATCATTTTTGGTCAAGTTAATGTGTTTTTTCCAGCTTTAATCGATTTTTTTTTTTTAGTAAGAAGAGGTTGTTTTGCCTCATATACACCGCACATATTGGGTATCCATAGTTACAGTATCCAATAAGACTGAGTTATAAACAATGCGACAATGCTTTTCTGTAGTAATCCCGACAAGTATAGACATGTTTATACATGAATGCACAAAAATGAGCCTATCAATATTAATTATTCCAATGATTTGAAATCTAGATATTGGTTTGCAGAGATTAGGTAACTAGTGAGTTATGGTTAAAGATCATATAAATTCATAAATTTAAATATATTTGATAGAATGAAGAAAGTCAGCACATTGGCTCTATGCAATAATTTTGGTTTGGTTTTGATATAATTCGCGAGTAATGTTAATAGATAAGTAATGGTTTTGGAACTATCGAACATTTATTAAAGCAATTTATTACTCAAGTCGGTATACTGTCGGATGATAGGATTTGGGAACCGTTCCGATAGCATTCTAGAACGGAAAGAAAAAAGAACTAGACGAAAAACTCCTAAGAGCTCGTAGAAAAATATCACCAGGACTTGTTGTTTGTTATCAACAATGTTCTGGGATAAACAGCGGTCGGGCTGAACTTGGGACAGAAAACTGCTTACCCCACCATCTCTCTGAGCGGGGCAGATATCCACCAAGGCGAAATAACTTCTTCATTTCAGCCAGGACCTAAATGATCCGTATAATCCTGCGGGGGCTTGATCGGACAAAGTTCCCCAAATCTTGATCCCTAGGCACTTATTGAATCTGGGACACTCAGGGCAAAGTCTTACCAGGCAGATTCTCTCGACTATCCCTTTTTATTTTTCGAATTACACCTGGAGATTTTTTTTTTTTTACAATTGTAGACAAAAATATACATTATCATATCTAGAATTTTAATAAAATTACGAATTCGTTATGTTTAATATTAGTAATGAATATGTATTAAATAAAACCAAAAGTAATTTAATATCAATTAATGAAAAAATAATTTCTTTAGGGCTGATGTAGGTTGGAGCAAACTTCCAAATGTGAATCCACTCTTTAATTGTGTAACTGTTCTATAAAAATTTTGTCATCTCTATTTACACAGCAGATTTTTGTGTACTATATTAACTTGGTACAAAATTTAAAACAATACCCTTCAAAATCAAGCATAGCTTTTGGCTTGCAGTTGTAAATTGTTCAATACAGTCGGAGTCAAAAGTATTCGTACACCAGTATTAGTTTTATTTTCTATCGTTTGATTTTGTATCTATTACATTTTTATTTAATTTATACATATATAATATTGCATTCATGACTAAAGAATAGAGTTAATATTTTTTCATAAGAAAATTGACCCTAATATTAACCTTAATATCTTAATCATTATAGTAAGATGCACTCATTGTTTTGATTCAAAAGTATTCGTATGATAGACTTATTTGTAAAGGAAAAGCGATTATTATTGCTGTTCGTTAATTGAAAATGAAACACAAAACCAGAGAGACGATTCAAGACGAAGGACAAATTATTACGCACCTACATAATATGTTACTTTCGCTTAGAGAAGTGACCTCACTTGACAGTCAAAGATGCTGATAGAAGAGAAAATCTTTTAAGTATATACAGAGAAAAGGACTATCAAGACTTTACTTCGAATATGAAAAACATTTCACGAGGTAACTTAAAAGAAAACCAAGAATTAGTGCCCCTGCATTTTTAAGCATAATAATGAGAGGATCAAGTCGGTAAAAGGTGAGTTTCTAACAACCCAAATTTAAAGGAAGTTATTATTACGAAATTGCATGTTATTAACTCAAAAATTAGAGACTCCAATGCCAGAGTGCATATTAAACGCCAAAGTTGGCCCTACTAATTGTAAGTATTAATTATAATCGAATGTCAATATTAAATAGAAATTTTATTAATTGTACGAATACTTCTGACTTATATCGTTATTGCTGTTTTTAAATTATTCTTTATGTATTATTTTGTAAAATATTCTATGAATTCGAAAATATATTTTTTGATAAAAGTGTTGACGTATACATCAAATGATCTTATTATTTTAACTGAATCCTATTAAGTAATGCTAATATTTTTGATTTCTTATGATTTATAGCAGGTGTACGAATACTTTTGACTCTGACTGTATATACGTTTGCTGTGGGAAAATGAAAAGTGGGATTACGATTTCAAATTGCGGAGGCTGTTATGAACTTCACCATATTTTAGTTTATCCTTATAGCTTTTTTGCTATCTGGAATAAAAGCTATTTTTCATTACATTAATTTTATACTCGTATTTTACCTCTGATACACTTAAAAAAATTAAATAGAAGTAGTTAAAGTTACGATTCTTTTAGTCAAATAAATTAAACTCAGTTCGTTTGGAATACTGCATGTTTAAGATAATGAAAGCTTTTTTTTTTTTTTTTTAATTTTTTTTTTTTTTTTTTTTTTTTTTTTTTTTTTTTTTTTTTTTTTTTTTTTTTTTTTTTTTTTTTTTTAGCTCTTTTATTATAAGGATGAAAAGTTATGGGAATATTTTTAAAGATATTTCAACATATTAATTTTTAAAGAATATATTATTTATTTTTGTTTTAAGGTTCAGTCTATTAGAAGCATCAACTATCCAATTGAATTTAGCATCAGATAAGAACATAAATATGTTATTACTCACTTACTCAAAGTACGAATGTTTGTATAGAAGGATCAATAAAATTAGGATTGATGAATTAATTGCCACTTCTATTGGTATTATTTTATAAAAAAACTAGTTTCTAGGTGTATATGAACTAGAATGTAATGACTGCGAAGCTAAATACATGGAAAAAACTGGACGATTTGTAAATCAAAGATTAAAATAACATATAAGAGCATACAATAATAAGACCAGAGATTCCCAACTTCGCTATCTATCTAATTGAAAATAACTATAAATTCAATAAAGACGCGGGAGTAAAAATAGCCTAAAATTAAATATTTATGAATCATTAGAAATAATGAAATCGTTCAAAAACAATCCAGATTTATGTTTAAATGACCAGATAATCATTTCCATAAGCCCTATTATAAATTTGTTTTCGGAAAATTGAATTAGTCATTGGGAAAACCTCCAAAAAATTAACCTACCTGGTCCTTCCTCTTCCACTATGAATATACTTCAGATATCTGTTAGATCTCCTCAGGTGAGTACCAATATATTTGATTCTTGTCTTATCTTTTTGAAAGGTTTAGTATATATAATCCATGTAACAAAGTTTGGAATTTTTTTTTTGTTTTGTAGTAAAATAATTCAAATATAAGTGGCAATTAATGCATCAAAACTAATTAAATATGTTATTTCTATGAATTTCAGTTCGACGGTTGACAAGTACTGCTAAAGAACATAGTAAATGTTCTTAAAAATGTCTGAGATTATAAGAGCGATACCATACCTTTCGGAACAGGACTTGTAATAAATAAAGACGAGCTCATTTACGAAATGTAAATGAGATTGATAGAGATCGAACAAACCTGGCTCTGTGAAGTTTGAGAGCGGATTGGAAGTAAAACACAGACTCAATTAGCAGATGTTTGGGTTTTGAGAGTATAAACTTTAATATTGGTCTAAGCGACTAGTTTCCGCGGGATCGAATACCTGGATTCTGCCAATGATCGGAAGTTGGTCGGCTACGAACCCCGTGTTTGGTCTCGCTATATTGACGGGGTATCAACTAGGGTTTCCCTGCAATCATACAACCGCCTACTGTCTGCTCCTTGGTGACGTAATCAGTCGGTGGAGTATATAATTTTCCTCTATACTAAAACTTGTTTAGTAATTTGTATCTTTGCTGATTTTTTTTTTTTTTTTACAGAAAAAATAAAATAGTTAGTACGCAAATCTAATAGTATGTTTTATATTTCGAAAAAAGAGTTTCTTGCAACAAATGTCTGGAAAAATGTTGTTCAGCTAAAAAATAAAAATAATTTCACATTACGTAATCTATTGTTTTGAAAGTTACTTTATATGAAATTATAATAAAATTGCTCACTTGTTACTTAAATATATAATATTTGAGTCAGATGCATGGTTCCTCTTGTGGGTAGGATGGTTTACTCTAAGCTGATGTTTGTATCTGAATTTTATTTCATGATAATGGAGGAAAGATACAAATAAGGCACTCTCAGTATGACGTTTATATCATATATATATATATATATATATATATATATATATATATATATATATATATATATTTAAAAATATATATATAGAGAGAAACTTAAAATATTATTTTTTAAAAAAATGTAACTATGAGATATAACAATTTAATGTTCCAGGGATATGATTATGTATAAAGATGAGCCGATTTGACGGTAAAAGTGCTAACTAGTCGGCCATTTTATTTATTTATGTCTGTCCTCTGAAAAATAAGTTGACATGAAAACATGGTCTTAACTGATTAAAATTTTTATTTTATATTCATTTTTTTGTAATATAGCATCGAAATTTAAGAAAGATCATGATTTTTAACAAAAAAACAATCTCGATAATTTCTATAATACTAAATAAAGAACTATCGTAGACTCCTATTATTTGTTTGTGTTTTTTTACAGTTTCGTGTCATAATTAAAAAATATTAATTCTAAGTTTAAAAAAAAAATAATATAAAGGTTGGAACACGAAAAGGAAGCTACTATATTAGCAATTTACAAATGATTTTATTTACAATTTTATATATGATCACATGTTGTATGCATGATGGTATAGAAGGATCAATACAATTAGAATTGATGAATTAATTGCCTCTTCTATTGAGATTATTTTATTACAATAAATAAACTAGCATTCTAATAAAATAATCCCAATTGAAATGGCAACTGATTTATCAAACCTAATTTTATATAAGAATTTTTTGTTACATATATAAGTCCATAAACAGATATCTTTTTGGGATTGTTCAATTCAAAATTTCACAATTAACTATCTAAACTAAGTAACGCAAATTTCTGAATTTTTCTTTATTTTCCTAAAAAAACACTACCTACACCTTCGTTAACACCGGACTGCAAAAACCAGAAGAAAAAATATAAGGTTAACAAACACCTGTAGCTACATATATAGATTGCGATAAAGCTATAAATAAAGTTTCAAGGCACTTCAAGGCATTACGACTGTTGACCGAATTCTAACCGAAGCAATGATCAACTTGGCCGACTAGTCGGCTTTTTTTTCAGCTGACTAGTCAGCCAGTGAGTAGTCGGCCCATCTCAGATTGTTCTTATTACAAGCAAAACTTCAATATTGTCTAGTTCGAAAACTTTATAAAAATGCTAGAGTAGTTTGTTACCAAAATAACATAAGACATTGTATTTATCATTATTAATTGAAAAATATTCAAATTAATTCTCAGAGAACGAAGAGAGAGGATTTAGCTTTTCATTATAAAACCTGTACCACAACAACCCATGAAGTGTCTTTTTTATAATTATTTATTTTATTTTATTATTATTATTATTTTTTTTTTTGTAATGGGAGGAGGAAAATCTTTTATAAGACGACGTGGGTTCAGCACTTCGTAGGAAAGTATTGTTTCGTGACCAACAATTATACAAGAAGGTGATTTGGTCAGCAATCACGCTTAACTGCCATTTACCCTTTAATTTAGGGAACCCGTTTTATAGAAGCTGAGTGTGCCCCAGGAGGATCTATAGACCTCGATGTCGATCCACGGCCGAAGAAACAGAAATTAAATTTTCTGCCTTCAGCCGGGTTCGAACTTCGTCCCCGGAGCATAGCAGTTTAGTGGCTTAACCCACTGAGGTACTCTGTTCCCTAGTTTTTCGTTATAAGGGTAAATTATTTCTTTGAAATTTTTTTTTAATAAATATTTTTATACTAATGATATACTGATCGGAAAAACCGTTAGAAAGGTATTTTCTGGGCTTTCATGTAACATCAAATTTTTAATATAAATTGTTCATGAAATATATATTACCATTGAATCAATACTGATTTCTGACGGGGTTAGAATCATAAAGAATAATATAAGATTCCTTTAAACAAATGCGGAGTATGTATATATGCAAAGGGGAGAAACCGCCCTTCTCTCCAACTCATTTCCATGGGAGCATACACAGGAGAGAATAAGGGCTCTGATTTGCATTCCATTAGCCGTCATAAGTCTCTAATGGATCTATCGGCTGCTTATCCAAGTTCAACTATTTACAGGTAAACCCCCGTCACTAAAATCCAAGTGCGCTTTGGGCTTGATGATCTGGTGATAGGTTCAATGGTAGCATAAGTAAAGTTTTGGTTTCCTTTATCTTTAAGATTATAGTTTTCAATGAAACTGTCTTTTATTTATACGAATGGATTCAAGGGAGGATAAAAAAGAAGAAAATATTTTCTCTAGTTCATATTTTTCAAAAAACAAAACCTGCGGGGATCCATAATATGGCAACAATAATTTAATAGAAGTTTATCCCATGTGGAATAATTTAATAGAAGTTTATCCCATGTGGAGAAAAGATTTCCCAATCCCAATATATAATCTTTTCTCTTATATATATAAAAAAAAAAAAAAAAATATATATATATATATATATATATATATATATATATATATATATATACATAAATATATATATTTTAAAGCATATGGCTTTCTTTCATATAAACAATTAGAGTTGAAAATAGAGGAAGATGGTCGTATTATGATCAAGTAATTTTATAATTGAAATTACTTTATATTACTCTAGCATCATATGTTGCGGTTTAGCCCGCTCTCATAAGTAAGGAATTCAAATAATTTAAACTAATAATCGGATCGACATTTTGGTTTGGTAATAATTTTTATGCGGCAGAATTTTTATGTGCTTTTAAATGTGACTGTGTAATCAGTTTTATGGTTATATGTGTTTTCAGAGTATTTCCCATTGCGTTTGTATGTATGGAATATTTTTTTTTTTTAATTTAATTAAATTTCTTTTTTTCAGAAATTTTCCAGTTCAGTTGTATACTAGCATTGTGGTAGTAGATACCAATAGCATATCCACCAATAACATTGTAAGTAGTTTCATAACCCTCTATATCTTGTTATTGTATTTAGTACATATTCTAATGCACGTTTTTATGTATTTATACTAGCACCAGTCGTGGCTTCATTCTCATGAGTCAAGAACTTATTTTTACTGCCCTGCTAAAATAGACCTTTAGAATTAGCAAGAAACATAAAGATTTTATTTAAAAAATAATAATAGTTATTTTGTCTTCATTTTAAAAATTTATTTTTTATAGAATATGTTTATCGAATAGGTTAAATGTTTACTTTGCGATCATGTTTAAATAATGATTCATTTGTATCATTTGAGTAAAAAAATAATCATTTGCATACATATTATTACAGAAGCGATATATAACATGTTTGCTCATTTATTTTTAATTATAAAATTGTTTCGTTTGCTTTACAGAAGCGAAGAGGAATCAAATACACTTTTAGCGCACAATTTGCTTCTTTTTTTTTTTTGCCTTAATTAAAAAATAAACCGGTTCTATATGTTTAATTGGACGTTCATTGATTTAAAATATTTTTTATATTCATGAGAATTCATTGTTTATTCATGCTTTGTACTGAATTCATTTATTTTCTTTTTTTTATAATACGATTGATCTAGTTCTAACTATATCATCAGATAATTCCTTTTTCTGTCTCTTGTTTTTCAATCTATTTCCCATCCTATTTAGTAGATGATAAAATCACGAATTCAATGATAAATAAAAACGTTGAAGGTTGTATCAGATTAGTCTTTCGATCATTTACGGTCTTGAATGTAAACACGTTTTCTTTAAATTTTTAAAAATTATTTTTTGAAATTTACAACTGTATACAATATAACATATAATACATCAAGTAAATGTGATGAAATAGATAAAAATGACACGTCACTTGTTTTTAAAGCAACTACCCATTGGTAAACTTACAAAGGTTCTATATAATGAAGCACTATATTAGAAGGTGCCGAGGCCATCGTTTTTTCAGGGACCTCGGAGGGTTTTCTAGAATGGAATTAGAAGCAAGTTGTGATAGTAATGGATTTGAATGTTTGTGGAGTTTGCAATGAAATGATTGATATCTGGTTTGAGCTAAGTGAGAAACGTAAGGTATATTCAGATCTTTGTGGATAAGTTTGTTTGTGATGAAGTAAAGAGCATTTAGGATCTTTTTTAAGGATTTTGGATTATAAGGATTGAATACGAGATGAATTGGATGGTTTAGTGGAGCCCTAAAGCTCAACTCCGCATGTTGAAGTAGTCGATAACGACGGGCAGTTTCTTGTCGTTTTAATCTTGTATGTGGATTCCAAGTAAGACGTCTGTCCAGATGGAGTCCTAGGTAGCGGATCTGTTCAACGGGGATAAGTAGGACATCGTTAAAGGATACTGTAGGACAGCATATTTAAATTCAATTTTTTTTTTTATTAAGCTAAATACACGGGGAAACTGGACGATCATCAAATCTAAGATTTTATTTATTTATATTATAACTTTCCGCATCTACTCACATGATTCATCAGCGGCTTAGTACACATATTAAATTTTGTCAAACAATTTACGAAATTTCATAAATTCAAAAATGTTTTTTGATTTGTCTTCTGTGTCTTCTAGTGCTTTATCTATACTTGAGGGTATATTGTTCTTTGTTCTGGCGTCAGAGTATAGAGCACATGTTACAATGTTTTTCAATGTCAGTGTTGTCATGCAAGTTGTACAAATCGGTGATTCTAGGCTTTTCATCATGTAACCGTGGATAAAAGCTGAATGTCCTATTCTTAGCCTCGCCTAGATTATTTCTACTATTCTTGATTTTCTAAAATATGTTGTCCAGGGCCGGGTGTCTTGTTTAATTTCTTGAGGTTTGCTGGGTATTCGGTTCCATTTTGTTTTCCAATGTTGAAGCAACTTTTTTCTACAGTATGGTTTTAAATCAGGAGTTATTGTAATGCCAGTAATTAAGGGCCCTATTTGGTTCAGTCTCGCGAGATTTTCTGCACTGTCTGCAGCTTCATCAAAGATTAAAAGAACATATAAGAGTGTACAATATTAAGACCCAGAATTCCAACTTCACCATCCATTTAAATAAAAATAAACATGTATTTGATGAAGAGTGGAACTAATACATAAAAAAAGCCTAAATTAAAATATTTATTAATCATTAGAAATTGTAAAATCATTCAAAACCCATCTATATTTTTGTTGAAATGACCTGATAAATATTTCCTGTTGTATTTTTGTTTTAAATTTGTTTCCAGGAGGAACGTAAAAAACCAACCAGTCCGAAGAAAAACCAAAGGATTTAACCTACCAGCCCTTTTTATCTTCCCTTCCACTCTTAATATCTTTCAGAAGTCCGTTTGCCTCCTTAGGTGAGTACCAATATATTTGATTTCTTGTCTTAAATTTTTAAAAAACTTTAATACCCACACTATTACATAAAAGGACAAGCCATTTTGCGATCACCAACCAAGAAAACTAATGAGTCGATTTGAATCAAATATTAACCACACCATGTTTATAACTCCAGGAACGTTTAGAAATAATAAAATTTACTGGTTTTCAATAATTTCTTTATTTAAAAAGAGATAATATGTGGATAACAATGAAGTTTAAAAATTGACCGGTACCTGACCATCTCAACCCAAAAAGTTACAAAGTTACGGTGTTATATAGAGCAATTAATCTAATTTTGTGCAGTTTAATTATTAACAAAAAAAAAATTAAACATCTGGTGTGACTTGAGCGAAATCCCAGTGAAGTTTGAAAATTGACCGGTATGTGGTTGGTGCCTTTCCGCAATAAAGTTTACATTGGTAAAACTACAGACCCACCAGTACCACATTGTAACTTAATCATCTCCATAGTTATAGTAAGGTTTATTAATAATAAAATTTATAATAATACAATTTTTTTTTCTCTTTTAAATTTTGATTTACACCTGTTATTAGGGTAACAATTGGTAAATGTGATGAAACTGTAATACTACAGGCCTTGTATGCGTGTGGGAGACTAGCACTCAATAGTACCTCCTCCTGGTATGGATTAAAGAGATTTATTTGAGAAAATTTCTCATCCAGCTTCTTTTAAGCCTTCTGAGAGTATGTCAATGAAGTCTGTCGTGAAATCGTCTATAAAGGTCATATATATGTTCCTTTACTGTGGGTACTTCTAAATTAGCGTGAAGTGTGTGGTTTGAAATGAACCAAGGTGATTTCGTGATTAATCAGAGTAATTTTGATTGGAATATTTTTATTTTTTAAGGTGTGTATTTTTTGCAGTCCCGTATATTTGTGTGGCGTATGTCCATATGGGTTTAAGTAAGTAAGTGTATGTATTCAGTCGTTGTCGGAGTTTTAATGTTGACCGTTTATGAAGCATTGGATACAGAAGTTTTAATCTCTTGGTTAGACTCAGACTTTTTTTTTTTAGGTGTGGGCCCCAGGTCATTCTTCAATCAAATGTAAGTCCTAAGTAATGAATTTCGTTTGTTTGTGGTATGAGTTGATTGTCGATGAAGACAGGTAATTTGGTGTAATTTAGTTTTATTTTCCATTGTTTGAACCAGTCTTGTAGTATTGTTAAGTGGTGTTGAAGAGTTAATGATGCACTTGTGGGGTCTTTATGTCTAGTTAATATTGCTGTGTCATCAGCGTATGTTGCTGTTAATGTTTGAGGGCTAAGTGGCATATCTTGAGTGTACAGAATATATAACAGTGGAGCTAGTATTGACCCCTGTGGTACTTCGGCTTTTACTGGATAAATAGAGGAGATATCTGAACCTTGTCGGACAGAGAAAATGTATCAGAGAGAAAAGATTGAAGGATCAGATAATAGGTTAATGGAAGAAGATTTTTCAATTTCAAAAGAATTCCGTCATGTCAAACTCTGTCATATGCTTGGGCAACATCTATAAATGCCCCAGTAGCATATAGCCTTTTCTCAAGTGAGATTGATATGAAATCCGTTACACGGTGTAGTTGATGAACTGTTGAGTGAAATGAACGGAATCCAAATTGATGTGTAGGCAGTACTTGTTTATCTGTCAGTATTTCTAGTATTCGTCGGTAAAATAATTTTTTTAAAACTGTAGAACACAAAGGAAATAGGCTAATTGGTTGGTATGAAGAAGGTGGATCGATGTTTTTGTTTGGTTTATGTATCATGGTAATATAAGAATATTTCCATTGAACTGGGAATTTTTTAGTTCTGAGAATTGCGTTGTAAAGTGTAGTTAGAAAGAATATAGCTTATACAAATTTAAACGTACAATGTTTAGTAAAGAATGCGAGGTTTTCCACCCTGTTATACTTTTATGGTTGGAAATTCAAATCCAACCAGATGAAATCAATAAAATTATTACAAAATCAAAATTCGATCCATTGCTTTTTTATTGTTTGCAAAAATATGATCAATGGGCTTTTAGCCGTAAGCTCTGACTGATAATGCAGTACATTATCCACTAAGGTTTCTTATTCTTTGTTCATATGGATTACCCAATCATATATTAAATTTAAAAATAGCTGTGGATTTATCCTTTGACGTAATCTTCAAACACCTAATCAGTGCAATTTTAACAAGGTTGAAAATTATTGCTATACGTGAAAATATCATTAAAGATAATTGTATACTTTTATACAAGATTTTTAACGAAAAACAAATAAAACTTTTATGATTAGTTAAAATTATCTAACAAGGGGAAGTTTTGACTTGTAACTCACAGATTTGAATGCCGATTTTTTTGTAGGTATTAGGGACCTATAATAGTGCAAAACTAGAGTTATAGCCGCTAATGAGCATTGAGCGCCGAGAAAAAAAAAAATGAATATCACCTTTTTTTTATTTCACCTCTCAGTCAAGATAAAGAAATGATTCTTTCACGTTAACTTGTAATTTTGTATGCTATTTAAAATGAAAATACTTTTCTTATGCTTAGGGCATGACCCGGCTTTAGGGTGCTCAAAAACTCGGAAAAAAATGACAAAATTACAATGAAATCCGCTGTAAATGTTTAAAAAAAAAAAAATTCATAAAACACTGACCTCAAATCTCGATTTAGCTCACCAAGAAACCGTTATATGTAAAATTACTGATGTTTTGGAAATTTTGTAAGTTTCAGAACTGAAGATGAATATTTAACATTCGAAACAAGTTAAATCAAATCAAATAATTCCAATAGGATTGGCGATTAATTCATCAATCCTACTTGTATCGATTATTTTATACCTTCATGCGTACCTCAAGATGTATATTATAGTTTTAAACGTGTAACAACAAAATATCCTAATTATGATTTTTACTGGCTGTTGTTTTAGCCAATCTGAAAAAGCAGCTTGGAACAATTAATAAATTATTGAGACTTTGGGGTGAAGTCAATGGCCATTGTTCGACCCCTGTTTGAAAAGGAGCGCTTTATTATAAAATATAATTGCAATTAAATTTTTTATTGTTTCCCATCGATTCTCGGGACAAAGGAAGGGCTTGCAAACAATGTGGCTGTAATAATAATAATTAATTTCGCTTTTCGCTCGGTGACAGTCTCCTTCTCAATTATAATGTTTCGAAATACACAGAGAGAATCAGATTAGGAAAATTAAAATGAATTTTAAAGCAGCATAATAACCCAAGGAAATAAGATACATATATAGTCAATAATTAAAAATATATATATATATTTAAATATGTTGTTTGAATTTTGGTATAGTTGTTCATTGGTTTATTGTGTGCAACATAAAAAAAAATTCTAACCACTAAGGGGTTAACACTTTGAATTTTTTCTTTAAGTTTTCTCTGAAACATATCGAAAAACCATCAAAATAAAAAAAAAAAAATCACTTAAAAAAATATCTCAATTTCTCTCTGACTGGAAAAAACAATATATCACGAATGTCTATCTATAATTTACTGATTTCTCCTTAAATTAATGATTCATTGAAATTAAAAACCAATTATTATTATAAATAAACGATGTCGAGAGAAAACAGCGGTTTCAAATGCAAATTTTTAAACAAGTTTTATACAACATAAAATATTTTCCATTTAGTTTCAGACTTGGAAACTGGGGTCAAATTTTTAATGCCAAAAGTACTAAGTAAGTGTCAAAATATGCCTCAAAACATAAAAAAAAGTTGGCAAAATTTGACTTTTTTCATTCAAAGCAATATAGCTCCTAAACGGTAAGTCCTATTGGCAAATGCTATATTACAAAAAGTATTCTCCATTAAATATGTGACTGTGAAACTGTAGTCTTATTTTTGAATCAGAGCAACACTTACAGAGCTAGTGCGTGTCAGAATATTACATTGTTGAATGTGAAACAAACGTTACAACAAAAAAGTATATACCCTCAGCCAAAAGGCATATTCATCTCAAAATTGTAATTGGGCATTACTGTGATATAATTAATTTTAAATTTATAAATTGAGTTGTTATGAAATATCTTAGGTGGTATCTTGATGCCCGAGATTGGAGGATAAGACCCTTCTTTGTGCGCAGGTACAAAATATCATGCGTTCGAATTCCTGAGGGAGTTAACATATTTTTATGGAAGGATTAACTGTGTTAAAATAACTGTAAAATTAAAAAAATAAAATCTTGATAAATCAGACTATCAACTGGTGAATCTCCCCCTCCCCCTGATAGCTTACCTTTTAGTGGTTTGAGATTGTATTTTCCCTATTTCCTTTTTTCTTTTCCTGTGCTTATTAGAGAGAAAAGTATTTTTACGTTTATAATATTTTTGTGGTGTACATTCTGAATTTCTGTAAATTATCTTGATAAATGTTAATTTTTTTAATTTGCTCTTTTCCTTCATCATTTAATTTCGAAATAATATGAAACATATAATCAAATTATAGTAATACATATTACCTGAAATAAAATTATCACCACATAGATTTAAAAAAATTTAAAAAAAAAAAAAAAAGGTGTCTTTCAAATTAATTTATTAATAAGTGAATTGTTTTCATTTATTTATCTTTTTGAAAAATTAAGAATTAACTATTTTAAAAATGTACATAAAGTAGACATGAATGTTTTATGTAGTAATTTTCGTTCAGTCGCAGCATGCGGAATCTATTTCTTAAAAATTAGTAAACACAAATTTTTGTGTATAGAAATATCATTGGATAAAGTTAAGATATGTTTGACTTCTATAAAGGACTTCTTTAAGAGAACAATTAAAATTAATTTTAAAATAAATAAAATTTTAAAAACTTTTAAAGTTATTATATATTTTTTATTTTTAATAAATGTGTGAAAATTCCAACCAGAACCGCTCAAAAATTATGTGATAAATTATATGATAATCAGTTTACTTCGTTCTTCGTTAATATTAATGTGTTTTTTTGTTGTTGTTTTTTTAATGTAACCGGTATCAAATTAGACAGGAATTTAGAATTTCTTTCATAAATTACTTTTTTCTTTCGGAAAACTCCTATTAATAAAGAATAAATATTACAATATATCACACTAAAGGTTTATAACTAATATGGATATAAATGAATCCAGTCATATAACTTACCATATGTGGTAAACATAAACAAATAACTTTATTTAATATATTCAATAAACATAACAGATCCTAAGACCCTTTGGGTTAAAGGTGAAAGTAATAAAATAAAATAATATAAAAAAGCATACAAAAACATATGAGGTATAATAATAATAATAAATGAGTATGATAATAATAGGCTCACAAAACAAGTATTCTACTTTTTCAAAAAATGAAAGAAAAAATATAACTGGTTCAAACAAGTCCAACCTGTTTTTGATGAATTTAATATTACAGAGAATGCAATAAAAAAATACTGTACATTTAAGAAATTGTTGAGAAATGAAAATAAAAGATTCCAGAAACAACCAAAAGATAGAAGAGGTACTGTAGTATCAGAGGATAGAAGAAAGGCAACATAAGAGAGAATGAAGGAGTACTGAAGGAAGTGCAAGTAAGCATCCACAAAAAAAAAAAAAAAAAAAAAAAAAAATAAAAATAAAATAAAAAAATAAATGAGGCGTAGAATTCCAAAAGTAGCTCAGTCCAATTTCCAGATTTCTTTTTTAATTTTAAGTTTGTCTGCTAGATAACCCTTAGGTGGACGCTTTTCTCCCAAAAGTAGTATAAATCACATTGAAAAAAGCTTAAAAAAAATAAGGCCTTTTTCCTTATTTAGACCATTAGACCTTATTAGACCAACTATGAAATAAATTTAAAAATGGACTTGTAATAGATAAGGCTAGATATGGAATTCTAAGACTCAAATGATATGATAAATTATAAATTAGTGAATTTTCTTAATAAACTTCAGAATTGTATTTTATTTATTTATTTTTTATTTTCCTTGATTTATCAATAAGCATTTGAAAACGAGTAAGTATAAATCAACTGAGGTGTCCTGTGTTATGAAGATTTAATTTAATAACGACGTTGTCTTATCTTGCTTAGCACTGTACTCTTATTTATTTTCTGAAATGGGTTAACAAAATAAATAATGATAATAAATAAATAAATTCTTCAAATTATTTTATTTTCTGATGGTACAATAATTTTACATTAATTTTTCTAATTTCTAATAGTATATACACTGACATACAAAGAAAGGTATTACATAAGTTTTTCAAGTTAAATAAATAATAATTGCAGAAAAATATATATATTTAGGTTATCTAATAATATAAAATAAATAATCTTAGGAAACCTATTAGTAACAAATAATTTTTTATATGGTACATTTTTATTTACAAGTTAAAATTATTTCGTAGAAAACAACCTTATGACAGAGTTCCTCATTCAATTAAGATCGACAATATATATATATATAATTTTTTTTTTTCATTTTTACTGGCTATAAATTTTTTTTGTATTTTTTTAATTTATATTTTTCGTTTGGAGATATGAGATGAATATAACTCTCGTATTATAATGTCCGATAAACGGACAATTTGATCTGCGGCTCGTATGAGCCAGAAACATTCAGATAACAACTATGTATTTTTTTTTAATTTTTAAATATTTTTTTAAATTTACGTTCGATAGTTTTAACACCTTTATACACAACAATTGAACTAATTTCACCCTAGTCCAATTTACACAGGTCGCCCGACGTCTCATAAGGGATTGTCCTGAAGAACAGTCTTAGATGGGTTGAGGCGGGAATGGGATATGGATTGGGCCTTTGTGGAAGGGTCTCAACTGTCTTCTTTTCCAAGTCCCTTTCTTCACTAGTAACACCCATTGTTTATTCAAATAGTTCAGTATATATATATATATATATATATATATATATATATATATATATATATATATATATATATATAATAATATTAACATTACTTATTAATTCCTTTTTACAAAAAAAAATCTGAACATATCTGTAAGTTTATAAACATTATTTTAATTTGCCTTTTTAATTTATTTATATTTTTTATTGTTTCAAAGTTAAGAAATAACAATGTAAAAAAAAAAAAAAAAAAATACAATTTATGCAGAAAAGATTTAAGATTAAATAGAATCACATTAAACGAAAACAAATCAGCATGTTTAATAAAAACATATATTTTTGTTATATTAAAATATAACTAAATTCCAATCGTGAGTTTATTTGGAAATTCGCTGTTGTAGTTTATGTTTAATTATATTAAATAAAATATGAGGATTATTATTATTGTATATTTTATCAATATAATTCATAAAATATATTTGAAAAAAATTGAATTATTGAAGATAACTTAAACTAACATAATGGGTTCAAATAATCTTTGTTTAAGGTTATATACATAAATACTTTACATTAAATTTATCATATTTCTATTTAATAGCACCATTTATTTATTTTTAAAAAAAAAAAAAATTGTAGATGTCCGTAAGAAATAGAAATAAAATTTAGACGTAATAACATTTGGATATTGTATTGATAAATTTTAAATTTTGGTAATATTTTTATCGTACTTCAATATATTTAATCTTTATTTTCTAGCATAATTTAAAACTGAGCAAAATGTGAGAGTTATAGGATTGTGTTAATTAATAGGAATATTTATATTCAGAAATATTTTATTTTTTATAATCTTGAAAAAAAATATTAAACGAATATTTACACTTAATTTTTGTATACAGTAGTATTTTAGTAAACTACATTAGAAAAAAAAGTTGAATTTTCCTAAATACAGATTTCGTGTTTACATTTAAGAGGAAGATTAACTACAATTTATATCTACTATTCTCATTACATAGACTACTTTTTAATTTTTTTGTTACGTATAATAATCGACTACTAGATAGTTTTCAGATCTGTTGAATCTGTATCTAGGATTGAAAATCGTCAAAACAACTTTTCATTTTGAACCAGATCCGGCTTTGGCCATGGACCTATAACTTTCAAGACGCGGGCGCGGGAATAAAGCCGATTGGATGGATCTGTTTATGTTTCATTTCCCCCAACGAACGAACGCTATTGATGTGAGCTCTGTTGGCGGGCGATTGAGAACGTAGAGGTAAGGTTTGTTGTTTTTTATTTTTATCGATTAATAAATTCCTAGGCCTTTCCAATGTATTTGTATTGCATATATATAAATTGAAGTGTTTAAATATTTAATTTTAGGGTAAATAATTATTATTAAAATAAAATTAACCTATATGTATGTGTGAGACTGCAAAAACAAAAGTTACAAAATACTATCATTAATTTTTTTTAAATCGTGTCCTAGGTGATAATAAAAAGGTTGAATTAATGAAAAGAAAATCTAATAAAAAATAATTTTCCGAATATTATTCGGAAAGAGAAAGAATTTAAAAAATGGTCGACTATTAATAATGGGAACTATTCAACATCATAATAACATTTTTAGAGAAATTGTGAGTTATTGTTTTGAATTTAATATTTAAGTGACTAACTGTAAAAAGAATGAATTTATTTAACTATATTTTTAAATTTTCTGGCTGAAGAAATCTTGGATCTCAGTGGTATTTTTGAGCTGATTCCACAATTAAAATCATAATTCAAATTCTAAATTAAAAATTATAAGTCACTCGATGATAGATCATGATTAAATTAGGTGATTAATTTTAAGAAATCATAGGTCAAATATTTAGCTATGATTGAATTTTTGGCAACTCTGCTTAAAGAATGTAACGTATAATAGAAAATGCTTTTCGATTCATGTAAGATCCTTCAAATGACCTAAGTAATTCTAATTAAATAATTTTAATTTTTAAATTCATTATTATACTGTCTTTTATATATTTTTTTTTATTAATAATTATTCAGACCGTTGATGTAACAACAAAAAGAATTTAAAAGAAATATATTTTTCCGTATTGACGTCCGACTTCATTGAGCGCGGCAGGCATCTACCTATCATGGCGTATAAAAATCTAACATTAAGTAAATAACGACAAATGACAAATATTTTTGAATAAATTCAATCATATCTCTGATTTTAAAACAATCTTTTTAAATAATTTCATTTGAATCTTATGAAAAAGTAGCTGAATAACATTACGACTGAATCTAAATGTTATAATTTTTTGTTTTTGTTTTTTAAGTCATCAATCTGGGTTTAAATTATTTAATTTTACTGCATTTTGCCCAAGATAATTTTGTATTTCAAGAAATTATTTTCGCTTTTACTATTGGGCATTTAATGAAATGTCATCAGTAATAAAGACATTAATATTTAGTTTGAATAACTTGTATTAGTTGAGAAATTCGACCAGAGCTAGAAGAAATCTATTAGAAAGTGAACTAATAGTGTTATCAATATTTGGCTGTCAGATTCGGGAGAAAGCTTCGAATGCGATGAATACTGTCAAAACAGTATCCGTTTCTAAATTAATATCTTTGAAGAAAATTTTCAACCAAAAATTATTGTTAGGACTAACTGTAAAAAAAAGCTAGCGATTTATAACATATCAAGAAAATATAATTTGTATAAAATTAAAATCGTAATTGTGTTTTATATGTTAAAAATAAAAACTGCTTTTTGTAAATTTTTTGTTGTAATCGATTAAATAAAGAAACTGTTACAAATTTTAGTATTTTGCTTTTTGTTCGAGAAAATCTTCAACATGAAAATAAATTTAATTAAAATTTATTGAAACTGAGCTTATCGGGCTCCAAAGAAAATTATGATAAAAACAAAACACGTTTTGTTTACGAATTATTACATACTACAGAATTTAAAATTAAAAAACTCATGATATATTTTTTCTTTCTAAAATCTGTTCGATAATTCCAACTTTTGTGTGTAGAAAATAAACAGGGTACTGAAGTAAGTGCGGGACTAACGATGAAAATAATTAATTACAATTAATGTATCGAAATTCCAGGTACATTATTTTTATAAAGTCCTCTATTAGGATTTTAATATTAAATAGGTTCGAAATTTCGGCTCACACAAGTCAGGGAAAATGTATGAAATTAAAACAGCCGAATCATTATTAATTTCTGTGAATTAATATTATTATTAACATCCATGATTAAATTCATATTATTAAATTCAAATTTTTAAAAAGAATATTAGGTTCGCTAAATGCTTACTCTGTTAATAATACATCCAATTATATACTGCCGGCTAAGACGGGGTTCCTCCTAAGCACCAATTTCTAGAAAAAAAAGTTATGGAACCATTATTTTAACAAAAAATATTTGTTTATTAAGTATTGCATGAATTTGCAACTGTCATAATAAAATAAAATTCATCTAGTAAATGTGTGTGCTCTTTAGAGAAACGATAATTCCAAACGCCTATTATTTTATTTTATAAACAGTTTCTTTGCTTCTCCTGTAAAATACCTCCTACGAGGTATCACATATTAGGCGACGAAATGTAGTAAATATTTTATAAGGATCTAGTCATTAAAATTATGCAGGTTTTTGATATTATGATGCAATTTTAATTTAAATAATCTAAACAAGAGTGGTAATAGTACTCGTTGTATTTTGGGTATTCTTTTAAACTGATCTTATGTTTAAAAATGGAAGAACCACTCGACTAAATACTACATAGTTTAGTTGAGTAGAAAAGATTCTTAATGGCAGTGATCTTTTAAAATCTTATGTTGATAAATCATCTAACGATTGGGTGTACCGGAAGTTACGACAGGGACCGAGATGAAGCAGACAGGACAGGAAGAGGACGAGAGAAGAGGATATGAGAGAAAAATAACAGATGATCCCGTGTTGAGCAAAGTTTCGCCGATCGCCGCCTCTCGAGATGCCGCCGCCTACCTCGGAACGGGCGACCTCCAGAGATCACAGTCAAACCTCTGGATCGCGCGGAGGGCGAAGGAGTGGTGTCAGACGGTAGTCTCGAGGGCGACCACGCTGTGTCAACAGAGGGAATCCTTGCCGTCCATGTAGAGGTCCCCTTGGGGATAGCGTGGGGAGCGCTTCCTCTTCCGGCGAACTTGGCGGCACTTGAAGCAAGCCGTCGTGGCGATGAGGAGGCTGAGGACAACGAGAGCTCCACCCCCGATCATCACGTACAGGACCGGCACACCGAACTGGAAGGCGCAGTTGGTCTCTTCTTCGTCAAATCCGGAAGGGCAGTGTCTGGAGCCGTCACACCAAAGTGCAGAGTTAATGCAAGCGTTTAGCTCAGGGCATCTGTAAAAAAAGAGAATTTATTTAGTATTGGCTTTAATATAGGAAATAGAAAGGAGAAGAGAGAGAGAGAGAGAGAGAGAGAGAGAGAGAGAGAGAGAGAGAGAGAGAGAGAGAGAGAGAGAGAGAGAGAGAGAGAGAGAGAGAGAGAGAGAGAGAGAGAGAGAGAGAGAGAGAGAGAGAGAGAGAGAGAGAGAGAGAGAGAGAGAGAGAGAGAGAGAGAGAGAGAGAGAGAGAGAGAGAGAGAGAGAGAGAGAGAGAGAGAGAGAGAGAGAGAGAGAGAGAGAGAGAGAGAGAGAGAGAGAGAGAGAGAGAGAGAGAGAGAGAGAGAGAGAGAGAGAGAGAGAGGAGAGAGAGAGAGAGAGAGAGAGAGAGAGAGAGAGAGAGAGAGAGAGAGAGAGAGAGAGAGAGAGAGAGAGAGAGAGAGAGAGAGAGAGAGAGAGAGAGAGAGAGAGAGAGAGAGAGAGAGAGAGAGAGAGAGAGAGAGAGAGAGAGAGAGAGAGAGAGAGAGAGAGAGAGAGAGAGAGAGAGAGAGAGAGAGAGAGATTAGAGAGAGAATAGAGAGAGAGAGAGAGAGATTAATTAATTAATATTGATTTAATTGATATTTACATTTGAATTTAAAATAAAAATTTTTAACACAACATTTAATAGAAACAAAAACACTAGAACTCTTAATTTTTATTATCTTTTATAATGCCATAGCAACTATATAGACGAAACTTTACATTGGCGTTTGGTTTAACATATTAAAAATAGTGGAATCATCGCTTATTATGGCAATAATCGTAATGATTAAACTGGTTAATACAACAAAAAAAATCAACGTTCTTCAAAAACACCGTCAACTTAAAACGAAACGTAAAATGTTGTTTTATATTTTATATAATATAGTGTATAAAAATAACAGTTTCCGTGTGGCAGTGTGTGTTCCGACGTAGTGTTCCGTCGGGCAGAATAATATACACGCAACAGCCAGAGATTTTCATCACAACCTAACGTGTCACTGAGGTCTTAAAGAGATTTTGAATACCTTAGCGATGTAATATTGTTTTATTTCTTAATTATCATTGTAATAGGAGCTGTAAATATAAAAATATTAGTAATATTGATACATAAAACATAACTTATGTTTGAATACTCTATGTTTCATTTTTTCAGCTTTTTATATTAAACTATCAATAGGAGAAGACAAAATAGGAAAAATATATATAGAGAAAGAGTTTTAAGTCTTGCTTTTTTTAAGCAAAGAACAAGCTATAAAAAAAAAAAAAAAAAAAAAATCAAATTTTCCAGCAGAATTTTCACGAAATATTATTACTCTGATTAGTCTCCAAGTGCTGCACGTGGACCTGTCTATAATTATCTTTTGTAGAGCAAATTGAAAAGAATTTTCACCAAACTGTCAATTATGATTTCAAAAATAAATAAATGTTTTCTTTGGCTCACGTATCTCTGTTTTGAATAACCTTTTCATTTATTTAATTTTTTTTTACCTCGAGGATTTCTTTCAAGTAGTATTATGTCTTTTTCCAAATAAAATGTATTTAATTTATTTATATATTTTTAATTTGCATTCTCTTGAATTTAACTTCCAAATAACTAATAAACCTCAGTTATGGTAAGCAAATTTCTATAACAAGAAAAATACGAAGGTGGCCTGAAAAGTTTCCGACCTAACAAAGATACAAGACATTTTTTCTCATTTTTTTTTTTTTTTTCAAAATAGTCGCACACTGCTCCCAGCGATGCTCCCATCTGTAACCCTTCCAAATAGTACTCGGCGTTTTTCTCTGCAAAATAATTGCTGAAGAAGGTGATTGCCACTTCATTTGACGAAAACCTCTGTCCTCCGAGCGCAATTTTGATATGAGGGAAAAAAAAGGCTAGATCTCGTGAGTAAGGAGGATGGTCAAGCATTTCAAACCGATTTTGGCCATGGCAACCGCTGAAGTGTGAAACTGTGCCTTGTTTTGGTGAAACAGGATTTTTTTTTTCTGCAAATGTGGCCGTTTTTCCGCAAGTTCAGCCTTCAGCTTGTCAAATAGAATAGAATAAAATAGAAAATAAACTTTATTCTGGGACGATGTCCCCTAAGAATAATATGATGTACATAAATAAATACAATGAGTCTAGCTTTCATAAGATGAAATAAAATAAATTAACAATCTGGTTAACTATTTACAATTTTACAAATAAAGAACAAAAACATACACAGATGAAATAAAAATTACAAAAATCCAATAATTGTAGGAGAAAAAATAAAAACCTATTTACATCTACTGAATGCTTTTTTTTATTTTTTATTTTTTTTATTTATTTTAATTTATTTTAGTGAGGTTTTGCTAGTCAGTATCATTCTGGAGGGAAAGGAGGTATTGTAAGAGAAGGGATTTAAATCTGGACAGAGATGGAGCATTACGGATATTACAAGTGAATTCCATAAGGAAGTAGCACGGGAAATAAAGGAGTGGTCAAATGATGTACTCTTATAGGAAGAAGTATACAGGTCTGAGGAGCGAGATCTTGTAGTGCGGGAGGAGACCGAGGATCTGAACTGGAAGATAATATAGATATAGGAGGGATTCCGATTATTGCATAATAATGCAAGTAATAATACTCCTGTAATGGTTTTTCCTTTTTAAAGATAATCAATTAAAATAACTCCATGACTATCCCCAAAAAACAGTCACCATCACTTTCCCAACCGAAAAAACAGTTTTTGCTTTTTTTAGAGCCGGTTCCCCCTTTGCTGTCCTGTTTGGACTGTATTTTTGTTTCGGGCGTATAATAGTGTATCCAAGTTTCATTTACAGTAATTAATCAACGCCAAAACTAGGATTTATTGCGCCAACAGAGCATTTTTGGTCTAACGTGAGCAAATGCGGCACCCAACGTGCGGACAACTTTCTCATGACTAAATGTTGATTTAATACGTGGCAAACACGTTCTTTTGATATGTCCATAACTTCTGCTATCTCTCTCACCATTTGGTGAACTTTGGCGAAGTTTTCTTCGGTAGTAGCTGTTTTTGGACGTCACGAACAAGCTCTTACTACATTAGACAGCTCGGTACTAGATTTTATCCATTTTCACAAAAACATTCACGTCAAATCACTCAAACGACTGTTACATAACAACAGCCCGTCCAAAATGCCTGAAACTTTAATGTGTAACTGTCAACAGATGAACAATGAATTCACTTGACTTTTATTTACGAGTGCTGCCATCTTCACGTTGAGGTCGGAAACTTTTCAGACCACTCTCGTAGTAGGTTACCCTTCACCTTTATTACGTCTCATAATCGTAGTTGACAAATAGAAAAATTTCTTTTTTTTAGTATTTAAAGATATTAGCGATTGGTTTACAGAGTGTTGGCTTTGTTTTAAATAATTATATAATTTTTGGAATGAATAATAAAAATTTATGTCATAATTCGAATACGCATGCTCCCGAAATGAAACATTTGTTAATAAAAGGATGTATAAACATCGAAAAAAAAAGATAAAAAAACAGCTTATCACCTCCATTAATAGTTTGGAAACATTCAGATCAAAACTAAAGCTGCATGGTTCAATTAACAATTGAAATACGTCTTTATTTTATTTCAATATATTGTTTGATAAAATTGTATTGATAGTTACAAAGTTGAAAATTTGACTCAAATAGTATCTTTATATGAAATAAAAGGATAATTGTAAAAATCAAAAGATATACATTTACCTGTAAGGACAATCTATCGTTGTCGATGACATGACAAAAGAGGAAGTGGTGCTGATGTTGGGGCGTTTGGACACCTCCATCCAGGACACAATGTAGCTGCCTCCTTCTCGTTCAATAAAATCCACGACAAACGACCTCGTGCTTGGGTTGAGGATAGACAGTGAAGTGCTGTGGTTCCAACCGTCAGAGAACAACTCCACGATGTGACTAGTCCCGTACTGCTGAGCCTCGATGGGGCAGATCACCTTCGGTGCCCTGGTCTCTATTCCAGTGTAGACTATGATACGGTTAGTGGTAGGGCACTGGAAGCTATCTTCTTTCCATCGAGAGGGATGAAGCTCGAACCCGCGAATCTTGAGGTAGAGGAAATTGTTGGTGTGATCATCAGGCTCGATTAGCCAAGGGTGGTGGTCACAACCTACAGCTGTCACATCGACACCACGAAGTTTGTCAGCGTAAACTTCGTTCACTTCTTGTCTACTTGGTCCCCGCAATACTATGTCCCCACTAGTTCCTCGCAAACGACGTGTCTTCTTCTGCCTTATGCATTGATCGACATCTTCATTGCTCGGACTGGTAATGAACTGATATTCTCCCTCGAAATTGAAGTGGTTGAAATCTTGAGTAATATTCATCAAGGTTACTGTAAAGTTTACCTCAACAGCTGACGATGTAAGTGTTGTTATTACCACGGGGTCTGATAGCTTAGAACAAAGGCAGTCCCTGGGAAGTTGTACTCCTGGCCATGGATATTCGGATATCCAGAGCTCCGAAATCATTGAAGAGTTAGCGTAAACACATCTCCATCGACCTGTTCTAGCGTCTTGTTTTGTTGAACAAGGTCGTTCGCCGAACTTGGCTCGAGTAAGTGTAAGTTGCACCCTTTCTCCGAGTGTCGGTTCAAAGCGAAGTACACAACTCAGGTTGTGGGCGCCTCCCCTTCCGTAGTAGAAGACGCTGCGAGGAGACTGGAATCGTCCGCCGGACGGTGAGTTAATGGAAGACGTGAAGACTCGGTCGCAAGGGTTCTCAGAGCCCTTGTAGTGGAGGCCTTCGAGGAGAGTGTCGACGAACTCGTAGCGGACCATGAAGTCGAGTGGGAAGAGGACAGATCCTTGTCTGAGAGTTTGTTCTAGGGTGAGCTCCATTCCTGAGGACACGTAGCTCTCAGAAGGCGAGCAAGGCCGGGTGAACCTCGAGCTGTTGCTGAGCAGGGTGTGGTCACACAACCGGGGCACCTCGTCCTTGCAGAACTCGCCAAGTAGAGTGACGTTGTTCTGAAATCGAATATGAAAAAAATAATACATATATAGTATATTATAATTGAATGGGTAAAGGGAATAACTTTGTATATTTCTATTGGTAACTTTACAGGAGAGCAAAAAAAAAAAAAAAAAAAAAAGCAACTAATAAAAAAACATTTTTCCATTACGTCACACAGAGATCTCATTAAATTAAACAGAACAGCTTAGGAACTTCTGTTATAAACAAGGATATTCCACAAAAAAGTCAAATTTATGATTTATATGATTAGCTAGGCCACTCGCTGGAGACGGAATTCAACTAATTAAACATGCTGCATAGAATGCTTTCTAATTAAAAATAACATATAATGTTGTTATCACTATCCATTCAATAATGAAAGAGCGCCGACTGAGGAACGTAAGTTACATCGTTATATATATATTAATTTAAAGTAATTAACATTTTTCTCAATTAATAAACATAAAGAGATAAATACTTTAATTTAAAAACAAAATGGATGATTCCGGATTAAATTATGTAAAATTATATAACTTAGAACTAATCTAGACGTAAGGTAATATTTTTTAAATATATATATTTATAATAACAAAGGAATACTAATTATTTTGGAGATCAATAAAAATCTGATGCTTCGTTAGGGCTAGTGATTTATTTCCGACCTATCAAGCCACTAGATCTTCTCTTGAAATATTGACCAATATATCTTCTTTTCTTTCCCCACGGCCTACTTAATTTATAAAAAACAAAATAAACTCCCAGTAAAAAAAAAATATTTTTAGGCCTTTTAATTTAAAATATAAACTTTGGTAAAATAATATAACTTAACCCTGTCGACAAAAGCAAAAATAAGACACTACAACACTGTCGTTGAACCTGTGATTTTATACGGGACAGAAACCACTTGCATTCCTAGTCTGAAAGAATTACTAAGGATTGAACGGAGAATTCTGAGAAGGATCTATGGCCCCAAAAAGACTCAAGAAGGATACAGACCCAACCGGGAAATCTATAAAGATACAAAGGACATAGAAACGGAAATCCGGGTTAGAAGACTGAAATTCTATGGACATATGATAAGAATGGTCCCGGAAAGACTAAATAAGCAAATATTTCAGAAAATCCGTGGATATAAAAGCTCAGGAGGATATATGAAACAGATGAAAGAAGAAACGGAAAGATTAGGTATAACGGACCAGGACTGTCAGGACAGAGAAATATATAGAATCAGACTTAAGGAATTGAAGGTTGTTGTGGGCAGAAGAAGTTCAAAAAAGGGAGTGGCGTGGACAGAAGAAAGAAAAAAGAGACACGGAGAAATAATGAAAGAAAAATGGAAGGAAAGAAAAAACAAGAGAGGAGCCAAAAATTGATATTCGCGTGGTCTCCAAGGCCGTTTCGTGGAAAAAAAAATATATATAACTTAAGTAATAATTCGATAAATATTTTATTTTTATTTTTTAAATAAGTTAAAGGTCGAATTTCACTTAGTGACTTCCTACGCTCTAACGGTATTCTACCATAGTAATATTTATTATTTTTAACAGAATTGTTTCTTTTATGTTTTCAAAAGAAAAAAAAAAAAATGTACCTGCTGGCCAGTGTTTGGCGATATTCTTCCATCCCAAATCCTCAGCCTGGCATTGCACTCAGCGCTGAGCTGATAAGCTGCTGGATCGGCAGGAGCTGCGTGGTACTTGATGAAGGACAACCAAACGCTTTCATGACGTCTGCCTTGGAAGTGGTATCTGAAAAAGAAAAGTCAAACAATAAACGTTTTTGATAATTTAAAAAAAGATCTTACTTTTATAGTTTTATTCAATTTCCATTTTTATTGAAATTGATTAAGAGAGAGAACAGCCTTATTGAATTAATACTACAGTCTTCCTCACTTAAGTGCTGTAAGTAATATGGATGACCATAGTGATAATTATTATTATTATTAAAAAAAAAATGTAGACAGATTGAACATTATTTCAAACGTTCAAATACAAATACAGTTGCACGTCTATAACTAAAACCCGAATAAACCTGACCAAACAGCTCTCACCACACATTACAGGCAAACAAAACATTCTTTTAAATTTGATTCCCCCAAAATTATTCACTATAAACAAAATAATTTTAAACGAAATATCAAAGAAATGATGACCATAGAAACATTTTAAAATCGCGCAATATACAAAAAATCAGACGTTCTAAATCTCAACACTTGTTATTCCATTTTAAAACATTCAGACCAATAATATACATTTACATTAATATATAGCATATAAATCATTTTTCCATTCATATATTACACCGAAATACGTAAATCCCTTCATGTGCCTGCGTCTGGGAATACCACCAGTTTTGTGAATTCTCCCAACCTTTACCTTTTTTTTTCAAAATTCCACAGGTCAGTTGTGTACTAGAATTGTTATAATTTAGTATTAGATACTAATAGCATATTCACCAGTAACAATGTAAGTAGTTTCATACTCCTCTATATTTTGCAATTATAAGTATTTAATTATTCTAACGCGTTGTTATATATTTATATTTTAGCTAATATCATGTTTGGAAATAACTTGTGTAACTTATATAATTTTATTGTAACCTGTTTTTTCACTGCTGGGCATGATTATGAGAACAATATAGTCTCAAAACGTCGCCAAAATAGTTTTTATTTTTTGACTGAACCTCAAGAACCTAACTAAAAATCTAATAGTAACAGTCAAGAAAAATTTGCCTGGTTATATAAAAATAATATATATATATATATCGATATATATATATCGCGATATGTATATATATGTTTCAGCCGTTCATTTTATGATTTAAAAACAATTCCTAAATTTATGCATGATAACTGGTTTAGATTTAATTTTTTTAAAACTTTATTTCTCAATTTCGTTTTTTTTTTTTTGAAAAATAATTTATTTAAAAGGTAAATAACAAAATATTGTTATACTTTACATTAAACGTTTATAACAGCTGTTTGTTTTCATATGATTTAATCAAGTATTAGAAGTAGTATTAAGTCTCAGGCAATTGGCCGGTTGTTGTTGGCCACTTAGAGTCAAGGTAAACGCACGATGTTTTTTTTTTTTTTTTTTTTTTTTTTTTTTTGTAAATTGTAAGTTCGTACTTATGTCTCATGCCCAAAAATTTCTTATATATATATATATATATATATATATATATATATATATATATATATATATTTTTTTTATCATTAATCGTAATTATTGCGATTAAATACCAAACTTTCGGTTATCTGCAATTGGGAGGCCGTATTGCTCCTATTTTGGTTTTTTAATCTCAACTCTGAACTTTTATTTTATCGTCTGGGACTCCTGAACATCGACCATCGTCAAGCAGATCGTATGCGGCCGGCCAAGACGAAAAGATAAACTTTATTAATTGACAGAACCGAGAGGATGACACGCAAAATCGCGAAGCTTTCCACATTTTTCACAGGGTATTTATAATTTAATTGTGGAAGGAATATATATATATATATATTTTTTTTTTTTATTATGTTCGTTTCATTGTAAAGTTAACTATTGGTTTAGAAATGTTTATATTTTGTATTTTTTTTTTCGTAAAGATAAATATTGGTTTTAAATATGTTTATATATTAGCAGTTGATTATTTTTTAGTTTGATTTTTATGTTTTTTGTTAAAATCGGAGTTCTTTTGTTTTATTGTTTTTCTTTTTTCGATCATTACTACAGATATATATTTTTAAAATATATAAACATAAATTGTAAATGAAATTGAGAAGCACATGTGGAAGAAATTAAATTAATTTGATTACAAATGTGTTGTAATAAATAAGTTTTTTTTATTAAAAAAAGGGCATTCAGTGTTTATTATATTATAGTATTTATTATATTGACTAATTATTGGTCATGTTAAGATTGTAGCCAGCGTTCTAGAGTTGGTACGCCAGGGAAAAAAGCTGCTCAAGGGTGCAATTACTGTTACCCTTAGGGTGCAATAATATATATATATCCGTACAATGATTGAAACCCAAATTTCAGAATTAACTATCAAAGCTAAGTTAATTGATGAATTATGCTTTATTTTTCTAAAAAAGCACTGCGTTACTTTCCGGCTCGTTCCTAAAAAACAAAAGGAAAATATAAGATAATATAATGTGCTGACGGCTATAAAGCTATAAACGAAGGGCCTCGGACATTGTCGATGTCCCCCAAATTCCGAGTAATGGTTGGCTTCTACTAGTCGGCCGACTGATCGTCCTTTTTCCTATCCAACTAGTCAGGCAGTGACTGGTTGGCCCAAGTCATAATCGTCCCACTTCTAATTATTATCAAATACTTAAGGTTTAAAACTTTTAATTTTAATGGGTCATTTTGAATAATAAAATCGTTTATGAGTTTCTATTGAAAGTATAATTTGTATAGATATACGTTTAAGATCGGAGAAAAAAAAATAGATTAATTTCATAATTAACATTACATTATAACACAATAATGTTCAAAAGGGTTAGACACAATGGCCTATGATAATCCTGAGACAGCTGGAGAGGGAGATTAGAGCTACTAAACGTCTAGTCAACTATCTCAACAAGGTTATTGTGCCTATCTCTGCCGCTCTAGCAGCTTCCGAGGAGTTGACAAATTTACTTGTATATATTTGTCAATAACTGCTTTATAAATATAATATTACGGTAACAACATTCGAATTGCATAATAAATTAAGCACCTATAAAATTTACATGAAATTGCGATAAGGATATTAAAAAATATTTTATTAATACTCCAGGAATAACGTTTAATAGAAACTAATATTCTTAGTATATACATACCATTATATACTAAACCAATCTCTACCAAATTTTGACCACATCATCTTCATAACTTTAGGATGGTTCATCAATAATAAAATCTCCTAATTTTCCATTAATTTGTTATTAAAAAAGGGAAAATAAGTGGATAACTGTGAAGTTTGAACATGAACATTGTGAAGTTGATCACCATTCTACATGAGAGGTTACAAAGGTACAGTGTTCTATACAGCTAGCCATTGATAATAAAAATTACTTATTTTCAATTAAATTGTTATTAAAAAAAAACTGTAAGTATTTAGTGTGACATGAAGTCCCATTCTGCAACATAGTTTGTAATGGCAACACCATTGAATCTATCACTTACCAAATTTTAACTACGTCATTTTCATAGTTCTAGAAAGGCTTAAAATATTAAATATTACAATAATGATAATATAAATGTATTATTGACTGCCAGAAACGAAATTTGCCAAACTATCTAGTAGGGCGTCTGTCAAAAGTCTGTAAATATCTTAATGCTATTTATACCAATACTTAATAATCCCTTTAGAGCATTCTCTAAGCTTGTTTAACACTGGACTTAAAAAAAAACAAGGCTCAGTTCAGTTATTTATTTCAAAGAAGAAACATGATAGTGTCCTACGAAATTCTGGTAATTTTAAGACATTACCGGAAAACAAATTTCACAGCCGCTGAAGCAACTCGTAAAATTATTAAATATGAAGGGGAAGGTGTTCTTGAAGAGCACACTGCGCGACGTTGGTTTGAAAAATCATTTCTAATTAGTTTAACTGAAATTTAAAATGGTTGCAGTATTCCAGTAGTTCTTTCTTGTACTTCAGAAATAAAGTTTCTCGTTGCAGAGACCATTAGAGAAATTTAAACTAAATTATGTCTCTTGTCTTCCTGCAAGTGGCAGTCATTTAAAATGTTCAAGAATGTTTTTGGAGTTAGTCTGTCACATTACAAGCGTTAGAGTTTTGTAGATGAAACCGTTTTAGGTAATGGTGGTCTAAGTTCTAAGTAATTGAGTTAATTTGAAATGAGTACTTTTGGGTATTTTGTGGAGTTACATTTCGGATGTATTTGTGTTACGGATGTTTTTTAGTAGATTGTTGCCAATGCCTGTTGAAGTCCTCAATCAAGTCAGTTAGTATGCAATCCTTAATATTTGTAAAAAGAACTCTATTGATATGTTAAATCAAATATCGTTAGCAGCAATCTTAGCCAATGTGTCCGCTCTTTTTTCCTCTGTAAAGCCACTATGTCCTTATATCCAAATCAAAAACGTTTTAATGCCACAGTCCATTAATTTGATTAGATTATTTCTAATTTATGATGTATGTAATTTATGCTAAAAAGCTGTGCAGAAAGTCATGGGAAATTTAAAGGTATCATCTGCAGATTTGTCATACCGAAGTAATCCACGTACTTGGTAGAGTATTCTTAAGGAAAATGGTTGAACTATGTACAACAATCAGACTTGATGTAATTTTTACATTTGTTCGTTTAGAGGCCTACCAATGGCGTAAAGAGTTTTAAAACACTTATTTTAAGATTCTTTCAACAAGATAAACAATAGAGTTATTCGTAATTAGTAGTTATAATTAGTAATGTCTAAAAATAAGCAATTTAAAATAAGTTGATTTATCGTTGCTATATCAAAAACTAAGATATCAATATTATTAATTTAAAATAAAATGGGGTGTCATGAGATTAGAAGTTTAAAGTAGTGTAGAACATCGCGAGTGCTTTTTGGGTAGATCTCGAGAAGAAAAAAAATTTTAATAAGTAGGTAGGTAACTAAACTACAAAAATGTATTACGTAATAAAATACACTGCTTGCGGCAAAAGGTGGCTTTATCAAAGGAACGCGCGGCACTTGTCAAAGAAAAGCCGTGTTGTTTCTAGACGAGAGACAGTACAGTCTAGTTTCGGGCGGCGCGTTTGACGGGAACATTCGAGACTTTCGTTCACGCCGATATAAATGTTGCGCCTGCAGGAATTGGAGTCATTCTGAATTGTAACTTGATGGCGATCCTACGTCGATACAAAGTTTATTATTAAATAGTGGAAAATGAGTGCAGTGAAGAAATCTAAAACGTATCATTTTAATAAGGATTGGGAGGAAGAATTTTTCTTTTGTATGGTGAAGGGTAAGTGCATTTGTGTTATTTGTCGTGCGTCAGTTGCAATACCTAAGCGTGGTAACTTAGAGAGGCATCATAAAACGGTTCATAAAAACTATGAAAAGGATTTTCCGCTACCGAGTGAATTAAGAAAACGAAAAGTAAGTGATTTGATATCTTGTTTGAAAAAAGAACAATCCATGTTCACAAGACCAGCCAAACAATCAAAAGCTGCTACGATCGCGTCATTTAAAATATCTCATATTTTGGCGAAACACAAGAAACCATTTGAAGATGGATCGGTGGTGAAGGAAGCATTTATTGAAGCGGGTGAGACTTTATTTGGAGATTTTAAAAATAAAACAGAAATCATGTCTGCTATTAGAGAACTTCAGTTATCTCGTCCGACTGTCACAAGGCGTATTGAAGTCATGAGTCAGGACATCGCAGATAAACTAAAACATGATATCATGGAATGTACATACTTTTCTTTACAGTTCGACGAATCCATCGATATGACAGACACTGCCCAGCTGTGTATTTTTATTCGGATGGTATTCAATGACATGTTGGCTAAGGAAGAATTTTTGACAATCATTCCTCTGAAGGGGAAGGCCCGTGGCGAAGATATATATGACGTTTTCTTCAATTTTGTAAAAAACTACGAGCTACCAATATATAAATTAGTGTGCATTACAACCGATGGAGCACCAGCAATGACTGGAAACAAAAACGGTTTTGTGGCATTGTGTCGAGCTAATGAAGAATTCCCTTCATTTTTTTCATTCCATTGCATTATACATCAACAAGTTTTGTGTTCAAAAGTTTTAAACACGGAGGAAATTATGGGCATTGCAACAAAAATTGTGAATTCCATCCGTGCACGTAGCTTGCAACGGCGGCTCTTTCAGTTGCAGTTGGAAGATAGGGAGTCAGCTGAACACACACTGATTTAGTTCTTCACACGGACGTCAGGTGGTTGAGTCGCGGAAAATTCCTAGAAAGGTTTCAAGAATTATTGCCCGAAATAACAGCTTTTCTAGACGAAAGAGGTGATGACACTCAGATTTTGAAAAACGAAAAATGGCTAAATGATTTGGCATTTTTGACTGACATCACAATGCACTTAAACACCGTTAACTTGGAGCTTCAGGTAAAGGAAAAACTATTATTGAGATGATTAGCGCAGTAAACGCATTCAAAAGTAAATTGCAACTTATGATAGATCAACTGAAAAGAAAGGATCTGAAACATTTTCCGTCTTTGAAAGCAAGGATTCCTCAGTTGAATTATGATACGTATGAGGCTGAATTATCAAATATTTTGGGACAATTCGAAATGCGTTTTTTTATGATTGCAGTAAATTGGAAAATATAGCATCATTTATGAGTTATCCTTTTTCATGTAAAAACATTGAGGAATTAGCTACTGAAATAGCAAGTCAGTTTAATATGAACTCATGTTCTGTTGAAAATGAGTTGGTGCAGATTATATCAGATATACATCTCAAAGCTACAGCATCTGATACAAATTTCTGGTGTTTTATATCTGAAGATAAATATCCTAATGTAAGGCAAATCGCCCTTCAACTGACGGCATTTTTCGGGTCAACTTACTTGTACGAGTCTGCATTTTCTGAAATGAAGATAATTAAGTCAAAATATCGCAATCGACTAACTGACGATCATATGTCATCATGCTTGAGATTAGCACTCAGTGGTTACGTACCATCTTATGAAAAGTATGCTGAGGACATGCAGTGCCACGCTTCAACATCCAAAGCCACTCCTTAGTTAAGTTTAACACCATATGTAACTCTTTTGTTTTGTAACAACAAATAAACTCGCAATTTTGAATAACTATGAGAGTTCAAGTTTGAGCACCCCTGGTGTAGAACATTAAACATTTATGACTGGAGTTATGATGTGTTATAGTGATAAGCTAGTAGATTAATATTTCTTAAGAAGGCTTAAAAGAAAAATATGAAAATATATTAAAATTTTTATTAAATAAGAAGTACAAAGAAGAGATTTTAATTTCAGGAAAGAACCGTAGTAAGCTACTACTAAATCCTGCCATAATACCTTGAATATGGTCTTTAATTCGCTGTTTGCCATATATTATCTTTTGTGAATTATTTAAAATTAAAAAGTATGCTCTATATTGAACTATCACTCATAAATTTTTACGACCTAGTAAAACAAGTGAAAATAGTAAAGTTTTGTTACCTGCAAGTTGTGTTAGGTGGCAGGGAATGTTTCGGGTTTTCCAGGATGCCCCAGGCCGAGTCGAAACTTGTTAGCAGAATCTCGCAATGGTGTACGTCCCGAACGTAATGGTGAGATCTAGCGTCCACAAGCATCACCTGAACACAGAAAATATATTTTTATTTATTACTTGTGAATAATATGAAGATAATAAAGTAACATTTATATTTTCTACATAATTCGAACAATAATAATCATTTTCAATTATTGATTGTAGGTACAATATAGCATGTTATGAATAGATCCAACCTATATAATATTTTATTAAGAACTCGTGAAGAAAATTATCAGGGGTATTCAATCAAATTATACACACCTAGAGTCAATGTAGCGACATAAAGAATATGTCCTAGTTTAGTATAGATATTATCTTCTCCTAAAAAAATAGAATGTTTAAAAAAAAAAAAAATCATGAAACTTAATTAAGATGTTTCAATAAAGTTTTTGATAATCGAGAATAATGAAGTACAGTTAATAACAAAGAAAAATGACTGTAGATAATTTAAATCTAATGAAACAACTATGTTAATTCCATATAAAAGAAAATTATGTACGAATCCTAATGCATCTTTTAGCTTCCATATTTCGATTAAGTCTTGGCCATGAGAAACATTTTATTTTTCAATTAAGATTGATGAATTGCCACTTCTATTGGAATTATTTTATTAGAAAACTAGTTTCGAATGCTAAACATTCATCTTCAGTTCTAAAATATACAAAATTTTCAACACAGCACTATGTTACATGAATTATATATACTAAAGTTTTCAAAAATGTAAGACAAGAAATCAAATATTGGTACTTACCAGAGGAGACCTAACATATATCTGAAATATATCCATCGTGGAAGGAGAAAGGGCCTTGTAGCTTAAATTAAAATCGTTAGAGTTCTTACCTTGGGATTTCCTTTATGAGTATTGGAAATGTTTATCAGGTTCCAATAAAAACGGAAAAATTCAAATAAGTCACAAAGACAATCTCATGATAAAACCACAAAAATTAAATATAAGCTACCATTGCCCTTTCCACGATGGATATATTTCAGATATCTATTAGAACTCCTCAGATGAGTACCAATATTTGATTTCTTGTCTTACATTTTTGAAAACTATAGTATATATTATCCATGCAATATAGTGCTGATGTGTTGAAAATTGTGTATGTTTTGGAACTGAAGATGATTGCTTAGCATTCGAAACTAGTTTTCTAATAAAATAGTTCCAATACAAGTGGCAATTAATTCATCAATCCTAATTGTATTGATCCTTCTATACCACAATGCGTTCCTCAAGTAATTTTATTTTTCATTAGTATACACGAGAAGGTTAAATTATGATGGAAAAAGTGCTTGGTGCAAACCTGAAGTCTAAATTTTAAATCTTCAGGATAAGGCGGGAACGATAGGCTCTGCCACCTCATAATGTTTCTCACCATGTTACTGAAATTTTACTATGCCTATAAAATTCACTCTATTTATTATTATTACCTATTTTAATTACCTAAAATGTAGTTAAATATTTTGTTTGTTAATTTTATTAAGACCCTACCTCATTTTATTAATGTCTATTGAACTTTATTTAAGGATAAATTAGTCATGTTCGGAAGGTTTGATATAATATTCCATGCATTATTTACATTAATAATCTGGAGCGTCTAAAAACAATAAAGCTAAACATATTCTGCAATGAAATGGGATATATCATAAAAAATTACAGTCTTATTGTTTGTATGAGATAAACAATTAAATTTATTTTAAATTTACTTTTTGGCATCATATATACTTCAAATATATAAATTAAAAACAAATAAAAAACAAATTCCAAAAGAGCTTAGAGATATTTTTTTTTACATCATTATATTTGTATGTTTTATTTTTTGTAACACTTGTTTAAGTGTTTTTTTTTTGTACAGTTAAAAATCAATACATAGAGTAGAAAAATCGATGGATATTAATAAATAAATAATTTGAGTTACTAAAGGGTTTCCAGTTCTACAAATTTTTAATTTTTATTCATAATTAAATGAGATATCGGAAAATTTTCCCAGGGAAATAAAAACAGTAATAATATTTCGAGGAAACCGGATTTAATGAACGTTAATAGTCTAAGAGCCCTTAGAATTGGCTGAAAGCATTTTCAAGGTGAGAAAAAATTAGTTGAATTAAATAGGAAGCCCGTGCGGTAAATGATCCGGCATGAAAGGCACCCACCCTTTTAATTTTAGGATACGAAAATAACCGGTCGTTTTAGCAAAATACATTTCCTAAAAAAATAATGTATATAGATTATTTTTTTACATGTACATGTGTATACATATAAACTTGTTAACATACGGTTATAAGTAATAGCTTTTATATTATATATAATATAATTTGATAATTTATTTCATGTTTCATGTAGTTTGAATCATATCTAAGTGAGTTTTAGTCCAGTCAATAAACGCATTTTAGAGTTCATGAAATATGCGATAGTTTTTGACTTCATAGCTTTGTTAGGAAAAGTAGTTAGAAGGTAAACATATTAAAATCTGGGTGTGAACTAACGGTGGAGGAGAGGGGAGAAGGTCCCATTTTCGGCGTTTTCGACTTTTTTTTCAAAAACGGTGGACTCTAGAAAAATGTTTTTTAAATCTAAATCAAAGCTAATTAAATTGTCTATAAAATTATAGAAAATTAGTGATTTTTGGGAAAAAACCAATTTCACCTCAATTTTTGTCAAACATTTCCTTCAAGTGCCAGAAACATATATATGAAATTAAAGTAAATTTAATGCTGTACAACTTTGATTCTAACAATTTTAAACGATTTAGTTTTGATTTTAAACGATTGCTACACTGATTCGTTATGTGTAAAACCTGTTAATTGTTTACTAAACGCATGGGGGACTCGACCGAGCGTGTTGGGGAAAGGGTCTCAGCGCGCTCGATACAGGACGTGGGTTCGAACCACACCTGGGAGGGTTAAAATTTATTTCGTAGAAGACCCAACGTAATGAAACTTAACTTTCCTACACTGGCTAGAATAGGTCAGTAACCTGTAGGATAACCCGTCCTTCTTTCTCTATTTTGAGTGCATAAAGACTTAAGCTCCAATAAACAATAAGTAAAAATCAAATATAAACACCTGTGTTCTAGAATGGCGCTGGTGCAGCTAAAATTTCTTTGTTTATTTACTCGAAGCATTGAAATATTTATAAATACAATTTTCTGTCCACCGGAAGCCGCTGATAAAAGTATATCTGTTAATTTATATTTTGTAATTTATTTTTATTTTTATTTCTGATAGTTTATAGTTTTAATGAATCAATTTTATTTTATTTTCGGTATTCTATAGCTGTAAGAACCAATCACAGTTACATTTAAATTTACATTATTTATCAGAAGGAATAAAACTGAGGTTTGAGTCGTAATTCCGAAGAAAATTAAAAACCTGTTTTTTCAAAATTTAGGGCGTACTATTGCTAATATGCTATTCTTTCCCCAGGTAATTATTATGGAGTAAGGTACTGCAACTATTTTAGTTATAAATTAGGATGTAAAAGACAAAGTATATAGCAACTTCAAAATTGATATTTCTTTCCGCCCTTGAACTACTGTTCGACGCAAAGTGGGACGAGTGATAGGGTTTGCTGGACATACTTTAATATCCCCGTTTTTACTGGCCCTAAAGCATTGCTTCTGGTGTCATTTTAAAGCATATTCAATACTCTATTGAACTATATGATCATCCATGATTTTACCAGTTGCGGTATAACGGTTAGGATTACTTTTAAATGTGAACATACATATTATGTAACTCTTGCTAAATAGAGAATTGTGGTTGGTATTGATTTGTAAACACATAATACCAACATATGTTTTGTAAGTTTTTATTTTTTTAATAAATTGAAACGCAAAAAAGAAAAACTTGTAAACTTTTTAATATCACGCGTAGAGACCAAGTCCACTTTCAAAGAAGATAATCAAATAATAATTAGAACGACTAATGGAATTAAAATGTCAATAAAGGCGCGTGGGTATTAACACTAAAAATAAAAAATCTAATGAATAGGCAATTTAAAGCAAGATCTGACGATGCCATAAATACGGCAATATACTCCTGAATGCGTTCAAAATGGTATTTGTTTGAACAAATATCAGCCATTTGCGAAAACAATTAAACAGTATACTTTCTGCTCCATGTAAAAAAAAAAAAAAAAAAGGGAAATTTAAAAAAATATTTTATGCCAGTTTTTGATTTATTATAATACCCTTAATGTGCACATGAAGTAACAATAATTTATAAAATGAAACAACAGTTCAGGATCAATTTAATAAGCCAAGGGTTTTTTTTGACATAGCAATTATAGCAAGGCTTTATGTAAAACCCAATGCAATAATATGGGTAAAAATCAATCTGCTCAATTGAAAAGGTTTATTTGTTACTAAGAATATAAACAAACTTCCAAATTAAAAGTTTTTTTTTTCCCTAATGTCCAACATTACTGTAGGATCGCCCCACTGTGCGACGTAGTGACTGAAGCCAACACAAGTTTTAAATGAAGAAATAGTGTCACACAAAACTTTAGCCTATAGTGTCCCTACGTACTGTTGCAATAAATTATATCCCCTTCTAATAGGCTACCGAAATAATTTTGTGTATAAACTTCATGTCGTTTTATTTCAAATAATTATTTTATTTTATTAAATGATGCTCGACATCAAGAAATCAGATATTAGTTACCCATTACTCAGTTCAATTTCTTGCTCAGTATCATGTTAATTCCATTAAAGCTTGGGAATTGACCTCGAATACGTAATCCTGATAGGCAGGTTCAGTCTAAGCCCATCACAGTCAAATCAACTGTCAGCATCCAATTACGGCTTGCTCCCTTCTGCCAGTTACATAGAATGGATTGTATTTTTTTTTCTAAAGTACAGACGTTTTAAAATAATAAATTTTTATTTATTTTTTGAAATAATATTTGTTTTTATTTTTTTTGTTACAACCTCAAGAAGAAAATAGAGATATGTGAAAATTGATGTAGACTAGGCAATGCTCTGTAAGCTTTTATTTGCAATGGTAGACGTCGTGTATTGTTGTTGTGTGCGCAATTTAATATATGTGTATATATATATATATATATATATATATATATATATATATATATATATACACTCACACACACACACACACACACATGTTTTTTTTTTCTATTTCTTTAGACGTAAATAGAATCGCTCAAAGCAGGACTGTTATTAGTAAAAGATTGATCATAATCCTTGAGAAATAGATTGACGAGCGCCATGCAAGAGAGGTTACAGTGATAAGGTTTTATATAAAGCTAAGAATTGATAATAAAATATGTTTAATTGAATTAAATTATATTATATATATATATATATATATATATATATATATATATATATATATATATATATGTGTGGTGTGTGTGTGTGTGTGTTTGTGTGTGTGTTGTGACGTGTGGATCCTTGTGAAGTTTGAAAATCGAATGATATGTGGCTCGTGCGTCATTCTGCAACAGGATTTGCAATGGTAAAACTACTGAACCCACCGGTACCAATTTTCAACTAAACCGTCTTTATAGACCTAGAAAGTTAAATAAAATAGTAAAATTAAATAGTAAAATTTAAAATAGTAAAATGTTGAGTAGCAGAGACGAGGTTTTCCACACTGCCATATACTTTTATAGTTAAAAATTAAAATCCAACCAGACGAAATCAATAAAATTATTTTTGCTGAATAAAAATTATTACCATATCAAAATGTGGTTCCTTTGATTAACCATTCATACATTAAAATTAAAAATTTGATGTTCATTTATGCTTTTACGATAATTTTAAACACATAGTGCAATGGTAGCAGATTAAAAATTATTGCTATGCATGAAAATATCATTGAAGAAATAATGCTCAATAGCATACATCAATATATGATTTTAATCGATAAACAAATAAAACTTCAATAATTAGCATACATTAATTGTTTTTTCCTAATGAGAGCGGACGTAGCTAGTACATAATATTTATATTTTCTCCACATTCTTCTCAAAAAGCTAATCACTTCTGTTATAAAATCCTATAACAAATTACTAAGATCTTATCGAATTCCTATGATGATTAAATTCAGTCTTCTTGCTATCCCCCCTCCCGTCTACACATTTTAATTTTTGTCGGACCAAAGTATACCTTCTCTGCAGCTTGGAGAAAGTTAATAGTCCACTGTATCAATAAAGTTCTCTTTCTATAACATCTGGCTTTAGGTCGATTCCTATCCTTCGAATTTATTTAAGATTTTTTCCTAAATTCTTTCATATGATTACATTATTACGTTAGTAGCTGCTAGAGATCCTGTAACTACAAAAGCATCTCCTCAAGCTTCTACTAGGAATCCCTCATACAAGAAACCGCAAGAAACTATTTGACGTTTCCAAGTACTACAACACTCATAGGACGAACTCTCTAAGCTTCTGATTAATTACTAAAGCTTCATTTACTTGAATGTAATTTGGCATGCGGAGTTGAGATTAAAGGTTCAACTAAACCATTGAGCTTATCCTGTATCTAATTCCATTGATATTAAGTCTTTCGTAGGAAGCTTAAACTCCTTATTGCGTCACAGATACATTTGTTCATAATTATCTAATGCATTGTACAAACTCAAGCGTTGCAACTTGCATCTTTTGTAATAAAAGGTTCTCTAAGGCGGTGTGGGTGAAATGTGTAATGCGCCAAATGTGAGCACACTTAGATTGTGCCGGGGCTAAAAGAGTATGTTTGCGATTTTAATAAATCCATTTTTTTTTAAATAAATAAATCCTCTACCATTTGGTATTATTTTATCCTGTTTTATAACTATTATTCAGTTCTATAACTGTTATTATTACTATTTTAGGTGCTCTTTGTGATGAGGGCCCATATTTACACGCCAATTTTTCTAGTGCTATTTTCAAAGCTTTTTGTAAATTGTCATTTTTTGAAATGAAATAATTGATGTTAATCATTGTTTTGCCTTCTCAAACTTAGGAAACTTGTTATATTTGTAAAAAAAAAGACAAAAATCTATAATTTTTTGATTGAATGTAACTTTAAGTATAAAACAAAAGAGGGTACCCATATTAACACTTTTTCCTCTATACAGGGTGTCCCAGACATAGTGTAAAAAAAAAAAAATTGGGTTATACTGCATGCTAAATGGGGTAGAATGGCGCAGAAACGAGGTTCCTATCTCAATTAGTTGAGGAGATAAAATTTGTTTTGTTTTTATTATTAAAATCTTACTTTTTTCTAAAAAAATGGCAGTTTTCTGTACTTTTGTGTAGCGTAGAAACAAATACAATGATATTTTCTTAATCAGCATTAAATTTTCTAAAATATGAAATAGGCTTAGTTATTTTCAATTCACTTTTAGGGCCTTTTAACGCGCAAAACACAAAACATTTATTAAAACTTACATTTTCAGTAATTTTTGAAAATACTCACTCCCCACTGGAGCATTCTAGAAGCCGTAAAATTTCCCAAATACTGTGGAATTTAGTTAGCTTTTTAGTGGTGTAACTCATGATACAATTGCACTTCGCCTTTTGATTCTAAATGATGTTTTTCTGATGAAAAACACGCTAAAGAATAAATACTTGATTGCTTCACGTACCTACTAGAAAAAACTACTAGTTTGCCCTTTAATCTTTTAAGGATCATTCCTTGCTTATAGGCAGTCTGTTTTTCTATTTCCAACTCTGGAAGGTGTTCAGCCTTTTATTTTTTTTTACATAATCATGAAATAAGAGGACAACTTCTTATGACCTTTACGTGCAGGATTATAATTGTTTAGAGAGCTTAACTAAATAAATCAGGGGCTTGATAACACTAATTCCAATCAGAACAAGATATCATAGTCTGGGCTAATGAGTAGCAGGGCACAAAATGAAATGTCATTTTTCTGTTGGTGTATTTAATTTCTTCAAATATTCTTAAATTGTTTTTTTATATAATTGGGCAAGAATTGGGAAACCCCCCCCCCCTTTAACTCTCTATAAATAAGATTTTTTTTTGGGGGGGGGGAGGGAGGGAGGGCTTCTCACGTTCACAAGTCTTTACCCCTCATGCATATGGACAAGAGATAAAATAACTAATACTTATATTCAGCCAAGTAGTTTTTTCTAGTAGCTACGTGAAGCCAGGAAGTATTTATTCTCTAGCGCGTTTTTCATCAGAAAAACTTCTTTTAGACTCAAAAGGCGAAGTGCAATTGTATCATGGGTTACACCACTAAAAAGCTAACTAAGTTCTGCAGTTTTTGGGAAATTTGACGGCTTCTTGAATGCTCCAGTGGGGAGTGAGGAATTTTCAAAAATTACTAAAAATTTAAGTTTTATTAAATGTTTTGTGTTTTGCGCGTTAAAAGGCCCTCTAAAAGTGAATTTAAAATAACTAAGCCTATCTCATATTTTAGGAAAATTAATGCTGATTAAGAAAATAGCGTTGTCGTAGAAATATCGAAGAAAAAAGTAAGATTTTAAAAATAAAAACAAAAAAAAATCTATCTCCTTAACAGATTGAGATAGGAAACTCGTTTCTGCGCCATTCTACCCCATTTAACATGCAGTATTACCCAATTTGTTTTACACTATGTCTGGGACACCCTGTTTATATGATTGACTCTGATTTAAAGCAGGAATACATCTTATTTTAGATTATAGAGATCAATGAAAGAAATATTACCTATTAGTTTCATTTTTAGAAGTTTAAATTGTATATTTAATGCTTTACAATTTATAAAGATAATAAATTATATAAGACCCATAATAAGTAATATAAAGTAAAAATATTTTTTGGAGATGACGAAACTGTTTGATTTTGCTGGGAGTCAGCCCCTTTTTAATTGAATTCACAACTTTGTTAAACCTCTTTCGATCATTATAATGTAATCTCCCCTCGAGAAGACCATAATTAAAATTATACAACCGAGAGAAATGCTTTAAAATAAAATCAGCGGGAAGCTGAGTGGAATTTTAATGCAGGAATTACATTTGAAATTCTCTTTTTATAACGATGTTTCTTAGAACCTTCATTTCTCAGGGTTTAATATTCAACTTCAATATTAATGATTTTTAAAATTATTATATTTGTATAGTTAACGTTTATATTGTATTAATCCCATTGGAATTCAACTCTATTTTCCCATGCTTAAAAATTTAACATTTTAACATCCTTTAGCTTTGTTAATGCTGCTCGGATCGAAATTTTGGTATTTAATTCGAAACATATATAATTGTAATACAACATTTGTCGCTAGGATCTAATGTTTAGGAGCTATGAATGAAAGCTAGGAATAAAAACAGTAACGTTTTTGACGTCTTAGTGCTTTTTTAACATTCTCTAACTTTGTTGGCGTTGCACGTATCAAAAAATTGCCGACAGTTTCCTTACCAGAAGCTTTTTTAAAGAATGTTTCCCCAGTCAGGGAGAACTTGAGTATTATTTTTTTTTTTTTTTTTATTATGTATTTATTGACATCGACAACTCTGTGAACATCCTGAAATATCCATTTTTTTTTTTTTTTTAATTTTTATTTTGTGCATTTTCATAATATCTAAAGAAACTAGATATCGACAGGAATGATCCCAAGAATGATTTTATATTATAAATCCAATGCCAACTTTTTTAAACACGCCTAGATAGGTTTTAGGTAGTCGAATAGGAAGAAATTGGCAAATTGGCAAATACTAATTCGTATCGAGTTTGTTATGTAGTTATAACAAACTATAATACATAAGATCATTATATAACTGACGCAATGGAATTTGGGTTGTTTGTAAGAATTATGATTAATGGAATTCGTCACTGAAGGGGGAATATCCGAACGCCCTTATTATGGTCATGTACATAAGTAGTGATGGGTCGTTCTGAGTGGAACGTAACGTGAAACTGGTTCCAGCTTTGAACCGGTTTGGAACAAAACCAATCGCCCAAGTTTTTCGTTCCACCTGGAACGAAAACCAACGCCAACAGATCTCTCGTTTCGTTCCCTCGGTTAGATTGCACCTCTAGTTTCGTTCCACCCAAGGTGGTTTCGATTGCTTTGTTGTCTCCATCGCTCTACCACATCGCGCATGGGCATTTTCAAAATAAACCGCTTTTTTTTAAATTTTCTATTCCACCATCAGAGCTCGGCTTCTTCTTTCAGATTCAGAGAAATGAACCACACAAGGTTTTACTGTTTATGTAATTAAATATTTTTTTCGCTATTTGTTGAAAAGCTAATCAGTTACAAGAATCGAATACTCCTTTTTCCTCGGAACCAAAGTAGTTTGAAAATTCTTGCTCAATTGTGCACTATACTTCAGCTAACTCCCCCCCTCCCCCAAAAACTACATTCTTGATTGAATGAAACTATTTTAAAAGTATACATTTTTCTAATACGTATACTTAGCTATTTAAACCTACTTAATATTATAGTACCTATACAATATTTAATTATACAATAGAAGGAGGAGGCTTACAGCTCGAGTTACAAAAAAGGTATGTAACGAAAATGCATAGTACAGTAGAAACTCGATAATTCGTCATGAGTGGGGGAGGAGGGGTGACGAAAAAACGAAAATGGCGAAGTATAGAACTTTGCTGGTAAAGAAACAAAAAAACATTTTAAACTATATAATTGTAATTTCGTTTTGCAATTTATTGAATGTAAAAATGATCAGAAAATAATAAACTCTTTCATGACACATAAATCAGATATCTGTTTTTGTACTGCCTTTTCCCGTCCTTTTAAATACTTAGTTAACATTTCCTTTACTTCTTTGCATGGAAAAGTGGACGCATTAGAAAAGTAATCATTATCTTTTTCATCACTAGCTTCATTTTGAGTACCCAGCACTTGTTCTACAATTTCATTGTCATTTTAAATTTCATAACCCATATCCACTATAAATGGCTACAGCTTATTCCACCTTCGAGCAAGTGCCTTATGGGAAACATTGTTCTACGCATCAGCTACATTGAAAATAGCATATTTAATTATGTATTCTTTTCAAAATTCATACAAATTTGTTGATTTACAGAATGTGTAAGTAAAAGCGTATTTTTAGTGACAAACCAAATGAGGCGGTTTGAAGTTTAAATAAGTAGCAAGAGGAACAAATGAATTACATACGTATTTTTTTATTTATAGTTGCCAATTTAAAAAAAAAAAAAAAATATGTATACACCTGACGAATTACAGAGTAAGACGAATTATCAAGAGACGAAATAACGAGTTTCAACTTTACATAGATAGTAGGTTATTAAAACTGACGTGGAACGAAAAGTGGAATAGACCGTATATTCTCATTCTACTTTTAACTCAGAACGACCCTTCACTAGTATGTAGTAGATTAGTCAAACTGACGTGGAACGGAACGAAAACTGGAACAGGCTCCAATCGTGGAAGAGAACGTAAAATCTCATTCTACTTTTAAGTAGGAACGGCCCTTCACAATACATTGTTTTATATTATTATATCTAATGTACATTTTAATTAAAGCTTCGTTTTTTTGCGTAATGTGTTGATTGCCGATGAAGACAAGTGAGCAAGGGCCATGTCTGAAGGTAATGATTACACAACTTAACAGAATTATATAATATATTAATAAAATAATTGAATGCTTGAAATAATTTTCTTACTCAATCCTTTTTTTTATTTTTTTTTTCATTGCCCGAAAAATGGGAGAATGGAATCGATATCAAACTGCTTACGGTAACAGATTTTTATGAAGATTGTTTACTATCGCTAGGGGACGAATGGCACTCGACCGGGCTACTAAGAAGTTGATTAAAAGAGGAGAGGTTGAAGAGCTAATCCCCATTAAATATTCGCGGGAGGGTCCTCAGGGGCTGGATTAGAGGAGCCATTAGGAGCGGGGACTAGTTGCCTCGGGCTCTTCGGGGGGAGGGGGTTTCTTCTCTAGGTAGTCTACCGTTGTCTTGGCGAGGATCATACATTTCTGGCACTATACCATTATTAGGTGTAAGAGGAAGTCGATAATTTATTTTTATTTTTTAAATATTTATTTATTATGCAACTGTATACATTATATATGACAAGTAAATTTGAGGAAAATAATTACAATGAAAAGCCAATAACATGTAAAGAACTACTCACTAGTAGAATTTCAATAGTTCTACATCGGAAACTAGCGGATTCGAATGGGTACATATTTTACTATGAAAAGATAAGTATCTGGTTTGGGCCAAATCAGCAAAGTATGGAACATTAAGATCTTTATGGGAATGTTTGTTTGTGACATTATAAGGAGCTTTGTGGGTTTTCATAATAAGAAGATTTCAAATTGTGAGGAATTAATGCGAGAAGAATGGTAAGGTTTAGGGGAGTCTCAAAGCTCAACTCCGTGTTTCCAAAAATATCTTATTACTCTTATGTAAATATGTCTTGTAATTTATTAGGAGTTTTGATTGCTAGTCCAGAAAATAATAGGCAGAAACGTAAGGCAGTTTCTTGTCTTTTTAAATCTGGTATGTATTTAGTTTTGAAGATGTAGTTCTTATTTATATATATTAATTATTATTACATTTATTACTATTTATACTATTTATATTACTCTCATTAACAGTACAATAGCTGATACTTTTGTAAATTGTATTTAGTTGAGTTATTCCTCTGAAATTTGACAATCCGGTTTTTCGCCTTTTTTTATGGGTGACTACTGAATCCCTATTCCAAACTGTCTCAAGAAATCTCATTAATCAATTAGCCCAGTGCATCAGAAGCGGAGACAGATCTAGAACCCTTAGACCTGCAAGAGGTAGAAGAAATCTCAAATTTTGAAAAATCTGGAGTGAATGGCTTTTAATTTCTCCGTGTTGGCAGGTATGCTAAATTTCTATACATTTTACCGCATATATTAGTCATTATTGATCAATTGTAGACACCTGCAAAGGTCTGAATAAATAAATTAAATATGAAACATTTACGATGAAAATAGTATTATTAGTATAATTAGCTCATGTAACTTAAAAATGTATGTTATTCAACCGAAAATAATTCAATTACATATTGCATTATTCAACTACGCCTTGATACTATTTCATATTTAATTCTATAATTAACTCTTTGGTAATTTGATTTACTTTTTTTATTCTGTACCATTTGGTCACATCCAGTTTTTGTTATTCTTAGCCATGAAGAAGGCCTGTACGGCAGGTCGAAACATCGGCACTCGGTTATAAAGTTTTTGTTTTTTTTTACTTGGATGTGTAGTTTATTAACCTTACTGCATCCCTGACCATCTTTTGATACAAAAAATTTACATAATCATGAAAACCAAAATATTCAAAATCATAATATTGAAATAGGCAAATGTAAGCGACACGTGATATGTTTTACCACAAAGAACAGACACCATTGGCCACTAGATCGTAGTTTCAGATGCATCTGCATTGCCCATTTCCAGGATAATCCAGCGGGTCACACATCATGGGATGGAGATATACCGCAAGAGATAGGAGAGGCTAATCAAAAATCCTCAACGCTGATAGGTTATCCAGATGGACCAATCGGATGGGGCAATCGCCCCGAACAGCCATTAGGGCTCGATTCCATGACACATAACACCGCTAATGTAGGGCCAATAATGTCTAGTCCGATAATGTTCAGTTGTGACAATTGCCTCTGTATGTGTCGGACTCTTCATTCCCCAGTTCTCTATCTCTGCAAATGGACTTCCATTATGGGTCCTATATTACTCTATTTCGAACAGGTTTCAGATATTCAATTAAATACGGAAATAAATTACCTATATATCGCACATGTATTTCAGAAATGGCTCAATTTAATATTCTAAATGAAAAAAAAAACAACGTAAAATCACAGTTTTGTATGAAATATAGAAAGTGTACCTGAATTATCTTTTGATCCCAGTAGCAAGTGAAATTTGAGGGGTTTGAAGCTAATTCGATACATTTTTGACATTTAATAGAACACTATTAAATTTCAATATGATGAACAAAAAACCTTCTAATAAATATTGCAAAGCATTAAATTTCCTTTTAAAAAATATATTCCAATTTATCTTCAACCTGTCAAAAGTTACACCAATCTTAAAGTTTTTTGGGTAAAATTTGGTATTTAGCAGTGGTCTTATTTCTTGTAATTCAATGCCTCCTATAAGTTTATATACGTATTCTAGTTTTAATGATTTATTCTCACACTGAGTGTCCCAAAACCAAAATAAGTTGCGGTAAGTCGCAATTCTCCGCATAAAACACGTTTTTCGGTACTCTAAGCAATAATTTCAAAACTATTAATCCTATCCGAAATTTCATTTTTTAAACGCTATAAATGAAAACGCCAGGGATTTAAGAAGACGGTACTTGTAGGTAAATTTGTTTTCTCATAAACGATAAAAATCAAAATGGTAAAATCCGATTTGAAGGAAAGTGATTAAAACCTAATCGGCCAACATTTTACTAAATGACTCAAAAATATAAATCTTTAAGTTCTGTCACTTTTGAATTACTTGCGTCAATATGTGTGTCGTCTAGTTGCAAAACCGGCCAACTCCTCAATTTTGAGAAATACGTTTTTTCTGTTTTCTGAGTCCTAAGATACATTTTCCATCTATTGGAAAGAAGAAACCTCGCAAAAACCCGTGAAATCCTTGTTAAACCTGCGTTTGAAAAACTCAGTGTGCTGCAAATTCGGCCAAATCCTTCCATCAGTGAGTTTCAAAACCGGCCATCTCCACATCCGCTAGATCGCACTGTTGTTCCAGATCAAGAAGCACTCTTATCAGGCAAATATCAGTCTGCTCCTGCTTTTCCTGTAGTTAACGTTTATGTCTTTATCGTTTCGTGCACTTTTCATTCGATTTTTATGGAGAAGTTTGTAGAAGAAGTTCTAGCTAATTTAGCTAAGAAAAAGGCAAAAAGACCATGCAACATGGAGAAGAAACAAACCCCTCCAGATCGGGTTTTTACCCAAATTGAGAAGAAGTTAAAGAAAATCGAGACTCTTGTTCAGTCTTCAGAGTTTTACGGCATTCTCTCGGAAAGTGGGACTGTGTTCAAGCCAGGAAGAGACTACACATATCTTGATTGGAAGAGTCCCAGTAATGCCCTCCTCAAACCCCCTCCACTATGGCACTTCAAAGTAATTGAGATTTTTCATAACCAAACAAAATAATAAGGTGCTAGTTCAAGGGGAGGTTTTCTACAGATCGTTTGATTTTTAACTGCAACGTCGCACATTGGGGCAAGTAGCCCTAATTGTTGGCACAAACTAAATATTCTTACTTACATCTTAAATAATCATCAACATTGGTTCCTAAAGCTATATATCATACATTGAAACATTGAAAAACCTAAACCACTCACTTTATTTGTGTACAATGCGGGAAAAACAAAAAAAAACAGTAATCACACAAAATTCACGATTTCTATTAAAATATGTAACACACTTTCTATCAACAACATTTCCTCATCATCTTCACTGTCTTCTTATTCTATTTTCAAAAGAAAAAGAAAGAAAGTTTAAAGCCTCTGTTGGTAGTGACTTAAAATTTTTTCTTAGGTAGTTATCGTTTACTTGTTAGAATTGGGTCTGAACACAAACAAAAAAGTTAATGAATATATCATGATTGGATTTTTCTTAACCACACTTCCGTGATGTTCACGATATATTTTTTTTCTAATCCTTGTTACGAGCTTCCTGTTAGTTCCTACCATGAATAAGAAAACTTGTTGTCGAGGGTCGGTGACATCGGGGTACCATGGTTACTTTTCTAAATAATACTTTGCAGTATCGTGAGCAAACGCTTGATAGGCATTAGTATTAATTTCGTACCCACTTGATATTGCTATCAGTATTGTATGAAGCCTTTTAATTAGTTCAGCGTCAACTCCGGTAATTTCTGACGAAATATCAGCATGCGAGAAAAATCGCCTAGCCGTATTTCCATCGTTACTATTTCCAAAGCCAGGTTTAGGCATGGCAACAATCAAACCACACTTTTTTTTTTTTTTTTTTTTAAACTTTCTTGGATTCGACTCTTGGTTTCTTTAACAACTTTTTTGTCTTCATTGCTGCGGTCTTGCCATTTTTTTAGTGGAAGCTTGTAGAATAGGTGTATGATAGGTGTATAGGATAGGAAATAAAATGATTTTTTTCGTCTATGAAATAACAAAGAAGAAATATTTTTTCTGACGGTGGGGCAGATTGAGGCAAGATTTTTCAACGAAATCGTAATATTTAGATAATGTACTAGAAGATGGTGGAAAATAATATGCTTGGACGGGTTTGGAAGGTTACTAAACCCTTCGCTACATATAAACTAAAATCAATAATCTTATTTTATTATATTATTAAGGCAAATATAATACTATTTTTCAAAATTATATACCTAAAGATGATGATTCCATGTCATAAAAATATACAAGTATTAATACTGTGTGTAAAAAAAAAAAAAAACGATCTGGTAATAACAAATTGATGCAGACACTGGCATTGATGCCACTGAACTTGGTCCACTTTCACCGATTATCAGTATAAGACATGACCGTTATCAGCTTGATGAATTATATTATTTGTTCTGCAGAGCCTTAACTAACAGATAATTAAGTCATCACGTTGAAAGGAAAATTTTAGTTTTAGGACTTTCTGCCACGTTTTTTGCTTTAGTTTCCATCAGCTGCTCCAGAAGGAGGAAGCAGAGAAGTAGATAAGAGGGATGAAGAACAATATCAGGAAGAAATGTATAAGCCTGTTGAAGACGATAATACCGCAAGAGTATATGTTTCTGAATGTTTATGTTTTTCAAAATTACGTTTTTCGGAAATTCTTCTTCTTCTTCTTCTTTTAGCACAACACACAACATACAGCGGCCCCTGGCTTTTTCAACTTCTGCCTTCCATTCCTCTCCGTCCGTTTTCGGAACTTATTACTTTAAAAATAATTCTCGCCAGTTTTTCCGTCTAGATGTTTGAGTTACACCACAACATTTCAGAGTTTAATTTTTTCAATTAATATTCACTTATTGAAGAAAGTTTTGTTCATTTGCATTCCAAAAAACCCAATATTTTCATTAAATTTAGTGATTTTTAAGTTCTAATTCATTGCAAAACCGGCCAACTCCAGAATGAGTTGCAAAAGCGGCCAAATCCAAAATAAAAAATTGAGTAACTCACCCACTCCACTTGCCCCTTCCATTTCAAAAAGTGCTTTCAAACACACTACCCTTGTGCCACTAAAAACCGAAGAGATTTTCTTCCTACTTCGTTTTGGCGTGATGTAACAAAAAATCAGCTCTCCTGAAAAATTTTGGTTTTTGGAGATGGCCGGTTTTGCAACTAGACGACACATGTGTACAAATTTTAAAACAATTTCACCAACGTTAAATATCAGTTATTCTAGATATTATTGAACGGCAGAAATAGGTAAATTATCTGTTACATGGAATATGCAAGAAGAGAAAATAGGTGGGAATAAAGACTCTTAAAATACCGTCATATAACTTTTTCACTTTTTATTTTATATTGGGCTGTCCAGTAATTTATGCAGGTCTATGTAATTTAAAATCTACATCTATACTATTATATAAAAGGACAAGCCATTTTTCGTTTGTGATCACTAACCACGAAAACTGCTTAGCCAATCTGTACCACATTTTAACCACATCATCTTCATAGTTCAAGGAAGGTTTAGAAATGATAAAATTTAAAGAATTTCAATTATATTGTCATAAAAACGCGATACATATGTGGTGCGCAGTGAAGTTTGATAATCGACAGATAGGTGGCGAGCACCATTCGAGAGAGGTTACAAAGATACAGTGTTATATAGAGCTAGAAATAAAAATTTCTTATTTTCAGTTTAATTGCATTTAAAAAATCTATAAATATATGGACCGACATGTGGATATCATTGCAGTTTAAAAATTAACCGATATGTGTCCATTCTGCAACTGAGTTTGCAATTTTAAAACTATTAAACCCAACTATAACAAATTTTAACTACAACATCTTCATAGTTCAAGGAAGGTTTATAACAATAAATTTTATTATAAGAATAATTAATAGGTTTCGTCTTGAGTGCCAGAAACGAGGTTTGCCATACTGTCATATACTTTTATAATTATAATTTAAAATCCAACCAGATGGATCGATAAAGTTATTTCTGCTGTAGTGGATGTCTAATTATACTTATACGTATCTTCTAACACTTAATCAATACAATTTAACGCAGGTTAAAAATTACAGCAATGCGTGAAAATATCATTGAAGAAATAATGCTGAATTCCATACTTCAATACAAACTTTTTATCGATAAACAAATGAAATTCAGTTATTAGTTAAAATAATTTATGGTCTTTATTTGTGAGAGCAGGCGAAGCCGTGACGGGAGATGTTATATAAAAGGACACGCCATTTTTCGTTTGTGATCACTAATCGAGAAAACTACTGAACCAATCCGTACAAAATTTTAACAATATTATCTTTATAGTTCCTGGAAGGTTTAGCAATAATGAAATCTACTGACTCACAATGAATTTGTTATTTAAAAAAAATATAATATCTGGCTAATAGTGAAGTTTGAAAATTGACCGATTTGTGGAGATCGCTATTCTACGTGTTACAAAGGTACAGTGCACCGTGGCGTTATATCTCTCATCCCAGTGAAATTGTAAGCTTGTCAGAAAAGACATAATTTTTAATTATTGATATAGTAATAAGGTAAAACAATGTTTAGGAGAGGAATAATAAATATTTACATCAATACAAAAAAAAAAAAATCTGTCAAATATAAAACGATGATTAGACAGGGACTTAAAAGAAAACAAGCAAACACGAATTACATTCCTATCAACCTAATATATAGATTATTTAGACTAATCTAGAATATGAGAGAGTATGGAATGTCTTGGAACACCCTCTTTTTATATATTAATATTTTATTTATTTACTTCAAAATCAAGTAATTTATGTATAAAAATAGTATTTTTGTTATTTATTTTATTTCTATGAGCTATGTTAACATGGATTTATTAATTATGACATTGATTGTGCAATGTCGCCTAAACAGTTTTATATTTTTAAATTTAGAAGTAATGCATGCAGTAATCTTTGTCTCTCTTTTTTATAACTTTGATTATTTGTAATAATTTAATTTATCTGTAAAGAATTAAGTTAATAATATTAATTATTATTTATCTTTTCAATATCTCATTTCTGAAAATGTACACTTCCTGAAATCAAAGATTCTCTAAAAATACTTTTTTTTTAGCGTGGGCTGATCAACGAACCACGTTAAAAATAATGATCTAACGGATATTGTAGAATTTGTTGGGCAATACAAGTTGGTGATTCAAGTTGGAAACAACAATTTGATTTAAACTTTGTTGTTGATTGATTCGTCAAACAATCCATCCAAGTTAGAAGTTGAGGAAATTGAGTTATGTTTACTTTCACACAAATCTACATCTAATAACCAAACGGCGGGGATGATAGCCAGAAAATTTAATAAAATTATCAAAACCCTTCTCAGAATTTGTCAGTTATTGTTCTCCAGAGGAGTAACTATATTTATTAAAATTTTCCTCTGATTTTTCTGCGATAAAAATATGATGTTTTGTAATGTAACAGTTAAGCTGAACGTAAAACATTTAACATCACAACGGATTTAAAAAAAACTCAGCAGATGTAAGTATTACATATGGTACATGTATTTTAAAAGTGACAATACTAAAAAAATTGTGTTTTTATCATGATGATTAGGTTCAATAGTCTTCTATGAAACGACAAAAATGTACGGAATTAACTTCAAATCCCACCTGATACATCTCGCCTGCGGTTGGAATTAAAATATAATTCAGGTACAATTCCGATCCTGCATAAAGTGCTGTGCGATTTTACATTTTTTAAAGCATAGTTTTAATTTGTGTCACTTTTGAAATACATGTACTATATGTGAGTGACTATAATAATGACATAGAAAACGAATATATAATTTTAATGGATAAGGCATAAACATTTGATTTTAATTGCTTCTTTTTTTTAAATAACTTACCTAGACCGCGAAAAATACATTTCTAACTACATACTTCACTCAGATTAACAAGTACCCATGATAAACAAACATATACATAACTTTTATAGACGATAGACGACAGACTTCATGGACATATTAACATACTCATTAATGACATGGCCAAGACTGACATACTTTAAAATACTCTCAGAGGGCTAAAAATATGCGGTATGAGATATTTATCAAATAAATCCTTTTTTTTTTTATTTTTTTTTTTTTTAATTCATGCCAGAAGGAGCTACTGTTGGGTACCTCTACTCTCCATTACATCTATAAAGCCTGTATTATAACATTTTGAGCAAATTCAGTTATTTTTACTACAATAACAGGTGTGGATAAAAAAAATGAAAGATAAAAATGATTACTAGTCAACAATTACTCAGAGGCTTGGTGTTAAAATATCTACTCTTCCAATACGTTTAGTACTTCAATGGAATGCTAGTCGCAAATAACCTTGAGATGTTATGAACCGTTTCAAATTGTTCAAATGTCATCCTATCATGGATTAGAGTTTATTTATAATAAACCAATGAGAAGAAAACAAGAATATTTTTATCTTCTATACTGATAGTTTGATATTATGTGCAATAATTTAGTTCAGCAGTTGAATTACTCATAAGCTTTTCAACATTAAAAATGTCAATACTACCTAGAATATTACAATTTACTGTCCGATTTAAAGGAACGATTGGCTTGTTTTATTATATTATTTTTTAAAAAAATTATGTAACATTATGTAATTATTTGGTCTATGTATTTATGGTAAAGAAAAAGGTCCTTTAATATTTAATACGATAAAATATTTAATTTTAGAAATATTCCCTCTAGCAGTTTCGAAAGCTGGCATAATTCCAAATGCATTATGTATACATGTTATTATGTTAGGTCTGGATTATGAGTAACTGCTTCGTGCCATTAGTCCCAAGCGTTGTAATAAAATAATTACAGAGGTGGGGGGTAAGACCCGACAGAAGAAGTAGACATTATACGGAGAGCATTTAGGAGCGGGTGTTGTACAGGGAGCACTACTAATGGCCTCGCTCTCCCCTCATCCGGGGGAAGCAGCTTAGCGTGCTACTGTTTGTCTGCCTGAATTAACCGTCTTCTCTGCTCCCGGGGCTAAAATTTAATCTCAATTTAATACCATTGGTAATTTCAATAAATATTAACGAGCTTTAAAGAAAACCATCCATTTATAAAAATCCTTAATTAAATTTGGCGATTTATTGATATAGGAGGGTATATAAAGGAGGGTGGATCCTTGAGAAAATTATCACTTAAATTTTTAGAGGTGATGATAAAGATCCATAAGAATAAGTTGAATAAGAAGCAGTCTATGTTTAGGCACTAATTCCCTTGTTAATTCTGTTGTATTCTTTAGACATATGAATCAGTATAAAGCTTTTTAAAGCACTGGTCGCGCCGTTGTAGTTTGAACAACACTCGACTTATTTTCTCTCTCTCTCTCTTCCTGTGAGCTTCCAGCTATTTCTAGGCAATCAGCTGGATTCGATATAATGCAAGTAGGATTATTTTGCATTTTGGTTTTTTTTTATCTTAGTCAATGAAGTATTAATCATTCGGAAAGTTGTGACTAAGTGGAAACCTATAAAATTGGTATATATTCGTTGAATTTTGCATAACTAGACGAAGAAAAAGAAAAGAGGCTGACAATCAAACATAAATTTAAAGTTGAGTGAAGAGAAATTAGAAAATGTTCTAGATCATGATACAGAAACCTATATTAAGGGTAGTGATGGAAATGACGCGGAGAGGGCAGCCAGTGGATATCTACATTTTATTTGTAAAAATCATTCCTCAAATAAGATTTTTTTTAATTTCTATCATGAGTATATTTTCATTTCTACTCAAAATATTATTATCTCAAAATACATATACTCTACTTTAAATGTCGAATGGTCAAAATATTTTATTTAACAGATTTAATAAAAGAGTTAGACAAAAGCGGATATAAAACAGGGTGTTGTACTCTTTACAACACGCGACCGTTCACGTTAAGGAAATTAGTGCGACCGGTGGAAGTTTAAAAGTTTATTTAGTCTACTACTCGTCTCAATACACGGAGCTGTTATCAAGTTATTAATATCAATTTTTGATTTATAGTTATTGAGAAAGCATTTATATCCCGTATATCTTTTAGTAGACTTATTCTCTGAATTCACCACATTTCCACCTCAAAATGAGTCAGATAATTAATTACCTTTTCACCTCCTCTTTTTTTGGTTTCGGTAATCTATTTTTTTTTCTCACTTATTTTTTAATCCACACCTGTCAAATAAAAATTGTCAAAAGGGGATGTGATGAAAAACAAAAATAAAATAAATGGCATGTTAGGCATGAGAAGACGCAGTGGCACCATTTCCTTGTTTCTAAATTACGTATATGTAAGTATGTCTTTCATTTTGTTTCTTTTCAGTCTCCTTCTGATATTTTGGGTATGATAAATGTGTTTATTTCATCGATGAGTTTATTTGGGTTTCTATTGAAGTTATCATGAAACATTTTGTAGCGTGCCCTTATGTGTTCATTGACTGTATGGGTAGGTGCGTATAGTGTATAGTTATATTCTTAACGTACGATGATGCTTGTTTTATTAGTCTGGAAGGTCGAGCGAGATTCTCGAATGAGGAAGCTATTGTTTCATAGAGTGAACTGATGATGAATGTTTAACATTCGAAACTAGTCTTCGAATGAAAAATACAGAAGTGGAAAAAAATTCATCAATTCTGAAGTTTCCACCGGTTGCGCCGATGTATTCTGCACAACACCCGACTTGTTTTTCCTTTTCCTCACTTCCAGTGAGCTTCACCGAAAATTCGCTGGAAACCTATAAAATTGGATGATATTCCTCGAATTTTCCAGGAGCAAGACGGGTATAAAAAAGAACGGAATCAAATCAAAATTAGGATTTAGGTAAAGAGGAAATAGAAAATGTTCTATTTTATGTTCATTCTGACAATGAATAATATGGAAGACAATGGATTCATTGATAAAATTATGAAAAATTAATTTAAACATTTGCTGTTCTCACTTTAAAGTAAGAAACCCCAATTGTAGATGTAATAAATAAATATAAAATGCTAACGAAGAGATTTACAAAGAAATCAAGGACCTGGAAACTGATGTAAGAATCAGAAGGCTGATATTCTATCGGCAAATGAGGAGGATGAAGGAAGAAAGATTAAACAATTTGATCTTTGACAGGATTTTTAGCTAAAAAAGTATGGGAGGATATACGAAACTAATGGCAGAGGAAGTAAAGAAACTTAAAATTTCGGATGCAAACTGGAACAGGAAGACACTGAAAAATCTCACCTGTATTAGGGAAGGAAAAAAGAGGGGTACTAAGTGGTCCGAAGAAAGTAAAGAGATGCATTCGAGGATCATGGAATTGCGATAGGAAGTAAGGAAGTCAAGATCCCGTAAACTGCTTAAACAATGATATTCGCGTGGTCCTGAGTGGCCGTTACGTGTAAAAAAAAAAAAAAAAATAATATATATATAAAAAAAAAAAAATATATATATATATATATATATATATATATATATATATATATATATATATATATATATATATATATATATATATATATATATATATATATATATATATATATATACACATACTAAGTGAGACCTTCTTAGTGTAAAAAAAAAAAATTAAAAAAATGGGTAAACTAGATCAAAAGTGAAGAAAAATGCCGCAGACCTTACCTTTCTATTCCAATCCGTTGCAGATAGACGATGATTAAAAGATTTTTTAGAGTAAACTACGTTTTTTGCCATAAAAGCTGTAATATCTCCACTTAATTTAAACATTTTTCAAATGTTGACCACATTTTCGAATTCAGCAGAGCACATGTATCCTAGAATTTTACAAACTTGGGACCTAAAGAACGGTCCTGATCTTCACCTTATTTGGGGAAGTTACAAGTTCATATAATTTAACACTCACGGTTTTTTGAAAAAAAAAAAACTATCCACAAAACTGCAAATATCACAAACACTTGCAAATTTAACGAGCTTTCGTATGGTATGATCAAATAATTATTCCGTTTAGATTTATTAGAGAAATTTACTTTTAAAACGGGAAAAAAACATGGTGTTTTTATTTTGCATAATAATCAGTTACTTATATAAATACGATATTATGATAATCGTTTAATGGAAATATGTATTTTAAACATAATAAACTTAAAAATAAATAAAATTAAACTAAGAGGGAATCACTCTGTGTATATATATATATATAAAACTGATATGTATATATATTATAATATTCTTTTTTTTTTTTTTAAGAGACTGGAAAATAAGTATTTATTCGACCGCGGTCGCACTAAACTCCAATTTCCTAGGGAACACTGACAAAGCTGGGAGATGGTATTTCCCAAATCTTCCTCTATATCATTTTCTCGTCCATACTGAGTTATGGAATGCTCGCCAACGACCGCAAGGGATATGAAAGGACTTTTTTTTCCCGGAGCGTTAGCGAATGTAACCTATATCATCCCTTTAACCGGGGATGTGATTTTTTCAAAAAGTCCATTCTTTCCTTTAATGAAAGCTGAAGGGGGTGGTATTCGGCCGCTAAATTAGGAGATATGACTTTGAAGGTAGAAAAACCAACATATCACTTTCCCCATTGTTTAGTCCTAACGAAGCTAATAACGCTGGTTTTACCAGGTTTTTTTTTGCTTTTGTCTCCCTTTTTGTGCGGTTATGTATGATCTATTAATGGTGATTAATATTCCTGTGTGCATAATCTGCATATAGCTTTAGAAAAAGTAAAAAGCCAAATATTTAAGATATCTTATAATTATTATTTTAAATTTCTTTATGTCTTAAGTTAGTATTATTATGACATCAGTCATACAGGGGTAAACCAAAAAAAAAAAAAAATATATGAAATTATAAATTAAGAAACCTTCATATTTTAAGCCGACATTTTGGCTACATTATTAACGGCCATCATCACACAAAGTAGAGAGAAAATAGTGACTTTTTTCATTCATACCAATATGGCTCTAGTAGATCCTAATGACAAATGTTAAATTACGAAAAACACTCTCTATTAATTTTCTGACAAGGGGAATGTCGTCAAGTTTGTGATCCGAGCAACGCTAACAGAGTTAAGAGTCTGTTAAAAAAGCCGCAACACTTAAAAAATTAAATCGTGACTTTTTTCATCCAAACCAATATAGGTTCTAGCGAAAAATGTTATGAAATAAAAAATATTTTCCATTAAATTCATAATCAGAAAACTACCGTATAATTTTCAATATCAGCAATTCTAACAAAGCTAGAGCGTGTCAAAACGTTTCATTTTTGAGAGTGAGAAAAAGTTACACATTTGGGGGTGATAAAACGTTACAAATAGACTCCTGAAAAATAGGTCCTAGCGACAGATTTCATATAAAAACTGATATCCTTTATTAAATTTCTAACCAGGAAACTGTCGTCAAATTTTTGATACAAGCGACACCACCTTTGAGTGTGTGAAAAAGCACCTAACATTTACAAAATGTACGTAAACCCAACTTTTTTCATTCAAACCAATATAGCTTCTAAGCGGTAGGTTCCAGACATATCTTAAATAACAAAAACTATTTTCTATCAAATTTTGGACGAGGAAATTATCGTCAAATCTTCGATACAAAAGTACGATTATTATTACGGTATTATTATAATAATTTTATAAATTATAAATTGATTAACTTGTATTTTTTTTAAAACTCTTTTAATCATTAATATTATTAATGTTAATATCATTCATTATTAACATGCATTGTATTTACTTTATCTACTCAATTAATTTATTTAATATTTCCTTATTTTTATTTAACGCATCTTTTTTCTAGGTCTGCTAATGGTTAGTGACCTAAACTTTGGCATAAAAAATTCGTTTATAAAATAAAAAAATATGAAGATTTGATAAGCGAATATTCTTATTTTTTTCTATTTTAGTTGATCCTTCTTATATCTGCAAGGTATATTTATTAACAGTCAACGCATCAACCATCAGTTTCTATTTTTTGTTGTCGCATATGATTATGAGGCTGGTACCACTTCATATGAAATCTTTCTCTTATTTATTATTATTGTTTAATTGTGTAGTCATTTGTATATGCAAGAAGCTATCCATTATTTATTTAGGTTTCATTAACTTTTATACTTTTTTAAATTTTCAAAATCCTGGGGAAGGTGAGAGAAAGCGCTATGGCACCATCACACAGGACTTGAGTGAAAAATAGTTCTCGGTGCCATTCCGTTTTAACCTGCGGAGAGGGTTATAAGGATGTGTGGAGCTAAATAATGAATTAGGGTGGTTGGAAAGGTTGCGCTGGAATTTTTAAAATTTAAGAGGTATAAGGTCGAGGACGTATGGTATGTTGAGATCATTGTGGAGGGTTTTATTGGAGACATAGTAAGGAGCATTCACTACAGTTCGGAGGACATTGGATTGGAAGGATTGAATGCATTTGATATTCGACTTTTTAACTGTGACCATCAGTTCAAGTCCATAAATCTAAATAGGTTTAATAATGGTTTTGTATATGAAAATTCTAGGATAATATTTTTTGTTATATTGCAAACTTTGAACTATACTTTTTTCAGAAATATAGTTGATTTCCCTGATATCCTAAAAATTATTATCAGTGCGAAGGAAAATCAATTTCAAGTCCCATTCACGCACTTGCCCAACTTAAAAGGGGTAAGTGCATAAATTTCTTGTTAATTCCTTAGCAGTGACTTGACTCTTTGATGGGGTAAAAGCAAAAATAAGCAACTCCCAGAAATCATTTTACTCCTTGAAATTAAAAAAAAAAATAGAGAAAATTACATACGATACAATTTTATAATTTTAACTCATTCAACTTTACACAACACCTAGATCAACAGGTTGAACTATGAAAATTCCTAGAGAGGTTATCTTCTGCAGTAGAGCACTCTAGTATGTCAGGTTTGGAGGGTATGAAGTTCTGTTTACATACAAAAAATGGCAGTTGATGTAACAAAATTACAACAGAAATTATGGCGGCACTTACCCCATAAACGAACTTACCCCACCCTACCTTATATTGGCCTATATTGAATTTCGGCTCCAAGTAGTAAGAAATGTCTTAATTTGGATAGAAAATTACAAATATGTATCTCGAAAAATGCCAAGATAGGGAAAACGCAACCAGAAACAATCAATTTGTTTATTTGGGTCGTTCAATGATACATTATAATGAATGAAAATGGTCCTAAGGAAATTATACTTACGTTGCTATCAATATACTTATGAAAATCATTGTGTAGAGTCGTAATCGTTAAAATCAAGAATGCATTTTAAAAATAACTCTTTGGAAAAACAATGCTGACTAGATAGTGAAGAAGATCTAGAAAACTTACTGTAATAGACCCGACTGCGGCAACTGGAATAGCATTTAAGATAGCGTTCAAGTGGTCTTGGTGTTAGTGAGGAGGAGGTTGGGGAGGAGGGAGGAGAAGGGGAGGTGAAATAGGAATGCTTCCTCCTTAGGATCAATTTTCCGGCCTTAAACGGTCTCGTAACTATGACCTCATTTACCACAATGGAGGAAAGCTCATAGTTTGACCTACCCTTGGTCAGATATAACTATAAAGACAGTAGCAGATTTTATAAATTATAACTATTTGAATATACCTCGAGACCGTAAACCTAATGGTGGTTGTGATTGATATTTCTATTAGAAAACATGTCACTTATCTTTTTGGTTTTCTACATAATAAAACAATAATAGAGATAATACAACACCTTGTGGAACTCCACATGAGACATAGACTGCCCGTCAAAAGTATCGCAACACTTTGAAATATTTGAATTTTATAAAAACGTATTTTTTTTTTATGATAAAGAAAGGTTCTAAAATCCATAATAAACATTACCGAACAGGAAATAAATAATTTTTATTAAAATAAATTACAATATTTCTTCCAATAAACAAAAAAGTTAGAAAAATTACTTTTTAAAATTTTCATTTTTTACAATTTTATTTTTAAAATTTTTAATTTAGATTTAATAAGAAATATTGCCCCCTCTGGCTTTTATGACTGCTTCCACTAGTCTTGGTATACTTGTAAATAATGAAACGAATGGTAAACATGGACTGAATGAAATTTGAAGAAAAAAAAAATCTATGATTCCATCGTTTGTTATTAACAGGGAAAATGATTAATGTGTCTAATCCTTAATGTCTCACGTATAATAAATAATATTAATATGAATATTAACTAAGTATGGAATGATGTAAAAACCAGGAAAATCTAAAATAATTTTGACGGGGAATCTATGTTGGATCAGACTAATATTAAGAAATTGTTACCAGCAATATTCACACGCATGAACATTATTTGACTTATTGTTAGTATAAATAGTTAGTCTTTGGCAAAGTAGTCCATGCCAAAGACTTTACACCAATCTAGTGATTTCGAAGATGAAATCCTTCGGTTGAGGCTGCTCGTGGCCACGTTTCGAAGTCTGACTAATATTATATGATAATGTAGGCTTGAAATTCAATTCTCAGTCTTGCATAGTTACATTCCGAAAAACCTTTTTAATAGTTGGGTATTACTTTCTTTAAAAAGTTGGTTGGGGTATCAAACGTACCAGACGATAGTGAGATGCATCATTTCCTGTATTGTCAGCTTTAGGAGAAATAATATCACCTGCTTCCTGGTAACGGGAGAAATACTCCAATCAAGAACTATTAAATTTCCCTAAGAGCATTATTCCTTTTCTAGGAAGTTGATTTTATAATACACTTGTGTTCTGTTATAACGCAGAGTGTTCTGATACTTTAGTGATTTACTTTAGCTTTTATATATTACACAAATTTAAGGTAATTTAATATAATGTTTGAAAGGAAACATTCGTAAAGAAAGAACAGCTTGAATATATAGAAACAAATTTCTTTCCTGTTTTAAAGAAAGAAATTATACTTGAAGCTACTCTCCTAATATCAAACTATCAAACTACGTGCAACGCTCTGGCGTTCCCTAAAAAAGTACTACTTTTGACAAATTAGGTCACCGGTAAAACATGTTCCATTTTTAAATAATAATAATAATAATAATAATAGTTCTTCCACTTATGGAGGTACAAACCAAATCCAAAGAAACCCCAGCGCTGCTCTGTCAGTCTCTGGTTTAAGTGTTCATAAATATTTGTCTTAGTATAATCTAATTATGATTTTTGTTGATGACCATTTCAATTGTATATAAATAAATATTTACCTATCTTTTCAACGTTCATTTTATTTTACGTATACTTAAATCACTAAGTGTTTAGTAACCCGAAAGATTTGATAGATCGGACGAGCCCCTGTTAACTATTCGACCGGATTATCAAGTTCTAAGTAGTAGAATATAATCTATTTTTGTTTTAAAATATCATGATTTTGATTAAATCTCTGCCACTAATTTACTATACACTTACTCCACGCCTTTCCAGCATTAGAAGCTATTAGCAAGACCAGAATTTTAACCCTTTCTTGAAGAGCTCATTAACTGTGTTGAGACTTCGCCGTCTTTGAGACATAAGCGACAGAAATGAGAGCGATTATTTTGAACTTGAGCTCCGGGCCAAATTATACATGGCTTTGTCGGCTAATAAGGCCATGGAATGTGTGAAGGGGTGCCTTTATGCTGCTAAAACCTGGTTCCAACCCCTCCAGCCCTGAGTGGAATCCTACGCTTTGACGATGATAATGATGCTCTATTGTAAGTATCTCCGAGAAGTGGATTTGTTTCGACTTAAGATATGCAACTGGTGGTCTTATATTTGAAACTTTTGAATCGCATCGCGTTCATATTACAATACAAAGATGTGTATTACAAACAATAATTAAAACAACATACAAATATAGAATCAAATGGAAATAGAAAAATGAATGCTTACAAATGTACTGTTCTTCCCCATGTATGTCGTACTACATTTATTAGTTACACACTGCTATGTATCAAACCTATAGGTTTGAATTTTGCAAACATAATATTACCGTGAGACGCAATAAGCTAACCCGTTCACAGCCCTTGGCAGGAGACAAAGCTGGATCATACAACCAAGGAAAGTTTCTCTACCTGCTTGTCCCTTACCTTTTAATATTAGTGGTAAACACGATATTTTAGTTTTTCTAAAATTCAAAAAGCTAGGAAGTTAGTGGGCGTGTACTTGGTACAGGGGGGCGAAGCCTATCTTCAAAAAGAGTCTGTCTGTCGGTCAGTCGATCAGTATTTTGGTCCTGTCTGGTTCCTTCTGAGCTGGTGCCTTGAGGTCTTGGGTCTGGCCTTGTCTCCTTGGACTGGCGATTCCCAGCTCTTACCACGTTGAAGCCACTTCCACCCACAACATAGCATCACCCTCATATTAAGATAAGTCTAGTTTAAGTTGATTTGTTACCATATAAGTTTCAAACTGAAGTTATGATTCTTATTTCCTGTCCGTAATTTCATGTGTCAACCTATAATTGAATACATGTTGTTTTTAGTTTAACCGTCATACATTTACCATTTGCATGTCACTCATTTAATTAATATATTAGATTATTCTTTTGATTACTCTCCTTTATAATTAACACATATAATTATCGACCCCACGATCACCTTGTGGAGAAGACTTAATTAAATTAATTGATTACTTATATAAAAATACTTATTTATAAATTGTTAGGAAATTAAGTCATGACTGGCATCCCTAAATTTAGATTTAGACTCACACAGAGACGGAGATAGCAACACTTACCACTTATATGGATAAATATAAGCGGTAAGATTATAGCCGCATTTGACCGGTGGAACATTTCTGCTACCTTGCGTCAATATTGACAGAAAGTGGAACACTGAATAATAAAAAGAATTACAAATGGAGAGACATAATTGAGAACACAAAAAAAAGGTGGGATGGTCCAAAAAAAAGGAAAATAGAGAAACGGATAAGTAAAAGTAAATGAAAGGAAGGAAGACCTGGTATAAAATGGAAAACATTGATAAGATAAAAAACATAGGAGGCTCTTAATAGAAAGCAGTACAGAAGAAGACTTAAGGGAAGACTTAAGAATGATGAGTTTTTTTTTTTTACTATTTATTGATGTTTACAACTGTATAGTACATATACATCTAGTAAGAGGGGGAAATGAATAAAGTAACATGGCAATAAGCAACCACCCATCGGTGGCACTTTAATAAAAGTTCAATACTAGAAAGTCACAAGGCCATCTTCTTTTCAGACGCCTGCCTCTGAGGGTTACAGGGAATTGAATGAGATACTAGTGGATTTGTGTGGGTACGAAGTTCGTTAGGAAAGGATAGGTATCTGGTTTGGGCTAACAAAATCTACAACATAAGGAGCATCAAAGTCTTTATGGATTAGTTTGTTTAACGTTAGTCAGTTTCAAATTAAAGTACCTTCCTTACTTTTGTGTACTTAAGAGTGCTGAATTCAAATATGATACTTAAAAAAGCTGTATCTACCACCATTTATTTGCAATTTACTGTTCAATTTTTTTTTTAATATAATGATTTTTATATAATTCATAAAAATTTATAAGTAGCTGTTTGCAGGGTTCAATTTATTCTCTGTGCATCAATACCTGTATATTAGAGGTGGACAAGAAGCTGAAATTATTCGAATGGTGGATGTGATTAGGCTATTTCGTTCATAGAATCATTATCAACCACATCGTATTTTGTTAATTTATTTATATTTTGCTTTTATTTAGTTATTCGTAATTCAAATTAAGTATAATTTTTAATTAATAGGTTAACTTAAGTTTTAATTTTATAGAGTTAAATAATCATTTATGTAGTTAGTTTGTAGTTTAGGCAGTTTAGAAAATAACGAATGCAATATTTCTAGGTCATATTTCATTATTATGAATTTTAATTATGTACTACATGTTTTTGTTTGTTTATCTGTGGTTTTGTTCTTCTGAATCGGCTTTCAATAAATAACATTTTTCCATCCCTTTTTTATATTCCTTCTACCATCTTAATGACTGCACTCCTTTACTTAGACCAGCTCGTTACCCGTCCCTCCTTCAAAGACATCCTCTTTCACAAAAAGCCGATCTTACTCAGGCTCTCAGGAGGAGCCAATCATCGAGTACTTTTGAAAACAGCACTCCTTCCATGTGGTTTTCAAAAGTGATCTTTTCACTTCCATGTTTCCATGTTCACTGGGATTAATAAACTCGTAAATTCACCAAAATGTATTGAAAACAAATTATATAAAAGTCGATTATTTAGAATGTAAAAGACACTATCTAATAACACTCTATTACCGAAGATGCTTTCCTTTGAAAGCGATCCTATTCTTAGTATTCAGATTTGGGAAATTTAATTCATAATTAATATTTGACAACTCATTTCCTGGAATTAGTCATCTTATTTAATCATAATTAAATTTTTCAGTGAAATAAATCATTAACTGACTGAAAAAACGAACCGAAAAATTTAATTATGTCTAAATTAGATGATTAATTCCAGGAAATTAGTTGCCAAATAATTAATTATGGTTAAAACTCTGCTGATATTCCTATATATTCTTTAATCCTTTCTACATATTTTCAAAATCCTTGAAGAGTTATCCAAAGTCCAAACGATACCTGTTAACGCCAGTTAGCCCAACTTGCTAATTAATTGAAGTGCATCAATATAAGATGGAGAATAGTTAGCGTCACTGTTAAAGACGCTGTTGTTATTTCATCGTTGATTTAATGTAGACGTGGACCCACCAGTTCGACGTAGGGATGGGCGATAGTCGATAGTTACTATTATATATCGATAGGTCATGCCTATCGATGGTCACTATCGATAATGCCGACTATCGATAGATCTTTTTTACTAATTTCAAGTTTAGAAACTCTTGGAATCATGCTGATCTGTCTCTGTCCAGTGTCGAGTTCTTTTGAAGTTGAATTCGGAATTCCTACAGCACCAGGGTTCTCTAAAAAATTAAGCCAAAGGAAAGCAGAAATGATAGTTTTTCTTTCGGGAAATATGTGGCTCAAGGAGCACACTTGACTCTTGAAATTAACTATTTCGTTATTTTTCTTTTCTAAAGATTTGATTTGTTGATTATTATTGTAACCATGCAAATTGTAAATAACTTTTTTAAAATTCATATAAATTAGTTTTTTCTCTCATCTTTATGATATAATCTTATAATTTATAATCCTGCTAATTTCGAATAGTAAGTAGATAATTGAATTTAATTAAATTAGTTGAAATTCTTTATTGAACAGCTTTGGAAAAAAAAGAAGCAACTATCGAAAAACTATCGATAGCAATCGATAGTTCTCAACCGATAGTATCGGCCTATCGATAGTGTTAACTATCGACTATCGCCCAACCCTAGTTCGAAGACCCCTTTCGAAGAAGACCATCGTATCCTCTTGAAGATTGTTTTTATTGAAGCCATCTAGATCATCGACATCTCTTTGCGGATGTGATCAATCAAAGTCGTCCCCATTCCCTCTGCTTGACTCATAAACCACGTCGTATTGTGTTAATTTATTTATGTTTTGCTTTTCTGGAGTAATTCGTAATTTTAATTGAGTATAATTTTCAATTAATAGGTTAATTTAAATTTAAATTTCAAAGAGTTTAATAATAATTTAAGTATTTTGTTATTTGATTCTTAGCCTTGTAAATAGAATTAATATTTGTTTATTTGTTGAAATATACTATGTATGTTTGGTAAATAGTTTCAATTTTCTCAAATAGATGTTAATATTCAGAATCTTTGTTGAATTTATTTCAGTTTTTGAAGCTTCATTTAAATAACCCCATCAATTTTGCAGAGGCTCCAACAATACATATAAAAAAAAAGTTGCTAGGATACTTCTTCTAAATGTATTACTTTTATTATAATCATAGGAAAATATAACATTCCTATTTCATCAAGTAGTATTCTACTAATAATCAGGAGGCAACGCCTTGAAATCCAGTTCTTCGACCAGCAGGAGTAACCAATGACAGGTGGACAAGGAACTCTATTATTCCGCCCTACGTCCCACAATAGTCTCTGCCGCATTGTGTTTCCTCTACAATGAGTCGTCGTCATTAGTTGGCCACTGGTCTTTTATTTTCGTCCCAATACATCTATTCAACCCAAGACTAAAATATCTAGGTGGTTAGTTATTAAATCGATCCGGTTCTAGTTAACTTTGAACGATATTTAATTAAAAAAATTAACTGAACATTGTTTAAAGTTTAATATTAGTTTTCTTTAGTAGGAGGGAGAGCTTTAGGATTGAATTATTTGCTTAAAAAAAAAAAAAAAATGAAAAAGAAAAACTCATTTTTATCATTGCTTTTATACCTACTGCATCTGATAAGGAAACTGTCGGCAAATTTTTAATCCGAGCAACCCCACCAGAGCTAGAGCGAGTCAAAATGCTACATTCTTAATTCATAGAAAAAAAAACTTTTATTAATAGGTTATATACACTTTGATAGTGAAGAAAAACGTTACACAAGAAAAATATAGAACCCCAGGCAAATGACATGTCCATGGCAAAAAAAATTATGTAATGAGAAAAAGAAAATTAAATTATGTGAATGTAAAAGATTCGCGCACCTCTATTGGAAGTTTTTTAATTTAAGACTATTTTTGAATGTTAAGCATTCATCATCAATTCTAAAACATACAAGATATTTCGAAACATCAGCGCTTGTAATAGTATAAGCTGTATAGCTTAGAGAAAAAAGTGTGGCTATGGAAGGTACTGAAGACTGGTGGCGAGGACTTTGCTATATAATATTCACTAATATAAGATAGCAGTGAGTAGTTGGAAACCTTCTTTCAAGTAGTGTGGATGCAGCGTGAGCTATTGTGCAAATTAGTGTACGTTCTGGACAGCATTTACATTACATTTGGAAGGTAAGTGAAATCAATTTTTTTTCATGTTCTTAGGTTTATTAAAAAAAAAAAAAAAAAATCTTCATGATATTCGGAAAGTGGAGATCTTATTTATTTTATTTATTTATTTGAGGGTTTTGTGAGGGTAAAACTTATAGGTCATCAACGCTCATCTTTTCTTGATATAAATTTATCTATATTTTGTAATATACCTTTTCTCTATAAAGGAGGGCTATCACTTTTTTAATTATTTTTTCATCGTTGCCCAGCGCCTTTGAGATGTTTCGAGGTATTCCAGATTTGATTAACTTTTTGGTATAGTACGGGCATTCAGTAAACATATGGTTTATTGAAAAAACATTGCCACACATTTCACAATTGGGAGAAGCCTCTTTGGTTATTAGGAAAGTGTCTGTTCTGGAGTGGCCAATTCTTAATCGCGTTAGGATCACTTCTCTGCGATTTGTGCGGTAGGAACTGCTCCATGGTTTTATGTTCTTCTTAATAGCCTTGAGTTTATTTGGAGGGCTGTGATCCCACAATGCTTGCCACTCTTGGGATACCTTCTCTCTAAGTGGGCGTGCAAGTTCTGGTGCCGTTAGAAAAGTTTTGCCAGGTCTTGGGAGGGCTAGAGCTCCTTTTGCTGCTTTAACAGCCATATCATTACCTCTTACCTCTCTTATTTACCTCCTTCATATAGTTTCTTGACGATATCCAGAATGCAATGTATTCCTATGTGATCTGAATACAGGTTCATTATAGACATCAATGCGCTGAGTGAATCCAACACCAGGACAGCATATTACACAAAAGCGGAGATCTTAAGCTACTTTTTGAAGCACCCCTTCAGTCATGCACGCTTTTAAATTACATGTGACAGTGGCCATATTTCTTAGGTGGAATTGGTGTGAATATGGAGCCCCATTTTCCCGGGGACTTTGATATATCTTTTTTTAGAGATCACAACTTGCATCTTTTGTGATGGAAAGTTCTTTGAAGACACTCGGAGAGATATCTGGGTAAAATGTTCCCAAATGAAGTGGAACTTAGATTGTAACGGGGCTGAAAGAGGCCAGTTATGATTGCGATTATTTAAATCATTCTTTTTACCAGTAATAATTAAACTCTCAACCGTTTCCAATTGTTTTATTGTAAAATTGGACTAGTGGAAATAAAGAATGTCATTAAAACGAAGGAGGTGAGTAAGGCGCTTGACTACCATGCATCCGGGCCCGAGTCCGACTAAAGCCAGAAAATGTATACACTGTCTTTGCAGCCATGGATCAAATCCGAGTCGGGACACCCTCCTGGGGCACTCCCAGCCTCTTAAAAAGTGGTTATCGTTAATTGGGGAAAATACCTGGCGGTCAAGCCTAAATGCTGGCCAAATCATCTCCTTCCGCAACCGTTGGCTTAGAAGCAGTACAAACTTATTTAATTATGAGCCCAAGATCCTTCCATGGGTTGTAGTGGTATAGCATTTTTTATTTTTATTATTAATTTTTTTTTTTCATCAAAACGAATATCCCAATTTGTTTTTAACGATTTTATTATATTTAATGATTCGCAAATCTTCAAATTAAGGCTATTTTCTAAGTGATGTGTCAGTTTCACTCCCGAGTCTTTATTGAATTTAAGGTAATTTTTATTTAAATGAATAGCCCAGTTGGAATTTAGCCTCTCACTGTTTCATGCCTTTATATATTCTTTTAATCTTTAATTGTTTCATCATACAGATTTTTCTTTGTATTTAACTTTATAATCATCACATTTTAGTTTATATAAACCAATATGTTTTTTAAAGGGCCTATTTATATTTAGGCGAAAGGAAATAAAATTACAATGGTTTATCTACTTTTAATACGTGATATAAACCTAATTTTCTTGATTATTTTCCGACTTTAGTGGGTATTGGGGCGTCATAGGGGATGAAAATATATTTCTTTGGCGTAGTTTTTCCCTCTGGAAGTGTTACGTTTTTTTTTAATGTTGTCAATCGTAGTTTTACTGTAGTCGATTAATACAACTGTACACAATAACTTGTGAAGAACTACTCACTTGTAATACTTCAATAAAAATTTTAGGTTAGAACATCCCTTGGCTATCTTTTTTTATTTTGAGACACCTCGGAGGATTATCGGGAATGCCTCACTCCATTCCAAGTTGAGAGACAAGTGGATTTGAATGGTTATGGAGCCTACTATGAAGGGATCTGGTTTGGGATAAATCAGCAACATATGGCACATTAAGATCGTTATGGATAACCTTGTTCGTGACAACGTAAGGAATATTAAGGATTTTTCGAAGGATTTTGGATTGCAAAGATTAAATACGAAATGAATTAGATGGTTTAACGTTATCGTGTAATTTTTTTTATTATGATTTCAATTGTTATAAATGTTAAATGTAATTGTTTAATCGTTTTTAAAAAAAGTTGATGAATGATTACCATTCGAAACTAGTCATAATCATTATGAGTATTGATCCTTCCGTACCATCACGCCTACCTCAAGTAAATCAACTTTGTCTGGTTCCTAAAATAATTACATAACTTTGTTAGTAAAAACGATACAAGGTTCGACTAAAAAGGCAATTTAGCTAATTACTTGGCCTACAAAAAGAGTGTTTATATAAAAGTCAGATCGATCACTGAACTTCAAACTCCAGACATTGATGAACTTGGTGCTGAGTGGGATGGAGTTGTAGACTACAAACTGGAAGAAATAAAGCCTCAGGTTTATCAGAAAAGTTTTGAGACCGATTGGAGGCCACAAGGCACAATTCGGTTTCAAATCGGTCCCGCAACTTCTTAAGAAAAAGTTCCTAATTATGATTACTGTTTTTATTTTTTAATTCTGATCATTTAACGCACGTATTATATGTTCAGACTCAAATATTTCGAAAAAATAAAATAAAAATAAGCAATTTAGTAAATATGAAATACTGGTTTTTTATGTACTTGATTTCAGACTGAAAAAACACCTAAAAATGTAGGTATTTAAAAAAATATGAAGTGATGGAAAATGTAAATAGCATAAGTATTAACATAGTATTTGAGGACTGAAAATCACCTTAATAAAAGTTAGTTAATATTTACAGATCGACAAAAAATAAATAAAATCAAGTTTAGGAATTCTCAAAGCTTTGCTTTAATTTTTAAGAATCGAGTTTATTTTTTTAAACTAAAATATCTTTAGCCTAACCTAATGTATCATTTTAATGGAGTTTACAGTAGTACTTTTAATAGTAGAATTTTTTTTTTTTTTAGGAGTACTTTAGATTACCGAGATTCAACTGTAGTAGTAAAAGTGAAACACAACTGTGTAACAGAAACACGTAATTTAACCTTTAGATTTACTCTTCGAGGCGTTTCGAAAGAAGATGGCCTCAAGACCTTTTAATAATGAACTTTTATTGAAGTGCGACCAATGGTTGGTTGCTTTACAAGATACTATCAAGTTGCTGCATTCATTTTCCTTCACATTTACTTGATAAATGTGGCCTATACAGTTGTAAATATCTACACACATAAAAAAAACCATGAGTTTTCATAATGTAAGAATATTTTCACTATTATCACACTAGCGTTTTCTGGAGAACAATATTTCATTAAAAAAAAAACTTTAATTTTCAGCAAATAAATATTTTCACTCTAAGACTTCATAGATACGATTAACAGGCTCAGAAAACATTGACAGAAGAGAAGTGTTAGAATCTCCTGGAGTCCTGCTTAATTTCTTTTATGGTGGTGGGGGAGGAAGCTGACTGTGGAGTTCTTATCCTGAGTGTAAATATGAATGACTGTGTTTGTCATTCTTATTTATTTTGTGCTGTTTAGTAATAATTTATTATTATTTTGTATTGCATCCATTGATTTATTCACATTTTTTGTATCATAACTGTGTTCTATTGGTTTATTTCTATAATTTTCTTGTAGGAATGTGAGTTTAAAGTGCTATTACTTAATGTCCATAACTGTGGAAGATTGTAATATATTGTCAAATTAAAAATTATATTAAGTTAATAATATGATATTTTGTAAGCGCATAGACTTACTGATCTTACGAGGGGGCGTTTGCAGTTGTAACTCACAGATTTGAATGCCGATTTTTGTGTGGGTAGTAGGGACCTATAATAGTGCAAAACTAGAGTTATAGCCGCCAATGGGCATAAGGAGCCGAGAAAAAAAAATAAAATATGAAAATCACGTTTTATTTTTTTTCTTAGCTCTCAATCAAGATAGAGAAATGATTCTTTCACGTCTAATTGCAGTTGTGTATGCTATTTTTAATAAAAATACTTTCGTTATGCTCAAGACACTACCCGGCTATAGGGTGCTCAAAACAAAAAAAAAAAAAAATGACAAAATTCCAAGGAAATCCGCTGTAAATCAGTGGAAACTTTTTTTCATGAGCAACTGACCTCAAATCTTGATTTAACGCACCATAAAACCCCTTATATATGAAATTTTATCAAATTAAAAAAATATTGATTTTTACCCCTTTCGAGGATGTTAAAATTTTCAAGTTGAGATTTCATCAAGAATTTCTAAAGGCCATAACAACTGCTGTGTTCAACTGATTACAATAGTAATAGAATCACAAGAATCAGCATACATTCTGCTTTTTATCCATGCATATAACATTAGATTTGCTCCAGATTTTAGTGGACAAAAACTGATGTGAATGAAAAAATCCAAGGTCAGCTATAACTTGAGATAGTTCAATAAGGGGATATTCTGTAACCTCCGGATTTGGGCTGAACTATGCAGTTTTACGGCTTCTAAATGACCTTAAATTTTGGTCTTAATCCGTAGCGAAATATGTGAGATAGCGCAAATTATTTACATTTTTTCAGAAATTGACAGCCTCGTCCTGCATTCTAAAATCCTACAAAATTTTAAAGTTAAAAAAAAAAATTTTTGATTTCGACAAAATTTAGTTTCTACATGTTTTTTGAGATGAAGAATCTGAAAATACGATCAGTTTTTAGTTCAAAAAATTTTTTCTCCTAAAATCTGGAGTAAATCCAATGTTATATGCATGGATAAAAAGCAGAATGTATGCTGATTCTTGTGATTCTATAACTATTGTAATCGGTTGAACACAGCAGTTGTCATGGCCTAAAGAAATTCTTGATGAAATCTCAACTTGAAAATTTTAACATCCTCGAAAGGGGTAAAAATCAATATTTTTTGAATTTGATAAAATTTCACATATAAGGGTTTTATGGTGCGTTAAATCAAGATTTGAGGTCAGTTGCTCATGAAAAAAAGTTTCCACTGATTTACAGCGGATTTCCTTGGAATTTTGTCATTTTTTTTTTTGAGTTTTTGAGCACCCTATAGCCGGGTAGTGTCTTGAGCATAACGAAAGTATTTTTATTAAAAATAGCATACACAATTGCAATTAAACGTGAAAGAATCATTTCTCTATCTTGATTGAGAGCTAAGAAAAAAAATAAAACGTGATTTTCATATTTTATTTTTTTTCTCGGCTCCTTATGCCCATTGGCGGCTATAACTCTAGTTTTGCACTATTATAGGTCCCTACTACCCACACAAAAATCGGCATTCAAATCTGTGAGTTACAACTGCAAACGTCCCCTTGTTAGTTAATAAACGATTCAGGTATTTTAATTTAAATGTTTACATTTTATCACAAGACTAAAGCGACAAGAAACGGCTCGTCGTTACTGACTATTTCAACATTTACTAGACAAACGTTCAAAGCTCCCAATTAATTACAAATGACTTATTTACATGACTGTGATTAGACTTATTTGGACGTACGGAGTTCAGCTTTAGCCTCTACTAAACCATCCAATTCATCTCATATCTAATCCTTACAATCTAAAATCCTTCAAAAAATCCTAAATTCCCCTTACTTTGTCACCAATAAACTCATCCATAAAGACCTTAATGATCTATATGTTGCTGATTTACGCTAACCAGATGCCTATCCTGTCGTAGTAAGCTCCTTAACCACTCAAATTTCTCAACTTGCTTCCCACTCAATTCCCGATAATCCTCCGAGGAAAAGAAAAGAAGACCTAGAGATGATCTAGAGTAGAATTTTGCTACAAACTGCTACTGATGAGTAGTATTTTTCGTATTGACACGTTATTGTAATCGTTATCAGCTAATTTACTTAATGTATAGTTAATGCACCGTTTTAAATTTCAATAAATTGATATAATTTTTTTTTTTTTTATCTAAATAGACTAAAAACCGAAAATACTGATGGAATTTTCTCGGATATACTTCTAAACAATTCTAAAATATAGCTTACACCTTAGACTAAAGCTTAATGGATATGTTTTTGATAAAATTTGAATTATGGAAGATAAAAATAAATTGTTAAAATTCTTGTATTTCCAAATTAAGGTTTCCGATAATCTATTCATATGTGTTTGTAATGTGTTTGACAGTATAACATTTATGGTTTAACTGAATTGGACATGGGATAGTAACTAACCACCAGGCAAATGAGGAAAGTTGAGAAGGGAGGAGGCACGATGGACTTTGAAGGTGGTCAGTCACAAAACGTCACATGTCAAAAGTTTTAACGGCAAGAGAATTTCTGGAATTCGGGCCAGGGTGAAAGCCACTCCACCTGAGACTCATAACCATCTTTAGTCAAAATACATAATTCCACAAAATACATAATTCCAAGTTTGAAAATTCTGAAAAATACTTTACGATGTTTTGTTTAAATAACTGTGTTACAAGAAATTGATTTCACATATAATAATTTACGTATTCAGTATTTTTTGTGTGGTTTTTAAAATGTCAGTGATAGAAATATGACAAGAAGGAAGATAAGCTAAACCTGTCAGCAATAATTTAGAATCTTTTCGAGGGAGTTAAGTATTAAATCACGAATTGAAACAGTTGACCAGTTGTTATTAGATTGCCTTAGATTTACCGGATGAATCATAGTATACAGTTTTTATAAGGATAGAGGATATACTTCAAATTTTCTTATTATAAAAAATTTGAAGCATTGAGAGATTGATAATTCGTGTGTCTGAGATTCTAACGCCATTCCATTGGACACACACACCCACAAAAAAAAAAAAAAAAAAAAAAAAAAAAAACGTTGAGGATCTTCAATCAAATAGCAAATTTTCCTTGTTTTTCCAATTTTGCACCTTTTCTTCTACACTTCTTCACTATATCGAGGTGTTCCATTTTCACTTGAGTCTTGAAGGCTCTAATAAAGTGTAGTTCCCTCAATGGCCCCATACTTCTTTCTTGGCTTATGTTATATCCATCTTTACAAATTATTAAAGATGCCAAACAATAAAATTATATATTTAAATAACCTAATTGATGACGGAATAGCTCTGTATACTATGGTAGGCTACCCGTGCTTCTTTTTTCTACAGCAGCACTAGGAATCGCTTGAGAGCGACATAAAAGAATAGATAAAGAAAGGAAGAAAGCTAATTAGCATGATGAACTCTGTACTGTTGAGCCCAAATGTTTCACTAGAAACCAAAAAGAGGACTTTTCACTCCTTTTTTGAAGGAGTCATCCATTATGGCTCCGAAATGTAGGTGGTTGGAACGAGAGATGCACATATCCTACAAACTGTCAAAATGGATTTTTGGAAGTCCCCCTATGTCCCGGAAGAAAGACTTAAAAGAGATCGCCCAAGGAAAACAAGGAGTTAATGGCGGCGAGAGAAGATCACGGGAAGGAGATTGAGAAGACCGTGAATACTGGAGGTCCAATGTATAGGGTCTCGGTATATGACCTAAGGTCGTCAAATCCGATAAATAAAAAAAAGCACAAGGAATGCAAAGCTGAGAATATACACAATCCTTTTCAGACCTGTTTGTTTGTTTATTTCGGCTCAACGTCCTTATGTACTCCAACTAGGGCAGAAAGGACGGGCTATTCTACAGGGTACTAGTCTATTTTAGCCATCGTTGGAAAGTCATGATTTTTGTGGGTCAGCCACGAAATAAATCTAAACCCGCCCAGGTGGGATTCGAACACAAGATACTGAGCGCGCTGAGACTCTCGCCCCAACTCTATCGGCCATCGAGTTCTTTTCAGATCTGTTCCTACCTATGGTTCTAATTGTAAGTCTATTTAAAAAAAAAATGATTTATTCTCGCTTAGGTTTGAAAATTATCTGAAGCACTGTATGATACCGAACTTGGATGATGAGATCCGATGTAGTAATTCAAAGTCTGAATAACGTTATGGATCTGATAATTCATCAAGATCTCTTGGAAAAAAAATTGTGTCGTTGAAATTGGTATAGAGGTTATAGGCGCTATAGTAAAACGGATAATAGGACCACGTGTTGCAAGAATCAGACTGCGATAGATAAATAGTGTCACTGCTGATTCGTAAAATCTAGTTAGTGTTAACAACTGGAAGGTGGTAGCACAACCGAGAAAACTCGCAATCAATGTGTAGCAAGTCATGTCTCCTTCGCCTAAGAATAAGAAATATTAATATAAATAAATCAGTAAAAAAAAAATAGTAATAGCCATCAATGAAAAAAATAAGCCACCCATATTAAAGGTTTTGTCGTCATAGAATAGTTGGAGACTTAGTTATAAGTCTCTGCATTAATCTTCCTTCCTAGATCTCTTGCCTACAATTACTATTTTATTTTTTTAAACGATAATAAAATATATTTATTAAAATTATATAGAAATCAGAAATGGTTAATAATTAGGATTAAAAATTCTCTAGTTCTAGGAGTCAAAACGTTAAAAGAAATGTTTTGTGTGGAAATAAGATTATTTTGACTACTAAACTGTTTTATTATTTTATTTTTCAAAACCCTGGAATAATTGAGACAACCTAATAGCACAAGTAATGTTTAATATGATTTTCGGTAGGGCATCAGGATTGTAACGAAATCCTATGTAAGTATGCTCAAGGTAAGTTTGCTCCATACTCATATAGATCAAGTTAACAAGAGCTCGTTAAAAGTCCTATATTTCTAAATCCTCAAATACGAAGGTTGAAGGGCAAACTAAAACCTACCTTGCTGACCCTCCAGTGGAAAGTAGACAAACGGCCCTCATGTTTAAAGATATCATTTTTATTCAACTACTTTGGCTGGTAAAACTCAATTTTGCCGACGACAACACCTGCACCTCAAACGGATTTCCAAACGAAGCTTATCACTATTCATTAGTGCTGTAGTCGCACTGATAACTAATTCATGACCTACCCCCCGCCCCCACCCATCCCTTCCAGCCGGTCCTGGCTAGCCGCTCGTATTGAAAATTGAATAAGGTAATAAATAATCATTACCATTCATAACTTAATAAATTCAAAAATATTTCGATTGTGTTAATCGATTATCATGAATATTTATGATGAGGTCTAGGCTTTGCGGCACAATAGCCGAGAGAATCTGTTTTCCCAATGAACCATTCACGATCCATTCCTTGTAAATAAAATTTATTGCATTTTTGAAATGTATATGTCGTTTGGTTGGGATCTATACTTTTCAAGTGTAATTTTTTTTTCATATTCAAAAATGTAGCATTTTGACACTATCTAGCTCTGATAGTGTAACACGTATTGAAAAATTGCCTATGGCATTCTAATACGAAATATAATGGAAAATATGTTTTGTTATATAAACTTTGCCACCAGAACCTCATTCAACCTCCCGTAAACATACCATTTAGGAGCTCATCAGTTTAAATGAAAAAAGTCACGTTATAACTTTTTTTCATTCTCAAAAATGTAGCATTTTGACAGACTCTGGCTCTGTTGGTGTTCCGCATATTGAAAAATTGCCTTCAGTTTTCTGATCAGAAATATATTGAAAATTTTTTTTAACTATACACGGTTTCCCGAATTTAAATGGCAAAATTTCAGGAACTTATAGGGGACCGAAAAACTAAGACAAAAAGTCTTGCTCGTTTTTGCTTAGTTTTAGAGAAAATCGCAAAAAAAGAAACAAAACAAGTTTTCATTTTTATACTTATTTATTTACATTTATATTTATGTTATGTTCTTTTTAATGTAAATATTGCTCAATATTTTGTCCTCTTGCACCAACGAAAGCATTACATCTAGCACTCACTTGATAAATTGCAGTTAAACATTGTTCTGATGATATTCGGTACACTGCATCTATGATTCGGTCTCTTGATTGCTCTCTTGAGTTGATTGACACCGAATAAACTTTCTGCTTCAAGGTTCCCCATACGAAGAAATCCATGGGTGTCATATCAGGTGATCTTGGTGGCAAAGGTACTACTCCTCCACGCCCAATCCATCGTTGTGTATAATTTATATCCAGCCAAGCTCGAGCAACTCAGCTATAGTGATCTGGACATCCATCGTCTAATATTTATTGTTAGAGAGTATCTGTTCCTAGGGCATACCATTTAGGAGCTATATTAGTTTGAATGAAAAAAGTCACTTTATAACTTTTTTTCATCTTTAAAAATGTAGCATATTGACAAGCTCCAACTCTGCTGGTATTGCTCGGTTCAAAAATTTTACTATAGTTTTCTGCTCAGAAATTTAATTGAAAATTATTTTTGTTATATAACATTTGTCGCTAGGACTCACAGTTTAGGATCTACATTGGTTTGAATATGAAAATACATGTTTGAAACCCCTGCTTTATCTCAATTTTGTCACGTATGATGATTAATTGTTTATTTATTAAATTAATAATTAAGGCGTGGAATTCCAAAACCAGATAAGTCCAATTTAAAGATTGTTTTCTTCTTTTATTGAATAGTTTTTCTACTAGACTCACTATGAAATGGCCATAATAATAATTCCCCGTCCTAATTCAGCCTAAACTTTACCTTAATGCACCACCTGTGGAAAAAAAAAAGATTTATCTTGTTTTGGAATTCTACGCTTCAATTATAATAAAGAGTGCAGAAAGACATATCCTTGATCTATTGTTTCTTCAAGTCGGTGAGAAATTGAGTTTTTAATAATTTTTGAGTTAGTAATAATCAATAAATATAACAAACAACTTCTAAACCTTTTTTTTTTTGCTAACAACCAATTGCTTACGTAACGAAAATAATATCGAAATGTAAGCAATTGGCAGATTTCCTTGTTATATTGGTAGTTTTCTATCTGCACATAAGGGATTTTTTTTAATGGGGAAGAACCGAAAAAATATCTAACCAGATTTGAGTTACTTTCCTCGTTTTATTCCGGGAACTTACTGGCAAAAATCCTATTCGATCCTTTACACTAATTGTCTATCTTGTTAAAATTTTGAATCTGGATTACTACCACTAAAGGTATTTTCTATTTTGTCATGCCCTAATTATTAAAATATAAAATGTTTTAAAGTTATACACCGACATCCTAAAATTCTACCTAATTATTTTTTTTTGTTTCTTGACTAAACATTTCAATATTTTTTATGCATTTAAGTTCCTATATAATTTGACACTATATATTTTTCGGGGACTTATGTTTAGAACTCTGAAATGCTACGATGGATGAATGCATAATATTCGTAATCATGCAAATGTTTGCGTCTCATAAATGCAGATGCGTTTGAAAAAAAAAGTCTTCAAGGAATTAAGTGATTTTCATAATTCTAATTTAAATGCTTATCATTTACTATCTAAAAAATAATAACATATTGACTATATTACTTAAGTAGCTGTTATATTTATGCCAAACTAAAAAAAAATTACTTTTTTGTAAGGATATAACAAACACGTTTTTATAGGTCGGGTTTCATATTAAAGGGTAGATTTAACTGTTATATCATGAGATGAAACACGTTTATAGATTATATATCGGTGGTTTAACGTGCAGACGGTTCAATGATTTTTCTTCAGATATATCGCATGATAAAATTATTAAACGAATTGAACAGTTTCGTTTGTTCGCAGGAGCTCAGCTGTTATCGGCAAACCATTTTTGGCAGCTTAGCTGTCATTTTCAGGGACCGTTGTCGATACAGGTCTAAACATTCCAGCCAATTACAATAAAAACGCGTTGTGGTTCAGGATCGTTCTCAAAAAAAAAAAAACATTGTTTAATAAATGTAACTCAACGACAAAGTAACTTATATGGTTTGTTTATTCCTTATTGATTAATTTAATGTTTCGGCTTAATAGGTTAATTAGAAAAAAAAATCTTTTTTATCCAAAATCACTATTCTTCTTTGGTAAAATCTATTTTTTTTTCTCAACACACTCTTCATTATAATAATATATACCAACTATAAATACAAGAAATTTCTCAAAGTTTTCAACATTTATTAAACAAAAGTTAGAAGCTTCCAATTAACTACATAATTACGTATTTAATCTTTGGGACCTAATCCTCGTAAGCCCTCAATGCTCTTTTTTACGTCACAAATAAACTTATCCGTTATGTTTAACGCCCCATATGTCGCTTATGAGGCCCAAACTGGTTGCCTATTCTTTTATGATAAGCTTCATATTCACATTAAACCTATCTGCCATTTCCATTCGATCCTCGCTAATCCTCCGAGCGGACGATTTTGTCTCACTTCTTGGGAATATTCGGTCTTAGTGGGGAAATAGGGGATCCAAATCCAAAGAAGACTTCGGGAATTTTTAAAGTTCAACGAGTAATAAAATTAGTAATAAAAAAATATATAGAGGAAAAGGAATAAAAACGGGCACTGGTATAAATATGGGCATCCTTCCCTACTGGCTAAGGGAGCTGTTAAAGACTGGCGACGAGGACTGTCCATGGTAACATTTGCTAATATAAGAAAGCTGTGAGTAGTTACAACCATTCTTTCAACAAGTGTAGATACAGCTTGAGTTATTGTGCAAATTGGTGTTCATTCTGTAAACTTTTGAGAGACATGTGAAATCGTTTTCGTTTCATGTTCTTATGTTTATTTAAAAATAATGTCAAATAATATCTGGAAAGCGAATATTTTTTGAAGCACACCCTTAGCCACTCACGCTATTAGGTTACATGTGGCTATCTTTCTTAGGTAGAGTTGGTGTAAATATGGGCACCCTTTCTTGGTGTAAATTTAGACCCCCATTTCTTAGGGAACTTCAACATATCTCTTGTTAGAGATCAAACTTGCATCTTAGATCGTACCGGGGATGAAAGAGCTAGTTATTATTGCGATTTTCGTAAATAATTTTGTTCCCTGTAATAAATAAACTCTCTACCGTTTCCAATTGTTTAATCCTGTTTTAAACAATTTTTGGTGACGTTTTTAAAGACCCCAATTTTTTTTTTGCTATTTTGAAAGTTTTTTGCAAATCGTCGTTTTTGAAATGAAGTAATTGATGTTAATCATTGTTTTGCCTTCTCGCATTTTTAAAACTTGTAATAATTGTTAATGAAAGACAAAAATCTAGAATTTTTACAAGTTAAATGTAACTTTAAATAAAAAACAAAAGAGGGTACCCATATTTACACATTTTCCTCTACTATTTATAATTTTTATTAAATTTATAATGATTTAATTTATAATGTATGATATATCCACGGTATTATTGCTCGATGTTTCGGAGAGTGACAGGCTGCTAGCTAACGAAAGTAGATTTAACTTACGTATTCCTGCTGAACGTTAAGTCTTTTTTTTCATTTATTTTGTTTATTGATATTTTATTATAACCTATAATAATGGCCGACATACATTTGTAATATTATAAATTTTCATTTATGAAACCTCTATGCTTAATCTTTTTTTTTTTAGCAAAATAATACATTATATGACGAAGATATTAAAATAATAAAGTTATTAAAAAAGTAATAAATAGTTTTATGTATTATACGTAAAAATGGAGAACTTCTCCATAATCTTTCACCCCTGAAATTTCCCAGCCAAAATTCACTTGTGAACCTATTATTATTTTAGGTTTCTTCTATTAATATACACCTTTTTCTATTATTATCTATTTATTTAAATCAACTGTACATAAAAAAAAATAAAAATAAACAAAAAACCATCCATCCTGTTTAGGCTAAATCAGCAACATATGGAGCATTAAGGTCTTAATGGATAAGTTTATTAGTGCCCGTATAATACGTAAGAATGAATGAAACAAGTTGAAAAACAAGTGAATTTCAGTGTGTATGGAACTTATAATGGTGGAATAGGTATCCGGTTTTGGCTTATTGAGCAACATATGGGACATTTAGATCATTATGTATAGGCTCATTTATGAAATCCAAGAGCCTTAAGGATTTTGGATTGTATGGACTGCATGAGGAAAGAATTCGGAAGGTTGAGTGGAGCCTTGAAGCGTTTTTCTAGTAAATGTTGAAAAAGTCGAAAACGACAAGCATATTATATAATGCTTGGAAATCCCGTCGCGGGCAAAGGCTCTTTTATGTAAAGAACATAGATAATTTTAACTAATAATTGATGTTTTTTTAGTTTATCGATACAAATTTTATATGAACTACGTCATAGGGCTTATTTCTTCAATGATATGTTTACGCATAGCAGTAATTATCACCGTGTTAGATGTAAATCTCTACACAATCTTGCGGATAGTTGAAAATTATATGCGCATTCAACTAAAGACCCATGGATCATATTTTTACTCTATAAAATTTAAATAATATTTATTATTGCTAAGCCTTCCTAGAACTTTGAAGATGATGTAATTAACATTTGGTACAGTTGGGTTCAGTTTTACCGTTGTAAACTATATTACGGGATGCCGCCAACCACATATTAGTTGATTTTCAAACTTTACTTGGCTCCTCATTTTTAAATAAGTTAATTGTATATAAGCAAATTTCATTGTCAATTTCAAGCTCCATATTACACCGTACCTTTGTAACCTCTTGTGTTTGGCGCTCGCCACCTATCGGTCGATTTTAAAACTTCACTGTTATCCACATAATATCGTTTTGTATATAACAAATAAATTGAGAATCAGTAGATTTTATTATTGCCAAACCTCCCTATAACAATGAAGGTGGTGTGGTAAAAATTTTGTACTACTTGTTTCAGTAGTTTTGTGGTTAGTGATAAGCCACAACCAATCTTATTACAGTTTTGTAGACAGTGATTTTGGCAGATCGAGAAACTTCTCGAAATCTCAGAATTTTACTAAGGGCAAAAAGGCATTTGCTGCCAGCCGCTATTCTTGCTTTGATCTCCAATTTCATATATATATTTTTTTATATTAATAGAGACCCTAAATACATAAAAAGAATGTATTATTCATTCATGAAAAATATTATAATGGTTTATAGATGAGAATAGTATTGAGAATAATCTCCTTGGGGTTATCAATCCCAAATATTTGGAAACGTTCCTATTGAATTCGGTTCTCTCTCCCCGCTACCCTGAATTTGCTACTGTTGGAAGCGTGCTTGCTCAGCAGTAGGCCGAAAGCATTTGTAGAGCCAACCGGGTAGGATTTGTAGCCAGTATAATTTCCTGAGGTGAGCCGCAATAGTCTGCCGCTGTAATTCGGGCCTGTCAGTCGTCCCAACCCTCCACCACCGCCGCGAGTCTCACTCTTTTGCTCGGTTGCTAAACAGTAAAATATCTTCAGTGGGGATTTTAGTTCCTTTTTAAATAATATACACCTACTTACATCAAACGATTAATGTGAACCAAATAATTAATTAATGTTGTTGATACTAAGTAAGTATATGATTTAATAAAAAAAATATAGTTTAAAAAAACTAGGCAAACACGCTTTTATAGCAAATTTAACAAAAAAGCTAAGCGTGGTGAAGAATTTGCAGCAGTCAGACCTTTTAATTATTTGAGTTCAAGGTTCAAAACTAGTTTCCCTGTACTATACGTGATTTGTTTGCAATTTTAAAATAGTTTATCCAAAATCAACCACCAATTTTTTTTGTTTGACACATTTTATAGTAGGAATGGACGAAGTTTTTTTTTTTTTTTTTTTTTTTTTTTTTTTTCCCTTTCAATTTTAATTCACACCTGTTATTAGGGTAACAATCAGTGAATGTGATGTGAAATTGAATAGTTCAGGCCTTGTATGCGTGTGGGAGACTAGCACTCGATAGTCCCTCCTCCTGGCATGGGCTAAAGAGATTTATTTGAGCAAATCTCTCATCCAGCTTCTTTTAAGCCTTCTGAGAGTATTTCCAGGTATGTCAGTCGTGGCCATGTCATTAATGAGTATTTTGTTATGTCCATGAAGTCTGTCATGAAATCGTCTATAAAGGTCATGTATATGTTCCTTTACTGTGGGTATTTCTAAATCAGTGTGAAGTGTGTGGTTTGAAACGTACCAATGATTTTGCGATTAGTCTGAGTAATTTTGATTGGAATATTTGTATTTTTTTAAGGTGTGTATTTTTTGCAGTCCCGTATATTTGTGTGGCGTATGTCCATATGGGTTTAAGTAAGTAAGTGTATGTATTCAGTCGTTGTCGGAGTTTTAATGTCGACCGTTTATGAAGTATTGGATAGAGAAGTTTTAATCTCTTGGTTAGACTGAGACGTTTTTGTTTTACATGTGGGCCCAGGTCATTCTTCTATCAAATGTAAGTTCTGAGTAATGAATTTCGTTTGTTTGTGGTATGGGTTGATTGTCGATAAAGACAGGTGGACAAGAGTCTTGTCTGAGTGTAAAGGTTATTTTCTGTGATTTGGTGTAATTTAGTTTTATTTTCCATTGTTTGAACCAACTACTACTATTAGTATATAACATTTTTTGATTGAATTAGCCATTTTTTTTTGTTATAGACTCTTAACATGACCAAAACTAACTTTTTAAAGTTGACAAGATTTTTCGATGTTTGACAATCCATTGTGGCTAAACGCCTAAATCAAATTCAACTTAAGGGAAATCTTTAGATCTAGTAATAATCTAGATTTTACAAATGTCTTTCGTTAAAACTGCTAGTAACAAGCTAATAATAGAATCATCCATGTTTTCATTCTAGCTATCACCAATTTCGGTTGAGTGAATACTAAATATGGCTAAAAAACAAATTAATAGAATTCCTTTTAAAACCCACAACTCAACTGGTAATGGGACGTTTTGTCTTGTAACTCACATATTTGAATGCCGATTTTTTTTGTGGGTAGTAGGGGCCTATAATAGTGCAAAACTAGAGTTATAGCCGCTAAAAAAAAAAAAAAAAAAAACTAAAAAACAAATGATAAAATTCCAATGAAATCCGCTGTAAAGCAGTGGAAAATATATATATATATATATTTTTTTTTATGAAAAAATGACAACTGCTTTGTTCAACCTATTACAATAGTAAGAGCATCACAAGAATAAGCGTACATTCTGCTCTTTATCCATGTATATAATATTGGGTTTACTTTAAATTTTAGTGGACAAAACCGATGCGAATAAAAAATTTCGAGGTCAACTACAACTTGAGATATCTCAATAAGAAGATATTCTGTGACCTCCAAATCAAACTATGCAGTTTTACAACTTCTAGATGCCCCAAAAATTTGGTTGCAATCGGTGGAGAACTGTGTGAGATTTACGCAAATTATTTACGTTTTTTACAAATTGACAGTCTCTTTGTCTTTCCTACAAAATGTTAGGGGTAAAAAAAGTTTTCAACAAAATTTGGTTTCTACATTTGTTTTGAGATAAGAAATCTGAAAATGATATCAGTTTTTAGTTTAAAAATTTTCCTCACCTATATCATATAAATTAAATGTTCTAAAATGATCTATATCTATTATTATTATTGTACTCTGACACCCTAAATTTCAAATACCATTTTTTTTTTTTTTTTTTTTCAAGTGAAGGTATGTAATATAAAATAATTAATAAATAAAATATTAAGGATGAAACCCTTAAGCCGGCGTTGCGAAATCCCTGGGACTCTAGCAGATATATACAGTTTTACAACTAATGTAATTTTCGTTCAAAGAGGATGTGTTTCCCGGTACCTTCTTAAGGTGAGGGGACGCACCATTTGTTATGTTCATTATAGTATTCAGCGAATTCAAGTCTGTGTTACAATTGCTTTAGAGTCCGTGAGACTCCGCGACGCAGTTTGTGCTATATTTTCAATTTTGCAACTATATCCAGGAATCCAGAATATAGAACTACAGCTAACTATGAGGAGACCCTGCAAAAATGGCTTGAGGAATCTGACAGAGTTTCAAATCAAGAGGGTGATCCTGAAAGCAAAGTTCCTGCCTAGAATGCTGTCACAAGTAATTACGACGTTCTCTGTTCTCAAAGTATTGTTTTATTTGTGATCCAAAAAAACCAATATGCTTGCAATCTTCTAATAAACTTTATGTTCAATGCAATGAAAATCTAGATGAGTTCTAAAATAATGTTTTTTTAAGGACATTTCTATCAATGTCAATTTTTCCATATGAAATTTAGAAGTTAACATATGCTAATTTATTATAGTTTAGAACTTAGGCAATAAGTCTTTCGCTAAAAGTTTTTATATTTTTGGCTCGTTAAAAAAAAAAAAATAATCTAAGTTTTTTTTCGTCAGAAAAATTATTATTTTGAGCTTTATATCGTGATTGCTTTACTTTGTTATTCTGTTGGGCGCAAATAAAGTATTTTGTGTCTATAAATGCCTTTGATTATTTTAACATCGAAAAAACATTATTTGTCAGGAAATTAAAAAAAAAAAACGCCTTTAATTTTGGAGTCCTAGGGACTCCGCGACGCACAGAGTGTTGAAGTTTTTGGCCAAGCCGGTTAAGAGTTAAAAATATAGGTAAGAAGATTTTTTTTTTTTAACCAAAACCTAATATTATTTTTAGATTTTTCATATTTCCAAGGGTTTCAATGCAATTTGAAATAAAAATAAAGGTGCGGAAAATTTAAAACTAAAAACTGATGTCAGTTTCAGATTAAAAAAATTATTTTAGGTATCTGCATGCAAGAAAAAATTCCTTTTATGTGCGTTCATCATCCAGTTGATTTCTAAGACCTTGTGGTCTTGTTTTAGTGCTTCTTTATCATATCATGTTATTTTAATTAAATCTATAGATCATCAACTTAGAGTGGCAACTAAGCACTTACCTGGACTTCGAGCTCGAATCCTGGGAGGAAGCTGAGAGGTACGGGGTGAAAAGGGTTGTCATATGGCGATGTATGGAATTCGAGTAGCATGTTGTTACCGGATGATATGATGTCTGGCACCGCATCTCCTCCGCACAGCCGGACGAGGACCGGGTCAGTGGTAGACCCTCCGTCGTACACTGTGAGGTAGTCCTGCACCACGTTACACTGGTCCCACACTCTGCAAACATATAGATTCTTGTCAGATGTGTATAACATTGATAATACAAGACAGCAGATAACGTCATAAGAGATAGATAGGTAGAAGTGAGAAATGTTATCATAAAAAAATCGTATTGTTAGTTGCAGTTACGAATATATCGTTTAAACGATCTAGAAAAACATACTTTTATAGCAAACCTAACTAAAAAGTTAAGTGTAGTGAACAATTTGCAGCAGTTAGATCTTTTAATTATAGAGTTCAAGGTTCGAAGCTAATTTTCCTGTACTATTCGTGATTTGTTTAAAATTTTAACACAGCTTATCCAAAATCAACTAATTTTCTTTTTAGTTTTTTTTACATATCTAAGAGTAGGATCATGGAATATTTACTTAAAAAATCTTATCTTGCACAAAATGTAGTGATTTATAACTTTTATTATATAACATTTTTTGATTGGATTATCCATTTCTGTGTTATAGACTCTTAAACATGACCAAAACTAATTTTATGTGGAAGTTAGCAATATTCGCCGATGTTTGACAACTGCTAAATCAAATTCAGCTTAAGGTATGTCTTTCGACGCACAATTTAAAATACTTTAATTTTGAAAGTTAAACATTTTTCGATTGAAAGCATTTTTCTATATTTTTTTTTTCCAAAATCTGAAAAAAGTTCAAAAAGTATGATTTTTTTTTTTTTTTTTTTTTTGCCTCCCAATCGTATTCCTCTTATCAAATTTTTTGCAAGGCAGACTCCCATGCTATGGGTAATTTAACCAGACTAAATGAGAATATTAGAACAAAGGTGCAATTATTGTATTGTCATTGGTCCTTGAAACGTGTGCAAATTTTAAAGTTAATCAGATTGCTGGAAATTGGTTAAAATTAAGATGAATGATTCCGTTACATACAGGTGAAGTTAATAAAAGCATACTAAAAAATGTATACGCATCTTGTTCATAAATAAAGAATACTGTTTATCAGATCTGCCAGGATCTGACAATTTTTTGCGACCGAAGGATATCCTTAGCCACTCTTTGTCCCGACTTAGAATTAGTTTTCGTCCTTAAGGATAATATGTTGGAATATTCCGGGATTAAACGGTATTTAATAATCGAGCCTTCTAAAACTTAGAAATCTGGTGGTTTTACTTTTTTTTTTTATTAATGAGTAACAACAACATAATTATTAAGAGAGTTAACATTTACACTCTTGATATTGGTTAAGTCCCCGTGAAAACATGTACCATGTTAAAATTCCAGTAGAAGTATAAAAGAATTCATCACGTTGGTGCAAAAATAAGGCAGGTTTCTAATACTCATTTTTTTTTAGGCAATCGCTTGCCAAGTAAACAAAGATAATTATCCATTCTATACCATATCTAGTAAGTGGATTATAAACAATGGTTATTAGATTATCTAGTAACAAAGGTTAGTTTAGTTTGTGTTAAATTTTCTATGAGTAAGGAAATTTATCATGTGAAAAAAAAGGTTTTCGTCAAATTCATTTTTACGAGTTCAAACTTGGTGGAAGTGCGGCCCAGACTGCGCGTAATATCAATGTTGTTCAGAGTAAAGGAATCATTATTTTCTCATTTTATATTTATTAAAGTGTACAGTTGTAGGTAAACCTATTAGGTTTAAAAAAAAAATGTTTACAACTTTATTTGAATCCGGGCCCGGGAGCTTGCTAGTCCAGTGCCTTACCAACTGAGCTACCTCGGCTCCTTTATTAATCTTTACTATTGCATAAAAGGACAAGCCATTTTTCGTTTTTCGATCACTAACCCCGAAAACTACTAAAGCCATCTCTACCAAATATTTACCACATCATCTTGATAGTTAAAGGGAGCTTTAGCAATTATAAAATCTACTGATTTTTAATTTATTTGTTATTTACAAAACGATATTATGTGGATAATAGTGAAGATTGAAAAGTGACATGCGAGGTTATAAAGGAACGGTGTTGCTTTAAAGTTGATAATAACATTTAGCTGTGTTCAATTAAATTATTTAAAAAGATTAAAAAATGTGTTGTGGCTCGTGGATCCCAGTGAAATTTAAAAATCAACAAATATGTGGTTTGCACATTCCACAATAGAGTTTATAAAACTATTGGACCCTTTTTTATCTAATATTAACTACATCATCTTAATAGTTCAGGGAAGGTTTAGTAATAATAAAATTTACAATAGTAAAATTTAAAATTTTAAACGTTGAGTGGCAGAAACGATGTTTTCCACACTTTCATTTACTTCTATGATTAGATTTTAAAATCCAAACAGATGAAATTGATAAAATTACTTTTGCTGAATAAAGAATTATTATCAAATCAAAATGGCAATCCTTTTTTATATTATGTGTTAAGAAATATGATTAATTTTGTTGTAAAAACCAATAATACATTCCTTTATTCGCAAGTTTCTTAATAGTCTTGGTACATCTGGATTACTAACTCATACATTAAAATTGAAAATTGGATGTTCAATTATGGTTTATTGTAATCTTTCACTACCTAATCAGAGCAATTTTAAGCGGGCTAAAAATTACAGCTATGTCTGAAAACGTTGAATAAATGTTACTCAATTGCATTATTCAATAATACAAGATTGTTAACGATAGACAAATAAAACTTCAATATAAATTAAAATTATCTATTTTCTTTTTACTCATAAGAGCGGGCGAAGCTGTGATGGGAAATGCTATTACTTAATTATTTACTATAATAACATAGAAATAAAAATCTGTTTATTTTATTTCTTATGATCTATGGTTCGGGTTAAACCAGTCATGTATTACTCATACAGAGCCTTTCGATTAATTTTAGTTATGGGATAGTAACAAACTTTGAGGATTTTAAACAATAGGGATTTGAGGGCGGGTTGTATTTAATGGTTTAGTTGAGGCCCGACAAAGCTTAGCTCCACCCATAATAGTTATGTAAATCAGCTTTGAGTAATATGTAAGTTTAGAGCGGTTGTTTGGGAAGTGTATTTATAGTCGGAAACGAACAGTTTCTTGTCAGGCGGGTTGTAACTTTGTAGTTGAGGCCCGACAAAGCTCCATATGTAAATCAGCTTTGAGTATGTATCTGTGGCGGTTGTTTGGGAAGTAGTAGTCGGAAACGAACATTATTACAGAATTGTAAATAGTATAATTTTCTTTGTCTACATCATTATGTTTTAATTCATGATATGATATCAAATCGATAGCGATTATTTAAACTAAATAAACATAACTACTTAACTAAACTAAACAACTTAGTATATTAGTATATAAACTAAACTAAAGTTGTTAAAACTTTTCAATTTTCATTGAAAATATTTAATGAAGGATATTGCTAAATCTTACTCGAACTATAAAGATGATTGGTATAGACTACATCTTATTGATAGAGATTGGTTAAGAAATTTTCGCAGTCATTATCACAAACGAATAATTGCTAGTCCTTTTGTATAGTAGTATAGATGATTGTGAGATAAATAAAGTACGATGGATTATTTAAATGGACAAGAATGGCGAAATTAATTTGTTTTTTATCTTTTTTTATTTCGATATGACGAAATATGAAAATTTGAAATTTACCTAATACAATAAGGAATTTTGTTATGGCATCCCATTCTAGCATAATAGCATAGTTTCTTCAGCATATAATGCAATGTTTGAAATTTTATATGATATAAATGTGTAGGTTTAATTTAAAATAATTTAAATTTGTTTTTTAGGTAAAAATTTATAAAGAAATGTTTTATTTCTTTATTTTATTCCAAGAGTATTCACCAGAGGATCCAGTCACTAGATAGTTAGCAAAGGAAAAATAAAGATTTTTTTTTTTTTTCCGCGCTGAATCAGAATTTAAATTTTTCTCTGGAACAGAAAGCTTCAGTGCTCTGAAAAAAACAAACAATAATAACAAACCAAGCTACTTTATTGTAACTTCAACGCTTCCTAACTCATAAATTATTAATTTAAAATAAAAAAAAATAATTGGAAGAAATTTAATTTACGTTCGATGCTTAATGTTTTGGCATAAAAACTCTATAGATTTTTTTGAGGGAAGAAAAGTTGAAATTCGTATTTAGCCCGTATTTTATTTACCCTAAAAACAAAAAAAATAAAAATAAATGACTTTTTTTGTAACCCAAAATTAAAGAAATTTTTTTTTTCCATGGATTTATTTTTCAATTGCTCTAAATGGCTAGACTATTAATCGGGAGAATATGAATGACCATATAGTCTCTTAAAAATTGTGGAATTGAGTATTAGGTGCAGATTGTTAACTTATATAAGTATTAGGTAAAGTATATGTTGGTTACACTAGGTTGTTTATATTATATTAGGGTACATTATGCTATATTATATAATGTTTTTATATAGGTACACTATATTAATAAAATGAAATAAAAAAAAATAATCTTTATTCTGGCACATATTTTCCTCTAAGAAAAACAAAAGTGAATTGTAAGGTTGTGCATAGTCTAGTTGCCATTATTTCACTCAAATATTTATATAGTTTGGTATAAATACAAAATTTGGTACAAATAAGAAAAAATAGGAGAGAAATAAAGAATAAGAAATAATAATAGTGGTAAAAATAATTAAAATAAAGTCTGAAAAAATAAACAAAGGTAGGAAGTAATTAAAACTAATTAAAATAAAAATAATAATGAATAAATATTATATGTATTATTAGTACACTATATTATATTATGTTTATATATAGGTACACTAGGTTGTTTAGATGTATCAGAGTATACTTTTCACAAGAAAGGAATTAAGTTTAAGAGACCAGGAGAGAACTAATAGATATGATTATTATTATTATTTGTTTGCCAAATAGTAACAAAATGAATTAATAAAGTTGAGCCAGGATTGGAAATTCTTTTATTCTATTATTCTTCTATAATCGGCTCAGGGCGAGACAGGTGCTAGGAATTACTTAATTATACAGGTTGGGATCCCCGGAATTAGGACGGGTCCAGTGGCCGCGCCTCCCTTCTCGCTCTCCTTGCCTTTCGGAATATTTTAGACTTTATCAGATATTATTAATGAGAATAAATACGTTTAAAGTTCCCAGTCAAGAAAAAGTTATACAGGCTAAATAATAACCACTCTAAACTGATATATTTTAATCATAATATTAACACAAAAAAAGGAACACCATAAAAGAAAAACTTGCAAAAAAAAAAAAGAAAAAAAAAGAAGCAACAATTATCGCAAAACGCTGGATATTAACCTACATATTATTTTAAACGCGGAAGACATCCCTTGGTCTAAATGGTATAAATGTTTGGGTTTAATGCTAGTCAATAACTTACTTTTACGGAGCCGGTAAACAATATAATAGACAAAAAAAATATATACTTATACATTTTTACAAAACTGTCGCATCTTCAAAGACGAGAGACATAATTTAGTTAAAGCTTCTCTAATGAAACGGGGTACATGGCCTCTGCAACAGAAAGCTTTATCTCTGAAGTATAAACAGGAACTACTGGGATAGAGCAATGTTTTAAAACTGCAGTAAGACTTTGAAAAATTGTGAAAAAACTGATTGTGTTTCTACCTATTTGAACTCGATATTTAACTATCCTATTTTTTAAAATTTATTTCAGTTTTTGTTTTGTTTCTTTTTTGTTGCCGAGGTAATTAATAATTCAGAAATTTGATTTTTATTAATAAAAAAATTATGTGAGTATGTATGCATGTTAAAAATTCTCCGGGGTCCAATTTTGAGCCTGGCTGACGGCAGAAAGCTTAATATAAATATATAAAAATGCCATTTTTCCTACTAAACGCCGACTACAAAATCAGCCGGTTAGTCGGATTTACCGGGCTTTCATAGTTTTATCACATTTCTCTTTCAGTACTAAATTATTGTCATTCCGAAACACTTTCTTATTCATTTAAAGTCCCAAATATATCTTTTAGTAGCGCATTAAAACCGATAAGAAAAAATATTTTTCTTGGGTCTAAGACAATAAAAACCAGTCTTTAGCCTCTCAGCTAAGACTTATTATCTAAGACAATAAGTGAATAAATATGTCGCATCGGACAAGATAATTGGAAATAGAAACTAGAACGTCTATAATTAACCACTATTGAAAAAAATCTGTATAAAATATAATGTGCTATCAAACAGGATTAGTGTTTTTATGGCCGAGAAATTAAGAAACCTATGCCGAGGAATCCGCTGCTATTGTGAAGATGAAAAAGGAAGTCTAGATTGTTCCGTTTCTTTTTCTCAAGTATTTGCCCCATCAGCAGTTTCACCCCGGGAGGAGATTGGCTTCCTAACACTTTTTTTTCGTTCATATTTTTATCTACCACCTTTATTTAGGATATGATTTTACAAATATTTTAATTTTTAAAAACAAATATCTAAAAAAAATAAAATCACCATTTTATATATTTAATTTTTATTTGAATTGAAAATCAGTAATTACAACTTTTGAACGCACTGAACTGAGCTTTAAGACTTCACTAAACCATCTGAATTATCTCGTACCTATTAATTAAAATTCAAAATACTTTGAAAAATATTTAATGCTCCATAATATAAAAAAAAATAAAGTCATAAATCCTCCGAGGCTTTCTGTAAAATTCAAAGAAAAAAAAAGAGAGTCCCCTTCATAAAGTCCGAGGCGTCTGAAAAAAATAGAAGAGAGTCCTTTATTTTATTAGAGTCCAACTAATGGGTAGTTCTTCAGATGTTATTTACATGTGACTGTAATCATTTTACCACACAATTATGAGATGTATGTATTCTATACACTTGAAAATATCAATCAATATGTAAAAAAAGAAAAAAAAAATGTTCGTATTAGGATAAAGAGAAAAAACAGACCAATGCTAGGGAAAAACGTAAGGCTACACAATTTGCCCGAGTACCTACCCTTTATTCTGCAATTTATTAATGTTATAGTTTTTTACATTAACAATATGAATATGTGATACGCATACCTTCTCACAGCCCGTTACAAGTAATCTGGGAACCTGCAACCCTTCTCGGTAATATACAGTAATCAGGATAGTAAGCAAAGGGTATTTTTTTTTAATTAGTCCCTTACTTTACAATATTCTATGTAAATACTTCGGCCATATAGAAATGGTTCATTCCTAAGTTAAATTGCAACCTCAAACTACCAAAAAATCTGTAGGCGGGTAGTCCATTAGGATTAGCGTGGGCGTGTTAGACCATTTAGAGTGAGGGTGAAGGTAGGAAAAAATATTAAATATTATACATATGTTTGTGTATTTTTAATTTTTTTTTAATTACTGAATACTTCGCCATTTACTAGAAAAAACGTTCAAAGCTACGAATTAATTACAAATTACTTATTTACATGACTGTGACTAGACCTATTTGGACACATGGAGTTGAGCTTTGGGGCTCCTCTAAACCATCCAATTCATCTTGTATCTCATCCTTACAATCCAAAATCCTTCGTAAAATCCTAAATGCTCCTTACTTTGCCACCAATAAACTTATCCATAAAGATCTTAAGGTTCTATATGTTGCTGACTTAGCCCGAACCAGATACCTATGCTTTCATAGCAAGCTCCATAAACACTCAAATCCACTATTTTTCCAACTCGTTTCCCACTCCATTTCCGATAATCCTCCGAGGCGTCTGAAAAGAAGATGGCCTAGAGATTTTCTAGTGTTGAATTTTTATTGAAATGCTACTACTGAGCAGTTCTATTCAAGTTTTGACATGTTATTGTAATCGTTATCAGCACATTTACTTGATGTATAGTTATAAATATTAGCAAATTGATATCGAATAAAAAAAAAATATAATTGAAGATTTCTTTGTTTATCGTTAGCAATCTTGTATTGAAGAATGCAATTGAGTAATATTTTTCCAACGATGATTTTAGGCATAGCAGTAATTTACATAGTTGAAATTACTCTGATTAGTTAGTCAAATGTTACATATAAGTTAGTTGGACATAACATTTTTTAATTTTAATGAATGGGCTGGAAATCCAGATGTACAAAGACTGTTAAGAAACTATCATTTGGGTCATTCTCCTATTTCATACGAATTTGTGTCCGATTGTGATTTCTACCTCTTAAACGTAAAGTAGTTTTTATATGGTTATTGATTTGTTTTCATGGTTAAATTTGAATTCAAAACGCCAAATTCTATTTCCCTCACATGTCCCATAACATGAGTTGGTTTCAAAGAGAGCAACTTTGATTCTTATTTTCTTTGGATTGAACAATATGTTTCCCATGTAGTTCAGAGTTCCACTTGTTTTTTTTTAAATAAGTGTGTTGGTATTAATCATAAATCAAACTCAAAATTCTATTTCCCTCATTTCTATTTCACTAAATATATTTTAATCGACTAGTTGATATCATACTCATTAACAATTCTTTTGTACTATAAACATTTTATTATTTGAATTGCGAATGTTTTCTATTTCCCTCACACCCTACCAGTTTCTCTTACTCTCCTAATTTCCACCGTGATCATAAATATGCAGACAGACTATATTCTATGATGGAAATTTTCGCTAGTAGTATTAGTAGACTTTTATAAAGATGTTAATGAAGAAAAACTTTTTTTTTACATAATTTTTTCTAATGGAAATTCCGACGAAATAGCAGAATAAACCATATGCTGTTTTATTAACAAAAAAAAAAATATTACATTGAAATATTTTTTATAATTTATGTTAAGCAATTCAGAAGAGCTCATATGCTATACTAATGCTACCTTTGATAAATTAATTTGTAATGTAATTATTTTCAAATATTTATCAAATAATTTTATATGATTTGGATTTTCTTTTTTCATTTTACGGTCTAATATTAAATATCATCAAAACAAAGGGAACCCATGGGACGATGAAGTTATTAAGCTTGGCTCAGAAGAGGTATTTTATCTTTTATCTTAGAAGAACCGGGGAGTAGCTGTGTAAGCAAAGAAACGGTTCAGATAAACAGAGGCCCTTGCTAGAATAAGCTATAATATGAGAGAATCGGGCCTAGTATTTACACAAATATTTGTCTTGGATTTGTTGTAACTTCCTTCTTCTTCGACACCCCGGGGGCCGCCATCGCCATCGATGCTGGACCTCCCCCTTTTGGATAATATTGTTAACTTCTGCTAGTTGTCGGAATTTTTTAAGAATTATTTATATGGAAAAATATAAACAACTGTATGGAAAAATAGATCCGATGCAAAATACCAGAACTACTGATTGAAGTAGTTATTTTTAGATATGGCTTTGTTCATTATATTGGGATATCCCTCATCAGGTGGAACAAAGACGCAACTTAAAATAAAGTTTTTAAAAAAATAAGCCAGAAACTGATATGAAAGGCACACGCAATTTCATATAGACTTGCGGATTGGCCAAACTTCCTGTTTTATACTATTTTTAATGACTTTTTCGAAGTCATACATATATATATATATATATATATATATATATATATATATATATATATATATATATATATATATATATTTTTTTCTCTTCTGGAGTAACCCTGCAGAAGAGGCGTTTATTTTATGATTGTGCATACACCATGCAAAAAGCATATTATATGCATACTATGTTTTAGGTAGCGTTTCTTCTTTAATACAATGTAAAAAAAATAAAATAAAATAATTAAAACTAAATTGAATAAACTGAAAAAGAAAAATGAGTATAAATAAAAATAAAATGAAAAATGTGTCAATGCACAATTAGTTGTTCACAATTCTTCAAGTAGTGTTACTGCAGTTTTAAATCATTGCTGTATTCCAGTAGTTCCTTTTTATACTTGCGGTATAAAGCTTCTTGCTGAAGAGGGCATTTATCCCCTTCCATTAGAGAAGCCCTAACTAATTTGTGTCTTTTGTCTTCGTATAAGTGGCAGTCATTTAAAATGTGCAAGAATGTTTGTGGAGTTGGTCCGTCACATTCACAAGCGTCTGAGTTTTATAGTTTTGTGGTGTTATATTTGGTCAGAAACGTTCTTATGTCACGGTCCATTAATTTTATTAGATTTTTTATAAGTTGTACAGTAAGTATGTCTTATATTTTATTATTTTTTATAGAGTCTATCACTATTCTATTGTCAGTATATATATTGTAAATAAGTTTTGTGTAATGTGTTTGTCCTAAAATATAATCAGTTGCTTTTAGTACTGCCAGTTTTTCAGCTTGATTGTTTGAGCAGTTCTGTCCTAGGGAAACGTTCAGTCGTAAAGAACATCCTACTTTGTTTCCTTGTTTACTTCTGTCTGTGTCCATTATATCAGTTTCTAAAGTGGTTCGTAGTTCTTCTATGTATTTTGCCTGTACTGCGGGGTGTAAACGTTGTTCTGTAGTTAGTTCACGTTCGATATTGTCATAGTTTATATCTTTGTATCCAATCGTGTGTCTTTTTATTTTACATATTGTAGTCAGTTCATTAATTTTATGATTTATAGGTAATGTAAGCTGCTAGTACACAAGCAGCATCGTAGGAGACCGTTTTGAAGGCTTTGCAAATTCTTAATGCCATTAACCTCTGTACCATCTGTAATTATGTGAGATTAGCCTGTTTCTTGGCTCCCGATTCCCACACTGGTATGGCGTACAAAAGTTTTGGAACTATAGCGCCTTCATAGATTAGTCTCAGTACCTGAGTTCCCAGTCCCCAAGTTATATATATATATATATATATATATATATACAGGGTGTTCGGGAGACCGTTGGCCAAAAAATTATCTCGGGTAGGGAGGTTCATTTTGAACCTATTTAAGGTCACTTACCTATATACAAAATCTTACGGTTTTTTTTTAATGAATTTTTTTGGAAAAATGGCCACATCCAAACATTTATGCCTTAAACTCCGTTGTTTACTGATATATCAACGCCATTTTTTTTCTTGTAATTACTAATACATTGTCCATGTAAAATAAAAAAGATAGGGTGCAAAAAACAAATACCAAAAAAACGGGAGATCGTTAAATCTTGTCAAAGGCAAAAATAAAAATTATGAACTTCAAGTTTAGGTTCAAAAAAAAAAAAAAGTAAGCGCAACAGCCAAATCCAAATTGTTTTAAAAACTTCTTTATTTAATACTCGTCGCGCCACATATGTATGTATGTAGCGTTGTTAATAAAATACAAAAATCTAGATTTTTTCAAAATGAAAGTAACTAAATAAAAAACAAAAGAGGTTGCCTTTATTTACAACTCCCCACTCTCACTCTCTCCCTCCCTCTCTCTCTCTCTCTCTCTCTCTCTCTCTCTCTCTCTCTCTCTCTCTCTCTCTCTCTCTCTCTCTCTCTCTCTCTCTCTCTCTCTCTCTCTCTCTCTCTCTCTCTCTCTCTCTCTCTCTCTCTCTCTCTCTCTCTCTCTCTCTCTCTCTCTCTCTCTCTCTCTCTCTCTCTCTCTCTCTCTCTCTCTCTCTCTCTCTCTCTCTCTCTCTCTCTCTCTCTCTCTCTCTCTCTCTCTCTCTCTCTCTCTCTCTCTCTCTCTCTCTCTCTCTCTCTCTCTCTCTCTCTCTCTCTCTCTCTCTCTCTCTCTCTCTCTCTCTCTCTCTTCAATAAGAGGAATGCTCACCAATCCAAGGAATGTTATATTTTATGTTTATTGATATTTTTATAGGTTTCTTTTTTTGTTCTGCATATTCAATTCCATAGTTCTGGAAAAAAATATGATGTTTAGATATCATATGACAGCACAGGAAAAACTATTAAAAAAATATATTAAAATATTTTTGGAACAAAATACGACTAGACTTTGTTCAGTAGTTCAATAGTAATATATTTAATTTGAGTACAAAGAAAAAAAGTTACAGAATGTTATTGGGTATTACAAAATATTCCAGTATATTGTCTAACCAATAGGGATGGGTGTCGTAAGAAAAATATCGTTATCCCATATCGACAATTGCTCTGAAAATAACAATACACAATATATCGGTGATACTGAAATATCAATATATCGTGGTCCTTTGTCCTTCTTTTTTGTTTAACCTTGCTTTTTTTTTTTCTAATTTTAAATATTCCATTCACGTTACATTGATATGAGTCAAAGGCGGATTCGTGGTGGTATAATTTATTGTTTTAATTTTTTTTTGGGGACTATAATGTTATATTCCCAGTTCTTTAATTTTAGCAGCTGCATACCAATATTCCATTCACGTGGGTTTGTTTAATTTTTTTTTCTAATTTTAAATATTCCATTCACGTTACATTGATATTCCTGTTTTTTCTCTTTTTAATTAATGTAGATAATGACAGCGAACTAATCTAAAATTAGTTTTTTAGTGAATTAAACAGTGAGCAGTAGATTTCTATAGATATATTTAGTCAGGTATCAATCCTATGATGTCACCATTTAACTTCCACAAGTTGTAATAAAAACTTTCCTATAAGATGGAAATATCGGATAATTGAAAGAAAAATATCGATATTTTAATATATCGAGTATCCATACACTAACCGACTGAAGTTGGAAAATCCCCTCCAATGGGCTTCACTCCGATCAGTCGTAGTTTGCGCTAGACTTTTAACTTACAGATTAGAATTATTAACCATGATCAATCTGATGAAGAAGAAAAAACAGAGAATTTTATAAGCTCTATAACAGAATAAAGTCTGACTTCAATACATATTAAAATGTCTGGTCCATTTTTTGTATAGCTGTTTTCAATGTAATTTAACTAATTTTTTGATAAAACATTTCATCTAAAGATAGTCTAGTGGAAAAACTATTCATTGAAAAAAAAAAAGAAAGGAAATTGGACGTAGGTGAGTTTGGAATTGTATACCTCGAATATGCGCTATACCAAAAGACCGTTTCATGGAAAAAATAAATCCTTAATCCTTCTTATTGTTGTAAGGCGTTATTGAAAAAAACAACAACATCTGAACAGAAAAACAACATTGAAATTACCTGTAAATGAACATCAACTTAAATATCATCTTATAATAACCACGGTAATTATTAATTTTCTGATCATTCATTTCAATCTACGGCCGAATTTCTAGAGATCAAGGGTTTATCACCATATTATGAGTATAAGCAATGAAAGACTGCCCATAAACGTCACCGATGGTGTTCTACAACGCGGTAGGGCAATGGAGAGATAGTGTAGGCCAAGAGAACTTAGGGTCTCTATTGATCAAGGACATGGAAAGTTTGTTGGCGAACTAAAGGCACCTTCATGTACCTGTTGTGCCAAAAGAAGAAGGAGAAGAATCCGATAAAAAAATAAAATAAAATAAAAAATTAAATGAATATAAAACTTTTTAGAGCATTCGAAAGGTAAAAATAGATCTTTATTTTCGAGAAATCAGTTCATAAATTATAAGTTCACTAAGTAGAGTAGCGGGACCTCATAGCAAACTTCCTTTTTCCGCACCAAGGATTTCTTAAAGTTTTTATTGTCTAATTTTCAAAAGTTTTTTTAAACTTTCAAAATTTCAATATTAAAATTAAGATTAAAAATCAGATATCTATCCTTTCGCAGAAAACACCACAACCATTCAAATCCATTAGTATAACGACTTCTCATTCTATTCCAGATAATCCTCCGAGGTGCTTGAAAAGAAGATGGTCTCGGGATCTATAATCTTCATTATATAGAACCTTTATGAGGCTACCAATGGGTAGGTGCTTTAAAAACGAGTGACGCGTCATTTTTATCATTATAAATAAATATATTTACTTGATTTTTTATATTTTTATATTGTATTTACAGTTGTAAATTTAAATAAATAATTTAAAAGAAAAAAAAAACTAAAAGATGTGCAACTGTTCAGTGATACATATTTAGAATATTTATATCAACTATTATGTATTAATTAGGATAATTAAGAAGCTAGTTGAACGAAATCAAGCAGTATTAAAAAAATTAGCGTTTTTTAATTTCCGAAATATTTAATTTATGAAGTTTATATCCATCCCTTGAGTTCATTACGTCTTGCAGTATAGGTCAAATGTGATTTTTAATAAATTTTGAGGGATTTACCCCATCCATTACAAAACTGTAATAAATTATATTAAATTCCAATTTCTTAATTTAATTTTTTTTTCTTTTAATACTGCTTTTTATTTAATGTTTTAAATCGTCGTTTAATACGAACCAGCTAAACAATGTGAGGACGTTAAAAATTTAAAAACAAAACTTTTAGCCAAAAAAATGAAAAAAACAAAACCAAAACGTGAGGTGGAATTGCTTGCCTGTCATTATATACGGCTTGGTTATTGTTTTATTATTGACTACTATTCGTATGTTTGTACCTTTATCTTTCATTTATGATTAAAACATATTTATTTAAATACTAATTTAAATAAACATATATGTTTCCTGAATGTTTTTGTTTAATCAGTAGGCAGTTTATATAACATTTTCGGTTTCCGGGTTACCACAATGGTGAAAAGTAAAGAGAAGTCAGAATGTTGTTAAACAATTAATTGCATTGATAATTGTTTGATAGTTTAGAAGGATTTTAATTTTTTTTTTCGTAGATATAGTAGATTTTAGAATAGAGCTAAATCGCAATTTATTAAACTTCATATGACCTTCAGGATTTACAATGTTATTTATAGCTGAAGGGAGAAAAATTATTTTTATTATTTCGGTTGACTTCGAGTTCGGGGGACTCACTTTGGCCACAACCCTGCGCCTCTGTAAAGTGGGTACCTTTAGTTGGGGAAAAACCTGGTGGTTAAGTGTGAATTTCATAACCGTTGGTCTAGTAACTGTAAATCCTTACCAAACTATCCCAAGACCCTTTATGAGTTGCTGTTGTATAGTGCTTTTTTTTAGTAAAGTGTCTGGAAATCTTATACAAGATTTATTTCACCATTCAATCTTTATCTTTTTTCTCCAAAGCTGTCATAAACCGTCATAGATAAAAAAAATTAAACCTATAATTTAGAGTCAAGTTATTTTTCACTGAATTACACAACTTATATATAAATTATCATTTTCTTTGTGAATTTTTTTTTTTTTTTTTTTTTTTGACCGACTTCAAAAACGAGGTTCTCAATTTGACTTTTTTTTTTTTGTATTATTGTTACGCGATTATCCTACCAATCGTTAATCAATTTTGATTATTATGATTGCTTTGTTGACTGTGAGTTTTTACTAAGGAGATGAATTTGTCAGGGGTGCAGTCAAGGTTGAATAAACACAGCCAGTTTTTAAATGAAAAACTTATATTTTGGCGTGCCAACGTTTCGACCTGCCTTGCAGGTCTTCATCAGGGCTAAAATAACAAAAATTGGATGTGACCAAGATGATACAAACATTAAAAAAATAAATAAATAAATAATAAAAATAATTTAAAAATGAAAAAGAAACAAGAAAAAAAATCTGTAGTTAATTAGATTTGATTTTGATGATTCTTTTTGTGATCGGTAGGGCATACTTCAGAGATGGTCACATAAAAATCAATTGAAATCAACTCAGTGCTTTAAAAAAAAAAAGACAAAATCCTACATGTACAAACTTGAAGTTGAAAGTGAATGAAAATAATACACTCACTTATCACTAAAAATTGAAAAAGAAAAAAAAAAAAAAAAAAAAAAAAAAAAAAAAAAAAAAAAAAAAAAAAAAAAAAAAGTAGTTAATTTTAAGGGAAAAAAAAAAAAAAAAAAAAAAAAAAACGATTTCAATATTAAACCTACATGTTCTAACTTGAATTAAAAAGTAAACAATAATACTTTAATGAATTCAAAATAAAGAGAATTAAAGGGCAATCAACGAAATTATCGATACTTACATATATACCTATTCAAAATTTATGATCTCTTATTTTTGGAGTCGGTGCCAGCCAGAACAAACAGAAATTGAAAGAAAACTGACAATTGTAATACAATTTGTATGCATTTAGACACAACCGTCTAAGTCTAAGTAGGCAGTTCACCCAGACCACATATGGTTAGGCACATCTCCCTACTATTGCCCTACGCCGATGACAGGGATTTCATCACCAAGACTCACCGCTGTCTCGTGCTATTCAAAAGTTTGTTATGAATGCGGAATTAAACTATTCTTCTTGGCTTGCACCGCCTCCAAAAATAACAAATCATATATGCTGAATAGGTATATAAGTATCAATTATTTCTTTGATTTTATGCTCTTTTTTTGAAGTAGTTAGAATATTTTTTTTCCCTTTTTAGTTCAAGTTTGTACGTTTAGGTTTATTCTTGAAGAGGGTTTTCGTTTCTATCTTTTTAAAACTTAATTTTGTTTCGATTGATTATTCTAGGTTAATTTTTGCTTAGGAATATTTATAAAAATATAATATACATTACAATGATGCTTATTGCTAATGACTCAGGTATTATGCTATAATTCAAGGAGCTATGAAGAGGAACCTATTTTGTTAAAGATGGAGGTTGCCGGGCGCATCCCTAAATTCAGGTAGCTGGATCATAAACTGGACCCCCCCAGGTTGAAAAATGTTCATTGCTTTTTATTTTAGGGCCACTTCTATTCCAGGAGTGGGCTCTCTCATTTAGGGGAGGAATACTCTCTCTAATTAAACCTCTATTTTCACAAGAATAATGTCTTATCGCCTTCGGGTCTAGTGAATTGCACCCCAAGATTTACTTTTTATAGAGGTGCATAAGGTAGAAATGATTGCACAGTCCACCTGGATAGTTATTACCTGTGCCCTTGATTACTAAGTATTTTTACATTCTTTAATTTTTTAATAGTTAAAATCAAGATAATATCGGCAATATAGGCATACTATGGAAGAAGGTTTTCTGGATTCTAAGAGGAAAATTTAAGAGGAGGTAAAAGCAATGTTAAATGCTGGCAATTGTTGTTATTTTGGAGTTATATTTCGAGTAAAATTTAATAATTAACAAATACCATAAAAAGTTTATTTTATATCATACCGCATCTACTCAGGTGAGCAAGTGGCATAATTATCATCGCCATCTTATGGCGCTATGGTCCTTGCAGAACCTTCGCCTCCTCTACAATCCTCTTCATTGCAGACCTGTCCTCAGCTGACCTTCTCTATCCTCTTACAGCCTAAATCCGAAGATCGTTCTCCACAATCTCAAGCCAACATCTTGGCATTCCTCGACTTCTCTTTCCAGCCGGGTGTCCCTCCAACTAAGAAGTCTGAAGGTGACTATTAGCTTCCATTCTTTTTATATGCCCTAGCTATTTTATTCGGTATCTTTTCATATTGGCTGCAATATCTAGGGCTGCAAATAGGGTCTTAAGTTCTTCATTAGTCTTTACAAAGATTCAAGAGTATAATACAAACATTAAATTTTTATTTTTATTTTTATTTTTTTAAACAATTTACAACTTTTTTAATAATTAAAATGTTTTAGATATTCTCTTCTTTGCCACATACCAGACTAGAACGAAAAGAATATGCCCGTCATATTCGACTCCCTTAACATTTACTAGATAAACTTTCCAATTAATTACAAAATACTCATTTACATGACAGTAATTTGATCATGCATTATGCAATCAATGCATGCGGAGTTGAGCTTTAGTGCTTCACTAAACCAGACTTGTAGTTCTACTTTAGAAGGCCTCTTGGCCGTTTTCTTTTCACAACCTGCGGAGGATTATCGGGAATTGAGTGTGAGGCAAGTAAAGAGACTAGTAGATTCGAGTGGGTATGGTGTTTACTATGTAAGGATAGGTATCTGATTTGGGGCAAAATATTTAAAAAATAATGAATTGTGTTCTGCAAGTATTCGTTTTTTGTGATACTGGTTCATAATTATACTATAGGAATCCCAACTTTAGCAAAATTTATATGGGTTTGGTTAATTCATAAACATTTGTGTAAGCACTCCGTATACAATTTTTTCATGATTTATGTAAGAATTATTTATTGTTCATGATCTTACATATAGATTTTTTCGAAATTTCCCGGAGATGTCTTTATAAACTGTTCCAATTATTTTTAAAAAAATGAATAAATAAAAGGAGAAACAAGTGATTTGAGGCTATATTTTTAGACATAACCTTTTAAAGAAACGTTTATTGTAACATTAATTAAGATTAATAAAATTATTTTATCATTATTATTTTATTTCCAATGAATAATTATTTGAAAATTTCTTCAAGTTAATCTCTTTGCCCAATCTGCCGGTGTTCCTCAAGGTAGTATTCTAGGGCCCATCCTCTACACGGTGTATACAGCTGACATCCCAACTCATCCTACCACTGTCCTCACCACTTATACTGACGACACATGTGTATTATTAGTAAATAATGATCCCTTTATTGCCTCCCAAACACTCCAATCCCTGGAACATTCAAGAATGGTGTCAAAAATGGAGAATCAAAATAAACCCAAACCAATCTCACCAAAACAATTATACCTTCTCGTAAACCTACGACTTCCTCTCCAACAGTATCCTTCAATGATATTCCACTAATCCTTGTCGAACAGATCCGCTACCTAGGACTCCACCTGGACTAACGTCTTACTTGGAATCCACATACAAGACTAAAGCGACAAGAAACTGCTCGTCGTTACAGACTACTTTAACATTTACTAGACAAACGATCAAAGCTTCCAATTAATTATAAAAGACTCATTTACATGACTGTGATTAGACCTATTTGGACGTACGGAGTTGAGCTTTGGGGCTCCACTAAACCATCCAATTCATCTCGTATCCAATCCTTACAATCCAAAATCCTTCGAAAAATCCTTAATGCCCCTTACTTTGTCAACAATAAGCTTATCCATAAAGACCTTAATGTGCCATATGTTGCTGAGTTAGCCCAAACCAGATACCTGTCCTTCCATAGTAAGCTCCATAACCACTCCAATCCACTAGTCTCCCAACTTGCTTCCTCCTCCATCCCTGATAATCCTCCGAGGCGTCTGGAAAGAAGTTGGCCTAGAGACCTTTTAGTGTTGATTTTATTGAAGTGAACTACTAGTTAGTAGTTCTTCACAAGTTATTTACATGCCATTGTATTCACTGTCAACACATTTACTTGTTGTATATTATTCTGTACAGTTGTAAATATCAATAAATAAAAAAAAAAAAAAAAATTTTTTAAAATATATAAACTTATGTTTTGAAATTGTCTCATAATGAGTTTGTTATTTTTTTAAATACTTATTTTTTTTTACTTTTTATTTTGAATAATTACAAGCTGCCTTACTCAAGAGCCGTGAGTAATATGGATGTCAAAGACTCATTCACACAATATGTACAATGATATAAAATAAAGTAAAATAAATAAAGTAATACAATTAAAATAAACAGCCTCTAAATACACAAGAAATAAAATAAAATAAACAAGAAATAAAATCAAGTACAAAATAATATAAAGCACAAAATGGAATATAAAAAATGATTATATGAAATCATATTTATAAACATTTTACTGGGATTTTCGAATAAGAATCTATGATCTACGATCCAGAACAATTATTAGTATTTCAGAAAATCATGAAAAAATAAAAATAAAACTTTGTGTAGAGGGTACTCATAAATGTTTTGTGAATCAAACAAAACAATAAAATGATGATGCTCAAGTTGACTTTTTGATAATAAAATATAGACCAGTATCAACAAATAACAAATATTTGCATAACATGTTTTAATAGAGGAATTGTTTTGAATTTTATAGAAAGGGCTGTATGGAGAGGTGGGTAATATATAAGATAATCAATCATATATTTAATGGTGCCTTGATGGCCTCAATACATAAAGAGAGGAATATAGTGGAAGTTGAGTAAATATCCAACCGGTCGATAGCCTTTGTCCTGCCCCTTTATTTTGGCCTATATTCTATCAACCATAACCCAAATTATTAGTACTCAAAGGGTAATATAGGGATAGTTTATATTGTTAAAATTTCAGTTTAATACGCTATATCATAAGATATTATTACTGAAATGAAATAGTGATAGTGATCTCTCAGGAAAACTGAGAGATAAATAAAACATAGAAACCAAAATCCAGATAAGTCCGTTTTTAAAACTTTTGTCACGGCTGGTCGACAAAGGTAAAGGACACAATTGATGAGGTACGGGGGATCATTTTTCAGATAGCCGATTTTACTAATTTTTGAGTCTAGTTGACAAACTCTTCAAAAAAAAAAAAAATGAAAAAGTGGCGTTATTGAAAAAAAAAACAAAAAACACCTGAACAGCAAAACAAAAAAAAAGAACAATTAGGTATATGTAAATGGACATAAACTTAGATATTATCTTCCAAAACTACGGCAATTTTCAATTTTCCGATCATTCGTTTTATTTTGCTGCCGAATTTCTATGGGGGAAAATAGATTTTTTTATTCTTCAATTACAGTACAAGACATCAAGAGTTTAATACGAGCTATCGAGGTTCGTAGGTTCGTAGAGCAGGATTTGTAATGTTTAAAGGTTTAAAAAAAAAAAAAAAAATATGAATCCAAGTAAACAGTATTACCACTAGAGATGGGTATTGATACATGGTATATAGAAATTCAATATTTTTGTATCGATATTCTTTCTTACGATGTATCGATAAGTACGTTACAATATATCCTTTTTGTCTATATTATGCAGATGTAAAATACGATTATACGAGCGATGATGAAATATGATTATATTTTTTTAAAAAAGTAACAAAACCTATGAAAATTGCTTACTCACATTAGGGAAGAATAAATAAGAAAATATTAAAATATAGAACACTGATATTAGCCTCTAATAAACTTCCTTACATTAGGAAAGTTGAAATAAGAAAATATCAAACTTCTAATAAACTTACAATTCTTTTTATGTAGAAGTGTATTATTGAAGTTATATTACAACCGGCCTAACCTGAGAGCAATAAGCAATATGGATGACATGGAATCCATTCACGCAATATGTAGAATAAAAAATCCTGATATTAGGAAAGTGGAAATAACGAAAAATAAATACATAAAACACTATATTCTGTCAGTAAGTAATGGTGTTAACTTGTGTTAAAATTTCACACATTAGGAAAGTGGAAATAATAAAATATTAATATGTAAAACACTAAATCCTTCTTATAACTGGTGTTAACCTTTGTTACCTTAGTCACCTTACCTAACTAAATCGATAAAATTGTATTTATATTTTATTTTTTTCTTATTTAGTTATTCTGAGGAAAGTTGTCTTTATAAAAATTGTGGCTTTGTTTATTTGTGAGGGCTTAATGACTTTATGGGCTCTAACTAGGGCAGGAAGTATGGGTTATTTTAGAGGATATCATCCCATACAAGCCAGAGAAAATGGGCTGAGATCCTTTTTTCGGAATAACAAGGAAATAAATATAAATTGATTCAGGTAGGAATCGATTTGTAAAGCGTTAAGACCCTTGTGTAACGATCTTGGCCTTCATGGTCTCCAAATTTTAGCTTTTCCCCCTCATTATATCTCTCTCAATTAGAATATTTTACTGTTATTACTCTAAAAAAGGCGTAAAAAGAAATCACCGATGTTTTTTTTTTCATTGAATTTGGCTACCTTAAAGCTGTCCGACGATAATTAGCTAATTATAGATGGAGGAATTTAAACCGTTTTGAAACATTAATTTTTCCTCACCATCAGCAACTATTTTTAATAATTGAAATAAAATAATGATTTTCAATTTGTATATATATCCGCACGAACCGAGTTTTTATTATACATATAGGCAAATTTTATGTTGAATATTTTTTCATATTCGGTCCAAATTTCGCTATTGCAAAAATATATGCATGAAATTTATATTCCAAATTATTCAAATTGTTTTTTACACTTTAAAAAAATAATAAGCTTTATGTAAATTAATATTTGACTTGGAACATATGATTGCTAACAAGGTTAAAACTTTAATTAGTACTTCTGTAAAATTTGATTAGATTTATTTTCGATCCACTGTAATATTATTAGGAGCGAAATAGTATCATTTTGTAGATATTGTCGCGCTTAATAATACCGATAGAAAAGTTAGCACAAATTTCGGGAAGAGCGGGTTTTCCGCTTAAAATGACGGAGACGTCATCTACTAACGTAATGCCTAATTCTATGGACAGTTCCGATACAGTGACCTCAAATGAAGAAAATCCATGGGAGCTAGTTTCCGGACGAAAACGGCACCTTACGACCGAAAGAGACCCTCGCAAAACAAAAAAGGTCAGTGATTTCACGCCTATCAAAAATAGTTACCAACCTTTAATTAACATAACAGAAGAATCACAGCCAACCAATAATGCTAGACCCGTTAATGCTAAGCCCCCACCTATCCATATAAATGATGTGAAGGATTACACAGCCCTTATTTCATTCCTTCATTCAGTAGGTCCCAACAGCTTTGGTCTCAAATCTTCAATGAAACGTGTAAGCGTTTACCCGACTAATCCAGACACATATAGAAAACTAGTGACAAGCTTAAGAAGATGTGGAGCGGACTTTCACACTTATCAACTCCCGGATGATAGAACCCCTCGAGTTGTTATTAAAAATTTACACTTTGCGACTCCCATAGACGTCATAAGGCAAGAACTTGGCCAACATGGATACGAAGCAACGAATATAGTAAATGTTGTTTCACGATTTAAAAACACCTCTCCCTATGTTCTTTGTAGACGTAACTAAAGCAAGGTTCAATGAAAAAATATTCGACATTGAATTTCTGTATTACACACAAATAAAAATTGAAGAACTACGAAAAAAAAAAAATGATCCCTCAATGTATAAGATGCCAGCAATATGGCCATACTAAAACCTATTGCAACCATTCCCCAAAATGTGTTAGATGCGGTCAAGATCACGAAAGCACCTCCTGCACTAAAACAAGAGAAACTGCAGCTACCTGTGCCAACTGCGGAGGGTCACATCCCGCCAATTATAGGGGATGCCAAACCTTAAAAGAATTGAGAAGAAATCGGAACTCCCGAAATGATACGCTTCAAAGGCCACCAAAAGTTCACGCTGAAGCAGTCCCAGCTCTTCACGAATTTCCGCCTATCTCTCAGTCTTACCCACTTCCTTCAAGATCAGAACACGAATATCAGAGGCAGCAACATCGACAAATGCCTACGTCTGTCCATCAGCAGCAACCAGCACCAGCGCCTCATCAACAACAGCGATGTTCAGGTATGAGTAGGAGCATTATCCTACCGGTTCTTCCAAATGAAAACCCGTCATTGATCTCATTATAATTCAGTTGAATATTAAATCAAAACTGTGGTCGTCTTGATTCAGGTAAACAATATAACCATAATAATAACTATCATATGTTTTACACCTTGCATGAATAAATTAAGTATTAGAAATACAAGGCAGTCAGGTAAATATCCACAAAAATTATTAAACTAGAAAATCTGTTTGGTGAGCCAAATATTGTTTCTGTTATCAAATAGTGAAGAATCCGGATTTTTGGTCATGTGCAAGGGACGATAGAATACAAAAAAAGATGATAGAGTCAAAATTTTGTTTCTAACAAACTATTCAATTCATTTTGTTATCATTAATTGTTTTAAAACTGTCAAATATAAGCCTATCATGACTATTAAAGTATAATAAAAGTTATTTTAATTTATTACTAATTTTACTCTTATAAATTCCTGTTTTTTCTTTGTTTTCAATTTTCGTTCTTCCTTGTGTTGTAATCTAAAGGAATATTTCATGTTAAGAAGTCTAGCTCATAAATCAAGTCTAATATACTATTAAATTCTTTCCCATTTCCTATTAAATCTTAAATTATAAATATTTTTTATTCTTCATATGGTGGCGCAACGAAATAAAGTTATGCCGAGAGCGAAGAAACATTGTTCTACAACTCATTACTTATGCATTAAGGAAGCAGAGGTATAAATGAAGACGGAATTGATATTTTGGAGGGATGTGTGTTGGTTAGATGAGCGGGTAAGCTAATGTGGTTACTGTCAGAAGCAACTCAGTACCACCCTTCCATCCAGTTCTAAGAATGTGGTAACTTTCTAACTCCGTCTCGGTAATATGTTTATAACTGATGAATTAGGTCTATTTAAGTTTATAATGCTATTTCCTATAATTGTTTTATCGCTTGTTGTCTCTTATAATAAATAAATCATATATATTTCTGGCATAAGGATTTCCTTTATATTCTAAATATTTTAATAGCTAACTGTAATCATACTTTAAACATTGTACTATTTTAAGAACAGCAATGCAAAATCATTGAAAAGATAGACGAAATGATATTGATACAATTTATTTCTTTACAATATCGAATTTTACAAAAATAATTATCTACGATTAGAAATATTGATTTTATTGAAATATTAAAAAAAAAAAACTACCACTATAATCCATGTAGGGTCTTGGGTCTAGAATTTAAGATCTACATGTCGATAATTGCAAAAAGAGGATATTCGGTCGAATTCAAACTCAATGAACAACTGTATCCCTTATCAATGGGACCAACAGTATAAACTAAGACTTTTCCCTAAATCCTATAACTCAACTGTGTAAAATTACTTACAATTCTGTCCATATTTTAAAAGATATCCATAGGATGAAACTAACTGATTATTTATTGTCACTATCTTGTAAAATACATTCCAGGAATAACATTTGGTGTAAACTTTCTGGTTCAGCTTAAAGTATAATAACTGAGGAATTATGACTGCGAATTTCATCTTTTTTGGACTATTCTTGCTATAATTTTAGTATGAATATTTCTGAATATTTCTTCAAGGGTGTCAATGGCTGTCTGATATAACCAATGAGATATTAATATAAAATGCATTAGCGCTGCTAGGATTTGTATTTAGAAAGTACAAACACCTTCCGAAATATGTTGAAAATCCCTTACAATGACAGGTGACACAGAAGAACGAATGGATAATTTTGCCTACCTAGCAAGCTTAGTAACGAAGAAGGGTGTCTTAGATAAATATGTGAAAATCCGTATAAAGAAGACCAACGCAGTCTTTGTTCAGCTTTATCCAGTTTTGAAAAATAGAAACCTCTACATAAACGAAAATACGGCTTTTCTTCTTTCTTTAAATTTCTTTTAAATGAGTTCAACTTTATTATAACATTTTTTAAAATTAAATTTAAATTTATTTCCAAAAATAACTTAATAGTAAATTTTAATCTATTTCATAGAATTTGGTTCTGCAATATAGCTATATATTGAATTTACTTCAATTTAGATTTATATTAAATTTCATTCAATATGTGGAACGTAATTTTTATAAAATAAGGATAAAAATTAATTATAAAATTTCATTTAAATTGACCTAGCCGTTCTTAATGTACAAATGTAATCCCTCCTCCCACCCATCGACTAATTAAATAACCCGTTCAATCCTTTCAAAATTTTAATAAGTATGAAAGAAAAATAATGATCAAATTTCATTAAAATCAGTTAAGAAGTTCTTGAATATAAATATATTTTCCTAATCATACAATTTAGACTATTGAGGTTTTAACATTAACTCCTCTTATTATATATATTTATTAAATTTCCTAAATTCGTTTTATTTTTAGTAATTTTATCAATAGGAAATAAAATCCACCATCTATCGATTTCGTGAAGTAGTGTTATAATTATTTTTTTCATAATTTATAAGATTTTGTTAGCAATGTTATTTCAGTTTTTATACTCAAATAAAAGATATTATGTCGAACATAAAAGAAAATTGGGTTAAAAAGGGAAGTAAATTGTGTGTACTGAAGGCGCTTTAACGTGTGGGATCGCCCGCCTACTCCAGAGTTATCATTTATTAATACAACCCATTCTCGCTGGAGTGACGGTGTGGGTTAAATTCCAGAGTCAATGAAATTTTATTTATTTTTTTTTATGATCAATGTTTTAATATGAACAGACATATCTAGTTTGCTAACGTCATATTTTAGATCTCGTTCCTAAAAGTCATAATTACACGGCCAATTCCAGAAAAATCTGTGATATAGATATTTAGGCAACGTGGGATTTTTTTTTTTTTAAATTTTTGTTGATTTCAAAAATACATGTATAAACTAAAAAAAATCTTATGATTCGTAGCAATATATTTCTATGACATTTAAGAAATGGTTTGGTTTAATTTAATAGATGTTCGTAATCCATACTTTTATATAAAAGTATAAGCCGTTTTTCGTTTGAGATAACTAACTATGAAAAATACCGAACCAATCTATACACAATTTTTACATCATCTCAAGCTCAAGAAAATTTTAGCAATAATAAAATTTACTGATTTTCAACTTAATATTTATTAAATTGCGATAAATATGCGGATTCTAATGAAGTTTGAAAATCGACCGATAGGAGGCAAGAGAGGTTACAATAGTATAGTCTTATCTAGGATTTTACGTATATTAATACGTACTTGCTTATTTTTAATTAAATATTAATTAAAAAAAGAAAAATGTGGAGTGACATGTCTAGTTTGAAAATCGTCCGTTAGGTGGAGAGGTTACAATAGTAAAGTGTTATCTAGGATTTTAGGTATATTCATACATACTTACTAAATATTGTAATATATCGCTAATAATATGATAAATATTCATTCCATCTGGATTACCAAGTCATACATTAAAATTAAAAATTGGATGTTCAATTATGTTTTACGTTACCTTTACGACCTAATCTGTGTATTAATACCAAGTTAAGTCGAATATCAAACGCATTTAATCTTTCCAATCCAAAATCCTCCGAACTATAGTAAATGATCCTTACTATGTTTCCAACAAAACCCTACATAATGATCTGAATATACCATACGTTCTCGACCTTATACCCCTTAAATTTTCAAAATTCCATCGCAACCTTTCCTTTCACCCTAACCCACTAACTCAATCATTATCCGCCTCCACCCATCCTGATAACCCCCCTCGCAGACTAAAACGGCAGGAAATCTTTTGTAAAATTACTTATATTGGAGTTCTGGCAATGGCCAGCTTCTCTACTCATGCCCGGAGTGATTGTTATAGCGCTCTCACTTAGCCTCCACTGGGTTTTTTTTTTTTTTACACCAGAGACGCAGCTGAGAGAGAAGAGCTGGGATCTCTCTGTACCTGGCCTGTCACTTCATCTCTTGGATGAGTGTAAATTGTAAATAGAGTATAATTGTATTTTTACCTTTGTTTTATCTTTTACTATATTATTTTTTTTTTTTTATCTTTTCTTTTCTTTTTTAAATTTTAAGTATTTCATTTTGTATATAGTATATTTTATATTGTTTATGTATAGGCTAGTTCTTTTCTTTCTTTTTCTTTTTCTTACATTTATTATTTACTTTATTTCACTATTATTGTTGTTTTTTTTTCATTGTATATAATGCGTGAATGTGATCATACGTCATCTATATTACTTATTGCCCACAGTTGTGGCAGATCCTAATAATTACTCAATAAAAGGTTTAAAAAAAAAATACCAAGTTAAAAATTACAACTAAGTGTGATATCATCTTTTAGGATATAATTCTCACTGGAACAGCGACTAGAGGAATCGCATTTATTTATTGAATCTCAATTATTCCTACCGATTCTTTAATGTCGTGCAACCAATTCTATTCTAAGTATTGGTATTTATGGTATACTCCATTAAAAATGATTGTTAAGTATGTTTTATTCAATGATATTATAATGTTGAAAATATGAAGCTATAAATTGTATTAGAATTATTAGAATGATACTCGTAGATCAGTTCATAATTTACAACATTAATCTCCTGCCTATTTACAATATACCTAGTAGAGTGAAACTACAATTATCCGGATATCCGATTATCCGAATTGGTTTTAAGAAAAAAATATATGTTTTTTTTTTTTTATTACATACACTTTTCCGTCTTATTAGTTTTCTCGACACAATAAAAAACTTAAAACTGAATAGACCAAGCAACTGCAATCGGAACCGCATCTCAGAATGCAAAGCCCACACACCTCATAACAGTCAAATTTTGGGTTAGCTTACTTAGTGAATTTCTAGAAGCATTGCACACCCATCCTACACAGGTTATGCCTTGTATGGCCCATATTGCCATCGCAAGTGGTCTCTTTATAAACTTAAGTTACGGCACCTAAATAAGCCAATTATATTTGAATGAGTGGAATAATATTGATCATAAAAAATCCCTGTAAGCTAACTCCCAACGAGTAACATTCATTATATAAGAGATTTCCTTTGAAGGCATTGTTTAAAGAAATTAAATCAAGGTAGAATAGTTATATTTTCTGGATAAAGTCGAACTATAAATTGGTAAATTATTAGTTGTAATAGGCTATGCAAGGTTTGAATAATTTTATTTAAAATGCAAAATGTTGATCAGTTTAATTTTGCTTAAAAAAATAAATTGAAGTGTCTCAACCCACCTCGAAGGAACAGTACAGTACCAAAGGAAGTCCCTAACCTAGAAGAGGTAGTTGTTTTTGCTTCGACGGTGGGTGGAGAAATGTTTAACTTGCGGAGTAGCGGGGCACAGTATAGCAAATCAATACTTGGAAACTTCACGCCTTGATAATTACAGTCAACTAAATATGAAGTTCGCTCCCAACTTGCTCAGAACAATGATGCAATCCCTACGCTTGGTTCTGGGCGTAGCTGGCAAATTTTTATCGAGTCTCTACGTTCAGGAATTCAAATATCAGTGATTCCAATCTTAAATTTTATTTTTAAAGACTTAAGCGACAAGAAACTGCCCTTCGTTACAGACTATTCCACCATTTACTAGACAAACGTTCAAAGCTCCCAATAAATTACAAAAGATTTATTTACATGACTGTAATTAGACCTATTTGGACGTACGGAGTTGAGCTTTGGGGCTTTACTAAACCATCCAATTCATCTCGTATCCAATCCTTGCAATCCAAAATCCTTCGAAAAATCCTGAATGCCCCTAACTTATCCATAAAGACCTTATTATTCCATATTTTGCTCAGTTAGCTCTAACCAGATAAATTGATTAAAAAAAAAACAAAAAAAAACTTGTAAATATAACTGTCTTAGTATTAACCCATTAACGTCCACTGTTGTGTAGAGGCAATGTTAATTAAACCATTTTTGTTTTGTATTACTTTAAATATTTTTCTTTTTTGTTACATTAGTTTATTATTTATAGTACATTAAAAAATATTTTTTGAATAATAGTACAATTATTCATTATTAAACGTTAATGAGCAATAAGATGTAAATGCTAATTTCAGCCAAATAAGGGTTGATTAATTTGTGTAGGTGATGTAATTTTAAATTACTCCCAGATTGCTTTATAGCATTTAACAAATAAAAATAATTAAAACTGAGATTTTTGTAATAAAAATAGTGAGAATGTTTTGAAGGATTCAAACAATCGTAATAAAAGTTTGCATAAAACACTATTAATGTAGCATTAATATGCTATAACGTCCTTATGTGATCCAATTAGGGCAGGAAGGACGGGTTTCCAACCTATTGTAGCCTGGGTGGGAAAATCGAGATTTATTCGTACACATAAGTATGATAAACAGTTTAGGAAACGAAATCTTTTTTTCTTTAAACTGCTCTCTTGTAAAGTTATGGAGATGTGACTTAGTGTTCTGTACCTCCGAGGTACAGAAATATAAAAAAAAAAAACTATTAATTGTGAACTCTGTTACCGTCTTGTCTAAAATTTAATAACTATAAACAAAAATATTGCCTAATCTTCACCTTTTGCTGGTTATAAGTATAATGGTGTTCGGTAGCACAGAAGTTTGCACTTCTAAAAAATTGAAGTATTAAAATGTAAGATTGTGACACGCACTAGCTCTGATGATGTTACTCAATTACCTAATAGTTTTTTATTTATAAATTTAATGGAACATATTATTGTTCCAAACATATAAGTTTTGCCACTAGGACCTACCGTAGAAGAGCTATATTGGTTTGAATAATAAAAAATTACGTTCAAAGGTTGTTTTTTTTTTTACCCTCAACATATGTAACCTTTTTCAGACTGGACTGGCTCTGTTGATGTTGAAAATTTGCCAACAGTTTCCTGATTATAATGGATAACATGGGATATGGAGTTATATAACAATTGTCGCTAGGACCTACCGCTTATGTTCTAGATTGGTGTGAATTTAAAAAGTCACATTAGAAACGTTAGTCTCTCAACTTTGTTTATTTTATATAATCATTGATTGTTAATTATTTATTAATTTAAGTAATTTGATCCTTTTAATTCTAAAATAGAAATTGGGAAAAGTAGATTATAGGTGGACATATTCACGGTCTATTGTTTTTCCCAGTCAGGGAGGAATTGGGTTCTTTCCTCATTAGGAATGATACGAATTCAAGAATATTTATTTAAGTAGAAATTAAATATTTATTTCAAATGGTTTTTTTATTGAAGTGCTACCAGTGGAATTATTGGTATTTTTACAATAAAATTGCTAAATAGGAAGATACAGAAGCAATCCTCTTTTCAAAAACCTCAAGTTAAAAAAACATTTTGATTTTTTAATTATTTGTCTGTAATACAATGAACAATTTATATTAACAGAATTGGGAATAGTTTTTGTAAATAGTATACACAGTTTTATTGATTGAAAATTCGTTAAACCGAAGCGATATAATTTATTTTTTTGCCTCGGTAAGAGGATTCACCTAAAACACTCCGGGAAATTACATTCAGTTAAAAAAAAAAAAATAATAAAAAAAATTTATTAAAAACCAAAAAAGAAACTGGGTTGAAAAAAAAAATAGGCAGAAAAAAGGTAGAAAAATCAAGAGAGAAAGAGAGTGAGGGAAAACGAGGAGAGAAATGGATCGAGAGAAAATATTAATCCCATAGATTTTATGAAAATAAGGAAATTGAATAATGTTGGGGAGAGGAGGGGGGAGGGAGGAGTTGTTTAGTGAATCGTTTGATTTCAGAATAATTGGATTCGGTTTATATTGAGGTGAAGTGATTCGCATTCACTAAGTGTTGTATTAATATTAATAAAGAATTAATGAAAAACAAGGTTTGAAGTATTCGTATAACGAATTTCGTAATTTGAGTATTTATTTTTTTTTTTGTTTATGAAGAAATAAAATGAAATGAATACTAATAGGATTAATTAATTTTTGCCACCTTTATTGCAATTGTTCATTTGATGAATAGTTTCGAATGTTATACATTTATTATTCTAGTCCTCAAAAATACATACAATTCCAAAAACATCCACACAATGATTTATTTTTTAATATGCAAGGTAAGTAATCAGACATGCTGAAGGAAGAATGAATACGGCTTCTGAATTAAGTGCCAATAGAAGTTGAAAAGATTCATCTACCCGAAATGTATTTATCCTTCTATACCATCATGCTTACCTCAAGTAGTAAATGAATGATATTAAATAAACTTTTAAGCTGAAGGAGATGTAATTATATTATATATTTCTTTGGCATAACTCCTCTTTATTTTATTTATAATGTTTCGGAGACATACTCCATCTTCAGACTTCTCAAAGCCATACATTTTTTGGTATGGCTAGATAATCTATAAAGTAAAATTATATTAACTTATAAAGTAACCACACATTGATGGCACTTGGCACAAAGTTCAATAGTAGTGGTCTCTGAGGCCATCCTTTTTTTTTAAATGCATCGGGAATAGAATGCGAAACAATTTGATTGAACAGTGGATTTGTGTGGTTATGAAGTTTATTATTAAAGGATACCGTATATACAGCTGATATCCCAACGCCTCCTAATACTATCCTCACAACCTATGCTGATTGCACAAGCGTGTTATCAGTCAATGATGATCAATTTGCTGCATCCCGGACACTCCAATCACATATCAATTCCCTTGAAGAAGTGTGTCATAATTGGAGAGTTAAAATTAATCCTAAAAAAATCCCAGCAAATAACCTTTACCCTGCGTCCTGTATCCTTTAATGGTATACAATTAAATAATGTGGAACAAATACGATTCCTTGGATTTTATCTGGACAAGAGACTTACCTGGAACCCTCATACAAGATTAAAAAGACAAGAAGCTGCACATCGATTTCGACTACTACAACACTTACTTGACAAACGTTTAAATCTCCCGATTCACTACAGAAAACTCATCTATATGACGGTTATCAGACCTATTTGGATTTGCGGTATAGAGTTATGGGGATCCACCAAACCGTCGAGTTCTTCCCGCATCCAATCACTCCAATCTAAAATCCTTGATGTTCCTTATATTGTCACAAATCAACTGATCCACAATGATCTTAATATCTCTTATGTTGCTGATTTGGCACGGACCAGATTCCTTTTCGTTCATAATAAAATCCTCATCCAAATCCACTTGTTGCACAACTTGCTTTCCATTGCATTCCTGGAAATCCTCCAAGGCGTCTGAAAAGAAGATGGCCTTGGGATCTTCTTCTTTTGTAAATATTTCATTATAGTATTACTAAAGAGTAGTTCTTCTACAAGTTTTCTGCATGTCATTATTTTTTATTGTTGCCGCTTATTTACAGATGTGTTTGTAATTCACTTGTGAATTTCTATTAATGAAAATATCAAAAAATAAAATTATCAAAGGATAGGTATCTGAATTGGGCTAAATCAGCAACATTAAGATCTTTATGGGTAAGTTTATTTGTCACAAAGTAAGGAGCATTAAGGATTTTGGAATGCAAGCGTTGGGGATGAATTAGATGCTTTAGTTCCCCAAAGCAAAGAAAGCATTTTTATTTATCCGTCTAATATATACTTTTCTTAAAGATTGTAGATATGTAGGTAGGGTGATATATTTATAAATTTATAGATTTTGGATTATAAGTCTTAGATACGAGGATAGAAATAATGACTAAATTTTGGATAAGTACACTGACTATATATAACATATAGGAACCATGAGCAAGGAGAACATAAGAAAGCCTGTTATAACTCCTATAGATGAACAGAAGAGTTCTAGAAAAGTCAACTCATTAGTCTCAAAAACCAGTAGAGGCTGAGTGACAGCTTAGGAGCTGAAGAAGCTTAGGTCAAAAAAGTAAAAAAATATATATATATATATATAAAAAAATAACATAATACTTATGATGTGTTATACGCTGATATTAAACTCTATGAGTGAGAAATGCAGATGAGAAAAATATAGTAAAAGCGAGGTATATTAAAACTGATATACATAAATGAATCAGTCCGATGTTCACAAATCCTAATTAGGCGTGTGATCTGCATTTGAGTAATTAGTCCGATGTTATAACGTTGTGGTAATAATTCGAATTGGTGTTCAAGCTCATTCAAGATCAGTTACGTACTTAAAAACATGTATTCATAGTGGATATATTATCGAACCGTAGCAAAATAGCTAATATTCATATAGAAATTTCTTTTGGCTAGGGTCTATAATTTTTTTGTGTATCGTTTTTTTCTCAGTCGAAAATTTAATATTTTGAAACTCTCTAACCACTTTGGTGTTGCTCAGATCGAACATTTGCCAGTAGTTTTCTTCTCAGAAATTTAATGGAAAATATTTTTTTGTTGTGTAACATTTGTCGCTAGGTTTTACCGTTTAGGATCTATATTAGTTCAAATAAAATAAGTTACATTTAACCAGCATTTTTGACACGATCTAGATCTGTTGGTGTTGCTCGGACCAAAAATTTCCTAGTTAGATAGTTTCCTAATTAGATTTTTTTGTATAGGTATTTATTAAAATTTACAACTTTATACGATACAACTAGTAAATGTGATGATAATTCTAAAAATATCGCGCCAATTGCTAGGAAGAGAAATTTAATGAAAAATGTTTTGTTAAAGAAATTTGTCAATAGGACCTACCGTTCAGTAGACTATTAATAGACGAATCCATGATCTACTGCTTTTCCCAGTCAGCTGTAGAAGTCAGTTATACATCGAAATATTGCAGTACTTGGTTCATTTGGATTGGTTTGGGAAAAAGAGATGATTTGTTTTTTATGGTACTTTGAATGCGTTTATATTATTAGTCTATGAACAGCTAAACAGAGTTTATGCAGTTTTGAGGAAAAAGTTTGGCCCTCTGTTAAACAAAAACCAAGCAATATTGCAAAACGACAATGCTACTCTACAACATTCTCTTTTTCATTTTACTTGCAAGTATTTTCATGAATAGGGGTGACTAAAATCATAATTAATTTTACCAACACCAAAGATGAGCACACGGTCATCGCGCAGAGTTCTACCTAGCTTTTCGATAAAAGTGGAAAGTTTAGCCCCTTTCGAGAAAGTTTACTTAGCTTGATCAAGGTGGCCCCTGGGTTAAACCCTTCCATCTTACAGCAGACAGAGGCGACGAGGGGTGAATGAAAACTGGGAGGATCCAGGACCTGAGCTAATAAGAATCATACGACAGGAGGACAAAGGAATATAAACAAGGAGCAGCAATAGCCCTCGGCTCTGTTTCCTTAATAGTGCCACTGTAATATATTGTTCCCCTCCTCCTATGAATTAAACATTGGGTCCTAAGACAGCCGCTCCGTCTGTCCCGATTACAAGCCCTACCCTAATAACCCTTAAATATTTAATCAGCCCTTAAAGCCCTTTTCTAATCTACAAAGGGAATCGCCTCTCTTTGTCTACGTCCCTCCTCTCCGTCTTCTTTGTCGGGTTCCTTTTTCTAAGGCGTTGAAACCCCATCCACTTAGTGGAAAGTAGATGAGATAAGGAGAGGAGAGGGTGGAATTGACTAACGATTATTAAAACCATTTCGGGTACCGCTATCGCCGATAACGGTAGATTGTTAGCTAATTTGAGTTGATAATATTGAAGAATTTAAATAAAAATCTTATTTTGACGTCATCCCAGCGTATGGTTGCATTAGCTGACTAAACGTACTGCGTAATGCTAAAAGTGAACATATTTTTAACGCGCTGATCTACATCATTTGAACATTTTTTGTTTATTTGACAGTTGTTTGAGCACCAATAATGGCATAATAATCCTTCCTTTAAACTTTATTAAATCTGAAATATTTTAAGGAGTTCTTAAGCATTTTTCGTGTTTTATGTAAATTAAAAAAAAAAAATCTTTTCACAATAACATGAGATAAAAATTCATACAGCAATCGAGTAGTCACGATGATTGATTATTTATGACATTAAAAGTTACAAAAATGAGACAAATTATTTAAAGATACATACAATTAACTTACATATTACGCCATAAAGGTTACTGTCCTTCAGATCTGTCAGGATCTGACGATGTTTGGCGGCCGAAGGACATCCTTGGCCACTCTACTTCCATTGTTAGAATTAGTTTTCGTCTGTGAGGATGCTATTTATTTATATATATATTTTTTAAGATTTAACGATTTTATTAGTTTTCGTCCTTAAGGATACTCTTTAAGATGACTAAAGGACATCTTTGGGCGACATATATATGTTTTCATTCTTAAGGATAATATGTTGTAATATTCCAGCATTTAACGGTTTTTAAAATATTCTGAGGATATTTCGCCATTGTTGTCCTTTCAGTTTTGGTCCTCAAGGATACTATTATGAAGTATTCCAGGATAATTCAGAAGGAAAAGAAATAGATAATCATTAACGGAAGTTAGAGAGAAGCATTGAAATAATATGATAGACCAATTCATTAGCTGCATTTATTTTTATTTATTTTTGAGCTTACGAGACATTTCTCCATATACTATGCATCCATAGTCAAAGTTGTGGGGAAACAAGAGAAAAGACTTAAAATTGTTAAGTACTTAAAAATGTTCAAATATCTTAGAATCTAATAGCTTTGACAATTACTTTTAGTTTACGCTGTTTTTATACATGAGCTTACACGATTCCAAAGTGTTGTCTTTAGGCTGCAGCGTTTCGAAAAAAATACTGTATCACTTGAACCAACCAGCCAATAGTTTTTTTGAAATTATGATTTTGCAATTTCCTGAACATTCCTAAATGAAAGTTACTCAAAACTAGGTAATCAGCTGGATAATTTTTATCAATTTTTTTCAATGAATTTTTCGGTTCAAGGATTGTTTAAGATAATATCTAATTACATCGAATGTTCTACTAAATATCGAGCATTGTTCACATCTATTAAGTTCCATATGGGTTGTTCGAAACAATAATTAAAAAATCATTGGTGAAACACTTATTTACTACGTTAGTTATTACGTTTGAGAGAATAGTCAATCCTGATAAAATGATCAATATATATTCGTTTTTATTAGTTTTAAACGTACAAAACAAGAATGTATGTAAATCTATATAATGATAAATATGCTATTTCTTTGAAATGTAATTTCCACCTTAAAATAAAAGAGAAATAATTGTAAAGTTTAATCTACCACATTACAAGTCCCCCGGGGAATTTGGCTAACGAAAGTTTAGTTAGTTTGGTAAGCCAAAGTTTAACCCAGTGACTTGAAGTTTGAAGAGGGAAATTAATCAGCAGTGTCTATAGTAGCGTATCATAAATAAAGTGAGGAAATCAGTTTTATGTAAATTTATAGGCGAAATAGATGTATTAGTTATAAAAGAATTTCGAGATGGAAATGTTTGTTGCACCAGCATGTTAACTGAAACAGTCTTATTTGACTGTCATAAAATGCATTACGATCACTATAATAAAAAATCATTTTTTAGACAATTCGAGCAAGCCGAAATCTCTAAATAAAGCAAAAATAAAATTTGTGTTCTGAAAACCCATCGTATTCTCACAAAATATCAATAAGCGATATTGATTTGTTATTAATTTTCATTAGGCAAAAATAATTGTATTGATGTCATCTGGTTGGGTTTTAATTTCTAACTATAAATGTATATGAAATTGTGGAAAAACCTCGTTTCTGCTACTAAACTATGTACATTTAAATTTTTATTGTTGCTAAAACTTCCTAGAACAACGAAAATGATATAGTTAAAATTTGGTATAGATGGGTTTTATTATAGTTAACTCTATTCCGGTATGGTGCTAACCACATGTCGGAGCTTCACTGGGATCCACATATTTAAAACTTTTTTAATAATTTACTTTAATATAAGTAAATTTTATTATCAAATCCAAGATCAATATAACACCTCACCATTGTAACCTCTCATGTAGAACGGAGTTCGCCACCTAGTAGTCAATTTTCAAACTTCACTTTTATCCACATATTATCGCTCTTTAATAACAAATAAATAGAAAGTTAGTAGATTTTATCATTGATAAATCTTTCTGGAACTATAAAGATGATGTAGATAAAATTTGATAGAGATCGCTTAAGTAGTTTTCGTGGTTAGTGATCACAAATGAAAAATGGCGCGACGATTGAAAATAAAAATATATACAATTTTTTTTCTTCTAGATTTACATTTGTTTTTGTTTTAATTTTTTTTTTACCCATACATATTCGGGTTCTTATTATATAAGTTCGCTTCCAGTCATTGGAGATTGAGTTTTAATTTTTAATAGATCCATGGAATGTTTTTTTAAATTTGTTTTTATAATTTTTTTTTTACCTCTACGGAAAGGTTGAGTATTCGATAATAATACATCACGCTCCATTTTGCTAATACGTTAAACGCTGATGAGTTTAAGGTTAATAGGTCCATGAAGCATTTGTTAGATATGTAGTAGCAGATTTAGAAGAAATTATAAAAAAAGAATGAAAGATAAATATGGTGAAAAATAATTTCATATAAGGATAAAACAATGAATAATTTGAAAAAAAAAATTGTCTATAAAACACAAAATTAACTGGTAAAATGTCTTCTTAATGTCTTTGTCAATCATTTTTCTTTTTCTTCAGTTCTAGCACCTGAAGTGTTTGTTTTGATTTTTTTCCGTAAAGTAATTTATGTATATTTTATTTTCTTGAAATGGCTATTTCTCATCGCTTGGGACCATGTTTGTGATCAAACTATGTGTGTTTTTTCAAATGAAGTGCAATTTTAGAGTGTATGGGTAAACGTTCGTGTTGTTTATTCGTCGCAGAAACAATTATCAAGTTGAGTGAGGTTAAAACGTTCGAAAAAATGTTTATGTTGTCCATGTTCATTAAGGAATTGTGTTAGTTTGTAATCTGTGCTTTTGAGTTTGTCGTGGTTGGGTAACGTGATATGTGTGATAAATTTAAATAAAGGTCGAACTTTCTTGTATGATGCCAAGGTTCATTCGTATTCCTAATTATTTCGATTTTAACACGCTTTTTTATGTGAGGTATCAAATAAATAATTAAATGTCTTAAAATTTTTTTTTCTGATTTGACTCGGCATCTGCTTGTTTATTACTACTTATACCAGAGTGAACCTTTGCCCAGGTTAATTTAACCCTTTGTGTCTTCGTCGACTGAGTTACTTCACATAACTAACAAGTCTTTTTCTGATATAAGTCAGTGGGTCTTGTGATTTTGGGTTTCGTATGCAGTCGTAAATTACCACTGTTAAACCCGGTCAGCACTTCGGTGGGTGCCCGCCATCCAGGTAAGACCACAGAGTTCTTACCTGTGATATACTGATATACTAATATAGCGTGAGTTCGATTCCCGCATGAGGCAGTACACTGTCCTTACCCTGATAGTAACAGAGAGGTGAGCGACCCCCACGTCTGGCATGGATCCTGGTCCTTCAGTTGTGGGATTGGGCATAGGGCTAATGATTCGGACCTGTAAAATCCTCTCTGTTACAAAACCTTTGATCAGCCTTTTTTTTTTTTTTTTTTTTTTTTTTTTTTTTTTTTTTTTTTTTTTTTTTTTTTTTTTGGAAGTTGATATAATCTAAAGTACCTACATAGTGTGATAACATATGAAAATATAATGGACAATGGAGAAAATGCTAGGATTACAACAGGAAACACAACAGGATGTCTCTTTAGTATGCAGAAACTGCTGAATTGCGAATGTTTATAAAGAAAAGCAGAATGTCTCCTAAACAAAATTATAGTGCGACCAATAGTTATGAATGGATGTGAGACATAGTCCCTAACTAAAGAAAATAAAAGTATGCTTCAGGTATTGAAATGAAAAGTAATGCGTGAAATTCAGTCAGCGTAGAGGACCAGTAATGGATCAGAACAAACCTTGAATTGATGAACTTATTTGGTGAAAAGTGCATTTTAAAAGATGGTTTAGATGAACCAATGGGGTGTTGAAAGGATGGACCAGACCAGAATACCAATGAGGTTGCTTTATGGCAGACCAGGAGGTGAAAAAGGAAAAGGAAAACCCCGTCTCAGATGGGTGCTGGAACCCTATGGAAGATGACTTGAAGGAGATGGAAACTAAACACTGGAGCGCCATGCAGTAGACAAAGAAAAGTGGAACAAAGCTATATATACGAATGTATGTATATAACAAAGCTATATACGAAAGCATGGGCCGTGTTTCTAAAGGACTGTAGAACCCATAAAATAAAATAAAACTGTAACCGGTCGCTTTTGAAAGAGCAATTTTTTTCTGCTTGGTTGTTTGAGCAAGTGGGGACAAGTCAATATGATTTATTATGGTGTTTGTTTATCTCCGTCTTTACTTACGTCTGTGTAGATGTCAGTGCTTGGTATGTTGTCGGCTGATTTCTCGTCCAAACATGTTATTTCATTTTATATAGTATTGAGATTTCAACGATATGTTATACATAAGGACTGCCAAACATTATCGAGTAAAGTTATTAAATAATATCTTACCTTAGAACTCGCTGACTCCTGTCGTACTTGACTACTTGGTCCTTGATATGCACCTTGTGGCTGTTCCTCTGCCGTACCGCGAGTAGGGCGTGCTTCCCCCTGGGTACCTGCCTGTGCTCTATCCTGTAGTAGCAGGTGATGTTCCTGGGGTATACTCCCGGGTAGTTGGGACTCTGGATCCTACATGGTCTACTGTCGCATCTCTCTAGGATCCTAGTTTAAATAAATATATTGTTAGTAACTATGTATCTGTAATAAGCGCCTTTAAAATATCTGGCTGTTTTAAGAAGGGCTTAAGATCTGACAAAGAGACATTTAATGAGGGAAATGGAAAGAAGGAACACACTTCTTTGCCTGAATGACACATTACCTTCTATATCTGAATGACTCGTAATACACATTAATAATTTTATATAGATTCGTAGGGTTTTTTTTGATGTTGCTGGTGAGAGCCGAAAGTGAGTCAGCACAAATTGTGTATTCTTTTTGGTTCATATCTAGTGTTTTTATGTATTATAACGCTAACTTAATTGCAAATAATTCTGCCGAGTAAATAGTAAAAACAGATGGTAAGGAGTAGCGAACAATTTCTGAACCTATAATCACAATGAAGCCCACACCGTCATCAGTATTATTGTCATCATATTATTACTTACTCATTTATTATGATTATTTATTTTATTATTGTTATCATATTGCAATAATTCAAAAATTATAACACTTTTAATATTACAGCAATTATTTCGTGACGGGCAATTTAATAAACTCAGGCTTCACACAACATATAGACTCAAAGGTAAACTTTACTCAAATTTTCCTTGAAATCTGAGAGATACACGGGAAAGTGTTTTGAGATTGATATTAAATTCATTACATTCGTTCAAGTTACATAGTATGTGAAAATATGTCGGATATTAGTTAACTTTATAACAGAGCACTACGAGGGTTACTTATTAAGGTCCTTGTAAGAGGTCCTTTGATGTTGAAGCAAGGGCAGAGAAATTTAACAGGCTTCTGTAGGCTACAAGCGACAAAAGGGTTGATGTAGCAGAAACCATTGGGGCAATGAGTAGACTACATATACGCATACCAATTTAATTAATAAACCGTATGCATGTCTGGAATTTCAGAATTAATTAGAATAAGATAAATGATGATTAATAAGAAAATTTATAATAAACTCTTCGTCAAAAGTATCGCTACACATTGAAATATTTGAATTCGATAAAATAAAAGTTTTTTTTTTTTTTTATAATGAAGAAAGGTTCTGAAGTCTATAATAAACATTCATAAACTAGACATAAACAATTTTTATTAAAATAAATTACAATATTGTTCCACTATTTTTTAATATAATTTTAACGTTTAAATTTTAAAATTGTATTTAATTATACATATTGTCCTCTCTGGCTTGAATGATGCTTCCACTAGTCTTAGCATACTTGTTAATAACGAAACGAATAATAATCATGGACTGAAGGAAATTCGAAAAAAAATATCTAAAATTCCATCGTTTGTTATTAACAGGGAAAAACATTGATGTATCTAATCCTTGATGTTTCACGTTTAATAAATAAACGTTATATGAATATAAACCAAGTATGGATTAAGGAAAAAATCAGGAAAATCTCGAGAATTTCGGGTGTTGGAATACTTTTGCCGGGGAGTTTACAACAACGTGAGAAAAGGAATGATACAATACCTGTGGGCTTAGAATTGGTCATTGTCTACACAACCTTCAATAACCTCTCTTAAATTTAAAAGTACGTAATTAGAAATTTTAGAACGGAATTACTATATTTTATAGTTGATACGATTTTTTTAAATTAGTGAGACAAGGTTTTTTTAATTTTATATTTTTTCTGAAATGATGGAATGATTAAAATCGATTTGGTTGACCAATTCAATGCAAACCCAACGAAACTCTCTATGGCCTCCATCATACAATGTCTCAGTTATCAATATTCTATAATAAGCTATCTTGAATTTAGTGCGATTCGAAATTTAAATACATATTTAAAGCATAAATATTTAAAATAAAAATAAAAGTGTTGTTGAATAAATGAATAAATAAATAGCACGCAACTTTATTTCTCAACTAAATGAAGGAATCGTTGTTGAGATTATCGTAAAAGGAACACTAGCGAAGTCGATAAAGGTTGTAACTCTTATCACGGTTGAGTGGTATTTGATCGGTTAATATTTGCTTCATGTCGGACGTTTGTTTGCGTGCACGGTACATGACCGGCGTTAGTTTTGATGGCTATATTATTGATTCTAATCAAACACCATTCTAATTTAGAAGCAAAGTTCTCATCATCATTGAGCTGTAGAATTTTAGTTACACTAACTATGGATACATAATCTAAATTTATCGGTAGTTGCCAGATTTTAGGATATTTTAATTTAATTTTTCTGGCCTAAGGTAGATTTATAAAGTATTCTTTAAAATAATAACTTTTTTTTAAAAGATTAATAGTTATTGAAAGGCAAATTGAAAAGGAAATATATATATTTTTTTTAATAATATCAAATTAGTTCTAGAAGATACTCTTAAAAATAATTCATTTTTCAAAATATTAGTATATACAGTGACTCACGAAATTGATCAAATCGCATATGATTGAGATAGATAATTTTTTTTTAAAAATTTAATTAGTCAAATTTCAGTGCCCTTGTTAAGGAATTATTTATAGGTAGAATTAACAAAAACTACAAAACATTAATGGAAATAATTTGTTTTATTTAAAGAAGATATTTAATTTAATTAATAAAGATATTTAAATTTGTTTACATTTGATAAACAACCTTCATACGGTATTCAATGTTTAGTATTCTACATACCTTCCTCTTCCGTTAATTACAGCGCGGATCCTTCTTTCATACTTTCTACCAACTTCTCACATTTTTGTGATATGATTTGATTCCAGTTTGAAACAAAAATTTCCCACAATTGCTGCGTAGTGCATGCTGAACTATTGGCATCGGTGAAAGATCTCTTCAGCAGGGCCCAGAAATATTCTATAGGGTTTGAATCTGGGCATTTCGGTGGCCAATCTAACAAAAATAAACCTACTTTCCTTAAGCCATAAATTGGTCCCATGAGAGGTGTGTTTACGATCATTGTTCTGCTCAAAAGAACACTCGATTTTCGTTTATTGAGCGTTTCAAGACTTCCTGTCAAACTATGCTTCAGAATTTCAACATTGTCGGCTGCAGTCATTTTTCCTTCTATTTTCTCGATGATACTAACCCCTTTTCAACGGACTTCAAAAAAGAGGAGGTTCTCAACTCGTCTGTATTTTTTTTTTTTTTTTTTTTTTTTTTTTGTGTGTGTATGTTACACGATTGCTCCGTCAATTCTGAATCAATTTTGATGATTCTTTTTTAGATCGATAGGGCATACTTCTGAGGTAGTCCTATAAAAAATGTTTTGAAATCAACACGGCACTTTTTAGGAAAAATCAAAAAACCAGTTAATAAAAATCACTGTTATATAATCTTACATTTTAAACATATTTATGATTATGATTGTCTAAAATATCCATGGTAACTAAATCTAAATTATTAACAAAAATAATTTACATATACAGTCAACTCTCGATATGTTGTACTTCCATAAGCTGAATTCTTAAATAAGTCGAACAAAATCTGCGGTCGGAAGTACATTACACTTAAATTTCACCTCAATGAGACGATTTCAGACAAAGAACGTGAAAAATTGTGTCGAAAATAAGTAGAACTAAAAATAGGGTTCAAAAGAGAGAACTTCTAGGACCACTTCTATGAAACGAACTATTAGAAGTCATCGCCTCTATAACTCGAACTCAAATTAAAAGAATTTCATGTGTAATTTGTATTCCTGTTTTCTGTAATTGTTTGTCTTTTCAGTTCATAGTTACACCAGTCACATATTATTAGTTATTCACTCAAGTAGTTTTACAGTGGCCATTGAAAATTCTCTCAATTACCGAAAAGTTAAAATTGATTTGCTAAGTGCAGAAAGGAGAAAGAAGTTGGGTGTTTGTTGCTAGTGAATTCCGAATTCCGCGTAGTTCTCTTTCAACCGTCCTAAAGAATAGAGAAAAGATCGCCACTGGTGGAAGGCGGTAAGTCTACTTTTAGGCATCCTCAGAAAAAAGCGCAATTAAGTTGAAAGTTATATGATAAATTGGTACCAGGCATTTAATTTTCTGTATCAATGGTTTTATAATATGTAAAAACAACATACACCACCCTTTAATGAAAAATATACGTAATGATTTCAACTCCCGAAGGATTTCAAGAGAAGAATTAGATTCTATTAAATGAAAATTTTCCTTTTATTCCATATAGCATTTCATATTTTACTGCATTAAGCTTTGTGCCATTGGAATTATTTTTTTCTTTCCCAATTAATTATTCAATTTGTCGACTAGGCTATGATTTTCATCCCTTTATATAACCATCGTACCCACCCTAAATGGTCAAACCATCACGCCTACTGCTTTCTAGGAATTTAATATTAAATTGGCAGTTTGCCTAGGTTGGTTAAGGGTATTTCCAATTTCTTTGCGGTCTAAATGGTTACCCGGAATATTGTGAAGTTATGGATCTGAAAAAAAAAAAAATCTTTTTAATATCGCTTAACTGTTTCCAAATAGGGTTATGGATTTCGGGATTATTGTTAAGAGCAGTATTTGTCGCACCAAGTATAACCGAAAATATTTCTTTTTGTTCAGTTTAAAGAGTTGAATCTTAAAGGCAGTTTATAGAATTGTAGCTTCTTTAGGTTTCCATTTGTTTTTTTTTTTTTTTTTTAATTTATTGGCATCGGATATTCCATAAAGCCAGATATGATTAATTTGATTAATTAATGTTATAAAAAATAAAGAAAAATATTTACGTAATTATATTTTAAATGTTTTGTTTTTTTATTGATTTAAAATAATTTGATATGCATCTTATCTCATCTCTTCCGCTTTGTGAAATTATTTCTTTATATGTAATGTTGTTATTCTCAAGTTCTTGTAAGAGTTTTTTCCTATGAGGTGTATATGCCTTACATTCCATAACGATATGGTGCTGAGTTTCTCGTTTATTGCAGTTTTGGCATACAAACGATTCTGAAATTCCGGTAATGTGCTAATCATTGTTATAGAAAACGTGATTCGACCATTATTTACAATATGTTTTTATTTTCTGTTTATTTAAATTGATATTTGAAAAGGATGATCAGCGTTAGTATTTAAGTTAGGTTGCCACATTGATAACAGTCAATACTGACTTCTGGTATGAAGCTTTTGTCGTGTCTTATGTTTTTATATTTTGATGTTCTGGTGGACAAGTAAGAGCTGTAATATAGTGACTCATGAAATTGAACAAATGTTTGTAGTAATATAGAAAAAAAAAATACTCTAATCTGATATGGTTGTTCGTCAGTACCTATTTTATTACTTCTAAATTTAATGTTCTTAATCACTTAAAACATTGTTTACGCTTTCATTGTAATCCTCTTTCCTACCTGCATTTAAATGTTAATCATCAGTCGTTTTAATAAGTCTTCCACAACCACTGGATCAATTTCAAAATTTTCAATTGTACTTTTAAATTCATCTATTAATAATAATTAAAATTTTCTGCAGCTATAATAAAATAGTAGGTAAGAAGTAATTTTACTCTTTATTTTTTGTCAATTCTGAATGATATAGAAAATATTAAATTACAGTACTTCCCCCCCCCCTTACAGTGAAAGCAACATCAGAAAATATTCGGAAAGCAATTATAAATCAGCTTCAAAATGGAGTTTATCACCGTTCTCTAAGTATCAAATAAGGATGCTCAGTAGGGACTAACATTCGAAAAATCAATGCAACCATTTGAAAAGGATTGAAAATAATACAGCAGGTTGTTAGCCTTTACTTTCAGATACTGAAAAGCGCGGTATTATTCGTTCAGTTCGGTCATACGAAGTTGATAATACCTATCAAATGCAACGGAAGCTTAAACGCTTTGATGATATCAACATCAGCGCTGAAGGAGTGCGCTGTGTATTGAGACAAGCTGGTTTGCGCGAAAGGGCAGAAGTTGTTAGTCATTACTAACTGATAGGCATAAAATAAAGGTATTTATTTATATTCTCCAAAAAATATGGCCTTTTTATAATTCAAAAATATGGTTTGACGAGCACGACATGTTAAAACAACACTTAAATTTTGGGGTGGAAGTATACTGGATTGGGGATGGGTATAAGGAAGTAAATGGTATGGTAGCAGGAAAAGGTTTTTTAGAAGAATTCGTTCCGCAGAAGATGATGACTTTTGGTTATGTTCTTCAAATGGTATGGTAGGGGATGCTTCATGTCAAAAAATAATTTTTAGAGAAAAAAACAAAACCGACTTCAAGATTAACCCTATATACAAAAACTTAACTAAAAAAAAAAAAAAAAATATTTTAATTGCTTCAAAACAAAAACCATTAAATAAAAATCAATGAAATTATCGATACTTGTATACCTATTCAAAATTTATGATCAGTTATTTTTGGAGTCGGTGCCAACCAAAACAAACAGAATTTGAAAAGAAATTGTAATCGTAAAGATCCTCCCACTGTTTCATCACCGCCAGACCGCTGTCTCCGGCCATTCGAAAGTGTATTGTAAAGGCCGGATTAAATTGCCCTTCTTGGCTGGCACCGACTCCAAAGATAACTGGTCATAAATTGTTATTGTAAATCCAAAATTTGGGGTCATACTCGTCAAACCATATTTTTGAATTATAAAAGGGCATATTTTTTGGAGAATATAAATAAATACCTTTATTTTATGCCAATCAGTTAGTAATGGCTAACAACTTCTGCCCTTTCGCGCAAACCAGCTTGTCTCGACAAAAGCTTCATACCAGAAGTCAGTATTGACTGTTATCAATGTGGTAACCTAACTTAAATACTAACGCTGGTCATCCTTTTCAAATATCAATTTAAATAAACAGAAAATAAAAACATATTTTAAATAACGGTCGAATCACGGTTTCTATAACAATGATTAGCACATTATCGGAATTTCAGAATCGTCTGCATGCCAGAACTGCAATAAACGAGAAACTCAGCACCATATCGTTATGGAATGTAAGGCATATACACCTCATAGGAAAAAACTCTTACAAGAACTTGAGAATAACAAAATTACATAGAAAGAAATCATTTCAGAAAGCGCAAGAGATGAGATAAGATGCATATCAAATTATTTTAAATCAATAAAAAACAAAACATTTAAAATATAATTACGTAAATATTTTTCTTTATTTTTTATAACATTAATAATCAAATTAATCATATCTGGCTTTATGGAATATCCGATGCCAATAAATTAAAAAAAAAAAACATGGCAACCTAAAGAAGCTACAATTCTATAAACTGCCTTTAAGATTCATCTCTTTAAATTGAACAAAAAGAAATATTTTCGGTTATACTTGGTGCGACAAATACTGCTCTTAACAATAATCCCGAAATCCATAACCCTATTTGGAAACAGTTAAGCGATATTAAAAAGATTTTTTTTTTTTTTTCAAATCCATAACTTCGCAATATTCCGGGTAACCATTTAGACCGCAAAGAAATTGGAAATACCCTTAACCACCCTAGGCAAACTGCCAATTTAATATTAAATTCCTAGAAAGCAGTAGGCGTGATGGTTTGACCATTTAGGGTGGGTAAGATGGTTATATAAAGGGATGAAAATCATAGCCTAGTCGACAAATTGAATAATTAAAGGGGAAAGAAAAAAATAATTCCAATGGCACAAAGCTTAATGCAGTAAAATATGAAATGCTATATGGAATAAAAGGAAAATTTTCATTTAATAGAATTTAATCCTTCTCTGTCGCTCTTCCATTTCTTTCGATAATAGTCCCTATGTGATAAAATTTAGGGTTTTATTATATTTTTCAGTTGTAACAATGATTAGGTTGGAAGGTTTCAAATATGAAAAAAATTTCAGAGGTTAATTGTAAAAATTAAATAAAAATACTTTTTTTCTCCCTTCTAACTTATTCATTGTAACCCCAAATATTACTTAACAGTGACTAGGCAGCAGAATTGGCTGACTCAACATAACTTTATTAAAAATGGGTCACTCACCTCTCCGTTTTTGTTGATATATTTTTTTGATATGTTAAATATTTTCATAAGTATTATTCTGTTAATAATTTACAATATTACTAAACAATATTATTAAATATTTATTTCATCAATTCTTCTATATTATTTTTCTTGTGTATTTCCCTACTATTGCAGGGTCTTGATTAATCGAGGATTTTTATTTCCGAGCCTATCTCGGTCTCAACCACGTCAATTAATCGAGTTCAAAGTGTAATTGAAGTTTATTAGGCTTTAACAGGAAAAACCAAAATACTTTGATGTAGTATGAAGGTTAGTAAAAAGTACTAATATTTATAAAATTATTAGATCATAAAAACTTGTTTACATTTCAATAGATTTGTAGCTTGAAACTAGCTGTCAACGATTATAAAGTTATAATAGAATAATTTAAAATGTTCTTTACATTAGAACAGCTTTTTCATTTTCATATTCCTTCAACGATTAAAAAAAAATCAATTTTTCCCTGTCTGGCGAAAACAACAGATCATAGATATGTCTATCTATAATCTTAAATTAATATTTAAATTGAATTAACAATTAATGATTATTCGAAATAAACCAGCCAAAATGGTTATATGTAAAAAATGTTAAATTAAGATTCTCAATTCTTAGAGATATTCGTTGTATTTTTTAGTTATAGATATATATCTTTGTTTGTTAAGGTATAATATATAAAATCTTTTGTATAACTGAATAATATGGCAAACTAAACTACGAAACCTAAAAAAAAAGTTTAAAATTGGGGCATGATTCAATTTACATCCAGAGTTGATTTATTACTTGCGAGTGAATGCACAAAGCCAAAAATACATAAGGGATGGCTGTAAAAAAAATATTATTTATACAGATATAAATTTAAAAAAGGTAGATGAATATCAATACTTAGAAATGAAAATAATTAATAAGTGACGGAATAACGAAAGCAAGGAATGAATATTACCAATTGATTGATAAAATGATCAAAGAAAAGAATGTGAAGGTAAAGAAAAACATTTATTCCGTATAAGCTAATTTATCACGACACGTTAACTAATTCAGCAGAATGCTATTCACACATTAAGAAATCTGAAAGCCACCTTCAAGCCTTAGAGATAATATTTCAATGGGAATCTCTTTGTAAAACAACGTTGGACGAAATGAGAAACCAAAGAACAAGATAAGAGGCGGGGAAGATCCGCTGTTTGATAAAGTTCGTAGAAGAGAATTCAGTTGGTTCGACCATGCACTGAGAACTGCGGGAGACAGATTGCTCAAATGTTTCAGGGAATTGACAGTAAAATGGAATATGTTTGAGTAATTTATCCAAGAATTAGTAAGATAGTTTACTTTAAAAAGAGTTGGATAAGTAGAGGAGGTTTACAATTACCTGAAATAAAGTTGGAGATTGATATGGAAAGAGGGATACAGACAGAGAGAGAGTGTGTGTGTGAGAGAGAGAGAGAGAGAGAGAGAGAGAGAGAGAGAGAGAGAGAGAGAGAGAGAGAGAGAGAGAGAGAGAGAGAGAGAGAGAGAGAGAGAGAGAGAGAGAGAGAGAGAGAGAGAGAGAGAGAGCGAGAGGGCGGAAGAGCTATTGTATACAAATTTTAAATGCATTACATATACATATACCTTAATTAATAGACATACATCTAAAGTGTTAGTTATTAAATGTACAAGTTAAGAAAGAGTAACTTTTCAGGACAAGGTGCACGAGTTGTTGATTAACTATTTTTTTACGTTTTCATAATTATTTTTTAAGTGTAATAAGAAATCTATGTTAGAACTTAATAGAATAATATTTACGTAACTTAATAGATCATCATTGAATCATAAACAATAAATTTAAATATGTTTCTAGTACTTTTAAGATCATTTACTTATTTCATTAAGACACCGTAGCATGAAGATTGTGAGTTGGCTTACATTTTTAGAACTATCACACTAGAATCATTGTTAAACTTACTTGTGATAGTTTTTTTCTGTTTCAGCTAACTCCATATTAGTTAATACCAGAAATGATATATTACATTTTTACAACTTAAATAGACGCATTTGAGATTTTAATTTTCTAATCAACAAGTCAATCGTAACATTATAATATTATTTTCATTTTTCATAAATATATTGAATATTGGAAATATAAGGCTAATTTTTATCAATTTAGTTTCTAGCACTACAGGCCTATCCGATCCTTGGCCTTTTGATCAATCGTCCTCTATTGTCTTTAATGTCAAATATCTAGTTTCTTGGAGTCGTTTTGTTTTTTCTGTTTTTATTTATGGTCATACCTAATATAAGCCACTGAAGGATGCTGGTTTCAGATCTCCTAGATTGATTTTTGACGGCCAAAGCCAATGGTCAATCCTTCCCGTCAAAATAATTTTCGTCTTTTCAAAAATTAATTATATCATTTCACTTTCTTAAAGGACACTCCCTGTTCCGGTTATCCTTTTCACAGGAAATTTAATGATTCTATTTTGAGGTCTGCCAGGATATTACATAGTTTGCCATTGTTATCCTTTTAAATCGTTTACCTGTGAGGAACCTTTTTCAAGAATTTGTAGTTGAAAGCAGATGTATATTCTCAGAGAATGGACAAATGTGGAAAAATCAGTGTAAGAATTAAAGAAGAAGTGTTCATTACAAATCTAATGTTTTAGATTTCGATGACGATCGAGTGATTCTTTCTCAATATAGAGGAAATATATTGATACAACATAAATGTTTTATAAGCCAAAGCTACTGAAGAATATTAGTTTCAGATCTGCCAGGATCTGACAATTTTTATTGGCTGAAAAAAGATATACTTAGCCTCTCCTTCCCGGGAAATTAGTTTTCGTCCTTTTTAAAAATGTATTATAATTGTTTTAATTTTTAAAAGTGCGCTATTTTATCCTTTTACATCTAAGGATACTAGTTTGAGATTTGCCAGGATATAAATAATAAGAATAGTCCGCCATTGTTGTCCTTTTATAAATTTAATTTTCTTTTAGTAAAGCAATATTTATCGTTCAATCCTTTGGATTTAAATCCTTTAAGCCATTGTCAAAGATATTCTTGGGTAGAAACGATATTGGTTTTAGATCTAAGCCTATTTTACCTATTTGCTTACATGAAAGGCTTATTTTTGCTGTTTGCTAATTGAGGTTTAACGTCCTTATACGAAATAACTAGGGCAGGGAGAATGTTTTATCACCCAGGTTAGCATCCTTTTCTGGTCTGAGTGGAAAGATGGAGATCCATTCTGTTGATACACCAATTATATAATTATATAAGTCATCGTCCTTCCCCTCACAAGTGTGGTTCGGTGGCCCTGAAGAAGACCTGCAACGCAGGTAGAAACGTTGGCACGTATTCCTTCTTTAACGTGGTGTTACTTTGACTGCATCCCTGACTATCTTCTTCTCCAATTATATTTATATTCATAATATTTTTTGAAATAAGACTATTAACATGGAACATGTTTTACCGGTGTTTTACAAATGGGACTGGGTACGCGAGAGCGCTGGGCTTAGTTTAATATTAGAAGAGTAGAAACAGTTAAGAGCTAAGCTCTTGCTATATTAAATAACACTAGCTCAAAAATGAATGAGCTCCTTATTAATTTGTTCCTCCTAATACGAAATAAAAGATTTTAACCTGGATTCGACCGACCTTGCTCGATATCGGCTGTTGTGTTTAAAAAATTACTCTCCTATGGAAATAAACAATACAATCATATAGGTAAGCGAGGAAAAAACAACATATGGGTATAGACGGTCGGCAGGATTAAGCTATTTAATATAAATATTTATTTCCTGCAGAAAACTGAATCGCTGAAAAGCGAAAAATAAAATAGAAAACATATCGTCGGTGGGATTGCCAATTTCGCTATAGATACAAAATGTGCTTTGATGCACATGTGCAATTATTTTTTTGGGCTAAAATCACAATAGTGTTTCGTCAAACCTGATCTAAGGTAAATTTGCGTATTCAGGATTAACATTAGACATGTAACTTTATATTAAAACGAAACCTACAAAAAAACCTAAATCGAAAAAATGCATATAACGGAAATGATAATCTCATGATATGACTATCTTTGATGGTCTAAAACATATTCCATGTTATTCTTTCTTAAGCCAAAAGGCTCAAAGGGGCCAGTTTTTTTTTTTTTTTTTTTTTTTTTTTTTTTTTTTTTTTTTTTTTCTTTAAAACTAATTCATTGATACGTTATCACCTTTATCTTATAGGTGGATAAGAAAGGAAACTGTTATAAATAACTGTGAATGGATATGATATTATTCTAACAAATAAACACATGAAAGTTATTTCTAACAGCAAAGATTTGATAAAGAAGGACGAAAAACATCTTATAATACTATCTATGCCGATTTTTTCAGTTTTGATTTTTCACAGTTCTCATGTAATGAGAAACATGAAAGTCATACCGAGAAGGATCCTTGGAAACAGTAGCCTGCAGAGCTCCAAGTCCTCGGGCCGAACAAGGAAGGAGACTTAAACTTGGCGAGGACTAAGTTGCCTCTAATCCTCAACTCATTGCTATTCATCCTACGGCAGATGTAATCGCACTCCTCTTTGGGGGAAACTTCGATAATAGTCGTCAAGCCCATGCCAAAATCTCCAGTTTCTGTCGCGGGCTCTTTCATCTTCAGGTGGATCTAAGGCCGTTTCTTCCCTGACTTGTATTAGTAGCTACTTTGGTCAAATCTTAAAGTTAATCCAAATATTTTGGATCAATTATTGCATAAGTGTTGACATGAAAAGGAATGATTGTCAACACTATATCTTTATTTAGTTTCTAAGCAAAATTACACAGGCCAACAAATAAAAAACTTTTTTACTAAAAATAACTTACTTTAGGGTACTGAATCCAAATATGATACTTAAAAAGCAGTATTTCTCACCATTTACTTAAATTCAACAGTTCCACAGTTCAATTTATCTAACTAAGCGATTTTTAAAGAATATAACAAATTTTATATAGATCAAAAAAGGTTGACAAGAAGCACAAATTGTTCGAATGGTGGATGTATTTAGGCCATTTCGTTTATAAAATCGACTCAACGATTTCATGGTGGCTGTTTTTGTCTCTTTCCAACACTTCTCGAAGTCATGGTGGGTTGTTTGTTTGTTGGGGTTTATAGGCATAAAACCCTAGGGTCATCAATGCCTGTGTAGTTATATATATAGGTATATATATTTTCTATATTTATATAATTCTCTATATATATAATAATTCTCTCTCTCTATACATAGGTATATATATATATATATATATATATATATATATATATATATATATATATATATATATATATATATATATAGTTAAAACCCAATGGTATTAGGGTTAATAAACAAATGTACGATATCCCCTCTCCTGGATAACCGTATAAAAGGCCACCTCCACCTGGCCTTGGGGACACTCTGCTACAGTCACACGTAGGACTCACAGATGTTCAACACGAAGTTTTGCACTAGGCTATAAATTCTGCTTTTGCTTGATATAATGTATGTACTTCTCAATAAAATCTCTTTTTAAAAACTCAGTCCCGCGAACCTTTTATTTAGCTGGCGCCCGAACGGAGGGACTTTTGGAAGCGTTAACGTAACTTCTTCGCGGCAGTTCTATCTTATTTCAGGTACAGAACAGCGAGACCTCTTTCCACTGGCATGAGAAGATTGGGAGCTGAGTATTAGTACATCAGCAGATCTTCAAGTCTTAAGATCCGGTAATGGCTTGGTGCTTAAGTCGAGGGGGTCACGATAAGGAGGAGGCCAATGCTCCTGGCAATTGGTTCAAAGAGGAGGGATCTTGAGTCCCTAAACATAAATTGTTGGTCCCGTAATGAGTACGGGTAAAGACCCCTGGTCAATATGGGCATGATTAGTGAGAGAAGAAACATCAGCAAATCCTACCGGGGGGAAAATTAACAGACATCGAAATTTTAGATCGTACAGACCTTTTGATATTGAAACTGGTGGTTTTAAAAGGGTAGTTTCAAGGGTTCGAGACCGGAATTTTTACTGTTACTCTATCCCTTGTGAACATACTCTTATTGTTTTTATTTTTAATAAGAAGGAATTTTGAACAATGTTGATGGCTAAAGAATAGCTGCAAGAGAAGCAAATGGACCTTTATCAGATGAATCACCGCACCACCTGTTTTTAATCTATGAAAATTGAAACTCGATTTGAGTATAAAGAAGCCATGTCCCGTTATCACTGGTTAGTGCATGCTACATGTATGGATGTCAATGGCAATGTTTTCTGGAATGTCAGAAACATTTGATCTTTATGGGGACGGACTGGGAGTTTTTCAATATTTTCAGTTTCCGAAGGGAGCGCTTTGGGGAGATTAGCGGGGAAAATAATTCAACCAAAAAATACAGATAAGCGCACTCACCTGTTTGCGATCGCCTTCTAGTTCTCGCGGGGCCCCTGAAATCCTCACAGACAGGCGAAACGCTCCTGTGGCCGTAAAACTTGATTAAACTCTCCTCCTCTGCACTCGCTTAAAGTCAAAAGGAAAAATTTTATGGTTGTAGCACGAAAGGAAAACACTTTTAACATATAGGTTCTTTGCCGTTAATGAGGGAAGTCGGTAGAGGGCGTCACTTGAACTAATTTACAATTTTCTCATTTCCCCTTAACACAAAAGCGCCGATCGGCGCGAACAATATATACGTATAGATATATATATAGATATCTATATATATATATATATTAGATAAAAAACCCAATGGTATTAGGGTTAATAAACAAATGTACGATATCCCTCTCCTGGATAACCGTATAAAAGGCCACCTCCACCTGGCCTTGGGACACTCTGCTACAGTCACACGTAGGATCACAGATTTCAACACGAAGTTTTGCACTGGTATTCCACTGGCATGAGAAGATTGGGCTTTGATCTTCAAGTGGGAGCGCTTTGGTTCCAATACCTTGACCAAAAGGACCTACAACCTCTTGCTAAAGAATCGACGGGAAGGAGCTAAAGGGAGCGTCATCGAGAAGACATCGAAGACAACGCTGTATCAAGAAAAAGTATAATTATTTTTATTTTTTTTTTAATTTTTATTTTTAAGTAATTTTGTAATTTAGATATAATTAGTATAATAAGTGTAATAATTTAGAATATTAATTTAGCATTTTTATGAATATATTGGAAGAAAAATTAAGCAACTTAAAAATAACTGGTTCTACGTTAGTTAAAAAAGAAAATAATATGGCTCTTGAAATTAAAAATCACGATTTAGCATTAATCCCGGAATATGACGGAAATCCGTTACAACTAGTTGATTTTATCAGAAATAGTGAATTCTTATATAATTTATATTGCAAAGATGATAATACCCATAAAAATATAAACCAAGCTAAACTTGTTTTAACAATCTTAAATAAACTAACTGGAAAAGCTAAAGTCGCCGTATATGGCAAGGAATTTAATACAGTAAAAGAAATAATAAAATTCTTAAAGAAAAAGTACCAGGACACGAAAACTAGGGAACAATTAATTTCAGAAATTTTAAATACGCGGACTTACCATAATGAAAAACCCACTCGATTTCTTAGAACGACTGGGCCAAAAAAGATGCGATTTATACGCACGTATTTATTCAGACAATGAAATATTAGACAAACAGGACGAAATGTATAGGTATGACAATTAATTTCAGAAAACAAAATATCCCACCAAGCAAACGACATAGTTTACAAAAAACAGCGCGGTTCACATCGTACATAGAATTTATGGCGATAAAAAACAACCAAAAAAACCCAGTTCAAAATAATTATAAAAAACAAAAATTTTGAAAATAATTATAAAAATAAAGAGTACCGACCAAATTTTAACAACCACCATGATTATCAAAATTACCGACCCCATCAGTATCACCGCGAGCAATATGCGTCGTATAATAATCCTCAACACTACCGACCACAACAGTATCAGCATGAACAAGGTCCAACCTTTAATTCTTTTAACAATCACAATCAGCATAACTTCCGGCCACAACAGCGAGCTATAGAATATCAAACACCGATTTATAATCAACCATGTGACCCCCAGTCGCAACATAAATTTTTTAATAAACCACCCTCCAGAAATTTCAGGCAAAATTATCAACAACCGCAGGTAGATTCAAACACAGTTTCGATGAGAACCGTTTCTAATAGGGTACACGCAATAGAGGAGGAAAAAGATGAAAAAATAAAATTCTTATTAGAACGCATAGAATCATTGGAAAAAAGACAGGATCATTTTTTAGAATTAGGCCCAAGCACGAGCAGACCTCAGGACCAGATATAAATAATTTAAATTCAAACCAGACCGTTGAACATAAGCAAATAGAAATACATGACTTAAACTTAAATAACGACTTACCAAATTTAATTGACAGTATGGGAAATAAATGGCTAATTAATACGGGTGCCACAAAAAATTATATACACCCCGATCACATTCCACGTTTCTCGGAAATTTCTAAAGAAGACTTCGCGATACGAACACCTACGGGAAGGGCGGAAGGATCACAAAGCGTGATAATTGACCTAATGCCCCTGATAGGAATTAATCAAAAAGTCAAATTTTTAATATTTCCGTTTAGCGAAAGATTTAACATCTTACTAGGCTACGAGACTATGAAAAAACTAAAATTAAAAATAAATTTAGAAAAAAATGAATTAAAATTTAAAAAGAAAAAATTCAAATTAGAAAACGATTTATTTTTTATTAATGATAAAAACGAAATTAAAAACTTTAATTCGCCACGAACATATTAGTCCGGAAATAAAGGAAGAATTAATCGAAATTATTAGCCAACATGGCGAAGTATTAAAAAGGGACGACGAGAATTTAAAATCTACGGGATTAATTAAGCACAAAAAATAATAACAACTAATGATAACCCCATATACACCCGAAATTATCGCTATCCGGAGCAATTTAAAAAAAACAGATAAATGAAGAAGTTCAAAAATTGTTAAAAAACAAAATAATAAGACCAAGTAAATCGCCGTATAATTTCCCACTTTGGATCGTACCGAAAAAACCAGACGCGTCGGGAGAATGGTAATTGACTATAGGAAATTAAATCAAGCAACCGTAAAGGACAAATTTCCCCTACCGAACATTGAGGACTTATTAAATAGATTAAAGGATCAAAAGTATTTTCCACAATAGACCTCGCGTCGGGATTTCACCAAATTGAGATGGACGAACAATCAATAGCTAAAACCGCGTTCTCTACTGAAAATGGGCATTTTGAGTTTTTGCGTATGCCTTTTGGCCTGTGTAATGCACCCCCAACCTTTCAAAGAGCGATGACTATGATGATACAGAATATTCCCAACTCTATGATTTATATTGATGATATAATAGATTATTCCAAAAATGAAGAAGAACATTTAAAAGATTTAAAAAGAGTATTTAAAGCGCTAAAACAGCATACAATTAGATAAAACCGAATTTTTTAAAACCGAATTAAACTTTTTAGGCTATATCGTAACCCCAGACGGATTAAAAACGGATGAAAAAAAGATTGAAGCAATTTTAAATTTCTTCATTCCGCGTAATGAAAAGATGACGAGACAATTCCTTGGCATGACGGGGTACTATCGAAAATTTATTAAAAACTACGCCAAAATTACCAGACCGATTTCAAATTCATTAAAAACTAAAATATATGGGACAAAAGAAATAAAAGAGGCATGTCAAACCCTAACGGAAATGATGAGTAACACACCAATTTTAAATTACCCGGATTGGGAACGGCCATTTATATTAACTACAGATGCCAGTAATAAAGCCATCGGAGCCGTGCTCTCACAAAAAGACGAAAATGAAATAGAACACCCACTAGCATTCGCGTCCCTAGTATTACAAAATGCGGAATTAAATTATAGTTCAATAGAAAAAGAATTACTAGCGGTAGTATGGGCAACCCAGCACTTTAAGCCTTATTTATACGGTACAAAATTTCTTTTATGCACGGACCATAAACCTTTAACGTGGATTTTCTCAATGAAAAATGGTAACACGCGTATAATGAAGTGGATATGGAAATTACAGGAATTTGAATTCGACGTTAAACATATTCAGGGAAAAACAAATTACGTGGCCGATGCACTTTCCAGGGAAAGCGACGAATTGAATCATAATAGCGATGTGGAGGAAATGGATGTCGAACCATTATTAAATCAGGAAATAGCGGACGAAAACAATTCCGAATATGACGCGATAATAGAGGACTTAGAAGTACCGCCGGAAGAAGATATAGAAACAATCCATTCCCAGGAATCTAGTAATGAACAAGTACGAATTTGTGAACCGGAAAAATGTATAAATATAGAAAAAAATCAAATAGTAATAAAAAGGGGAAATACAAAAATAAATTTTACTAAACCATTCGGGAAACACCGATATGAATTAAACATTTATGCTAAATCAGATATCGCTTCATTATTAGAACAAATACTTGAACCTAATAAAACTTACGGTATAATTTGCAAATCACCTAATGAAATAACCGAGAATTTGTATGAAGATTATTTTAAGACAATACAACAAATAATGGAAACGCAATATCCATCGGTTAAATTGAAAAAATACAAACAAATTGTAAACGACGTCGAAAATCCTAATGAACAAATAGAAATAATAGATAACTACCATTTAGGCAAAACTAAACATAGGGGTATAAATGAAACGTTCGAAAAACTCAAAAAAGAATATTATTTTCCGGGATGCAAAATAAAATAGCGGAATATATTAATAAGTGTGAGACTTGTAAAGTTACAAAATATGACCGAAAACCTATAAAGACCAAATTTCAAATTACACCTACACCAGAAAAACCGTTTCAGGAATTAATGATTGACATTTTTAATTTTAACAATGCCATAATTTTCACAGCAGTAGACACATTTTCAAAACATTTATTTGCTCAAACTTTACAATCAAAGAACGCAATTAATATCTGTAACGCACTGACTAACTATATGACATACTTTCCCACACCTCTACAAATATCATTAGATCAAGGGACGGAAATGAAAAATAATTTGGTAAAACAGTTTTGTGAAGAAAATAATATTATTTTACATTATACCTCAGCTAGCCACTCAAAGTCTTTGGGATTATTGAACAGAGTCCACTCTACCCTAAACGAATTATTAAGAATAATAGGAAAAAAAAAAGATAAATGTTCGATGCAGCAAAAATTGAGATTAGCAATAATAGCATACAATAACACATTAAACAATAAACTGAAATTAACGCCCAATGAAATTACTTTCGGAACCTCCAGATTAGAATCAGACGAAAATATCGACCTGACAGAACAATACGTATTAAAATATCATAAGGACCAACAACTATTACATAAACTAATTAGATCTAAAATAAATGACGAAAAAGAAACAAGGACTGAAAAATTAAATAAAAACAGAGAAGACCCTTTAGATATTCAGAAACAATTAGAAGATACAGAATATTTGAAAAATACCCAAGCAAAAATAAAAAGTAGGGACAAATTAAAAAAAGTAAATGTATTAGTAAAAGACAAAAGACCAATTAAAACTCATATTGACAATATTAAAAGGCCCACTAGGAAAAAAAGAAAAAAGAAACAATCTATTTCGGACGACGACAATGAATCCATTCGCGTGAATATTTCGGATGTCTCGGATGATTATGACTCAAATGATACGGATAATGGTTATGATTAAAAAATATTTAATTTTATTTAAACAATATTAAAATGTTTTAAAAATCTTTTATTTTAATAAAACGTAATAAATATAATGGTATTAGGGAAAGATGTTTATGTTATATTGAAAGAATTATCTGTATTAAATTTACAATTCTGTAGTTATTTTAATAAAGTCGGACTTTTGTATTTTGTTGTAAAATATTATATTCAATGTTAATAATGAAAAGATCATTCAAATTATTATTTTATTTCACAGTAATATTCTGTCCGATTTATTTTGTAATTAATATTTTGAAGTCACTATCATAAATATTAGGATACTATTATTTTGTCTTGAAATATTATTTTGATTGATCATTGGAAAAAGTATGTATTTTATTTTGAAATTACTATTAATTGTAATTATTGTAATTATTGTTAAGGAGTGTTTGAATTACTATTTTGATTTAAAATATTATTATTTTAATTGAGTAATTTTGAATCTAAAAGTATTATTTGTAATAGAGGAAACTAATTCAAAGACTCTTATTTTATTTTTCCTTTTGTTTAAATAATGTATTGTTTAGTATTAAGAAATATCATTTTATCTTTTGTACTTTAGCATGTAAGGAATTCTGTAATGTATAAACATTTTATAGTTTAAGCTTATTGTTAATATTAAGAAAAGGACAAGGTCTAATCCTTTTGTTTATGGGAAATTGACAATCATATAAATCCTATTTTAGTGTTTAATCTTTTTATTTTTCAAGTGAACAAATCCTGACTTAGTAAACAGGAAGTTCAAATTCTAATCCTTTTGTTTATAGCAAGTTGATAATTGTATTTCAGTACAGAGTTTAATCTTTTTGTTTTCGAATGTTCAAATTCTAATTTAGTAAACAAGGTCTAATCCTTCTATGCTTGTATAAACTTTGAGAATAAGGTCCAATCCCCTTTGTTCATAGAATGTTATGACTTAGTGTAAAAGGTACTAAGAAGGGTATAAGGTTCAACCCTTTTATTTTTGTATAGAATCTAACCTATTTACACTAAGATATTTGTTCCATCGGAGACCTGGGAACTTGGGGGAGGGAAAGTTATGGAAACCCAATGGTATTAGGGATAATAAACAAATGTACGATATCCCCTCTACTAGATAACCGTATAAAAGGCCACCTCCACCTGGCCTCGGGGACACTCTGCTACAGTCACACGTAGGACTCACAGATGTTCAACACGAAGTTTTGCACTAGGCTATAAAGTGTGCTTTTGCTTGATATAATGTATGTACTTCTCAATAAAATCTCTCTTTAAAAACTCAGTCCCGCGAACCTTTTATTTAGCTATATATATATATATATATATATATATATATATATATATATATATATATATATATATATATATATATATATATTCTCGCCTCCGGGAATTGTGAGGAATGGAGTGGAAAGCAAGTTGAGAAACTATCGAATTTGAATGATTTTGATAGGAATGAGTGAAGGACAGGTATCTGGTGTGGGCTAAATCAGCAGCATATGGAACATTAAGGTCTTTATGGGTAAGTTTATTGGTGACAAAGTAATGAGCATTGAGGATTTTTCGAAAGACTTTGGATTGTAAGGATTGAATACGAGATGAATTTGACGGTTTAGTGGAGCCCCAAAGCTCAACTCCTTACGTCCAAATATATCTAATCACAGCCATGTATATGGGTCTTTTGTAATTAATTGGGAGCTTTGAACGTTAAGAAAATTTAAAGATATAAACTTGGTATGGGTAAACTACCATCATGTTGAATGAAAGGCAATGAGAGTAATTTTTATTACTATATATTAACTACTTGCTATACAAAGTTTTATTATTAAAACTTTTTTTTAAATATGTTTTAATAATATTTACAATTGTATAGAACATATAGTAAATGTGTGGGCAAATGGACAGTAACATGACAATAACTTGTACAGCTATCACCCAGTTTTGGCACTTTAATAAAAGTTCAATAGTCGAAGGGGTCAAGGCCATCTTCTTTTCAGGCACCTCTGAGAGTATATAGGGAATATAATAGGAAGCAAGTTGAGATGAAGAATTTGAGTGGCTAAGGAGTTTTCTATGTATCTGGTTTGAGCTGAATCACCAACATCTATAAAATTAAGATCTTTATGGATAAGTGTGTTTGTGGCAAATTAAGGAGCATTGAGGATTTTTCGTGTATATTTTTTACAACTGTAAATAATATAATACATCAATTAATTGTGATGAAAATGCTAAAAATGACACGTCACTTGTTTTTATAGAAACTTATATTAACCTATTGGTAGCACTTACGAGTATAAAGGTTCTGGAGAAGAAGATAATCAAGGATGTAGTAAAAGAGAAACACCACGTCTTAGTAGAAGTACTTTAATGCGTGTCATTTGCTATATGTTTATTAATGTTAATGTTTATGATTACAATACATCTGGATTGTAAGTTCTAATTTCGTTTTCTGAGGTTGATATAATATGCTCGGCGCCTCGGAAGAGGACTAACATAGAATCAAATTTATAGATTCAACATATATTTCATAAACTGGATAACTCAAAATATACATTAAATATTTAATAATTCAGTCGCTGAATGTAGGCCACTAATCAATTTCTTTAATTGAAATGCTAATTAAAGCATCAACTCCTATAATTACCCAACCATCAATATATTATGTCGGCTCCAACAGGATAACAACACGAGATATGGCTGTTAATTGCATAAGGTGAGGTAATGCATTAGTAATTAGTTGCATATTTAGTGGACTCACCTGTCGCAGTAGCTGCCTGGTACGAGGTCGCCCCTCCAAGAGGCCACTGAGCGGTTCCCGTACCTCAGGTGGGCCTCTCCTCTTCGCAGGAACTTATAGGCAAGTTTGAAGTCGAAGTTGTAACCGATTCCCTGCAAAAAAGAAATTTGGAATAGTAACAAAATTAATTTTAATGATATAGAAAATGCATTTAGAGAGACGAAAGTAAATTTATTGAGGTTAACAACACATAAAGAAGGTGGTATCTGTGAATCTTATTAAACTAATAAATCATTTTATTGATAATATTTTTATGAATCTCAACTGTTATTTATAAATTTATAAAATCAAATCAAAGAATGAGCAATATACAAGTATACATAACGTTATTATAAATTAACGTTAAACGCAGCAAAAACCCATACATTGTCATAGGACTTCATTCCCTCCTTCGATGGAATGCCGACATTCCTACTTTATTCTTCATTCGATAGCTTTTCATTCGTCGGTTAAATATTTAGGCATAACAATTGATTAAACCCTTTGCAGGAAATCCCATATTGCCCATATCTCCTAAAGATCAATTGGTATCCTAAAACAATCCAACCTCCTTCCCTAACCCACAGGTAATCTCCTAGTGTCCTCCCCTATGACTGAAACGGGTCATGGATCGGTTTATGACGTTTGTCTTCGGAACCTCAAGATGTTCGTTTTCTCCTCACTTCCGCAGGGAATACTTTCTTAACACATAACTTTTCAAAGTTATCAACGCCCGTCACTCTCCCTTTGTTTAGGGAGTATCCTCTTGTAATTCTATTTCTCAATGCGATTGCTACAAACAAGACCTCTCCGAACTGTTTATTTCATCCTACAGAACTACTGCATTGCAAAGTTTCTTTCTTGTCCAATCCACTAGTCTGTAGAATTCTATCCACTTGTATCAGCAACGGTTCCTCCTTCAGAACATTTGACTTGTCTTCCACCACCTTCGTTCTCTCCAAACTGAAGCTCTCTAGTTATATGGATATCTAATATAGTATGTCATTTTAGCATATCCGACATAATAAACTAACATAAATTTATACTTTTCCTATCATAATGTTTTTACTTGTGTATAGATAATATTCAATTTTCAATTTATCTATTTTTTTTTTCATTATCATTTTTTCTATTCTATTTTTTCTATTTTATTTTTTTTTAAATTGTTTTAGTAAATAAATATTACAAGCTGCCTCTTAAAGGGTAATACATAATATGGAAAAAGAATCCAGTCATATAATATTTAAAATAAAAAAAAATAAAATAAAATAAATAAAAATTATCTAACTATACATGATATTAATATTAAATAAATCATAAAATGAGAATATAAACAGTATTTATTTATTTTTGTTATTTTACTCATTTTTTACATCGTTCAAAGGGCATAATTTTGAATTATATATTTCTTCACGACAGCCAGGAATTTATTTACAAACCTTTCTCAAAATGGTGAGAGAAAAAAAAAATAAAAAAGTATTGAATTTTTTTCCAATTAGCTTGGAAAAGATTTTCCTTTAGAAAAATTTGGAACAGAAAAAACAAATTATACCAGGCATAAATAGAATTAAAAAAAATAAACCTATACCACTAACAACTCATGAAGGGTCTTGGTTTCGGTACTTAGGTAAGGATGTACTGTTACTGGACCATCGGTTGTGAAAGGATGGGATTTGGCCTTAATCACTCTCAACCGCTAGGTTTTCCCCATTTAAGTGTACCCACTTTTTAGAGGCTGGGTGTGCTCCAAGAGGGTCTCTCGACCTCGAAGTCGTGCCACAACCCAAATATTGGCAAATAAATTTACATAGATAATTTATTTAAGGCATAGCTTGCGGTAAATCGAAAAAGTATGGCAACCTATCAAAAAATAATAAATCAATAAAATAAACCAACATATTACATCCCCAGGCCGGAGAGAGATACAAAACCAAAATACGATACCAAAACAATATTCTAACCAACAGAATTTTTCACAAGGATCACTGATAAGGAGAAGTATTTGGAGAGAGATGCGGACGACCCCCTCCCCACAGAGCTCGTTACCCGAGGCAGGAACAGATCGGGGCCCAGGTGTTGGACAAGATGCCACTCCTCCCCGCTGCCCTTGACAAACGAGAGGCGGAGCGTTTTCCGATCAAGTACTCATTCTTCTTACTCACGGCCTTCTTCCCCGATCGATGTCGGCAATTCTCTTCTGCTTGCTTTCTCCCCCACTTTTCATCACAATCAGCTTACTGGCTGATTGAATGTTAATTTAATTTCGTCAAATATATATATAACCACTGTCTGAATCGTAATTTATCTGAGACCATCCGAAATATTCACGCGAATGGGGGGGATTCATTATCGTCGTACCGAAATAGATTGTTTCTTTTTGCCGTTTTTTCCTATTGGGCGTTTTAATATTGTCGATATGAGTTTTAATTGGTCTTTTGTCTTTTACTACTACATTTACTTTTTTAAATTTGTCTCTACTTTTTATTTTCCGCTTGGGTATTTTTCAAATATTCCTGTATCCCCTAATTGTTTCTGAATATCTCAAAAGGGTCTTCTCTATTTTTATTTAATTTTTCTGTCCTTGTCTCTTTTTTCGTCATTTATTTTTAGATCTAATTTTTATGTAAATATGTTGGTCCTTATATGATACCCTTTTAAATACATATTGTTCTGTCAGGTCGAATTTGTTTTTCGTCTGACTCTAATCTGGAGGTTCCAAAAGTTTTAATTTCGTTAGGAGTTAATTTTTAATCGTTATTGTTTAGGTTATTATTATACGCTATTAACGCTAATCTTAATTTTTTTGTTGCATCGAACATTTATCTTTTTCTTTTTTTTTTTTTCCTATTATTCCCAATAATTCGTTTAGGGTAGAGTGGACTCTGTTCAATAATCCCAAAGAGTTTGAGTGGCTGGCTGACGGTATAATGTAAGATAATATTAGGGGTTTTCTTCACAAAAACTGTTTTACTAAATTATTTTCATCTCCGTCCCTTGGTCGAATGATATTTGTAGAGGTGTGGGAAAGTATGTCATTATAGTTCCGTCAGTGCGTTACAAATATTAATTGCGTTCTTTGATTGTAGGTTTTGAGCAAATAAATGCATGAGTTCGAAAATGTGTTTCTACTGCTGTGAAAATTATTGCGTTTTGTTAAAATTAAAAATTGTCAATCATTAATTCCTGCAAAACGGTCTTTCTGGTGTAGGTGTAATTTGAAATTTGGTCTTTATAGGTTTTCGGTCATATTTCGGTACTTTACCAGTTTCGCAACCTACATATCACTCGCATATTATTTTGCCTACTCCTTGGAATCAAATATATTTTATTTTATTTTCATCTTACCAGCTTCGTTCGCAAATTCGTTTTTGTCGCTTTCATACCCATATGCCTTGTTTTGCACCCCTACCACAGGCGATGACAATTCACTCTATTTTAATAGGTTGATATTTGTTCATTCGGGTGTTTCGACACGTCATTTGCGAACACCCCTTGTTTACATATTTTTTACCAATTTACCACCTCGATTGCGGAGTGATTCCGTTTCTATATTTTGCTTGCTCCTTAGTTCTAAATTACCCTACTTAGGCGGTAATGATAATTTATTTCTTCTGGTTATGTTCGCTTAGTCGGTCGAGTTTACAAATTATCCTACGTTTATCGTTTTTATTAGGTTCGAGTATTTGTTCTAATAATGAAGCGATATCTGATTAGCATTAAACTGTTTAATTCGTAGTCGGCGTTTCCCAAATCATGGTTTAGTCCGAAATTAATTTTTGTATTTCCCTCTTTGTGTAAATCTGATTTTGGATTTTTTCACCTATGTATTATACATTTTTACGGCCGTTCACAAAATTCGATTGCCCTACATTGTTCGTTCACTAGAAAATCATTGGGCACCCACCTCCCGATTGTCTCTAACATCGTTCTCCCACCCCCCCATCGGTCCCCCCCCCCGGTCGACTTCTCACCCCAGTCCATCTTACCCCTTATATGTACGTCCATGTACGCCTTCGGCGATATGTGTTTTACGGCCACGCCCTCATTCCTGCATGTAATAATTCCTTCGACGGTTCCACTACATTTCCATACCACACGTCCTCCGCTACTTATGTACTTCCCTAATCCTCGTGTGTTCCAGACCCAGTCGCCGAAAGTTCGCATTTTCGGGTCACTTAACTTCCCCCCCGTAACTTTTGTGTTTTTCCGTTTTCCTGACCTGTGCCCGCTTGTACATCTACGCACCATCTCAACACATTCAGGCGGAAATTTCTATTTTTCAACATATACTCACACACCACTTTCATGTCATGCGATGTGTTACCCATTTTTAATTTGGAAATTTTATCCCACGTTACAAGGTTTATGTCTTTCCGTGCAATCCCGATAAAGAAATTTTGTACCGTATAAATAAGGCTTAATTTAAGTGTTGGGTTGCCTCAACTACTACCGCCTAGTTAATCTTCCTTTACGATTGAAAACTATAATTTAATTCCGCCATTTTGTAATACTCCGGGCGCGAATGCTACTGGGTTGCTTCCTATTTCATTTTTCGTCTTTTTGTGAGAGCACTGCGCTCCGATGGCTTTATTACTGGCGTCTCTGTAGTTAATATAAACTGGGCTCTGTTCCCAATTATAGGATAATTTGTTACAAATTGGTGTGTTATCATCATTTACCGTCAAAGTTTGACATTGCAGTCGTTACTAATTTCCTTTGTGCCCATAAATTTTTGTTTTTTAATGAATTAGAAATCGGTCTGGTAATTTTTGAGGACTTTTTTCCACTTATAAACTTTCTATTTAGTATCCCTCTTTGTCATGCACCATAAAACTTTTGGTCACCTTCGGTCGTTGTTTCATACGACGGCAACCCTATGGCCTGGAACACTTATCAAAATTGGCTTTTCTATTTCGTCCTTTTCTCCGTCTGTTTGTCACCATCACGTGACCGCGCGGCCGTTACCCCGACTCCTGTAGCCCCCCTAACCAAAGCTTCCACACACCTTCGGTGTTTACTAAAACATTTATTTTCTTTGTGTCCTTTATCTATGCCCCGTGTATTGATAGGGTTTAGGTTCTTTTTAGGGCTTGCATTTAACTACCTCTGTCCTTTAAATCTTCTTTCAACAGTCGTCCTATGTTCTTTTCCGAGTTTTTTGAGTAGAATTTATTTATGTCATGTCCGAGGTGTAATACTCCATATCTACGCAATTGCGTGGTATGATTTCCCCTGCTTTGTTCCATGATCATCGTACAATCCGCTCTACTTCGGAATGATGCGTTGGATGCGTTGCCGCCATTCTGACTAACCCCCCACAAGCCAAACCGTGCATACGTAGAAACCACCTCAATTAATTGGCACCATTTTCGGTCTTGGATCGTCGATCGATCACGCCTCTCGCCGTTTCCCTAGCTATTGTGCAATCTTTCTTACTTCTTCTACATTTATTGCGCATTTGGTGCCAAATCTCCGACGCGCTCGATCGGGGTCTATGGTGGAAAATATTTTCGATCCCTTTAGTTATTTAATAAATCTTCGATACTCCCTCAGCCGTAGCGCCCGCCGAAAATTCTGGTACTCTTTTTACTGTTTAGCCTGATTTAGTTTATGGGATAGTCGGATCACTTTCATCACTCTAATGTCCCTTTTCTGTCTTCAAGCCGCGTCTGATTTTTTCTGGCGACCGATCATAAAACTCGCGAGGAACCTTACGCGTTACGGCGACCTTTGCTAGCGTCTTATGATTTTATTACTTTTAATAGTTTTAGACCACAACTCATCATCAACCATTCTGTTTATGCTTTAAACATTGTTCCGCCGGTACACGGTAACACACGAGGTTCATAAATGGGCATTGGTCATTTCGTTGCTCATTATTTATGTTTTACTTACCCCCCTCTGTAGATCTTCAACATTCTCGTCCCGTCCCTTTTTACCTAACTTCGCCATGTCGGCTAATAATTTTCGATTAATTCTTCCTTTATTTCCGGACTAATATGTTCGTGGCGAATTATTAAGTTTTTTTATTTCGTTTTTATCATGAATAAAAAATAATTCAATTTTCTAATTGGAATTTTTTCTTTTTAAATTTTAATTCCGTTTTTTTTTTTCTAAATTAATTTTAATTTGTAGTTTTTTCATTGTTTCGTAGCCCCAATATTACAATATTATTAACCTTTTCGCTAAAATGGAAATATTAATAAAATTTGACCTTTTTGATTAATTCCTATTCAGGGGTCAGTATGGGCCCCCTCTGTATTTATCACGCTTTTTTGTGATCCTTCCGCCGTTTACCCGTTCTATCCGTGTTGTGTTCTTCGCTATTGCATACAAATCTCTCTTTAGGTACAATTCTTCCGAGAATTATGTGGTAACTGTGATCTGCTGCTCGTGTGTGTTTCATATATATTGGTTTGTTGGCTTTAACTTTTCTGTATCTTTACTAATGTTATATCATTTCTTATTGCCTCCATTTGTACCTATACATTTGTGTAAGTTCGGTTTTAAATCGGTTATTTACAGGCTGAATTCGTGAATATCTATTTGTTGATTTCCTGTTTAGCCATCTTTTATAATCTTGTCTTATATGACGGTTCCGGAGGGTTCTGCTTGCTGCTACTTGGGCCTAATCTCTAAAAAATGATCCTGTCTTTTTTTCTAATGCATTCTAGTTCGCTCTGTGGTCAACGTCAATTTTTGTATTTTTTCTGTTTACTCCTTTTCCTCTTCTATCGCGTGTACTCCTCAATTAGCTTATTTAATCCAGGTTCTCAATTTTGATTAACAGTGTCCTTGGAGGTCTATTGCCCCCGGTTTGTGGTAATTTTTGCCTAATTATATCAATTTATTCATTATACAGAATATCTTTCTGGTTCCACTTCCAATGGTATGCAAATTGGACCTTAGCTCGTGATTGGTGTTTAATAATTAAATATATATGAAAAAAAAATGTGAACTATTTTTTACTGTATACCATAAAATAATAACCGCAATAACAATAAACTAATAACGAGGATGCATGCCTTAATAATGCAAGCCTTCATTAGAGCTAGAAGAACGAACACATTTTTCATTTTAAAATCATTTTAAGACTAAAACGACCAGAAACTGTCTGTCGTTTCAGAATACTTCAACATTTACTATATAAACGTTCAAAGCTCCCAATTAATTACAAAAGACTCATATACATGACTGCGATTAGACCTCTTTGGACGTACGGAGTTGAGCTTTGGAGCTCCACTAAACCATCTAATTCATCTCGTATTCAATCCTTACAATCCAAAATACTTCGTAAAAGCCTCAATGCTCCTTACTTTGTCACCAATAAAATAAACGATAAAGATCTTAATGTTCCATATGTTGCTGATTTAGCCCACACCAGATACCTATCCTTTCATAGTATGTTCCATAATCACTCAAATCCGTTAGTTTCTCAACTTGCTTCCCACTCCATTCCTGATAATCCTCCAAGGCGTCTGAAACGAAGTTGGCTTATAGACCTTCTAGTGTAGAAGTTTTTATAAGTGCTACTGATGAGTAGTTCTTTTCAAGTTTTAACTTGTTATTATAATCGTTGTCAATACATTTACTTGATGTATATATTCTGTACAGTTGTAAATTTCAATAAACGTATATAAAAAATAAATAAATAAAAAAAAAAATCATTTTTGTTGTACATTTTAATTTTTTCTTCTCGCCCTGATAAAGTCTTGCATATCAAGGCGAAACATTAGCACAATAAATGAAAGTATTTATCGTATCTTCTTTTGTTTTTTTCGGCACGAGCCAATCTTATACTTTTTTTTTTTTTAAATTTTAATTATAGTTTTATCGGAAATAGTTTGATTTCCTTTCAATACTCTATCACCTATGCAAGAAGCAGTAAAAACGTGAAATTTAGGGACTTCCTTTTTCTAAATTATGATTTACAATTAGTTTAATCTTCACTAACATAGATTCTAATTACATTATCTTTAGTATAACAATAAGACGAACTTAATTTTTTTTTTTTTGTTAGGTTGTCTTATATAAACTCCCCAACAAAATTATTGTAAAACCCATAATTATCGAGATTTTTCTGGTTTTTACCTTAATCCATATTTGGTTTATATTAATATTAATAATTGCTCAATAAATGATAATAAAAAATAAAATAAAAAATAATTTTCAAAACAACAGCTGTCAGTTATCCGGTGACATCAAGCAGATATGGTCGTAATATGAACTATAACTGACATGTCAGGCTTAAGGGAGGTCAGGACCCAGTGGTACTTACTCCTAATATGATAATTAATTAATTTTAACTGAATATATCTCCGAACTAACTCCTTCTTAGCCTTCTTCGTGTCATCTCTGGCATGTTTCGATAGACCATAGTTCGTATTGTTGTTGACACGTCCGTAGAGTTGGTCTTGAAATTTTTTGAAGTCTGGATGTTATCTTGTACCATGGCTATGCTTTAGTCTGTACGTAATGTTGTAATACGTACCAAGATGATTGTGTAATGAGTGTTAATGTTTTTGACTAGAAAGTTTGAAGGGATGCAGCCAAATAGAAACACCATGTCTAAGTATAAATACTTTAATTATGTGTTAACGTTTCGACCTGCCTTGCAGTTCTTCTTCACGGCCACCGAACAATACTGGAGAGGAGACAAACGATGACTGATGACTGATGTTACCTCTCCAGTGTTGTTCGGTGGCACTAAACAAGACCTCCAAGGCAGGTAGAAACTTTGGGACGCGATTAAAGTATTTCTACTTGGAAGTGGTTTTTCTGTTTGACTGCATCCAAGATTATCTTTTTTTTTTATTTATCTTAACAGAGTACTATATTTTTATCAATCTGTATTTTTAGGTTGTGGTTTTTTTTTTTTTTTTTTTTTTTTTCCCCGTAAATTTGTATGGGTTACGTGCCTAGTAGTTTTGTTAAGTAAGTGTAAGCATTTAGTCTTTGCATAGTTTTTAATGCCAATTGTTTATGTATAAGTAGATATAAAAATCTCAGAATTTGGTAAGAAATAGGTTTTTCTGTTTCACATGTGGGTCCCGTGTCATCCTTCTGTCGAAGATAAGTCCTAAATATTGAACAATGTTAGTCTGTTAAATTTGATCATTGTTAATGTAAACTAGGAGATCGGGGGGGGGGGGGGGGGGGGGGGGATCATGTCGAAGTGTTGTGATTTGTCGTTGAGTTTAGTTTTCCATTTTTTGAACCAGCCTTTTAACTGCTGTAAGTAGTATTGGATATATATATTAAAGATTTAAAATAACAATATTGAAGTACCTAAATCATTAAAGTTATGGATATGGGAGTGGATGAATAAAAACTTAAATTGAAAATTTAGCTATCTTATGAAATAAACTGCAATAACATAAAAACTTTATGATGAAAATATATAGCAATTTATAAAAATATTCTTGCCGAAGAGAGCAAAAAAATCAGGATACCTTAACTATCTTCTCTATTTTATATTTCCTTCCCTCCATTCAGTTTCACAATTTTCTCTCTAATAAAAAAATTATATCTATAAAGGAGCATATACTTTTTCATTATTATCAAGCATAAAAAGAATTTTATTATCAACCCTCAGAGTATAAACAGGGATAAACAAATCCAAAGTTAAATTTCGGCCTGAATTTTAAACCCTTAACTCAGTATCCAAAAGTCGCCTCACAATGGACCAACCCTCATTACAGAGAAGACCCTGTAGGGGCAAAATGGCGACCAATTGTGAAAAACGACTCGACTCAGGCATTCGTAGCTTTTCCAGGGGGGCCAATTCCGTTTTCACTCCATTTATATACCGCTCCTTCCTCTGGAAAAGTCTTCCCCAAAGTTTAATTCGCCAAAAATTACTTCCTCGGTCTCTCCTTATGAAAAACTGTATTTCCCTTCAACTTCCTGCACAATTCCTTCATATTCAACGTTCCATCTTAGATATGGAATGTTATACTTATATCCATTTAAGTAAATAACTGAAATAGTTGAATAAATAAATTAAATATATTTTATGTACACTGAACAAAGAGCTGTGAAATTTATATGTCTAATATTTTAAAGCCTAATGTGGCATCAGGACGTCAAACTACAGCAATGCTTCGTTGTAGATAGTTTAGCTATAATATACGAGCACGATGCCATGTTACTTATTTTACATTGCAGGAACAATGAATAAATGATGAATAAATGATGAATAAAACATAATTTCATGTATTTCATATATTTCATTATATAGTATAATAAAAATAATATCAATATTATAATATAAACATTCATATCGCATTATGAATATTTTCTTCCTTTTTTTTTAGATCATTAGATTGGATGATAAGCAAGTAAAGTGTGACGATGTAAAAATATTGGGAGAAATTGCATTTATTCCAGGTAAAAAATCATGATTCTTCCTGAAATATAACATAAACATGAGATCTTGTATCTTGAAGAGTCAAAACTTAAATGTAGAACAAGATTTACAATTTAACAATGGGTTGGTAACGAATTCTGTAAGGACGTATCTAAAGTAATGAAGGATTTGTCAAACGCAATAATTTTGTGAGGATATTCTTTTCGGTTATTATTGAAATAGTTAGACGAAATAGAAAATATATCGTGCTTGTATAGTAATATTTATAAATCAACCAATATTTGTGAAAAAACAAAAAAACAAAAACAAATCAACTTGGCCATATTAAAATATGATAAAATGTGGGTGTGTCTAGAGATTTATTCATAAACAATATATCACTTGTTTTTAAAAGAAAATATATTTTAAAGAATTTACAATCTGATTAATAATTTGATTTTTAATTAATAAAACTAATTTAATAACTAATGGTGGAAATACTTTGTTAAGACTCCCATTTATATAGTAAAATATGGGTTTCTCTCTTTTTAATATTGATATTAAACGATTCTTATATATATAAAATTTTAAAATCAATTAAGTTCAATATTCCTTTTAAAGTTCTTTCTAAACACCTATTAATTCGTAAAGTATTAAGATATAGTCAACTTTACACTTCACAGGTTATTAAAAAGAAAAAAAATCAAAAGAAACAAGAAAGTTAGTTATTTATATAAATGTAACAGCCTTCTGCAGCCCGCTCTTAGAAACGACTCAAAGTAGTTTTTTTTTTTTTTTATTTTTGATATTTTAAATGTGATTTGAATTTTTAAATTATTATTTTTTATTTATAAGCTAAAGAAACAACTAAATATCAGTCCGTTTATGAGCTTAAATTGTTATTCTCCAACTATATATATATATATATATATATATATATATATATATATATATATATATATATATATATATATATATAATTAATTTCAATAAGATTATGCTGAAAAATTAACTTGTCCATAAATTTTCCGAGGCTTATAAAAGGAGCTTAGCTTCAACAGCTTCACTAGTGGGGAGAGTTATTTTTTTTTATTTTTTATTTTTTTCAAAAATGTTATGTTTATGAGTAACATAAAAGTTCCTCAAATTTTATAAGTTATATAGATTGCTTTATGAATTCATTCACCAATGTATACAACAAAAAATGAATGAAAAAAACATAAACAAGATAGCGAACATTAAACTATGCAGTATAACACAATAAATAAATAAATTTAAAAAAAAATAAAATAAAATAAAAAAATAAGATAAAAATAAAATATGATAATAATGGTAAATATAAAAGTTAAAATTACAATCTAGCTTTCTTTACGATACACATTCAAACTAGGAATCTCTAAACCACAATTATCCCTCTATATAAATCTTATGGAAAGACAAGTCAGGCCAAAACAGATACCAGCGCTGCTCTCTCTCACACATCTCAAAATTAAAAAAAAAAATTGTTTTGATCAGTTACAATGTGTAATTCAACTGATTTTTTTTCTCATAAATTTAGCAATCATTTTTTTCTGAAAAAAAAAATTTATTAGATCTGTCTAATATAATATAATTGTTCATTAATGCATTTCAATATATTGCTTGATAGCTTTAAATTTGTGCGTCATATCTTTAAATTATGCTGTCAACTATTTAAATATATAATAAAATAAATAATATCATTCAGTATGATATTTATCCTCAATTTATAACTTTTTTGTTTGTTTATCTCGTTTAACTATGGCTAATCGGATGAATATACAACATATAGTTAAAAAATATGGAGGAGTAAGAAACTGCTTACAATGTTTCTGGCGGATATGAAATTGTTATATACTACTAAATAAAATAACTATTCTAATGTACAACTGTACTGGGAAAATTTCTGTAAAAAGGTAAGGGATGGGTATTTCTAAACTAAGGGTATTCCCAGGTAAAGGTAGATGGAATTTCCGTATTTCTGTGTAATATATAAATGGATAAATGGCTTATTGGTTTATGCTGTATATTAATATATATGTATATTATTATTCTTTATGTAGTAAATTTGAACAACATGTATTGAGATTTAAGAGGTCCGATTTTTTTTTATTGCATGATTATAAAAATTTTCAATAGTTTTCATTTTTTTAATACGCATTTATTAACTTCACCTGTATATAACGGAATCTTTCATCGTAATTTTCACTGATTTCCAGCAATCTGATAAACTTGAAAATATGTACATGTTTTAAGCACCAGAGACAGTACTATAATTGTACAACCTTGTTCTAATGTTCTAACATCGAAGAATTTTGGCAACTTTAAAAAGTTAGTTTTGGTCATGTTTAAGAGTCTTTAACTTAGAAATGGCTGATTTAAAAAAAATAAAAAAATCATTTACTAAAAGTTGTAGATCATTAAATTTTGTGCAAGATAGGATTTTTAAAGTAAATTTTTGCCTATTTCTACTCTGAGATATGTCAAAAAAAAAAAAAAAATTGTTAGTTGTTTTTGGATAAACTGTGTTTAAAATGCAAAGAAATCACGAATAGTACAGGGAAATTAGATTAGAATTTTGAACTGCTGCAAATAGTTCACCACACTTAGCTTTTAAGTCAGGTTAAATATAAAAGCGTGTTTTCCTCGGTTTTTAAACTATATCTTTTTTAATATTTCGTTTAAAATTATTTTGTTCATGGTGAATAATATTGGGAGAATCAAATTTAAAATAATGCTTTATTTGTCTGTAATGTAGGGTGAGAGCTGTTTGGTCTGGTTTATTCGGGTTTTTAGTTATATGTGTGTAACTGTATTTATGTTGATAAAGACGTCATTTGGGATATTGTTCCGGTGTACTGAAATAAAATTTGCAACAATGTGTTTATCAACATAAATATAGTAGTAGATACCAATAGCATATCCACCAGGAACATTGTAAGTAGTTTCATACTCCTCTATATTTTTTAGTTATATATAGTATCTATTCTATATTCTTTTTTTTTTTAATTTCATTACTATAATGATAAAAAATTAACCAGTCCCTATATTTCTTAAGGTGTATCGAACGAGAAGAGCTGCAACAGCTACACTAGTGCGGAAGGTTATACACATAATACCTAGAGCAATTTATCTTGCTTTATCTAGTAGCGGCAAGAGTTGGTCCGATGGAAATTCCATTTATCAGGAGGCTGGGGGCCGGAGACCGAGGAGGAATCTCAATGAATCCGGCGAAGAGAACATGTCAACCGGCCGACAGATCGTTTGTAACCGGCCCTTCAAACTCTCGTCATTCCCAGGCATCTATAAGCTCTATACGATATCTCTTGTTGAAATAAACAACGTTCTTCCAACGGGGAATATACTCGTAGTTGATAGCTTAGATTGATTTCTAGTATATCGATATAATAAACGGCCTCGTCGTCAAATGTTACGGCCCACTTGGACCTGCAATAATTCCAGTATATACTATTATACCGATCCGCGCTAACACAAAATAGAAGTCATTGGGTATTAAATAATAGCAAGGGCTTATAATTAATTTACACTCTATTTACATTAAACAGATATTAAGGAGACGTCACACAGTGGAACCAACGTTAGGGCGGAATGGATATTCGTTAATATCTCCGCTTCTGCTTCTCCTAGAATAATGCTATTGGTACCGTTTTAAAGCTTTTTGAATGGACTATTAAATGATATGCTAATCATGATCAGATCGTAAGAGGAAACATGTAAGAATTCCTGATTTGATATTTCGATGTTGGATAATTTATCATCATTTACTTACCATTTATTGTACCTATATACTACGAGAATATATGCAATAAAATATTCTATGGAATGATAAATACATATGTATTAAATAAAATTACAAAATAAAACGTAACAAACTAAAATATTTAGTTATTAAAAAAAAATAATATAACAATTGATAATTACTTTTTTCAGTTAATATCCTAGGACTAATTGATACATCAAAATTATAATATATGTAGGTGCCTATATACAATTGTTTATTTAAATAACGATCAGAATTAAACTCATAACAACATAATTTTAATTAAGATTCTTTTTTCTATATTCTAAGTAACAATAAGTGATTGTGCTTCTGGTAATAAATCACGTTTAATGTTTATTATTCTCGGTCTAAGAGTCGAAATTAAGGGATCCGAATTTATTAATAAATTATTTAAAACATCTCGATTGTTTGATTGCCTCGATGATTTTCTGGCATGAAACAGTCTGAAATTTCGGAATAACTTGTGATTCGCTTCTTGAGCATCTTCTGACAATTGTCCTATAGGAATTATAGCATTTTTGGCTATCAGTGTTCCGTGCACGAGCAGTTTGTGCACGGTGACTGGCATATAATACCAGCCATACAGAGATACATATAACCGTGCTGTCTCTTTCGTGTAGGCTTCAAAGTTATCAAGTTTTATAATTGACCCAGAAGAAATAGCTTGTAATATTATTGCAAAGCGTCTAATTAGATTTTCGTCAACCCCTGTTATAGCTGATGAAGTTTCTGGGGAGGCAAAAAATTTCCTTGCAGTATTTCCATCATTGCTTGTACCAAAACCTTGTCTTACGTGGTCTACACAAAGTCCTAACTGAATTTTAAAATCATGTTGAACTTGATTTTTTTTTCCTTGCAAGTAACTCCTTTTGCTCTATTTGTTTTTGCACTCCAGGACTTGAAATCTAATCGGTAAGAGATGTGAATTAAGCACTCAAAACACCTGATCAAACAATGCAAAGGGGGCAAGCCAAATGAGTAATACTCATCATTAACTATTTCCTTGTTTGTAATAATTTTTAAATTGTTCATTTCTTTAGGTGTTGCATTGCACAAAAAACACCTCATAGCTGAAGAAGTTTCAGTTAAAATATTACATATTACATATGTTATTAACCATAGTTAATAACATTCTATAATTGATAGAGATTTTGTCATTTATATAGGGAAGTAAATTATCAGTTTGTTTCTGAATGTCTCGAACTAAAGACGTTACAGTTTCATCTGTTTCTTTTGTATAATTAAATGAGATAGGCCTACAAAATCTGGTCGATGACGGACATTCATTTTGCCAGACTATTTGACAATTCTCTGAATTTATCAAATTAATCGGTACTAAACAGGCAATCAAAATGACCGAATCTTCGCTGAAAGTTTCAGATGAAGAATAACGTTGTTTATATTGTGATTGGTTACCCGCCCCATCACATCCCCACTTAATGTTTAACGTTAAACTACGAAAGTTATCATTCCCTATTTCACCACCCACGACTTGTAAAATCCGAGAAGAAGTATGGTCAAGTAAATTTTGCAATACGATATTTGCTCCAGTGTCACTAACCGATATGGATTCTTCTGGGGGATAACAATCTTTTTATAATTTTTGGATCTGATAGTAGCTGGGGTAAAGTGATGTATATCCTAATGCTTTTGCATTATTTCTGACGGCATTGTACTGAAACTTAGTAAAATCAGCGGCTGTATATAATGCTAATGCCTTTTCGTTCTCTTGGTCCTTTGGATTTAAAAGGTTTTCACAAAATTTTTTGACACTTAGTACATGTTCTGGATGCTCCCTAATAAAATTAACAATGTAATCTACGTCATCAGATTTGAACCTTTTTTTCATGACAAAAGCGAACATATCCTCTGAACATTTTCTAAAACTTTCCGTTTTTCTCCGTCTATGTCTATAAGATAATTGCTCGAATGATTGAGAACAAGATGGTATACTTGCGCTTGTTGATGATGATGATGATGAAGGTAGGTTCTGGATAACATCTTCAGGAACAATGAAATCCAAATTCAACCAGTTTTCATGCTTCTCAAAAAAACTATTGATCTTCCTATGGGACGAAATCCAGCGAGAGTTCAAACTACTACTGAATTTTCTTAATTTTTCCCGTAAGCAGAACTTTGCGGTATTTGAAATTTGTTCCAGTCCAAACGAATTAATCCATGTTTCCAATGCCAGGTCATAATCTTTAAAACTTATATGAACAGACAAACAAAAGACAAAAGTAGGTAAGCAAAAGAAAACTTGCGAAAAGTAGCGCCAATATCAACAGAAATCATTTAAAATTAATTCTCAAGACATAGAAAAGAAAAGAAAAAAATCATTTTCTCGGAAAAGAGTACCTAAGAGCAAAATCCAACTAATGGAAAAAAAAACATCAAGCATTCTAGTTATTTACTGTGAAGGTAGTTTTTTGGGCGAATTTAGGCGATTTTCGCAATTTACATTTGATTTTTTTCTCCTAATTTTCATCGAAAAATCCCAGACGTTTGAAATAATCCCGAGTTTTATTTGCCTAAAATATCTTATTATGGATAAGTTGTTTTCCAGTAGTTGCACGGTTAATTTAAAGCATTACCTCAAACAATGGATTTTTTTTTAAATATGAGTTTTAAAAAAAATATATATTTCAATGCAGAATTTTTCCTATAAGATTTGATTTTAACATTAATTTATCTATGGATTTTGTTGAAAAGAAGTATAAAGTATAATTTAAGATCCAAATAAAAGACAAATTGAGTTATTAGAGAATTGGTCCAATGTCAAACAAATTCGTTGATTCGTTCCACTGTGTGTCAGATAAAACTGAGCGTGCATAAAAGATATAATTGTTACAGTCATTGCTCTCCGTATACACGCCTACCCTTTGTTTGCCGATCTGCTGTTTTTTTGTTTTTTTTAAACATATCTTGTTGAGATATCATAATTTTTATACAATTACCATTTATAAATCAATATACTATTATAAACAGAGTACAATACGCATAAGTACACACTCATCCCTCATATACAAGGTAATAATGAAAAGAAATACATATAATAAAAACCTATTAGAATAAAAGAAAATTATTATTTTTATTCTTTTATAAAAGAGTATATAATTAAATTATACTAATTTAGTGAAGTGTATTGTTAAGTAAAATGAAAGTTTATTATATAAAAAAAACTGTATATTGAACAAATGATAAAAGAAATTTTGAGGGGAGAATGCCGATAGAGTGAATTCATTAATGAATTAGAAAATTATGATATTATTTGGAAAGGAAAATTTGAGGCACTATGTAATGCTTACTAACAATAAGTAAAAGTTTTTTAAATAAAAAAAAATAACATAAAATAAATTTGAAAAAAATAAATTCAATAACTCTAAGAATAATAAAACATAATTAGAACCTTTATAAGTATTCGTTTACCCTAGATTTCACTATTTAAGATTCAATAAGTTTAGTTTAATTATTATTAAATCTAAATGATTTTATTCAATTTTCAAAGTAATATTATTTACTATTTAACATTTCTTTAAACACTGTAATTTGTTTTTAAATGTAGTTACTGTAGTTAATTACATACAATGATGAAGTTCAACAATTATCAAAAAAACTTGGAGAGGGATATTTCAGCCATGAAAGCAAAGAAGTTCGTGGCAGAACATCTAATGAAAATGTCTTTTCGAAAATTTGCAGAGAAAATAACAGTTATTGTCATAAAAAAAAAAGGAAAAAAGAAAAAAAAAAGCCTTAAATAGAAAAAAATATCCAATGTCCATGAAAATATAAAATAGATAGTAAAAATAATTAAAATTTTATTCTAAAGAGCCTTAACGTTGGTGGAAACATATTGAGGGAAAATAAGCGTTTTGACTAATTAAAATGTTTTCTAATCTTTTATTTTATAATTTTATTTTAAAAATATAAACATAATTTCTGGAAAACCCAGCATATTTTAATATATTGAACTTTACACACAAAAAAGTTTGGGGATCGCCTGTGGTGTAGTGGTTAGTATAGCAACCTACTAAACCCAAGATCGCGGGTTCGTAGCTCAGCAGATGACCTTAGGATTTTTTAAAGGAAGTAAAAAATCCTTAGCTATGCCGTCCTTCGGAAGGGACGTAAAATGGGGGTCCCGAGCATGTGCGATGTCAGGCACTCGTTAAAATTCCCTATCCTAATTATACCTGGATAGGAAAAATTTAGGACTCCCACCGTAGCATCGTCTGATCAGCCATAGCAGCATAAAGTGACGTTATACGAAATAAACAAACAACAAAAAAGTTTGAGTTGATTGTTCAAGGGATAAAGTTATTACATAGTCCATGTTTTTATTATTCAAACATTCAGTGAATTATTCAGACATGATATGCATACAAGGAGTTACTAAAATTTTTAGGCGTGCAGAGATGTTGATGTTTAGATGATTTGTAAACCCTTATTTCGAAAATTGTTCCAGCAGTTTTGGTGCTATTTTCAAAGAAATTTTAGTTGTATATTAGTATTATAATCTGATCTAAAATGTTAGTATTTTTATACCTAGCAGAGTAGAATTAAAATATTGGTATGTACAATATTTGCAAGTATAAATATATACAAACACACTATTAACTTGTAATTGTAAAAGTTCTAATTGATTCTGCTTACCTGCTCTGACAGCCGGTCTAGTCGTAGGGTTAGGTTTAGACTCCTAGTCTCTGAGTAGTACACCGTGTACCCCCAGGCAGAACCACACCATTGTCCACCTGTCAGTGGGCGCTCCGACTCCTGTATGGACATGTAGCCATCTGGGCAGCCGTCCGTGGTGAAGGAAACGAACTTCCCGACGGTGAACGTATCGAATGTCAACTGTAAAAAAAAAAAAATATATATATATATATATACATATATACAGAATTCCGTGAAAATATGGCTAAATGGATAAATGGAAGCCGAGTCATAAATAGATGGAAGCTAGTAAATATAACATTATAAATAATGATAGGTGTAACAACCTTAAAATAATTCGGTATTAAAAACAAGGTATGAAAGACTAGCATTTCCCCGCTACGGCTTCGTCCCCGCGCATTAATAATAAACTTAGATAATTTTTAACAAATAATTATATTTTTCTTTTTTTTTTCGATAAAAATCTAGTATTGTAGCATGCATCTAATAAACTTTATTTTCTCCACGATATTTTCACGCATGGTAATTTTGAACCTGATTAAAATTACACAGATAGCATTGCGTAAAAGCCTAATTAGTAATCCAATTAGTAATTGTAATCCAGTAGTTAGTAATCCGGATTTACTGAGATTATTAAGATAAGGCTTGAGAATAATGGACTTTATTATCAATGCTTACAAGTTGTCCTATAAATCATATTGATAAAAGCAAATCATCGACATTTTGATTTGGTAATGATTGTTATTCTGCAGAAATAATTTTGTTAAATTCATATGGTTAGATTTAATTTCTAACCATAAGAATATATGAAAGTGTGGCAAACCTCGTTTAAGCCACTCAGCATTGTACATCTAAATTATTATTATAGTAAATCTTATTATTTCTAAACCTTTCAAGAACTATATAGTTAATATATAGTTAAAATTAGATACAGATGGGTTCAATAATTTTACAATTGCAACCTGTTGTGGAATGCCACTGGGTATATATCGCTCGATTTTTAAAAATTCGCATTTACAGCTTTTAAAATAACAATTAACCTGTTAGTAACTAAATTTTATTACCAATTTCAAGCCTTATATAACACCTTACTTTGTTATCTCTCTTGAATGGCGCTCGCCACCTATCGGTCGAATGTCAAACTTCACTGGAATCCACATATTTATATGGAATCCAAATAATTTTAATTATTGCTAAACCTTCTTTGAACTATGAAGATGGTGCAGTTAAAATTGGGTACAGATTGGTTAAGTAGTTTCCGTGGTTAGTTATCACAAACGAAATATGTTTTAGTTTTAGTTCGGATCGGAGTCTCTAAAATTCTTAAAAAAAAAAAAAATATTTTTCTTATAAACATTTATCAATAATATTATACAATTAGGAACCCCATATACATGTTACAAAAGCATAAATTACATTTTTTTTTTTTTTTTTATTTGATGTTTTTAAAGTTATATACGGTAGGAAAAAAAATAAAACATACAAATTACATACAAAAACCAGATAGGTATATTCATACAGTAAAACTACATAAATTAACATAAACAAAAGTAAAATACATAAATATTTAGTTAAATAAAATATTTTTTATGAAACCAATATATGTGTCAGTACATTAATATATATATGTTTATATATATATATATATATATATATATATATATATATATATATATATATTATATATATATATATATATATAGTATATATAGTATAGTATAGTATATATAATATTAATATATACATTAATATATACATATATGTTCAATTAATATATGTTTAGTACATTTGTGGGTGAATCTTTTCAATGATCTCTTGTCGTAATCTCCTATTTTCTGTATAATGGGGTTCACGGTAATTGGTGTAGGGTAAAAGAATTTTTGTTTCTTATCAATTTTAATATTTATCTTTTCTCATGAATAAAAAGAAAAAGGCATTTAAATATAAAATTAACCCTTGAATAAAATAATGCGGGATATAAAAACATAATAAAGCCTCATTATGAGAGGACCAAGACTTTTCTAGGAATGGTCATTTAATTCTAGTGCTTTCCTCTACGATCGTAGAGCTAAGATGGTATAACTACGTACTTAGACTGGTGAAAGTACTTGAATTGCAAGAAGCAGGAGCACACTCACAGAGAACTCAAGTCCTTGAGAGAACTCCTTTGATTACCTAGCCAACACTAACAAGAGCTGGCCAAAGGGAGTGAGTGGTCTACGCCATTACCCTGGGCTTCCAAGGTTGTGTATCCATTGTTTATAGAATACATTCCCATAAATAATAGCATGCATATTGTAAAAACTTTATATTTTACTGATACAATGAAAAAAACAAAACAAATAAAGAGAAACTGTGATTAAAATAAAACTAAGAGGAAAAGCTGACAAAAACTCGATTTCTCCCTGATTGGGAAAACAATATATATTGGATATGCTTATATTTAATCTACTGTTTTTTTTTTTTATATCTTTTGTTTTTATATCGAATTTAGATGCTTCATTAAAATAATTTAAAAAAAAAAAAAATTATATTTTTCTATTATATATCTATAATATTTATAATTATATATATATATATATATATATATATATATATATATATATATATATATATATATACAGAACTCCGTGAAAATATGGCTAAATAGATAAATGGAAGCCGAATCACATAAATAGATGGAAGCTAGTAAATATAACATTATAAGAATGATATGTGTAACAACATTAAAATAATTCGGTATTAAAAACAAGGTATGAAAGACTAGCATTTCCCCGCTACGGCTTCGTCCCCTCGCATTAATAATAAACTTAGATAATTTAAACAAATAATTATATTTTTCTATAAAAATTATAATATTTATAATTATATATATATTATATATATATATATATATATATATATATATATATATATATATATATATATATATATATATATATATATATAATATATATATATATATATATATATATATATATATATATATATATATATATATAATAAAAAAAAAAAAAAAAAAAAAAAAAAAAAAAAAAAAAAAAAAAAAAAAAAAAAAAAAAAAACAGTTGGCTAATTTTCAATATGAACAACACTAACAGAGCCAGAGCGTGTAAAAAAAGCACAATGTAAGCAAACCGTGAATTTTTTCATTCAAACCAATATAGCTTCTAAACGGTACGTCCCAGCGAAAAATAACAAAACATATTCTTCATTAAATTTCTGATATGGAAACTTATTGTACAGATAAAAACTGACGTCAAATTTTCGATCCGAGCTACTCTAACACAGCTAGAGTTTGTCAGTGTTACATTTTTGAGTGCAAAAAAACATTACGCATTTTGAGGGTGAAACAAACGTTACTTAAGAAAACTAAAGAGCCAAAAGACATATCCAGGTAAAACAAATCATATAAATGATATAACGAATTAAATATCCACTAGCTTAAAAAAAAAAAAAAAAAGTTAATGATATCAAAGCATGGGAATGGATTCATTGAAGTGAAAATGGGGAAGCGAAAGGAAAAATACTGTGCGATGAAAATGGTTTTGGATGTAATCAGGAGAAAGAAAAACATGTCCAAGTTAAAACACTTCTCAAGGAGTGCTGATGTTTATTTTTTGACGGATTTTTTTTTTTTATCCGTTTAGAAATTTAGAACTATTTTCTTCTTATATTTCTTACAGCCAACTATACTATTTTTATTATAGATAGAAAATATTATGGTCAATGTAAACATTAAGAAAATTAACTGATTTAGATTAGATATTCCGAAATGATTCCACTACCTCAGATGGCTAATTTTCTTTAGAGTTCAGTTTAACTCTTTTCCTTGGTATATGTTAAGGGACAATTTAAGTATCATTTTTTGAATTTTGAAAAAAAAAATAATCATACATTCTCTGCACTCTGTTTGATTTGAAAAAAAAAAAAAAAAACAGTATTAATGTTTATTTTCTTAGTATAATGACAGAATGTAATAGTGGTTTCTTTTATTTGTATTTTATGGGAAAATTACAAATAAAGAGTGCTTTCAAAAATAATGTACTTACATTTTTTTTCAATCAAAAAGAATTTATTTTCAAAAGAGGAACACACAGCTGGAAAGCCTCATCTTAAATTAAATTTTTTTTTTTGGGTACTGAGGTAGGAAATACACAATAACTTCAAATAATCGTGTGTACAGACTCCTTATTGTACAGATTAATTTTAATTTAATTAAAAAGAAAAGTTATTTAATTTACAACAGAAGTTAAAAGTAGATTTTTAAGAACATATAAACTTGATATAAACACTTTATAAAGAAAAACTATTTTTTATGTGATATGTTCTTCTTCTTATTAATTAATAATTAGGAACATATTGAATAAAATAAAATCATTTAATTTATATAAATTATTAAAAACGAAATATTAATCAAGGATTTAATCACTTAAACGAATAAGCAGTCATAACATAACAGAAGAAAAAGAAGTTATTTTTCAGCTCTCTCACTTAGACTCCACTGGATTTTTTACTGCAATGACAAAGGTGAGATAAGCGATATCTGATAAGAGATACGCCGGGGTCTCTCTAGATCTGGCTTGTCCCTCTATAAGTGGAGAAACTGGTTTGGTTGTGGGATCCTTAGGATGAGTGTATTATACAAATAAAGTATGATTGTTTTTATAAATTTTAATTTCATTTTGATTATAATTTATTTTTTTATCTGTATGTTAATATTATATAGTTTATTTTTATATATTGTATGATTTTTTTTATATTTTTTATATATTGTAGTGTTCTTTTTCAGTTTTTTTTTTCTTCATTTTTCTAGATTCCTTATAATACATATAGAGTGAGTGGAATCATAAAGCCATCCATATACATAAAAAGTAATTTATGTATATAAAAATTTCCCCCATTCAAAGCAGATTGTAATACTTTTAAAACAAAAGTTTTTAAATATATTTGTTAAATTATGTTCTATTTACAGTTCAATGCAAATGTTACACAATAGAAGGCAAACGTAGAAAAGGTTGAGGTAATAAATTCAGACAAAGGTTTTGGCATGACAGGTTTTATTGTGTAGAACTTTTAGATAACATTTAAGCCAAGATGTTCCCTCACTCGACTCCTTTTCATCATTCTAAAGTGCGTTTAAAGGGCACAGAGCATGGGTGCCCTTATATAGTGAGACCAAAAAAGGGTTGAATAGGTTAATCAACCAATTGATCAGTTGAAGTAGCAAATTTAGTTCTTATATGCAAATGATGTACGCTGAGTAAATAATCAACAGTTTATTCAAGTTTTTTTTTAATTAGAAATAATTATAATTCATTTTAAATTTTTGTTACATAAAATGTCAGTCGTTTTTGTCTGATACAACTATTACTAGACAACCGATCTAAGCAACCAATAAATTATAAAAGACTTATTTGCAAAACAGTAATAAAACCCAGGAGCTTTGGGGCTCCGTTAGAACTTCCAATTCTTCTCGTATCCAATCCTCCAACAGTCTAAAATTCTTCGTAAAATCCTCAATGTTCCTTATTATGTCACAAACAAACTTATCAATAAAGATCTTAATATTACATATATTGCTGATATGGCCTAAACCAGATATTTATCCTTTCATATTAAACTCCTAATGAATGAATGAAAAATAATTTTTATTCTGGGACTATATATATATATATATATATATATATATAATGTATGCAATTGTAAATTTCAATAAATAGTTTAAAAGAACACATTTGTTTAATATATTTTTTAATTTAAAAAAAGACTTATTTACATGACAGTTATCGGACCTGTTTGAACATACTGAGTGGAGCTCAGGAGCTCCACTAACCCTTCCTTCTAGTTTCCAATCCTTACAATCCAAAATCCTTCATAAAATCCTGAATCCCATTTATTATGCAACAAAAAAACTTATCCATAAAGACCTCAATGTTCCATATGTTGCTGATTTAACCCACACCCGATACCTATCCTTTCATAGTAAACTCCATAATCATTCAAATCCATCACTCTTCCAACTAGATTCCCATTCTATTCCTGACCCTCCGAAGGCGTCTGAAAAGAAGATGGCCTCAGACCTTCTTAAAAAAGACTTTTATGAAGTGCTACCAGCGGGTAGTTTCTTTACAGGCAGTTATGTTATTATTTTATTTTATTATAATATTTATTGGATGTATGTTTTTTAAAATAAAATGGATGTATGTACAGTTGTAAATTTCAATAAATAGAAAACATAAATTTATTTAACTAACAATAAACCCATGTTGTAAAAAATATAGGTACAAACAGAGCTGAGATGAACATCTCAACATATATATTTAAGGGCTTGTTACTCTTAACGTTATAGGAGTCGGAAAGGTCTGGCCATTACGTCAAAACAGTTGCTCTATACAAGCCATTTAGACAATAGAAAGACAACTTGAACTGTTTGGCCAAGAGAGCTGTCCTTTCATATTTTATGAGACGTCGAGATCAACTTTGTTCCTTTGTCTAGTCTACCATCAACCTTGTCTGCAGTTTTAATGATCCCAAAGTTTGTCATTCGGTTAAAGAAAGGATGGCTAATTGTTTTTAAATCATTATAAATAATTGAAGAAACTCCAATAGATATAGATAATGTATACCACCCATTAGACTCGAATCAAATTTTAATTTGTTGAATAAATATTCAACAAAAACAATATAATACCAATAAAATTTATATTAAGGAGATAGCTTTGCAGTTAATGTTTTTATTATAATTACTGTTCTAAAAATAAATGATGATTAAATTCTTTCATTAACGAGGCGCTATTGATTTTTGTTTTACCTCAACAATTTTTTTGTAAATCGGTACTTAGACAGATCAGTGTGCCTTTATTTATTTTTTTTTAATTTATACAATTATAATTCAATTTATTTTATATTATCGCTGATATATAATTCGATAGGTCTATAGGCCCATCCACACACTATAAGACTTGTTTTACTTTTGAGTACAAGCGGGGTCAAACTTTAGGAATTGAGAACAGTTTTAATGATCGTAAAATAAATCTTTTAAAATAGTGATTGTTTTTTAAAAAAATACAAACGATAAATTTAAAAAGCCTGCACGTTTATAAACCAACGGATAATTGTTATATTTAAATAGTTTATACGCAATAATAAAAAAAAAATGTTTTATACAATATTTTTAGGTAGTAAATTTATCCATATTAACATATCGAATCAATGCTGGAAGATATCTATTGTGGAAGAATGGGATTTTATGAAGAAATCAAGACAACCCACGGTCCTGAAGCAATTGCAGTGATGAAGGAACTCCAGAAATCCAACAGAAAACTAGCAAGTGTGAAGAATACTAGGACATTCTTACTAAGATGCAGGGCATGACTGAGCCTCAAGAACCTTACTAGTTTTTTTTTGGGGGGGGGGGGGAACACACACACACACACACACACACACACACACACACACACACAACACACACACACACACACACGGCACACACACACACACACACACAACACACACACCTACACACACACAAATATATATATATATATATATATATATATATATATATATATACATATAGATATATATTTTCTAATCTAGTCATGAACAGTGATATACTACATTGTTATAATCTTATGCAACACTTTGAATCGGAATTTATAGGAACAATGTTTTTAAGTAGGAAGGTTTTTAAGTGAGTATAAGAATAGTGATTCATTCATACCTAATCCTTGATTCAGTTTTTGTCCTTAACACTTCTGCGTTGAAAAGTGTTTCTTTCAGTCGAATGGCTACATCTAATTCGTCAAAACGTTTCAATGTTTATGGTCATCCCAAAAAAGATTTTAAAGGTTTGATAGCACTATGAAGGGGAATTATGCTTTGAGCGTATTTCAGATGACGGTCCCATTGATTCAAAGCTTTACATTCTAGAGCTGGATAAAGTGTGCCAGGAACACGAAAATAAAACGCTCTTCTTTCATCAACCAAAACAAAGACAAATCCCTAACACATCCTTCCGAAGGGGCGAGTCCAACTCTGCAAAAATAGTATATAATTTTTTTTTTTTTTGGATTTCTTTTTTTACATTCCAAACGAGAGAACAATCTTTTTTTTTTTTTTTTAAAAAGGGAATGGACATTACGTTTAATTGATAAGTATTTGGATATTGTAAACTAATACCGAGTATTGAAAAGTAAAGATTAAGCTCAAGAACTGCAAAGCTTGTGATTTTTTCGGCTTAGAACCAAATAGCAATCAAATAATTATTATTCTATAGATGTGGTATTAAGGGTTGGCGGCGCCCTTAGGCTAAGGTACACCTGCGCAGGTATACAAGTAGTGCCTGCCAGTAGGGCTTTCAACTTTGTTAGTAAGGTATCTACAACACCATTGAAGAAGATTTTGAGCCAATTAAATGTAATCGAAGAAATTTGAATGTTGGAAGGAAAGGGTATGACCTTATTTAAGATGAAACCAATAAATAGATAGAGGTCTTTTTGTATTGAGAAATATTAGAATAACGTTTAATTAAATATTAAATAATTTGATATTAAATATTAGGATAATTAATATCTGGTAACCTTTCTCACATTAGGGAAGTAGAAATAAGAAAATATCGAACTTCTGATAAACTTCACAACATTTTTTTAGATGGATGTGCTTTATTGGAGTAATATTACGATATGCTTTACCACAAGGTAATATGTAATATAGACGATAAAAATCCATTTATACAGTTAGTGAAATTAAAATTTCTCACATTCGTGAAATGGAAATTACAAAAGATATATGAAACACTAAATTCATTTTAGACGAATTTGGTAGATCAGTGGTCATCTGGAATATTTATTTCTCAAATTAGCTAAAAATTTTAGAATATTTAAGTAATTGGAATATTCAAAATAGCATTTCAAAAAAAAAAAAAAAAAAGAAATTACGATATATTGATATTTTTTATCACCGATATATCCTGTATTGATATTTAATGCTCAAATATTGAATATCAGTATTTTAAGATACTCATTTCTAATTACTAGGGACAATAACTATTTTAGTAAAGGTATAAGTAGTTAATGAATCCCAAGCTATGAGGAACAACATAAATATCTAATTGTAAGATAAAATTAATTATTAAAGTATTTAGAAAAAAAAACTTATATATGTTAAATTAAATTATGTGAAAAGAAATATGGAAAATTTCCGTTAAATATTTGAGCAATGTACTATTTATTATACACCACGGTGTTATTGAAGAAAACAGGAAAATGCCCTTGTAAAAACAACAGACGTTGTGACAAAGCCTTCCCTCACTCTTCAGGAAGTGGAATGCAGAGCAAACACCGAGGACACCAGAAAGGGGGAACAAACCCCCTCAAATTTCCGGTTCCCCGAGCAATTGTTTCCTCAATCTGGAAGGCATTAAAAAGTCCATGGGGGAAATTAGAAAGGCAAATCGCCCTTAAGTCTGCTACTACTTCGAGATCTTTCGCCAATACTTATTATTCGTCACCAACTGAGACAAATTCCCCAAAGGAAACCATTACTGGCATTTGAAATTCAGAAACTCAAAAAATTTCTGATATGATTTATCATTAAAACAAATTCTGTGATTCTTCTCAGTTGTTTTGATTAGACGAATCCCTCTCTTGCCTGTCACAAAGTTTACGAATTCCGAGATACAGAAGTTACGCCATAAAGCTTGTTGCAATTTAGCCTTTTGATCTTTGACTATGGAACTACTAACTTAAATTCCCATTCTTGAGCTCAATTCAGAGGGATCAGTGAAATTCGGAAATAAGTATGCTTCCTTATTAAGACTGAATATATGTAAATTTGTTTAATGGCACAGCGATGATCTAAATAATTTATTATTCAGCAATAATATATATATATATATATATATATATATATATATATATATATATATATATTTATTATATATATATATTGTATTAGGGAAATAAATATATAATAAAAATATATATATAAAACTGTAAAGTTTTTTTTTCTAGAATTTTCAAAACAATACCTTTAATTATACCAATTTACACTCACTGTTGCGAATATGCAACATTAATTTAACTTTTTTTTTTTTTGTCTTTGGCTCTTGAATATCACTTTACCAAACAAAAATTGTTAGGATGGCTAGTACACTTTCTTGGCATTCTGGAAAATTTTTGAAGTTTTATTTTTTGTCTCTACCTTTATACTACATTTCAATAAAGATATAATATTTCTTAACTATGATACGAAACCAAAACTATGATAAAAAAAGAAAAAAAAGAAAAGAAAATAGTAAGTTACGTAAGTTCTTTAATCTGTATTCTCAAAGTGATCGCATTTATTTGTCGCATTGTTCAAAATCTTTCTTAACGTTCGATAGGTAGCTGTAAAGAATAAAAATTATAATCTGTGTATGTTTTAATTGCAATAAACTTATTTTCAAGCGTAGAAATATAATCACGGACTAGTGGCTGACTTCAAAATTAGTCGGATTTGTCTTCTTTTTTAGTAAGCCCATTTCAAAAAATCATCGGAAAAAAAAACGGTCAAGAACTATACTTGATAAAAAATGTTGACAAGACATCCGAATTCAGGGTGTAAAATATTAAAAGAATTAATATTTAGTGTTTGTATGAAAAATTTATCTGGGCTAGTGCTACTTAAAGAAAAATATTAAAAATGAGTAGAAATTTACTGATCGCTTGGATTCTTCTTACGGTATACACGTAGAATATATTCCCATACTATTTATGGACAATATGAGGGTACATTAGCGTTAACGTTTGACCTGGAACCTGACAGGTACCGCAGTAGACACGGGCTTTGCGGCTCACAGATTTATCCCTTGGACTCAAGAGAAGGGCCCACTAAATCCCAGAGGACGCCGCACTGGTGTAAAAAACAGCGGGATTAAACAGGGCTGTCTCCTTATATCTAGTCCCGCTCCTAATGGCTTCCTACCACCCACTATTTCCTGTCTCTTTACGGCCTCCTCTCTTCCAAGAGCCGAATTATATCGTTCCTGTTCTACCCTTGTGGGCCTTTTCGCTTCTAGAGAAGAAAAAACACTAAAAAATAATGTAGCCAAACTTTAGCGATAAAAAAAAAAACACAAAAAAATAACAAAAAAAAAAACACAAAAAAATAACAAAAAAAAACAAAACAAACAGATGTACATGGGTCATAACTAATTCTGAAAAATTTATAATCTCACAATAAAATATATATCGTTAAATAAAAGTCTGAGATAGTTTAATTTCAATCTGAAAAGGATTCAATTAAAAGATCATAACTGCTTTTTGTTTTATCATATATTCCTATTATTAAGAAAAAGTTAATTTTATAATTTTCGTTGCATAAGCGGAAGCGATATCTAAAAAATCTTCTAGAATACAATGCCACAAAGCTGGTGCTAGGGTTGAAAACAGGTGTAATGTTTTATATGCCGTAGTGGTATTGCACTTATATATATATATATATATATATATATATATATTTAATAGAAGTAAAATCTTTGCTTTAAATTCAACTCTTCAAAAAAAAATAAATAATAAAATATATATATTTAATAGAAGTAAAATCATTGCTTTAAATTCAACTCTTCAAATATATATATATATATATATATATATATATATATATATATATATATATATATATATATTTATTTTAATAGTCTTCTTGACTATAACTATTACATTTTTAAGAAGGTTTTTGAGGTTCAGTCAATAAATAAAAACAATTATTTTCGCGACGTTTCAAGACTATATTGTTCTCTTAATCATGAGAGAAAAAAAACAGGTTACAATAAAATTATATAAGTTATTACATAGGTTATTTCAATACATATAGTTAGCTTCAATATAAATATATTTATATTGAATATATATATATTTATATATATATATATAACGACCCAGTCCTTTTGACTTAATATGTTACTGTCTGTTCAAAATTCCCCCAGGTTAGTTGTGTACAAGAATTGTTAGTCTATTCCATATCCACTAGTAACATTGTAAGTAGCTTCATACTCCTTTATATTCTGTAATTATATATATATATTTTTATTATTCTAACTCATGTTGTTATATATTTGTACTGTAGCTAACTTTAGGTTTTGAAATAACTTATTGCAATTTGTTTTTTCAGTGTAGGGCATAACTGTGAGAACAATATAGTCTCGAAACGTCGTTAAAATATTTGTTTTTATTTATTGACTGGGCCACGGGAACCTTACCAGACACACACACACACACACACACACACACACACACATATATATATATATATATATATATATATATATATATATATATATATATATATATATAATATTCATGTTATGATATTTTTCCATGTATACATTTACGAAACATTTGTGTTATTTTTTTAAAGATAACGAAACCATTTCACACTACCAGCAGACTAAGCGTTATGAGAATAAGATGAAGTTGTGAGAGGTTTTGGAATTTTTTTTTTTTTTTTAAGGACAAGGAAAGGTGAACAAATTTGAAATCAGTTTCTATTAAACCAATACTATAAAGGTTTGCGGTCAACTTTTCATACTATGTTTCTATGTCGATTGTATTAATTCATTTATAATAAAAACAAAATAACAATAACAAACTACAGTGCTACATTATGGTACGATATAAATATAGGAAATTAAAAATATTTTTAAATTATATTGTATATGTGTGTGTGTGTGCGTGTGCGTGTGCGTGTGTGTGTGCGTGTGCGTGTGTGTGTGTGTGTGCGTGTGCGTGTGCGTGTGTGTGTGGAGGGGTTATAAAGAAAACAATTAGTACAATTTGGCATTAATCAAAACTAAGAATAAAATATCATATATATATTAAATGTGGGTTTTATAAAATATGCCAGGAGCGAAAAGAAATTCTCGGTTATTACCATCCGCAAAGACAAAGTTCCAGACCCAAAATGAAAATTTAATAAGCTCTAATCTGATCCTCAACTAGGATCAAGGGAGGGGGCGTACTCAATTTAAATTCTGCCCTGATGGAGTGCTCCAGAATGGTGGGGCTTTAGTTTGTTCGGGGTAAACATTATCAACGCTGAATGCTACCAAACAGTTTTAGTCCTCGCTTTGTTAAAAATTTCGATAAAAAACGAAATTCTGTATCTATAACGAGTATATAACAAACAAAGTTTTCCCCGTTTTACAGTGCTATCTAAACAGTTTTTTATAATTTGGTGACAGTTAATTTCGTAGTAAATAGAATTGTGGTCCGAAAAGTTACAGTCGTTTAGAATCTTACGATCGATTTGTTGTTGAATAATATAGGAATTAATTAAAAAATGCCTCTAAGGTTACCTCTGGGATTGATTTTGATGTCATTCCAGAAGAAATTAGTCTATTCCTAGAAAAATGTTGTATAGTTAAAATTTTGGCGAGGTCGTTGTCAATGTCTAGGGTGTGCTGATAAATAGGAATTTGTTTTGCTTAATCGTAATTTCAACTGTGCAATAGGAGTCCGGGTCGCTGTGTTGTGTAAGTAAGATTGCGTGACGTATTTATTGTTTATTAATATAGCAGCTCTTTTGGGGTCACCTGTAGTGTAGTGGTTAGCATAGCAACCTACTAAACCCAAGATCGCGGGGTTCGCAGCCGGCAGATGACCTTAGGTGCGCTATGCCGTCGGAAGGGACCGTAAAATGGGGGTGCGTGTCGTTAAAGATCCCTATCCTAATTATACCTGGTGTGACTCCCCCGTAGCATCGTCCGATTGGCCATAGGGGTTATAAACAACATAAGCTCTTGGTTTGGATGTTTGAAACAATTGTAACCTGTACAATTTGATGTTATGTAGTCCGTACAAATTTTAGAATGATTGTGTGTTTATTTTGTAGTATTTATAGTCCATGTTCATTAATCAAAACTAAGAATAACCCTTTTTATTCATATATCGTGTTATATTATTTGGAATGTTACATCTTTACTGTCCCAGACCCAAAATCAACGTCTTTAAAAATAAAAATTTTTAAGGAAGTCGTATTTTCTTCAGTTTTTTTAGAGATTACTCCTCACTTTCTTCTCTAATCTGATAAGGGTCTTTCGGGTTTTATACGACCCTAGCAAACGTTCAAGCTAGCATAATTGTTTATACGTGTACGATTCCTCAGTTTATTTTCATCTCATTTGAAATTTATTTTTACAACAACAATTAAATATCAATTATATGAGAGTGAGATAGAATGAGTGTGAGAGAGAGAGAAAGAGAGAGAGAGAGAGAGAGAGAGAGAGAGAGAGAGAGAGAGAGAGAGAGAGAGAGAGAGAGAGAGAGAGAGAGAGAGAGAGAGAGAGAGAGAGAGAGAGAGAGAGAGAGAGAGAGAGAGAGAGAGAGAGAGAGAGAGAGAGAGAGAGAGAGAGAGAGAGAGAGAGAGAGAGAGAGGCTTAGGTCCTTCATGGACTGTAGTGGCCGATATAGAACAAATTCTATCGAATAGGCTTTGTTCATATATAGTCTAAACTTTTTTTTATTGTAATTCCTATCCGATCTTATTATTATTGATTTTATTATAATATAAAGCATGAATGTATACCTTGAACTTTGGCCTACTTATTGCCCTAACTTTGGCATATGGTACTACATTATTAAAATTTAAATTTAAATTGAAAAAAAATTGTAGTTTACAAAAACTAGAAAAACACGCTTTTATAGCAAACCTAAATAAGAAGCTAAGTGTGATGAACGATTTGCAGCAGTCATACCTTTTAACTTCCCTGTACTGTTCGTGATTTGTTTGCGATTTTTAACACAGTTTATCCAAAATCAACTAACGATTTTTGTGGAATAAAAGTTTTTTGATATATTTTAGAATAGGTATGGGCAAATTTTTACTATAAAAATCCCAACTTGCACAAAATGTAATAATCTACAACTTTTAGGATATAACACGTTTTGATCGAATTTTAGCGTTATAGACTCTTAAACATGACCAAAACTAACTTTTTAAAGTTTACAAAATTCTTCGATGTTTGACAATCGTGGTTAAACTCCTAAATCAAATTCAGGTTTCAAATTAAGCTTTAGAGGTTTCTTTAGACGCACAATTCAATAAACTTTAATTTTGTAAATGAAATATTTTTCGATTGAAGGCATTTTTCTGTTGTTTTTTTTTCAAAATCTCCCTTAACATTTTACACATTTAGGTAATTTACCCTTTTAATTTAGTTTCATTTTTGATATTTTATTCTCAGGGTCCATCTGGAAAATATAAAAACCTAAAACATACTACTTCACCTTTTGCAAGGCAGCCCCCTATTTTGGGTGTATTTCAACTGGACTAAGTGAGAACACTAGAACAAAGTTGTGCAATTATTGTATTGACTTTGGTCCTTGAAACGTGTGCACATTTTCAAGTTAATCAGATTTCAGGAAATTGGTGTAAATTATGATGAAAGATTCCCTTAATAAAAGCGTATTAAATAATAATTTAATAGTTTAAAAAAACTAAAAACGACGCTTTTATAGCAAACCTTACCAAAAAGCTAAATGTAATGAAACATTTTCAGCAGTCAAACATTTTACTTTTTAAAGTTCAAGGTTTGAAGCTAACTTCCCTGTACTATTCGTAATTTTTTTTTGCAATTTTAACACAGTTTATCAACCAACAATTTTTTTTTTTTGACATCTAAGAGTAAGAATTAGCAAATTTTTACGTTAAAAATCCCATCTTGCACAAAATGTAATGGTCTACAACTTTTAATATGTATCATATTTTTTTTTAAAATTTGATTGGCTATTTCTGCGCTGTAGGCTCTTAAACATGACCAAAATTAACTTTTTAAATTTGGAAAAATTGTTCGATGTTTGACAATCCATTGTGGTTAAACTCCTAAACCAAATTCAGCTTAAGAGGTGTCTTTAGAAACACAATTTAATAAACTTTAATTTTGTAAATAAAACATTTTTCGATTGAAAGCATTTTTTTTCCAAAATCTTAAAAAAGTTCATATCTTTGATACAAAGATGAAAGTTAGAGCATCATTCAATCATTCAAGACAAAGGTAGTTGACGATCCAGCTGACTAACGGGCATTGCACTAAGACCATTCGATAATGAATACTCCAACCTCGCGATGACTTGCAACGGAGAACTCCTTTGGACTCTGTCGGCTTTAATCTTCCCTAATGTGACTCCAGCCCGCCGGACGTCTGCGGGTGGAACGATCCGCTGAAGAACATTCACTGCTGAGGGGCCACTCAAGGGACAATGCTTAGATTGGCCCGCCCCAGAGGGGGTCTATTGGGGATTTTCAGTTGTCTACCATCTAAGTACCCCCCAAATGGGAAGCTACTAATGGCTTCAGAGATTTCAATCGCATCTGGAATGGTGAGGAATCGTTTGAAGCTTTTGGTACTTTATAAAAGATCACTGGATGCGCGTTATTTACAGGTTTCAAGACATCAATCCATAATGAAAATAGAATTGTTGTGTTATAGCGTCATTAATTTTTAGTTCAACAGCAATTTCGGATTATTTAGATCCATGAATTTTCTTATAACGATTCATGCACGAGGTCTTGTCTATATTAAATAGTCTTATTTAATCTGATCGTCGAAAAATAACTTCTTTTCATTTTTCCTTCATTCATTGTTTAAGCCCACACCTGCCAGTTACAAAACAGCAGATGTGCTAAAAAAAAAATAAAATAAAGAAACCGATGACATGTTAAATATAAGGAGAGATATTACTCAGTGGCACCCCTTCCTTGTCTTTGATGTAATTTAAGTAGGTCCCTCATACAGTTGCTTTTTATTCTCCTTCTGGTATTGTCCGGCATGGGAGATGTAGCCACTAATCCCACCGATGAGTTTATTCAGATGTCCCTTTAATTTATCTTCAAACAGTTTGCAGTTTGTCCGTATGTGCTCAATGATTGTTGGAATGCGTAGGTCAGTGTGTGTGGTTTATTTGTTAAAGCACCATGATCCTTCTGTAGTTAGTTTTAATGTCTTGGACTGAAAATTTTATAAGTTTGGTAAATTTGTGATGCATTAGTTCATACTGCTTTTAGCAAGTGAGTGTATGTCATTAATTTATGTATTATTGTGATTAGCTTCTGAATAGTGAGTGCATTTTTTTTTTAAATATGTTGTCCCCATTTCATTCTCTTGTAAAATGTAAGTTCTAACTACTGTATTTGTCCGTTTGTGGAATTAAGAAATTGTGGAAATAAACGGGAGGGCATGTATCGTGTCTTATATCAAACGTAATATGTCAACACTTTTGATGATTTAATTACATCTTCCAACGCTTACACCAGCCTTCTACATCTTGTAAGTGGTGTTGTATATTCAATGATGCCTTTGTAGAATTTTGGTGCCTAGGAATAATAGCAGTGTCGTCTTCGTTTGTGGCTGCAAGGGTGTCAGAACTTTGAGAAACGTCATTTGGGTATGTTTTATATTGTAGAGACGCTAGTATTGATCCTTGGAGTACACCAGCTGGAATCAGAGAAATAGAAGAAAGCCCACAGCTATATCGAATAGAGAAAAATATGTCAGATAGGAAAGGCAATAATGTATAGTATATATTGTATTAAATAAGTTAATAGGTTGGTGGTACAATAATCTTGAGCTTAATGAGAAGTCCCTAGTACCAGAGTATGGCAAATGCTTGGGTGACATCCAGAGTTACTACGATAGCATGTAATATTTTTATATTTGAAGTTCAATTCGAGATAAGGTAAGAACCTATTTTTAGGACTGTCATTAAATCTTAGGCAGCAAATGATAGATTCTAAGAAATCATAAAAGACGGTTTCGACAAGGGTAATTGTAAATATTCTCATGGCTATCGCTTTTAATGTCAAAAATTCCATCGAATATAACTGTATAAACATAAGGAGAAAGAGGAGGATTTTAAATATTTTAGAAAGATTCCCTTTGTGGGGTAGAAGACGAAGCCGTTTAGGATTTATAGAGGCACTCCATACTGGTATTGGTGAGGAGGGAGTCAAAGGGCCGAAGGGACCCGCCTTATCCTGGGCCGCCCTGATCAAAGCCCTTCCTGGGTATTCGATTTACATGCGATCCTGCGCTAATGAGATGTGGTGGCCTTGTGGCCTGCCAGACTTTCGACAAACACAAAGGATATCCTTTATCCACCTCCTGGATCTACGAGACTTTCATCTGTTTTTAACTCTTGTATCAGTTGTACCGATATCATCATAAAAGTATTACCAGGTCTGAATTCTCAGTGTTGGAGGAGATCATAAAAATGATTTTCGAGAAAACACCATTTGAATCAAATACAGTTCATTATTATCAAAACCATCAACGCTACATATTTCATATTAAAAAAATATACTATTTTAATTGAAATTACAGAGTAACACACTTTTATAGCAAACCTAACTAAAAAGCTAAGTATGGTGAACAATTTGCAACAGTCAGACCTTTTAAGTTTTTGAGTTCAAGGTTCGAAGCTAATATCCCTGTACTATTCGTGATTTGTTTGCATTTTTAACACAGTTTATCCAAAATAAACCAACACTTATTATTTTTTTGACATATCTCAGAGTAGAAATGGGGAAATTTTTACTTTGAAAATCCAATCTTGTACAAAATATAATAATGATCTACAACTTTTAGTATATAACATTTTTTGATTAAATAATCCATTTCTGTTATAGACCCTTAAAAATCTTCGATGTTTGACAATCGATTGTGGCTAAACGATAAAATCAAATTCATCTAAAGGGATATCTTTAGACGCACAATTTAATAAACTTTAATTTTGTAAATGGAATATTTTTCGATTGAAAAAATTTTTCTATATTTTTTTTTCCGAAATCTAAAAAAGTTCAAAACGAATGGGGTTTTTTTTCTCCTTAAACATTTTCCCCTAATCAAATTTAGTTTCATTTTTGATACTTAATTTTTAGGACCCATCTGGACCGTATAAAAACGTAAAACCTACCACTTCACCTTTTGCAATGCATACCCCAATTTTGGGGGTAATTTAACTAGACTAAGTGAGAAAATTAGAACAAAGTTGCCAAATTATTTTATTGTCATTCGTCCTTGAAACGTGTGCAAATTTTGAAGTTGATCAGATAGCTGGAAATTGGTGAAATTTAAATTGAAAGATTCAGTTAAATGCAGGTCAAGTTAATAAAAGCGTATTAAAAAAAAAAAAATATATATTTTTCAAATGATTAAAACGACTGACAATTTAATGCCAAATAATGTGTTAACAAGTCTTAAAGCCAAAAAAAAAATAAGGTATTCGTAGTTTTAACAATATTTCTTTTCAGTAAACAAGTTTTTTTTTTTAATTTCCTGTTTTAGAGTTCTATTTTCCAGGGCTATCAAACTTGGGATTTTAAAATTCTTAAGAACATCAAAAATTCATTAATAAAGGTAGGTATCAATGGATATATCCTATATTATTTTTAAGGAAAAATTTATAATCGGGAGAATACCAAAAAAAAAAAAAAATTCTCCTTAATTGTAGGGAAAGCATTTTGTTGAATTTTTTTAAATTCCATCTTTATGATTAACGATTAAGCCAGTTACTTCATTATTCCATGAAATATAAGCTTCATTATATTCATTAAAAGAGATAATTATTTTTATTACTGTTCTGAAAGTGCAGGAGGCGCGGTAGCTCTGTGTGTTAGGCATTTGACTGTCATGCCCCAGGACTCGAGTTCGAGTCCGGCTGAAAGCGAAAAATGAATATTCCTTTACTTCAGCCGAGGATCAACGTTAAGGTTGGGCTACCCTACAAGGACACATGCAGTCTCAATAATGTGAGCACCTTAAATTAGGGAAAAAAACCTGCCGGTTGAGATTTATTTCAGCCAATTCTCCTCATTTCACGTACGTTCTACACTCTACCAAATTTCGGAACCCATGGCTTTTTATGGATTTTTGTGGTACGGGTTTTATATTTCTTAATATAAATAATATACCAATAAATATAAGAACGACAGGGTTCAATGGTAAGCATTTAGATATTTAAGCAGATTTTCGTTACATAAAGAATACATAGGCATTTAAAATCGTTCGAAAAACATTTTATTGAAAAGATTATGTAGCTCTGATATTAAATTATTGCATTGAAATGTCGCATATTGTACATTTATTTAACGTAACCAATGAGATAATATTATAAAATTTACTAAAGATTTTCGGTATAACTAGGCAAAAATAATTCAACTTTCGTTTCGTTTATTTGAAAAAAATGACTAATCGGTTAATATTTTAAATGATATATATGGTTTTGATGTATTTTTTAAAGTTACGATTGAACGTCTGATTGTCCTGGAAAGAAAAAAGTTTTCTTATGTCAAGATTTTATTATTATTATTATTATTATTATTTTTTTTTAGCATATTCAGTATAGATATAACCATTACCATTTCTATTACTTATAGCCCTTGAGTAAGGCAGGGGGGAAAATCAATCTCATATTGTTGATCAGCTGCGTTCTTTTCCCCAACCTTTGAATATAACTTATTGCTTTGTATATCTGCTCTCAAAGAACAGGTTTTATAAGCAGTTCCTTCATCATTCCTTCTACCTACCTCTTTCTGGAATTCTTTACGAATCTACCAATATACCAAATTAAAATTACTAAGATCGCTTTGAATCATTTATTATTAATTATTAATTATCATTAGCAATCATAAATAAGCACTAAACATGAATAAAAATATTAAATTTCTTTGTGTCCCTGGTCACAGTAATATAGAAGGTAATGAATTGGCAGACATATTCCCAAAGGAAGCAAGAACCATGTTCCCCTTTCCCAATTACAAAGTCACTCTCTACGACTTTAAAAAATCTGTATTTAACCTGTGCAGAGAGGCATGGATCAACTTCTGGGAAAAAATACTTAAAACAAATAAAATGAAAACTCTCTTCCAGCAACACCTCTCCCAAGAAACAGGAAAGAACATACAGTAATAACCCGGCTTAGAATTGGACACAGCAAGTTGACTCTTTGGCACCTACTTGAAGCCAATCCTCCACCAGAATGCAGCACTTGCAACTGCCTGCTGACAACGGAGCACCTTATCAATGATTGCACCCGACTTTTACCTTTCAGGACTTTATTGTATCTACAAGGATACTAAAAAAAAAAAAAAATTGTATTTTTTATCAACAAATATAATCTAATGGTGCCTCTAGCCTCAGTTGTTGTTAACGGCACCTTAAATAGTAATCAAATAAATAAAAAGTGACAAAACTCAAAACTGCATTAAAAAAAAAAAAAAAAAAAATGTAAACTTCTCACAGACTTGTATCAAATATCGAAAGGGTACTTGAACTATGTTTTCATCCCAACTGCAAGTAATATGCATTAGTTGGGATTTTAAGTTAATTTGATACATTTTTGACATTTAATAGAAGACTACTGAACTTAAACATGACGATAAATAAAGAAAAAAAAATAAATACAGATTTTTGAGTTGTGTCAAATTGATGAAAACCTAAAAATTATGAATACTGATTTGAATAATTACTATTAAAATCCCCCTTTCACCAATATGTCAATATTACACACAATAATGTAATTGAGGAGATGAGGTGCAAAACTCGTTCGTTCCATCATTTTTTTTTTTAAATTGAGATGTCAGTGGATTCTAAAAGGAATTAACTATCTTTATATATTTATCAATAAATATCGTTATATATATTATCTTTCTAATCTAATAATAAATATATATTTATATCTTTATCTATAAATATCTTTATGTATATTATCATCTTTCTAAAATATAATTAATAACCAATGTTTCAAAAAAATTTTACCTCCTCAATTGAAGTATTTTCTATTTTATATATACTATTATGTAACAGGACAAGACATTTATCGTTTGTGATCACTTAGCACGAAAAATGCTGAAACAATCGGTACTAAATTTTAATACTAATTTTAATCACACCATCTAAAAAGCGGATTTAAAAAGCGGTGAGGTTTGAAAATTGACCGGTAGGTGGTGAACGCCATACTACAAGAAATGTTACAAAGATACGGTTTTAGAGCTTGAAACTGATAATAAAATTTAAGTTATTAAAAAAAATATGTGGATCCCATTGTGGATCCCCAAGTCTGAAAATTGACCCATATGTGGTTAGGACTATTCCACAATAGAGTTTACAATGGTAAAACTATTGAATCCATGTGTCCTAAATATTAACTACATATTCTTGATAGTTCTAGGAAGGTTTAAAAACAATTAAATTTACAGTATTAAAAAAATATATATACAATGCTGAGTAGCAGAAACGAGCTTTCTCATACTGTCATATACTTTCATGTTAAGAAATTAAAGTCCAACCAAATGTTTCAAAATGGCGATCCATTGCTTTTTGATAATGTGTGTAAAAATATGATCCACGTGCCTTTTTTTTTTTAATGAAAAATAATCTTTATTCTAGGACACCTTGTCCCCTAAGAATAATATAAAAGTACAATAAAAAGGTATTATTGTCTGGCTGCATACATATCAGGGAGCAACTTATATAGAATATAAATTATATACATATAAATATATAAGGTGAAATTTTAGATTTAAAAACAAGTTTTTGGTGGGTTTATATGAGAAAAACAAAATAAGTAAATAACAAAATTAAAATAAAAAGAAATATTCTAACACTAATATATATTATTTCATTATTTCGGAAGATTGAAAATTGAGAAGGTAGATGAATAAATTATGTTTAAAGGAAGTGAGAGAAGGAGCATAGTGGATCGAAATGGGTATGGAATTCCAAAATAAAGCTGCATGATTAATAAAGGGTTTTTCAAAGGAAGCAGTTCGATGAGAAGGGATATACAAATCTATAGGCTGGGATTTCGTGTTCAGAAGATGAGTGGAAGAACGAAGGGCAAGGATGTCGTAAATGTACGAAGGTTTTTTGGACTTTAAGGATTGGAATATAAAGGAACCAAGGAAGTATTGTCGCCGAAAACTTGGATAAAGCCACCTCAACTCAGAATACCAGCAAGTGATCTGAGAACGCCTGGGGATCCCGAAAATGAATCTCATAAAGGAGTTCATTAATCTTTTCACCTTCATTTCAAGCTCGGCAGACAGTCCTCCGTATACTAAGCATCCATAATCGAGGTGGGGAAGGATCAGGGATACTAACAATTGACGGGTTTTGCGAGGGAATGATTCACGGAATCTTAGGAGCCGTTTGAGGATGGAGATGCCTTTAGTTGTAAGCATTATGTGGGTGAATGAAGGGCATTACTTCATTTTCCAAGATAGTTAGTACACATTAAAATTAAAATTTGGTTGTCTGATTATGCTTTTTCGTAATCTTCAAACATCTAATCAGTGAAATTTAAACTAGGTTAAAATTACTGTTATGCACACTGAAGAAATAATGGTTGTTTGAAAGCTTTCTGCAATGCAAGATTTTTATCGAAAAGCCAATAAAACTCCAATTATTTGTTAAAAATTATCTGTTTTCTTAACTTATGAGAGTGGGCTAGACTAGCTAGGGCGGATGCCAGTTACACATAATTATGTAAATGAGGTATTTTAAATAATTTTTTTTACAAAATAATAAAGGAAGGGAACGGATCCAAAACCTAGCTATAATCTTGTCATTAACAAGCGATCAGAGGACATAAACATCTTGGTGATAATCAGATGCGTCTGATTAATCATCTGTCTGATTATGCGGGACCAACTTATTGTTATGTATAGGTTGTCCTCACCCTCCTGTACGTGATCCTTGTGTTGACAGGTTTCTGTCTTGGCATCCTGTCATCGAATATGTGTCGGATCATTTTGTATAATAAACATAATAATATTTTATAAATATTTTTTGTCAATGATATGTATCAACTCATAGGATTATATAAAGGAAACAAAACGAAAAATGATCATTATTCTGTGGCTCTTAGGAGACCAAGAATGACAACATTCATAGTGAAATGCCACTATTGTCTGATATTGTTCTGAAAAACATATCTGGGTCATTTCAAAATTTCGGTACAATTTAAGCCACAAAGGTATTTTGAAAATTGTACTGAACATAAAATTTTGATTTTAGTTTACATGGTTAAGTACCCATTGTACCATTATGGACACCCAACAATAATTATATATCTACATATATAACCATAGTAATTGACGTTTATATATAGCATTTACTCACTCCCTAGGTTGTCACAATTTGAAAATGCTTGAATTTCGAAAATATTTAAGGCCTTCTCTGACGCTTTTTTTCTAGTTTGAAAATATAAAGGGGTGCTGTTTTCTATTTTTTATCAAAAAATAATTTTGTGGTTAATATTTAGCCTTCTTAGCAGGATATACACCATCATAAAGAAGTGTCACAACACTCTAGTTCACCCCCTAAATTATTTTTGAAAATCCCTCCAACGCTGGTATATTATTCTTAATAATTTAAAATTTTAAGTGTATTATAAATTTCAATTTTTTTTTTCAAAAGTGTACTATTTCTGTACAAATTACAGTAATATACTTGTTAAATGGTAGTTTGGATTATGTTTTATTATTAGTGAATCAATATGACAGAGTTTTTTTTTATATTTCTATCATTTTGTTTATGATACTCTAGAGGAAAATATGTGAGAAATTAGCCGTTTAGGACATGCAAACAATTTATTTATTTTTTTATTACTATCTATCGTTGAAATTTACAACATTACAAAAGAAAAAATAACATATACCCAGTAAATGAGATGACTTTAGATGATAATATGACAATTGCTTGTGAAGCAATTACCCACTGGTAGCACTTTAATAAAAGTTCTTTATGAGAAGGTCACAAGGCCATCTTCTTAAGGCACCACGCAGGGTTTTTAGGAATAGATTGGGAAGCAAGTTGCGAGACCAGTGGATTTGAATGATTATGGACTTCTATCTGGTTTGGCCAAATCAGCAAGATATAAAACATAAAGGTCTTTATGGATAAGTTTATTTTGGACGAAGTTAAAGATTTTTCGCATTATTTCGGAATGTAAGAATTGCATACAAGATAAACTAGAAGCTTAACTCCATATGTGAAAGTAGACAACTGTTACTGTCAGGTAAAAAGGTATTTTGAACTAGAATGTTTATGGGTAAATTTTTTTTTTTTGGCTTACTTAATGTTTTTTGGGGTGCTGAACACGAACCTGAAGTTTTTCAACAAAATTTCCATTGGCAATTTTCACATTAGTCTCTATAACTCCGAAACTATTCGTACGACTCAAAATTTTATTTTTTTTATCTAGAATTTGCTATTGGACTTTATATATAAAGCTTTAATCAGGTTTTCGAAATACACAGGCCAGAACGCTAAAAATTTCCTACTTTTATGAAATTCACGTTTTTTTGGCACATTATTCGCTATAACTCCAAAACTAATTGTTTGATTCAAAGTTTCATTTTTTCATCTCAAAGCTGGCTAAATTTTTCTTTTTATATCATATATATGTAATTTATATTAAATCCCGTGAAACACCTACGCTAGCATGCTAAATATGTATATTTTGGAGAAATATGACAATTATGACATGTTTAGTGGGCTGGAGTTGGTGTTTCACGGAATTTAAGATAAATTACATATATACGATCTATTAGTAAATTTAATCAGATTTGAGGTGAAAAATGAAATTTTGAATCAAACAATTAGTTTCGGAGTTATAGCGAAAAATGTGCCAAGAAAACGTGGATTGCATAAAGTACGGTATCTTTAGCGTTCTGGCAAGTGTATTTCAAGAGACCCGATTAAAATTTCAGATAAATAGTCCAGTAGTAAATTTTAAATCCTCCTACATAAAAAAAAAAAAAGAAATTTTGAGTTTGACAAATAGTTTCGGAGATATAGCGACTAATGTGCAAAAAAAACGTAGATTTTACTACAGCACGGATTTTTTAGCGAGCTTTTAAGGGACATATTTAATAATCTAATAGTACATTTGACAAAAAATAATACGATAAACATATTTTTGCTGAGAAGTGGGACTGGCCCCCCAGTTGACCAAATTCCTTTGTGGATACCTTACGTCTGACAAAAAATACATTAGGACATAAATTGAAGGTGATTTTCTCCTCTTTATTTTTATATAAAAGAGCATTTTGCTTAAAATGATTACTTTGCAAGTTAAAAGCAAAATAATGAAAACAATTAAATCTTTTTTACATTATTTTTTTTAATTTTTCACATATTTGTCGTTCAGCACCCCAAAAAATATAAAGAAAACCATAAAAATCAATTACCCATAAACTTTCCACTTCAAGGCTTATTTTAAAACCATTTAACTGGACTATTATGTGAATGAATATTTTAAGCGTTTATCGAGTTTTGGTTGAAAAAAAAAATAGTACTAGTAGTTGTCAATCCTCCATTTTAATTTAAAACAATAGCTAGTTCATTACTGAATAATCTAACTTTAGGCACCAGTTTTTGATATATTTTTCCTCAACCAGGATCGTTGATCGCAGGGAGTTATAGGAAAACCAGTACAGTCTAGAAACTGGTACCACTTCCTGTTCATCGGGACAAGGGTAAGAGTTACCCCTTCCCCAAAACCACAGCGAACCCACCAGTCCCGTAAAATATGTAAAGGCAGTCCCGTCAGTGCTTCCTGTCCTTGATGTATACAGCTTGAGCTGCCTATATACATTCAGTCTAACAAGGCAGATCTGGTTGCATTATAGATGATAGTTATTGCTTGGTTATTTGTATATAAATTAGACAATTTATAAATAAACCTATGAAAATAGATTCATAAGCGTAATCTTATTTCTAATGGGTATAGTTCCATTGCCGCACAAAGGTTGAAGTGTGGAAAAAATAGCAATTTTTACGTTTGAACATATATAATATTTTCGTAACTTATAACTTAGATAGGTCTAGTACTGAATTCCATATTTTCACTTTTTAATAAACAGTAAACAAGTCATTGTTCAGTTATTATTTTAAAGAGGACAAATCCATGATTTTTTTTTTTTAAAGAGGATTAGAGTTTCGGTACAATATTATTTCCTATTATTTTCTCTTTATTTTTAAAGCTCATTTAATTTAAATTGAAAGGGGGAAAATTCGACATTTAATAAAAGGAAACAGTCGAGAATCTTGGAATTGTTTTCCGCAACTATTCCAAGAAGTCTGAGGGATTAATAAAACAATTCGCGCTTAAACTACGGAATATTTTCCTTCCTTGTCATTTCAGAAAATGCAAATCGGGATCCCGTAACGCCATATTTAGGTAACTATACGAAGACTTTGTGAACATGCTGTTGGCAAAATCTGATCCTTACCTAAGCGTTGTCCGCACAGAACCAAGTAAACATAATTGTGAATAAAGAAACGAATATATCAAATAGTATTATTATAGTATAATAAAATAAAATAAACATCACAAAAATCAATAATTTTATTGATGAATATAAATTGTTTATAACAACATTAAATTCACCAAAAAAAATCAACATTAAAAGATCCGGTTATCAACTTTTCAGACACCACCAACGGAATTGTTAAACTTAAATATACAGTAGAAACTCGATAATTCGTCATGATTGGTGGAGAGGGGGTAGCGAAATAACGGAAATGACGAATTATTGAATTTTACTGGTAAAGTAACATTTTGAACTATATAATTTTATTTATTTATTTTTATTTTTTGCAATTTATTGAATGTATAAACGAACAGATGAACATATTACAAATTGGACCTGATTGAAAATGACAAAAAAACACAAAAAAAGCTAAACACTTGCCGCATCCCATCAGGTATAAAATATCGAATTCACAGTGCTGCTAGAAACCACTCAATGCACTTAGTTAACATTTTCTCTACTTCTTAGCATGAAATAGTGGAAGAATTAGAAACGTCTTATTATCTTTTTCTTCACTAGCTTCATTTTGAGCGCTCAGCACTTCATTTGAACACTATTATATAATTCCATTGTTATTTACAATTTCATATCCTATATCCGTACTATACTAAATGTTTAACCAGCTGCTTACCTCTTGTTTATCTTTTCTCCTGGAGAATAAGTCGCAGAGCCAGATGCTAATGTTTTTGTAGGAGGAGGTTTCCAGTATTAACTGATTCCGGGAATTCGTTTTATCTCTTACTACAATCTATGGAGGGATCGACTCCGGGCTTGTTCTGTTTTTTTTGTTGTTTTTTTCTATCAAATGATTTACAAAATGTATAAATATAGGCGTATTTTTTAGTGGCAAACCAAAAATGAGGCGGTTTAAAGATTAAATAAGTAGCTAGGGGAAAAAATAAAATACATACGTATTTAATTTTGTTATTTATAGTTCCCAATTTAAAAAAAATAAATAAATAAATAAACCTGACTAATTACAGAATAAGACGAATTATCGAGTGACGAAATAACGAGTTTCCAACTGTATAAAAAAAAGTTAACTTTTAAATTTATAAATATGATTTTTTTTTCCCACCCTGATTGGTGATTTTCAGCTCTCATTCCATGAACAACTAAAAAAACCAAAACTCATTACTCCTATTACACTTATTGGATGCTTCCAATAGTAACTATGATTTGAAAAAATGAAAAACAATCAGGTGCGCAATCACATAAACCACAATAAAATTGCATGAATTTATTGTGTCGACGTTTCATGTCACAATGCAAGTCTTCATCACAGATTTAACTTGATAAGCAGACGACTGATTATATTTTTATTTATTTTATACATATTATTATGACATAGGTTTGATACAATAATTTTGCAACATCTGCTATAAAGTACATTCGATTTAATTATATTTCAGTCCCACTGAATCAAATAAAAATTAAAGATACAACATTTAGTTAATTTTTTTTTTTTTAAATTAGGTAATGCTTATTCCTTTGTACGAAATAATAGAAGCTAGAAATCATCAGCAGCCATCATTAGGAAAGGAGTAAACCTCAATTAATCATTGATAATTACTAACTATATAATGAGGTGTAACTCAACAGTTAGCGAACTGTAAACTAACTCGATACTCGACAGATTTAATTATACTAATTCAACTCATTATGTATTTATTAGTAACTTTACCTGAGAAAATTATCGATGTAATTGCTTCGAGATGCAGTAATAGTATCCGTCTAGTTATTAGTCCGATAAACATCGAAAATATCCGGCTTTTTGTTTCAACTTATTAATAAATTTTCCATACTGTGAATAATTATTCTAGTTTAGCAATATTTAATAATATATTCAAAACACTATCATAATTGTTTTTTGTTTTCTTAATATTAATAGGTACTTCAACCTATTATTACCAATATAGTTACACACGTCTCAAAGAGTTTTGGGAACAAAACAGTTTCACTACCATTTCGCAATCGAAGTCTACTGTCCAAATAGTTGAAATTTAACATCTGTAACATTTAGAAATATCTAGTGAAAAGTCTAAAATCACAGGTGTTCAGGCAGAACTTTGAAATTTTCTGTTCTTAGTGTAAATTAAACATTAAAAAAAATTTGTTTTCCAACCCATTATTTTTCAAATACTCTATAATTTATTATGGAATGAATATATATTTCATGTATGCATGTATATATGTGCATAAATATTCAATTATTGCCTAAAAATTCCCAATGCATTTTTAAGGATTCCATTGACATTACGAATCTTGCCCAAATTTACATGATTTATTATTTAATTCATTTTTGCCAAAAATAGTTTTCGGTAGCATATGAAAAATATCGCTATCACCATATATATCATAAATATCGAAATCTTACTACTAGTTATTCCGTAAAATAAAAGTCATCTTTTATAAATAGATTTTTTTAGCAGAATATTTGATGAACAAAGTTTTCCAATAATGTTTTAAAATACAAGAATTTTTTAAGACATTACTATGTTGCTTTTTTTATAAAATATTTTGAAGTAGCGCTTTTGCAAGGTAGTCCATTGTTGAACAATAAGCTTAGATTATAGTGAATTAGTAAATACACCGTGTTCGTACAACTATAAGTAGAGTAAACATGTTGAAAGTTCTTAGGATTCATCATCCTTCTAAATAATTTTGCTAGATAACTGTCTTAAATATATAATAATTATTTGTTTTTTGGGGCTTAACGTCTTATATACTTATATAACTAGAGCAGAAAGAATGGGTTATGATGCAAGTTACCAGTCTATTATAGAAATGTTTTGAAACCTAAAATCTGTTGCGTGGGTCTGTAATAAATTTTAACCCGCACAGGAGGTATTCGAATCTAGATTATTTACTTGGCGCCTCCTCACTCAGATGATCTCAGCCCTCGTGTCACAAAATATTTAATTGTAGTTTAACACATGTTATTTTAATTTCCCAATTTAACCTTCAACTACTAGCATGTTCGAAACTTACACAAGTACTACCATGGGTCTTTATTGACCTACAAATGAAAAATTTAAAGATTGTAAATACATTTTTGTATTTAATTTTTTTTATTGAATACACATCAATTATTACACATTTCAAAATACAAATATAGTAAAAATATTTCGTTTTTAAACTTTCCAAACAACATAATTTAATATGAAAAAAAAAAAAAAAAAAGTCTTCAAAATATATACAAAAAAATGTATAAAAATGAATTTTTGTGAGAGCCTTCCTTCCTCTTTTTTTTAATTTTTCAAGATGTTCTCCTTATTGTGAAAAAGAAAGTAATTCAAAATTGAACAATAGATAATAAGAAAACTGTGGATAGCTTTCTTCTACAAAAAAAGAAAAAAAATATGTTTTTTTTAATTGCTCGGGAATTTCCTATTTGTTTCTCCTCATATTTCCGACGTTTGTCAAACCCTTTCTTCTCATTTCTTTAACAAGTTCCACTGACGAGAACTATTTTTTCTTCTTGCCCTGATTCATCGTTATTTAGCTCTATTTCAGAATCTGTATCGTGATCAGAACGAATAGACTCATCACTGTGATTGCTCATTAGATCCTCATTTTCATCTAACACAGTGTTCTGATTTTCGTTTATATAAGCAAACTAATCCTTAGATAGCCTACCGCCCACAACAAAACCATCATTCGCTTACAAATTTTTTATAACGTAATACTATCACGGGTCAAAAATAATCCCCAAATCATTATTTAAATAATTGTACAGAGAAAATTACAAAAATAAGACAAAAAGGGTATGAGTTTATTTATTATTAATAATGCTGCAATTTACTTTAAATAAACAAAATTGACTAATAGGTGAAACCCATATAATACTAGCATCCCCGTTGCGGCTTCGCCCGCCCTCATAAGTAAAGATAATTTCAACTAAAAATTAAAGTTGTATTTGTTTATTGATAAGATTCTTGTATTTTAGCATGTGGTTGAGCATTATTTCTTCAATGATTTTTTCACGCATAGCAGTAATTACTAATCTAGTTATAATTGCACTGATTAGATGGTTGAACATTACATAAAAGCACCATTAGACATAAAATTTTTAATTTTACTGCATGAATTGGTAATCAAGATGGCTAAATACTATTAAGAAACTCTAAATTAAGAAAATAAACTATCAGTGCTTACGACAAAAGGCCCGTGGATCATATTTTTACACACGATATAAAAAAGCAAAGGATCGACATTTTGATTTAGTAATAACTTGTATTCGGCAGAAATAAATTTATTGATTTCATCTGGTGGGATGTTGATTACGAACTATAAAAGTATAAGACAGTGTGGCAAACCTCGGTCCTGCCTCTCAACATTATACATTTGAATGTAAGTTATTGCAAATTTTACCATTGCAAAATCTTCCTAGAATTATAAAAATTATTTATTTAGATGTCGGTACATATAAGTTCAGTTTACCATTGTTAACTCTATTGTGGAATGGCGGCGCTATACACAATCGGTCAATTTTCAAACTTCACTGTTGTCCACATATTAACTTTTTTTAATAAAATATAAATTAAAAATCAGTAGATTTTAATATTGCTAAACCTTCTTAGAACTATGAAGATGATGTAGTTAATATTTTGTACAGATTGGTTCAGTAATATTCGCGGTTAGTGATCAAAAACGAAAAATGGTTTGTCCTTTTATAGAATAGTATAAATTATTATTATAGTAAATTTTCTAATTGTAAATCTTTCAAGAACTATGAAGATGATGTAGTTAAAATTTGGTTCAGATAGGTTCATTAGTTTTTACTAAAACGCTATTGTCGCTTGCCACATATTCGATTTTTAAATTTCACTGGAATCACACTGGAATCCACACGTTACACCACATATTTATAGCTTTTTAGGTAACAAATTAATTTAATTTAGTAATTTTATTATCAATTTCTAACTATATTTAACACCGGATCATTGTAACCTCTCTTGAATGGCGCTCGCTTTACTACACACCACATATTTATCGCTTTTTAAACAGTAATTTAATAGAAAATATATAAATTTTATTATTGCTAAACCTTCCTTGAACTATGAAGATGATGTAGTTATATTTGGTACAGAATACTTTTATAGTTTTCGCGGTTAGTGATCAGGAACGGAAATGGTTTGTCCTTTTATATATAACTTCATCATCCCCCCGTCGAGGCTTCGCCCTCTCTCATAAGTGAAGATCTTAGATAATTTTAACTAATAATTGATTTTTTGTTTATTGATAAAAATCTTGTATTAAAGTGAACAATTGAGAATTATATTTTTGATGATATTTTTACGCATATCAGCCATTATTAACTTGGTTAAATTTAGACTGATTAGGTGTTTGAAGATAACATAAAGCGTAATTAGACATCCAATTTTCAATTTTAATATATGAGTTGGTAATCCAGATGAACAGAGACTATTAAGAAACTGCATATCAGTGCTTACAACTAAAGGTTCAAATTTCATATTTTTACACACAATATTAAACAGCTGAGGATCGGAATTTTGATTTTTAATAATTTTCATTCGACAGAAATAATTTTATTGATTTGATCTCGTTTGATTTTAATTTCTAACCATAAAAGTATGTGGTTGTGTGGCAAAACCCGTTTCTAACACTCAACATTGTACATTTAAATTTTTATTGTTGCTAAATATATGAACATGATGTAGTTAAAATTTGGTATATTTCACTCCATTTAGCTGTTTTGATAACAATTTAATTGAAAATAAGTAAATTTTATTATCAATTTTCACCTCTATGTAATACTGTACTTTTTAACCTTTCATTTAGATGCCAATTGCCGCCATTTTTGAAATTCATTGTTATCCACTTATTATTCTTTTTTCAATAAAGAATTAGTTAAAAATCATTAGATTTTACTATTGCTAAACCATCCTATAAAGATGATGTAGTCAAAATTTGGTAGTTCAGTAGTTTTTGGCGTTTAGTGAACACAAACGAAAAATTGCTTGTCCTTTTATATAATAGTATAACCTTATACCGCCATATGTTAGAATCGTATAGAGCTAACAGATAATTGTGACTTACAGATAATATACAAATAATATTGCGACTATAAATTAAGATATAAGGTATCCTATCTTTTTTCGTTGGATGAAACTGCACACGGTGTGCAAATTTGATTAAAATCGGTTCAGTAGTTTAGGTGTCAGCCTGCCCCAAGACAGCGACACGTAATTTATATATATATATATATATATATATATATATATATATATATATATATATATTAATATTAACACATATTACAAATATCTGTTTAACTAAGAAAACATATTTAGAATTTTACTATTTACAATTTAACTAGCTACTTTATATATGTACTATTTAAGTAATTAAATTAGGTACCGTACTGTCCTGTGCACAGGTTACATTCTGAATACAAAGTCATAACAATACAAGATTTTTAAGGAATGTTGTAGATCGCTAATGTAAGGTAATAGTTTGGACCATGTGGCCGGGAAGGTTACACATGATCAATGTTGCCACAAGGGTAGCATAATCAGATATTTATGAGGGGGGAATACATGGTACCTGCCAGCACTGCCAAGCCGAAAACCAAAGAATCTTTAATTTTGATTTTTATGTTCGGGTCGTTTTTGACCCATGGTAGTAGTTAAAGGAAGGCAGAAGAAACGTAAAGAGACTACTGTTAAATAAATTGTTTTATCATAATAATATTTTACTTTATGTAATTCATGGTATAATAAAGTTTTGTTTTTTATTTTTTTTGTACCGTAAATATGGACAAGATATTCTGTGGTTATTAATTGATTTAAAACATATTATGATTAATTACGGATCCGTGTTGTTTAATAGTATAGCCACTCCGAGTCAACGAGCCAATAAAAATTCATTGAATACCAGCGGTTCGTTAAGAGGTAGCTAAACTACCTAAGAAGTGAAACAAACAGCAAAAAAGAAGCAGGCGGGTAAGGCGGAGCATGGACAAAGAAGACTAAATCTGTACAGCAGTAATTGGGCACCAGTTGAGATAAAGACCACGTTCAAGTTGGCCCTTCGTTCCCTGTCCCAGAGAGGGTTGTTTGCCCTGGCCGGCAGTTACGTGAGCGTTTTCTCAGATGTAAAAGTGAACAAGAAACAATAAGAACATATTTTTCCCTTCCTCTTTTCCTTTTTGTTCTTGGTTCTCGGAGACGTGACCGACCTTCTCCCCCTTCCCTCCATGACTACACCTTAAGCGAGATGCGATTCAGAAATATTAGCCAACCCATTAGCAAGGAGATGACCGAATGGTACATGGCCTCCATACTGTAGTGGAGGAAGGTGTTCCAATTAGGGGAGTGATATTCTGACTTTGCTTTTAGGATTTTGTTTCCAGCCAGTGGGAGTTGATTAGATTGAATATAGGTTTCGATGTAGTAAGGCTTTCTTAATCAAATTAAAACGGAAAGGCGATCTAGTTTTACTATTTCGCTTTTACTAATTTAATAGATGAGTTGTCACTAAGCAATTATTAATTAGTTTTATTAATTAATGTTCCGTTTTCAATGCATTTATTTGATAAATGATACTTCCAATATTTATATTTTGCCTTTAAAACTAATTTAATTTATATTTATTAATTTTTTTTATATTTAAACAATATGGATGACCAAGATATTATATTAAAAAAAAATACACATACTAGACTCAGTTTGGTGAAGCTGAAGGAACAATTGTACCAACTGTGCTGTTTGCACTATATTCTGTTGTAACAGTCTGTGCTAATTATTAAAGTACAATTTTTATAGTATTTATAAATCATGCCAAACATAGCAAGACTTCCAAAACTCAAAAGTAGTATATAAAATCAATGAATTTTATTTTGATACCAGAATAAAAAAAAAAAAAAAAAAAACTCAGGACCTTACAAGAGACACTATATGGAGCGATAATCATTATAGCAATGGCTTAAAAAAAAAATGTTTGGTAATACTTCAAAGGAAGCTTAATGTATACCTACTGAAAGCAAGATGTGGATACAAAGCACATGAACATAAAATTTCGTAGATTTAAAACTGCTAAGTGATATTTTTAAATACTGCTTGATTTTATCAATTTAATATTTTTGATGATTCTAATACGTTTTATCTGTTCTGGTTAAAGTATATGGTTACCTAAATTTCTAAAAAAGATTGAAATTTCGGGACGAGAAAATTCAAAAAAATCAACAAGGAGAAATGTTTTAGTCATGAAGTATTAGGAGATCCTAAAGTCTCTTTACAGACACCACGGAAATAATACCAAAAATGGAATGAAAAGCAAGTCGAAAAAAATAGTGATTTTGGTTTTAGAATTTAGTATGGTAGGATGATTATCAATATGGACAAAATCTGAAAGATATGGAACATTGAGATCTCTATGAATATGCTATTTAGTAACAAGATAAAGGAGTATTGAGGATTGTTCCTCGTTTGAAGTTTAAGGTTGCGTAATGATGAAGCAGGTTATGTTTTACTGATAAAAACATCTAACTATTATATTATGTACTATTATGTACTCTACAGAGTAAACACGTTTAAACTTCTAAAGATTTCAAACATATAAAATCTTCAATTATCTTTGAAACTATACCTAGTTATTTGTCAAATTTCGAAATTTTATGAAGGTGTCCTAATTTCAATTAAGGATCCACTCTTGTGGTTAGTAAATAAGGAAGAAAAGTTAACTAGAACCGTTCGCTACTCAGAAGTTATTTAGTTGTTTTTGTTGAGGAAGTTCAGACCTAAGGCAGTAAATACTATTTCCAATGAAGCAGCTCTAAGTCCTCAGAACTACAGGCCAAGATGGAGAAGTTATATAGCCCTAAGTCCAAAATATAGTGGATTTTTGTTTACATATGTTTGGAAGTCTTATTTTCTAATATTATATTTATAACAGTCTTAGAAAATATTGTTAATTCTAACTAATAATATAATAATTCCAACCCAATAAATATATTTTTAAAAACATATTTAATTATTTCTTATGTATCTTAGATAATTAATTTATATGTTGTCTTTTGCGAAATCGAATCATTGTTATGATACTTTAAACAAGGCACAGAATTCCAAATTCAGCCAAGTCCAGTTTTGAAAATTTTTGTTTTATCTAAGAACAGGCCTTATTTTTGTATGACATTTTTCGATGTGATTTAACTAATTTTGGGAGAAACTCTTCCATTTAAAGATAATTTGGTAGGAAAGTAATAAAAAAATCTGTAAATTGAACTGGACTGGTTTAGGAATTTTTTGTTTATAATGTGAATAAAACTTAAAATAACTGTTGTTTTACATTAAATTATATTACTAAGTGAAGGTGAATTTCTAGACTTAGAATTAGCTTTTGTAAATTCCTTCTACACACTTCTTAATTATTCGTCCCAGTCTTAGTGATAGAATCTTCAATGCAATTAATAATTTTTCATATATTTCTCCCTTTACTTAATATGCCGGTGTTCCTCAAGGTGGTATCCTAGGTCTTATCCTCTACTCGGTGTATAAAGCTGACATCCTGACTCATCCTATTACTGCCCTCACCGCGCAGGCTGAATATACATGAGTGTTATCAGTAAATAGTTATAAGTAAATAATGATTTCTTCCTTGCATTCCATATATCTCTATCTCATATCACCGAAGAATAGTGTCGAAATCGGAGAATTAACATAAATTCAAACATATCTCATGGTTTAAACTTTATCCTTCTTCGCAAACCTACAACTTATTTTCATACAGTATTCTTTAATGTTATCCCATTAATCCCTTTTAAACAAATCCACTAATTTAGATCCCATCTGAGAAAACGCGTTACTTGTAATCCACAAACATGACCTAAACGACAAGAAACTTTTCGTCAACATTTACGAACGTTCAAAGTTAAAAAAAAAAAATTACAAATGCCTCATTTGTTAAACCTGTTTGGACATACTAAGGTGAGCTTTGTGGATCCACTAACCAATTTAATTAATCTCTTATCCAATCCTTACAATCCAAACTCCGTCGAAAAATCCATAATACTTACTTTGTTACAAATAATATTACCCATTAAGATCTTAATGTCCCATATCTGACTTAGCCCACACCATACCGATACCTATTCTTTCATAGTAAACTCCATAACCACACAGTCCACTAGTTTCTCAACTTGCTTCTTATTCTATCCCGGATAACCCTCCAAGGCGTCTGAAAATGAGATGGCGTTGAGACTATCTAGTGTAGAATTTTTATTGAAGTGCTACTGATGGTCAATTATTTTCAATTGTAATCAATATCAACAAATTTACTAATTTCATATACTTTGTAAGGTTGTAAGTTTCAATAAATGGATAAAAAAAAAAAAAAATGAAACTTACTTAAAAACTTCTTCATTTGCTCAGAATTATTTCCAGCGGGAGATTTCGAGTATTTAGGGAAATATGGGTTGCTGTATGCGTTGGCATTATTTAAACAATCATGGCGGCGCATTAAAATTCCCTAACAAACTTGTCCATTGTCCTCGGAAGTTCTCCTATTAAACTTTAACAACCGCTCAAATGTTAAAAACCAGCTTCCGTTTCTTTATTGCACGAATCTCTTTTGTAATGAAAGGAGGTTGTATTTTTAAAAATGTTCTAACACTTTAAAAAAAAAAGAAGATTATTAATTTAATTCAATTTGTTGCGTCTTTCAGTAATTATTTATAATGCAGTTGATCGGTTTGTTAATGTTTTTTTAATTTTTTTTATTGTGATTTAAAATATTATATATTTTATCATCTCTTAGTAAACTAACTTATCATTCTTTTTTTTAATTAATTTTCAATTTTACGATGGTGAATAGTACGAATGGTTACGAACACATTTATTTAGTTCGTAAAATAAAAAATAAATTAAAAAAAGAAAGTAATACTCCTAACTATACAATGCATAAAAACTTTTTAATTAATTATTTTATTAATTTATCTAAAATCATATGATTGTCCATAGGGTCAAACTTTAATATTTCTTCGTCCATAGAATTGACCCATTCAATTTCGCCGAAAAACGTTCTATGCGACAAAATTTCTGAAGGGGCGATTTTAAAGGTTTTTAAATATATAATAAATAGTACCTCATAGTATGATATAGTAATCCATTATGTCATAATAGAAGTAAATATAACAAATTAAAAGGTGAAAAAAAAATCTAACTTACAAAACTAACAATAACTTTAGATTATGATTTTCTTTCACTGATTACTCAAAATTTTGTTTGTCGCTTAGAACGTTTTTCGGCGGACCCATTCAATTAATTACAAATAATCAAGTTTTTACAATTTCGTGGGATGAACCTGGAACATAATAATTTTTTTTTTTCTCATTTATTGATATTTACAACTGTACAAAACAATATACATTAAGTAAATGTGCTGATAGTGAATACATTTGCATGTAAATAACTTGTGAAGAACTACTCACTAGTAGCACTTCAATAATATCTACACTAAAAGGTCTCCAGGCCATCTTCTTTTCAGACGCCTCGGAGGATTATCGGGAATGGAGTGGGAAGCAAGTTGGGAGACTAGTGGATTTGAGTAGTTATGGAGCTTACTATGGAAGGATACGTATCTGATTTGGGCTGAATCAGCAGCATATGGAACATTAAGATCTTTATGGATAAGTTTATTGGTCACAAAATAAGGAGCATTGAGGATTTTTCGAAGGATTTTGGATTGTAAGGATTGGATACGAGATGAATTGGATGGTTTAGTGGAGCCCCAAAGCTCAACTCCGTATGTCCAAATAGGTCTTATCACAGTCATGTAAATGAGTCTTTTGTAATTTATTGGAAGCTTAGAACGTTTGTCTAGTATAATAATTTTTAAAAAACTTTTATAAACAAAACAAATGTTAAACTACATAACTCGTCAGGATTTCTTTAAAATAGGCAAAACAGTCTGAAATATCGAATGTTAAGAATGCTAAGTTATTTTATTGATTTTAAACATTTTACAACAATTTCAAATGTATTTTTTCTTTCATTTATTTTTTTATGGTTGATTCGACGAAAACAAGCCCTAGAGTAGGCAGTATCCATAATATAGTGTGAACAAGATATGAAAACATTAAATTAGATTATCTTAAAATCTACAGTTACATAACAATATTAAAATTACAATAATTTAAATATAGTGAATTATAAAATAAATATTTTAAAAGGGATTTTTTTTATTATTTTTTTTTTTTCATTTTTTGATATTTACAACTGTACAAGATAATTTACAACAAGTTAATGCATAGTAAATACAATGACATGTACATAACTTGTGAAGAACTACTAACTAGTAGCACTTCAATAAAATCTACACTAAAAGGTCTCTAGGCCCTTCTTTTCAGAAGGGAAGGAGGAGGAAGCAAGTAGGGAGACTAGTGGATTGGAGTGGTTATGGTGGTTACTATGGAAGTATAGGTATCTCGTTTGGGCTAAATCAGAAACTTATGGAAAAGTGGAGTCCTAGATAGCGGATCTGTTTAACAGGGATTTGTGGAATATCATTAAAGGATACTGTAGGACAGGAAGTCGTAGGTTTACGACGTAGGGTAAATGTTATTTGGTGTGATTTGTTTGAATTTATTTTCATTCTCCATTTTTGACACCATTCTTGAAGGTTTAGGATATGTGATTGGAGTGTTTGAGAGGCAATAAAGGGATCATTGTTTACTGATAACACACATGTGTCATCAGCGTTAGTGGTGAGGACAGTGGTAGGATGAGTTGAGATGTCAGCTGTGTACACTGTGTAGAGGATAGGACCTAGGATACTACCTTGAGGAACTCCTGCAGATTGGGTAAAGAGGGGAGAATAGGAAAATTTATGGTTTACTTTGAAGGTTCGGTTACTGAGATAGGATCTAATAATAAGGAAGTATGTAGAAGGTAGGAACTGAAGGAGTTTATACAGCAGTACCGTGTGCCAGACTCGGTCAAACGCTTGTTCTACATCAAGAAAGGCTCCCTTGCAGTACATTCCGCGCTCCAATGCAGATAAGACAACTTCCACTACACGATGACATTGCTGGATTGTTGAGTGTGATGTTCGGAATCCAAACTGGTGATCTGGGATTACATGATGGGATTCTAAGATAGGATACAAACGTTTTATAATGACTTTTTCCAGGATTTTACCCATGATAGACACGAGAGGAAAATGGGAAAAATTAAAAATAAAATAATAACAGGAAAAATCAGGGTAACAGTCTTGCTCTACAATCGACAAAGTCTCGTAAGATTATTTAAAAATTAAACTGAATATAAATCCACTGGTATCAGCAATTTTCAATTTTATCTGCAGACTAAATAACTAATTTGAGTGACAAAGATTTTAAAAGGGAAGGTTATTATAACTTATATTAAATCTATAACTTTTGAAATAGTAAATTTCACATATATATTTCGTATCAATGCAAATGAAGAAAAACTACTAATACATAAATATGGAATTGAGCTGAAGATAATCAGTGATGTACTCAAACTGAAACAACACATCCAAATAAAAATATTATAATTTTACTTGGACGTGTTTTGGTTTTACTGCATCCCTGAATATCTTCTCCCTTCATCTTAACAGTCAACTATACTTTTGTCATTATAAATGTGTAGTATGTGTGACGTGTAATATCTTTCAAAGGCAACAATAATAATAACAATGGAAAGTCTATATTTAATAATATGTCGATAGGTGAGTGTTAATATTGATTAGCTAAGGTATTCTAAAATAAATGACCGCTCATACTAATGGACGGTTTCAACACTTCTAATTTAAACATTAATATCCTTTATATATTTTTATATACCTTTTAATATTATTTCAACTTTTCATAACACAAAACAATTTAGCAAATATATTATGAAAATTTATTAATCAATTAAAAGCAAAAGGCTTACTTCAGACCATTGACATATAACTATGTTTTAATAACTGTGGTGTCCAACATAAATTTTTTTAAAATGTATTTATTACATAATTTTGGTCTCCCGAAAAATTAGTCATTAATATTTTCTTCATTAGAACTGAATAACAGAACCTGTCTAAAAAACATTAAGTAAAATAAAAGTAAAAAATACTGAACATTCTACGAGTATGCATTTAATAGTTATCCCATCAACATTCTATATAAATGAGCCGTTATTTAGAAAGTGGGGCAAGACCGTTTAAAAAAAAAAATGGAGATAATAGTAGTTATAGATAACGCATGTTATGATCTTTTTACGCGTAAACAATTTATAGTAAAAAAATAATTGAGATTCTAGTATTTGGAGATGGTTTTATTTCTTAATAATATTGAAAATATGTTTAATTTAAAAGCGGTACTAATCCATCTTGGATTCAATATTTTCAATTAAAGTTCTTAATGAATATTTTAAGATGTATAATCCTGAACAAAATTTATTAAATTATATCTACGTATAAACTGGAAATGGGTAATTTCTGTGAAATTCTTAATACAACTTTTCTTTTTTCTACCAAAACATTCTTTATTTTATTTCACTTTTCATCAAATCGCTCATTAATGCAACAAAGACATAACTCAAAAACCTCAATTGTGCAGAAGGACATTCTTGTGAATAAAGTACAGGACGATTTGTTGACATACAATGGTGACATATCCTGCTCTCTCTTAGGGAATAGTTGAAGCTCAAATATAACGTTCAACCGGCTAAAACTACATTGTTGCAGCAGATGAGCGTAATGAGTAAATGTTCATAAAAATTGAATAGTATTTTGTTTTATTATTAAAAAAGGTTGATGAAAATAAATAAAATCACAATGATCGATTACAAATATTCATTATTTTTGAAAGTGAGCCCAGTTGATTTAATAATAAAGAAACTCTTACTTTTTTTAGCTGTAACTGTAAACACTATTGGATTATAAACTTACATTATCTGGTATAACAAAATTTAAAAAATATATGTATCAAAATTTACTAATATGTTTAAATTTACTGAAATTAAAACCTATAAATATATCGCAATAACATAAAATAGACTTGCCAAACTTTCCAATTAACGGCTCAAATATTTGTAATGATACAGATATCATATTACAATTTTACTTAGACTTTTAAAATCTATATAGACATAAAAGTGTTTTGGAGCTTAACTAAACCTTCCAATCCTTGTCTTAACTAATCCTTACAATCCGAAATCTTCGAAAAATCCTCAATGCTCCTTACTTTGTCACAAATAAAATTTTTCATAAAGATCATAATGCTTCTTATGTTGCTCATTTAGCCCAAACCCGATACCTTTTATAATTAACTCCATAACCACTGAAATCCACACTGTCTCATCTAGCTTCTCATTCTGTTCTATATAACCCAATAAAGTTTCTTAAAAGAAGGTAGCTTCGAGACCTTCTAATAAAGACGTCATTGAAGTGTTTATATATGTATGTATATATATATATAACAAGACATTAATAGACTCAACTAATTATCCCAAATCCAACGACCCACTGACACATCGACTCAAGACAAATTCGATTGAACTAATGAACCGTGGAACACCAACTAAATTGATATGGATCAAAGGCCATAGTGGAATCGAAGGGAACGAGCGAGCAGATCTACTGGCAAAGACAGTTGCTCACGATTCAGAACTAGCTATAGACTACAACCGCATTCCTATCTCATTTATTAAGCAACATATTAAAATAGACTCACTTACTGAATGGGACAAACTTTGGAACAACTCAACAAAAGAACGACCCTTCCACAAATACATCCCAAACATCACACTACAAAATCACGATACACCAAAATGTACACATCACAAATTTACACAACTGCTAACGGAACATGGACAAACTAATCAATACTTGAAATGATTTCACTTGAAAAACACAGATACATGTGATTGCAACGGACAGACTCCAAAAACATTTCATCATTTACTATATGACTGCACCCTTTACGAACAAAACAGATATATACTTATAAAGACAGTATTGATGAATGGGGACACATGGCCTTCTCCGGAAGCAAAGCTATATAAAAAATACAAGAAACCTTTGGTGAAATTTGCTACATCAATTGGACTTCACAAGGGAAGAAAGAAGACCACCCTTCATCAACAACTAAAAAAAACACTTGAAGACACATCAGAAAATCAACTTGTCCACTCGTTATACTTTTTTTTTCTTCTTTTTTTATATTGTTTTAGGTTTATTTATTTATTTTTTAATTATGCCTTTTACTAGTTCTTTTTTGTTCATGATTTTTTTTTTCTTTTCTTATTTTTCCCCTGTTTGTTCTAATTTCTATATAAAACTTTTACAATTTGTAATTCGTCACAATTAAAAATAATTTTACACCTGCTAATTACAGGTAGTATGCAAATATGCATGGAACCTGTAAAAAATATCAAAATAAACGACCTTTCCATAGGGTTACTATGGAAGGGTAACAATAAAAAAAATAAAATAAAAATATGTATGTATATATTCTATATATTGTAAAGATCAATAAATAAATATAAAAAATACAGGTTCCTTTGAGCCTGTCTGTTAAAGAAAAAATAACATGGAACATGTTTTAGAGGTTAGTCCCTGGACATCGATGCTTGTATGTTTTTCGGAGAAGAAAATAATCAGGGATGCAGTTAAAAAGAAACACCACGTCGTAGTAGAAATACTTCAATGCGTGCCAACGTTTCGACCTTCGGTCTTCTTTAAAGCCACCAAACCACACTTGAAAGGAGACGAACGATGACTGATGGCACGCATTAAATTATTTCTACTTAGACATAGTGTTTCTCTTTGATGGCATCCCTGTCTATCTTCTTTTCCGTTCATCTTAACAGTCTACTATACTTTTATCATTATATGTTTTCTATTTTTTTTCGCTTACCTGTGATTTATTTGTCTGTAGGAGATAACTTTTAGACTAATTTTTCAAATTTTAGAAACACCAACAGAGCTAGAGTGTGTCAAAAAAGCCCCGACACTTAAAAATAGGCTTTTCAAACGTGACTTTTTTCATTAAAACCAATATAGCTCCTAAACGGTAGGCCCTAGCGACAAATGTTATAAAACAAAAAATATTCTCTATTAAATTTTTTAACAAGGAATGGTCGTTAAATGTTCAATTCAAGCAACACTAATAGATCAACAGCGTGTCAAACTGCGTGTAACGCCATGGCGTCCCCAAAAACTTTTGACCAACTAGGGCACGGGTAAAGCATGTTCTATGTTAGCAATGATAATTATTGAACAACATAAGGTATGAAGCTAAAAAAAAAAAAAAAAAAAAAAAAAAAAAAGTATCACCTCACAATGGCTGTAATCAGCGAAACGAAAAGACCGCTTTGAGGAGTGTAGAGAATTTTAATGAAATGTTTTCCAGGAGAGATACAAGACGTGTTAAGACTACGGGTTCTCTCGGTCGGAGGGGAGATGAACAGAACCATTACTAAACGGAGCTCCGGGCAGTTTTCCCTTTTTTAATTTTGAGGTGGATGGATATAGAAAGTGGAGGGAGGTTTATAGCGGAGTGGGCTTTATCTGAGGAGCGTGACCAGAGCTCTAAGACCCAGCCAGTGCAGTGAACGATTAAAGCCAAAGTGCCCCTGATGGTTCTTTTAGGGTCGGGCTTCATTAGCATATCGCAGATGATGGGTCAGGGTATTTGAGCAAAGTACCCCATAAGTCATACTCTACCTTTACTGCTGTACATATCAAACAAACAATTCAGATGATTAATTTTCTTCATTCAATTTGAAATAATGTATTTTTTTTTCCCGATTCTCAAAGTCTTCTGAATAGAGTAGAAATAATTAAATAATTAACTGGGATCCACATGTCTCTCCATATATTTATAACTTTTTTTAGTAACAATTGAATTGAAAATATGTAAATTTTATTACAAATTTCTAGCTCTATATAACACTGTATCTTTGTAACATCTCTCGAATAGTGCTCGCCACCTATTGGTCGATTATCAAACTTCACTGCACACCACATATTTATCGCTTTTTTATGGCAATATGATTGAAAATCATTAAATATTATTATTGCTAAGCCTTCCTTGAACTATGAACATGATGTGGCTATAATTTGGTACAGATTGGTTCAGCACTTTTCGCGGTTAGTGATCTCAAACGAAAACTACTGTAACAATCTGTACCAGATTTTAACTACACCATCTTTATAGTTCCACTTAAGTTAAACAAAAATAAAATTTAATGTTATTTAAAAAGTGATTATATTTGGATAATAGCGAAGTTTGATAATTGACTGATAGGTGGTGAGCACCATTCTATATGAGAGGCTACTTCACTAAAATAACTATAATAAAAATTTAAAAAAATGACAAATGAACGAATCTATTTACGAATCATATTTAATATTACACTACATGTTTCGGGAAACTCGGGAAACAGGGGGAAATTTTCCCCTGACTGAGAAAAAACATAGATAATGGAGATTTATAAATCTCCTATAATCTACTGCTTATAATAAGGAAACTTTCGGTAAATGTTTGATCCTAGTGACTTTTTTTCTTTCATACCAATACAGATCCTAAACGGTAGGTACTAACAACCCATATTGTATTACAAATAATATTCTGCGTTAAATTTCTGATCAGGAAACTGTCTTTAAATGTATCAATTCGAGCAACACCAACAGAGCTAAAATGTGTCAAAATGTTGCAGTTTTGAATATGAGAAAAACAGTTACGAATTTTGAGGTTAAACAAAACGTTACAAAAAAGAACCATCGAACCTCAGCCATAAAGCATATCCATGTCAAAACAAAATTAACTTTATTTTTATTAATGTTTCATCATTTACAAATGGAAGCAGATTGCATAGCATCAATAGAGAATCAAATTCAATGAATCAATGAATGTAACCATATTACTTTTACCAATCACCGCAGATCCTATGCATCCATTCAATGCAATTAGATACCTCTACCCATATCCGAAAACTGACCAGAAACATATACCCGCTAGTCAAGACTTAATAGAAAGTACAGCATAATTTACAGTGTATTAAGACAGAATTTTCATCAGCAGCGCTAGAATATAGTTTTAAAAATAAAGTATATATATATATATATACAAATGCAATGCTTATTTAGAAGACCATTGTAAGACCAGTGGCAATGTATGGATGTAAAACATGGCCCTTAATAAAAACATCAAAAAAGATCCTCAACATCTGGAAAAATAATGTGTCAAGAAGAATATGGAGCAGAGTTTTCGAGAACAGATTACGGTGGAGAAGAAAGAATGAAGAGATCATAATCCTTTTTGGGCAATCCGGTATCATGGCGATGATATTTGAGCACGTATAAAGTGGTTAGGTCATGTGGAAACAATGACCGACCAAAGGATACCAAAGAAGATACTATACCGGATGGGAGGAGAAGAAGAGAACATTCCCGAATCAGATGGATGGATGAATGATGTAGAGGAAGATCTGAGGCGGTTGGGGGTTTAGGAATAGAGAAAGAGAGTGCGCAAGATCGAAGAGATTAGTTAGCTGATATGGAGGAGGCCCGGGTCCTGCTAGGACCGTAGTGCTGATATAATAATAATACTCATTATATATATATATATATATATATATATATATATATATATATATATATATATATATATATATATATTACCAGAACCCGCAAATTCAGCACTACAAAAAAAAATATATATATATATATATATATATATATAATGTTTATCCATTATAATTTTCAATTTCCATTATTAATTTTCAATTTCAGATTTAAAGAAACTTTTGCTTATGCTGAGTTATTGGGCTAAACTGGTTCAAATTGACAGTTGAGATCGCTCTAGTAAGGTGCGGTATGTGTACATTTTTCTATATCTTGAACTCCAAGATTTATCAACATTAGAGTCTGAATTATGACAAAGATACATTGAAAATTTATATTTAAAATATATTTTCCCTATACCAAGAAGTATGTAAGTGACTGTGGGTGGAGTAAAACCAGACAGTTAATGGTTTATTCAGTGGAGAATTACACCTCAGTGTTGAACTTGCTGGAGGAAACCTATTTCCCTTGTCATTTCTCCTTTATACTGCTCCAGATAGGGTCCTCTGCCTCTCCCATACATACGAGATACACTTTCATCCCTCACTAACAACATTTAGTATCACAAAACCACAAGGTTTTCCATTTTGGTGTAAAAGAAAAATCATGGTTTAAACATTTTTTGTCAAAAATATTAACTTCTGAAATATATCATTTTCAGCGAGAAACAGTATTGTAATGAGTGTCGAATTAGTTTTAAAAAAAGAAGAATAAAATAATAGTGAATATGGAATTTATTAATAGTAACATATTTTTTTTATTATTTTTTTTTTTTAAGGATTTTGCATGACATACATGTTCCGCTGGGAATCCAATTTAACATATAATAAGATAGATTTCATGTTAAAAGATCTCGAACTATATAAAGGTCAAGGAACTTCCTTGTCCTTTATATATTTTATAGGGATACTATATAATATTAAAAAAAAATTATTTAAATAAATTATGGGATTGTTATTCTGTATTTAAATATTTAATATTAGTGTAATTCCCATCGTTATAGGTCCAAATTTCTTGTAATAATACATAAATCTAAGAATAATGGAATTGTAGATGCTCCAACAGAATCAGTTAGTTGGAATGCTGACTGGTCACCTGGGCACCAATAGTAATCTGGATAATTAGGGTAAAGCAAACGTGGACTGTTGTATTAAGGTCTGGATCAGGACTGGAGTAATAATTAGACCATTCCATGGATCTCATCGAGTGGTGACGTTGGATCCAATATGGTCCAGGGATTGGCTCTAGATCCATCTTATAATTGACAGCTCCAATCAGAACCTCGGGACCAATCCATGGACCCCTCTTGCCCGCAGCTACAAGACGCAACTCTTCAACGTCAGAAAAAAATATTTATTAATATATATTTTTTTAATCAATTCATCAAATTCCGTATGGAATTAAATTTATATATTTTATTCGTAATGATTTCGCCCACTTATATTTTTTTCACTATTTTCCATGATTTTTTTATTTTATAGAGTTTTAAGTTATAATGGGTCACTAAAATGTATTAGATAAAAGTGATAACAAATTGAACAATGCATTATATTCTTGACAACATAATTCATGAAAGCAAAAAAAAAAAAAAAAAAAAAAAAAATCAATAACGATGTAAATGTTTAGGGTGTACTGTAATTGAAATCAAAATATAAATTTTAATTTTTGAGCCAACATTTTAGCCTGCAAAGCCTTCATTAAGTCAAGAAGAAAAAATAAAACAAAAATATTTGATATAACTCTTTTCGCATTGTGGGCTGAAACGTCGGCACAATAATTTAAAATTTATATTTTAATTGTGTTTCAATGACTGCACACCCTAAACATTATTGCCACAGAAAATAAATACCTCATAAATATAAATAATTAATATATCTATTGAGATTATTTTATATTATATATATATATATATAATAATATATATATATATATATATATATATATATATATATATATTTTATTTATTAGAAATAATTATTTTCAGAAGAGGGAAACGAAATGAAACTTACTTTTAATTGAAATGAGATATTAGTTTCAAAGCCCGCCTTCGGATTGTTTTAAACATTTTGATAGCGTTTGATATAATTAACTTGAATTGTAATTCTTGTTGAGGAAATGGAATGAAATTTATTCTCAAATAAATATAATTTTGTCGTTCCTGATTTACATTAATTCTGAAATAATTCATTTCTTCATTATTTCACACAATTCATTATTTGTCAGTATATCCTAATATACGGTATTAATCATGTAGACGTAAACGGAACCCAGAATCTCATATTTTTCATTTCAGCGAATCCGACATTGTTGGATTTCGTAAAAACAGAGTATTACGGACATTAATTCCTAGTAAAGAAGATTGGATTAAAATCACATTTCCGGTTTCCCTTCTACTCTTGCCGACTCACTCAGCTCAACCTAATCATTGGTTTTGTGGGAAGATCACGGGCAGAAACGTCGTCCATGATTTTGGCTGATTACCGAATGAGGGGTAGGTTTGGTAAGTTAGGATAGTTTCGTAAATGGTTTTAGTGGGTGGCTAGGAGATGAATAGTGTGTAAGATGGAAGTATTGTAGAGGGAAGAATGTAAAGATGTAGTTGGGGGATGTAATCATAGTGCGATTTGTTTGTTAAATTATAGTTATATTAAATATAAAACAAAACTGCCAGTAAAGGGCTAGAATAAATTAATTTTTTTTTTTTTTTTTTTTTTGTCTAATATATTGTGAATATGGCTGTATTTGCATAACCTTTATCGGTATTTTTAATATGTGTGTCAATAAAATATAATATTATAATATGTAAAAGAAATAAATGATTAAAGAAATAATGCGTTCACATTGATGTGAGGAGGAATAATTTTTAATGATATATTTCTTCCGCTCTGTCACCTAGATCTTTGACTTCCACATAAATATCTGAAAAATCGAATATCTTCAATTTAATATTTTAATCATATGGTGAATACTCAACAGTATACAACAACATTATTATTTAAAAAAGAAACGTTATAAGCAAATAATTTATTTTTAATCTACCACTTCACAGTGGTTGTGGTTTCCTTTAGATTTATTTTTGATACTAAGAGAAAATTTGGTTTGATTTGTTTTATTTGAATACATTATTGATATTTACAGCTGTTTAAAATATATACGATAAGTAAATTTGTAATAAAATGATCACAATGTCATATCAACAACTTGTAAAGAACTACTCATTAGTAGAACTTCAAAAAATGTTCTACATTAGAAAGCCATCTTCTTTTCAGAATCCTCGGTGGGTTATCGGGAATCAAGTGGTAAACAAGTGCGGAGATTGAGTGAGCATGTAGCTTGGCATGGAAGAATAGATCTCTGGTTTGGGCAAAATTTCCTGTATATGGGACCTTTACATCGTTATGGATAGGTTTATTGTGACATAATAAGGAACATTCATAATTTTATAAAGGATTTAGGATTATAGGAAAAGAATACAAGGTTTAGTTTAGTAGATGCCATTAAACTCATCTCCTTATGTCAAAATGGGTTTAATTACTGTCATGTAAATAAGTCTATTCTTAATTGGTATCTTTGAATCAAGTAAATGTTGGAGTAGTTGAAAACAACGTTATTTTTTGTGGTTATTATTGATTGGTTATAAGTTGGTTATAAGTCATGTGTGTATTATTGATGCACGACTTAAAATTTGAATTTGTTATTCTGACTTATGTCTTTTTTTTGTTAGATTTACCTATTGTAAATGTTATTATGAAATTGATTAAAATTACATCACAGATGTGTAGTCATACATTTACTTAAAATATATTTATTTGCACTAGATCCTTGAGAGGTGGGACAGTAGACCATGTAGAATCCAAAGACCCAACTACCCGGGGGTGTACCTCAGGGTCTAATGTTATATGTATAAGACTTTTGAAATTGTTTGGGAGCTTTTAACGCTCGTTTTGTAAATGTTGAAATAGTCAAAAGACTGATTTCTTGTCATTTTATTCTTGTAAGTGGAGTCCGAAAGGAGCCCAAGATGGTGGATCTGTCCACAATTAATAGAACATTATTAAAGGATAATGCAAGACAGGAAGTTGTAGTTTATGACGAAAAGTAAAGCGTGTAATTGATGTGATTTGTTTGGGTTTATTATAATTTTCTATTTTTTACACTATTCATGAACTTTTGTGATATGAGAATAATGTAAAATTTGAGCCACGATAAAATTGCTGCGAAGCAACGAATTATTTATTGATAACACACATGTTCAAAAATTATACTCCTGGTCAATATCATAAAAAGATAAGCACTAATATAGATGGTACGTTTTTTAATTTTATTTTTACTGTATGACATGAATGTTTCACAGATGGCTATCTGCAAACCACCCCCTCCCCTAACTGTTATTAGTAGAGGGATTTGTTAAAAACCAACTCCCCAAGGGTGAGTACGTGCCGGGGCAGAAATATGTAGCCGCTGCTGAGATAGCAGTAGGACTTTTAATTAAGGCTTGTTGTCCGTTGAGAATTAAAATATAAATCAAGGAGGCCCCGGAACGAGATTGGTCGCTCTAATCTGGACACTCGGCCCGATCACGACTTATTTATGCCTAGGCCCCTTCGGATTATCTCGGCTATATTTTAATGAGCCGAAATTTACGATATTATCGAGCATTTATTGCGGCCATAATAGGTGTGAATATTTCCTATACCTTGGAAATTTATCATCTATATGTGTAGATAAAGGATAAAGTATACCATTTTTTAATATATAATTCTTTGAATAACCTTTACCCTTAGTCGTCAGCCTACGAGTTTTTGTCCTACAGTATCATTTAATAACACTTCATGAATCCCTGTTAAAAAGATTCGCCGCCTAGGACTCCATCTGGACAAACGTCTTACTTGGAATCCATATACGAGACTAAAATTACCAGAAACTGCTCAACGTTTTTGACTAACTAAATTAACTAGACAAATGTTCAAAGCTTCTTATTAATTACAAAACATTCATTTACATGACAGTGATTAGGCATACCGCTCATTTGCTGCAACAACAATGAAAGCTTTTGATTTTTGCCAAGCTTTTGTATCTTTAATAAATCATCCACGAATGTAGTTTTAGTAGGTAGAACGTTATATTTGAGCTTCAACTATTCACTAAGAGAGAGCAGGATATGTCACCATTGCATGTCTAGAGATCATCCTGTTCTTTTACCACATGACTGTCCTTCTGCAAAATTGAAGTTTTTGAGTTATGTCGTTGCATCAAAATCCATTACTTTTTTAATGTTTATTTTTTTAAATTTACATATGAATGGTATTAAGCTTATCCCTGTTGAACAGATCCGCTACTTAGGACTCCATTTGTCTAACGATTTAGTTGGAATCAACATACAAGACTAAAACGAAAAGAAACTGCTAGACGTTATCGACTTCTTAAACATTTACTAGACTTTCGTTCAAAGCTTCCATTACAAAAGACTCATTTTCATGACTGTGATTAGACCTATTTGGACGTACGGAGTTGAGCTTTGGGGCTCCACAAAACCTTCCAATTCTTCACTTATCTAATCCTTACAACTCAAAGTCGTTCGAAAAATCCTCAATGCTCTTTGCTTTGTCACCAATAAACTTATCCATAAAGATTTCAACGTTTCATGTGTTACTGATATAGCCCAAACCAGATGCCTATCCTTCCATAGTACACTCTATACCCACTCTTATCCATTTGTCTCCTAACTCCTCACACTCAATTCCCGATAATTCTCTGGGGTACCTGAAAAGAAGATGATCTGGGGACTTTCTAATATAGAACTTTCATTGAAGTGCTACTATTGAGTACTTCTTTGCAAGTTATTGACAGGTCGTAATATTTTTCCTCAAATTTACTTGTTGTATATAATGCATACAGCTGTAAATATCAATAAATAGTTATAAAAACAAAAACGAATTGTCTTATTTGATGAATAATATTTATGTAATTTATTATATAAATTTATATTTCATTGATTTTTTATTCTAAAAAGTATTTGAGTATGTATTTCCTGTTTAATATGTTGTAAATATATCTGGGCAAGGGATAGCTTTCTTGATCAGAGATCAATTTCCTTTTTAAAATCGTTATGTTTGAAGGCTTATTTATTTTTCTAATTTGCAAGTAATGCATTTCCGTTGGCATAAATAAACTATGATATATTCTCTAAGTAAAAAAAAAAGTAATTGGATTAGTGATGAAATTTATAAAAAAAAAATTTATTTTATTCAAGAACTATTTTTATCATTTAAAATAATAAATTTTTTGAAATCGTAATATAATGTGATGAATGAAGGTACTAATATAATATTAAATAATTATAACTCATATTTCTTTTTGTTTATTTATTGATACTACTGTAAAAAAGACAATCTTACGCCACACACGAAATAAATGATTGAAAGTGTCAAGCAAACTAAAGTAATTATTAGTTCCAGAAACGAAAGTCGATCACTCCCAACTTCTCTAATTAAGAGTTCCTAACAACTACATTCGATAGTTTCGAAAAATGTCCAATACTCTACATTTCTGATACAAAGTCTTAACCAAGTATAATACATAGAATTTCAAATAATTGAAATACCCTTATATTCTTATATGTTTTCTATGTATTTGTTTATTAGTAAAATTTTGTAGCACAGTGACTTAATACGTAGGATTTTTTTTTTTTTTATTTGATTTTTTTTTTTTTTTTTTTTATAGCTTGTCAGTTAAAGAGAAACAAGCGTCAACACGCTTTGTAATTTTGTTTCTTTGTAGTTGCATCTTGCTTTGAGAAGAAACTTTTTCACTTTAGCTCAGAAACATCACCAGATACATTATTATAAATTTCAGTTTTTTGTTAAGTAAATTTATTTTTGTGTGAACTTGAGTTTTCATCATTTGCTTCCACTCATGGAAGGGTTTGTTGGATAAAGGGGTTACATGACTTTTTTTTCTTTAAATACAATCTATCTCTTTTGAAGAAGAATTTATGTGAAGAGGTGTTAGGTAGCAAAATCTGTTAATTTTTAAATAGCTAAAAAAAGAGATAAGAAGGAGCTAAGGAGCGTCGTACCATTTTCCTGCTGAAGGGAAATATAAAAAAAAAAGAAAAAAAAAAAACTTTAAACATAAAGTACTCAAAATTTTGTTTTGTTACATAACCCTTTCATCCATCAAACCCTTCAATTTTGAAAAAGATATAAATCATCAGAGTGCAAATATCTCTTGATATAATGTGTATTTAAATAAAAATGTATACAAAATATTTTTATAATAATAATACATAAATAATTTTTAAAATAATCTAGGTATTAAAAATGGAGGTGTGATGCAAACAATAGTTAGTGGAATAGATTTATGAGGTAACTAAGAAACATAAAAAAAGATCGAATAGAAAAAAAAAAGTGATTAAATTAATTCAATCTGAAGGCGGACATTGGTATCCGTTCAGTAGGACTTTGGTTATCAGTTTGTGTTTGTATCAATCCAAGTTTGTATAGCAATAAATAAGATAGTTGTAGGTTAGTTCGCTGTTTTGTTTTACATATATTCTAATATAGTAGTTTTCTTTAGATTTAAATTTGCATATTTTTATAGTTTCTTCTTAAATAATTTTGCAACTATCAGTTTAAATTATATTTATTTATGATTAAAGCAGCTGGACCTGGAGTACATTTTACATTGTAATTCCTCTTAAAGATTTTAGTCATAGAATAAAACATATCTTTATTCGTTCAACATGATTATTACCTGAATTTTAGCCCATCTGTTGTAATTGTAATTTTAATAACCACGAAAAGTAATAATACCTTAACCAGAATACCGCCCGTCCCTAAGGACTTATGTAAGGACAAATATTGGACTCAGTTGGTGGAGAATGTAATATGGAGCGGCCGAGGTAGTGCTGGAAGACATTTTTCATATTCCTTCTCGCCGACTCCACTAAATTATACAAGATAAAAAGAAAGCATACAGAAGTATCTATTTATATTTAAATGAGAACTGAGACAGATATAAAAGTGAGGTAAGGGGTCGCGCGGGGCATGGCTTCGGTAAACACCGCCCGCCTCATATAGCCCTGCCCCTGGCTTACAATGGATCGTATTTTACATTTTAAATTGAAGAAGACGTGTGATAAAGGACGATGAAGCTTTTTAAAGATATAAATGCAAAAATTCAATAAACTTAACGAAAGGAAATTTGATAAAAGGTCATAATAATTAAAATATTGATAAGGATGAGATAAAAATAAATCAATAAATTTCAATATAAGAAAGAAAAATGAATATGAGTGTTTTTAGAATTTGTGGCATAAAATAGAAGTGAAAATGATATACACATACCTGTGTATCAAAGTTATACATTTTAAATTAACAATTAGTAATATTTGCCTAAGTAATACACTGCAGGCAAACTGCTCTCAGCCCTTAACGAAGATCCGGGAATCCATAACCCCTCTCGGAAGTAGACAGCAGTTTGGCCTGATACAGAGAATATATTTTTTTTTTCTTACCATTCCCTTACTTTATAATATTCTGGGTAAAAGCTTAGGTCCAATAGAAATAGATAATTCCCTTAAATTGTAAACTTCCAATCACAAACTACCAAGAAACCAGAAGACGTGTTCTTTAGACCTTTTAGGGTTGGGACGTTGTTTTACAAAAGGCCGGGAAAATATTCTCGGGGTATCCTAACTTAACAATAGAAGGAAGACCAGCTAACCTATCTTCAAATACTAAAGAAGTAAAATAAAATCTTCGTTTCAAAAATGTCATCCCCTTATGACATCACACCGATCCTAGACCAAGACCTTCCACCGACGACGCACACCATTGCACCTCTCCTTTTATAAGCATTAAAATTTTAAGGGTGAGTGGCTTCTTAGAAGCTAATTTTGGCAGGATATCCTGATATACTGATCTCTTCTACGATCCCTAATTTACTTTGGTTCGTTGCCGGTAATATCTGGCGAAACAGTTTTCATACAGTGGTGTCAAAGATTCAAAAGAAGAAATACTAAATTAGATACAGAGAATATATCCCCACTTCAGATGGTCCCAGTAAAGGAAAAGAGATCTTTTGGAGGGGTATGTGTTGGAGGAAGTAGATGCCGGAGGAACTAAGTATAACAAATATACATTAGCCGTAACACCTCTAGATTAGAGCAACTTAAGTTAATAAGTGTATAATGTAAATTGTGAGCTGGACCATGAGCAGTTCAATAGTACTATAAATCCATACTTTCATAAACAAATGAATAAGAAGTATCAGTATGTAGAGCACAATACTATAGAAATATATTAAAAACAAAGAAAAAAAAAAGATTCTTCAATTCCCATATGTTAGGCCTAAAACTCCTTTTTATATCCTATATCTTTTAAATAATCATTATTTTTCTGGCGACTAAACAAATGTGATTTATATAAGAAATATATAACCTTTTTTTTATTTATTATTTTTCTTTTGTTATATTGTTTTATTTATTAGATATAGTATTAATTTCATTGTGAATAATGTAATATGTTGTTATTTATTTATTGCGAGACGTTTTCAGTTAATGTATTACCTTTTTCATAAATTTCCAAAACGGACGTTAGTATTCAGTTAAATATTCTTTCGTTTAGGTACCTTGCCACCTTATTTAATGTCTAGCCAAGATTAGGAGTTGAGACCTAAAATATGGGAATAGAAGGATCTTTGTGGAATAATAGGGTAAACTAGCCAGTTATTGACACGCTATCTTAAAAATAAGAAAAACAATTCCCCCTCTAAAAAAAAAATCATAAAATTCCTTTTAAATCCTACAACTCAGCTGTATAAAAGTATTTTCAAATCTGTCCGTATTTTAAAATATAGGGTGTTAAAATAATTGATTTTACATTATTTATTGTCACTATATTGTAAAATAAATTGCAGGAATAATTTTGGTGTGAAATTTCTTGCTTAGCTTAAAGTATATTAATTAAGGAAGAATGACTGCAAATTTTAACTTCATTGAACTATGCTTTCTATAGTTTTAGTATAAATATTTTCGAATATTTCCTTAAGGGTGTCGATAACATGGTGTCAGTGGTTTACCCTACTTCACATTACCTTACTGATGAATGTTATATGATCTAACTTGAATACCAATGACTAAATACTAGTATGAATGACTAAATGACTAAACACATTATAGGTGAGAAAATTTAGATAAAATAATTATAATGATTCCACATCTCATACTCAATACATGAGGAAAACTAATTTCCCGAACCAGATGAAAGTACACAACTAAGCTCTCCACATTTCTGTTGTTAGAACACTTCTCGAAAAGCGAACACACACTGGAACAAAATGCGATGGAATGGCTTAATTAATTTCAATGGAAGGGGTAGAGATGACATTAAATGATAATATTAAGGGATGGGGATAAATTATAGGATAATGTGTGGGATATAAAGGATAGGTGCTGGCTGTTGGGTGATGGATGTGGGATGTGGGATCCTTCCTGAGGCCTCTATCGTTTGGAAGCTTTATCGGCCAGCTCCCATTGTCTGAATACAGTTAATTATATTTCTGCACCTATATAAAATATAGAAAATCCCGAATAATTATTTAAATTATTTTATTAAATGATATTAACATAATTAACATTCTTAATTAACAGTAAGAGTTAATTAGTTGCTAATAATCATGAAGTTTTGATCCCTTCTATTATGATTATGATGAGTTCTTAGTATCTATGAAATGCTACAATAGAAGGAAATATAAATACTACTTCTAATTAATTACTAATTATATATATATCCACACACGAGCACAGACACACACACCTGCACTTCTTACAATATCGAATTAATTTTAATATCTAAACTTTATGACAGTTCATAATTACTGAAATTAAATAAAAATATAATACATACATTTTGATAAAAACGAAAATAATCACCCGTTCCTTCTTCTTAAACATTCATAATAATTATATATATTCTATTATATATTTTATACTAAATATTTTTTTAAATAAACTTTTAATCGCTCTGATTTTAATGAGTTCATTAATGCTCTGATTTTAATTAACTTTTATTTCCTCTCTGACTTTGCGCTGTCTTTTTCACGTATTCCCCACACCTTTGTCTTGTTCTAAAGAGTTTATAACTTTTTTGTTCAGAAGAATCAATCGGTACTATTTAAAAATGAAAATTATTAAAACAGTTCTCGGAAAAATTTTTAGCAGATTTTTTTCTCGTAATTTAGCCTTTAAAAAATATTTATATTTTTTTGTTAATTCAGGACTGTCTAAAAAAAAAAAAGAAGAGACGTGTGAGTTTTGATGATTGGTGGGGCACATAAGGTTTGGTCTATCCACCACCTCTTTCAGCGAAAGTGCCTTCCTGAAGTGTAAGGTTTGGTGTTTACTATATATCTTGTGATTATTGTGTTTACTATATACATATATCTGTTGTGTTCACTATCTTTAACTACATTCACTATATACTCGTAAGTAATTTTAAAAGAAATCTTTTTTAACAGTTTTGTGAGAAAGTTTTTGTTGAATATTTTCAATTCAATGAAAATATAAATAAAATAGACTTAAAACACAGTAAAAAATGTATTGGTACAAATTTAAAGTTAAAACATGGAATTTATAATCTTAAAAAAAAAATAAAAAAAAATTATTGATAAAAAACTTAGTAGCCTTCCTGATATCAATAGAACAAAATATGTTTCTCCAACAAGTTAACTAGTCAAGCTTCTAGGGAACAGTTTTCCTCTAAACCTAGTAACAGCTCAAACTATTTGAGTAACTAGCATCACGGAATTGTAACGAAAATTACGATTTATTGAGATCAGGATATTTTAATAGAAAATACAGTTTTTTCTTATGGTAATTTCAAAAATATATTGAATAACTGCACAACTATTACAGTTACCAATTCAATAATATCATAATATTATGAATCATAAGAATCCTTGATATTTAAAAAAAAATTTATATTATTTTTATTCATTATGTTAGATTTTTTTTTTTTATATCCTTAGAATCGATAAATTATTATAAAGGCAGATTCGCATCAAAACCCTTTAAACGAGATTCCTACCAGCGGACGTTTCAATTCCTTCTTTTATGACATCGCAGTGTTTTATTTGCGAGCATAATTAAAAATAATAATCGACTTTATATAGAATACACCCCTTGAAAGGGGCATTAATTAAAAAGGAGTAACCATTCGGAAACTTTTTGAATTAAAATATTATTGTGGATTTAATTGAATTCCGGCTTCCCGTGCTTCTCAGAACTCTAATACAGTCTTGAACAACTTTTTTATTTTACCGGAGCCGGGATTTAATTTACAAACAATTAATTACTAAGTTAAATAAGAAATAAAAAAAAGTTTGCGAGCTTTCCCTCGGCTTGGCGGAAGGCCTTGCATAGAACAAGGACGATGACTTAGTACACAGTAGGGACTAGGGGAATGGAATGGGGTTTGTTTGGAAGTTAGTTAAATCTTAGTAAAGATGTAGTGCTGAGATAACTGGGAAAGTTATGCTAACAAGTTGAGATAAGTCTTGCTAGGAATCAAATCAGTTCTGTTTAGAAAATCATCTATGTCTCTTTGTTAGTAAGGGACCATTGCAAGCAGGGTTCTATTTATTATAATAGCGGTGTTGCCAGGAGAAGAGTTGAAAAAAAAATTATAATATTGAACAACATGTAGACAGGTAGGTATTGTACGTTGACTATTAGAAAGAAACAAAAATGTTTATTTTTGTCTTGTCCCCCATAAATAACATAAAAGTATAATAAACATGTATTATTGTCTGGCTGCGAACGGAAGAATGGTAATTAAGTTGTTGGATGAACAAATGATATTTAAATGAAGCAAGAGAGGAAATATTGCGACTTGAATTCGTTAATAAATTAAAAAAAAAAAAATGCTGCACGAAAGGACCCAGTTCGATAAGAGGGGATAAACAAATCAATTGGCTGAGATTTAATTTTCAAATGATGAATGGAAGAACGAAAAGCAAGGATGCCATACATATACGAATGTTTTTGGACTTAAATTTTGGAATAGAAAAGTACCAAGAAAATATTATCAAAAATTTTCATAAAGCCACCTTAACTCAGAATACCAGTACGTAATTTGAACAAATAGTTGAGCCATTTTCTTAAGTGTTGAGTTCTTGTAATTTAATTTTTAACATTGTTAGAACTAGATTTATTCAATAAAAAAAAAAAAAAAAAAAAAAAAAAAAAAAAAAAAAAAAAAAAAAAAAAAAAAAAAAAAAAAAAAAAAAAAAAAAAAAAAATTAAATTACACGTAAATACAACAGTAAGTTACAGCCATGAAGTTATAGTACTATGGATAAGCTCTTCCCGTATATTGTCCCGTGAGGGGCGAGACCAAAACACTAAACGGCCACGGGCCACGCCCACTATGCCCAACTGGCGACTTGCATTCCATTGGGCTAGGGCAATTGAAAGGATTCGTAATAAATAAAATAAGTAAGTCACTAAAGTAAATAAAACACTAAAATAAAATAACAGCAGTATAAAGCCTAGGAAACCAAAATTTGAACTGATAAGAGGCTAATATACTGATAATACGGTGCATTCCAAAATGGCTGCCTGCCCTGGCTATTGAGAGGTAAGCCCCCTACGCAATACAGTTAGGGAAAATATTTCTGATAACGTTACTGGTGGATTTCGAATGGGATTGAATTTGATTGTTCAAAATAATATCATTCAACATATTCAATACATATCTACACTGGTAGTAAAGTCTGAAAAAAAAAAAAATATATATATATATATATATATATATATATATATATATATATATATATATATATATATATATATTATTACATACTGACTGAAACGATTTTACAAAATATTTTAAATATAGACATGGACTTAAAAGTTAACATTAAATAAGTAAATATTTAGCGTTACCATTGTATGCAGCCCAATTAGTAATACTCCTATGTCAGGTCTACACTATCTAATTACGCCTATTATAAATATGCCCATTATATTGCAATTTGATAGATATACTAGAATGTATATGTAAATATATATTTTACATATTATGTGAACATTTAATTATATTATAATTATTTACACAATTTATTTTGTGTTTTTTTTTTTTTTTTTTTAAACTATACCTTTCACTTATCCCGCAACAATAAGCAGATGCGATGATAATATAAAAGATAACAGACATATAAGGCATGAGGTAGGTCAGCACCCAGAGGTACTAACCTTTTACATTACCTTAAATAAATTTTATCCGAGTTGATCCCACGAGCAACTTCTTTTTAGCCTACTTTGGACATTTCTGGCATGTTTCTGAAAGATATGGCTTGTATAAGATTGTTGATATGTCCTTAGAGTTTGTCATGAAATCTTTTGTATGATGCCTAGATGAGATCTCGTACCATGGGTATGCATTAGTTAAATGTTTCGTTAGTGACGTACCAGAGTGGTTGTATAATACTATTGTCTTTATATTTTTAATTTGAATTTTTATTATTTATTATCTATTTATTTTATGAGTTGATAATTTAAAAAAAATAAAACAAAAAATCTTAGCTAATAATTGAAATTTACGACCAAATACAGCAATAATAAAAACATCTAGTAAATATTATGATAATTCACATGTAATTGCATGTAAATTGCTCTTAAAGAAACAGCACTTCAATAAAATTTCTATATTAGATGGTCTCGAGTACATTTTCTTTTTCATTATCTTGGAGTGTTTTATGGTTATAGTGGAGATACTAGTGAATTTGAATAGTTTGCAGTTTACTTAAAAGATTAGATACCTGATTTGGGCTAAATCATCAACAAATGGTACATTAAGATCTTTATCGATAAGCTTGTTTGTGACAAAATACGAAGCATTGAGGATTTTTCGAAGGATTTTGGATTATAAAGATTGGGAACTAGACAAATTGAATAGTTTAGTGGAGTCCCAAAGATCAACTCTAAACAGGTCAAGCTACAGTCATGTAAATGAATTTCTTATGGTTAATCAGAAGGCGCACAGTGGGACGAAACTGGTGATTATTTGGACGTGGCATTATAATAATTTTTTTTTTTTTTAAATTTGAGTATCCATCATATCCTTTGTATTTTTGTTTGTAGAATTTAAAGATTAAATCTTTTTTCTTGATATGAAAGGTAAAATAAAGCAATAAAAACTTATAACAATAGAAAATACATTTTATGAAGAAATTACAACTGAACACTTTTTTTTTTTCTTTTCCCTTCCATTATTTAAAAAATATTTTATGTATTATTCTAAAAATAGTTTATATAAATATTTATTTAAATATGCGTTATATCGAGAAATATATGCATGGGAACGCGAAGAAATAGGTATATGCAATACTATATAATACAAGGAGCTTATTACCATTATTGCAATGTGGGAAAGCTGAAAAAAAAATAACTAACAATAAGACTAAATATTATGAAATTGACAAATATTGTTTTGTTTTTCATAACTGAAATGGTACGAATAAAAATCAAGGTGGATGGTTTAATTAGGTCGAATTACAATATTAGAAGTATATAAAAAATACCTATAAACGGGCAAATTATTCGGATAATAGTAGAACTTTTTCTCTTTTTGAATACTTAAGGTAGAAACCTTTGAAGTCTATTTTTTGAAAGGATTTGGACGAAGTTACTATTATCATTGTTTAATAATATCTTAAATTATTCTAATAATAAAACCACCACTACTAATTTTTTTTTAGTTTGAATATACTTGTACGGACTAGAAAGTAATTGGTTATTTGAGATTAGGAGATATAATTATTAGTAAAATTTAAAAAAAACTTACAGGAACAATCGCAATCACTGAATACAATTTCGTGCATTTTTATGTCAATTTTCATTATTTTATATAATTTTTGTATCTCAAACACAGCATTTTCGCTAGATATTTCTGGAACATTCCCACATTTTCTTATTTCTAAGAAGTTAGGAAATGGTGGAATGTGGTCTGGGATTTAAATTTAAAAAAAAAAAATTAGTTTTTCATACATGCCAGGGAATTTAGACCATTCGTTCCACTGTGATGCGGGCAGTTTCTTTTCGTTTTAGTCAGGTATAGAAAAAAAAAAAAGAAATCAATCAATAACTCTTGTATGGTTCCATTAAGAATTCATACTGCAGTTTCGAAAAATAGTTACAGACAGAGTACCCGTACATTAGATAAATTTGTCTTTAAGACAGATAGCGAGGGAAGAGGCGGTGGAAAGGAGTCATAAAGAAAACCAATCAGCTGAAAGCCTTTTCATAATGTATTTAGGGTTGTTGTTTACGAGCACCACTTCATTCTGGCCAGCCACCGCGGCCAACAAACACCCTCACAGGCCCGTCCCAAGGCCGTCTTATGAATACACGGAATTTTCCAAAGTCCCCCCCCCCCCCCCCCCCGCTCTCCCACTCGACAGAATAATGGATTCGACGCGGACCATCAACCTTTCACAATGCCTGTGAATGATTCAGTTCACTGTTGCTTCCGAAGAATAATGCCTAAAGGCGAAGTAGGTAGGGAGTGAAAATTTAAAATTAATGTCGTTCCGATGTTGGAAGAGCGCTTAGAAGCCATACGTGATCCTGGCCGGCCGCATAATTGAAGCGCCTTAATTCCTCGGGCCGAATAGGCCTCTTTGAAGTCATTAAGAATTCCTCTTTATTTGTTCTTTTTGCAGGGGCGGGTAATTACTCTTTTTAAATAATTTTTTTTTCATGAATTGAAAAGATACTAATAATAATAATTTAAGGCCTAAGAAGTAATTATAATAAAAAAAACAAAAAAAAACAGAACGTAAATTTGTTTTGCTGTATAATTCTGTATGAATCGTATAAAATGTATTCAATAAACATTATTTTTCAAATAATTTACATTTATTGAAATTTAAAACTGTACAAAATATATATATATCAAGTAAATGCATTGACAACGATTATAATAACATATTAGAATTAGATAAGAACTACTCATCAGTAGCACTTTATTAAAAATTCTATACAAGAAGGTCTCTAGGCCATCTTCGTTTCAGACGCCTCGGAGGATGATCAGGAGTGGGAAGCAAGTTGAGAAACTAACGGATTTAAGTGGTTATGGAGCTTACTATGAAATGAGCTGCATTAGCTCCTAAACGGTAGGTACTAATGACAAATATAAAATGAAAAAATATTTTCTATTAAATTCCTGATCGGGAAACTTTCATCAAATGTTTGATCTGAGCAACAATAACAGAGCTAGTTCGTGTCAAACTATTACATTTTTAAGTGTGAAAAAAAGTTACACATTTAAGGGTGTAAAAAAAGTTACAACGTGATTTTTTTTTATTCTTACCAACATAACTCGTAAACTTTAGTTTCTAGCGACAAACGTTGTATAACAAAAAAATATTTTATATTTTATTTTTAATAATAAAAACTCAATTTGTGCAGCTCCAAAAAGCGTGTCAAAATGAATTTGAAAAAAAAAAAAGTAACACCAAAAAAGTACAGGTCCCCAGCTAAAAGACATATCTAATCTATCAAAAAAACTGCTAAAGAATTTTCCGGTAGCTATCCCAAAGATACCAATGATATGAATATTAGGATATTACTGACATGTTTCATCAACTATAAAGATTAAATATTTTTCTTTTTTTTCAAGATCTGATTATAATTATTAATATATTTGCTTTTAAACTCAAAAAGAAACTCTAGTAATGAGTAGTTGATTTATGAATATGTAAATCTAAATAGAAGTAGAAACAAGGGATCATATGTAAAAGATAAAATAAAATAGAATTAAACTCCTAGTAGTTTATATATCGATAGTTTTGTAAATAACTATTGAAAGGGGGTAAAATAAATTAATTATTATAGCATAGATATAGCAAAGAGTTTTATTTCTTTGTCGGAGTTCTCCTTAGCTCATTGCAACAAATACACATCAAAAAATGTGTGCAGTGAAAATGGGTTTCACTTTACAATGATTGATTTGAAATGGAGTAATATTCCAAGTAGTTACTATTTCAAAGTTTAGTGTAAAGTAGGCATTATCAGATTGACAAGTACTAAAGTGTAGAAATAAATGCCAATTTACATTTTGAAATTGCCTTCCAACATTGCATTAGAGTAATGAAAACTCCAACTCCACTCGTCTACTTTATTGGATCGTTTTAACATCTTTATAAGGACATTAAACTACTTTGCAGTGGATATCTATTTAAACATTTTAAAGTAACGAAATAAGTTAATAGAAACTGCAAAGTATACATAAAATAATGCAGTGTGAGATATATCTGTGTCTCACGTGAAAAGTATGTTCAGTGTAATAATCGTACTTTAAGAGAAATCCAATCGCAAGTTTGAAATATTTTCCAAAAAATAGAACGCAATAAAATTTCAGTTTTAAGACTTGAAAGTTTTGATAAATCGTTTCTCTCATTATGTTTTATTTTAGTTGTTATGAATTTTTATTTATTTATTTTTTAAATAATTACTTCAACATGTATGCACTAAAGAATAAATTATACTAAATTCCCGTGTAAAACGTTATAAGTGTTAATTTACCGGACACATAGGGGACTAGCTGACCGTACAGTTCTCAGCGCGGAGGGTGCAGATGGTTGTGCGATCGAACACCACCTGGGCTGGTTAAACATTATTTCTAGGTAGACAACGCAAATGAATCTTCACCTTCCTAACATGGAAATAATAGGTTGCTGACCTGTTGGATAGTCCGTCCTTCCTGCCCTGGAGGGCATTGTTAAGGCCCAATAAACAAACAACAAAAAACAATTCGCATAATTTAGTAATTGGAGGCTATATTTTTAAAAATTAGGTATATTGGAATGAAGCGTAAATAATAAATAGTATCTTTCAATATTTGTTTATTGAAACATTTTATACAAAATGAAACATTAAAAATAATAATAATGATAAATAAAATTGCATTTAGACTACAATAAAAGCTGTACCATTTACAACCCATTTTGCGTTCAGTACTTAGGTAAGCATGTACTATTACTGTGCTAACGGTTGTGAAAGGAGGAGATCTGGCCCAACTCACGCTCAACCGCCTGGTTTTCCCCAACTAATTGTACCCACTTTGTAGAGGCTGAGTGTGTCCTGACCTCGAAATCGAGCCACAACAGAAATAACAGAAAATACATTTTTTGACTACATTTAGACAATAAAAGCTACTTAAAACTTAAATAGTGTAGGGAAACCGTGGCCTCTTTTCGTTAAAACCAATATAGCTCCTTAACGATAGGTCTGAGCGAATAATGTTATATAATAAAAAATATTCTTCATTAATTGTCTGATTAGGAAGTTATCGTCAAATTTTCGATTTGAGCAACACGAACAGAACTAGGACATGTGAACATGTTACATTTTTTAGTGTAAAAAAAAAACGTTACACAAGAAAACTGTAGATTCCTGAACAAAAGACCATGTAAAAAAATTAAAATTAGTTTATCCGGTATTGAAAACCACACTAAGTACAACAGATATTAGATAGGTCACATTTCATTAATTCATAAAACTGAAAGTTTGTGTAAAATGTGCAGTTAACTTTTTTTCACACGAGGAAGTTTAATTTTTAGGTTCCAACCGAATATTCATGTTTTTAAAATTCGCATAATCTAGCAATATAGACACAACTAAAAATACAAAAATTAGCTTTATAGTGATACCCATAACCCAAAATTCACAAAATTGCACTTAGCATACTATTCATAAGCGCTACAGATATACATTGTGTTAGAATAATTAATACTCGGAATGGAACGCAGTAATTTGTTCTACGGTTTTAGAGAGAAAGGACCTCACTAAATCATCATGTACTGATATATGCAGGGAGAGAATGATTGCAACAGCATAGGGATTCTATGGAAATCCGGGTGACATGCTAAGTAAGAAAATTAATAAGAGCCAGCGGGTCTAATCTTCAACAGCTGGGGCCCATTAGTCTAATTTGTAGAGTTGACCCACAATCCTAGTTTGCCTAGTCCGCGCCTCTACTTCCTCCTCTCCTGTGACTGGACTTGGAGGCAATACGTCAACAGAAATTTAGTTAAAAGGGATGATCCTTTCTCAATTAGCACAAAGCATTTGGCTTGTGATTATAGTTATTTTCAAATTGTTTATTGTTTGAAGATCTTGAGAGTTTCCAGCTTTACTGAAGGCCTGGACTAGTTCAGGTGGAATTCGGTCAATTCCTTCCTCCTTCACCAGTTTCCTTCTCTTAATTTAGTTAAGATTATTGGTTAATGATTGAGCAAAATCTTTACATTATAGGAAATATAACAAATAAAAATTAAAAAAAATATTTTAGTTGAATTCTACATTCTCGTTGAAAGAAGGGTAGGGTTTATATACCGCAACACACTCATGACATGATTCTTCAGGACAATTAAATCAGTTAAAATCAGGAAAGCAGAAAGCTAAACTTCCTAATTGGTACTTCTTTCCTTCTTGCCTTGTATTTGTAATTAAAAGTATTTATTTATTTTACTGAATAGTGAGTTTGATAATTGTTAATTGTTAGATATATTATTCTATGACTGAGCACAAGGTTGTAGGAAAAGCGACAAACCCTCATATCATTAGCTCCAAATGCCTAAACCTGGCTGAGAAAGCTGCCTCATGCTCGACAAACTTCTTTGTTTTTTGATGGCCATTAATCACTCTTGACCAGCCTTGTTGGTCTATCTTAGAGCCACTTAAAAATGCCTTATACCTGCTCAATTCTTTCTCGACCTCTCACTCCCTTTGGGTAACCTTGATGTTATTCTTAAGCGGTTCTGCTGTCATCCATTCTAAGGAGGTTTCCCAACCACTTAAACCACTTTATCCTTACAAAGTCAGACAACTTCCAGTTGGTATATAGTGCTTGTTATTCTCTATTTTCTCTCAGACGAATTTTTCTTTCACATGTCCTAGAATGCACCAGGATATTTTATGTTTAACGATTTCAACCTTATTAGCTTTTGACTTTTTAAATTACCCATTAAATTTAAAAATGTGGCGTACCACAGGAGCAGAGATGAAAAATCTCATAAATTGGCTGTAAAACAAGGAGAGACCGATTGCACAATTAGAAGGTAAAAGGAAAACCGAGACCCTAAATGGTTTGGAAGACCATTACTTAGACCCTGAAGACGCCCAAGGTTTTCTATGAAGATTATATCCGAACTATAAAACAAATTAGAGAAACTCGTTGAAAAAAAGAGAGTGGGACCGGGCGAACTGGATTTGTTGGATTGAGGATTCAGCCAACAACTGAATATAGATTAAAGGAAGAAAGAATAGTGTGAATAAAACTTCTTATGCTACTGGTATATACTACTACATATAAAAATTCTAGTATAAAACTGAACCAGGAAATGTCTGAAAAAAAGGGAATTTCCTAAAGGTTTTTCCCAGAACAGATAGAGGGAATTTCCGTGTTTCTGTTTGAATATAAATTAATAAATGGTTATTGGTTTATACTGTATATTATACATATCCACCATGTTTCGTTAGATTTTATGCAGTTCATTAAATCGATCTGCTAATGGGCTGCCCCATTATGTATTGTAATCATTTTTATTATAACTCAAGGCCAAGAATTGGAATAGTATAGAAGTAGACTGAACTGAGTTTAGCTAGTTTATTCAAGATGCCTTATTAACGAATAAGAAGGTATAAAAAACAATGTCACAGATGTGGGTAAGGTAAATACCAAAAATGCTTTCGATATTGTTGATCCTAAACCTGTCTTACGTACAAGGTATGTAACAGATTTGCAATTGTCTTTAAAATAAATGGTTTTCACCGCCCATAAATCAATGCAGGTGCTTTCAATAAATAATTTTGAATTTGCACCAGCAAAGGAGGGCGAATAGTCAATTAGCAACCGTTGCCGAAGAGAAATGATGAAAGAGAGGGAGCTTGCATAATTGATGAGGGCTGGAACTGATTTGTACCTCGCTGGAATCCCGCCCAAACCGTGTCCCGCCGGCGGGAACACCGCTCCTCCCGTTCAACATCGGCGCTGTTTACATCCTCTCTTACTTATTCATGAGCCGATGGGCTTCCGTGGCCTCCAGAACTTCCTGAATCTTGGTATGGTGATGGTGGTGGTTGGGTCAACCTAAGGCCCAACCGGTGTGGAAGAAACTAAAATCGATAAATCGGGCAAAGTTAAAAATTAAATAAATTGGCTTTTCATTGATGTAATGATATTTTAAACAACAATTATTTGATCAATTTTGTGAGTCACTGTACCTATGTCTTGTTCGCTGTATTGGAATTACTCAGTCTGTATACGAGCATCTAGTATTAGCTAGAACAGGCCATATTTATTTATTATAATATATTTTAAGCATAAGCAGACAAAATATATAAAAAATGTCCTTTATAACGAAAACAGAATTACGATCGGTTAAGTAAATACGTAAGTTATGAAACTACTGGATCTTGTAGTTGATTTAGGCCTTAATTGTAGGTAAATAGCCAATAGGGCAACGGCGTTAGAGCGATTGTGTTTCGAGTGCACTCTAGGCAATTTAAAAATGAGTTATCACTAATTAAAGGATCCTTGATAAAGAGCGGAGCTGAGCGGACCTGTTGAATTTAATGACGAGCGATGCACTCAACGTCAGCGGCAGGGCTGAAGGCTTGAAGAATTGGCCCCCGCCTCAATGAGGCCATTCAATCCCCGTCAGGCCTCGATTCGTTCCCGGTCCTTAGCATATCCTTCCATAATAATACCTCCATTATTTTTTTTTATTCGTTTATTGAAAGAAGTAAAATATTTATTTATATTATTATTTTTTAAATAGTAATAGTTTAAAGTGCGTAATACTATTTAACATTAAAATATAATAGGGAACTATTTTTATTACTTATAAGTATCCGAGAGAGAGGATGTTTATCATTTCCTAGCGTTATGTCCAATCTTAAGAGAATTCAGAGTTAAATTTCTGGGAAAGCCGTTCCTTAATGAAGCTGAAGCACTGAATATTTTAAATAGTAAAAGATAGTTATATTTATCAAAGTATTGACAAGCAGCATGGAAGTACCGTCTGAGTTTGAATAACTTAAAGTTAAATGCAAATAAAACCCAGGCGATAGTAATCGGCTCAAGTCACCTTCTCAGATCAAATTCCTATTTTCCCTCTCTAAACCTAATTAATCAACCTATTACCTTTTGCTCCTCCGTCAAAAATTTAGGAATCATCTTCGACCAAAACCTTTCCTGGAAGCCACAAATTGTCCCAATATCCAGAAATTCCATAAGAACCCTGAAACTATTCAATCGTTCCCGTCATTTCCTCCCCCAAGCAACTCGCAAACTCCTAGTTTCCTCGCTCATCTTTCCTCACTTTGATTATGGCTGCGTGGTGTATGGTGGTCTCTCTGTGGACAGGTTAAAACGAATCATGAATTGCTTCGTTCGATTTGTTTTCGGAAGCGTTCCCATGTCTCACACCTGTACATGGACTTGAAGTGGCTCTACCCATCCACCCTCAAATCATACTTCCTAGGTTCATTCCTTTATTAGGTCATTTATCACCATCGCCCATCCTACATTTATAATCTGTTGAAATTTAAGTCTTCCTTCTAATCCCGATTCACAACAAGATCACGTTCCTCCTATACTTGCCTTTCCATCGAACAACATTATACCAGCTTCCTAGCCCGATCCGCTACCCTCTGGAACACTCTCCCAATAAGACATGCCCCTTCCTTAAGCTCATTTAAAACACTCCTTTTCCAATTTCTCCTCTCATCCCAGTCTGATGCCAGTCATTATGAACAATAATTATCATTAACCCTTTAACCCTTAGTGTCCTTCCTGGTAGGACAGGTTAAGAGTGATCCCAATGCACAGCCTTGTTGTAGTAGGCATCGCGCTAGGCGGATAGTGTCCTTCCGCATAGGACAGGTTTAAAACTTTTTAAAAAACCCGGGCTTTGGGAGGTTATGTTTTGTTTCGATGTTTATTAAATCTATGTTTTGCTTTCGATAATCGCAAATTGGAAAGCCCGTGGGTCGTGCAAGGTAGTTTTTAGCCAAACGTGTACTAAGCAGTAGGATTCTATCCGCCCGGGGACACCAACCGGTTCACGGAATTGTCCGATTTTCTGCAGTTTTTGGTGAAAAAGTCTTCTAAATTGATTTTTTTTTACAACATCTCCTAACGGTAAGTAAACCATCAACCTTTCTTTACTAAAATGAATAGGTTTTGTTGAGTTTTGTTCATTTCAGCTCTTTTAATAAGTTATTTTATTAACGAGTTCTCTGGTCTGTTCTGAGTTTTTCTATTTTCTTAATTTTTTCTATTGATCGATTTTTATTATTTATAATTGAAAATGTATGCATCATCTTCATAGATAATTTTTCTTTAATTAAAAAAATAAATCATTAAAAAATTCCATTCGGCTTGCAAGATATCGTAGATAATCGTAGGCTTTAGGACTTCTGTACCTGTAATTTGTTTTATTCACTGGAAAAGGTTTTGTTGAATTTCGTTCATTTCTGTTCTTTTAATAAATTATTTTATTAACGATTTCTATGGTCCGTTCAGACTTTCTCGATTTAATTAAATTGATCAATTAATCGGTTTTTATTATTTTTAGGAGTTTACCACTTTTTAGATGCTTGAATTGTAAATAGTTACATTTTATATAAAGAAAAAATGAAAGAAAACAAACAAACGGGAGCCTGAATCACACCTACTTTTCCGAAGTCATCTTGCCGATCTTTTAATAGGAAATTTTTGCAGTAGATCTAAACATTTGGAAAAAATAATTGTAACAAAAAAAAAACATGATAAACCTGTATCCAAGCCAAGCGGGTATTATCATGTTTGATGTAAGCAAAGAAGATGTGCAGTTTGTAGCACTAAAAACAAACAAAAAAAAAGTAAGATTCAATGTGAGAGCTGTGATGTGGGACTTTCTGTCATCCCATGTTTTAAAAATTTCCATGAGCATTTATGTACAAGTTAGGTTAAAATATCTGTTCAGTTTCCTGATTTATTTGTTCTTTGTTTTTTTATTTAAATATAACTACAAATTAATATAAAATTAATGTATTAATAATTGTATATAATAATAAGTAAATGTTATATAATAATAAATAATAATTAAAATATTCATAAAACAGATTTTTTTTATGTTTCCTCACAAATCCTAAAATCCTAATTAATACCTAAAAGTCAAACGTGTCCTAAGCAGAAGGACACAATCTGTCTAGAGCAAAAATCGAGGGCAGTGAGAGTAGGTTGCCCAGAAGGATTGTGTCCTTCCCCGTAGGACACGTTAAAAACGTCCATTCTGCTAAAATGATTGTACTTTAAATTTTTTAAGTATTTTATATGACATCTATGAGAACTCTGAAATTTGTCATGTAGTGCAGTAAATGTGAAAAATTAAATTTTTGAGTCTGTGCACACAGGGTATAAACTACGTGTCCTACCAGGAAGGACACCATCCGCCTATGCCCAAAACAGTTTCAATACCCATGAGCGTTAAAGGGTTAAATTTGGTCAAATCGAATACATTTGATGCCAGTGAATTGATTCATAAATTTTCTTTTATATAATAATAATCTTTTATTTGTTCTATAATGGTAAATAATCCATTTATTTGTTTTATAAAAATTCAATTTTTTTGTTTACTTTAAATGTTTTTCCTAAACAAAGAACTTTTATCTATTAACTTGACAATTCTAATGTGTATGGTTGTGTGTATAGGTATATAAGTGAATAAGTGCGGTGTATATAAGTATATATCGTGGTATCTGTATATATTTTCTTCATCTAATGTACATATAGACATAGTTCATACTCTGTTTATATCTTTTCTTGTTTTCTCAGGGTTATATTTTTTTTTTTTTTGTTTATTCAATTTCTCCTTCTTATGTTATCTTATTTACTAAAGTTCTTTATGCAATTATTTACATTTAACTGTATTTGCATGTCTCATGTTCCTCATATATAAATACCTTTGTATGAAAATATATATGCCAAACAATTGTACTATTTTAGGATACAATTTTTGTTATTAGGGGGCAATAGGTCCCAGAATAAAATTTTTTTTTTCATTCATTCATTCATTCATTCAAGTTTAGTTCAAGGATTTAATTATAGTTAAATATCAAAAATGTTCATAAGTAAAATTTTATTTTCCAATTTTTATTTTGTTTTCATAGTGGGTCATTTCATGTCAAATCAACCAATGGTTTAGACCTTGACCTCTCTGATTTCTATGATTTTTTATATAGCAGCTGAACTTACTAAGACTAGTAAAAATGTAAAATATTACATTTTTCTGACTTTTGGTTTTTGAGTTATAAGCTTTTAAAAATCCAGAAAACTACTGTTTTCGGTCCTCATTTAGTATATTCAAAAATATGCCATTAAAACAATATTGCTCCCAGAGAGCTCAAACTTGCGGCATTCTTTTCTATTTGAAATACCATTTAATATTATATATCACTTGATATATTTTCGGTTCATTTTGAATTTTTTCGAAACATCCAAAAACGGTTTTCCGAAATTCCCAAAATACATACCCTTCTATTTTTTCGAAAAAAATATATGTGATTTATACTTTGCTGACTACATGTGGATAGAATTTTAGGATGGGATGGAAATGGGTTCTTGATAACAGAAAATATTCTGTATTTTTTTTAATGGACAGTCCAGATAATGAAATACTATTGAATGCGTTTTCTGAAATCCAAGGTTTTTCTTTGGAAACTTGTTCAGGGTAGTTAGAAAGTAAACATACTATAAGTCCTGGAATTTTCGGGTCTGGGAACAAGAAGGGAGAGGGCTCATATCTAGAAAACGGTGCATCATATGCAAATCATGACTATTTACTAAATGAAAGTTAACTAAATTTTCTACAACCTATATTATGTACCGTTCCCGAGATATATCCTTGGCAAATGTAAAGGACTTTTAGTATGTTTATTAAAGGCAATAGTTTTTTAATGGCGTAATTTTAAATATACTAAATGAGGACCGAAAACTGTAGTTTTTTGAATTTTTAAAAACTTATAACTCAAAAACCAAAAGTCAGAAAAATGTAATATTTTACATTTTTACTAGTCTTAGTAAGTACAGCTGCTATTAAAAAAAAAATTGAAATCGGAGAAGGTCCAAATGTAGATTTGGTTGATTTCACATGGAATGACCCTAGTGTTGTATTTTATTGATCTAACAAAAGATGTTAATTTTGTTTTTAATGCTTTATATTGTATTTACGCTTCCTTTCATTCCTTTCATTAAATCGAATACTTAAAAGTATTTAATATTGTTCAAAAAAGACATTATTATTATTACTTATAATTATAAAGTATTAGATCTTCCCCTCAATCATTGGAAATAAAACTGAAATGGAAACTCATTTCTTTAATAATAATCACTCCTAAACTAAATGAAAAAAACCTACAATAATTACCATCTTTCATTAAAAAAAAAAAAAAAAAAAAAAAAAGCCAAATCCCATGACTTACAGGCGGAAACAATATGACAAATATTTTAAAAACACTGGACACGAACATAAAAGTATCCATTTAATTGGTTAAGGGACACATACGAATTGACTAAACCTGCCTTCAGATATTTTTTCCTTCCTATTCCATATGACTAAGTCTCTTGAGAGAGATATCTTTCTTTATTGGCGCAACAGAAGCAGAAAGCTGTCCTTGGCCTCCTCCAATCGTCCCGATCAGCTGCTCGCCTTTATTATATCTTAGATAGTTTTAAGTCCGCGGAGACGCCATCGAACCCTTCTTCTCTTCGGTGTATTCCTGCGTGTGTGGCTACTGGTCGTACTCGAGTTTTTTGCAGCCTTATCTTGGTTGCGCGGTTGGCGAATCTACGCTTCATAATGCTTTGTATTGATAGTGATATCCTTTATTATTATAAAAAACATATTACTACCCAACTATATTGGGTTGCTTTAAAAATAGCATATTGATCTGTCTAATTAAAGGTAATCATATTCTAATTAACAATGAGAAAACTATAATTCATAATATTTAGAATCTTGGTATAACTTTATACATACAATACATACTATAGAACGAGACGAAGAGTGAATTATCTATACCATGTTTTGTTGGGTCTTAAACATTAGTCATCGGTTAAGTGTTATAAACCGATGAATTATTTCGGTAATCTGTCCCTCTAATCCAAAATCTAAAGCTACCTTAATACACCAGTTGTTCCTGATCGGGTGAGAACCAAATATCTATCATTTCATAATTTCCACCCTTATCCGCCAGTATCTCAACTTGATTCCTATAGTTCCCAGAGGTCTTAGAAAAAAAGAAGGTCTTAGAACATTCAAATAAAGAATATTCACTGGAATGCTACTGATAGGTAATTTCAATAGCAATTTTTGTCATATTATTTGATTCTTAATCAATAAAAATATAATGTAAATTGAAAACTCTGAGAGGTACCAAATTCTAAATCTAGTTCGGAACTAAGTGGCCAAAAATTTAGAATTAAATATTGAACAAGAAGAATCGGGAAGGTCGCCCCCTTGTCAAAGTTGTGATGGTCCCAGAGCACCTGAGGATGTGACAGGATCCTGACAGTTTCTGCTAAATCGTCCGCCCTGGGAATTCCAAATCCGCGGTGCCTGGAGATCTGCGGTACCTCTGGGGCGAGGGGGAAAGGATTCACTGGGGCTTGGCTACATAAATGGCTGTCACTTTTAGTTTCGCCACATGATATCGGGATGACAATTGAAGCAGAGCAGGATACACATCTGGATGCCGCCAGATTGTACCTCCCACGTCAATGGAATGGTTTATAGCAGATAACGTTGTGCAGTATTGCTTGAAATCCGTCTTTTTGTATTTCCGAATTATAAAAAAGGAATGGTTGCCATAAGGCATTGTATAAAAGTAAACTTCAATGGCTTCGACTAATTTATTTTAAAGTGCATTTATTGGTATTATTATTTAATCGGCATCAACAATTTTCCGAAGACTAAAGAAAGTTATAAGCTGCTGAATCTGGATGTAGTTACGGAAGAATTTAAAAGTCTTGATGTAATATTTGTGCCACCTGTGAATAGTACGATAAGTGCAACATCTTATGAGTCAAAAAAAAAAATTCTTATATTTAATAACCGTATAGCTTTGCCCACTAGACACAAATAGAAAAAAAATAAATAGCGTATCTGGCAATAGAGGAACAGTTTTAACATATTTACATATTACCAGATACTCTTTTGTAGCAACCCCTGTTGTTTTGAATTTAAAGTTACCTTCAACTTGAAAAGGTCTTTCATTAACAACTATCTTAAGTTTCCTAAATGCGAAAAGGCAAAACAATGATAACATCAATTATTTAATTTTAAAAAAGATGATTTACGAAAGGCTTTTCAGAATAGCTCAATTCAAGAAAAATTGGAGTGTAACTATGATCACTCTTTAAAAAAAGTCACCAAAAATAATTTAAAACAATACAAAACGGTAAAGTGTTTATTTATAGCAGGGAAAAAAAATATTTACGGAAATCGCAATCATACTGTTCTTTCAGCCATGGCACGATAAGTTCCTACATTTGGCACATAACACATTTTACCCACATCTCTCCCCGACTGCCTGTAGAGAAATTCCATCACAAAAGATGTAAGTTGCATTGCTTCAGTCTGGTTTATCCCCACTGTTCATATCTTGATTGTTATCACCATCGCTGTCCATTTGGTAAGTCCGATTATGAAAAATATTGTTGCGTGGGTCAAATTTTCTTTATTTTAAAGGCCTTTCGTCTTTCCACCTTTGTACCTTGGCCGGTTTCTTACCCCTGGAAAACTCATGGACTTCTTCATGAGAGCACTTTTGTCAAAGGACTTGGTTTATGAAGCATTGTGGATGACGCAACTCCTAAAAATATATTTTGATTTTCCTTTAGTTTGCAAACAAGTGAGGCTAGACACATCAATATTTTTCTCATATTGAGTGGAGAACAATTTAGAACTGAACCCTATCAATCTTTTATTTATTTTTTATACAAATTTAAATAAATCTCCTCCAAATACGGATACCAACAAAAATAAGAGTAAAATTCCTCTGAAACATTGGTAAATCATAGGACTGATCCTTGTATGGTGATCCAATGATGAAGCTGGACCTTGCTGCTATTTGTCCACGAGTAGTGGTTCTCTTCTTAATGTCGTGAACAATAGATATGTCGAATTGATTGAGTTTCCGGGAAAACGGAGGCCCATAAATTTACACCATCCCCACCTAAGAAATTGCGTGTAAAATGTGCTTGTCACAGGTGACACAGATAGAACAATAAAGAAATTTAATGCAAACATTATACGTTTTAATTCTTGTTAAAATTAATATTTTTTTTATTGTTTTTAACTTTAATTACTACACTCTCCTGTCAATCAAAGTTATTAACAATGAGTGCATTATTTTTTTTATTTTTTTAAATTCACAATGATTTTGAAAAAAAATCTATGCACTGATTATTAATTACATTGATTGACAGCAGTAGGTAATGATTAAAGTAAAACAAAAAAAAAAATGAAAGCGTTGCACCTAATAGTTAATGTACTTTAAAAAAAGCTATGAGTGGTTAATAATAGTTTAACTAGAACAGGCCAATCGCTATTACGGTTTGTAACACACTTTTTGTAGTTGTAACTCGTGAGTGCTGATTTCTTTGTTGTTTTTTTTTTAAATATTGCAGTTATTAACAATCGTATAAAACTTCATTTAAACAAAATAAATAAAAGATTCTTGTTATGTAGATGGGGAAGACATTTATACAATATGAATCTGAATCATACTCATTTCATAAATAATAATGGATGTTATGATAATGGATCATTTAATTTATTTTGGTGACTAGCGAGTAATTTAATGTTGGGGAATTTGTACACGAATTGGCTATGTCCATTAAGTGTTAAATGAAATATCTGTTCTTGTGCCTTTGAATATATTGATGAGACTTGTGTACTATTTGTGTTCCATGGATACTGTTGCTAGTTCTACAGGAGTGGACAGTGTATCGGTAATAAATTGGACATACTGGTGAGATCAATAGCAACCGACAGTGGGACTGCATACGAATGAGTTGACAGAAAGGATGGGAACCACTAACAGGCAGCAGTCAGGTACTAAGTGGAGTTTCGCCAACACGGCTCGGCTCTGGACCACAATCCATCCACTCCATCCCATTCCATTCCAATTCCTCATGAATGATCCATTAGGGTGTTTAAGAGTAAATTATCGGACGTATATAAAATACAGAATTTTAAATTTAAAATGTCATTAGTGCTGTTACGTGTATCCACAAGCATCATGTGATTCTCCTGTAGCATGTAGGAAAAAAAAGAAAACAAAATGTCTGATTCCTATATCAATGAGTAAAAGATCTTTCACATGTACGCGATTAAATAAATAAACACACGATTAACATTCCACCAATTTCCGTAACACAAGAGGTCGCGCGTTTTAATGCACCCTATTTTTTATACGTTTTTGTTCAAACTTTGTATTAATTCTATCAGATAAAATATTCTGACCTTTCTATATTTAAACGGTGTAAAATATGTATAAAATATTACCTGAGATAATAATATTTTAAACGTATAAACATAAACATATGGTTATGATTGAAAATAATAAAAAACAATTTTATAACTTGATACATTTTTATTTACAATATTACAGTCAACAAATATTATTATTTACATATCTAAAATGGTTCTTTTTATGATCAGTTATTGTAAGCAAATTTTTTTGAGGAATGATTTTTACAAATAAAATGTAGACAAACCTTGGTTCCCCCCAAGCCCGTGTAATTCCTATTACTACCCTCAACATAGGTTTGTATCATGATCTAGAACAATATATATTTCTTGTTCACTCATTCCAAATTTTTGTTTGATTGCCGGGTTCTTTTTTCTTTCTCGTCTGCGAAATTCGAGGAATACATCCCAATTTTATAGGTTTCCACCTAATCAAAACATTACGAATCATTAATACTTTGCTGACTAAGATAAACAAAAGGAAATATGCAAAAGAATCCTACTTAAATTATATCGAAGCCAGCTGATTGCCGGGAAAGGGACGATAAAAAACCAAAACGACAGCGGTTGCTAGTTGTACTTAGTACAACACTGAGGACTAATTATTTCTTCTACCGCATTGAAAAATTACTGGCGGTAAAAAAAGAAGTATCTCAAGGAATAGCTAAAGCCAATTTTCTGGAAAACCTATTAGAAGCAAGAGAGAAAGATAAAAAATATAACGGCGCGACCGGTGGAAGGTTAAATTGATCAATTATATATATATATATATATATATATATATATATATATATATATATATATATATATATTTCTATATATTAACCTTACGTATTGCTGACTATTAATAAAAAAATTACATAAAAATGTACTGACCACCAGCCAAAAGAAATTTCCATAGAAAAAAAAACAAACTCAATTACTCTATGACTTTGAAAAACAGTAGATATGTCTACCTACAATATACTGTTTTTCCCAATTTGCATTTTAGTGTTAAAAGGGCAAATTACTTAAATTAATAATTAAATTAAATTAATAATTCATGATTATGCCAAATGAAAAAAGTTGAGTGAAAACAGGTGTTTTATACGTTTATTTAAATTTTTCATGTTCTAGCTATTTATCTATTTAAATAAAGATTTCCCTTCATTTAAGATCTTAGATCATCCCGTCGCGGCTTCTTATAAGTTGAAAGCTTCTCTGAGCTTACAATTAGATAATTTTAACTTCTAATGATTGAAGTTTTATCTGTTCATCGATAAAAACTTGTATTGAATTATGCAATTGAGCAATACTTATTTAAATATATTTTCACGCAAATATATTTTCTGGAACTCAACATAGTACATTTAAATGGGTTTGGTAAATTAACCATTCCAAACTTTGTTGCAGCCACATATCCGTGGATTTTCAAACTTCACAGGGACCCACATGTTGCACTATATATTTAAATCTTTTTCAATAAGTTAGTCGAATGAATTTAAATTTCATTATCAGTTTCAAGCACTATATAACATCGTACCTTTGTAACCTCTCATGTAGAATGGTTTTCGCTACCTATCGGTCAATTTTCAAACTTTAACGTTATCCGAATATTATCGTTTTTTTTATTAACAAATTAATCTAAAATAAGTGGATTTTATTATTTCTAAAACTTCCTGGAACTATAAAGATGATTTGTTTAAAATTTTGTACAGATAGTTTCTGTAATTTTCGCGGTTAGTGATCACAAACGAAAAATAGATATTTTATTACTTTATACTTAACAGCCATCTTCTGTGTTTTTGTTCTCGATCCTTCACTTATTCAATCTCAATTTTTATTGAAAAGATTCACCCACTCGTCCAAATGCCTCTCCAAAAATCTCAAAATAAGACACTACAACTCAGTAGTAAAACCATCTGTTCTGTATGCCTCCGAGTGCTTTGTAATGACAACTACACGATACGGCACAATGATGAGCTCTAAAAACACCTGGATGATATTGTGACATGCATCAGGAAAAAGCGACTGGGCTTTTATGGACATCTGGCCCACATGAATTAAAATAATTAACAAACCGGATATTTACAGTGGCAGGTAGAGGCAAGGCCTTCAAGAACTAGTGGATAACATCAGTGAAGTCAGATCTGGAACAACTAGGGATCCCACTGAATAAAACACGAAACCCACTGCAGTTCCGACAAGCTGACGGAGTTTTTCCAATGTCCCTTACCGGTAAGAGGACCACAGGGACCAAATGGACAGAGGAGAGAAAGCAAATAAATAAAAATTAAAAGAAAAAAAATAAGAAGAAGAAGATTCAGCTGTCAAATATATCATGAATCTGACAAATTTGGGAGAAGTATAAATGAGTGTTTCTGGGTAATGTAAGGAATCAAATATTATGTTAAAAAAAGAAAATTTTGCATGAATATTGTGAAACCATACAAACGCACGATTCTTGCGAAGAGTTGCAATGAAAAGGATAAAAGATTTATTTTCAATAAGGTCTTTGCAGAGGTAGAAAATTTAGAGTTAAAAATAGCTACGTATTGTTTAAAAAAATAAGAGGGAGTCTAGTGATCGTCTTTTGTATCAAACTTTTGCTAAGTTTTTCATTCAAGGAATGAAAAGTCCGACACAAAAAATTAAAAAAAAAAAAAAAAAATGAAAATTTTGTATCTGACAAAAGATCCTTTTAAGTTTTCTTCGGGCCGAGAAGATAATGAACGTTCTTAACAATAATTCGACCCAAGAGAAGAGTTATCTTTTAACGCAGACTTGGGAGATTTATGTCAGTATTAGAGCGATACCTTAGCCGGGTTTATACCTGCCCAGAGTGGATATATATTTTATTTATGGCTGGTCCTAATGGATAAGGGGATTCCTGTTGAAGAAGGGGCCAATTAAAAGTATTTATGGGGCTCAGATATTTTACCACTTAAAATGAATAATGAATCTTTTTTATACATTATAAATGCCCATGCGTTCCATGTTGAACCGTTTTGCCCGGATTTCTGGGTTTCCAGAGATAATTTTGATATTCTTGATTATACGTTATTCTGGGCGGAAAAAACAATTGAAAACACTCTCATGAAATTAGTTTGAATTAAGGTGCATATTTGTAGAAGAGTTAACGGATTGGTCAGCTATTATTGTACACTTGATTCTGGGCAATTATAGATGGTAAAGCAGAGATGCCTTCCTACATTCAAGGAATGAAATGTATTCAATTTTTTGCCTTTGATCACTATAAACCATTTAAAAAAAAACAATGAAAACCTGATAAATAAATAATAAAATAAGGAAAAAAAAGTAAACTTTTCCTTAACTGTATAAAACAATATATCATGGAAATTTCTGTCTATATCAAATGCTTTTCCCCATTTAGGTCGGCAGCTACCTCGACAGTAGGCAAAGGGACTTTTTAACCCTCATTTTTGATTAACAAATAATAATTAATCAATACATGATGCAAATCTCAAAACTATAAAAGCTTCCTAACAAAAAAACCTATAATTAAAAAAAAGGCCTTCTTCATTAAAATGTTTTCAACCTCATATCGCAGGTCTTCTTAGAAGCAGTAAGGTCTATTCTCCATTATCCGACTCATATTCTTTACCACCGTTTTATCCAATCTCTCCGAACCCTTTAGCACCATAGACAGCTCATACAATATCTTTTGATTTTTCTTTGAACCGGATCAAGAATATAAACAGTACTCCTGAGGCCCTTGGGCAAAGTTTTTTAAATCTGCTCTTTTACACATTGATTATGAATGCCTTTAAACGGATGGCTCAAAAGATAAGGAGAGTGTTTGATGTTCAGTCTTAAATACTTAATACAAATAAAATGAAAACTCTCTTCCAGCAACACCTCTCCCAAGAAACAGGAAAGAACATACAGTAATAACCCGGCTTAGAATTGGACACAGCAAGTTGACTCTTTGGCACCTACTTGAAGCCAATCCTCCACCAGAATGCAGCACTTGCAACTGCCTGCTGACATCGTAGCACATTATCAATGATTGCACCCGACTTTTACCATCTAGGACTTTGTTGAATCTTCTTAAAATATCTAATATAGGTAATGTATAATTTGATAATGTAACAATAATGTAATTTTGTAATGCTGTTGTAATAATGTAATAGTAATGTAATGTTGTGTTAATAATGTAATAGTAATGTAATGTTGCAGTAATAATGCAATAGTAATGTAATTTTGTAATGCTGTAGTAATAATGTAATAGTAACGTAATGTTGAATTGTAACAACCAGCATAATGTAATTGTGAATATTAATAAGTAACATAATGTAATGGTGCCTCTAGCCTCAGTTGCTGTACACGGCACCTAAAATTGTAATTAAATTAAAAAATATATGGAAGCAGTGAATCAACAGTTAAACTGATTATCCTTGATTTATTATTTTTTTTACTAGCAGTTATTTTTGATGATGACGAGCAGGTTTTACACGTATATAAATAAACGCTAATCAGCCATAAAAATATTACTGGAGGGTTACTAATAGGGAGTGTTTCATACGCTTTCGTATTTTTAACAGATTCTTGTTTCAACTTATTTAATATGCATATTTTGTATACAACTTCAAATTTATACAATTAGATCATTAAAAAAAAAATAACATGAAATAACTCTCTGAGGTTACAAAACTATAGTCTATTTCAGAGCGAATATATTTTGTATTCAATTTCAAATTTATACAATTAGATCATTAAAAAAAAAATAACATGAAATAACTCTCTGAGGTAACAAAACTATAGTCTATTTCAGAGCGAATGGTCAAAGATGAGATTTCACGAATCTGACAAGAAGATGATCTCTGGATCTTTTAATAAATAACTGTAATGGCTTGTTTCTTCACTTTTTTTTCTTACTAAGTGTAAGTTTTCAAAAAAATTGGTTATTTTAATTAATTAACTTTTTTTAATACAACTTTCTCCATCATTACATTTAACATGATTTTGTTTACAGTTTAATTATATTTATATAAAGACCGATATACATTTTATAATAAGAAATCTGAAACCTCACTTTTTTTTTTTTTTTTTTTTTTTTTTGTAAGTTGATTTTGTTATGTAGATCAAAGTATTTTTTTTTTTTTTTTTTTTTTTTTTTTAAATAATTTTTAATGAAATTTACTCCTCTTTTCTCCCCTCATTACATAATGAGGTAGGGAAAAGGAAATGTGAGAATCAGAAATATAATGAGGCTGGTAATTACAAAGAAATAATTTAAATATTTGGATATGTATATATATATATATATATATATATATATATATATATATATATATATATATATATATGTAATTTTTCTTGATCTAAATCAATATTATTAAATATATTATTTTATTTTTGAAGAGAAAAGATTTGACCCGGTCGGGATTCGAACCCGAGTTTCCACCTCTCTAGCGTGGCGCCTTATCCAACTAGGCCACCGGGGTCGCATCCGAACCAGGCAAATCTTCTCTCTTCAGTGAACCATAACCCCCGGGCACTCGCAAATCGCGATGTGATTCCGGGGATGAATATTCATATTGAACATTACATTTAACGTGGATCTATTGACAATCCGTCACCGTTATATATATATGTAATTTTTCTTGATCTAAATCAATATTATTAAATATTTATTTTATTTTTGAAGAGAAAAGATTTGACCCGGTCGGGATTCGAACCCGAGTTTCCACCTCTCTAGCGTGGCGCCTTATCCAACTAGGCCACCGGGGTCGCATCCGAACCAGGCAAATCTTCTCTCTTCATGGATCACTGAAGAGAGAAGATTTGCCTGGTTCGGATGCGACCCCGGTGGCCTAGTTGGATAAGGCGCCACGCTAGAGAGGTGGAAACTCGGGTTCGAATCCCGACCGGGTCAAATCTTTTCTCTTCAAAAATAAAAATATATTTAATAATATTGATTTAGATCAAGAAAAATTACATATATATATAACGGTGACGGATTGTCAATAGATCCACGTTAAATGTAATGTATTCAATATGAACATTCATCCCTGGAATCACATCGCGATTTGCGAGTGCCCGGGGGTTATGGTTCACTGAAGAGAGAAGATTTGCCTGGTTCGGATGCGACCCCGGTGGCCTAGTTGGATAAGGCGCCACGCTAGAGAGGTGGAAACTCGGGTTCGAATCCCGACCGGGTCAAATCTTTTCTCTTCAAAAATAAAATAATATATATTTAATAATATTGATTTAGATCAAGAAAAATTACATATATATATAACGGTGACGGATTGTCAATAGATCCACGTTAAATGTAATGTTCAATATGAACATTCATCCCTGGAATCACATCGCGATTTGCGAGTGCCCGGGGGTTATGGATCACTGAAGAGAGAAGATTTGCCTGGTTCGGAAGCGACCCCGGTGGCCTAGTTGGATAAGGCGCCACGCTAGAGAGGTGGAAACTCGGGTTCGAATCCCGACCGGGTCAAATCTTTTCTCTTCAAAAATAAAATAATATATTTAATAATATTGATTTAGATCAAGAAAATATACATATATATATAACGGTGACGGATTGTCAATAGATCCACGTTAAATGTAATGTTCAATATGAACATTCATCCCCGGAATCACATCGCGATTTGCGAGTGCCCGGGGGTTATGGATCACTGAAGAGAGAAGATTTGCCTGGTTCGGATGCGACCCCGGTGGCCTAGTTGGATAAGGCGCCACGCTAGAGAGGTGGAAACTCGGGTTCAAATCCCGACCGGGTCAAATCTTTTCTCTTCAAAAATAAAATATATATATATATATATATATATATATATATATATATATATATTTTTTTTTTTTTTTTTTTCAAAATTGAAGTTTGTTTATTAGTATTTATAAAATAGATCTATGATAAAATAGATAATATACTATGAACTGATTAATATTATAGTTATTTATTTGACAAGATTGTAAAGAAATACTTTTACTCACTCGAGGCAAGGTTTACACGCACGAGCAAGCGAAGCGAAGCGAGAGCTGTAAATTGCCGAGAGTGAGTATAACTCTTTATATTCGAGTTAAATATTACATTTTTTCTGCAATCGTTAAAAAAAAAAAAAAAAAAAAAAAAAAAAAAATATGAATTTTTTTTCTAAATTTTATTCAGGTAGCATACAAGTACTCATATTATTATTTATTATAAATGTTTATTGTAATATTACAATTATTGGCGTTAGAAATAAATGGTTGATTTGAATTATTTGCATTGAAGTTAAGATTATTGCTGAAATGAGTATTTATTTAATGAATATTTATGATTTAATGAGTATGTATTAAGGTGGCACTAAAATTTTACTTCACACTCTAGAGAATTAAAGTCAACCTTTTGGGATTTTTTACTCACTAGAGAATAAAATGGAACGTTAATCAGCTGTTTTTAATTAAATAATGTTCCGATTATTTAAAGGTTGCAGGAAAATATAATTTTATATACTGATATTAAATTTTAACTCGAGAAAAAGATCTTAGAGTTTAACCAAAACGAAAACTTCACACACAAAAGCGACATTATCGTTCGAATCTTTCTTGTTTAAAAACAAAATGAAGTAAAAAAGTATTAGGGTTTAAACTGAATTAGGGAGATATTTCTGGAAATAGCACGTAGCTAGTGCTACTTTTTTATTATTTTTATTTTTTACCTTCAGTAAGTAATTATTACAATCTGCCTCAAATGTGGGCAATAGGTAACATAAATGTCTTTATGATTACATTAATACATTATGTACAATAGAAGAAAAATATAAAAGAAGAAAGAGAGTAACAAAACAAACAAACAAACAAACTTTTATACTTGGTAATAATAATAAATCTAATTGTAAGTAAATATTTTATAAAATACAGAATAATTTACTTCTTTAATAATAATTTCTTACTTTAATAATAATTTACTTCTTTTTTTCTTCTTCTTATGTTTTCAGCAGTAAAAAATAATTGAAAGTTTTCTTTTTTGTTTTCCTATTTCTATTGATTATCAATTCTAATTCTCTAATAATTAACATCTCCAGGGATGTTCAGCTATGACGTTTTGTTATTTGGGTGTATTGATTAGGGTGCAAGGGATAATATGCATCTGCAGTACTTTTTTTTTTTCATTTTTATCACTCTACATTTTTATAACAACTCTGTTGCCGAAGCCCTAGAAGTTATTTCATAGGAGCAAAATATTGAAAAAAAAAATCTAAATATATTAACTATAATAAGTAATGAGACTAACTTGAATAAGATCTCCTAAGTCTCCGCCCCCAGCAGTGAAGTTAAGATGGCAGATAAACGGAAGTCTGTCCTCTCTGGGGCGGCGAATCTCAAGCTCATATGTCCTCCCAACGTCTCCAAAATACGTCCGGTTGCAAGCTGTAACAAAAAAAAGAAGGAAATTATATATATTATTTCAAAAATAACATTAAAACAAATGCTATTTGGGACGATATAAATAAGTTTAAAGGATCGTTGAAGTTTGTTAGATGCGAGGATTTCTATTACATACACTTAGGTTTTAAATTAAGATGTTTTATTATATACAACAATGTTAAACAGTAAAACGTTTCTCGATTTGTGCACGAGAATATAATACTCCTTTGGTGCACAGCTTAATTCCAATAATTACTAAATCAACCTGCTCATAGACTAAGTATATAATAAGAAAGAATATTGGATTACCTGTTTAACTTTCATTAAAAATAATTTCAGAATGGATGATATCAGATTGACAAAAAGAATATTTAAATACCTTTGAGAGAACCAATCAACTAGTTGGATTCAAGAGGCCAAAAGAGATTTAGATAGAAATAATATAAAATAAGAAGAGACTACTAACAGATATTTTTATAAACAAGGAATTGGGTATGGAAGGATTCAAAGGATGTCTAAAGAGAAAACCTGGTACAAAGTGGTCAGAAGAAAAGGAAGCAGAACAGTGAAAGAATGAAGGAATATTGAATGAGGAGAAAACGGCGGAGAAGGAAGAATTGAAATGGAGACGTTGGCCTTAGAAGGCTCCAGCGGAAAAAAAGTGAATCAAATAACATTTGGCCAAAATATCTTTGAGAATACAATGCAGTTTATTTTTGTATAAGTGTAATTTTTTTATTTTATTGATTTATATATATCTATTTTTTTTTTTTTTTTTTTTTTTTTTTTTTTTTTTTTTTTTTTTTTTTTTTTTTTTTTTTTTTTTTTTTTTTTTTTTTTTTTTTTTTTTTTTTTTTTTTTTTTTAGTTGTTTTTTTTTTTTTTTTTTTTCAGTTGAAAACTTATAAGAAATAATTCGTACGGAACTTAATTCAGTTTTTTTTTCTTTCCTATAGTAACTTTATATAACGTTTTTCAAATTCTACTCTTACTGCTTTCAAGCATAATTTTTTAATCAATTAATATAGTTGAAGTAATAATTAGGTGATGGGGCTCACCGGTTATTGAAATTCAGTTTTGTGTTATTATATTATCTTATTTTTTTCAAAGCGATTTATCACAATTAGAAGCAAATATCCGAAATATCCGATAGTTTTATTTTTTGCCATTATTTTCAAAACGTTAAACACAAGAGTAGCCAATATACAAAGATGCGCCTCAAAATGGAAAATTAAACTAAATGAAACAAAATCTTTACATGTTGATTTTACTAACAAAAAAAAATCACATTAACAAAAATTTTATTGGCTCCTAGGCAGACAATCCGAACTGTCTGTAAACAATAGAATACTAATATATAACCAAGTCCCAAAGCCAATCTGGACATATGGAATCCAGCTGTGGGGATGCACGAGGGACTCCAACAGAAAAATAAAGCAAAGAATCCAAAATAAAGTGTTAAGGGGCATCGTAAATGCACCTTGCAGGAATGATGCAATGCACAATGCAATGCAGGAATGCAGGAATGATGAGCTTCACAGAGATCTTCGGGTGCCAACCGCGGAAAAGGTAACCCAAAAATACGCCCAGTCGCATCAGGATCGCCTGCAAGACCACGTCAACGCCGAGGCCACCCATCTCCTGGACTTAATTGCACAGGTCAGGTAGAAGTAAACCCCATGAACTAAAATAGGGTGTTGTGTATCATTTAAAGCTTTTTAATTTTGAAAAATAAAACTATATTTTATGTATATATGTTTTAGCAGTGTATTTTTATTATTATTATTAGAAAAAAATTGCTAATAAGCTCCTAAAGAGCTTGATTGTAATATAAATAAATAATGGAAAAAAAAATTCTAAACGCTGAAGCATCAAGGGATTTAAATACAAAAGTATTAAAATCAATTAAAAAAAAGGTAAATTTTTTTTTCTTGACAAATTACATGGTTACTGGAATATTAGATTTTCTTACAGATACCTGGAAAAATATCATTCAGTTTGAATTCTCGGATAGCGAGGCAGACAATGGTCGTGAGTAGTATATACGGCCTGGCCTCCGCTACTATTTCACGTTTATAGCCCTATAGCTGACCAGTTACACCTGTGTCTGCTTTTATCAACTCTCTTTTTTTGTTTGTTACTGAATCTTTAGGTCTTCAATGATATAAAACAGTCCAGATATAATATTTCCTGAATCAATGATTAAATATATGCTGTATACTTTATACTAAATGGCATAGTTATTAATTATAATTAATAATTACTAAGAACGCTAATTGTTCATTTTTATTTATATTCACTATTATCATTTATTTTTTCAGATATGTAAACTTATAATTTTACATATATGAGGGGAAATCAAGCAAGCCCACATTGGAGAAACCATACAAGGACTCAACTGAATCGCCAATTAACGTAGAATCAGCAAGCTCCAGAAAGAGTACAAGCTAACATCGAATCTCTACAACAAAAAATGCATTTCGACTGACGCGAAATTAAGATATTATAAAACAGTGATTCTTCCAGAAGCAACCAATGGTAATAGGCGGTCAGTCCAAAATTAGGAAATTAGAAAAGCAGGAAAAAAAATTCTTAGGAAGATTTACTTGCAAATTAATAGTCTTTATTTTTTATGGAAATACCTCAAAATGAACTCTATAAAAAGACAAACAGACAATAAATCAGAAAACACCGAGCATAATATTACACACACATCTAGAGGATGGATAAATCCAGAATACCAAAGAAAATACTCCACATTATAAAAAAAACAAATAAATGCGGCAAATAATGGCTGAAAGAGGTGCAAAGAAAATATAGATTAACATAGAATATCTCGAAGACCGCACCAAGAGCTGTAAAAAAAATAAAAAATGCAAAGTCTCAACGACAAATATCGTGAAAATTTTGGAAAAAGTGGACAGATGAATGGAAGAAGAAGCATTCCGAGATGATGAATTTTTAGGAGATGGAGAGAAAGTGCATAAGAAAAGTGTAAGTTCAATCGCTCTCCTGAAGGAGAACAATCGCAATAATGTACATATTGTGCAATAATGTACATAATAATAACAATAATGTACATATTGAATAAATATGCATATTTAAAAAAAATCATATTATTGACTAGCGAACATTCTAATCTTCCAATTAATTAAAAAAGGTTCATTTATACGACAGCATCTAGTTAGATCTGATTAGACATACTTAGCTTTTAGACTTAACTTAATATTCGTATTCAATACGAAAATTACTAATTTCGTATCTAAATATTTTAATCCAAATTCCTTCAAATCAAATCAAAGAACATACAAGAGTATAAAATAAAAAGACCCGAAATTCCAACTTCGCTATCCATCTCAATGAAAAGAACCATAAATTCAAAAAAGGCTCAGGAGTGAATATAATACATCAGGTAGAAAATAGCCTAAAATTAGATATTTATGAATCATTGGACACAATGCAAGCGTTCATAACCAATCCAGATTTTTGTTTAAATAACCAAATACACATTTTTAGTCCCATCTTAAATTTATTTCCAATAGGAACGGAAAAATCCAATTTTTTACAAGGAAAACCCCCAAAAATATAACTTACTTGTCCCTCCCCCTTCCACTTATGATATATTTCAGAGGTCTGTTAAACCACCTCAGGTGAGTAGCAATATATTTGGCTTCTCGTCTTACATTTTTGAAAACTTTATTATATTTAATCTATGTTATATGGATATTTTAAAAATTATGTATGTTTTCAACTAGTTTTCAAATAAAATAATTAGAATAGTAGTGGCAATTAATTCATCAATCCTAATTGGTTTTTATTATATCCCCGATAACCCTTCGTGGCATCCGAATAAAACATCGCCTAGGAACCTTTTGACAAAGAATATTTGCTGTATGAGTTTCCTGTCAGTAAATCATAAAAAAAAAAAAAAAAAAATTGTATTAATTTTTGATATCATTATGTTAATACATGTATCCATAGTATCTGTGTTTTCAAAAGTATTGTTATTAACAAGTGCCATTTTCTAAAATTTATTGAATAATTGAAATTACTACATTTTTTCCAAACACCTTTTTTCTCCTTATGCCAGCCCGGTTACATTTTAAGGAATTTATTTGCATAAATAATATATTTAGATTTTTAAATATTTTGGTTTGGTAAATTTATCAAATAATGTGGTTTTTCATTTGTTTTTATAGGCCTAACCTAAGAGCTTAAAAAAAATAAAATAAAAAAGTTTTTAAATGAAAGTGAATGAGATTGAAGGAATATTTTTAATATATTTTTTATAATATAATTTAAAACTTAAAAAATACTGATGTACGATGTGAGGTGGAATATCTGAGAATATCTTCCAGCTGACTACTTCAATTGATCCCCTCCTATATCAATATCAAACCCAACTTATTTTAAAGTTAAGTCCCTCCAATGTGAAGACCCAGCAATCTGATGCTGGCGAAGCTGAATTATGTTTGAATCCCAATAAATGGAAAAGAAAATAGGAAGATTACCTCGGATTACAAAATATTGTAGAGGTTTTCTAAACGGTTCATATATTTCCATTACTGAAACATACTTGAAAATATCCAAATGGTCGATCAATACTATCTCATTTATTGGTTGGTATTTATTTATTGGTTGGCTCTACAGCCCTAGATGGCCTTGGCCTCACGCAGAAGAGATGACCATTGGAGTTTATCCATAGCTTTTCTTCGCCATCCTCTCACTCCCAGATTTTTCAGGTCCGCCTCCACATTATCCTGCCACCTTATTCTAGGCCTTCCTCTCAATCTGCTACCATCCGGTCTGTCACTCATCATCCTCTTCGGCAGCCTCTCGTCCGGCATCCGTTGGACATGTCCCAGCCACCGCAACCTTCCTTCCTTGATGACCGCCACTATCTCGGAATTACAAAATTAAATTAAAATTATAACAATAAAATAAACCAAAAAAGGGCTTAGGGAACCCAAATGTTTGAAGCCAAAACCACGAATCCTTCACTACGACCTCCTTTCGACCCACCCCATCCTCAAGATCAGCAATGCTTTTCTACCCCCTAGACTTTAACTGACGCCTCAAATTATTATAAAATGTATCCACTTTAAAATACTCATTTTAACAGTCGCGCAGATATTATCTGAATTATATTTACCGAATAAAGCTACTGCAGTTTCACATGAAGGATCCTCTTAAATTATTCCTTGTGTTCATATTTTTTAGGACAAATATTCTAATTTACTGTATTTTGTTTTCGATAGTCTTAAAATGAAGTTCTTTTCTTAGTGGTGCGCGGCCAAGTTTCGCATGATGAAACTAAGTCTTTTGGCTAAGGGTATGTATTTTTATTTTTATTTTTTTGTTAACATTTCCTTTAATCTTAAAAAAGCCCTGTTGGTGTTTCTCGCATATTTGACTATTTCCTATTTATAAATCAATTGGAGAATATTGTTTTCTTATATAACAATTGTCGCTAAGATCTACCGTTGCAGAGCTATGTTGGTTAAAATAAAAAGTAACTCAATTCTTCAAATAATTCTTTGCCAATATAAGTGTATTTCTATAAAAAGTAACGTTTTGCCAACATTTTTTACGCGTTAGGGCTGTTTTGACAGACTATAGCTCAGTTGGGGTTGCCTACATCGAAGAATACGTTTGTTGTAACATTTGTCGCTATGACCTACTATTTAGGAGCTATTTTGGTTTGAATGAAAAAAGTTTCGTCTCAAACACTTATTTTCTCTCAACTTTATTTTTTTTCGATTATAATTTTTTGTATATTCAATTTAATTATTTATTAAAGTAATTTGATCCTTTTAAGTCAAAAATGTAAATTTGGATGTGAATAAAGTTCCTTCACCTACCACAGCATCCCATTTTAGGCCTATTTCCATCCTATCAAACCTATCTAAACCACTAGAAAGAATAGTCCATTCTCAACCTGCTACATTCCTTGAAAATAAAAATCTCCTAACTCCTCTTCAAGCAGGCTTCCGTTCAGGTTATTCTACCAAATCCGCTCTTTTAAAAATTACTCAAGACATTTATTCTTCTTATTATTGACCCACAGAAAATTACTATCCTAATCCTCTTCGATTTCTCCAAGGCGTTTGATTCCCTGGATCATAAAATTCTTCTCAATAAATTACAAAAACTCTCCCTTTCCAATAGTGCTCTTGGCTGGTTCCAGCCCTTATTATCTCTCCGTTCCCAAACAGTTATTGTTCCTAGACAACCTCCTTCAAAATCTGTGCCTCTAACGCGAGGTGTTCCTCAGGGATCTTCTCTTTTACCAACTCTCTTTTCAGTTTATATTAATGATTTGACAGACGTTATTAATTATTCCCAATATCATTTATATGCTGATGACTTTCAAACCTACTTATCGTTTCATCCTTCTGAGATTTTTGAGGCAACTCGTATGATTCAAGGTGACATTTATAGTATTAACCAATGGGCAGTGGAGAATAAGTTACGACTAAACCCAGAAAAAACTAAGGAAGTGCTAATTGGATCAAAACCCTCCCTTAATTCCCTTTCCTGTTATCCACTTCTGTATCTCAATAACGATCCTATTCAGTTCACAAACTCTGTCAAAAACCTCGGAGTAGTACTCGATCGACATCTGTATTGGAATAACCATATTTCCCACATTCCCCGAAAAACCATCTCTATCCTCAAACAGCTCCTAAGATTCCTTGAATCTTTCCCTCCCAATACCCGTCAATTGTTAGTATCTTTCCTCATCCTTCCCCACCTCAATTATGGATGCTTAGTATACGGAGGACTGTCTGGCGAGCTTAAAATGAAGGTGAAAAGATTAATGAACTCCTTTACAAGATCCATTTTTGGGATCCCCAGGCGTTCTCACATCACTTGATGGTATTCGGAGTTGAGGTGGCTTTATCCAAGTTTTCGGCGACAATACTTCCTTAGTTCCTTTCTATTCCAATCCTTTAAGTCCAAAAAACCTTCGTACATTTACGACATCCTTGCCCTACGTTCTTCCATTCATCTTTTGAACTGCAGATCTCAGCCTATAGATTTGTATATCCCTTCTCATCGAACTGATTCCTTTGAAAAATCGTTTATCAATCGTGCAGCTTTATTCTGGAATTCCATACCCATTTCGATCCGCAATACTCCTTCTCTCACTTCCTTTAAACATAATTTATTCACCTACCTCCTCAATTATCAATCTTCCGAAATTATGTAATAATACATTAGTGTTAGAATATTTCTTTTTATTTAATTTTAATTTTGTTTTTTACTTATTTTGTTTTTCTTATGTAAACCCAAAGACTTGTTTTGAAATTTAAAAGTTCACCTTATATATCTATATGTATATAATTTACATTCTATATAAGTTGCTGCCTGATATGTACTCAGCCAGACAATGATACCTTTTTTTGTTCTTTTGTATTATTCTTAGGGGACAAGGTGTCCCAGAATAAAGATTATTTTTCATTTTTCAGTCATTCATATCTGCTTTTTTTATCCCAGTCAGGGAGAAATTTACTTTTTAAATTTCTGGTGTAGTATTGCAACTGAGAAATGACAAGCATTCCCAGCCTTTTTATGTTGCCTTTATTTATTTTTGAATTTAATTTAATAGCTATTGTAGATCCTAGGTATTCAAAGTGCTCTGTTACTATTTTAATGAGAAAACAGTATGTGCTATTAAATTTAATTTGGATCCTTCCTAAAATAACTTTATAATTATTTTTTTGTCGTCCTTTTTGAAGGCTAACTCCTCATTTTTCATGAGAAAAATGTATAATTTATCAATTATATACATCATATATATATATATATATATATATTTTAAAAAAATGCAAAACGTCAATTTTAAATACTCTTTCACTCGTAAATCAATATAGTCATTATATTTATTTAAAAACAGGTAATATTATTAAAAATATTGAAATCAATTTTAAAGAATTTTATTCACCATGTACTAATCAAACGGTGAAATAGGGATTACTGCTATCCACATATCATCGCTCTTTTAATAAAAACATAATTGAAAATAAGTAAATTGTATTATTGCTTGATATTTCTAGAGCTATAAAAATTATTTGGTTAAGTTTTGATACAGAGAGGTTCGGTAGTTTTCGTTTTTAGTGATCACAAACGAAAAATAGCGTGTCCTTTTATATGATTGTATAGATTTTTGCCGTCATATTTTTTAACATATTAACCTTATGAGTTTTTAGTATGAATCTGCTTTTAACTTTTGTTAAAAATTCTCAGATATCAGCTCATAAGCTTCGAAATAAATGTTTCTTCTTAAGATTAAAACGAAAAAAAAAAAAAAAGTAAAGCTTTATACCCACCGGTAAAGTATACTTCCCCTCGCTCTGCATCACAATACCTGGATTACTTTTTACGCCTACATATTTCTTCGGCCAAGAATGAAAGCGGCTATTTTTGTGTTGCCTCGGCGGTCCCTTTTAGGGCGAACAAAAGACGGCGCATCCGGGGCCCGATCGCCGTGGGTTCGCAACCGCATTGTGCCACGAGAGGGTATTTATCTAATGTCCCGTCGGTGAATAGATGTTTTCCAGGGAGGTTGTCGCTGTAGGAAATGTGCTAGCCGATGATGCTAGGAATAGTTACGGGTTCAGGGGAGCTGTATATTTTGTTTTTCCTATTCCACATAACTTGAGTGACATATCAATAATGTTTATATATGCGGAATGGTGTACCAAATTCACCGGCGCACTGAGGGGCAAACGCGGAAAAATCTCTGAAAATTATTTTATTGTTTTTGTCCGTGTTTTAGGGACTATTATATTCATTACTAGTTGGTACAAATATTTCCAGTTTTTTCTTTTTTTTTTTTCTTTTTTTTTCAATTTCATTATTAATTGCGACTCTTAGGCCTTCTAAAGTTGGACGATATTACTCCAACCCAAAATGGCCTGTTTCTATTGAGCCACAATTTGGTTCAATGTGGCTTTATTTTTATACATAAACCTATGAAACTTGATAGATTTGTTGTTAAAGTACTAAAGAATAGAAGAATTTTTTTCTTTTTCTTTCCTAGCCCCTATTGGATGAAATTCTTGTGTTTAAAAGGTTTGGGAATTTCTTTGGGTGTTAGGCCTTTTTCTGTAGAGGGTACACTGTAAGGCCTTCGTTTATGTTATCTTAGAGTGAGGGTTTCTAAGAAAGTTTATATTTAGGTGATCGGGCTCAACTGAATCTTGTTGTGGGGAAACTTAAAAACTAAACTAAATAAAATGCCCTTATGATCAAATTTCAGACCAGCAGCCTGTGAGCTCTGATTGGTCCGTTTTGATGTCCTGGCTACGGTCTATTAGTCTATCTGATCTATAATTATACTATTTGTCAAAAAATAATAAGAGTGTGAGGAAAAAATAACCACAGTTTTTGAACATGTGTAATCCTACAAAAAATGTTTCACTGAGCTCCGGTAAAAACTGATCATTTTCGTAAAGCTTATACTACCCGTTAATATCCCTATAAATTTCATCGACAAATGTACATAAAAATAAGGATTGTTTACTAAGTTGGTATTAGTACGTTCGTGGTTTCTATGTTTATTTAAATAATTATTAGTCTGATTTTTTCCCAAAGAGTATGAACATGGATATTCTCATTAAAGAGCGGACGGTGGTGCAAATATGATAAAAAACGAAGAAAAACTCTTTTATTCGAGAATGGTTAGTTCTATCGAGATGCAAATAGACCCATTCGCTCAAAAATAAAAAATACATTAGAATTGTAACTAATTAAAACTCCGTAATATATATATATATATATATATATATATATATATATATATATATATATATTCCATATTTCCATATTTTCCATATTTTCCATATTCCATACATCCATATTCCATACATTCCATATTTTTTTTAAGGAACTAAATCAAACAAAATCGTTACCAGCTTAATCTGATTATCAACCAGGAGCCAAATTTTATGTTTATGTTAGTAGTAGTTAGTAGTTAGTTTATGTTAGTATAATATATATATATTTCTTCTATTACACATCTATCTGTACAATGTTATTACATTTATATTATATGTATATATATTAGAATATTCAACATTAACACAGAAAGTAAATAATAGATAATATCAGAACACCCGAATCTCATGATGACGAGCAATGATGATTGCTGAAACTAGGCAAAATATTTCGGATGTGGACATAACAATAAACGTTAAATGGTTTAAGAGACACGGTGAGATCACAGGCAACTAACTAGCAGACGATTTGGCTATAGTTGCCTCAAGAAATATTTCTCTGCCAATGAAATATGAAAGATTATAAATTTAATTTCCGGTATTACACTAACAATAAAAGTTAAAATATAATCTAATTACACATCACAAACTGACCCAATTCTTGACCGGAAACGGACGAATCTTATTTGAACAGATTTCATCTTGTTAACTGATCTATGTACCACTTTGACAGATATACTTGACAGATATAAATGCATAACACAGATAGAAGACAATTAGCGGGATCCAGAAAAAAATCGTATTAAAAAAATCTTAGAGTGAGGGTTTCTAAGAAAGTTTATATTTAGGTGATCGGGCTCAACTGAATCTTGTTGTGGGGAAACTTAAAAACTAAACTAAATAAAATGCCCTTATGATCAAATTTCAGACCAGCAGCCTGTGAGCTCTGATTGGTCCGTTTTGATGTCCTGGCTACGGTCTATTAGTCTATCTGATCTATAATTATACTATTTGTCAAAAAATAATAAGAGTGTGAGGAAAAAATAACCACAGTTTTTGAACATGTGTAATCCTACAAAAAATGTTTCACTGAGCTCCGGTAAAAACTGATCATTTTCGTAAAGCTTATACTACCCGTTAATATCCCTATAAATTTCATCGACAAATGTACATAAAAATAAGGATTGTTTACTAAGTTGGTATTAGTACGTTCGTGGTTTCTATGTTTATTTAAATAATTATTAGTCTGATTTTTTCCCAAAGAGTATGAACATGGATATTCTCATTAAAGAGCGGACGGTGGTGCAAATATGATAAAAAACGAAGAAAAACTCTTTTATTCGAGAATGGTTAGTTCTATCGAGATGCAAATAGACCCATTCGCTCAAAAATAAAAAATACATTAGAATTGTAACTAATTAAAACTCCGTATATATATATATATATATATATATATATATATATATATATATATATATATATTCCATATATTTCCATATTTCCATATTTTCCATATTCCATACATCCATATTCCATACATTCCATATTTTTTTTTAAGGAACTAAATCAAACAAAATCGTTACCAGCTTAATCTGATTATCAACCAGGAGCCAAATTTTAAGTTAACCTTCCATCGCCGTTTATTTTCAGCACCCCACTAGTTTCCTCCCTCTCACTCCCGGTGAACATGAAAAATTAGCTTTAGCTATTCCTAGAGATACTGTTCTATTTGCTGCTTGTAATTTTCCACTGGGGTGAGAGGGATAGTTTGCAGCAATGGAAAATAATTAGTCCTCAGTGTTGAACAAAGTATAACAAGCGACCGCTCTAGTTTTGATTTTTTATCGTTCTTTCTCGGAAATCAGCTAGAATTGACATAATTTAAGTAGGATTATTTTGAATTTTTACTTTTGTTAATTTTATTCTGCGAAGTATTAATTATTCGGAACGATTTTCTTTGTTGGAATCCTATAAAATTGGAAAACATTCCTCGAAATTTGCATGAGCTAAACGAGGAAGAAAAAAAGAACCGAAATAAAATCAAAATTTAAAAGAGATAAATTCGGATTTGAGTGAAGAGGAAATAGAAAAGGTTTTAGATCGTGATATAGAAATCGATGTTGAGGGTAATACTGGAGATGACGTGGAGGAGAAAGAGCCTGGAGATTTCTTCATTTTATATAAAAAATCATTTGTTACTAAAAATTGTTTGCAACCATATTCTTAAATAACAGAGTGTTTTACGGAAAATGTTACTGTTTTACACATTCTACCTTTATTATTATAGAGGGTGACTTTTAAATATATATATAAAAATGAAGGTTGTAGGGGGAATTTTAGAAAAATGTATGTAAAATACTTTTTAGTAATTCAGACAAGTTGATATGTTGATTAATTAAATAATCGTTAGTTATTTTGTTAAAAAAAAGATAGTTACTAAGATGTATATAAAGTATATAAAGTGTCTTATACATATGCATGTGCTTCTTCAAAAGTTTACCTATTGTGGAACAGAAATTAGCCAAGTTTTATAGGATTTGACTTTGCATTTTCAACCTACCTAAACAATTGTACACCTTCAATCGACAAATCACAATGAATAGCTCTTGATCCACATAGCTGAAGAGTGAGCTCATGTAAAAAAATGGTTCATTGTGCTGAGATAAATGCTGGGATAGCGTAGCACGATTCACTGATTCTATGATAACACTACCTCATATAGATACAATGGATTTTCTCTGTATTCTTAGTTGGCCCTATACTTTCTCCAGTATAGAGCCTAGAACCTTGACAAAAGTGTATAAAAACTAAACCGAAAGGCGAATTTAAGACTTTCAAAAGTAAAATCAAGGCAGTTTATGTTAGTATAATATTATATATTTCTTCTATTACACATCTATCTGTACAATGTTATTACATTTATATTATATGTATATATATTAGAATATTCAACATTAACACAGAAAGTAAATAATAGATAATATCAGAACACCCGAATCTCATGATGACGAGCAATGATGATTGCTGAAACCAGGCAAAATATTTCGGATGTGGACATAACAATAAACGTTAAATGGTTTAAGAGACACGGTGAGATCACAGGCAACTAACTAGCAGACGATTTGGCTATAGTTGCCTCAAGAAATATTTCTCTGCCAATGAAATATGAAAGATTATAAATTTAATTTCCGGTATTACACTAACAATAAAAGTTAAAATATAATCTAATTACACATCACAAACTGACCCAATTCTTGACCGGAAACGGACGAATCTTATTTGAACAGATTTCATCTTGTTAACTGATCTATGTACCACTTTGACAGATATACTTGACAGATATAAATGCATAACACAGATAGAAGACAATTAGCGGGATCCAGAAAAAAATCGTATTAAAAAAATCTGAAAGTGATAAAAAGATTCATTCCCGAATGTGATCTAGAACCACTTATAGATGCAAAAAAGTTTATGACACAATAGATATGATTATAAAGCCATACATATTACTCAATGTCCTCTTCGAGACATATTGTAATACTTTCTCAATGAAAGATTTATGTTAATAAGATTTAAATTATCAGGTAATTGGGTTCATCTTTTGTTCAGAAAAGCTGTACAAGAACTAAATAACTGAAAATTAAAATTTGTTAAATTTATATATATAGCTAAATAAAAGGATCGCGGGACTGAGTTTTTAAAAAGAGGCTTTATTCTGAATTACATACATTGATCAAGAAAAAACACAATTTATAACTTAATACAAAAACTTCGTGTTGAACACCTGTACGTCCTATCGCATGACTGCAGAGTGTCGCTGAGGCTAGGTGGAGGGGGCCTTTTATAGGGTTTCTGGGAGTGGGGATATCATACATTTTATTTATATTGCTAAGTCCATAGAGGTACCCATAACTATATATATATATATATATATATATATATATATATATATATATATATATATAACTTAATTTCAGTCTCAAAAAGAAACTAAAAAAAAAAGAATAAAAAGGGCAAAGTAACACACTCATAGACTGTTGGAAATCAACTGACTTTATTGCTCTGAGGCTACTGTATTTATACATTGTTTGTTGTGTCTGGAACTAGGATTAAGCCTAATACTAGGCTGCTTCAGACCTTGACTTATATATATATATATATATATATATATATATATATATATATATATATATATATATATATATATATCTGTGTGTGTGTGTGTGTACATAAAATAAAATAGTAATATTGATAAAATAATAAAAAAAAATAAGTAGTAGTGATAGTAACAATAAATTAAATTAGGAGTAAAAAACACATCATTCTAGGGATCATCCAGCCAGACCTGTCCCTCAAATGGAGGGAAAGGCCAGTCACAGAGAAACCCCCAGCTCTTCTCTATCAGCTGCGTCACAAATGTAAAATAAAAAAAAGAAAATCCCAGTGAAGGCTGAGTGAGAGCACCATAGAACAGTCATTCAGCAGGGCATGATTTGAGAATCTGGCCTGTACCAGAACTCTAACATAAGTAAATTTTAACAAAAGGTCTCGGAGGCAAAACCTTTTTAACAAAAGGTGCCGTTTAAGTCTGTGAGTCAGGATGTGTGGAACAGGAGAATGATTGGGCTAGAGAGTTAGGATGCAAGGAAAGGCTGCGATGGAATTTCAAAAATTTAAGCGGTATGAGGTCGAGGACGTATGGTATATTGAGATTATTAGTTAAGGTTTTGTTGGAGACATAGTAAGGAGGATTCACTATAGTTCGGAGGGCATTGGATTGGAAGGGTTAAATGCGTTTGATATCCTACTTTTTTAATGATTGGAATATTCAAAGTAAATGGCTTGTGTAGTTGTCTTTGATTGGAGCTCTTCATTTATAACCCTTGTCTTTTTTTCTCAATGTGGTGTTTCCATAACTATTTTTCTAATACTCCTATATTGGAATGGTTATAAACATTTTATCGTGTTCTTTAATAGTTTTAGAAAAATTGCTTCTCCATAGAGAAAATAGCGGCCTAAGAACGTATTTATGAATTATGAGCTTGATAGGTAAAGAAATATTCCTTAATAAAAAGGGGGTTAATGCTGATATAAGTTTGTGTGTACAATTTGTAATTTATGTTCTAAATGAACCATTTAAGTTATATGTCTATCAATGAGAATATTACGATGTAATGATTTGTTTGAAATTCAGACTGGATATCCAATAAACCGAAATCTAATCTTAATTCATATAATATGTAATACAATATTTTATTAAATTAAAGTCCTGGTATTTCTAAGTTTAAGTCAAATATTGTTTCCACGAGGGAGATTTTCATTTTACTGAGCTCGCTAACAATTCTTTATTTCGCTGTGACATATTAAATTTCATCGCCTTCTAAAAAATTTTGTTCTGAAATTAGATATTACCTTTCAAAGATGGCTTTATAAACGTTATATAAGATTCCAGGAAAACATCGATTGTTGATCGAATCATAATAAGAATACTTTTATTCATGTTTTAAGAATATTTGATGCTTTTCTTTATTGAGAATCCTTATTTTGTAAATAACAGTCAATTTTTCGTTTATAAATAATCCATTATTCTGAAGAAAAAAATTGTTGTCTTCATTACTTTTTACCACATAAAGCATTATAAACTTAACTTTTTAAATTATATTTTATGTTCACTTAGTTTTTTTTATGTTTGGTGGTTTGTTTCTCCTTGCCTTCTCATTGGTGGGAAAATGCTGGTTTGTGGATCCTCTGCCAGATTGTAAATATTATAAATTAATATGTGTAATTCAAAAGTATTTTATTTATTTAATGCATTTATATTTTTACCTTATTGTGTCAATTTCATTTATTTTAATTAATCTACCATTGTAATAAGGGATGAAAGTATACTTTGTAACAAAATTAATCATTGTTATTCAATGTGGTATATTGTAATTTTGTCAAAATAAAATTTTTAAAAACCAATAAACTGTTGCTCAAAACTACGTTTTACAGAAACCAACATTTTACATCCAACATGTGCTTTATTCACAATAATTGAAGATGTGCTCCATCTTTGCTTATAGTTTTCTACTTTCATACTTTGTTATAATCTTTTAAGAACAGATTTATTGTAGAGTTTCAGTCTTTATTTATTTTTTATTTTATTTTTTTTTTTATTTTTGTCTGCTTCCAATGTGTACAGGGTTACATAAAATTGGGTGAAACTAGATCAAAAATGTAGCAAAATGCCGCAGACCTTAACTTTCTATTCCAGAGTATCTTACGTTATTACATTAATTTGTTTATTATTATTATTTAGGATTTATTTTAAAAGATTTTCAATGTAATGTTTAAAATCCAATGATAATGAACACAGATAAATGAAGATAAATGTAATAACATAAGATCCTCTGATCTGGTGTCGCTTTATTGACATTTTTCCTTTATTTTCTATTAAAAAATAATTTTTTTCTTTGCTTTTTATTCCAATGAAGAGTTTATTATGTTTAAAATGCACATTTTCATTAAGGGATTGTCATAATGTTTTATTTACATAAGTAACTGATTTGCGTGCCAAATGAGAACACCATGTTTTTTCGGTTTCAAAAGTAAATTTCTCCATGAAATTGAAATAAAATCCTCACGTTTAACATATCATTCGAAATCTGATTAAATTTGAAAGTTTTTTTTAGATTTGACATTTCGTGGATAGTTTTTTCGAAAAACGGTGAGTGTTGAAGTAATATAAGACATTGTGACTTCCACAAATAAGGTGAAGATCAAGCTGTTCTTTAGATACCAAGATTGTAAAATTCAAGGTTACAGGTTCTCAGCTATTATGGAAAATTTAATGCTAAATCCGAAAATGTGGTCAAAATTTGAAAATATTTAAACAAAATGGAGATATTACAGATTTTATGGAAAAAACGTGGTTTGCTCAAAAAAGTCTATGATTTATCTTACACCTGCAACGGATTGGAATAGAAAGGTGAGATTTGCGGCATTTTGCTACATTTTTGATCTAGTTTCACCAATTTTTTTTTATTTTTTTTTTTTTTATTTTTTTTTTTTTTTTTTTTTTTTTTTTTTTTTTTTTTTTTTTTTTTTTTTTTTTTTTTTTTTTTTTTTTTTTTTTTTTTTTTTTTTTTACACTAAGAGATACTCACCCTGTATGATTAGTGAGCTACAGTCATTTAGTATGTAGATGTCTTACTGATAGATTATTACCACAGAGTAACTGAATCCCATATATTTCGATATTCTATACATATTAATTGGTTCCTACATTTCATAAATAAAAATTAATTTAAAAAAAAACATGTAAATTTATCATTATTGGCCTCGATAAAGTTTTATATATATTTTTAGGCATCTGTGCAAAGAACGGAACAGGATTTCCGAAGAATGTCGGCAAATTTATCGGAATTGTTTCTTCATCACACCTGTCGGTCAAACCTTGAAATGGAATATAATTAGTAAGCCAGATATGAGGACATTTATTATTATTGAAACCTAATCTTTTTGGTTTTGCTTTTCAAAAACTCAGGCAAATATATTCAAGCGATTATCTCCTACTCAAACTTACTCTCGAACAGTTTTGTTATCGGTTAAAAGTGTAAAGCAATTAAAAGATATTTATTTATTTTTAATTTACCCACTTAATGCAGATTAAGTATCTAAAAATGTTTTGTCTAATTTTGTTTATTTTAAATAATACTGTAATTGTATTTTTCCCCTCCAAAATATTGTCTATATTGTTTAGCACAATAATACAGATGGGGATTAGGTATGTCAAAATGTTTTGTATATATATTTTTTTAATTTGTGATTTAAATACCAGTGTATTTTGTGTTTACAGTACAATGTTTTCGTATTAACTGATTGTGTTTTGTTTAGCAATCAGACTTGAAATTTTAATTTTGAGATGGAACATGTTTTACCCGTGACCTAGTCGGTCGAAAGCGATACGGTTTGAGGAAACGTGAGTGCGTTTTGCGTAGTTTGACACGCTCTAGCTTTCTTGTTTTTGCTTGGATCTAAAATTTTAGATCAAACTTTTAAAAAATTCAATATTTTCTATAAGGTCAAATTTTTCGCTAGGACCTATCGTTTAAAGCTATATTGATCAGAAATTTTCAAATCAAATTATTACAATTTAACAGAAATATAATGAAGAATTGGTCATCTGATGTAATACAACCAAATTATATTTCGTTTTATCGCTGTTGGTGTATACAAAATTACTCTACTTTAGAAATAAGCAATACAATCATGCAGATAAGCGGGAAAAAGAAAAGAACATAAGGGAATATACGGTTAGCAGGATTAAGCTATTTAATTTAAAAATTGAAATAAGTTAAAAAAGAAATAGAAGCAAATGCGAGTTGACGATCAAGGGGGCAACCCCTAAAATATGTTACATGTTGTTCTTTCTTTAGCCGAAAGGCTCAAGGAAGCCATTTTTTTTTTTCAAAATACATTTTAAATGCATTAATTTATTCATTCAGTTAAAATCGAATTTAATAGTATGTTTTTAAATACATAATAGCATAAGTTCATAAAATTGTTTCGTTAAAACTTCTATTTTTGTTGTATTGATTTTCCTCTCTCTGCCCGTACAGGGAGCTATTTGGTAATCGCAACATGATTTCTTAGAATCGAAAGGAATTTTCCCTGACGTGGATTTAATACGGATGAGGGACACAATGGAGTGCAATTTAACTCCCTATTCCAGGCGACGGCTTGATATAGCTGGAGCTGGAAAATTGTGTTTCCTCCGGAGGGAGAGGCGATGAAAGGGCCTAGGGTTGCTGTTGACGGAGGGAACAGGCCCTGACCACGCTATTCAACTGGGCACAAAGGGCACAAACAGAGGCCGAGACGTACACACACCTCCGTAGGACTCCTTTCACGGCACTCTACTCAATCAGCGCTCCGAGGGGAGGCAGTGGGTTAGCGGGGATTTGGCTCAGCATCTGCCCGCTCAGGATTGGTTTTTACAGAGAAGTAGCGGATAATTGGTTTGTTTATTTATTCGATTACGGATAATCCTATCGCTGTAGCAATTTCGACGATATAGCGTAACAGCTATATCATCAAAAAAATATCATTAGGATTACACATTGAGATAATTTTAACTATAGAATGATTCCTCTGTTTTCAAGTAATAATGAATAAATACGGAAACTAATGCTCATTATATTCCAATACATTCAAACTTTTAAATTAAGACTTCCATTTAGAAAGTACGATTTTCAAAAGGTTGAAAACTGATATGTCGGGAAGAAGTTGCCTCTCCTTCGGACGTCAAAAATCGTCAGATCCTGGCAGATCTGAAACCAGTGTCCTTCAGTAACTTTAGATGTATTCTTAAAAACCAAAAAGATTTCATCCATTTCGGAGAGGAAAGCAATAGCGGACTATCCCGATAGTTTTCAAAATCCTCCAGTGTCCTGCTAAAGGTTTAAATGGGAAAAGAGACTGTTCTTTTTTAAAAAATGTAATAATTTCTTTTTATTTTCAAAAGGACAACACGTTCAATTAATTACAAAGGCTTATTTACACGACTTTCATTAGACCTATACATACGTACGGAGTTGAACTTTGGGGCTCCACTAAACCATTCAATTCATCCCGTATCCAATCCTAACAATCCATAATCCTTAGAAAAATCCCCGATGCCCCTTACTTTGTCACCAAAAAACTCATCCATAAAGACCTTAATCATCTATATGTTGCTGATTTAGCCCCAACCAGATACCTATCCTTTCATAGTAAGCTCCATAACCACTCAAATCCGTTAGTTTCTCAACTTGCTTGCATAAATTTGAATTACGGAAGATAAAAATAAATTGTTTAAATTCTCGTGTTTCCAAATTAAGGTTTCCGATAATCTATTCCATATGTGTTTGACAGTATAACATTTATGGTTTAACTGAATTTGACATGGAATAGTAACGAACCACCAGGCAAATGAGGAAAGTTGAGAAGGGAGGAGCCACGATGGACTTTGAAGGTGGTCAGTAACAAAACGTCACATGTCAAAAGAAGATGGTCTAGAGATCTAGTGTAGAATTTTTATTGAAGTGCTCCTGATAAATAGTTCTTTTCGAGTTTTGAAATGTCATTGTAAACATATTTAACACATTTACTTGATATATATTTTTACAGTTGTAAATTTCAATAAATTGATAAAGAAAAAAAAATTAAAAATGAAGACAATGGCGAAATATCTTTTGGCTATCTCTAAAATCTTTAGATCATGACGGATCTCAAAAAAGTTTCCTTTTGAAAAAGATTAAGAGTGAGTGTTATTATAAAAATTAAAGCAAATTAAATGATTTAAAAAAAGAACTAACACTAATTTGAAATGAGTGGCAAAACTTGCCCTCAGGCCGTCCAAAATCGTCAGATCCTGTCAGACCTAAAACTAGAATCCTTCAGTGTTATAAGTACATACGGAGTTGAGCTTTGGGGCACTACTGAATCATCCAATTATTCTCTTATTCAAATTTTGTAATCCAAAATCTTTGGTAAAATCCTCAATGCTTTTCATTATTTCCAAAATGGACTTTTTCAGTATGATACAAATGCCCTGTAGGAAAAAGTATTATCCCACTGCGTCATATTTCCTAAATCTCCCTAGTGTTGTTAATTTGGCTCAAACTAGATATTTATTCCTCCACGATAAGCTCTATACCCAATCAGAAGCAATTTGGGAGAATAGTACAATCTATTCTCCCAAATTGCTTCTTATTCGATTCTCGATAAACCTCCGTGGCGCCTGAAAAGATGATATCCAAGTTTCCTTCTAATAGATGCTTTATAAAGTGCTACCGGTGCTTTATAAAGTGCTACCGATGCTTTACAATAACTTACTGTATTAATTTTATTTATATCTTTTTATTGTTATATATTTTATTTATTTGTAAATATCAAGGAATTATTTAAAACAACAAAATTAAATTTAGCTAGGGATAACAGTTATCCTGGAAGGAGAAAGCCAATAGAACTCTATAATTTATTACAACTTCCAATGGTACCAGGATTTCTAAAAAAAAGTGAAATGTTAAATTTCTGGACCTGTTAGAGTCTCAAAAATCCCAAAACAATTAATACAGGCAAACCACACTACCAAATAAGTTACTATGTCACATGTAATGAAATGTGTTGCTATTACATTACATCTTTACCCCATAAACTATCAATTCATTATATATTATTCTGGAAATTTATTTATATTAAAGTATATTAATTATATTTATATTAAATATGAAAAAAAAAAAAAAAAATGGTTTCTAGGATTCCACTTTGGATCTCTGATTCTTAATACTTCCAATACTTTTCGAGAATCAACTTTTGCAATCGAAAAATTCCTAATTATAATACTAACTCTACAAAATTAGCATCAGCATGTGATATATTGAAATTGCTAATTTTCGCAACACTTTATATTCAAGTGTAGCTAATATATGCGTTAAATAGTTGAAAATAATATAAAAACATAATAATAATTTATCTAAATTATTTTTATAATTAATGTTGGAATCATTTGTGAATATCCTTTTTTCATATAATCCTAAAGAAGGAAGCTCTCAACAATATTATTTTAGGACCTCCAGTATTTACTCCTTTGTTTGGAAGGGCAAAAAATTAATGTATACCATTTGTCGGACCTTTTCATTTTGGAATGAAAAAGCCCCATTCAAATTGCTTTGTGTCCCTGCTTAAGTGGCCCTGGCAATTAGTAAGGAACATTAGTGACATCTATTCACCACTTAATGGTAACACCAATTAGCATAACAGCCCCTCCCTCGTCTCGTAGATAAGGATGTCCCGGGGATATATTCTCACTCAAATGGAGCTCCCATTTTGCTTGTACAATCTGTAGGAGGAACGTGTTGAAACTGATTTTTAAAATTGAGACTGCTCAAAAAAGAGTATATTTGATTTTAAAGATCAAGATGCAGCAGTAGAAATTAAAAATTAAGAATAGAAACATCTTGGTCTAGATATCATTTTAATAGTATTTGGTAAGAAGCAATTTATATAACTATGCGTGGTACAGATCAAGATTAGGATTTAGTAAATTGTGGTTTTAAAACCTGAAAAATAAATATTTTAATACAATATTATATGGTTAGGAGATTAATATTAATATATAATAAATAAAAGAGCAAAAATATACCTTTTAAAAATATATCTTAACCAAGATGCCTTTATGGATACTTATAATATATCTGGCTTTCATAACATCAAGTATACTTCTTTTTTGACTATTTGTTAAACGCTATCACAAATATGAAAACAATCGGAGAAGAGAGACAGAATATTTGGCAGCGTTTTGAAAAATAATAGGGTGTATAAAAAAAAATGACCGTTTCTTAAACAAATATTTGTATTAATATCTCTTTAATATAAAATACAATTAAAAGTCAAAGTATAGCCCATTGTTATCTACCGTCATTACCCATTTGATAGCCAATTTCTCGATGCCACGCTGATACCATTCCTTGGGATGGCTGTCAAAAAACTCTTGGACAGCATTATCAACTTCCCCAAAATCATCAATTTTTTTCCCTTGAAGAAAATGGGACACGGATCGAAATAAGTAGTAATCCGAAGGTGCGAGGTTTGGACTATATGGTGGATGAGGCAGGAGTTCAAACCCATATAGTTCTGTAAACTTTACTGCTGAAAACCACACTCCCTGGCAAGTTCGCGAGTACTTACGGACGGATTTGACTTAACAGCTTCCTTTAGAACCTCATCAATATCCATTAACGGCCGTCCGGAGCCCTTCTTCCTTTCCAACGTCTCTCCGCTTCTAAATTTTTCAAACCAACGCCATCATTTGAAGAATTTCAAGCAGTGGTTAAAGTTCTGATTAATTATCAGTTAGCAGGGTCTCATAGTGAAGACTCTTAAATGATCAAGCGAGGTATAAAAATCCAGAATAAAGAATTAACTTTATAAAGAAAGATATTGTTGCAAAATGTATTTGAAAGCATATCTTAAAATATTTATATATGGAAAATGAAAGAGCAAAAATATCTCCTGATACTTTATTTTAAAAATTTTATATAACATATATGAGTAACGTTTTTTGGCTACAGTGTATTTTATTTATTTTTTCACTATTTTTACACACTCCGTGTAATTTATTGGCCGTAATGTATTTTAAGTGAGGGGCTCTTTTGACACGCTCTAAGTCTGTTGGGGTTGCTTATATCGAAACTTTTTCGACAATTTCCTTATCAATAATTTAATGTTAATTTAATATATTATGTTAAATACCATTAGTCGCTAAGACCTGCCGTTTAGGATCTATATCGGTTCCAATATAAACAAAAATAACGTTTCTCTTCATTTTTCATGTGTTGGGGCTTTTTTGACACGTTCTAGCTTTGTAGATGTTGCTTGGATCGAAAATTTGCCAACAGTTTTCTGATCAGAAATTTAGTGGAAAATATTTTCGTTATATAATATTCGTCGCTAGGACCTACTTTTTAGAAACTATATTGGTATAAACGAAGAACGCCACGTTGTGCCTACATTTTTGACACCTTCTAGCCTGGATCGAATAATTTCGTACAATTTCCTTATGAAAACCAATAGATATGAATTTAGAAGATTGTAGATAGACATTTCCATTTCTATAGTTCTTTGCAGTGAGGGAGGAATCGAGTTTCACCATCTATCATGTCCACATTTTTTTGTATATAGATGTTTCTGGGTACTTTCCTATTCCAATGTCTAAAAACCAAAAAACCTTCCTATATTCTTGACTTATTAACTCTGCATTCTTCTATCCACCTCCTAAACTCTAGATCCCAATCTTTTAACCTATACATCCCCTCACATAAAACCGCTTCCTTTGACAAATCCTTCATTATTCGTGCTACCTCCTTCTGGAATTCCCTACACACTTCTATTCGTAAAGCAGCTTCCATAACTTCCTTTAAAAATAATTTATTTCTGTACCTTCTAGACAATGAATCTTCCGCGAATATGTCAATAATCAAATGAATACTTAGAATTACTTTTTTTTTTCTCTCTCTCTTTTATATGTTCATATACATACGATTGTATTTTATGTTATAATTATTATTCCATATTTTTTTTTGTTTTTCGTTTGGGCCTACTTAGGACCACGGAGTTTGTTTCAACTCCTTATATGGGTCTGCTGTTTCTTCTTAGCCCAGAAAGCTTTCATTTTCTGGCTATGAGCAAGTTTTCTCTCCTCTGTCAACTTTGGTCTGTTTGTTCCGGAGCTCTTTTTACTGGTAAGGTGAACTGGGAACACTCCTTGAAAAATCATCTGCCGAAATTTGGACCGACCCTGAATGGCCTCCAGTGGAATTTTAAGTTGGTCCAGGTCTGATTTCACTGTGTTGATCCATTTATTCTTGGAGGCTTTCCCTCTACCTGTCATAGTGAAGATCCTGTTTGTGAGTCTGTTGGTGTTCGTTCGGGTTAAATGTCCATAGAAAGTTAGTCGTCTCTTCCTCATTGAGGAACCATGTCTTCTTGGAGATGGTACTCCAATGGTTGGTGACTCTAGTTAACAGGGCTGTAGAGAAAATCTTGTAGGGAACAGAAATCAGAGATATGCCTCTGTAATTGTCGAGGTTGGTCTTGTTACCCTTTTTATGAAGAGGATGGATCACAGCTGAGGTCCACTCTTCTGGTAATGTCTCTGTTTCCCATATGTCCTGTATAATCTGATGGATGCTTTGTACAGATTGTTTATCTGCATTTTTCCACATTTCTGCTACTATGTCATCTTCACCTGAGGGCTTCTTGTTCTTCAGGTTCTTAATGATCTTCTCTATTTCTTCCTTGGTTAGAGGCATGGAGTCTGGATACCTAGAAGGTGGCTCATGGAAAGTGAGTCTCTCTTTAGGTTCTTCTTCATTTAGGAGCTTTTGGAAATACTGTGCGAGGGTATTAGTGCAGTCTTTATTGTTTAACTGAAGCTTCCCATCAGGTCCATGAAGTTGAAGAGGGGGGAGGTATTATTTTATATATTTATTTTAATTTTTTTTTTTCCTGTAAAAATGTATGCTGTAATTACTAAAGCATCTAATTTGTAAATATTAGGCCAGGCAGTCGTACTTTTATCTGTGCATTATTTGTATTCTTAGGGGGCAGTAAGTCCCTGAATAAAGTTTATTTTTTAATTTCATTTCATTCCATTGCATCATTTTTAAAATAAATTTTGCCCACTGTAACACAGTTTACACAAAATCAATTTTGATGCAATAAACAAGTCAGATTTATTAAAGAATTTAGAAAAAAATATTCACACCGAAACGCGTGTGATACAAATAATTATAAAGTCTAAAACCTTTAGCTTTTTGGCCTTAAATTACTGGGAACTCTGCCAAAGCATTTAGCCTTAACTAAGAAAGTTCGCACTGCAGGGAGTACAATTTTTATCAGTACGCAATCATAATAAAACCAGGCCTTTAGGAGTATTTTAAAGTAATTTTCAGACTCTGCGATGTTTTATAAATACTTAACTTTGAATTTTGCATTTTTAATAATAATTGTAGTATTTGAGGCTCAGATTTAGACTTTAAATAGTTTATGTAAGATGAATATGGAGTTAAATATTTATTAATCTTTTATTGACGAGGAAATCATATATTATAACAAAAGATAAATATAATATAATTGAAGATGTAGAGAATGATCAATAGGAGCGTTTCTAGCCACAAAGATTTTGAACATTTGAACATTGGCCGGATCCATAAAATTAATGTTTTAAATAAAACTATCTTTGTAAGTACATAACGACATAACTTTTTCGTGAATAATGACCTAATCAGTCCATATTGTTAGGGTTCAAAAATATTTTTTGAAATATATTAATTTTCAAGTTAGAATTAAGACGATATCAGCATCGAGCCTTGTTGAATCGAAGTATTGTTAGTATAATTGTAATATTTGAGAGTGAGATACAAATTTTTGATATAATAAATGATAATTTATAAGGGCTGTTATTTCATACAATGTGGGAAAGAGGGGAGAAAATGGATTCTAAGGGGTAAGTAAAAAATTATCGCTCGGTTTGTCGGGGAAAAAAAGAGGCCATATTCCCAAAAGCTAGACATAAAACAGATGCATTAGAGGAGATAATAGGGACATAATAAAGAAGCTACATAGGAAGAGGCTACTGCCGGGAGGTCGCTAAATTGCAACACTCCCGCTGGACGCTGGCTATTACCCAAAGTCTTCGGATCCCTACCAATAAATCTTCCTCCTCCACTCTCAGGGAATCCTGAAAATGCCATTACACTATTTCAGTGTCCCGCTCCGATACCCTTGGCCTGGAAAACAGAAAAAAAAGGGAAAAAAAAGAAAGAAAAGGAAAAACAAAAAAAGAAAGGAAACCTTTTAGTAAGAGATCCTGCCATGTATTGAAATTCTTGACCTCGTTACAGCTTCTATTGTCTCTTACCACTTCAGGTCTCAGCCCTTGTCCGTCGTAGGGAAATAGAGGTTGGTTCTCAGTATCGACTTCTATCCCCAGTTAACTGCGAACGTTTGGATTCTTGGATCTAGCACGTGGCTAAGGAAAGGATTCGAAGAAAGCTGCCTAGTTTCGGATCTCTTCCAATTATTTTCTTCATGACTAGTTTTATAAATAAGTTAAGCATAAAGAAAACCTGTATCTCTGAAACCCTTAGTGATAAAAATTCTGTAATTTTATACTCGGTAAGTATTATTCTATGAAAAGGAGTTTTACAAAGACTCTGGCTCTTCACTTGACATGGTTATTATATTTTTCAGCTCACAACACGGTTGTTGGTTCAATGTCGTTACCTCTTAATTCATTTTACAACATAAATAGGAAGAAAATTATTTCAATATTTTTTGCTTTAATTTTATTTTTGTTTTTTTCTATCAATTTATTGAAATTTACAACTGTACAAATATATACGTCAAGTAAATGTGTTGATAACGATTATAATAACATGTCGAAACTTGAAAAGAACTGCTCATCAGTAGCACTTCAATCCTGACCATAAAAAATCTACATTATAAAATCTGTCGGCCATCTTCTTTTCAGACGCCTCGGAGGATTATCAGGAATGGAGTGGGAAGCAAGTTGAGAAACTAGTGGATTTTGGATTGTAAGAATTGAATACGAGATGAATTAGATGGTTTAGTGGAACCCCAAAGCTCAACTCCGTAAGTCGAAATAGGTCTAAACACAGTCAGGTAAATAAGTCTTTCGTAATTAATTGGGAGCTTTGATCGTTTGTCCAGTAAATGTTGTGCGTAACGATCAGCAGTTTCTTGTCGTTTTAGTCTTGTATGAGGAATCCAAGACGTTTATCTAAGATAGTGGATTTGTTCAACAGGGATTTGTGGAATATCATTAAAGGATACTGTTCGACAGGAAGTCGTAGGTTTGCGACGAAGGTTTCAAATGTTTAAAATCAAAAAGTATTTTATTATTAATTAAAGAGTATCCGGTTGGTACATATACTTAGATATCAAAATTTCGATATATCGATGCTTATCCCTAGTTGTAAAAAAAAAAAAAATATAAAATCTGTGAACGATAATATACATGTAAGACAGATCACCCTTACCCTCCGCCACTATCAGCTCCCACAATGGTATCCTCTCCCCCCCCCCCCCCCAGCCACCCCAAAGGGAGGATACCCCCTCCCCCCTTGGGACCAGACTTCGCATAGCTAATGCAACCCGCTATAATTAGACCTCCCCTGGCTCCACCGTCGCCTTCAACCCACTTTTCGGATACTATTAAACGAGGAAGCCCTCACGGCAGATCCTTCCACTTCTATAAATACGCCCTATATGATTAAGCTAATACTTCAACTCCCAACAGTCCCATCCGTTAACCAGTTTTTCCCCCACTTTTGATGTATCGCGCAGTGGTGGCCACATTTTCTATGATCAAAGTTGGTCCCACTGGGGCTACTACCCCACACACCCTCTCTATATATTTTTCAACCTTCTTCCTGATTTTGAGATAGGTATAAATCTTTTTTCGAAATCCCTAAATCCTTAACCTTGCCACCCTCTTCGAAGGAAATATTGCTTCCCCTATGTTTCCTTACCACGGGATTTTCCAGCATCGGCGCTGTCAATCTTAGCTTCAGAGTACTTTGACTTTATATTGAAATCGCATGTGGCATTGATAAGATAGAAAAGAAATATTGTTTAAAGAAAAAAAAATTTCTTTTGTGTACGTCAATAAAATAAATATATTTTATTTCTTTATTTTATTATAAACAATTACCACACTCCACAGAATTATTGAATTTTCTTCGAATAATTAAGCAGTAGGGTAAACAGACAGTTATTGACACTCCATACAATTATTGACAACCCATCTTAAAAGTTATAAAAAAAAATATATTCAGTCTAAAAAAACAAAATTATAAAACTCCTTTTAAATCATACAACTCAACTTTGTAAAAGTACTTTTAATTCTGTCCGTATTTTAATATATATCCATGGGGTGTCAATAACTGATTTTACCTTATTTTTTGTCACTATCTGGCAAAATATATTCCAGATATATATTCTTTGGTGTGCCTAGCTTAAAGTATAGTAAGGAAAAAAAACTGCAAATTTCAACTTTATTGGACAGCCCTTCCATTTAATTTTAGTATATTCCCGAATGTTTCCAATAATATGTCTGGTTTACCCTATATAAATGTGAAAAAATTGTTTGTGTTCGTTGCTCAGGCTGTCACGATATTTCAAAGTGCCAAAGCAATGAAAGTCCTAAATTAAAAAATTTACAAGGACCACACGTAGCGTCTTACATGCTATGTGAAAAAAGATTAGAGTTAGAGTCCAAGTTAGAATCTAGTAGAACTCAAACAGACGCGCTAACATCGCAGAACTTTCCACTATCAGTTCAGCCAAGTTATAGGCCTTACGTAAATGCAGTTATAGATAACTTAAAAGAATACTATGACCAAGACAAACCTCCTTGGATTGATCATGCTGGGAAACATGTTGACGGGATTTATAAATAAAATAACAGAATTAATTCAAACAGTAATCACTGTCGTTTCCATCAAATGATTAATCAACTGAAAATTGAAAATTGAAAAAATACTACAACCTTGCCATAAGTGGTTAGTTCAAAATAACTCTGAGAAATAAAAAGATAAAAAAAATTAAGGACTTTTTGCCCGATAGAAAAGAAATAATTGTCGATAACTTAAAATATTTCAAATTCTCTCTACAGCAAAATTTCACCCCCGAGAGAACCACATCGATAGCAAAAATTATTTTAAATTTGGAATTATAGATATAAGTTATTTAGTATGCAAGGCGTATTCACATAAATATACGGTGAGCCCCATCACCCAATTAATAATTTAGCTATATTAATTAATAACAAAATTATGATAAATCATCAATAACTCCTTAAAATGCTAGAAAGCAGTAAAAGGAGAATTTTAAAAACTGTATATAAAGTTATTACAAGAAAGAAAGAAAAAAAAAGGCTACGGAAAAAAACAAACAAACAAAAACAGTTAAATTTAACTTATATCTATAATTGTAGCTAAAATAAAATGTTTATAGTATCGTGTATATTAAAACATATAGTTTCTAACCACTTAATCAAATTGTTATAATAATATCTACCCAAACAAAATTGTAACAATATTTCATATATCTCCTTATTAAAATATCAGTTGATTGAAAGTTTAAAATTATAAAGGAACCATATTATTTATTGCATAATTTTTGTTATTTAAAAAAAAATTTAACTACTCATTATTTAGACCCAAATATTAGTGATAATCTGAACTATTAAAACTAAAATATTACTACTTAAAAAGGTAAGCAGAAAAGATTGAAATTAACAGAAAAACATTAGTTCATTCGTCTTAAGTTCTAAAACATATGAACATTCAAATCTTTGGCCATTTGATAAATAAATTCTATTAATTTTATCAATTTAAAATTTTCAGACATAAAACCAAATATATGTTTAACGTATTAAAATTACTTAAAGTTCTTAAAAAAAAATCCTACTCTAAAACCTTGATTCAGTTACTCAAGTAAGAACATTCAAGATAGATAAAGGTTAAGTTTAGTTAACTACTTGTTAATAGATATACTTTTCAGACAACCTATAAACTTATCAGAAGCAATAGATCTTAATAACAGCCCTAATTATTTACATGTAAGGGTTTTTTAGAGCGTTAAATCGAGATTTGAGGTCAGTTTTCCATGAAAAAAAATTCCCACTGATTTACAGCAGATTTCATTGCATTGTTGTAATTTGTTTTTGAGCAACCTGAAGCCGGGACGTGTTTTGAGCATAACCAAAGTATTTTCATTTCAAAAAACATACAAAACTACAATTTTACTTGTAATAATCATCTTAAAAAATAATCTTCATATATCATTTCTCTATTGACTAAGAGCAGAGAAAAACAAAATTAAACGTGATTTTAAAATTTTATTTTTATTTTTGGCTTCCAATGCTCATTGGTGGCTATAACTATAGGTTTGCACTATTATAGGTCTCTTCTACTTACACAAAAATCGGCATTCAAATCTGTGGCTTATAAGTGAAAACGTCTCCTTGTAATGTGAAAGCAAGATATCACACTGTATTAGATCTGGGTAATGGGTTCTTTTTTAATAAGACTTTTGGGCCGAAACTACGACGCAGAGTAAAAGTAATGTCTCAGGTTTATAATAGGTAAGTAATAATAATATGAGGTTTTGGTTTAAGCATTAAATTCTGCATTAATTTCCGGACAACCCAATAAATGAACGTCTAATATTAGAAAACAGTTTTATAATGAAATAAATATCATAGAGGTGTGGCAATGCTCATAAAAAATCAATTCCTGATTGAACTGAATTTTTCTTCCTTTACTTATATGTGAAAAAACTTTTCATGACCAAACTATAAAATTCTATAATTAGTAGTATCAAATTTTAATAAATTATTTATTTATTTTTTGAATTATTATCTTCTAACAATGTGGAATAGAAAGTTTTTTTTTCGAGATTTCCATTTGCTGTGGTTGGATGTCGAATTGATGTTAATATCGCCGTTATAGCAAATAGCGCGGCAGCTAAGGCATTTCCGCAGGTTCTCATTTTCTCACCGTCACTGGAATTCCAATTTCAGAACTCTTTCCGTTCTGGTTGTGGGGTCCCCGCAGCTTCCGCTCTCAGTTTAGTGCTCCCTATTGACATTTTGTCATTGAAATGAGTTTCCGAGAAATATAATATTTCACAGTGAATAGATAAATATAAATTTAATATTTAATGCAAATGCATATGTTGAAAATATGTCAAATAATTCAGTCCAACCTATAAATCATAAATGAATTGAAAATAAGGTGATGTTGTTTACAAATAATCCAGCTAAAGTTTTTTTTTTTTTTTCTCATTGAAAAACTGGCATATAAAATAGCTTTAGCAACAAAAAAGATAAAAAATTTTAGTGAAAAAAAAGAAAAATATATAATAAATAGATATATATATATATATATATATATATATATATATATATATATATAGTGTCAACGATAAATGGGACCGCCAATAGAAGCAAAGCTTCCTAGCAAAAAACTAGGGGGAAATTGAGAAACTTATATATGAGCTTACAAATTATTCTGTGGCTTCCAAAGATAAGGGCTCAAGTCCATTTTTGTAGGTGGCTCAAACAATATTTCAAAATGTACCATCGCCATAAAATCTGTTTGAATTTATTATTTATGCATTTTTCAATAAATGTCCTTTTTTAGTATTTTTTTTAATTCTCATAAAACAATAGTTGATGTATCATCAAGCTTTCGTTTATTATGTTCACACCTTAGAAAATCCATACCCAAAGAAGCTTGCACCACTTACAGCCCATGAAGGGTCTTGGGTTCTGTACTGTTTCTGAACCAACGGTTGTGAAAGGAGGTGATTTGGCCAGAATTCACGCTCAAACCCCAGGTTTTTTCCCTAATTAAAGTACTCACTTTTTAAGAGGCTGGGTGTGCCCTAGGAGGGTCTCTCAACCTCGATCCACTGCTGAAATAACAAAAAATAAATATTCTGCCTTCAGACGGACTCGAAAATATAGTCAGTAAGGCACTATTCGTTTGTTTTACATAACCAAAATTATTCCATAGTGGACCTTGGAGAATCTTTTGTTTCTTCAGAATTCAAAACAATCCAGGGATATTTATTTGTTCCTAATTTATTGAATTTTAGCTCAAAATGTGTTGTATTTTTTTTTTGTTATTAAAAAAAAAAGAAATACTTAAAAGTATGAGAGGAGTGTTTTATTTACATTAATTTTTTTTCTCTTTATAGGATTATGTTTTGTCTTGAACTTTTTTTTTTTTTTTTTTTTTTTTTTTTTTTTTTTTTTTCTACAAATACAGTATATAATCATTCATTCATATAAATCGCCATTAAAAAAAAAAAAAAAAAAAAAAAAAAAAAAAAAAATCAAAAAAAAAAAAAAAAAAAAAAAAAAAAAAAAAAAAAAAAAAAAAAAAAAAAAAAAAAAAAAAAAAAAAAAAAAAAAAAAAAAAACTTGAAAAAAAAAACCGACTGACAATTCGTATTCATTGAAGTACTAACGAAAACCGCTAGAACATAAAATGGCGAGAAGTATATATTTAATGAGACTAAGGTTTGGAGGTAGCCGCAATATTTATCTTACGACCATTCCCTAGATATCTACCCCTCTTCCCCCAACTCCTTGTGCTGGCCCATCCATGGATTGGGTACCAGGTAATACGGCCAGCACTAAGCCATCTCTCACAATCCAAGGCTATTTCCGATAGGATTCCTCTAGGCTACCTGAAATAGTTGTCGAAGACGGCTGTTATTTTAGGATAATTAAATCAATTTTTTTAGATCCAAATTGTTAGTTTTCACTAATAAATCCATTTTAGAACTATTAAAAACTTTATTATTTATATTTAATGAGCTGAAGAAAAAGTAGAATATAACAGACAAATAATATATTTTAGTTAAATATACAGAAATAAAAAGAATTTTGTAATGCAGATTTGTTTGTTTATAAGATAAAAAAAACTATTATTTAGTCATTAAAAAATACTCTTATCTATGTTTAGATATGGGATGAATATTGGATTTCATGGATTAATAGTACGAGACAGGACTTATAAGAAAGTCTCCGTGAATATATATATATATATATATGTGTATGTATATATGTATATGTGTGTGTGTGTGTGTGTGTGTGTGTGTGTGTGTGTGTGTGTGTGTGTGTGTGTGTGTGTGTGTGTGTGTGTGTGTGTGTGTGTGTGTGTGTGTGTGTGTGTGTGTGTGTGTGTGTGTGTGTGTGTGTGTGTGTGTGTGTATGTGTTTAGTAAGATTCTTGAGGTTCAGTCAATAAATAAAAACAACTGTTTTGGCGACGTTTCGAGACTATATTGTTCTATAATCATGCCAATGTTACTGGTGGATATGGTATCAACTAACTGTTAGTTGATATTCAGTTAGTTGATAGTCAGTTAGTTGATACTTGGTTTTATTTATATATAGGAACAGTCAAGAAATGTTTCCTTTCATATATATATATATATATATATATATATATATATATATATATATATACGAGGGTAAGTCAATAATTATCCGCAATATACTTATAAAATTTTATTGAAATGAAATAGGAAACTTACAAGTACATCATTTTTCGACATAGTCCCCTTGCTTTTCAACGCACTTGGTCCAACGTTGTTCAAGTTTCCTGATGCCCTCATGGAAGAAGGTTTTGGGTTGAGATGCGAGCCAGGAATGCACCGCTTCTTTCAATGCTTCGTCCGAGGCAAATCGACGGCCCCTAATTGCCTGTTTGAGTGGACCAAACAAGTGAAAATCAGATGGAGCGAGATCGGGACTATATGGAGGATGATTCAATACTTCAAAATTGAGTTTCTGAAGCGTTTCTACAGTGTGGGCAGCTGTATGCTGACGGGCATTGTCGTGCAACAACACAACGCCTTTTGACAGCAGTCCTCGGCGTTTGCTTCGAATTGCAGGCTTCAGCTTAGCAGTAAGCATCTCACTGTAACGTTCACTGTTTATTGTTGTGCCCCTTTCCTGATAATGTTCCAGTAATGGACTTTGTGAGTCCCAAAAAACCGTAAGCGTAAGTTTTCCTGCGGACGGTTGGGTTTTGAATTTTTTCTTGCACGGCGAATTTGGATGTTTCCATTCTATACTCTGCCGTTTACTCTCCGGCTCGTAATGATGGATCCATGTTTCGTCACCAGTAACGATCCTGTCTAAGAAGTTGTCCCCTTCGTTAACATAGCGATCCAAATGTTTTGTGCACACGTCCAAGCGCGTTTGTTTATGCAACTGTGTCAGTTGTTTTGGAACCCATCTTGCACAAACTTTATGAAACCCAAGTCTGCTGTAAATGATTTCGTAGGCAGAACCGTGGCTAATTTGCAGACGATTTGCCACGTCGTCAACAGTTATCCGTCTGTCTGAGAGAATCATTTCACGTGAACGCTCAATGTTTTCCTCGTTTATGGCGGTAACTGGTCGTCCAGCTCCTTCATTTTTGCGTAACACTTGTGCGACCATTTTTGAATTTTTCAATTCATTCATAGACACTCCGTTGTGGCAAACAATTGTTCCCGTACTGTACCAAAAGTCTTCGATGAATTTCGGCCCCTGATACACCTTCCGACCACAAAAAACGGACGTTCTCCACAAATAAAAGTGGAGCGGCCATTATTAACAGCACGACAGCGATAACAAACTAACCTACCAGCTTGATAGGCACATAAACATAACAACGAATAAACAAAGCATGCGCCATCAACACAAAAGAACATTACTGCCAACATAAACACAAATATAGCTATATTGCGGATAATTATTGACTTACCCTCGTATATATATTTAATTTAAAGTTCAGAATATTGTATTAATTCGTTAATATGATAATTAGCACTCCCCGTCGTTTCTCCCCCCCCCCCTCGTTTTCATAAAAGGTAGTTTTAACTAATAATTGAAATTTTATTTATTCATAAATAAAAATCTTAAACGTAGGAAGCATGCAAAAAATAGAAAATTAATTTATATGATATCCGAATAAACTAAATTTCTAGTTTTATCTATGGATATTATGAGAATAATTTACCTATTTTGTAAAGGCCAGATATTATAGACTGTGAGAGAAACAGTCGAAAATCTACTAGAACTTTATTGTTCCTCTAGGCTAGCAATTTATTAATTTTAATACGAGAAGAAGCTTTAATTGGAAAATTTTAAAACGTTTGAAATATAACGGTAGATTGGAAGAAATTGGAAATCTAGGAACAAATGCGATTTCTCCAGTCACTGTTCCAGTGAGGATTGTACCCTCAACATTTCCACGCATAGCTGTAATATTAAACCCAGTACCATTCCACAGATTAGGTGGTTGAAGGTCACGTAAATAACGTAATATGACATCTTATTTATAATTTTTATCTATGCGTTGGTAATTCTTATATTATTAGAGATATTGTGGTCGATTCTACGGTATCCGCATGTAACACCATATATTTATCTGTTTTTGGAGAACAATTTAATTGAAAATAAGTAAATTATATTACCGATTTCATGCTCTAGATAACACCGTACTATTGTAACCTACAGAATAGCAATCGATTTTTCAAACTTAACTGGAATTATCGTATTTATCGTATTTTTAATTATAATTCAATTGAAAAACAGTTAATTTTATTATTGCTAAACCTTCCTTGAACTATGAATATAATTAAGTTCGAATCTGTTTCAGATTGGTTCAGTAGTTTTCGTGGTTAATTAAACAAAAAATGGCTTCTCCTTTTATACTCGTATAATAGTATGGATATTTAGTAATTGTATTTTTTATTTTTTATTCAATATAGCATCCATCAAATTTCTGATAGGGATAGTATCAGCAAATTTCCGATTCGAGCAACAATAACAGAGCTAGAGTTTCAGAAAGACCCAAAATTAAAAAATGTTGACAATCATGAGTTTTTTTCATTCAAACCAATACAGCTCCTTAACGGTAAATGATATACAAATGTTATATAACAATAAATATGGTCCATTAAATTTCGATTTGATCAATACCAACAATGCTGGAGTGTGTCAAAATGTTACATATCAAAAATTAGCTTTTTAGTGGTGGTGAACTTATTATTTACAAACATATTTAAAACACAAAATGCATTTGGGAGCTCGATGGCCGAGTAAGTTGGGGCGAGGGTAAGTAAGGGGGTAAGAGAAAGGAGCGCTCGGAACTGAACATCGTGGGTTTGAATCCCACCTGGGAGGGTTAAAATTTATTTCGTGGCGTAAACCCACGAATAAATTTTGACCTCCCCAAAATTTTAATCACTGGTACCCGTATTCTAAATAAAAAGCAAAGCATTTTCTCACAATTCCTTAACCACCAAGCTACCCAAGTTGAAAACGACCTAAACTATATAAAAATATTTTTCAAATAACACCGTCGAACGAACTTATAACAAACGATTTCATTGGAAAGGGGGTGGGGGACTTCCTCTGCCAAGACTTCTGGTCGGAAGTATCGGCCGTCTATATCGAGAAGCCTTCAACAAGACCATCTTTATATAGGTATTTTTTTTTCCAGTAGATCTAACTCATCGGGAATTGAGGGGGCAGGTGTATCTGTTCCAGTATTAAATAACTTTAAGAGGAAGCTGTCAGGGACAGGCTGTGGTAGCTGCCAAATAGCCGCGGCAGGGAAATCCTCCTTTATTTATCTCTCGGAGGGGACAAAAGAATTCCCGCCGTATGTTGGCAGCACTTTCCATCCGCTTCGCTCTGCCCCTTTATGGCGTCAATATGTATCTATCAGTCCTCATCTCAAAAAGAAATATCTTAGTTTGATGATCAGAATAGCTTGGAGAAATAATTACGTGTATTTTATTCTTAAAATTGAAAACTCATCACTTTTCTACTTAGGGTATTATATAATTTAAACCAAATAATGGAATTGAATTATCTTGTTTAAAATCTCTACTTTCTCTGACTTTTTTTTTATTTCGTAATTGTTTATTTAATTATTAGTTTAAGTAATATAATCCTTTTAATTCTAGAGTATAGATTGGGAAAAGCAGTAATTACCACAAAATATAACCACTTATAAAGAGGCAATTAATTTGCAATAATTAATTAAAATAAATTATCCACAGATTATATATATATATATATATATATATATATATGAACCATATATATATATATATATATATATATATATATATATATATATAAGTTAAGGTCCGAAGCAGGCTAGTATTAACCTTAATCCTATCGCCAGACATAACAAATACTGTAAACTGTATATAAAGACTGCCTCAGAGCAATAAATCTCAGTTATATTCTAACAGTCAACTTGTGTAGTTCTTCACCCCTTTTATTTCTTTTTTTTAAGTTCTTTCTCTTCAGTCAACTTAACTGGTGCCGAAACCCGGGAAGACGGGGAGAGAAGACCAAAGGTAGGAAAATTTTTTCCTTTCTTTTTCTTTTGGTCAAGAGTGAGGAAAATTTATGGAGAACATCTTGAAGCCGGCCGTGCTTCAAATCAACCCTGAGCAAGAAATACCACGCGAAACCATGGCAGAAGCACACGCCAACACCCTGGCCTGGCTGAAGGTGAGAGCAGCTACGGCTCAAGATCTCAGGAAGGCGGTGTCAGACATCGAGCGGTTCACGGGTGAAATAGGCGAATTGAACCACTTTTTGAAAAGTGTAGATCGCGTGATGTCAAGGATTGATGTTAAGAGAGCCGAAGCGCTCCTGGACGCGCACGACGCGGAGTCCCTGAAGGCGGATTTGGTATGCCGCATAAGGAGGAGCGTCTTAAACCACATCCAGGCGGATGAAGAGACACCCTGGGACATTGTCAAACAGAGGTTGAAGAAGGCCTACGGAGGAGGAAGATGGACGCCGGAAGAGGATCTCTTTCAACTCTTCAGAGAGAGTAGGCATCCTCGGCAGAGCAACGGACGTTATGCGGGTGAGCTCCTCATGAAATTCAACAGAGTAACAGATAAGATGAGGGAGACTGCGAGCGCACCAGAGGTAGAGGCGAGGATGGCTTTTGTTGCAACCATCCTTAAAGTACAGCTGGCCCGAGAAACGGGAAAGAAGGAGAGCTTTCCTCGAGATAAGGGGTTCGTGGAGTGCGCCCAAGAATTAATGGATATAGGCGCCCGCGAAGAAGAAGGCCGGCCGGAACGGGAGGAGGAAAGAAGCTGGACCGAGGTGGTGCATCGGAGACCTCGAGGCCCACCGTGGAGAAGCAGGGAGGCCGACAGGAGAACAGATCAGCCGAGGAGAGCCGATCATAGGAAGCCGATGCCAAGGAAACCTGGTAGTAAGAAAGAGGACCGGAGGTGCCACGGGTGTGGCAAGCCTGGGCATTTGATCGCACAGTGTCCCCGCACAAAGTGCTTTGAATGCGGGAACGAAGGCCACATCGCGAGGCAATGCCCCTACATGTTCAGGCGGAAGGAACATCCACGTGGTGAGCCCATGGAGATCAATAGGGTCTGGAGAAGGCAGAGGCCACGACCAGAGTCTCCGGGATCATCGGAGACATCCGAGGTGTCGGATACGGAGAGAGAGGATCCAGGACCAGGGAGCAGTGGAGACGAAGGAGCTGGCAGACGGGAGCGCGGAGCGGCCGGAGGAGAGCGGCACAATCCGGACGGGTGGTGGCCTGAGGAGGGTGTCTGAGGAGAGGCGACCGCATCTTAGAAGTAAACAACGTAAGGGCGAGAAGCGGCGGTCTGCCTATCATCCGAGTTGAGCGAGGGGTAAGGTGTCTGGTGGACACCGGGAGCTCCAGCACCATCCTGAGTCGGAGGGCAGCGGAGCAGTTTAGTGGCTGCAACGGAGCACTCCAGGTAAGGCCATGTTCTTGTAATTTAATTACCTTGGGTGGCCCTTGTACCATTGAGGGGGAGGTAGAGGTAAGTTTAGAAAAGTGGTCAGACGGAGGGGAGAAACTAATATGTCACGTGATTAGGCAAATGTCCAAGTCGTACAACGGCATCATAGGTTGTGACCTACTGGAAAGGGTTGGAGCCAGAGTGTGTAATAAAAAGGGGAAGTGGAACATTAAGATTGGGAAAAAGAGGTATAGGTGTTGCTCGGTATTAAAAGGGGACACAGGGCAAATCGGAGTAGTAGACAGGGCGGAAGACTGGAGGGGGGAAATTCTAAAGGAATTTAAGGACATCTTTTTTAAGGAGGGCGATAAGCTGGGTGTCACGGGGAGGGCGGAACATGAGATACCGTTGAAGGAAGAGCGGGTCACGTACGTTAAGGAGAGGAGATACCCACAGGCGCTCCGCAAGCATATCCGGGAGGAGATCGAGGACCTGAAGCGACAAGGGATCGTTGTCAATAGCACTTCCCCCTACAATAGCCCGCTCTGGGCCGTGAGGAAGAAGAGTGCCCCCGGGGAGGAGAAATATAGGGTTGTCATAGACTACCGCAAGCTGAACGAGAACACCCGGGACGAGAAATATCCTATCCCCAGATTCGAGGACATCCTGGACAGGTTAAGTGGGGCTAAGGTATTTAGCACATTGGATTTGAAGGCCGGGTACCACCAGATCCGAATGAACCCCAGGGACCAGTGTAAGACGGCCTTCACCTTCGAGCGAGGACACTACGAGTTCACCCGGATGCCGTTTGGGCTTAAGAACGCGCCCATTACTTTCCAGCGGATCATGGATGAGCTCCTGAGGGGTCTGGATGAAAGTATGTGTCAGATTTACATGGATGATCTCTTGGTTTTCAGTAAATCGGAGAGCGAGCATCTGGCGCATCTCAGGGCGGTATTCGGGAGAATTCGGGAGTTTGGCCTAAAGCTTTCGTTGGAAAAGTCGCGGCTGGGGGAAAGCGAAATTAGTTTCCTGGGGCACACAATATCGGAAGATGGTGTGAAGCCGGATAGAGGGAAAGTGGAGGCAATCGCGAGAATGGCGATTCCGCGGGATGTTAAGGGCATACGGCGGCTACTGGGTTCCCTAAATTACTACCGTAGATTTATCCCCGAGATGGCGAGATTCTTAGTTCCGTTGAACAACTTATTGAAGAAGGGCAGGAAAATTTCTATCACACCGGAGATGGAGAATAACATCAGGCGCTGCATGGAGGAGCTGCAGAGAGAGCCAGTACTAGCCTTCCCGGACTTCAATAAGGTGTTCACCGTAACTACGGATGCGAGCGAGTATGCACTGGGGGCGGTATTATCGCAGGAAAACGAGAATGGGGAGAGGCCGGTAGCGTATGCGAGTAGGAGGTTAACGGACGCGGAGACGAGGTATAGCGCGTTGGAGAGGGAACTACTCGGGATTGTATGGGCTGTGGATCACTTCCGTCCGTATATCTTTGGAAGAAGATTTAGGGTCCACACGGACCATAGACCATTGCAGTGGATTGGGAAATTAAAGGAGTCTTCCGCAAGAGTTACGCGATGGAAGGAGTTCCTCAGCCAGTACAATCTCGAGATAGTGTACAAACCTGGGAAAGAGAATGTGGTTGCGGATTGGCTGTCGCGCGCGCTGATGACAAATGCCGTTGAGGGAGAGGTTCCGGGGCCGTCGGGGGATATCCGCCAGTTTCTTAGGGAATGGACACCGGAGGGAGGAGGTGAAGAGGAGACGCGCAGCGGTATGGAGGACCCCCAAGAAGACGAGAGTTCCGCTGATGAGAGGCCCTCAGACATGGAAGAAGTAGATGAAATAGTAAATGATAAGAGAAACCAGATCATCTGGAAGACCAGGACTGAGGGTCTCCCAAAGGCGGACTTTTCGAAATATGGGAAGAGTAACGTCGTCACTATTTGGACGGAGCCTGGGATAAGGGAGGAGTCTGTAGTGAGGTTACTGCGCGGGGTAACAAAGGCGCGAAAGACTTACCACCTCTATGTAGGGAACGCCACTATATGGGACAGAGTTAAGAGGCTGTGGAAGGAGGAGAAGATTGGGGTTGACCAAACTTTTATTAGGTGCCTGAGGTCAGTAGAGGTGGTGCAGGACGTCGAGCGGCAGAAGGAGGTGACCCTGTCATACCACCAGGGAAAGACGAACCACCGTGGGACGCATGAGACTCTCCAAGCATTAAAACGGAGGTATTTTTGGTGGGGCATGAAGCGGACGATCCAAGAAGTCATTGGGTCGTGCGAGGTATGCCTCACCACGAAATACGACCGACATCCCCCGGGGTGGGTACAGGAAGAGACACCTACGGTAGCGTTCCCCTTATCGGACCTCCAAGTGGATACCTTTAAGTGGCGGGGATACCAGTGGGTTACCATCTTCGATGTATTTAGTAAATTGGCCCTAGCTCACCTCGTACAGTCCAAATCGGCGGAGGCGGTATTAGGGGCGTTAAGAGCCTGGTTTAGGTCGTACGGGATCCCGGATCGCATCGCGTCGGACGGGGGTCTCGAATTTGACAATGCGTTGGTCAAGGCGGAGGCCAAAGAGTTGGATATTAAATGGCACATTAATACTCCAGGGCATCCCAAGGGCAGAGGGGGGATCGAGAGGCTTCATGGAACCCTTAGTGACCACCTGAGAATATATCAAGTAGAGAAGGGACTAGAGCCGGACATCGCGATGGAAAAGGCGGTGGCGGCATATAACGGTTCCATCCACAGCTCGACAGGATATTCGCCGATGGAAATTATCTTTGGGCTCCGGGAGCGACGCCGAGACGTCCGCAACACCGTAGTGGGGGAAGAAATGGTAAATTTCATCACCAACCGACACTGGGCGTTTGGGAAGTTGTGGGACAAGACGCGTGAGCGCATCGTCAAAGAAAAGAGACAACGGGTTGAGAGGGAAAACGTCAGGGTACGGGATATAACGGGGAAAATCAAAATCGGAATGGTAGTTTATAGGAAAAAGAGTACCAACCGAGGTAAAGAAATTTGTAGGTATGAAGGGCCATTCCGGGTAATTTGTATTAGAGAACATAATGTGGTGACGCTGGAGAGCGTCAAAGAGCCGCGCAAGCGGAGAAATGTTCACGTCGAGCAATTGAAAATTCCAATAGAGGAACAGGTGATACCCTAATCTGAGAGTGTTCCGTTGCCAGCAGCGGGAAGAACTTTGTTTTTGTAATTCTTTTGAAGGAAAATGTTTTTTTTTATTTTTAGGAAATTTGGGTTGTGAAAAATTAATTTTATTTTTTTTGTTTTGTTTTGTCAAGTGTAGCAATGTATAAAGTAGAAGTAATGTGAAGGTGTAAAGAAGGAAAAGAGAGTTATTATTATTTTTTTTTTTAGTATGTGTGTGAGTGTGCGTGTGTTTTATTGTAAAAAGGGTTCATTTTATTTTTGGATGAATGTTTAGTTAAGTTAGATCTAAGTATTGTTTCGTAATGTAAATAAAGTTTTAACTGTTGTAGACTAGGAATTATGCAGTACGGTTTTCTTTTGTTATTATAAGGTATACATTGTATTATAGATAGTGTACTTAATATGTGTATGGAGTTAGTTAGTAGAACTATGGACGGGATAGGATTAGAAGGTGGATGTATCACTGTCTGCTTCGGCCTTTGACCATGAGGGGATTAGTCTCTGGACTCCTTAATACCGTATTGGTATTAAGGACCCAAAGTTAGAGTTTATGAAAGATGGTCATAAACTGGAGGGGGGAAGTTAAGGTCCGAAGCAGGCTAGTATTAACCTTAATCCTATCGCCAGACATAACAAATACTGTAAACTGTATATAAAGACTGCCTCAGAGCAATAAATCTCAGTTATATTCTAACAGTCAACTTGTGTAGTTCTTCACCCCTTTTATTTCTTTTTTTAAGTTCTTTCTCTTCAGTCAACTTAACTTATATATATATATATACATACATAAATATATATATATAGTGATAATAGTAATAATAAAGATATAATTCTCCAAATCTTAAAAAAAAAACAACATTTTCAATAAAATTTATAAAAATATAAGAAATATACAGAAATAATATAGATTGTAGAACGGATACTAACGGTTGAGTGTTTATAATAAATTTAACCAAACCTAACCTACAATACAGTATAAATTACGCAATTTTAACAGTAAGTGCAAAAAACATACATTTTGGATGGAGTGGGTTGGGATAAAGTTTGTTGTTCAAGGGTGATTGTGAGCCTTCGGGTTCACTTAGCTTTTATTTATTTATTTATTCATATTAGAGGCGTGAAATCTACTCTCCAAATTCTCTTAAAAAGATCTTCATTATTATATTTCTAACGCTACGTCAATAGGAACCAAAATTTATCCTATCGGTCCTACAAATTTTGCTATCCTTTTTAGCAAGAGCCCATATACCTTCCATAGTATTGGTGTGAGCTCCGGTTTCTGGATCATGGAAATACTGTAGCATCTCCAAAAGTAAAGAAAAAAAAAAAGGTTTCCAGACCTAACATATTGTTTAATCACACAGATCAATGTTGTTTCAAATCTGTCAAAGACTTCATAAAGAACGCTCTGTTCGGGGTACGTTTTCCCAGCATTATATTTCCGTTTAGAACAGAGACTTTCATCTACACCTAAAATCCGATCTTGGTAAATATTGAAATATAGTTACCAATGTTACTTGATTTAGATTTTCCAATAATAAAATATTTATTCACACATGGAAAATTTTCAACTCCACGAAAAATTCAGGAAATCACTTAATGTTACAAATAGGCAGTTATAACAAACAATCCTTAAGACGACACATAATAATATTATTGCTATTATAGTTTAAATTTATATAAAGAATCAAAGTAATATGTAGGTTAATTATTCCTAAAATGTAATAAATTTTATTAGAAAGAATTCATTTATTTTACTTGAGGTACGCATGATAGAATAGATAAAAATATACAATAGCCCAATTTTAAATTTTTTTCCCATAGGAACGGAAAAATCCAATGAGTCATAAGGGAAACTCCATTGTAAATAAAAAAATTAACCTACCTGCTCCCCTTTCTACTTCTCACGAATTCAGTGAGAAATCCATTTCTGTTTTAGTTACTTCTAAGGTGAGTGCCCATGTTTGATTCTTGTCTTACCTTTTTTTAAAAACTTTAGTATATATAATATTTATAACATAATACTGATGTGTTGAAACAATTTTGTATGTTTTAGAACTGAAGATGAAAGTTTAGCATTCGAAACTAGTTTTCTAATAAAATAATTTCAATAGAAGTTGCAATTAATTCATCAATCCTAATCATTTATTTTACTTCCAAGAATCAACTTGTTATTTTATTATATTTTATATTTATTCTTTATTGTAGTTTTCGTTCTTTTCCTACTTTTATAGATGTGTTCTACTGTTTATTTATTATGCTAAATCAACCTTGTACTTTAAATTGCTTTATTCAGAATATGTATTAACATGTTGTACTAATCGCAGAGAAGAAGTGATCTTAACGCAATTAAGAATTGGCCATTCGAGAACTCCACAACTTCACGCTATAACCAGAAAGGCTCCTCCCAAATGTGAAATGTGTGGCAATGAAATTTTACACCAAAAGGTTAAGTGAATCTGGAATACCTCGAGACATCTCAAAGGCGCTGGGAAACGATGAAAACATAATTGAAAAAGTGATAGCTCTCCTTTATAGAGAAAAGCTATGTCACAAAATATATATGATAACTTTCTATCAAGAACAGACGAGCAGTGATGACCCTTAGGTTTTATGCTCAAAAATCTCTCAAATCAATAAAATAAATAACAATGTGTTATAAATATGTTAATTGATATATTTACTTGGAATAAAGCTCTTTATTCTTACCACTAACTATATTTGCTAATTTTCATAGGTTATGTTAAATCATATGCAAAATTATGAACTGTGCGACATGATTCAGTTAAATTTGTGAGTATATTATAAAACAACTCTTACAGAACTAATGCTTTGCCTGCTTCTGTGGATAAATTGATTGGCTTTGGTATCAGAGGATTAGGCTTTGACATTCTCAAAAAAAGTGGATGACTAATCCTCTATGTAGAAGACTTACCGATCGAATGAGGATTTCGTTCGTCATCCCCAGCTATATCCATATTAAAATGAAACAGTATCTTATGTTCTAACACAGCTTGTAATACAATTTTAACAATTTATCTCTAGTTATAAAATATAGTCACCTACTGATACTAAAGAATTTCAATAGTTATATTAATAGTTTAATTAGGTATTATATTATAAATGTTTTTAATAGATGTTTATATATAATTTACGCATTAAAATACATACACATAAAAGTTCATACACACATAAACACACATGTATATATATATATATATATATATATATATATATATATATATATATATTCATACACATATATATTTCTCTTTTCTTTTCTATAGTAACCCTATGAAAGTATCGTTTATTTAATTAAATATGGGCACATCTCATGCGTGTAAGGATATTGTTTGCTTTATAGAAATACAAAATTTAATGAGTCATATTGTAGTCAAGTATATCACAGAAACTTAAAAATGTATATAAAACTGAATAAATAAAATCACAAAAATTTAAAAAAAACAACAAAAGTTTATGTCAAGATATTCATTTCTGTACGATCCTCTTTTCATTTCTTTTTGCAAAGTTCGACGCTTTGAAATTTTATTTTTTTATTTGAAATTTCCCAATTTGATATGTTTCATTAAATAAACTGTCCTTAACAACAAGGGGCAGTTATATAGGATATGATTAACTGTTTGTGTTGTGTGTCCTTCACATATGCTTCGTTGTCCGGTAGGTGAAAACGATTAAAATAGTTTTCGTTAGGTCCATGCTCAGTCACAAATTGTGTAAGATTGTAATTTGTACTTTTCAATTTGTTTTAGTTTTCTGGATTAACGGCTGGTATAAATTTGTGAACAGGTCACCCTTTGTCTGTTTCTTACTAATGATAAATATATAAATATTGTAATGTATATATGTATAATTTGTTTCAGATAGATCAAGTACTTCTTAAAATAAAATCTACCTCACTTAAAAGCAATAAGTATCAGGAAAGGTAATGAGCCCATACATACAATTTATGCAATAAATATTAGATCTAAGCATTATACCATGCATGAAATACAATCAGATTCTCATTCTCTCTCTTTATATATATACATATATATCATATATTTTATTTTTTTTTTAAAACTATGTCACTCATAGGTATGTCAAAACAATGTCAAACACAAGTGCTTTTCTTAAGTTACCTACTCAGAATTCAATACGACCAACATTAGCAATAATGCCTATTAGGCCTATCTATTGCCTTTGTATAAACAGCCAATGTAATCGATTATTAGTTAGTGTAAATATGTACTGCTAACCCTCCACCGGTCACGCTGTTGTATTTTGTACAACACCCGACTTATTTTCTATCTATCTCGCTTCCTGTGAGCTTAACGGAAACATTATTTTATCGAGTAACTCATCTAATTACCGCCTGTAATTTTCCACTACGATAGGATGAGTGATATCCTTCCTGGAACATATTTAGTCGTCCCTTTCTTGGCAATCTGTTGGATTCGATATAGGTAAGTAAGTAGGATTGTAAGTAGTTAATTGTAAGTAGGATTCTGTTGCATTTATACTTTAGTCAATATTATTCAATGAAGTATTAATTATTCGAAATGTTTTGATTAAATGGAAACCTATAAAATTGTAATTTATTCCTTGACTTTTGCGGAACTAGACACGGTAGAAAAATGAACCGGACAAACAAATAAAAATTTGGAATTGGGTTAAGAGGAAATAGAAAATGTTTTAGTTTATAATACAGAAACCCATGTTGAGGGTAGTGATGGAGATGAGGGGAGGGGGAGGGGAGCCAGGGGACACCTAAATTTTATTTGTGAAAATCATTCTACAAAAAAATTTGTTTAAAAAAATTGATTATAAAAAAAAAAATTTTAAACCTGAAAATAATAACATTTGACTGTAATACTGTAAATTGATCTAGTTATATTCAGTCATATTTTAAAATATTATTATCTTAGGTAATATTTAGTACAAATACTCTACTTTTTTTTTTTTTTTTTTTTTTCTCATTTATTGATATTTACAACTGTACAAAACAATATACATTAAGTAAATGTGTTGATAGTGTATTCATTGGCATGTAAATAACTTGTGAAGAACTACTCACTAGTAGCACTTCAATAATATCTACACTAAAAGGTCTCTAGGCCATCTTCTTTTCAGACGCCTCGGAGGATTATCGGGAATGGAGAGGGAAGCAAGTTGGGAGACTAGTGGATTTGAGTGGTTATGGAGCTTACTATGGAAGGATAGGTATCTGGTTTGGGCTAAATCAGCAACATATGGAACATTAAGATCTTTATGGATAAGTTTATTGGTCACAAAATAAGGAGCATTGAGGATTTTTCGAAGGATTTTGGATTGTAAGGATTGGATACGAGATGAATTGGATGGTTTAGTGGAGCCCCAAAGCTCTACTCCGTATGTCCAAATAGGTCTTATCACAGTCATGTAAATGAGTCTTTTGTAATTTATTGGAAGCTTAGAACGTTTGTCTAGTAAATGTTGAAGTAGTCTGTAACGACGAGCAGTTTCTTGTCGTTTTAGTCTTGTATGTGGATTCCAAGTAAGACGTTTGTCCAAGTGGAGTCCTAGGTAGCGGATCTGTTCAACAGGGACTAATGGAATATGATTAAAGGATACTGTAGGGCAGGATGTCGTAGGTTTACGACGAAGGGTAAAAGTTATTTGATGGGATTTGTTTGGATTTATTTTTATTCTCCAATTTTGACACCATTCTTGAATGTTAGTAATATGAGATTGTAGTGATTGGGATGCAATGAAAGGATTATTATTTACTGATAACACACAAGTGTCATCGGCGTAAGTGGTGAGGACAGTGGTAGGATGAGTCGGGATATCAGCTGTATACACCGTGAAGAGGATGGGACCTAGGATACTGCCTTGAGGAACTCCGGCAGATTGGGTAAAGAGGGGTGAATAGGAAAATTTATGGTTAACTTTGAAGGTGCGGTCACTGAGGTAGGATCTAATAATAAGGAAATATGTAGAAGGTAGAAATTGACGGAGCTTATACAGCAGTCCCGGGTGCCAGACTCGGTCAAACGCTTGTTCTACATCAAGAAAGGCTCCCGTGCAGTACATTCCGCGCTCCAATGCAGAGGAGACAACGTCCACCACACGATGACATTGTTGGATTGTTGAATGTGATGTTCGGAATCCAAACTGGTGATCTGGAATTACATGATGGGATTCTAGGATAGGATAAAAACGTTTTAAAAGGAGTTTTTCTAGGATTTTACCCATGATTGGTAAGAGAGAAATAGGACGGTACGAGGATGGGAACTCAGGTGGCTTTTTGGGTTTAGGTATCATTTTAACTATTGATAATTTCCAGGAGTCAGGGAAATATGTGGTGCGGAGTACCGCATTATATATGTATGTTAGGAATAGGATGGCTTTACGAGGAAGGAGTTTTAGGATGTGGGAAGTAATTAGGTCGTGTCCAGGAGCTTTGTTTGAAGGTAATCTGTGAATTATGTTTAATATTTCTGAAGGATGGAATGCTTTAGGGGGAGGAGACATTTGGAGTGGGATGTTGAGTTCTGCTTCAATATATTCTAGGTGAGCAAGATTAAGGATATCAGGATGAGGGTTAAAAGTTTGGAAAAGGTGCTGGCCAAAAATGAGTGATTTTTCATCGTCAGATTTTGACCAGGTTTTGGCTTCGGTTAGTAGAGGATGATTACAGTTTCTGTAGTTCAGTAGTTTTTTGGTGGTATTCCATAAAGATTTGTCAGTGGTATTAAGGTTTTCTGTATCGTTATGTAATTTTTGAATTTTGTATTTTTTAATTTCTGTCTTTAGTTTGTTTGTTAATTTGCAGTAATTATTTTTATCTGATGGATATCTGGTCCTATGCCACTTCGCTCTTGCTCTACGTTTTTCTGTTATTAAGTCGCGAATATGGTGTGGCAAGTTAGTCTGAATAGAATTTAATTTTTGTCTGTGTGAGGTGTTATCGTTAATGCTGGTGGATATTGATGTGGTAAGTTTGTCTATGGCAGTGTCTATATGATGTTTTGTTTTGAGTGGAATTTTCAAATCTATTTCGTTTTCTAAATCGTAACGGAATTTGTCCCAATCTACTCGTCCCGTAATCAGTCTAGGAGGAGAGGGCTTAGGAACAGGATGTGAATGCAAGTGAAGCAGAACAGGGCTATGGTCTGACGAAAGGTCATCCAGGGATTCGAGAAAGGTATGAGAGGTGGAAATTTGGGAAGAAATGAATATATCGAGGATATCGGGATGTTTTTTAGGAGATGTAGGCCAATAAGTAGGGTTTAAGGGTGAGAGAACAGAATAGGAATTGGAGGTGGAAATACGGGATAAAATGCTACCTCGGGAGTTGGATGTTCTACAACCCCATCGCTGGTGTTTGGCGTTGTAATCTCCCCCTGCAATAAAGCGCGGTCCGAGGGATCGGAATAAGGAATCAAGGAGGTTATGAGAAAGGGAATTTCCAGGAGGGCAGTATACAGCTGAAAATGTTAGATGGAAAGGACGAGTTGAAATGGATACTGAGGTTGATTGAATGGCGTCAATTGAAGTAGAAGGGACAAGGGAATGTGGTATTGATTTATGGATTAGGATGCAGGATCCACCATGGGAGGTGTTGTCTGGGTGATCAGATCTGTAAGTGATGTAGTCACGTATGTAAAAATATGACCGTTGAGTAAAGTGGGTTTCAGTCAATAGGGCAATGTCTATTTGATTGTCATGGAGAAAAATGTCAAGTTCGTCGCGGTGGTTTTGTAGTCCGTTAGCATTCCATAAAATGACAGCCTGAGGCTTAGCGCTCATCTAGCGACATTGAATGGAATTTCGGAAAGGGCTCTGGTAAGCAGGGTGATGAGGGGTTTGATGGTGTCTTTCAGTTCAGAAAGGAATGAGGAAAGGATGGCATTTATATCATTTGTATAAGGATGGGGTTGAGGAAATGAATCTGGAGCTTGGTGGGGATTATATGACTGAGTAGGTGCGCAGGTAAGGGGCTGGGCTCTTCCTAGGATACGAGGAGCAGAATCTATCTGTAATGGTATTTGAGGTGAAGAGTTGCTCTGAACAGATGGTTGGATTGGAAGTGGGTTTTCCTTCTGAGGCGGTAATTTTACCTTTAAAGGCAAATTATTAACAGGAGTGTGCTGTTTATGGGGTTGAGGTTGAGGTTGGGAGGTCTGGGGATGTGAATAGGAGATTCGAGGCGCCTGACGTCGAGTTTGATATCTGATCTTATCGGAGTATGATGCTCCCTGTTGTTGATGATCGGGTGTTGAAGTCGATTGCTGTGGTTCTATTCTATGGGAATTGGCTTCTTGAGTTTCTTGAAGTATTTGTGGACAGTAGATTTCAGGTACATTGCTTGTATGATTTTGTGATTTTATGTTCGTCGACTTTGATGTTCTCTGGCTGTGCACACTTTTATATAATGAGCAGCCTCTGTAGCTTGCTGGGTGGTCTTGACCACACAGCGCGCATATTGCTGGGGTATCCCTTGTTTTTTGGCATGACTCAGTTGCATGAGGGCCAGCACATTTCACACACCTAGCTTGGTGGTGACAGTACGTCTTGGTGTGTCCGAGGCTTTGACATCGGGTGCACTGGACTATCGTTGCCCTTTTTCTCGGCTCTTCAAATCTCACAACTGAATATACCAGCCTGGTTACGTTGAATATTTCATCGTTGTTTCTGGCCGGCTCCAAATCGACGAAGAATAATGGCAAAGGATATTTTTCTTTGGGGTGAAGCACACAAGAGACTTGCCTCACGTTATGACCTATTGCTTCCAGATCGTTTTTGATTGCGCTCGTTGGGGTGGTGGAATGGAGACCTCGCAATACCACTCTGTACGATTTTTCTTCTTTCAATTGGTAACAATGAAAGTCGTAATTTTTTATGGTTAGGTGATTTACCAATTTTTTATAGTTATCTTTTGTAGAGGTTTTGATTTTTATATCTTTGAAGCGAGAGAAACAGTTGAAATTAGTCTCTCCGATTAAAGCTGATATTTCTCGGCAGAAAGATATAAAATTTTCAATTTTTGTAACATAGATTGGAGGTGGTTCAAGATCAGAAGAATGATGCGGATTTGTGTTATTGCTATTGGTGGTCGAAGAAGTAGACGGGTTAGGTTTAGCTGATGTGGTTTCCTGAGATTTTTTGGCTGCAGATTTACTGCGAGTTTGAAGATTGTTTGTATTATCGTTTGGCTTTTTTGATTTTAAAGTTTTGTTTTTCTTTTTATTTGGTGAGTTGCCCGCTGAACCTGGGGCGGCATTTCTATGGCGCTTCTGAAGTGTTCTTCTAGACTGGTAATCAGTCTCGCTGAACTCAGAATAAGAAGGGGTCTCTGCCTCTGAGTCATCACCAGATGTGACAACTTCCATAATAATATAGACAAAAACAAGCAATAATAATAAAAATAATAGTAATTCTGAATGTCGATATTGAAGTATATACCTAATTAAAAACTAAAATATTAACATAATTATGTACATATTTATACTAAAGAATACATATTTTTAGAAATAAAATATAAAAGAAAAAAAATTAACTAAAAAGTTCCTAGGTAGTAAAAAAAAAAAAAAAAATAAAAAAATATAAATCTCTGGCTACGTACGAAAGGCTACAGAAACTATCAACAGAGCCTTGGCCTTGTGAAGATAGCACTGTATTCAAACAGGCGGGAGGATTACTGGCTAGGCTAGCCAGTTAGAAAACTACCTCACCTATATATATTAAGTTAGTGCACTGTAATTAATGTTTCAACTCACCTAACTCAAAGTTATAGTCATAATGATCTATCGTTCATAATGTCACTATTAGATAGATACGAACATAAAACATAAGTTAATAAACAGAAGAAAATGTCACAACCACAGAACGATTTTAAACGTGATGTATAGATGCGGCCATCTTGTCTGAGACTGGTTGAATATACTCTACTTTAAATTTAGAATAGTCAAAATATTTTATTTAATAGATTTAATACAAAATTTGGAAAATAATAGATAAAAAACAGGGTGTTGTACTTTGTACAAAGCGCGACCGCTCGTGTTATGGAAATTGGCACGACCAGTGGAAGGTTAATAAAACTTTTGTACTGAAAGAAACGCAGTCGTGTCATTATATCATAACCTAAGGATTATCTAAAATCATTATATATATATATACACTCTGGAAGAATTCGGGATAGACCGAAAAACTAGGGAAATAATCAATCAAACTTTAACCGACACCACGTCTAAAATAAAATTTATGGGTGAAATATCTGACCCCTTAGAAATACACAAGGCGTTCAACAAGGGGACGGACTATCCCCCTTGCTGATTAATATAATGTTAGAAAAAAATCATCAGAATTTGGGAACAAAACATCAAGGGAGTTCAACTAGGAATCAAAAAAGAGAACAGGATTCAAATTAAATGCCTGGCTTTTGCTGATGACTTAGCAATTTTCACTAATGACAGAAAGGAGGCACAGGCAGCACTGGAAAGACTGCATGGAATTGCGTCTAACACAGGCCTCTAAATATCGTACGGGAAAACCCACTATCTTAAAAGAATTCCTATAAACAAAGCCCCCCTAGAAACCAAATACGGAAAAATAACACAAACCTCCCAATTTAAATACCTAGGAGAGATTATTCAACCATCTGGACTGAACCAGATTTCTAATGAAGACAGGTTAAAGAAACTACAGAGAGCATACAAACTTACTTGGAATCACTACAACAAAAAAGCAATATCGATCAATGCTAAAATCCGGCAGTACAACACAGTCGTGCTCCCGGAAGCCTTATATTCAGCTGAAACTACAGTACTTCGTGGACACACCAAAATAAAAGACATTGAAAAACTAGAACGGAAGATCCTCAGGAAGATTTTTGGCCCCGTGAATCAGGATAGAATCTGGATTAAAAGACCCACTTCAAAACTTTACAAATATCCTAACACAATTACTGACACCATCAGAAAAAGGAGAGCAAATTTCTAGACATTTGTACCGGATGGGTCCCGATCGAATCAGAAAGAAAATTTTCTCTATAGCCTGCTCCAGTAAAAACAAGACCAAGTGGATCAATGAAACATTAGAAGACCTGAAACAGATGAAAATAAGTGAAAATGACATTATGGACCGTACAAAATTCAAGATTTCTATTGCAAAACAAAAATTTGAATGTCACCCACAGAGAACCACGGGAAGAACATGAACAACAGAGCGCAAACAAAAGCATAGTAGATTAATGAAGAGAATATGTGAAGAACGAAGGAAAAATAGGGAAAAGTAACCATCACAGATGTCAAGTTCCAACGCTCTCTCAACAGGGATGTAACGATAATAATAATATAATAATATATATATATATATATATATATATATATATATATATATATATATATATATATATATATATAAGTTAAGTTGACTGAAGAGAAAGAACTTAAAAAAAAGAAATAAAAGGGGTGAAGAACTACACAAGTTGACTGTTAGAATATAACTGAGATTTATTGCTCTGAGGCAGTCTTTATATACAGTTTACAGTATTTGTTATGTCTGGCGATAGGATTAAGGTTAATACTAGCCTGCTTCGGACCTTAACTTCCCCCCTCCAGTTTATGACCATCTTTCATAAACTCTAACTTTGGGTCCTTAATACCAATACGGTATTAAGGAGTCCAGAGACTAATCCCCTCATGGTCAAAGGCCGAAGCAGACAGTGATACATCCACCTTCTAATCCTATCCCGTCCATAGTTCTACTAACTAACTCCATACACATATTAAGTACACTATCTATAATACAATGTATACCTTATAATAACAAAAGAAAACCGTACTGCATAATTCCTAGTCTACAACAGTTAAAACTTTATTTACATTACGAAACAATACTTAGATCTAACTTAACTAAACATTCATCCAAAAATAAAATGAACCCTTTTTACAATAAAACACACGCACACTCACACACATACTAAAAAAAAATAATAATAACTCTCTTTTCCTTCTTTACACCTTCACATTACTTCTACTTTATACATTGCTACACTTGACAAAACAAAAAAAAAAAATAAAATTAATTTTTCACAACCCAAATTTCCTAAAAATAAAAAAACATTTTCCTTCAAAAGAATTACAAAACAAAGTTCTTCCCGCTGCTGGCAACGGAACACTCTCAGATTAGGGTATCACCTGTTCCTCTATTGGAATTTTCAATTGCTCGACGTGAACATTTCTCCGCTTGCGCGGCTCTTTGACGCTCTCCAGCGTCACCACATTATGTTCTCTAATACAAATTACCCGGAATGGCCCTTCATACCTACAAATTTCTTTACCTCGGTTGGTACTCTTTTTCCTATAAACTACCATTCCGATTTTGATTTTCCCCGTTATATCCCGTACCCTGACGTTTTCCCTCTCAACCCGTTGTCTCTTTTCTTTGACGATGCGCTCACGCGTCTTGTCCCACAACTTCCCAAACGCCCAGTGTCGGTTGGTGATGAAATTTACCATTTCTTCCCCCACTACGGTGTTGCGGACGTCTCGGCGTCGCTCCCGGAGCCCAAAGATAATTTCCATCGGCGAATATCCTGTCGAGCTGTGGATGGAACCGTTATATGCCGCCACCGCCTTTTCCATCGCGATGTCCGGCTCTAGTCCCTTCTCTACTTGATATATTCTCAGGTGGTCACTAAGGGTTCCATGAAGCCTCTCGATCCCCCCTCTGCCCTTGGGATGCCCTGGAGTATTAATGTGCCATTTGATATCCAACTCTTTGGCCTCCGCCTTGACCAACGCATTGTCAAATTCGAGACCCCCGTCCGACGCGATGCGATCCGGGATCCCGTACGACCTATACCAGGCTCTTAACGCCCCTAATACCGCCTCCGCCGATTTGGACTGTACGAGGTGAGCTAGGGCCAATTTACTAAATACATCGAAGATGGTAACCCACTGGTATCCCCGCCACTTAAAGGTATCCACTTGGAGGTCCGATAAGGGGAACGCTACCGTAGGTGTCTCTTCCTGTACCCACCCCGGGGGATGTCGGTCGTATTTCGTGGTGAGGCATACCTCGCACGATCCAATGACTTCTTGGATCGTCCGCTTCATGCCCCACCAAAAATACCTCCGTTTTAATGCTTGGAGAGTCTCATGCGTCCCACGGTGGTTCGTCTTTCCCTGGTGGTATGACAGGGTCACCTCCTTCTGCCGCTCGACGTCCTGCACCACCTCTACTGACCTCAGGCACCTAATAAAAGTTTGGTCAACCCCAATCTTCTCCTCCTTCCACAGCCTCTTAACTCTGTCCCATATAGTGGCGTTCCCTACATAGAGGTGGTAAGTCTTTCGCGCCTTTGTTACCCCGCGCAGTAACCTCACTACAGACTCCTCCCTTATCCCAGGCTCCGTCCAAATAGTGACGACGTTACTCTTCCCATATTTCGAAAAGTCCGCCTTTGGGAGACCCTCAGTCCTGGTCTTCCAGATGATCTGGTTTCTCTTATCATTTACTATTTCATCTACTTCTTCCATGTCTGAGGGCCTCTCATCAGCGGAACTCTCGTCTTCTTGGGGTCCTCCATACCGCTGCGCGTCTCCTCTTCACCTCCTCCCTCCGGTGTCCATTCCCTAAGAAACTGGCGGATATCCCCCGACGGCCCCGGAACCTCTCCCTCAACGGCATTTGTCATCAGCGCGCGCGACAGCCAATCCGCAACCACATTCTCTTTCCCAGGTTTGTACACTATCTCGAGATTGTACTGGCTGAGGAACTCCTTCCATCGCGTAACTCTTGCGGAAGACTCCTTTAATTTCCCAATCCACTGCAATGGTCTATGGTCCGTGTGGACCCTAAATCTTCTTCCAAAGATATACGGACGGAAGTGATCCACAGCCCATACAATCCCGAGTAGTTCCCTCTCCAACGCGCTATACCTCGTCTCCGCGTCCGTTAACCTCCTACTCGCATACGCTACCGGCCTCTCCCCATTCTCGTTCTCCTGCGATAATACCGCCCCCAGTGCATACTCGCTCGCATCCGTAGTTACGGTGAACACCTTATTGAAGTCCGGGAAGGCTAGTACTGGCTCTCTCTGCAGCTCCTCCATGCAGCGCCTGATGTTATTCTCCATCTCCGGTGTGATAGAAATTTTCCTGCCCTTCTTCAATAAGTTGTTCAACGGAACTAAGAATCTCGCCATCTCGGGGATAAATCTACGGTAGTAATTTAGGGAACCCAGTAGCCGCCGTATGCCCTTAACATCCCGCGGAATCGCCATTCTCGCGATTGCCTCCACTTTCCCTCTATCCGGCTTCACACCATCTTCCGATATTGTGTGCCCCAGGAAACTAATTTCGCTTTCCCCCAGCCGCGACTTTTCCAACGAAAGCTTTAGGCCAAACTCCCGAATTCTCCCGAATACCGCCCTTAGATGCGCCAGATGCTCGCTCTCCGATTTACTGAAAACCAAGAGATCATCCATGTAAATCTGACACATACTTTCATCCAGACCCCTCAGGAGCTCATCCATGATCCGCTGGAAAGTAATGGGCGCGTTCTTAAGCCCAAACGGCATCCGGGTGAACTCGTAGTGTCCTCGCTCGAAGGTGAAGGCCGTCTTACACTGGTCCCTGGGGTTCATTCGGATCTGGTGGTACCCGGCCTTCAAATCCAATGTGCTAAATACCTTAGCCCCACTTAACCTGTCCAGGATGTCCTCGAATCTGGGGATAGGATATTTCTCGTCCCGGGTGTTCTCGTTCAGCTTGCGGTAGTCTATGACAACCCTATATTTCTCCTCCCCGGGGGCACTCTTCTTCCTCACGGCCCAGAGCGGGCTATTGTAGGGGGAAGTGCTATTAACAACGATCCCTTGTCGCTTCAGGTCCTCGATCTCCTCCCGGATATGCTTGCGGAGCGCCTGTGGGTATCTCCTCTCCTTAACGTACGTTACCCGCTCTTCCTTCAACGGTATCTCATGTTCCGCCCTCCCCGTGACACCCAACTTATCGCCCTCCTTAAAAAAGATGTCCTTAAATTCCTTTAGAATTTCCCCCCTCCAGTCTTCCGCCCTGTCTACTACTCCGATTTGCCCTGTGTCCCCTTTTAATACCGAGCAACACCTATACCTCTTTTTCCCAATCTTAATGTTCCACTTCCCCTTTTTATTACACACTCTGGCTCCAACCCTTTCCAGTAGGTCACAACCTATGATGCCGTTGTACGACTTGGACATTTGCCTAATCACGTGACATATTAGTTTCTCCCCTCCGTCTGACCACTTTTCTAAACTTACCTCTACCTCCCCCTCAATGGTACAAGGGCCACCCAAGGTAATTAAATTACAAGAACATGGCCTTACCTGGAGTGCTCCGTTGCAGCCACTAAAACTGCTCCGCTGCCCTCCGACTCAGGATGGTGCTGGAGCTCCCGGTGTCCACCAGACACCTTACCCCTCGCTCAACTCGGATGATAGGCAGACCGCCGCTTCTCGCCCTTACGTTGTTTACTTCTAAGATGCGGTCGCCTCTCCTCAGACACCCTCCTCAGGCCACCACCCGTCCGGATTGTGCCGCTCTCCTCCGGCCGCTCCGCTCCCGTCTGCCAGCTCCTTCGTCTCCACTGCTCCCTGGTCCTGGATCCTCTCTCTCCGTATCCGACACCTCGGATGTCTCTGATGATCCCGGAGACTCTGGTCGTGGCCTCTGCCTTCTCCAGACCCTATTGATCTCCATGGGCTTACCACGTGGATGTTCCTTCCGCCTGAACATGTAGGGGCATTGCCTCGCGATGTGGCCTTCGTTCCCGCATTCAAAGCACTTTGTGCGGGGACACTGTGCGATCAAATGCCCAGGCTTGCCACACCCGTGGCACCTCCGGTCCTCTTTCTTACTACCAGGTTTCCTTGGCATCGGCTTCCTATGATCGGCTCTCCTCGGCTGATCTGTTCTCCTGTCGGCCTCCCTGCTTCTCCACGGTGGGCCTCGAGGTCTCCGATGCACCACCTCGGTCCAGCTTCTTTCCTCCTCCCGTTCCGGCCGGCCTTCTTCTTCGCGGGCGCCTATATCCATTAATTCTTGGGCGCACTCCACGAACCCCTTATCTCGAGGAAAGCTCTCCTTCTTTCCCGTTTCTCGGGCCAGCTGTACTTTAAGGATGGTTGCAACAAAAGCCATCCTCGCCTCTACCTCTGGTGCGCTCGCAGTCTCCCTCATCTTATCTGTTACTCTGTTGAATTTCATGAGGAGCTCACCCGCATAACGTCCGTTGCTCTGCCGAGGATGCCTACTCTCCCTGAAGAGTTGAAAGAGATCCTCTTCTGGCGTCCATCTTCCTCCTCCGTAGGCCTTCTTCAACCTCTGTTTGACAATGTCCCAGGGTGTCTCTTCATCCGCCTGGATGTGGTTTAAGACGCTCCTCCTTATGCGGCATACCAAATCCGCCTTCAGGGACTCGCGCGTCGTGCGCGTCCAGGAGCGCTTCGGCTCTCTTAACATCAATCCTTGACATCACGCGATCTACACTTTTCAAAAAGTGGTTCAATTCGCCTATTTCACCCGTGAACCGCTCGATGTCTGACACCGCCTTCCTGAGATCTTGAGCCGTAGCTGCTCTCACCTTCAGCCAGGCCAGGGTGTTGGCGTGTGCTTCTGCCATGGTTTCGCGTGGTATTTCTTGCTCAGGGTTGATTTGAAGCACGGCCGGCTTCAAGATGTTCTCCATAAATTTTCCTCACTCTTGACCAAAAGAAAAAGAAAGGAAAAAATTTTTCCTACCTTTGTATATATATATCTGTACCCCGGAGGTACAAAACACTATGTCCATTTTTGACCAAAAATACATTACTACGTATTCGTATTCACCTTTTTTCACTTTATACAGAGGTATTATTTCCTAGACCAATTAATTGTAAGGTAAGTTACATAAAAATTTTATTGATTTATTTCTATTTTTTTTTTTTTTTTTTGGGGGGAGGAGAGCATAACAACCTTATGTGCTCCAATGGGGGCAGGAAGGACAGGTTACCAACCTTTTCTAGCCTGAGTGATTCATTTTGTACATATAAATACAATGAACAGTTCAGGAAACAAAATCTTTTAAAAATTAAACCATTCAAATTGCTCTCCTGTAAAGTTATGGAAATGCGACATAGTGTTCAGGACCTCCGACGTACGGATATACATTTAGAGAAGCAAAGGATTAGTTGTAGAAAAAGTTAAAATGTGCATATCTAATGGATTAAAAAGAAAAAGTTGCAGACTTATAATTTTAGAATAGTACATTCCCATGGTTCTTTGTCAAACAACTCAACCCTTCTTGAGGCAGACCCTAATTAAAGAAACTTCTTCAGCAAACGACAAAAACAACTCATCGTTAGAAGCTAAACGAAATAACCCATTACACCCTATTGGCGAAGGAGGTCCACTAAAGGAAGTCATTACCGACATTAAAATCACGATTCCTACAAAAAAAAAAAAAGAAAAAGAAAAAGGAGAAGAAATAAATTAAAGAACTTAATGGTGGGCGAAGAGTTTGAAAGACATACCGGAGCATTGAGAAGTGGTCCTGAAAGGAGAGGGTTGGAGAGAGAAGAAATAAATTTAAAAATAAGTCTTGGTGGGGTGGGGCCTTGTCAATAGCATTAATGCCATAATGTCTGGCCTAATCTTTCGCCTCTTTAATGCTCCCTTTCAGCCTGTAATTACTCCTCGGTCGTAGCCATTGCCTTATTATATTGCGCTCCGTCGTCGAGTGAACAAATTTCAATTAACAAAAAATAATTAAAATTTGAATGTTGCATTTGACATTTTTTAACCGAGCTTCGCAACCCTTAATTGGTTTTTCCAGAAGGGAGGTGCCAGACATATAATGATAAGTTTTTTATTAAATTTTTACTATTAGGTAGTTTTCTATGAAATAGTTCTTTTTTCTCCAGAACAGCATTGTATAGGGTAAGCAATGCTATTAAGAAGAGATAGACAGCATTTGTAGTCTAGTCCGCCATTTTATTCTTTCATATTCGGATGCTTAAAAATAGGTTAACTGAAATGAAAAAAATGACCCTCATTGATTGATGGTGACCCTCATTAAGATTCATCCCTTCAGTTTGTAATTTATTCCAGGAATAAGAATTCGTTTTTTTGTAGTCAATTATCGACCGTCTCATTTGCAAAAATATGGACTATAACCTATGCAGGATTTTATGTTTGAACCAAAACCTGATATTATTAAAAAGATTATTTATCTCTTTACCACAACCAAAACATGATACATTACTCTTACTCTACGTTGTGGTTTCGGCCCGAAATTCCTATTAAATAAGATCCCATTACCCAGATATGATACAGTGTGACATCTTGGTTTCATCTTGCAAGAAGGCGTTTTGACTTGTCACTTACGGATTTAAATGCTGATTTTTGTGTGAGTATTAGGGATCTATATTAGTTCAAAACTAGAGTTATAGCCACCAATGAGCATTTGGATTCGAGAAAAAAAAATAATAAAGACCAATATGAAATCACGTTTTATTTATTTTTTTCTCAGCTTCCAATGCTTATTGGTGACGATAACTCTAGTTAGATAGAGAAATATTTTTTTCACGTAAAATAGTAGTTTTTTATGCTGTCTCTTTACCACAGCCAAAACACGTTTTCCGGAAATTAATGCAGGATTTCATGTTTAAACCAAAACCTGATATTATTAATTAGGTTTTGGTTGTTTTGGAACGAGATAACATACAAGACTACAACTTTACGTGAAAAAAGTATTTCTCTATCTTGTCTGAGATCTGAGAAAAAGAATAAAACGTGATTTTCATATTGGACTTTATTTTTTTTCCTCGGCTCCCAATGATCATTGGTGGCTATAACTCTAGTTTTTCACTATTATAGTTTCCTACTACCCACACAAAAATCGGCATTCAAATCTGTGCGTTGCAAGTCAAAACGTCTCCTTGTGAGGTTAAACCAAAAAATCACACTGTATCAGATCTGGGTAATAGGACCTTATTTAATAGGACTTTTTGGCCGAAACCATGACGTAGAGTAAAAGTAATATATCATGTTAAGGTTGTGGTAAAAAGATAATTAATCTCTTTAATAATAATATCAGGTTTTGGTTTGAATATGAAATCCTGCATTAATTTTCGCACAACCCAATATAAACAAAGCGACTCGAAAATCACCGATGTCATCTGATTCCTAACGGAAACAAAGATCCGTTTCGTCGACTAGTCGGCCTTTTTGCCAGCCGACTAGTTGACCAGTCATAGTCGGTCCACCTCTATTATTCAGGCTTTTCTTTAATTTTGCTAAATGATTTGTTTTGTTTTTTCTGTCATGGATGAAAATTCACACATAGATATAGTTTAATTATAACAGTACATGCATTATCGGATTTATATATATATATATATATATATATATATATATATATATATATATATATATATATATATATATATATATATATATAATAAAATAATCCGTGAAAAAAATCATTAATAAATTTTGAAGAGCCCGCGGAATCGAAACGAAGGCTCTAAAAAAAAAAAAAATCATATCAAAACAGAAACTAAGGACACAAATATTAATGCATATTTGAAACATATTGAACAGTATAATAAATAAAATACATGGATTAAATATTGTGACGATGAAGAAAAAAAGCTGTAATTCATATATATTTAAATGCATAAGTGTCCTTTTTTCTATGAATAAAAAAACAAAACAGTTTATTGGATAACAATTTCATTAATACTTATTATTACAGTTTTAATATATATTATTCCTCAATAGTGAAAATATATTTCCATTAAAAATAATTAAGAACTTATAAAAATATAGAAAATCTAGCAAAATTATATAATACTTGGCAAATCATATAACACATTACTAGAATGTTTAATTAATTATTAATAATATTGCTTTGAATTTTAATAAATATAATTGCACAATAGTTAAATATAAATTACATATTCATAACTAATTATAAACAGTTTTAATAGGGTGACTTAAACACAATTGCGCAATACATATAAAATCGTTACAGTCTGATAAACTTTTTTTTTCAGTTAAAAAAAATAAGGATTTATATCGCTTTGCGCCTGCAGCCACTTCTACATACTAAACTGGTACGACAAAAACGTTATGGTGGTTAGGTTTCCTAACTGCTCCGTATTATTATATTTTGTTTTCTACTTCCAAAATTGATGTTTGTTTTTATAGCTTTTATTATGCTATGTTCATTAGTGATGTGAATTAGAAAGGATTATTAGTAAAAAAATCATTACATGCCAAAAAAATTATATATATATATATATATATAGGGTGAGTATCTCTTAGAACAGAGTACACGTAACCTTGAATTTTACAAACTTGGTATCTAAAGAACAGCTTGATCTTCACCTTATTTAGGGAAGTCACAATGTCTTATTTACCTCAACGCTCACCGTTTTTTCGTAAAAACTATCCACAAAACGTCAAATCTCACAAAAACTTGCAAATTTAATCAGCTTTCGAATGATATATTAAACGTAATGATTTTGTTTCAATGTCATGGAGATATTTACTTTTGAAACCGAAAAAACATGGTGTTCTCATTTTGTATACAAATCAGTTACTTGGGTAAATAAAACATTATGACAATCCCTTAATAAAAATGTGCATTTTAAACATAATAAACTGTTCATTGGAATAAAAAGCAAAGAAAAAAATTATTGTTTAATAGAAAATAAAGGAAAACTGTCAATAAAGCGACACCAGATCAGAGGATCTTATGTTATTACATTTATTTATTTATTATGTGATTTATGGCTAGATGAGTCTCATTTTTACAGGGGATATATATATGCAACGGATTGGAATAGAAAGGTGAGATTTATTTAGCTACATTTTTGATATATATATATATACTCATATATATATAATATATAAAAAAAAAAAAAAATCCCAAAAAACAAACCATTCCTTATTTAAATAGGATTCTCTCTTCACGTTATAAAAATCTCACTTTCAACTCTTATTTTATTTTTAACATTGAATTAAAATATAGACATAAACAGGAAAATTATTTTCCTTTCAAATAATTTTAAAAAAATATAGAATTAAATTAAGAATGTAAATACTTTAAATAAAAATTTAACTATTATATTATGAATTCATTTTTTTATTTATTTTTTCACTCACTGAATTCAGAGTGACTTAAAGCACTTAAGGGACCCAAAGGTATTAGTTCAATATTACATGTATAAAATGAGGGTCATTGTTAATTATAAGCAATAGGAAATAAATAATTATTTTCTTCTTAAAAATATTGTATATGACCTACAAAAATAAAAAGTAAACTTATAATAACAACTAAAATGGAGTAAATTATTACAAAATTAAGCATTGTTTTGCTAAATGAAATATTATCTCAACATACACAAATCGTGATATTTAACTGGAAATAAAATAAATATCAAATGTTTAACTATTAATATATATATTATCTTATTATTATAACATATTCTTATAAACAAAGAATCTATTGAGAAATCTATGCATTAATAAAATTTAAAAATAGTAACGGTTTATTCAGATAATAATTTATTTTTATTTTACTATATTTTAATTTAAACGGCATAGCTTACATAAGATATATATTGACGAACCTTAATATACAAGACTTGTTAAGGTAAGCATATACTTCGACATGTTGGTGGCTTACTGGTTACAAGCAACAGTTTCAGCTTACATTTCTAAGCTGTCGAACTGAGATGAAGTCAATTAACTTATGGGTAATGCCATTATATTAATCGTTCCGAAAGTACAACTTGTAGCAAGTGAAAAACTTAATTTGGGCAATATTTTAAAAAGTTTCATTGGCCACGTTAAACTAAAAAAAGAGCTCTCCAGAATAAAATTATTTAACTAATCTAATGACTGCCTTTTGCAACTTCAATTCTTGTATTATTCAATAAATAGTATCTATTTATCAGATATAATCAGTATAATCTGATAGATAACATAATATTTATAATAAGATAATATTTATGATTTTGTAATATTTCCTTATTCTTCGTATAAATAAACTTTATTAACTGATACATTTAAACCATATTATAACTATAGATCAATAAATCTTTTATACATATCTTTTTCATATATATATATATATATTATATATATATATATATTATATATATATATATATATATATATATATATATATATATATATATATATATGTATATATATATATATATATATATATATATATATATATATATATATATATATATATATATATATATATATATATATATATATATATTATCCAAGAAAAAAATTAATCGCATCTTAAAATAATTAGAAGCAATAGTTATTAGTAAATCAAAAGTTACAAAAATGTTGTGGAAAACCTGAAATTAGTTTTTAAGGAAATCAATGATAATTTTTTATAACTGTTCTAAAACTTGCAGATAATATAACATTAACTAGCTCAAGTCAAAAGAAAGATTATTATTTCCAACTACATCTTAGAACGCTCTTCAGTTGGGAGTCGATTATTAAATTATTGATTTGTTATTTAAATGGTCGTTTCAATCACCACGATCATTACGTTATGAGGTGCTGGTCACGCGATTCCGGTTTGTGCCGTCGTCTGAAGGAAATCATAATTAGTTAAACAAAACGATCATCCCTAGCCTCATACATCATGAGTAAAAACTACCATTACTTAGCTGATTAGAACTATACATATTTAAAAAAAAAAACAAGGGAGCTGGAAAGTATTAGGAGGAACGAAGTATAATTAATAAAAATGAAGATGTTGGTAGTTAGGGTATGCAGTCATGGAAACACAAATAAAATGTAAGTTTTAACTTATTGTGCAGACATTTTGGCCTAGAATGTAAGATTCATATGGGCTTGTTATACTTTATCTGATTTGTATACTTTATGTATTTATTTATCAAATATATTGTTTATTTATCTACTGTTATAGATTATTTACGTATTTAATCATTAACAACATGAACTTGTCTTTTATTGCAATATCTTTCTTACCTTTATATAAACAAAATATTTAATTAATTTTTTTTTTTTTTTGAACATTTAATTTAATATTCACTCCCTCTTTAGCAATACATTTTTGTTCGTTTTTCTTCTAGCCCAGGTGTAGGCTTTTCATAGTAGGCCAAAACGTCAGCAAAATAATTTATATTTTTTATTGTGTTTCCATGACTTCATACCCTCTTCCAAATCAAATCTGATCTTTATAAGTCAGCTGTGATCAATTTTAAAAAATGAACTTCGTTGATTTTTAAATTATATACTTCAATTCAACATTGTACAATAGATGTTTAACATTATTATAAAATATTAAAATAAAATCCTTTGTAAGTAATAATATAATTTGATAGCAATAATTATCTTACAAAGAAAACTTCGAATGCCTCTATTTCTTAGTGGAACTACTAAAAGAGGTAGGACAGAGGCTAAGTTCAATCCCTGCGAGAAGTGCTGACTCTAGGAGGTGGTTGAGGATGGAAGGGTTGGTAGCCCATTAATAAAACCCTAGAAGGGGGGGGGCGTGGTTGCACAGATAGCTGAGGACTATTTAATTATCCTTGTACTCTGCTTTGAGCGCTCCCGTTCCAGGAGAATATGTTATACCGTTCCACAGCTCCAACAGATTTTGATGTTAGAAGTGAGGTTTCAATTGAATATTTTCGAAGTGCTAGAAAAAAAATGTATACAATTATTTATTACCAATGGCTATTACGCTTCGTTGTTTTGAAATTTGCTAACACTTGTCGAAACAATTTTTTTTTTTTTTTTTTTTTTTTTTTTTTTTTTTTTTACTTTAAAAAATGTTATTGAATAAATATTAAAATCTGCATCAAATGTGAGCATTAAATAACATTGATTGATTTCTTAGAAACTCTTATATAATGTCGTTAGAACTAATAAAATATCCTCCTCATCATGTTTAGAAAGAAAAACTTTCAAGTTCGTATCTCTCTACTAACACTCACACATCACTTATTTGATTTTCATCTAACTCATGACTAGTGGACGTTCAAAGTGAAACTGATTTATTAAATAAAAAAGTTTTAAGAAGTGATATTAAGTATTTTAACCCATATAAGACAGTTGTGTGAATAAAGTGTGAAGTCTAATCATTCCTTTTGAGCTCTTGTAAGATTAACGCTCTCCAGATCTTTAAGTTCAATACGTTGTTACGACCACGGACCCTGATAGACGCAGATAATTTTTATTTTTTTCTTGGGTTTCCCACCTTATGAGAAACCGGAGCCTTTTTTTGTAGCGCTACCTTTTCAAATTTTTTATGGTAGTTCGTAACATTAAACTAGTAACGCACTGAAAAACCTTTTTTTGACCACTTTTTCTTATTTTTGGCATATTTTGACATCCTAGAACAGGATTAAAACATTATAATTATTTCACTTCCCTGTCCTATACCAAACTCTGAAACTCATTTATAATTTAATCAAAAAATCTTGACTTTAAGCCTCGATAGATGGGCCTAAACATAAGTTAGGGTGAAATTTGTGTTATATCTAGGTTCAGTGGCTATTATACAACAGAAACATAAGCCAGATAGTCAAAATCAAAAATCGATTTTTTTTTTTCCGCACTTGCCCCACAGTGCGTCACGTTTGCGTGTGCGTCACATAAAAAATAATAAAGTTTCCAATTATATATAAGCTTAGTAAGGTTCATCATTTTTAGTAACAGTGAAGAAATGTATCCAAAAAAAAAAAAAAAAAAAAAAAAAAAAAAAAAAAAAAAAAAAAAAAAAAAAAAAAAAAAAAAAAAATATATATATATATATATATATATATATATATATATATATATATATATATATATATATATATATATATGTAAATTTAAGATTCTGAAGAAACAATGTTAACTACAATATTAAAAGAGCGATGTATAATATTGTAATATTAATCAGTCTCGGAATATTCCGGGTTGCCCTGAGAACGATGCTCGGGGAAGATGGACCGCTGGAAGAGAGGAAGCGGTAGGAAATAGTATTTTTACTCTTTGCTTGACGGTTTATCAGCGGTCCGTTTCCGCAATCAATCCATCCCTTCTGTTATCAGAAGGCACGCCTCACCCTCTTCTTATCGCTCACCTTATTTAGCCCCTTCGACGTCTCCTCTCATTGGACCATTTATAACTCACTCTTATCTTCCCCCCTCTCCGCTCCTTGTCTTCCTCTCCTCCCATTCCTCTCCCGTCCTTGTCTGCCCACTTAATCCGGATCTGGGCACCTATACCTGGGGCTTTAGATGTCTGAAGAGCTTCCTCTTTGTCTTAAAATACGATTCGAAGACCTCCCAGTATAGTGTAATAAAATATAGTGATAATCATATAAATAAAAAATGTTTTCTTCTTACGATAGTAGCTTATATCCTCATCCATTTTCTCTGTTCGATTAGCTCTCATTAACCGTATTGTTATTTTATAAGCAAATCATTGTCATCTAGAAGTTACCAGCGGTTTTACAATTCGTACATTTATTCTCTCTCTCCTTATTTTTTTTTTTTTTAATATTCTGCTGTTCACAATATTTGTTTCACAATATTGAAGTTACTGTAGAGGAAAATGTATATATATATATATATATATATATATATATATATATATATATATATATATATATATATATAAAAGAAAAAATTGTTTAGAATAAAAAAAATAAAAAAACATAAAAAGAAAGAGAAATGATAACTACATTAAGTATAATAATAGAATTTACATATATTACTTCTTCTTTTTTCTTATATTGGCAAGATATTGATACGTATAATTGCTTGATTTTTACGTAGCTTGGTTTGAATCACAGAGCCTCACGATTCTGGTATTATTTAAGTAACGTTGACAAACGTTGTAATGATCCCGGCATTAGGCAGTAGGTTTTTGGTAGGGCTAGAGTATATATATATATATATATATATATATATATATATATATATATATATATATATATATATATATATATATATATATATATATGTATGTATATATATACCCTGTTGCAAATCTGTTTCAAATCATATTAATTTAGAATTTCGTTATTAAATTTTTTTTTTTTTCAATAATACTTACTTCATTTAATTTGTTTTCAATAATTCTAATATGTTACATATGCCTTGGAGAAAGAATATGGGGACGACAAATAACACCTAAATAAAAATAATACTTTTAGCAAAAAAAACGGGTAACATTTTAACATCAGCCATATTTAGGAAAAAGTTTTCCAAAAAAAAAAAAATAAATCCTTTATGAAATTCAATTTATTTTATTTATTTTTTGTTAAAAAAAAGCTCATATTTTTGTTTTTCAAACTAAAAAAAAATCAAGCCTTATAATTTTATTTTTTTAATTATGCTCTTAAAGAGGCCGTTTGGTACTTTTGAAAAAAACAAAACAAAAAAAAACATAAAAAACTTTATTTCTCCCCGGATTAATTTCGTTTTGACAAAATGGAATGATAAGACTAAAGTATTTTAAAATTACAACGCTGGGCCTGTATAATAAAATTTATATACTTTATATCGTTTTTTTTTTAATTATTAGAAAAAAAATTGAAATATACAATTTTACCCAATTGAAATTATTTCTAACGGCTCTATAGCAGACAGTGAAGAATTTATGTTATCAGTAATAAGCTCAGTTTCCCTGTTCCCAAAGAGATTGCAGAATTTCTCAGAGAAGGGAGTGTTCGGTTGAGTAGGAGATTTCTCCTGTATGAATGTAAAAGGCTCATGTATATGTAACGTTCCTCCTCTAGCCCTACCGAAAACCTACTGCCTAATGCCGGGGTTATTACAACGTTTGTCAACGTTATTTAAATAATACCGGAATCGTGAGGCTTTGTGATTCAAACCAAGCTATGTATAAATCAAGCAATTATACGTATCAATATCTTGCTAATATACAAAAAAAGAAGAAGTAATATGTGGAAATTCTATTATTATACGTAATGTAGTTATGATTTCTCTTTCTTTTTAATTTTTCTATTCAAAACAATTTTTTCTTTGTATATAAACATTTCCTCTTCATTAACTTCATGAATTGTTTGATTTAAAAAAAAAAAAAAAAGAAAGATCCGTATGAAATGTTACTTCCTAATGTTTTATCTAAGCTCTCCACAATCCCTTACAACTTCCATAATACTGTTGTACGCTAACAGATTTATTTCGGCTGTAATTTCGTTCATATAATGAGGGCGGTATTTATAAAAAATATAAGAATTGTATGAATGGATTCATTGCCATTCATATTAACCGTTTCCCTTGAGTGAGAAAGCTTGTAATAATAATGTACTATAAGAAACAAAACTAAAAATAATAAATATGCTAAAATGATGCATGCAGATAAATTTTTAAAACCATGATGAATGAAAAAAATGGTAAAAAACAGAGTAACGCATGAAAATTAAAATAGTATATTCTGATTTATAAAAATAAATAAACAAATGAACAGTTCATCTCGTATAAATGGATGTCTTTTAATGCCTTTTGATCTAAAGTGATTTGGTTAAATTTATTTGTTTCTATTTTTTATTTTTTTTTATTATAAAAAATATTTGAAGGGTTCCTTGGATAAAGTGGTAATGTAAAACACAATTTTGATTACTTTAGATTTAAAGGTTTATATTCTAGATTTTTTTTTTGCAACAAAATGTCCCTTCATCTTATTCATATTTATTTTTCTAGTTGTTTTGAAATCTTCAGATTTTTACTAACACGTCTACACAAAAATTCCAATACAATGAACTAGATTTTATTATTTAAAAAATATGATGTATTCCTTCCCCCCCCCCAAAAAAAAACAACCCTTCATTCATCTTATTTAATAATAATAAAAAAAAAAAAATTATAATACATAAAAACAATGTCATGAAGATTGCAAAAACATGTCTTCATAAAGGGTGAACATATTATCCCTATTTATTTATAATATATAGAAATATATGTATATACACATGCTTAATTAGCTCCTTTTGAAATGACTTTCTTGATTCTAGTCATATCGTTTTTAATCGCTAATTCGGAATTTCCCACGCTCATTCTACTGTCATTGTAATGTCATAGTGTGATGAATGTTATCTCATCTGAATTAAAGCGTAAGACATGCTGCGCAGTTGTATTTTTTTACATAAAGTGGGTCTTTGACCACGTCTAGCAACTACTTTTTTATAAATTTATACAATTATTTCTATCCTCAGATTTCCTCATCCTCTCTCTAGTCTCTAGCTCTCCGATAGAATATTTAACCATAGTTTAACAAATTCATCTATTTTTTGTTAGACTACTGGCATTCTTCAAGGCTGAGATTAGGTCCTATTCTTTATACTGTATGCACAGATGACATTCCATCTCATTCTAATACAATAAAAACGGAATCTGTTTAAAGCGGAATTTTGTCAAAACCTTTTCGGAACGGATCGAATTTATACTCGAAATCATTCTTTATAAGCCGGAAATCTTTCTAATCCGCAAGCGAAAAGCTTTTCTCAGTATGAAAAGTTAAAATAAAAATATTTTAAATGTAAAATAGCCATGCTAATCCAGAATGGACAGTGTTCGGAAATATTTTGTGTTGACTTAAATGCTACGCACTCAGCTTAGGGAGTAAATTTTCGAAGTACGGTTTTGTGTTGGCTTCACAATTAACCCTCGACCAATTTTCCACTTCTTTCACTTTCCTATTTAATCCGTTTTTAGTTCTTGAACAGTAAACTTGTGTATGTGCGATGTGTGCGAAGGTATAGCCTATACGTTTACAGTTCCTTTGATAAAACTAAGTTATTAATTGATTCTTTCAGTTAGTTAGTAAACGAAAAACATTATCTTGCTAAATAATTGAAACTTATTGAAGATCACGAGCGGAAGAAAACACCGGGGAAAATTTCAGCTGAAACATCAAGTCGATACAGTTTGGCATGAAAGATGGCTTAGAATCGACAACGTTACCAAGTTCAAAAAAAAAAATTAATAAACAAGACCTACTACAGAACCATGGAAGCAAGAACTAGGACCAAGAAAAGATCCAGTCCTCTTTACGAGATTGCGAGTTAGGCATTCGAAATCCCCAACCCACAGCTATTTATTGGAAGACTATAAAACATATTCTTGTGGAATGCACAAAATACCAAAATCAAAGGAAAGATAATGGTCTGAAGAATCAAACCATTTCAATATTGCTTGAAAATAACACATATTTTCCCAAACAGATAATTCGCTTTTTTAAACAAACTAATCATTACATGGACTTATAGTTCTCAACTCGCATCTAGTGCCTCTAACTGAATGTAGTGGTACGCAGCACCAAAAAATATGTAAATAAATAAGATATTACTCTTATACTTCTTTGAGTTTTACTTATATCTTCTTTTTTCGGAACTTCTCAATAGCGCAAAAAAGAAGCGAGCTCTCAAAAGGATAAGGACGAACAGAAAACGTCCCGGGAAGCTATGAGAAAATATTGAATGATAAAGTACCCTTTGAGACTAAACGATGTTTTCCAGGTACTCGGTCTAAGAGGGGTGGGGTGGAGATCTTGGGGGCAATATATCCGCCGAGGTAATCTGCTTACTCATGCTCCATGCCCGGATAAATCTTAGCCGCCTGATGTACTCCCTCAGGGCCGCCGTCAATTTGCACGATCCGTTATTGATAGATTATTCAGAAGAATCTGTATTCATAAGAGGGCCGATTGATGCTCGCAGAGCCCTCTTCTTTTCCCCATTTAGTTCCCGGTAGATTTATCAGCCTCTACATTGGCTATCCTTATGGATGGAAGGCCCCAGGTGTTCTTGTTTCTCTTCCATCTCGCATGTGTTCCTCTTACCAGAGGCTGAATATGAACTAGGCCCTCCAAGTGAGGGTTATAGCAATGAGATACGCCGACTCCTTAATCCTTTAAGATGTAAAAAATGAGATATTTATGTCTTATAGCATAAAACTATAGCTATTAAATATATTTTTAAAGGTACTTTTCAATCCAACGATTATTCTTTACAATTATTTGATAAACAACTTCGGATATTATTAAAGAATAAAAAGTTGTACTGAAATTCTAAAACCTTTCGTTTTCCAAAGAAACTAGACTATTTTGTTAAAAAAGTTTTGGTCTATAGTTGCTAGTTATGAACAAATACAATTTAGAAAACTTTTTTTTTCTGAGTCTCATACTTTAGTTATACAGAAATAAACTAAAAACTAAAGAATGATTTTTTTTTCCTTCTCGGCATTTTATGATTGGTTTTTCTCCTAATCCTATTACCTCATTTAACTGTATGTCCTTCTTTTTCATGTCAAGTGAGGAGAAATCACTCTGCTGGCAGTGGAAGGAACAAAAAAAAAAAACTATAAGAAAAAGCCGAAATTCATACGCTTATTGAAATCAATCATGCATATTTGAAATTTCCTAAGGTAATAAGTAAAGGTACCTAACTTTATTCCATCTTTGCTAAATATGATATGAAACGAATATTAACAATATTATTAGTCTATTAGAAACTTCCTTACTATAAAAAACTTCATAGGGTAAACCAGACAGTCATTGACACCTCAGATAGCAATTGATACCTTAATCTTTAATTGAAAATAATAAGCTTTCGATCTAATATTCAGATGTAAATAAATGGGGAAAATGTTGCTTGTGGATCATAAAAATCAGATGTGTTAAAATATTTTTAAAATCCCACAAAACACAATCAGAGGTAATGTTACCTTAATAAATAAGGCTACTAATTCAGTGGTTTAGAAGAGATTTTCTTCTGTTTTCAGTCTTCAGTGATTTATGGCTAATTTTCTTTTAATCGCCCAAATAATTTAAAGTAAATCATTTATTATAAACTTGATTTATTATTAAACATTTCAATGCATATTTCAATTTAAAATTTCCAATTCTTACGTTTTTTTATTGAGGGTATCCATTACTGGTCATCAAATATTGCATTAATGTATTATTGACACCCTGTGTCAATAACACATGTTATTGACAAGTCCTTGTATACATTAATTTCCTCAAATTCACTTCTGTATATGTATATAGTTGTAAATAGCAATACAAATTTAAAAATAAAAAAATATACCCTACTTAAGGTATAGCGGTAACTAAAAAGGATGAAATCAGCTTCACAGTTTTTCGGTGGCACTATATTCTATGAGATTATATTATTAAAAAAAAAATGTTCCATACTCAATGAACGCTGCACCTACCCATTTCATGTTCATTTTAAGAGTATATTTTTTTAGTAGTTTACTTCACTGTATGTTCATCCAAAAGACAAAACGTGCGTATTTCATAAAAAAAAATTACATAGGAGGAAAGACACGGAAATTCGTTTTCGAAAACAAATAGTTCAGGATCAGACCCTGTCCTATGTAATCCAGGCTAATGTTGCCGCCATGTTAACCCATTAGGGGGCTTTTAGAGACAACCATTCTTCTAATTGGACCTAAAGAGAATCCGATTAGCTCGAGGTTATTTCCTATCATTTCGATATAGATATCTTTTATTACATTGCTATGGAATATTAAGTGAAAAAGTACATTTTTAGTTTATTATTAAGTATTAATAAATATCGACATAATTTTATAATTCATAATTAAAAGATAATTAAAAATAACTACTTTTAATAAGGATTGGTGAATCATTTGCCACTTCTATTGTTTTTTTGTTTTTTTTTAATTTGAAAACTAGTTCAAAAACAGTTAAAAAAATCAGAACTTTGTAACAAAGATTATTTAGAATTAAATGGGGAACAGTTTAACAAAAAAGACATTTTTATTTGTAGAAAAAAAAAACTGTTTATAATATCTCCTTATAATTATCTACCAAAAAAATTTAAAAAAAAATTACTAACCTTCATATTAGGCTTGATATAATATCAAAATTTTGCTTAGAAGTTTCTTAATTTTTTAGTCATTTGAAACCGAAAAATTGTTAAATTTGTTACTGTGTTCCCCTGGTGCGAGTTGCAGGGTAACAGCCATCTAGGTATAACAACATGGGTAACACTAAACATACATTAAATGAAATAAGATATAAAAAAAGGAAAACATTTAACCTCAATAATTTTCTATAACAACGTTTTGATAATCTAAATTAACCCTGAACAAATTTATGATATGAGAACATTATATTTTCCTATGTAATGACATGAGCATTGTGTATACCAATGTCTGCCTTTCTGTTTTAATTCCGAACTATTTTTGATGTAACACACCTATAAAAAATATATATAATCAAAGGAGACACATTATAACATACTAAGTAACACTGTACCAATCCTTACTGCTTAGAACAATAATTCAATTACATTTTCATTTATAATGCAATTTTACGTCCACTGGCAAATGTATAAGATAGGTACACATGAGATTGTCTAACAAACATAGAGATACCGAAATAACTTTTTTTTCTTTTTTTCTTAAATATATTTATTATTTCTTACATAATTTCAACAATTTAAAATTAAATTACATTTTCTTACTCTTCCCTCTTCACCCAATCTGCCGGTGTTCCTCAAGGTAGTATCCTAGGCCCCATCCTCTACACGGTCGATACAGCCGACATCCCAACTCATCCTACCACTGTCCTCACCACTTACGCTGATGACACATAAGTATTATCAGTAAACAATGATCCCTTCATTGCCTCCCAAACACTCCAATCTCATATCCTAAACATTCAAGAATGGTGTCAAAAATGGAGAATCAAAATAAATCCGAACAAATCTCACCAAATAACCTTTACCCTTCGTCGTAAACCTACGACCTCCTGTCCTACAGTATCCTTTAATGATATTCCACTAATCCCAGGTGAACAGATCCGCTACCTAGGATTCCACTTGGACAAACGTCTGACTTGGAATCCACATACAAGACTAAAACGACAAGAAGCAGCTCGTCGTTACAGACTGCTTCAACATTCAACAACTGGACAAACGTTCAAAGCTCCCAGTTAATTACAAAAGACTCATTTACATGACCATGATTAGAACAATATGGACTTACGGAGTTGAGCTTTGGGGCTCTACTAAACCATCCAATTAATCCCGTATCCAATCCTTACAATCCAAAATCCTTCGAAAAATCCTCAATGCTCCTTATTTTGTCAGCAATAAACTTATCCATAAAGATCTTAATGTTCCATATGTTGCTGATTTGGCAGATACCAATCCTTTCATAGTAAGCTCCACCACTCAAATCCACTAGTTTCTCAACTTTCTTCCTTCTCGATTCCCGATAATCATCCAAGGCGTCTGAAAAGAAGATGGCCTAGAGATCTTCTTGTTTAGATTTTTATTAAAGTGCTACTAATGAGTAGTTAATTTCAAGTTTTCCATGTTATTGTAAGCGTTTTTAACACATTTACTTAATGTATATTTGTACAGTTGTAAATTTCAATAAATTGTAAATAAAAAAAATAAAAAATAAAATTGTATGCTCAATTATTTAATATTATAGTCTCAAACTCAAAAAATAGAATACGATTAAACAACTTAAACATAAGTAGATATAATCTATACTATTGTATAAAAGGGCAAACCATTTTTCGTTTGTGATCACTAACCGCGAAAAATACTGTACCAAATTTCAACCACACCACCTCCATAGTTCAATGAAGGTTTAGCAATAATAAAATTTCAAGATTATCAATTAGATTTCCATAAGAAAGCGAGAAATATGTAGTATGCAGTGAAGTTTGATAATGGACCGATAGGTAGCGAGACCGATCGGGAGAGACATCTACTAAGAAAAATTTAAGATACAATTTACTAATTTTCAATTCAATTGTTATTAAAAAAGTTGTAAGTATATATAGCGCCATGTGGATCGCATTGCAGTTTAAAAATCGACCGATATGAGGCTACATTCTGCAACAGAGTTTACAATGGTAAAACTATTAAACCTAACTGTACCAAATTATAACTACAACATCTTCATAGTTTTAGGAAGGTTTTTAATAAAACATTTTACTACAATAATAATTAAAATGTATAGCCTTGGGTGCCAGAAGCGAGGTTTGTCAAACTGTCATATACTTTTACGGTTAGAAATTAAATTCCAACCAGATGGATATATACAAATTTTTCTGCCGAATTGGATGACTAATTATGCTTTTACTTAATCTTTAAACACCTTAACAACGCAATTTTAACCAGGTTAAAAATTACTGCTATGAGTAAAAATATTCAATGAAGAAACAGTGTTGAATTCCATACTTCAATACAAGATTTTTACCGATAAACAAATAAAATTCAATTATTAGTCCAGTCAATAAACATATTGTAGAGTGCATAGAATATGCGATAATTTTTGACTTCATAGCATCGTTAGGAATAGTTATAAGGTAAAGTCCCCGCCCCTGGGGGTGAGCTAACGGTGGGGGGGAGGGGAGAAGTTAAATTGTTTTTGTTTTTTCGATAATATCTCGAAAACGGTTGACTCTAGAAAAATATATTTCAAATAAACATAAAAGCTAATTAAATTTTCTATAAAATTAATAATATATAAATTTGTGTCGTAGTTCTAACCGTTTACGAGATATTCGTTATTGAAAATCGGTGATTTTCGGAAAAAAAAATGTCACCTTACTTTTTGTCAAACTTTTGTTTCTAGTATCTTCCACAATCGTTTCTCAGAACAAACCTTAAAATCAAAATTGTAGAACATTAAATTTAATTTAATTTGAGACATACGTTTTTGGTATTTGAAGCAAGTGTTTAAGAAAAAGTGAAGTAAACATTTTGTTTTTTTTTTCTAAAATTATCGATTTTTAATAACGTATATTTTGAAAACTGTTGGAATTTTGACGAATATGTATATAATTTATTTTATAGTAAATTTAATAAGCTTTAATTTTGATTCGTAGCATATTTTTCTGGAGTCAACCGTTTTCGAGATATTATTGAAAAAACAAAAAAATTGAACATCTCCCCTCTCCCCCACCGTTAGCTAACCCCCCTGTGGCGGGGACTTCTAGTATGTTTACCTTCTAACTAATCCTAACGAAGCTGTGAAGTCAAAAATTATCGCATATTCCATGCACTCTACACCCCTCATTTTAGCACTCATTGACTGGACTATATTAGTTAAAATAATCTAAGTTCTTTATTAATGAGAGCGGGCGAGGCCGCGACGGGGTGTGCTAGTCATAAGATACAATGAATGAAAAAATATACAAATATAAATTCTCATAAGATAAAGTTAAATCAATAAAAGGCAAATCATAATGTTACTCTGTGCCCCTTGTTAAAATGTACCCCACTCGACCCTATGTTATTTTTTTTATAAGTGTATGACAAGAAATCACACATGTTTATTCACTCCAATTAAGCAAAGTGAAAGCTTCTAAGGTTATATTTATCATTTAATTTATTTATGTTTTTACGTATAGCTCTTATCAGCTAAGCGATAATATATTTTATTAATGATTTATTGATGAGTTAGGGATGATCTTTCTGTTCAGCTAATTATGATTTCCTTCAGAAGGCTGCACGGACCGGAATCGCGTGACCAGCACCTAATAAACTTAAATGATAGTGGCGATTGAAACGGCCGTGTAAAGAACAAATCGATAATTTAGTAACCGACTTTACACCCAAAGGTGTTTCAAGATATTCGGGGAAGGATAAGATAGGTCTTTTTTTATATTAGGTTTTTCGGAAATTAATGCAGACTTATCTAGGACAAAACTGTAAAAAATATTTACAAACATTTTTATTGATCGTAATATGCTTTATTCCTCCCAATAGATTTCTGCTAACTTGTTGCTTTCCCTTGATATAATTTTATTCTGTATTATTATTTTTTTTTCGAATTTAACTTTTGACGAAAGCCTGACATGACAATTTTTTTTTTTTTTTTTTTTTTTTTTTTTTTTTTTTTTTTTTTTTTTTTAAACTACTGTCTTGAGTTCAATCCTCGAAGATATATCTAACTTTGAGAACAACTTTTCTGAGTTGATAAAGAGAGGGACCTCTCCATGACATCAGTGTTTCAAACAGGAGTGTCCATTTTCGACTTGTGATAATCGCCTTCCCTCTTTCACTTTCCCCTCTTTCTCGTATAACTAATATAACTAAAAAACGTATGATTTATACATATACACAGATCAATATGGAATTAAAATGCACAATACGTTGAATTATTGATACAGCCCCAATCGTAAGAACATACACTTAAAAGAACTCAGTCCAGCATCAGTATAGGCCATTTTACATTGGTCCTATCCGTTCTCAGTTCAGTTTTAGTTTCCGTTCAGTTTCATATCAGTTTGAAAGCGAGGTCCTTTTACACGATCCGTCCATTTCTCACTGTTCCAGTTATCGAAGATCGTTTGAACACCATACGAATTATAGTCTGTAGAATTCTCCTATTCCTGCTCTACATTTTTCACTGTTTTTAACTTTTTAAATTCTTAATTATAAGTTGAGCGTAGGCTATTAATTTTGGACTTGAGCATCGTCTTTGTAGCTTTTTCATGATGTTATTGATACTTGTTAAATAAGGAGTGTAGGAAGCTTCTATATTGTTCGCTTGTGTTAGCGTTTGTCTGTTTTTATTCCACAAACACGGTTATAAATTTCTTAAACGGTAAGGCATGACACCTTTGTTTAGGAGTTATGTTCTGTTTCTTCTTTGAAACGGTATTTCCCTTCGTTGGGTTTCCGTCAGATCAAACAATCTTTCCGCTGTTCTCCACCAATCACCGTCCCTCAGACCTCTTCCTGCCATTTCCTCTGCTATTTCATCCTCCCATCTCCTTGCTGGCCGCCCTCTTTTATTTCTCGAAGGGTTCCATTTTTTCACCATTTCAGGCAATCTTCCAGGTGGCATCCGACTCTCATGTCCTTACCATATTAACTCCTTCTTCATAACACGTTCCGTCCCGCTCTCCGTAATTTCCATTTCCCTTCTGATATCCTCATTTCTTACGAGATCTGCCCTGGTTTTCTGGATGCACCTCCTCCCGTATTCCATCTGAACTACATTTAATTTATCCCTAATACACTTGGTGAGGGACCATGTTTCTGCTCCATATTTGAGGATGATTTCAATCAATGAATGAAAAATCCGTTTTTTAGTCTTTTTGGATAAGGAATGCCCATACTCCACACACCACTGCTCCATCATTACATCCAAGTATATTTTAAATATGGTTGGGGATAAACCGCATTCTAGTTTTAAACCTTTCGAGGATTCAAAAGCAACTGACAAGTATTTGCCTTGTTTAATTTTTTACATAATTATAATTCTTGTTGGTAGAGACCGGATTTATGTAAAGTAAAAAATCAAAAAATGTGCAGTAAAAAACTCAAAACATGTAAAATCGTGCAGTAAACAACTCAAAATATACAAAATCGTGCAGTAAAAAACTCAAAACGTGAATTTAAAAACTTAATACATGCAGTAATCCATTTATTTACACAAATATGCAAAACCTAACCAGTCTTGAATAAACTTAAGGAAATTTCGACAAACGTTTCCTTTTAGAGTTAATTCAATCTAAAATACTTTAAAATTTAAGGGAAACAAGGAGATGACAAAAATTGTCAATCAAAGGAAATATAAAATACCTTTATTAAAATTGCCTTTCTCGTGGAATCAAAATATAATTAATGATATCTGAATTATATTAATGATTTTGAAAAATAAATTCGTTTTTAATCGTTTCGTGAAAATGTACAACATTATAAATCTCAAAATATTTCTCAGTAAAATTATGCCACCTGTCACTTCATAAATTGTTCTTTAGCAAAGAAAAGGAACGTTCTACATCTATGGACGTAACAGGACAATTTTTGTAGCATGCGATTGTGGATGGATCCAGATTATCAGCTTCTATTTCCTTTCCATTGAAACAATAATTTAATTTTTTTTAACGAAAGTAGCCGTAGTTTTTTCTCAAGGATTTACTCGAATTTTGAAAACAAATATCTTCCCTTTCCATTTTCAATTCGTTTTAAGCTTTCTTCGAGAGTTTCAAACAAATATCAGCTCTGGATATTCATTTGTCTATTGTTTGAATTTTGTAGAAACACTCGCGGACGTTTTTGGCATTTTCAAAGTAGATAGTTTAAAATCTTGTCAACTACCAGCTCTTTGTGCTAAATCAGAAGTGGGGAATGCAATGGGAAGCGGGGAGTAAAATTTTCTGAGGAAACGTCTTAGTTCTAGGAAGTACGTCGATCTTCAATGTTTGCCTAAATCCTCAAAACTCCCAATTCAATACGATCATTCAAAAGTAGTAGGTCACAAAAACATTTAATTTAAGCGACTTTTTACTTTTAATTTAAAACTAATTAACCTATTTAATTGAAATAATTGTTATAAATGTTGTCTAATAATCGTAAGTAAATAAATAAATGGTTAAGTGAATAAAATTTGATGAATTAGGCTCAAAAAGTCAAATTTCGTGCAAAATAATTTTTTTTTTTTTTTTTTTTTTTTTTTTATCAATTGAAATTTACAACTGTATTAGAAAATACATCCAGTAAATATGCTGTATACAATGCAATATGATAACATGATCAATACTTGTAGACGAACTACCCATTGGTAGTACTCTAATGAATATTTACAACAGAAGATCACGAGGCCATCTTCTTTTCAGACGCCTCGGAGGATTGCCAGGGATGGAATGGGAAGCTAGCTGTGCAACAAGTGGATTTGGAGGAGCATTGAGGATTTAAGGATTTTTATTATGAAAGGAGAGGTATCTGGTTCCTGCCAAGCCGGCGACATATGGGATATTAAGGTCATTACGGATTAATTCATTTGTGACAAAGTATGAGCATTAAGGATTTTTCGAAGGATTTTGGATTGGAGTGATTGGATGCGGGAAGAATTCGATGGTCTAGTGGATCCCCACAATTTTATACCGTAAGTCCAAATAGGTCTGATAATCGTCATATAGACAAGTTTCTTATAGTGAATCGGGAGATTTGAACGTTTGTCAAGTAAGTGTTGTAGCAGTCGAAATCTACGTGCAGCTTCTTGTCTTTTCAATCTTGTATGAGGGTTCCAGGTAAGTCTCTTGTGCAGATGAAATCCAAAGTATCGTATTTGTTCCACATTAATTAGCGGTACACCATTAAGGGATACTGGAAGACAGGATGAGGTAGGTTTTCGACGGAGGGTAAAGATTATTTGTTGCGATTTGCTAGGATTTATCTTGACTCTCCAGTTATGACACCATTCTTCAAGGGAAGTAATATGTGACTGGATTGTTTGAGAAAATAAAATTTAAAAATAAGAATCCTTAGGTTAGAAATGAGATAACTACTTGGGTTAGAGAGCGCTAAATCAAAGCGAACTAAATGTGCAATAACACATCCAATAAATCCGGTCTCTACTTATAGGAGTTATAAGAAATGAACAAAATATATAGGTCTTCCTATTCCGTCAGTACTGTCTCCGTTTCTGTTTTCCATTTTTACACATAGGGAAAACCGACTTCAGTCTGACTCAAAATTAACTGAGAACGGATATAGCCGTTTAAAAGGGCCTTGACAAGAATTTATGCCTAGGCTTAAAAATTTTTTCCGTGGATACCATGATTAAACCATTGTACTAAAGACTCCACTACCAAATTAAAGCAGATCTGTTAATTTGAGAATAATCATTTAATGACCTAATAACCACAAGAAGCCGTGTACGAAAAAAACTAGGATAGTGATCTGTTTAATTAATTTTAAACTATAGTTTTCTTTCGAGAGGTATTGGATTTTCCAAAACTACGATATTTCGTTCGATGGTTATCACATTCGTTGTAAACGTATATTTTTAATAGCAAATAAATTGAAAAAAAAATATAGTAGCAATAAAACAGGGCTACACGTGCCCTCTTACTAATCCCAAACAATCATTACTTCCCCCCAACAGAAGAAGACAGAGGAAGCTATCGGTGAGGGATAAGACCCCACAATTCGTGATTAGGGTGGGTTAAGAAGCAGGTGTCGGAGAAAAGAGGAATAAATCTGGGGAGTAATCTCCGATTCTATTATCGGAATTGGCCCGAAAAGGGAATCTAGCAAAGCCGCTGCCAATCGCTTCAACCCCCCAACTTTGGTCACGATTATATCTCCGCGGTCTCGTTGCTAAAAAAGGAAAATATCGCAACTTAATTCTAGAGACATGAATTTTATTCATTTTAGTAGTATGAGCTATAAAAAAATATATATTATATTAAACGGTTGTTTAATCGGACTTAACATCAAATAAATGGAATTCGAATGTAGTCGAGCATTCATAGATGCTAAAATAGAATATATGTATGAAAAAAAAAATAACAAATTTAAATACCGGTTAGTTATTCCTTGTTTGGCTTGAGCTCTGATGGACAAAACATTGCTTATACCATAAATATAAGATGCATAATTGCCTTCAACAACTCTGTTGGATAATAATGGAATGGAGTATTTTTAATATAATATATTTTATAAAAATCGTGATTAATTAGTTATTTTTTTTATTAATTCGGAACTTACTTAATAAGAAGGGAGTGCGTGAGCGTGAGAGAGAGTGTATGTGAATAAGTGTGTGAGTGAGTGAGTGAGTAAGAGAGTGAGAGAGAGAGAGAGAGCGAGGGGGGAGAGAGGGGAGAGAGAGAGAGAGAGGGAGAGAGAGGGAGGGAGAGAGAGAGAGGGAGAGATAGATAGATAGATAGATAGAGAGAGAGAGAGAGAGAGATAGAGAGAGAGAGAGAGAGAGAGAGAGAGAGAGAGAGAGAGAGAGAGAGAGAGAGAGAGAGAGAGAGAGAGAGAGAGAGAGAGAGAGAGAGAGAGAGAGAGAGAGAGAGAGAGAGAGAGAGAGAGAGAGAGAGAGAGAGAGAGAGAGAGAGAGAGAGAGAGAGAGAGAGAGAGAGAGAGAGAGAGAGAGAGAGAGAGAGAGAGAGAGAGAGAGAGAGAGAGAGAGAGAGAGAGAGAGAGAGAGAGAGAGAGAGACAGATGTTTTATTGCCTTAAGGTCTCATCCGCTTTCTTTGTCAAAAGTATTAACTATAAGTTATACAGTTCTTACTGGTGACGTTAATATTTTGTGTAATCACTAAGTCTACGTGTTCTAGTGATATTCCTGTTATTTATCCTGAGTCACACCAGCATAAAATAATAATAATAATATCAGCGTTTTTGTTAATATTATTACAATTATTTATTATTACATTATTTAATAAATTATTATTTATTATTAATTACAATCAATAACAATAATGATATTAACACTATCTTACACACTAACATACTGTCACAATCTAAGTGCAAAGATTATTTTCAATTTCAGCCCAAAGTGAGCCTAACCACATGGTTTCGAACCACCGGTATCAATATTAATAGAAATCATATTGTGAGGATAACAAAGCTCAGAACAAATCAAGACTATACAAAGAAATATCTCAACCTGATGAAGATAGAAGCCAATGGAAAATGTGAGACATGTGACTTCCTGGAGGATCCCAAAATTAAGTCTGAATTAAAATTTAACTTCGATCCTCAAGAAGAAACGGCATACTTAAAAGAACTGGACTGGAATAAAGTAGCTAAATTAATTAAAGTTTAGATAAATTAAAAGCCAAACTATAGTTAAAGAAGAATGAAACCAATCAATCATAACAAATATAATGAAGCTAAATTAAACTTGTCTGTGTAGGATTCAGCAACAAATCTTAAAAAACAAAGCATTAAACAAAAACATAAATATTAATTTTTCTTAATAATGAGTAATAATAATAAATGTTACGAGAGCTAACAGACGGTTACACTCTTGAAATCCAGTTGGTCCCAGTAAAAACGTACTTGGTCCTTCTCCAGGGGTTGACGTAGAAGTATTGCGGTAGAAAGAAGTCAATATGACCTTTAGAGAAAGAGTGAGAGAGAAATTGAGAGAGAGTGAGTGTGTGTGTGTGTGTGTGTAAGAGAGAGAGAGTGAGTGAGAGAGTGTGAGAGAGAGGAGAGAGAGAGAGGAAGGGGTCCATTGAAGGCCGATGACGAACGAGGACCAGTAATGAGGTGATTTGGTGAGCAGAATCTAGAGAGGATGTGGGCTTTCTGTTTTCTGTTTATATCCCCTCAAATCGGATTTACTTCTGTTGCAATTGGGTGGGGTGAGGGGGGGGGGGGGGGGGGGAAAGGGGGGGAGGGAGCGGTAGCCTCTATTTTCCCGCTCACAAGAGGATGTTAAAACCAACTCGAAAAGAGCCCACCTCACACCGCTGGCTATGTTCACTTGTATTTATTTACTGTAGCGTTGATAAACATTGTACTCCGTGCAGCGCTGCATTTTTAAGGCTCGTAGGACGGTTCAAATTAGACATATGCTCAACGAGGTTGACTAATCTCCGTAATTTTGTTATTGAACACTTTAAAAAAAGAAAAAAATGTAAAATATAATTTATTTTTGTTTCAGAAAGAAGATTTTAATCAAAACGCGTTTCAGAGATCATCTAACAATTATTTAGTTCTATTCAGCTCATTGTAAAAATCAATTATTTAATAAATTGTTGAACTCAACATAATTATTTTTTCCGTAATTACTGTGTTCTTAGATATTATGAAGAGACCAATAGGAAAAACACATAAATTATAAATCAAGAGAAACATTTTAAGACCAACCTAAAACCTCTTATTAAAAACAAATAAAACATTTATGTTTTAAATCGTAAAACTGTTCAAAAAGAAGTCATTTAAAAAAATAATCCTTTTATATTATGTTCTTTTGACTTTACTGAATGTTCAATATTTTGTTCCGCACTGGACACTTCTCTTTATTTTCAACATTAGCCTTGTTTTCATTCTTTCTTTACTTAGTCTTTTATTTTATTTCGTTGGTTGATGTTTTTAGGATCCGTTAGAACTCAAACAAGGAATAAAAAAATGTGTGCCCAAAGATTTTCAAGTTTAAGATTTTCTTACCGTTGATTGTAAACTTTAAATCCACAAATCTGTAATACGAGTACCTTTACGAACAGAAGCCAGGAGGAATATAGCCTCAGTTAAATGTTTTGGGTAAAATGGTTGAATTCCACTGATTTCAAAATCATTTATTCCAAGATTTTACAATCGTTTATTACCTAATACCAAATCGTTTAAAAGCAGACATGTGTTTATTTATCTCTATTTCAGTTTTTACTGAGAAAAGGATATCTGTATACCCTATCTGCCATTATTCATGTTCAAATTTGATCTCAGAATTTACTAAATTATCACGCGATTTGCATTGAAATTCTCAAACTTTTCCTGAAAAGCTGCACTTTATCGAAGCTCCATTTATTACTTTTTTTTATTATTTATTTATTTTTATTAATTTTGAAACAGTTCTAGGATACGTAGCGAGAAATTGTAAACATAGCAGAAAGAAACATTGGAACATAGTGAATTTTTCTTTCAAAATATTTTTATATTTTGAAGGAAAACATATTTACTGACTATTCATAGGTATATAAAAAAATACCTCCTGGCTCTTCAAGACTGGTTTAAACTTTAAAAAACCAATCCGAACAATAAAAAATTTTAACAAATAGCATTTACACTACAGAGGAACACATGTATTCCATCATCCTTAGACAACAAACCAATTCAGCAATCTAACGCAGTAAAATAGTTAAGACTGACATTCAATAGAACGATGACGTAGGCCCTCATGTAAAAAAGACTTTCAATAATAAGACACACATAAACAGTGTACTGTACCAAATCAAAACAAAATTCTGAATATTTCATGACAAACTTTATGCCCGTTCCAACAGACAATACATAGCGAAGACTGGAAATGGAGCTGGATGAGAGTTCTCCTTAAGTTGCAAACAACCGAAAATTTCGTCAGTAGGAAGTACCGATTGTGTAGTGGCCTCAATCATTTTTCACATGTTCTTTCAGGATATTTACTGGTTGTCTTTAGCTTAGAGATAGTTGTAAATCAATATATAAAGTTTAAAAATATCTATTTATAGATATTTATAAATGCGATGTACAAAAACCGAATTAATGTGGGAAAGCGAAATAAAAAGTTGATGATATTATTTTACACTTTATAATCTGATTTCAGTTTAGGAAATTCCCTCCTACGTAGCGTGCTCGTGTTCTATTACCCAAGAGCTATAGAGATTGATCAGGAAAGGCTTAATCAAGTTGAGTTCTCATAAGCAGGGGAGGCCATTCGTCTTCTTGCTAAAGCCACGCTAGATTGATTACTTGCTTTTATTAATGAGAAAAAAATGTATTTTTAAATTAAAAACCTATAATTATAAGGCGTGTAGCTCGCTCAATATTGAGCCTTGCTTAAAAAAAAAAAATTCTGTGGGAGGAAGTAAAAATGGTAATTTGTTAAAAAAATGTTTATTTTTCGACTGTTAATCCATTTTGGTATTCAATAATGATTATACTTAAGAAAAATATAACATAAATATAAAAAGTGGCTGATCCTTTTGTTTCCAATATATTTTACCTATGTAGTTTAACCTTTTGATAGGCCGACGTATCTATTACATACACAGTGGAAATTTTCTTTTACCTATGACGTCTTGGGATTTCTCGTCTTTTTTTATCTTCTTCTTACGACCCTACCCTAGACCGAGGATACGTGCGAAAAACAGTGCGGTAGAAAAACGTGTTTTATATCTTAGGAATACACGCGCCCATATTTGATTTTAAAACTTTGCATCCCCAGTCGTGGTTTCACCCGCTCTCATAACTAAAGAACTTAATTTATTTTAACTAATAATTTAAGTTTTATTTGTTTATCGATATAAATCTTATATTGATGTATATAATTTATTCAATGGTATTTTCAAGCTTTTTTCAATTTTTAAGCTTGTTAAAATTTCACTGATTAGTTGTTTGAAGATAATGTAAAAGCATAATAAGATATCTAATTTTTAATTTCATGTATGATTTGGTAATCCAGATGGATAATAATAACTGGCTGCATTATCAGTGCTAACTTAGGACCAAAGGATTATATTTTTACACACAATATCAAAAAACAAAGGATCAACATTTTGATTTGATAATTATTTTCATTTACTGACCATAAAACTATTTGACAGTGTGGCAAACTTTATTATTTCCATTCAATATTGAACATTTAAAATTATATTATTGTAGATTTTATATAAATCAGTAGATTTTATAATCCAACCTTCCATGATCTAATGGATAATGTCCTTTAAATTTGGTACAGATTGTTTCAGTAGTTTTCCTGGTCAGTGATCACAAACGAAAAATAGGTTGTGCTTTTATAAATAGTATATATATTCGTAGTGAAATTTGTAATTGTAAAAAAAAAAAAAAAAAAAAAAAAAAAAAAAAAATTAGTCACTATAGGTCATGTTTACAAACGAAAAACGATAATCACTAGTTTGGATTGTGAGATGTGTCGGCCATTTATTTGTTTGTAGTATTAAAAAAATGTTTGCAATGATTGTATTTTATCTTCAAAGTAATTTTTCAATTATCATAGAACTAGTTTTTAAGTATAATTCTGTACAGCGTATCGTTTATTTTATTTAATGTTTGTTTTTGTTTTTGTTTTTCTATGATTTCCTTAAGAAGCTGAGTAAAAAAAAAACCCTATGTAGTACTACAAAATATGTTTATTTTTAAATTAAATTAACAGGACTTCTTTAGGGCCAATGAGCCACACTGTAGAGACGAACGATGACTACAGAATTGTTGGCACACTATTAAAGTATTTCTACTTAGACGTGGTGTTTCTGTTTGACTGCATCCTTGATTATTTTCCTCTTCAATAAGGATAATATGACTAAATAAATTATAATTTAAATTAATATAATAATATTAAGAAAAATCTGCCTTATCCAACGATTTTTCCAACGACCAAAATTTCTTCCTGACAAACGAATCCTCGTCCTCTTTAAAATTTATTTGATTGTTCCATGTTTTAAAGGACACTCTTTCTTCCCGTTTATTTTTTTTAAAGAGCACCCAAAGCCTATTTAAACTATTTAGGCTATATATTTAATCGTAAAGGAAATAAAATATTATTTTCAAATTTGCCCGATCGAATTTTTAAAGCCGAAAAATATTTTTCTGTTTGAAAATTTATTTTACATTGTTCCTTTTTTAAAGGGCATCTACACTTTCCTTTTAATCTCTTTTATAGGACTTTGAGCTTTAAATTTCTCTTTTGTTTATATTTTAAAACCATAAAGTCCTGGATAACTCAAAAGTAAATAAATCAATATTTTTTTTCTTTGCCTGTGACAATCAATATAAAATCGCAAGCGAAACATAATATCTTGATATTTTATTTACATATCTGCTTCTTAACTTCCATGATATTATTAACAATATTTTAATAAAGCTGCATCTTATATTCGGTACAAATACAACAAATAATAAAGGGGCTTGATATAAGACGGTGTATAACAAGCTCCGGGACCCCCCGAGCCGGTAAAAACTAATATTTTAGCCCATCTTCCCCACTCCCGTAATTTAAAAACCTTCATTAAGTTTCATTACTGCCACCTAATCCTGAAATTATGGCAACTCGCCTGTGGATTTATGACGCAATGAGGTGAGCCACAATAACCTTCTTAGATGTAATAAATAGCTTAATTTAGAAGTAGTTAGGCTCTTGGTCGTATTTGAAGGTAATAACTTCGACTAACGACGTATTGTGGCGTGGGCTTGATTTAGCGTGTGTGACTGGACCCAGTATTGGTTTGTTTCATACCTGCAGTAAGCAATATAATTAAAGATATAGAGAAAGAAAAATAAAAAATAAGCCAAGGAAATATTACTTTACTTTACTTTTCAGTAATACTTCTGATAATAATAACACCAACAACAATAATAATAATAATGTCTTTGTTTAACAAAATAATAGATAAATACATCTACTCATACTAGTAATACTAGTGCAATATAGACTACTCTTGGAGTTTGTCATCAGGCAGTTTTTTATCAAGTATTCGATATAGTAAATAGACGAAACATACATAAAATATAAATCATTAAAAACAAAATTAACATATTTTATATTAGATTAACAAAATGCAAAACTATGAAAACAAAAAAACAAATTAAAATATAACATTTTTAATATTTAATCATAATTAAATTCTTAAACTAAACTTAAAAGGTACTTCTATGCTGCTTGACAATTATTTGATCAACATAACCAATTTTTAAAATTTTAAATATTCAGTAGCTCAGCTTCATTAAAGAACGGTTTTTCCAGAAATTTTACTCTGAATTTCCTTAAGATAGGACATACAGCTAGGAAATGATGCACATCCTCACTCTCGAATCTATTACATAGTAGGCATATTTATATACTTGTGATTGCAGTGATACCACTAAATACAGCCAGTTATTCTAAGAATTAGTAGAATTAGTAGTTATCTAGTAATTAGTAGGTCTTAGTCATAGTTTTTTGTACTCCCTAAACGTTAAAATTAAAAAAAAAAAATACCACTTTTCACTTGATATTTTCATAAATATCTTTCCAACATTTTTATGATTCTTCTATAATCATAATATAGACTGGGAAAAATTTTGTTATTTGGGCAATGCGCACATTATATTAAAATTAGCAAACTTTCTCTGAGCTTTATTCATGGCAAAATCTGTCGACCTATATTAAGCATTACTGTTGACATGATAAACCTATTTTGTTAGTCGTTCATGTGGTTGTTACAAGAATTTTTTTTTAATTAAAGGATAATTACAAGTACATGATGTTAGTTATGTAATGAAGCAAAACAAGATTGGAAAGCGTTAAACGCCCCAACTCCCCCCCCCCCCAAAAAAAAAAAAAACTGCTATAAAACGCATTTTTTTTTTAGTATGGCGATTTTTTACTGTTGACACTTTTCTCTTAATTCTCTTAAAATAGAACTATATAGAAATCATATTCCAATTATTATATATCAATAATTCGTTGCTGTTTGTTGTTTATTGGGCCTTACCGTCCTTGTGTACAAATACGGTAGGAAGGACGGATTATCTTGCAGGTTATCAACCTGTTATAGCCTGAGTGGGAAGGTCAAAATTCATTTGATGGATCCTCCATGAAATAAATTTCAATGAGTCCAGGAGGAATTTAACCCATGACCTTCTGAGCGCGATGAGATCCTCTACCCGCTCAGCTATTGAGTTTCCAATATATCGTAATTTATACATACAATAATCCAGTTCCAGACGTTATTAAGCAAGTTTCTGCTTAAATCCTTATTTTTAACGTATTTTTTCAGTTTTCAATGTATTTTAAGGCGAATGATTAATTCAGATGTATCGTTCTTTAAAAAAAATTGAACACATAAATATGTATATATATATATATATATATATATATATATATATATATATATATATATATATATATATATATATAAATATAAATAAAAGTAAAATAATTATTCTAAAAATAGAGTAATTCAGATTAAATTTAATTTGAAATGAATGGAACTTGCAAAACTTATAAGGCACAAATAGTATAGTCTTAAATTATTAATATTCAAAAGTAAACACCAATGATAAATAGATCTATTTTTCTATTTTCAATTTGTCAAAGAAACGAAATTATTCAGTTATCAACGAAATCTTTCTGTGATACTCTTATAAACCTGTTTGACTACTAAAAAAAACTATTTACTCAGTTATGCTTTAGTCTCTATTTAAATAGGAACTATTGAAATGTCACAAAAAATAATAAAATAAAAATATGTAAATAAAAAAAAAATATATATATATGTAGTGTTTTCACGCTTGAACAAAAATTAACCAAATTTAAACCAATGAACACATAAGAACCGAATAGAAAAAGGTAAAAGTGTTTAAGTATCATCCGCTGTATTAAGAATTGATGAGCAATGTGTTCATGATATTTTGAAGAAGATGGAAAATATTTCCGACTTTGTATCGTCGTGAAGATTTTTTCTTAAAAAAGTGATTTTCTCAATATCCTTGATGATCGGAGCCAATAAAATGTAATATGACTTTCCAGGATTTTTTAATTTTTTTAAATACCTCTTCAGTGCAGCTGAAGATATTGGAATAATATCCTCTAATTTAAGTGTTTCAAATATAGTAATATATATTAAATCAATTCCCTTACAGTTTTACCAAATACGAAATAACACTTCGCGGAATTAAAAATTCGTTTTCAGACAAGAAAGCAAATAAAAGCAGCTAAATGTTTCATGATTATTTCATATACCTTCTAAGACACCTCTACCATGAATTTCAGAGAGATACTTTTTCGTAATAGATCTTTTTAGTTTACGACACTTTTAAAATAATTTATATAATAGGTCAAATAAAAAAATTATTTTGAGAATGCCTTACTAGTATAACGATCGTCTATATTCTCTAATTAAAAACGAATAATGAAAAAAATATAAATACTATGATACACAAATTTAGATTGAATGAATCAATAGTTTTAACAAAATTTGACCTGACCAGTTAGGTACTACTTTCATCGTAGTTTTTACCTTGAAATCCACCTCCTAAAAACGGAAGAACCTTTAATAATGTTCCATAAACTGCTTAACTATACACCTATCACAATAGTTTCATTAATTTTGATTATGACTTTTTTCCTCCTAGATTGGCCATTCGTCCCACTGTGCAACGTAGCCTATCACTGTCAGAAAATCTATTCCGATCAGTACCGTTTTGACAGTATTGTGCGCCTTTATTTAAACAAGGAATTTTACAAATAAACGTATTAAATTTAAAACATGTATAAGGTTCGTTAAAACATTTCTTGTATCTTCTGGTTTTACATTATTTTCATATCAAGCAACCCATATTATTTCAACACACACCATAGCCTTAATTTTGAACATAGTTGTTTTCTTTTTACTTAATAGTAGAAGGAATGTTTCTTCACATGTTTTAATATAAATCATCATTAAAAAACAATAAATATTCCTTTGGAAAACACAAGCGCTCCAAAGTTTACACATTTCAAAAGGCCGAACAGTCTAAAAAAAAAAAAGGAGAGAGAGGGATAGAGAGAGGGGTTTAAGGGATGATAATTAAAAGTAAACACCAGCTAGCTGTATTTACGTACGTCTACAATTAACAAAACAGTTCGGGGTAATAATTCTACCACCGTCGGATGATTTTAGGGAAATTCCAAATACCGTTGAAATAAAAAACATGAAACTTGTTATTCCAGTCAGTTTATCAATGCGAATAATTCGCTTATCTATCTCTAAATTCATCTGTTTTGTTTAATTAATATTCATAAAGCTAAACAAATAAAAAACTAAAGTTTGCTAATCTATCATTTATAAATCGATTATCACCGATTCAATAACTTCTCGTTTATTGTTTTTAAGGGAATTCGTAAAGCAGGACATTTAGGGATGAATACAAATTTGTAAGTGGGTTTAGAAATATGTTTTTTATATTCAATATCAATTTCTATTTCCATAAATTCTTGAGGATTCCGAAGATCTTTAGGAAAATTTATGGGCCAGAGAAAATTATACAGAGAAATGAATGACCTGGAAACGGACATTAGGTTAAGGAGGCTACGTTTCTACGGTCATATGGTCAGGATGAACCAGAACAGAATAAATAGGAAGATCTTTGGAAAAATGTGGAGATATGAAGGAATTAGAGGGTACATTGGACAGACGAAGAAAGAAACGTGGAAATTGGGAATTTCAAGTCAGGACTGTTTCGATAGGGATAGATATAGGGAAAAACTAAGGGAAATAAAGGTCCTTGTGAGTACCATGGAGGTGAGGGGGAGGAGAGTATGGAGCGAGAAAGAAAGAAGAATGCAGTCTGAGAGAATGAAGAAGAGGTGGGAGGAGAAGAAGAGGGAGGGATGTGTGGGGAGAGTTGGGAGGAAATGATATTCACGTTGTCTATAAGGCCGTTTCGTGTCAAAAAAAAAAAAAAAAAAAAAAATTGCTTTGCTTTTTATTTATTTATTTTAAAATAATGCTTGATATAATTAATTATTATTTGGAAGATTCCTAATACGCTTCTTATGCTGTGAATAAAGTATATGGCGAAATTAAATCCTAAATTCAGAATGAAACTTAGACCTTAGAAAAAAAATAGATGTAATGTTTTTGCCTGTCAGTGTATATTAAATAAAATGCAATATTTTAAGAGTTATCTTTAAAAATTGACCATGTTCGCATACGGTTGATTTTTTTCTGTTAAATCCTTGCGAGCTGCTTGCACTCATATATTTTTTTTTATTTGATGTACAAAATCGAAAATACAATTATCTTTAATTGGATTTTTATGCTACGGACTGAACAAAAAGCCAGATTGCTAATCCCATTTATACCAGCCATTAGGATTTTAGGCTTCTACGACTACCGGTGACAGTAAAGTAGTTCGTGCTGCTGCGGCCAGACGCAGTGTTGGTACATAACAGTAAGGACTCGATGCTATCGCAGCCATCATTTGTACTGTCTGAGCTTCGGGCCGCCTCACGCACAGAAGACATGCAATAGACCAGTTATCCTAACACCTTTTTCCCCCCTAATTAGACCCACCCTTCTGCTGAGTAATCTTGAAGAAATTTTCTTATCGCTTGTGTTTATTTCCGAGCCTTTAATCTCAAATCAAGTTACATGTATAACGGAAACATAAGTACACGTTTTCTTATTTATGATCATAGAAATCAAACATCCCCGTAATTATTTAATGACATTATAGCGACTGTGTTTATTTTTTAAATGAATAATAAATCACGGTTAAGAATACTCAAATACAGATATATAAAACATAACAGAAATTAAGGTTATATAAGAAAGAACAGAACAGTGCTTTTCTTAAATTAAATAAAACATTAAATAATGGTGTAATTTTGTATTAGGAAGTAGAATATTTGAGTGTGCATCCATTTATAACACAATAAGAATACATCACTTATTATATTTATTTTACTTATTTAAAAACAATTGGAACTACTTTTTTACTATATTTGAAAATATATAAAAAAATAATTGTCAGATTTAAAGGTATTATTCGACAATACACAATAATGAGTAATTTATGTTTAAACTTTTTTTTTTACGTTTTTACACCAAACCCTTCAATTAGCACTAATTTTTATCGCTTCACTTGATATTCCCGGCACCGGTTTACAAGCTGCGTATTTTCATACATTCGGCATATATTCTTCGATCCTATTTCAGCGATAGAACCTTCAAAGTTAATCATGAATTTCACATTGCTACCCTCTACCTTATCTGCCGGTGTTCTTCAAGGAAGTATCCTAGGTCCTATCCTATACTCGGTGTATACAGCTGACATCCAGACTCATCTTACTACTGCCCTCATTACTAATGCTGACGACACATATGTTTTATCAGTAAATAATGATCCTTTCACTGCATCCAAAACTATCCAATCTCTTATCACAAAACTTCGTTAAAAGTGTCAAAAATGGAGAAATAATTAAATCCTTACAAATCTCATGTAGGTATTGAGCTTTGGGGTCCAATAAATCTTTTAATTATTCTTGTATTCAAACCTTACAATCCAAAATCCATCGTAAAATCATCAAGGCTCCTTATTATGTCAAAAACAAATTTATCCATAAAGATCTTAACGTTCCATATGTTGCTGATTTGGCTGAAACCGGATACTTATCCTTTCATATTAACTTCATACTCACTCGAAACCACTAGTTTGCCAACTTGCTGTAAATTCGATAATCCTCCGAAGCGAGCGTCTGAAAAAGATGGACTAAAGAACTCGTAATGTAGAACTATGGAAGTGTTACTAGTGAATAGTTCTTTACATATTATTGTAATCATTTCCCTTAAATTTACCTGTTGTAATAATTGCTATTTCAGCCCCACTGTTTCGAAATCGGAAGTCTACACTGGAGTTTGGTTCACTGAAAGGTGATCTAAACACTTCCTAATGTAGAGCTACTGAAGTGATACTAGTAAGTAGTTCTTTACATGTTATTGACATATTGTAATAATTTTCCCTAAATTTACTTTATACTCACTCGAAACCACGTTTCTCAACTTGCTCTATTCACTAAACCTTCGAAGCGTCTGAAAAATATGGACTAAAGAACTCCTAATGTAGAACTATAGAAGTGCTACTAGTGAATAGTTCTTTACATATTATTGTAATCATTTCCCTTAAATTTACCTGTTGTAATAATTGCTATTTCAGCCCCACTGTTTCGAAATCGGAAGTCTACACTGGAGTTTGGTTTATGTTTAAGATTATATTGATAATCGTTTTGTTCATGCAACTTTTTTTTTTAATGTGCTGTTAATTGCATTCATATCGATGGAGTCTAAAGCTTTTTTATACTCTAAGAAAAACAGACTGGAAATAGATATTCAATTGATTTATTATTTTTCAATTGATTTATTAGAGACCTCCTAATTAGAACTTTAGGAGTGCTACAAGTGAATAGTTCTTTACATATTATTGCAATCATTCCCCTTTAATTTACTTGTTGTACATAATATATTCAGTTTTAAATATCATAAAATTGAAAAAAAAACAACAAATTTTATTTACAAGTTATTTCATAACCGGAAAGGTACTCAACGGTTTTATCAATCATATGAAATTAAAATATCAAATAAATCATGCTTAAACATAAGTGCACTTAATTTTTCTTCTGTCAGACACGTTTGAGCTTGCCTTGAAGTTCCTGACCGCAGGAGATGGCCGCTGACTGGGAGGGCAGGTTATGCCTATAGATGGGGGCTCGTTACCCCAGAGGGGGGTATCAGTATTCAGCGCGCTCGGCCAAAAAACCAAGCCACTGTTTGATTCGGCAAACTCAGGCTCGCCTTCATCAGGGTCTGCTCCGCCGGCCGGAACTTGTTAGCTCGAGGTGTTCACGGGTCAGGGGCCACGATCAACGAGCTGCGGTCATTACTTCCTCCCTTTATCCGTGATGATTATAAAGTGATCATTAATCGGAATTTGTTCAATAAGTTAAATAAAATAAAGAAAACAAACAAAAAAAACGAGTTCCAGTCGATAAAATATTTTTCTACCTATACAGACCTTAAGAGAGAACAAAAAAAGAAGTAAAAATGGGAATGGATTATGGATAAATTTAGAAAAAAAAATTTAGTGATATCATTAAAATAAGTGATATCATTTCTTTTAAATTAAAAAAAAAAACTATTTATTGATATTTACAATTGTTAACAATACAAAACCAGTAAACTTGATCATAATAATAACAATGACTCGTAAAGAACTTGTAAAGAACAACATACTAGTAGTACTTCAATAAAAATTTTGTATTAGAAGGTCCATCTTCTATTCAGACGCCTCAGAGGAGTAACAGGAGAGCAAGTTGGGAGACAAGTGGATTCGAGCGGTTATGGAGCTTACTATGAAAGGATAGGTATACAGTTTGGGCTAAATCTGCAACATAAGGAACATTAGGGCCTTTATGGATGTTTGTTTGTGACAAAATAAGGAGCATTAAGGATTTTTCGTAGGATTCTAGATTGCAAGGATTGGTTACGGAATGGATTAGATGGTTTAGTAGAGGCCCTAGGCTCAACTCCACATATCCAAATAGGTCTGATAACTGATAACAATAAATCTTGTAAATGAGTCCTGTGTAGTAAATCGAAAGCTATGAAAGTTTGTCTAGTAAATGTTGAAGAATTCGAAAACGACGAGCAGTTTCCTGTCGTTTTAGTCTTATTTGTGGATTATTTTGAAAATGAAAAGTGGCTTGGAGTCTAGTTTTCTAGTGTAACTTTTTCTTCACCCTCAATTTATTAACGCTTTTTTTCAAACGTAACAAATATTATAAAAGACATTTTGACATACTCTAGCTCTGTCGGTATTGCTTGGTGTGAAAATTTGAAGACAGGATCCTGATCAGAAATTTTAATATTTTTTTGATATTTAAAATTTGTCGCTAGGACATAAAGTTCAGGAGATATATTAGTTTGAATAAAAAAAATTACGTTTTGCCTACATTTTTGAAGTGTTGGATTTTTTTTTTTACGCTATCTATCTTAGTTGGTATTGTTTTGATAGAATTTAATACCAAATATTTACGATTGATAAATTAATTGCCACTTCTATTGGTATTATTTTATTAGAATACTTGTTTCGAATGCTAAACATTCATCTTCAGTTCTGAGAACAGATATATGTTAGATCTCCTGAGAACTGAAGATGAATGTTTAGCAATCGAAACTAGTATTCTAATAAAATAATTCTAATAGAATTGACAATTAATTTATTAATCCTAATTGTGTTGATCTTTCTGTACCATTATGCGTACTTCAAGTGACCATGCATTTATATTTCTTTAAACCTATAACTTCTCCTTTAAAATATCGATTCTCCTAAAATTTTTTGAATTTCATCAGTATCCTTTCCTATCAAACCTGGTTGTCTGCAAACTCCACGTGAGCTTTTCATCATTCATGTTTAGTCCTTTTTTATCTCATAAAAACTACTCATTATTTCTTGCACCTTCATATAAATATGCTTGGGGATAGAATATCGCCTTGATTGAAAACCTTTGAAATTTTTATTTCAGCTAAACTGTTTCCAAATTGAAAGACTGCACTGGAGTATTGGTTTATTATTATTACACGCGAATTAAGTACTTAGTATCACGCTACAACTCCATTTCCTCTTATACTTTTCCATTGCCTAGAAATAGAAATGTTGGTTTATATGGTGTTTACGTTGGATTATATTGATAATCCTTTTTTTAATGCAACTATTTTTTAATGTGCTGTGAATCGCATTGATATTGATGGAATCAAAAGCTTTTTTATACCCTAAGAAAACTGAAAATTGATATTCTATGCATATCTATTAATTAATTAGTTTATTACAAACTAGTGTCTTCTAGGCTTCACCCGCTCTCTTTGGTAAAGTACTTAAATCATTTTAACTAATAATTCAAGTTTTATTTGTTAATCGATAAAAATCTTGTTTGAAGTATGCGATTGAATATTACTTCCTCGATGATATTTTCACGCATAGCCGTATTTGCAAAAATCACACAGCTTAGGTGTTTGAAGATTATTTAAAAGCATAATTAGACATCCAATTTAAATTTTTAATGTATGAGTTGTAATCCAGATGACATAATATTAAGAAACTCTTTTGCATATTAGGCTACGTTCTCACGGGGCGTGGCACGCTAGCGTGATCAACGCATTCGTGGAATATCCTCCGTCTGAACGAGGTGGCGTGAGTTTGCCTCTGACGTCATCTAGAGAGAAGGGAGTCCACCACCGCTCACGCTCGGTATCAAACCTGTTTAATTTTCAGGCGTGGACCACGCCAGTCGAGAGAGTTTATTTAGAGAGAGTTTATTTTACTTATATATAAAGATATAAGTGGTTTATTTAGAACAAAAATGGATAATATGTTTAAAATATTCCAGGATCCGAACGATATTCCGCCAGTGTTGTCCTTATAAGGATACTGTTAAATTAATATTTAATATTTAACGGTTTTTAAGTTTTCGAAGGAAATTCATCCATTGTTGTCCTTAAGGATACTGTTTTAAAATATTTTTAATAATTAGCGATTTTAATATGATGGAAGGATATTCCGCCATTGTTGTCCTTAAATATCCAGTTTCTGACCCAACAACGCTTTTTTATATGTTCACGCGACTCTCTCAATCTTTTTGACAACAAATCAATAAAAACTGAACTCAAAACTGCACAACTTTCCATGATAAGCTCCTCCAGGGTAGGTTTCAAGGGGCAAACTGAATCGTGGTCGTGTGAACGGTCCACGACTCTCGGCTAGTTCACTCTTCTCCCCCACGCCAGGCAAGCCCAACGACCGAGAAAACGAAGGCGTGCCACGTTTCGTCTTTTTGCCCCGTGAGAACGTAGCTTTAGATTATCAGTGCTTACAACTAAATGCCCATAAATCATATGTTTTAAACACTACACAAAAAAACAAAGGTTCGATATTTTGATTTGATAATGATTTTTATTTTTTATTTTTTTTTAATTTTTTTTTTTTTTTTTGGCAGAAATAATTTTATTGGTTTCATCTTGTTGGATTTTAATTTCTAACCACAAAAGTTTTGCAAGCCTCGTTTCTGCTGCAAAACAGGGTCCATTTAAATTTGTACTATTACAAATTTTATTATAGCTAAGCCTTCCTAAAACTATGAAAATTTAAGTTTTGTACAGCCGGAGGGAATAGTTCATCGAACTATGCAATCACACATCAGTAAACTTTTAAATTTCACTGGTTTCTACAAGTCGCACCACATATTTATAGATTTTTTAATAAGAATTTAATTGAAAATAAACATATTTTATTATAAATTAATAGCAGTATATAACACCGTACCTTTGTAACCTCTCTCAAGTGGTGCTCGCCACCTATCTGTTGATTATCAAACTTCACTGCGCACCACTTATTAATCGCGTTTTTATGACAATTAAATTGTAAATCTGTAATTTTTATTATTGCTAAACCTTCCTGGAACTATGAAGGTGATGTTAAAATTTAATTCAGATTGGTTAAGAAGTTTTCGCGGTTAGTAATGACAAACGAAAAATAGTTTGTCCTTTGATATTGTGGCCATCATGAGGGAAATAATTTTATTTTTGTTAATTATTTCTTTTTCGGTTATTGTAATTTTTTTCTTATTTTTTGTAACCCGTCACAATTTTTTTTTCAGTTTATTGTTAATATTTTAATTTTTTCACTTCAGATTTAGTAACCTGCTGTTATAACATATGATAATTGAAATAACATATGAGAAGATTATTGAGAAATTTTGTATGTGTCGGGTTAATTATCTCAGTGTATTTATTTTATTAATTAATAAATTTCTTATGTAATAAGCTGTTGTGTGATACTGACTTTAACTACCAGAACAATATAATAGTGTAGATTTATTACAAATAAATGGTCTAACGTAGAATAATTTTTCTGAAACCCACAAATCATTTATTAATAATTAGTGTATATTAATAAATACAAAAACGATTTAACAAATTATTTGTTTTTGAAATAAAATAAAAAAAAATTAATCTATTTTTAATATCCCTGAGTTCTTATTCTTCCAATTATAATTTAATAAGAACGAAACAGCAGGAAACGCCATATCGAGGAACTGTCCCGAGGGACGAAAAATTAAAAATCTAAAACTTTATTGCACACAGTTAAGATGAGGAAAAAAAGTTGTTTAGGGTGGCGCTGAAATGGAATTCTCGAGATAAGCAGAAATTAAGCGCCTTGGTTAATACAGTACTTAAACCATTTAATCCTCAAGGAAAAAGAGGTTAAGTTAAAAACCTCTTCACCTTGGAGGAGGTAGGTATAATTAAATAGTCTTTTGGATACCAGGACGGTTCTTCAAAGGCATAACACTGAAAGAAAGAAAAAAAGGCCCACGCTTTTTAATAAATGAAGAACTAGCACTTAGTGAAGGTTTATGCCCACCGGCTTCTGAGTAGTTCTTCACAAGTTATTGTTTTTCTGTTCTATTTTATCTATTATTCCTTTTACATTATTCATCAATTTTTTATAATTATAAAATTTAATCAGAATTTATAGGACTTCATAAAAAAAAATCAGTTAAATTTTTTAAGTATAGAAAATAATAAAGCCTTAGTCAACTAAATAGGAATTTAGTCACACTTGCCTGCTCAAGAAATAATTAAATATGATAAGAATATATTCAGGAGCATCTAGAAAGTAATACTCTAGATTTAAATATAAATATATTTACATTAGTATTAGAGTATTTTCTATTTTTCGAAACCTATTAGAACAAGTAAAACCTATTCCTCCAAGGGTGAAGTGCCTCTCCTTCCCTGTTCAAGATACACGGAATCGTGTTAAAAAAATGGAGAAGAAAATTTAAACCCAAAGGAATTCATTTAAAAAGGTTCTTGATGTATAGAACTTATCCTTGGCAGATAGCCAAGTCATCATTGCGCAAGACTTCGAAGATGCTGCTTGTATGTTGTATGCATGAGATATACCAGCATGATCATTAAAAACAAAGACTGTAAGATAATTTTAATATTCATTAATTTAATAAGATTTCTTATATATTTTTTCTGTTAATCTTTATTTTAGCCACACCAACGCCCTAAGAATATGTAAGCTGAAGAGGATCCTCACAGATCACAATTTATAATGACACTGTACTAGCTACCACTGAATACTGTTATCCCTTTTGCCTTCCGTCTCATTTATTTCTGTAATTTTATTTTTATTTTAATCAATTAATAAATTAAATTTAAATAATTAAGTTATTAATTTTATTTTATTATTTTTGTAATTAATGTGTCTCAGTTTTAATAATCTCGTATCTTGGCCCGATTCTCTAAACGGTATATACAGCTGATATCCCGACTCATCCTCGCACTGCCTATTCTAGGTACGCTGATTACTTATGTGTGTAATGAGCAAATAATGTTCTCTTCGTTGTATTCAAAACACTCCAAGATCATATCGCAAACCATCAATAGTGGTGTCGAAATCGGAGGACAATAAGAAATACAAATAAATCTCGTTAAATGACCTTTACCTTCGTCTTAAACCTTCCTATCAATGTAAAATAGAAAAAAAAAAAAAAGTATTAAAAGTCTGAAACATTTTCATCGATTAAGTCAGATTTAAGATCCAATTTATTTTTTCGGTCCATTGAGACCTACAGTACAATAACCTAGGATAATAAATTGAATACGAAGGGCAATTTTTTACCCGGTCTAATCCGGAACTAGAGATACGGAGGCGGATAGATAACTCAGGAAGTGTCATGTCCATGGGGAGGGGAAGTTTGGGGGTGGGGAGGGGGGTACTCACTCATTAGAGCAACCAAAAAGCGGAAGGGTTCAAAATTATAGCAGGATCCAGTGAATAGGTAATCCAGGGATCTGCCTATGTGTCGGGCTTCTGGAGGCTTTATCGCCCTAATTCAGTCTCTTCCTAGCCAAGTGATCCTCTGATATTTTTTTAAGTTAAAAAAAAATAACCATTAATCAATTAACTCCGTGATATAGTATTAAATATCAAACGGAATAAAAATTAAAGAAAAGGAAATTAATTGACACAAATTCAGTCTCTGTAAAAGTTTTAAATTTCTAACTGAAAACAATAATATAAAATTAGAGGTCAAACCAGAATAGCGTTTGGCTGTAAATTTTGCCATTAATAAAATCCTAAATTCCTGAAATTTATCACTATCTGCGATTACAGTTTATATAACAGGATTAAGATCTGTAGTGACACATGGTAGTTAGTGCTGGGGTTCTGCCTCGAGAGATTGGAAGGACATTGAGGATTTGGAGGAAAAAGGTACTTAGAAGCATCATCGGAGAATAAGATGAGATATCGAAATAGGACAGCGATTTGGTGAGCCTATGATAGTGATGAGTTCCTCTGATAGAATATTGATTTTGGTGGCTTGGCCACGTGCGAAGGATGCTGAAAAACAGACTTGATGTACGGCAGATCGGGAGGAAAGAGATTGTAAAGGAGACCGAAGCTGACGTGGCTGGACACCTTCGAGGGTAAATTAGCGGTAAATTCTTTGTGAGGCAAAAACGCGGAATATAACAATGATAATAATAATGCAATATAAATTTTAAGTTTTTATTGAGAAGATATTTTTACTCGAAAACTATTAGCACCTGTATTTATTTAATATAATAATAATAACTATTTTTTTGTTCTTTCATCATTAAGGACGTGATTAATGTTATTTAAGCTTTAAATTGTTTTTAAAAAAATATTAACTTGTTTTATTTTAAGTGAAAATTTATTCGATTTCGTTTTAAGTAATTTAAGCTCTAAATATTGGCTCGTAAAATACTCCTGTAGTTATTAACTTGTATAATAAATTAAATTGTTCTTGAGATTTCGAAGGGATTTTGATTTTTTCAATAATACTTACATCTTTTAAAAAATTAGCTGAGGTTTTTTTCTATTTTCTTTTTTTTTTTATATATAGTTTGAATCGAGATCGCGATTCTTTAAAAAGTGTTGTACGGAATCAAAATGGGAAAAAAATTAAGCGCTTTTTCGACATTCAAAGGTTTTTATTCCCGTTAAGAAAGCAGTGCAAAAAGCTAGGAGAATTGTAGCATATACAGTGATGATGCGTTAGGATAATATGCCCCAACTAAAGAGAATAGTATAATATAATAATGAAATTATAAGGTTTTAATTTTATTGGATTTTTTTTAGGAGGTGCTCAGAAATCAAAAAGTAATATCTACCGTCTTAAAATGGGTAGAAGGTAGTCCAATTACGCATGAAAAAATGTATATCTCACGCGAATGAAGCCTGCTTCTCAGACTGAATTTTTTTCTAATAGTATCTAATTGCCTTTCTTTTCATTTTTTATTTTTAATCTATTTTATTCTTTCTATTCTATAAATATTTTCTGACAAATACATCTCTTAAAAAAAAAAAAGTAATAAATTTTTGTTTGTGAAATAAATTATCATAGAAAATGTTTTACTGCCATAAAATGTTTTATAAGGTGGCTCGCCGATCCTGACGAAAGGATGCTTCGAGAGGCGCCGGATGAAGGGTTTATTCACCAGTTGAAAATGGTATGAACATATTTTACAGCCCTTCCCTTTGTTATTTAGTAAATTAACAAAATTCTACTAAATTCTTAAATTGCATTCCAAGCCACGACAGATCAATTACAAACAAAATAGTTCATTCTTTTATGATTTGCTATTAATTTTTATTAGATTTCTATGTATCTGTGAAGTACCTTGAAGTTAAGTAATTCCTTAGAAAGCAGTAAACCTAATTTAGAAAATCTCATCAGAACTAGGAAGTGAAAATAGAAAATCCAAAGGCATCTGGGATCCTATCAATTGTTAATTGAGGTTTAACAACTAAGTGAGGCAAAGCCTATTTGAAATTCTAATTTCTTAGGGAGAGGGCTCACTAACAAATCCAGCTACCCCCAAGGATCCCCCCCCCCCCCCCCGATGAGGACGGATGGGTACCGCAGGCTGTACTGATTGCTTGTTACATCTGCACACAACTCGGTCCACTAACTGGCTTAGCTCTGTCAACCCCCTTGTCTCAGCATTGCTCCCCCCTGGCTTTGTACTAGAGCTGTGTCAGTAACCGACAGTCTATTGAGTTCAGAGCAAGGGCTTATGGCATGGAGGTTGTAACTTAAATAAATAGGGAATGGAATGACTTTCTGTTCGAAGAACTTTAATCATAGTCGAGATCTTGAGAATCTAAATTAGCGCAATCCTGTGTACAGCCAAATCGTACCCGCAGAAGAACCAAAACAGTGATAAAATATATATATTTTTTATATTAAATTATATTGGATTTATTTCAGTGTATAAGGCATATACACATTGTTCATGCATGGTTTATACATTTATAATATTGTAATTTGATTGAATTAAAATATCAACTCACGGAGATGATAGAACAGCGCTGGGAACTCTCTTGCCTTTCTACTTGGGGGCGGGCTTGGACAAAAGCGTTCCTCGGAATTTTTGCATATAGAGTATGAATGTAGTTATGATTCTTTCTTAATTTTCCTTTATTTTTTTTTCTTTATTAGTTCCAATCATTACCTATTTTATATTATTATGTATTATATTCTATTTGTATCTCTTTTATATTTTATTTTATTTCTTGTATATTTTTTTATTTTATTTCCCGTATTTTTGAAGGCTGTTTATTTTAATTTTCTTACTTTATTTTATATCATTGTACATATTGTATGAATGAGTCACTGTCATCCATATTACTCATTGCTCTTGAGGCAGCTTGTAATTATTCAAATTAAAAAAATAATATGTCAACGTTTATTTTGATTTATTTTTCCAGTAATGAAAAAAAAAAATCTTTGTAATTTTGAATTTAAAATTTTATTTTTTTAATTTCTAAACATTTAGTCTCATATTATATTTAACCTATAATTGGGACTTCACACCACTACTGCTGAAGTAAGCCTGGACTTAAATCGTAACTTAATAGCAGCTGGAAAAAATAGCTAATGTGGAAAATCTGGAAGCAGATTGCCAGAGGTTTGCACTGCCGCAGTTCTATCGAATAAAGCAATAGATGATTTTTCGTTGGAAACATTCGGTGGTTGAAAAATCTTAATTGAAAGGTTGATTGAAGAAACAACATAAGTCATAGCATTAACATAATGACTTATGTTGTTTCTCGAATCAGTGATTTAATTAGTATTACTTTGGAGTTTTTTATTTTTATTTTTGCGAAATCATTTAGTTCATGGTTAATTATTAATTTCATTTTTTGTTTAATTTATATTTTTTCAATGATTAGGATTGATAAATTAAATAAATTAAATGCCACTTCTATTGAGATTATTTTATTTGAAAACTAGTTTCGAATGCTAAACATTCATCTTCAGTTCTAAAACATACAATAAAATTTTCAACACATCAGTACTATGTTACATAGATTATATATACTAAAGTCTATGTAATCTCAATAGAAGTGGCATTTAATTTATCAATCCTAATTGTATTGATCCTTCTATATCATCATGCGTACCTCATGTGAGTTTTTCAATGATTTATTTTTTTCCGTTTAAATTTGTAAAAAATATAATTAAATTAGTTTGTAACAGCGTGGAAAGGTTTTTTGATATATCTTCTGTTTATTTTCTTGTTTTATTTTATTTATTTTTTTGTTTTCTTTACTTATTTTAAGGGCGATGCAGCGGAAACAGCTCGAAACGGGACAGATATAGGTGGAGAATAAAGATAAGAAAGACCCCTCTTTTTAAAACACATGAAAAAAAAAAAAAAACCTTATTATTGTTTAAAATATATAATTCGATAGAGAAACTTATGACACATAAAAAATGACTCCTTAAAATGCTAAGAAGCAAAAAGAGAAGAATGTCCACAAAGTTGTTTTATCGAATTGGCATAAGAAGGAATGGGGACGGAGTTATGAGAAGTAGAAAACAAAAGAACTGAAAAAAAACGAACTTCAATTATAATATAATTAACATCTCGAATCAAAATTAAAATCTACTGTGCATTTAAATTTCACTATCAGGTACACCAAACCGGTGCTGGAAAATTATTTTATAAGTTTCGGTTTATTTTAGTATATAATATGTATACACATAAAAAAACAAAACAAAATAGTGGTACTCACCACCTTATTGTAAGTTTTAACTCTTAAGGTGAAGATATTTTGTGTATCATAATCGTTATCTAAATATATGATCAAAGAATCATATCTCAAACGAAATTAGCCAAATAACAAACAAGAAAACAATAATATAATATGGTAATGGTTTTGAATCACAGAATTTTTGATATAGTAATATTTTAAATGACTCCTGAAAACTGGTTTTGGCTGGTTTGAGTGTAATAATCTCAGTAATTCATTATGTTTAATAACGCATGTAATAAATATTTATTTCGACTTCATAATCTTTCTGTTTTAACGATTTATTTATAAACCTATGTTCCAGTCATTCGGTATTTAAAGCTTAGATATTAAAAATGTTCAGCAACACCAAGTATAACAATGCCCCACGCTTCTTATCACAAGTTTCTTTTTTTCAGCCACTTTTGACGAATTTTGTCAAAACTTGAAGATTTAAACTAGTTAAAACAGCCCGACTCTCGCTGAAAAGCCGACTCTTCTCTTAAAAGTGATAACACAATTCCTACAATAATCTTTATTATTGTTCCATTTACCTCAGGCTGAACAGAACTGTAATGTTGACAAGCACACAAGATGATACCCTCATTCAAGATAGAAACGACTGAAAACTGCGCGTTGATTCCCACTACTTCAATATTTACTTTACAAACTCTCTAGACTTCTAATTCATTCCAGAAACCTCATGTATGTGCCTATAATCAATGCGGAGCTAAACTTTAATGTTAAACTATGCAATCATATCTCTTTTTAATTTGTTAATTAAATGAAAAATATTTGAAAAACTTAAATCCATTTTACACCTGGATAAACATTTTTAATTAATTTAGTTAAATAATATTTAAAGACATGGATATCGTTTTAAATTATGTAGAAATATAAACTCCTTTTGTGTGTTACTCTTCCTTATTAATTTGTGGACTATAATCCACTGTTATCGAAATAATCTACCAGTGAGCAGTAATTAGGGTTGCTCCGAGTGGGTGGTTTCTATTTATATTTTCTCTTACCTAACGTTGCATAAATATACAGGGTGTCCCGAATTTAAATGGCAAAACTTCAGGAACTTATAGGGGACCGAAAAACTAAGACAAAAAGTCCTTTAGAGATTTGCTCGTTTCTGCTTAGTTTTAGAGAAAAGCGCAAAAAAAAAAGAAACATCATAAAGAAGAAAAATAATGAAGGCGACCAATCCCAGGCAGCAATAAGAGCAGATCATCGGAGAAGAAATTGTGTCCAACGCCACTTCGATAACAATCCTGAGACTAGCATCCGAAAAGCATCTGCTGCATTAGCAATATCGCGGCAAGCAATATAGCGAACTTTGAAAGGTGATAATCGCTACCATCTTCAAAAAGTTCAGAATTTATAACCTCAAGATTATGTTAAGAGATTGAATTTTAGTAACTGGTTTCTTGAAAAAATTCGCGATGATAATTTATTTCCATTAAAAATTATATGGACCGATGAAGCTACCATTACAAGAGGAGGAATTATCAATCAAAGAAAGTACCATGTACGGGCCCTTGAAAATCCCAGAGCATGAATTTGCTATTAACGTTTGGCTTGGAATTTGGAACGGATTACTGGTGGGACCATATTTTTTACCTGGAAGATTGAATGCTATCACATTTACACATTTTTTGGAGAACGACTTTTCTAATTATTTAGATGGATGTCCAGCTCATTATAGCAGAGTTGCTCGAGCTTGACTAGATATAAACTATCCACAACGATGGATTGGGCGTGGAGGAGTAGTACCTTGGCCACCCAGATTACCTGATATGACACCTATGAATTTCTTCGTATGGGGAACCTTGAAGCAGAAAGTTTATTCGGTGTCAGTAAACTCAAGAGAACAATTAAGAGACCGAATCATAGATGCAGTGCACCAAATATCATCAGAACAATGATTAGCTGCAATTTATCTTGTGAGTGCTAAATGTAATTCTTGCTTGCATTGGTGCAAGAGGACAACATTTTGAGCAATATTTACATTAAAAAGAACATAACATAAGTATAAATGTAAATAAATAAGTTTAAAAATGAAAACTTGTTTTGATCTTTTTTTTTTTGCGATTTTCTCTAAAACTAAGCAAAAACGAGCAAATCTCTAAAGGACTTTTTGTCTTAGTTTTTCGGTCCCCTATAAGTTCCTGAAGTTTTGCCATTTAAATTCGGGACACCCTGTAAACCTAAATTATTATATTCAATTTTAAAAATTTATATTTAACTTCCCCGGCTACACCTGCTCTCATAAGTAAACAACATAGATAATCTTTTTTTTTTTTTTTTTTTACTTTATATATTTATTCACACCTGTCAAATAATATTTGACAACCAGTGAATTTGCGGTACGAATTTAAAAGGCTTGAAAGGCATGAGAGGGAGCAGAACCCAGCGGCACCTCTAGTCTTTATTTTATTTTATTATTTTAGTCAAGGAGGTCTCTCATCCAGCTCCTTTTTAGTCTTCTCTGTGTGTTGTCGGGAATATATGTTGTGGCCATGTTGTTTATTTGTGTATTAGGATGTCCATGTAGTTTTTTCGTGGAATCGTTTGTAGTAGGTTTGTATTTGTTCTTTAACTGTTGCTATGCGTAGGTCAGTATGTAAAGTTATGTGGCTTTTGTAATTGTCCTGAATGTTTTTGCCTGGAAGATTTGGAGTTTGTTAATATGTGTCTTTTTAGCCGTCCCGTATATCTGAGAAGCGTATGTCCAAATAGGTTTCAGTAAGTAAGTATAAGTGTTAATTTTTTGTTTAAGTTGTAGAGTTGAACGTTTGGAGAGAAGTGAATATAAAAGTCTTAGTCTTTGGTTAAGCGTTTTCTTTATATGTGGACCCCATGTCATTCTTCGGTCAAATGTAAGACCAAGGTAGTGTACAGTGTCTGTTTGAGGAATCGGTGTGTTGTCAAGAAAAACTGGTGGGCATGTTTCAAGTCGAAGTGTGAATGTAATGTGTTGCGATTTGTCGTAATTTATTTGTACTTTCCAAGTATTTAGCCAGTCATGTAATTTTGACAAGTGATGCTGTAGAGTCAGTGAAGCATGATTCGGATTTTTATCTCTTGTTAAAATTGCTGTGTCGTCTGCATATGTCGCTGTAAGAATGTCAGAGCTAATTGGAATGTCGTGTGTGTATACGATATAGAGTAATGGAGCAAGCACTGAGCCTTGTGGCACTCCTGCTGACGCCAACTTAATAGAAGAAAGCTCTGAGCCTTGACGGACAGAGAAAGATCTATCAGAAAGAAAGGACTGTAGAATAAGATAGTAGGTCGGTGGGAGTATCGTCTTTAGTTTAAAGAAAAGCCCTTGGTGCCAAACTCTGTCAAAAGCTTGAGCAACATCCAGAAATACTCCAGTTGCATACAGTTTGTGCTCCAGTGCCGTGCATATGTAGTCGGTAACTCTGTGTAATTGATGTATAGTCGAATGTTGTGTTCTAAATCCAAATTGATGATCTGGTATTACGTTCAGTTTTGTTAGTATATCAGAGAGTCTTTTGTATAATAAATGCTCGAAAATTTTGGAACAGACAGGAAGTAAGCTAATAGGTCGGTATGATGAGGGGATATTTTTATCTTTGTTTGGTTTGTGAATCATTGTAATATGTGCGTGTTTCCACTGTAGAGGGAATTTAGTAGTCCTTAGTATTGCGTTGTAAATAGTAGTTAAGAACACTAGACCTTTCCTAGGCATTTGTTGGAGTATTCTAGCAGTGATCAGATCATAGCCAGGGGCTTTTCTTTTCGGTAACTTTTTTATTTGTTCGGCAACTTGAGCTGGTGTGAAGGGAGGTGGAGGTAATGTCAGTTGAAGGGGTACATCTAAAGTGCTGTGTATATGTTTGTCATGTTCAATGTTATTGCAGTTCGTATGTGGTGTAAACACAGTTGAGAGATGTTTAGCAAAAAGTTCTGATCTTTCTCCATCGGTCACGGCCCAAGAGCCATCCTCCTTTCGGAGGGGTGCTTGGACTTCACGATGCCCGGTAAGATTTCTAGTACGCCTCCATAGGCTTCCATCATCAGATTTAAGGTTACTAATGTAATTATCGTAATTTGCTCTTTTAAATTTTAGTATCTGTCGCTTGAGTTCGTTATTAAGTCTATTAAAAGTTCGTTTGTCTGAGGGCAATCTGTCAGTCTGCCATATGTTCCGTGCTCTTCTCTTTGCTCTGATCAAATCCCTTATGTATTGAGGGTAAATGGGTAGCTTTTCTGACTTTCTATGCGTGGGAACTGAAGAAGACCACGCAGCTTCTTGTATGTTCTGAGTGAAATATTCTACTGCATCATCCAGTTCATTTTCAGTCTTGATAGATAAAGGAATTGAGAGATAGTCGTTCAAAAAGGTTCTAAATGCATCCCAATCAGTTTTGCCGTTAGTAAGAGTCGGATTTTTTTTTGCTTCACAGGGTTCTTCAAATAGTAATAAATGCACAAGAGAATGATCAGAACAAAGATGTGAGCTTGTACTTATGCTGTAAGGTATAGTTCTAAGTCCTCTAGTAATGAAAAAGTCTAGTAAGTCTGGTGTTTTTTGTCTGGAAGTTGGCCAATAAGTAGGTGAGTCAGGTGATATTGTATCCAATGAAAGCTCATGGAGGGCACATTTTAGGTTTCTTCCTCGTGGAGTACTCAGTCGTGAACCCCAAGACTGATCCTTGGCGTTGTAGTCACCTCCTGCAATAAAGCATCTACCAAGACGTCTGAAGAAATCACTGAACATAGTGTGCGTCAGAGCATACCTCGGAGGACAATAAACCGCAGCAAACGTAATGCTGTGTTGTCGGGTTAATAGTATGATGGCTGTTGCTTGAATGTCTGGTGTTATGGGTAATTGTAATGGATTGTGTTTGAGAGCAGTTTTGATGAGGATGGCTGTACCTCCGTGAGGTGTATTGTCTGGGTGATCTGTTCTATATATTTTGTAACCTGGGATGTAAAATTTAGTTCGGGGTGTTAAATGTGTTTCTGTTATTAGTGCAATGTCAATCCGTTTGTCGTGCAAGTATATGTCGACTTCAGTCCTGTGTTGATTTAGTCCGTTTGCGTTCCATAGTATGACAGACATGGAGCCCACAGTCATTTGATTAAGGGTCATATGCACGACGGAAAGCTTCAGTTATCTCAGAAATCTTTTGTAGAAGACCAAAAAGGGGCTGGATTAAGTCATTCAGACCATTGACCAAGTTTAACAACTCACCTGACGGGTGTTCATTTGGAAGAACCGGTAGGATAATGCTCCTACTCATACCTGAACATCGCTGTTGTTGATGAGGCGCTGGTGCTGGTTGCTGCTGATGGACAGACGTAGGCATTTGTCGATGTTGCTGCCTCTGATATTCGTGTTCTGATCTTGAAGGAAGTGGGTAAGACTGAGAGATAGGCGGAAATTCGTGAAGAATAGATAATCTTAACAAATATTTAAAATTCATTTGTTTATCAATAAAAATCTCATAATAAAGTATGGAATTTAGCATTATTCATTAAATGACATTTTCAAGAATGGAAGTAATTTTTAAACTGGTTAAAATTGCGTTGATTAGGTGTTTAAAGAGTACGTAAAATGATAAGTAAACATCTAATTTGGTAGAAAAAGTTAAGTGATCCAACAGTTTGAATTTTAATTTATAACCCAAAGTATATGACAGTTTGGCAAACCTCGTTTCTGGCACCTCGGTTGATTTTTAAAATGCACAATGATTCACATGTCGCTCCTTATATTTATAGCTTTTTTAATAGCAATTAAATTTAAAAGTAAATTTCTAGCTCAATATAACACCGTACCTTTGTAACCTCTCTCGAATGACGCTCGCCTCCTATCGGTCGATTATCACACTTCACTGTGCACCACATATTTATCTCTTTTTCACGGCAAAGTAATTGAAAATCTTTTAATTTTATTAATGCTAAACCTTCCTTGAACCCTGAAGATGATGATGTTAACATTTAGTACAGATTGGTTCAGTAGTTTTTATGGTTAGTGATCACAAACGAAAAATGGCTTGTCTTTTTATATAATAGTATAGATTTAATATTGACATATAATTTAATTCAATTGCCTTTCAATGATAAGGAGAAAACTTCATTTTCTTGAGTCATTATAATTATTTTTCGTATTTCCATAATTGACAAACACAAATAAATTTCAACTTTTTATAAAGATTTTAAGACTTAAAAAAGATTATAATTATTATCAGTTCCTGTAATGATCTGTGGTAGAAGACAAAGAGAGATTGAATTGACTTTTAGAAGAATGGCAAATGTTATTGAGTGAATTTTAAAATTGATCATTCTATTCTGTAAGATAGTAGCCTGACAATAATTAAGTTAAAATTAAATTTAAAATAAATAAATGAGAGAGAGACGATTATTCCAATGAGCAATTTTAATTAATGTTTTGAAAAATTGTTCTCTGAAAGGTCAGAATTTCGACTAATATAACACCGAGACTACAGGAGTTTATTTTATCATCATAAATCTTCGAAATATAATGAAATATCAACAGTAAACTAGAAATTAATAACTGGGGTAGACAACAAAGTTTTTTTCTTAGCAGTTAGAGCGAACTAAAAAAATAAAAAAAATTCATACAAAACAGATTTAATATGTACTATTATTGCATAAAACCAAAACCTTTTTATAAATATTCTTGGTTATTCTAAAAACTTTCTATGATAAACAGGGAATAAATAATTAAACCTGTAATAATACAAAATCCTTTTCAACGTAAAATTGTTATTTTTTTTCAAAAAAAAAATTGTGTTTATTTTGTATATTTTCTATAACCTTTTAAACAGATATTTCTATGTATTTTTCTCCAATAACATTATATTACGTTCATTGGCATAATTTAACTCGATAGATGGTATTACTTGCATCCCTTGGAAGAACTTGGAACTAATAATTGAAATTTTATTTGTTTATCGATAAAAACCTTGTATTAAAGTTGAGCATTTTGTACTTCAATGATATTTTCATATCTAAGCATATCAGTAAATTTTATCCTTGTTATAATTACAATAATTAGGTATTTGAAGATAACGTATAATCAAAATTATTAATTTTAAAGTATAAATCGTGTCAAAAATGGAGGATCAAAATAAACCCCAAAAAATCTCACTAAATAACCTTTACCCTTCGTCGTAAACCTACGACTTCCTGTCCTACAGTATTTTTCAATGATATTCCACTAATTCCTGTTGAACATACCCGCTACCTAGGACTCCACTTGGACAAACGTCTTACTTGGAATCCACATACAAGACTAAAGCAACGAGAAACTGCTCGTCATAACAGACTACTTCAACATTTACTAGAAAAACAATCAAAGCTCCCAATTCATTTCAAAAAACTTATTTTCATGACCGTGATTAGACCTATTTGGACGTACGGAGTTGAGCTGTGGGGCTATATTAAATCCATCTCGTATTCAATCCTTACAATCAAAAATCCTTCGAAAATTTAGGATTTTCGAAAAATCCTAAATGCCCCTTACTTTGTCACCAATATCCATAAAGACCTCAATGTTCCATATGTTGCTGAGTTAGCCCAAAGCAGATACCTATCCTTTCATCATAAGCTCCATAAAAACTCAAATCCATTAGTTGCTTCCCACTCCATTCCCAAAAATCCTCCGAGGCGTCTTAAAAGAAGATGGCCTAGAGATCTTCTAGTGTAGAATTTTTATTGAAGTGCTACTGATGAGTAGTTCTTTTCAAGTTTTGACACGTTATTAGAATCGTTATCAGCTCATTTACTTAATGTATACATTTATATAGTTGTAAATTTCAATAAATTGATATATAGAAAAAAAAAATGTATCAATTGGTAATCCTGATGGACAGAGACTTAATTAATTATGAAACGCATGCGGATAATGAACTGCACTATCAGTGCTTGTAACAAAAGGCCCATGAATCCTAGTTTTACGCACAATATCGAAAAGCAAAGGATCGATATTACTTTAATCGACTTATATATAATAGTATAGATATAATGTATATAATGTATTTCTATCGTTTTCTATATTCAGTCATATGTTTAATGCATTAAGGTCTCATTGAATACAGAAAAAAAATAAAACTATGCAATCGAATGGCAAATAATAGGAGTAATAAAATGCTCGAAATAGCTATATGGAATAAAACTGTTTACAACACATATTTTTATCAAATTGGACTGGCCTTACTAGCTCAAATATACAGAGAATAGCAATAACTAGCGCATACGGGACTGTATTACCCAGTTTTATTGTGGACAGTCACTTCGTCACGGGGTTTTTATGAAGGGTCGAATATATACTTAAATATTGAATGGTTACGACCATCGTAAGGGCCGGATCAACGAGGTTTTAGGAATTTATTATATTTCTTACGATTGAGTAAAATAGTTCTTTTACCTGATAAAGTCTACCATTGAAGTCCAATTGATCAGAAAATATGGCATTGTATTTTATAGCTCATTGCTATTTCAGCAGTATCTAAGCATAATAAAATAACTGAGCTTTGTAATTACACTGATTGTAAGCCAAAAAAGAAAAACAAATTTTTAAATAAAAATAACCATATTTTTGTACCCTAACAGTATTTTGTTCAATTTCCGATTATCCTTTATTTGAATTTAAACGTCCTCGTCAAAGATAATCAATAATTATGAAGGAAAAAGTAAAAAAATAAAATTATTCACAGTTTTCATGTTTCTGATCCCATTTCGAACAACCTCTTATTGAATTACGTCATCACACAATGGTTGAATTTATTCACAATGAATTTCTCAATGATTTATTAATAAAAAAATGATGAAAATTTAATTTGATTTAACTACTGACGGTATTTACCTTCGGGAAGAAATAACATATATATTTTTAAAAGGAATTTTTAGACAAGATGGCCGCATCTATACTGCACGCCGATTAAGCGCTCTGTAATTGTGACTTTTTCTGTAGTGAAATAGCTAAAGTTTTGTTCCGCATTTTTACCATATAGTGGCAGTATAAACTATAGAATATTTTTCAGTTGCTGACAGTGAGGTGAGTGGAAACATTGATTAACAGTGAACAATAAACATTAGGTGAAGCAGTTCAGCTGCCTAGCCGTAATCCTAACGGCTAGCTGGTATACACATCGCTTATCTATCACGGTCAAGGTTGGTTAATTGTTTTCCTCTAGTTCAAACCTAGACCATTTTTTTTTTTTTTTTTTTTTTTTTTTTTTTTTCCTTCATATATATTATGTTTTTTTTTCAACAGTGAAAATTGTTAATAATTATTTAAATAACTTATTTATATAAGTAATCATTTTTCATTGTGTTATTATTTTTGTAGTTACTATTTTTATTTTAATTGAAGTTTTATAGTTTTTTTTTTTTTTTTTTTTTTTTTTTTTTAATACAATTATGATGGACGTTGTCACATCAGGGGACGAATCAGAGGAAGATGCCTCCTATTCGGAAATTAGTGAAACTGATTCCCAGTCAAAAAGAACATTACAAAAACGACAAAGAAACACCGCCCCAGGATCAGCGGGCAATTCTCCAAATAAAAAAAAAAAAATAAAACAGCTAAATTTAAAAAACCACTCACCAATGAAACACATCAAACTCGCAGTAAAACTACTGCAGCTAAAACAATTCAGCCAATTCAACCAGCTAACTCAACCATCAATACCTCTACACCCTCAACCAGCGCAAACAATAATTTGAATCCTCAGCAGTATATATCGTTCCTGAGATAGTCATTATTTAAATCAGGGGGTGTATTTACGTTAGCCCTAATTTTAATCTGTTCTTGAGTATTGTCAATGGAGTTGTCTTCGTGTATCAAGCTGTCTAATACGTGTTTGATTGTTTCCTTATAGTCCTTTGTTAGTTCGTTACTGTTTGTTTGTACAGTTCGTAGAATGTCTTGTTTTTTCAGTTTGTTTGTTGCGTATTTATAAGTCCAATTCCAGGGGTTAGTTTCTTCCGTACAGTAATTTTTCCAAGAGTCAATTTTCGAAGTTTTTATAAGTGCTTGATATCTGTGTTTGCTGTCCAAATATTCTTGTTTTTGTAGTGTTTTCAGGTCTAGCTTAGTAGTCGTTTTTTTATAAGCTTTCCTAAGTTTGTTTGTTTGTTTCCTTAGCTCGGTTAGTTTATCTTTCCACCAGGGTACTGTTCTGTGAGGTCTGACTTTTATTGTTTTAGAGTTAGTCAATTTGAACGTCATGTTGCAGGTTTTAGTGATAGCTTTGTTGAAGATTTCTATAATTATGTTGATTTTGTAATTGTTGATGGTTTTAACGATTTTTGATTCTGTTTCTAGTGTATTAGAGTCCTTTTCGAGTATCTTAAATTGTTTTCTCATCTGGAATGTCAAATTTTGGTTATGTTAATGTTTTTGGTTATGTAGTGTAGCCTATGTAAACAGTCATAATTTTGGTGTTGTCCGTTATATTGCCAGGTAATTTCGTAATAAATAGAATTGTGATCCGAGAAATTACAGTCATTTAGTATCGTCCAATTCTTAAGTGATCTTGTCGTTTTTTTATTGCAAATAGTTAAGTCAATGTTACTCTTTCCTCAAGAGCCGTCGAATGTTGTCAGCTCAGAAGGTTTATTGATTAAGCTCAAATTTTGGGTAATGATAAATGATTCCAAAGTTCGACCTCTGGGGTTAATTTTGATGTTCCAGAGGAATGATCTGCTGTTGGAGTCTATGCCTAGAATAATGTAATGGTTGCTATAATAATTTATAATGGGCACAATTTTGGCGAGATCGTTGTCAATGTCTAAGGTTTCATCGAAATAAGCACTGATAAATAAGAATTTGTATTGTTTAATAGTAATTTCAACTGTGCAAAAGTCCTGTTCGCTGTTTTGTGTAAGTAATATTGCATCGATGTATTTATTATTTATTAATATCGCAGCTCTAGGTTTGGAAACATGTGTTTGGTAGATCTGAATTTGATGATTATAACCTGTAATATTGTTTGTTTGTTTATTTCGTTTAACGTCACTTTATGCTGCTATGGCTAATCGGACGATGCTACGGTGGGAGTCCTAAATTTTGCCTATCCAGGTATAATTAGGATAGGGATCTTTAACGAGTACCTGACATCGCACAGGCTCGGGACCCCCATTTTACGTCCCTTCCGAAGGACGGCATAGCTAAGGATTTTTTACTCCCTTTAAAAAATCCTAAGGTCATCTGCCGGGCTGCGAACCCGAGATCTTAGGTTTAGTAGGTTGCTATGCTAACCACTACACCACAGGTGACCCCACCTGTAATATTGTTGTTTCTAGTATAAGGTTCTTGTATGAGGGTTATATCAATATTTTTTACTTGAATAAAGTGGTTTATGTAGTCTGTACAAATTTTAGAATGATGTGTGTTTATCAGTGATATTTTTAAGTCCATATACGAATATTAATGAATAAAGAAATGTAATAAGTCTGTAGTTTTTTAATTTAGTAGTCTGTGTTTTGAGTGAGTTTGTTTAATTCTCTAACGTATGAGGGACACATTTTGTCAAAAGCCGAATGGTTGCTGTCAATTTTAAATCGTTCTAGTTTAATATGTCGGTTATAGGTAGAACAGTTAGGACATTTTTTTTTCTAATTTTGCTCCACAATATGTTCTACTATGTTTTCCATTGTTAGGTCTTCATCTACGTCTTTAAAAATAAGCCTTGGCTTCCTCCTTTTCGATGTTTTTATAAAGAAATCGTTATTTTCTTCTAGTTTTCTAGAGATTATTCCTCTTTCTGCTTCAGAATTAGTTTCAACAATTACTAATGGGTTTTATTATTTCTTTAAACTTTTTCTTGACGTCATCTGCGCTTTGATTACTGTTACTTTTAAGTATTAGTTTATAGGAAGCTGTAGATTTTCGTTTGGAACGAGGAACCACGGTTTCAGAATAAGAACGATTTAGGTTACCTTGGCTTTGAGCGTTCTGACTTCCTTGAAAATCCGAAGTGTTGTGCACTGTTTGTCTGATTTCGTCTATTAAAAGAATTAACTTATCTTTTAGATCTTTTCTGAGTACTTTGAATGCTGCTATTTCATTTAAAACTTCTAGAGCGTTTTCTAACTGACATACACTTGCCGCCATGTTGATAGCAAATATATATATATATATATATATATATATATATATATATATATATATATATATATATATCACATATTTTCTTATATATATAAAAGAAAATATATTAAAAAAAAAGAAAAATAATAGGGGAAAGAAACACTTTATTAAGCGCTGCTGCCCATTCCAAATGAGTTGCTAAATACTTTATCAATCTAGGTTAGACATCTGATATTATTTACTATATATACAAATATAGTACACAAAAAATATCCGCAATAGTAGTATTTTTTTTTTAAATACAAAACCTACATGTTAAAATATTCGATCACATGCTAATTATAAAATTATCTTTAAAAGAAAAAAAATTAATATTAAAAAGACAGCTATATACAATAAGCCTTTATAAAACTATGTACGGGTATAAAATAATAATAACAATAAATATATAGCTATATAGCTAAGATAGTTATGCAATATATATATATATATATATATATATATATATATATATATATATATATATATATATATATATATATATATATATACACATGTATATATGACTAGAGATTTCATACATTTCTTCCCCTTCTATTCTATTACGAATGGATTTCCGTCAGTTATTATATCGCGTAAAACAAAACATAATTGATGATTTCTCTTTTTTAGTTTTTTTTTTTTTTTTTTTTTTTTTTCATATTTTCCATATGATATATTTTGTTATAACTTTCTTCTTCTTTTTATTTACACTTTTGATCACCTTATATCTTTTCTATTTTACTGTTTGTAATTTTAATATATCTGTATATACAATAGTGTCAATTCTTTTCGTACAATAATTCGTATTGTTAATTGACTGCATTATATTAATTTACATTATCATTGTATAATTTATCTAAATGATTTAAGTTCATTTTAAATTATTTATTAACCCCATAATTTTTTATTTGTATTTTTTCATTTATTTATAATATATATATTTTTTACTTTCCTTTTTTATTATTTCTGTATTTGACTATTCTTTGTTTTAGCCTTGATGATGCACATTAATGATACGGCCGAAATAATTCCAAACAAATATAATGTTTTAGTTAATTATCAATTAATAATTAAACAATACCTAATTTTTTATGATTGATCCCTCTAAACATGCTGTTCAATATATTCTTTAGCATAGCTCTTTAATAAATTATTAGACTGATCACAAAATAAACTTCGTTATATCAAGGTTCCTGATTTACAGCATTTCACATTCTAAATATAGCAATAAAACACAATGAAACCTGCCACTGCCAAATCCTATTGGCACATGTTACGAAATAAATTGGCAGTTAGGCTAAGGAAAATCTTGCGGTAACAATGTTGGATGCCCATCAATATTGTATAAGTCCACACTGGAAGGCCCAGTATTGACCTTCACAATAACCACTCCAACTCTTCTTTATTTCCTTTATAAACAAGAAAATACTAAGTAAACAATTTTTTATTTGTATTTTTAATTAAAATTACCGTAAAATATTCTTGTGAACTTTTCATGGCTATTTTATGAAAGGTCTTGTGGCCTCTTTTTAATTTTTTTTTCTTAAACGCTAGGGCGTTCATCAGAAATTCATTGAAAAGCTCGAGGTTAATCCTTTCAGGACTAGCAGTCTTTTTCTTATGATCAGAGTAGGAAGCTATTTACTTAATTCCTCTACCTCACATAATAAGAAAAGTTTTAGATTTTTTAAGTTAGGTATAATAGAAAATTTATAGGCTTTGATAAACTACAAAATTTAATATTTTTTTAAAAGTTATTTATGTAATAATATTTGCAACTGTATACATTTAAAAAAATTGCGTAAAAAATTGTTAAATAAGATACTGTCATAAAAAAGGTAATAACAATTATCTGTTTTAGATGCGATAAATATGAATGTGGAAAACACCCATCACAAAAGCCGATAATTTGCAAAAATTATAAATTATTTATATATATATATATATATATATATATATATATATATATATATATATATATATATATATATATATATATCTGAAGAGCATCTGCTGCATCTTCAGATGCTGGTCTCAGGGTTGTTATCGAAGTGGCGTTTGGACAAAATTTCTTCTCCAATAATCTGCTCTTATTGCTGCCTGGAATTGGTCGCCTTCATTACGCATTAAGAATGACCCGGTCTCTCGTAGTCTATTAAAAGTTAACGAAAAGACTCGTCGATTAGGCACTCTTCTATTTGGAAATCGGCGCGCATACTCCCGTACCGCTTCTAAAGCATTACTGTTACAGAAACCATACACAAATCATATCAGCGTATTCAACATTAGAATATGTATGCGGCATTGTGGCTGATGCTATTCACACAAAAATATCTGAGTAACTGACTGAAGACTGATTTAGGAATTATAATCCTAGAAGGAAGCCAAAATGTAAACAAATAAAAGAATGTAAAGGATAACATTAAGTGTTTACATATCTCACTGCCTAGCCTGACGAACTTTGAAAGGTGATAATCGCTACCTGTAACATTTTTTTTTTCTTTTTTTTGCGCTTTTCTCTAAAACTAAGCAAAAATGAGCAAATCTCTATAGGACTTTTTGTCTTAGTTTTTCGGTTTCCTATAAGTTCCTGAAGTTTTGCCATTTAAATTCGGGACACCCTGTATATTAAACCATTTGACCCGTTATGGTCCTAAATTTCATTTAGGATTGATGAATTAATTGCCACTTCTATTGGAATATTTTTATTAGAAAACTAGTTTTAAATGCTAAACATTCATCTTCAGTTCTATCACATTCATAATTTCCAACACATCAGCACTATGTTACATGGATTATACATACTACAGTTTTTGAAAATGTAAGACAAGAAATATTGGTACTCACCTGAAGAGATCTGACAGATATCTGATATATATCCATCGTGGAAGGGGAAAGTGTAGGTTAAGTTTTTGGGATATTTACCTCGGGTTTTCCCCTAGAACTCATTGGTTTTTTTTCCGTTCTTACTGGAAAAAAATTTAAAATAGGGGTATTGGAATGTTTATCTGGCCAGATAGACTAGTACGGAAAAAAAAATGAGTACCAATATTTGATTTATTGCCTTACATTTTTGAAAACTTTAGTATATATAATCCATGTAATAAAACGCTGATATGTTATAGAACTGATGATGAATGTTTAACATTCCAAACTAGTTTTCAAATAAAATAATCCCAATAGAATTGGCAATTAATTCATCAATCATAATTATAATGATCCTTCCATGCCATACCAGGTTTAGTGATAAAGTATCAACTGTTGGGCCATTCAACCTAACCGTTAGGTATAATGTAAAGCAATCATACAACGGAAATTAAATAAACGTAGCAACAGGTAATTGTTACTGGGGATTCCTTTTTATTTAGTTAATTATACTTTCAAATTTTTGTATATAAATATTAATTACAAAATTCAACAGTAATCCGAATTACATAATATCGGCAATGACGAAAGCATAACTAGTATGATCGAGAGATTGTAAGAATTCCCATATTGGAGTCAGGGTGGGCGGGCATTATTCCACTCACGCGATGGCAGGCTTAGAAATCTTTTAGCGAGCAGTCCCCTGCTCAAACATTTATGAAGTGCATGTCATACTTTTCGCTCGACTTCTCGTGTGATTCTCGACCTGGCTAAAACCTTGGACCACTCAAGGATTTATTTCGGTTTTAAATAAGCTATCGTTTTCGATCCGTTTGAAAATATTGTGTGAAGTTGACTTTACTAGATTTATTTTCCTATATTCTAAACTTTTACAAGCTGTTTATAATGGTTTATATATATATTATATATATATATATATATATATATATATATATATATATATATATATATATATATATATATATATATATATATTAGTTTGCTCTAAAAAATAATGCAGGTTTCCTTGTTTTCTTTGAATTTACATGTTTTTTTTTAAACATGGATTCTTTGTCATCCATATTATTCATTGCCCTTTAGAAAGGCACCTTGTAATTATTATTCAATAGAACAATAGTTATTAACCGTCCTTATTAGTCTAGGAGGCCCACATATCTCGAAGATACCACGCCTGTAATAAGCTTATCTGCCTTCTAAATCGCCATATTTATTTTAAAAAGGCAGATATGTTAATTGGAATAGTTTACTTCGAATATCTCACGGGGTTATAACAAAATAAATAAATTAGGGTAAATCACTAGTTAAGGTCATAGTTATGGGAACTTGTCGATATAAAAGGGAATTTCGTTGATACAGTTTCTAATATTAGTCCATAGACACATTGTAGAGTGCATAGAATATGCGATCATTTTTGAGATTACAGCTTCGTTAGGAGCAGTTAGAAGGTAAACATACTAAAAGTCCCCGCCCCTGAGGGGTGTGCTAAGGGTGGGGGGAGAGGAGAAGGTCCCAATTTCGTTTTTCGATTATATCTCGAAAACGGTGGACTCTAGAAAAATATGCTACAGATCAAAACTAAAGTTCATTAAATTTCCTATAAAATTATTTATATAGGTATTTGTAGAAATTCCAACGATTTTCGAGATATACGTTATTAAATATCGATAATTTTAGAAATAAGAAACATTTTTACCTCATTTTTTGTCAAACATTTGCTTCAAATACAAAACATTTATACATGAAATTAAAGTAAATTTAATGCCCTACAATTTTTATTTTGACGTTTTTTCTGAGAAACTATAGTTGAACGTAATAGAAGTTTGACAAAAAGTGAGGTGACATTTGTTTTTTGCCAAAAATAACCGATTTTCAATAACGTATACTTAGAATTACGACAAATGTATATAACATCAATTTTATAGGAAATTTAATTAGCTTTTATGTTTATTTGAAACATATTTTTCTAGTCATCCGTTTTCGAGATATTATTAAAAAAACAAAAAAAATAAACGTTTCCCATACCCCCACCGTTAGCTTAACCCCCAGGAGGAGGGACTTTTAGTATGTCTACCTTCTAACTATTCTTATCGAAGCTATGAAGTCAACAATTATCGCATATTTCATGCACTCTACACCCCTCATTTCAGCACTCATTGACTGGGCTATATGACATCTTTGGTGATGTAATTATATTCTCAATGGTTTATTTTTTTGAATATAAAACTTACAAATAAACTAAAGCTTCCTTTCAAATAAATTTTAATATTTTTTTACAAAAGCTAAAAATACCATTTATGGGCATGTTGTACCAGCTATGGTCATGTGGCGAAATAATCTTTAAACAAACGTTTCTAATAATTTAAAAATGAGCAATAATTAATGAAAAACTAGAACAATAAAAACAATTTAAATACTAATTCAAGTGATTTAACAATTAAGTAAAATATATATTTAAAAACACAATTAGTTGATGCAAATACAAACTTTGTAGTTCCTTATCAGCTTAGAAAACCATCGTGAAATGATAGTTGTAAATGAATTCAAACAACTATTTATCAGTATAAGAAATAAAAAAAGGTAAATAGATAAAATAATACAATTATTAGAGGTAACTGACACATTCAAGTCCGTTTTATTTCAGTGTTTGTTTGAATCAGGTGTGAATTCAATTTATATGCTACTTTAAATCACTAATAATTTACAAATACAAGACTAAAAAAATTAAGTATTTAAAAAATTTACCTGGATGGGAGCGCGTATTCCTGAGATACAAAACACGCTTGCTGTATAAATTCTCCATTAAAACTATGCCAGGGCTGGTTCATAAAAGGATTAAAGAAAATACGGAAAATACCAAAACAGCATAGCATCAAAGAAAACTAAACCGCTGCATATCGGGCAAATACGCGAGCCAATAGGAAGATTTTAAAAAAATACTTCTCTGTGTAATTAAATGTTTATATTGGATACATTTTTTTTTTTTTTTTTTTTTTTTTTAAGTGATTTATTTTTTATTCCTATCAAATTTTTATTCCTATCGTAATTTTTATTTATTATTATTATTATTATTATTATTATTTTGTTACATGTTTAGGATTTAACTACTTCGATATAATTTAGCCTATACACACAAGTTAACACGTAATTTTTTTTTTTTTTTTTTTTTTTTTATATGGACTCCCTAGAAATAATCCACCACCACATATATAATAACTGACGGCTTGGGAGGTGTAAGAGGAAGGAAAGGAAATAAGAGTATAAGGAAAGAGGAGAAAAAAGAAAAGGAAAAAAAAAAAAGGGAATAATACATGAATATTCTGGTTGTTATAAGGTTTTATATTTTTTTTTGTATAGTTATATATAAGCTTATACGTTGCCTTTTTTTAATGTTTAAATTTTGTTAACTGTAATTTTATAATTTGCATGGTATTGGTAATTTTAGCATATAGATTTCTATATTTTAAAAAATTGACTATTACGAGGTGTTTTTTTTTTTTGTGCTATATTTATTTTTTTGTTGAATATTGAATGTCAAATTGTGATTGATAAGTATACTGTGTATGTAGCAAGCCACGTAAAAATGGGCAGTACCACTTAATAAAGTGTTTCTCTCTCCTTTGATGAGATCCAACTCGGTTGTAAAAGAGCCAGAAGGAAGTTTGTGACTAGACTTTCCGAGAATGAAAATATTCTGTACACTTTGTTTATTAAATTATTATAATAAAAGAGGGAGATAGCCTGGCTGTTTATGGTTACTAACCAAACCGTTTTTTTTTTATTATTATTAATCGTTATTAATGGCTATATAATATAATTTTTAGAGCTATATTATGAGTCCCTGCGTCATTCACCCTTTACCGCCTCACCCTTTTAATAGAGAAAAATCTAATAATAAAAACCAGAAATAATTAATAATAAGCATTTATACGTGGAGAGAAATGCACTGATAGAAATAAAGTGCATTTTGATTCATATAAATATTTTATAATAATTTATTTTATCTTTTATTATTATTTTTTTTTGTTAAGGTAAAACTAAATTATTACATTCCTACCGGAAAACCCATCAATTGGTATCAGTAGCTATTATTCTTAAATATAAAATTCTATACAGTTTAAATAAAATTCTATACAGTTAAAAAAAAAAAATAATAATAAAAAATAAAATAAATTATTATAAAATATTTATAAATCAAAATGCACTTTATTTCTATCAGTGCATTTCTTATATAAGATAATAATAACTTATATAGGATAATCGGAATGAGTTTCGATAAAAGAAATAATCAGAGAATTGAGGGAAAGAATTAATCCCGATTCTGTCGATAGACTGCGGTGCAATCGGTTTTTACAAACGCTTGGTTGGAACGGGGTTTTAATTTAAACCTACCTTAACTGCCTTCTCTCGGTCTTAGTCTGGCCTTAATCACGCAGCCCCTAACGACTATAGCCAAATTCATTACTTTTAATTAACTGACCTAATGGATTATATTTTAAAAGAAAAATATATATATTTCACATGGTATACCAGTAATCAGGATAAAAAAAAAAAAATGTCATTAATACCAATGGTTTCAACGCATTCTGTATTCAGCATTTAATGAAATGAGTATATATTTTGGTTGTGGGTCTATAATATTTTTGTGTAACGGTTTTTTCCACACTCAAAGCTGAAACCTCTTGACACTGAGTGTTGCTCGGATCGTCTTTTGCTGAAAGTTCCCTTATCAGAAATTTAATTGAAAATATTTTTACAAGTATAAAATTTGCCACTAGGACCTATCATTTAGGAGTATGAATGAAAAAAACAAGTTTTGGAATCCCCACTTTCTCTCAACTCGTTTTATTTATAACCAGCCTGACCACATCACGGCTTCGCCCGCTCTCATAAATAATGAACTTTCGTTTATCGATAAAAAAATCGTATTGAAGTATAGAATTTAACATCATATTTTCAATGATATTTTTACGAATAGCAGTAATTTTTTAACCTGGTTAAAATTGCATTGATTAGGTGCTTGAAGAGTAAATAAAAGCATGATTAGTCATCCAATTTGGCAGAAATAATTTTATCGATCCATCAGGTTGGATTTTAATTTCTAACTATAAAAGTATATGATAGTTTGGCATACCTTGATTCTGGCACTCAAGACTCAAGACGTCACTCTTTTATTTTTAGAGAAAAATGTATTGTTATAAACCTTCTTAGAACTACGAATATGTTGTAGTTACAATTTGGTACAGTTAGGTTAAATACTTTTTACCATTACAAACTCTGTTGCTGAACGGCCTCATGTTGGTAGATTTTTAAAATGCATCGGGGTCCATATGTCTCTATATATATTTATAGCTTTTTAATGGAAAATAAGTGAATTTAATCATAATTTTCTAGCTCTATGAATTGTGCCCGCCACCTATCGGTCGATTATCAAACTTCACTGCACACCACATATCTGTCTCTTTTTAATGGCAATATAAAAATCTTTTCAATATTATTATTGCCAAAACTACCTTGAACTATGAAGATGATGTGGCTAAAATTTGGTACAGATTGGTTCAGCCGTTTTCGCGGTGATCACAAACGAAAAATGGCTTGTCCTTTTATATAATACTATAGATAATAATTAACTGTCAATCTAATTTAATTATTAAATGAAGGCGTATTTTTTTTTAATTCTAAAATGTAACTCGGGAAAAGCAGAAGATTAGAGATAGGCATATATTTGATCTCTTGTTTTTCCCAGTCCTCGAGTATTATTTCAAATAAAACATCATTGTCGTGGGGTTTTTCATTTATAGTTTCGTCATTACTTTTTAGTACCATTAAAATCATTTGTATTATACAACAATTCAAAGAAACTAAGACTGCTTGATTTAAATGATTGCAAATCCTTGCCCAACGTTTAAAGACAGAAAATGATCTTATAGCGGTGGTTACAAGATGAACAAGAGCGAGGGCTGTTTAAAATTCAGGTAAGCAGAGGTTTATATTATTAGGCTGAGAAAGGACGGAGTCGCAGTTAAATGGTGTAAATCAGGCGAAGGAAATGAAGCAGCAGTTCCCGGGACTTATCCTTTTTTATCTCTGGGAGGGTTTTAAACTGAGTTTAACTGGAATGAAAGGAGCAACTTTGAAGAGCTCTCAGATAAAAGTTTTAGGACCACCTGGAGCGGCGTCAGGCCCAGCCAGGGCAAACTTTGTGTCTCCTGTCCGAGGCAACCCGTTGGGGGGGGGGGGGGGGGTTTAATTTCATACATCATTTTCTATGAAAGAATTTCCGGTCGTGGATTTGACAACTTTTGTAACTTTGATGCTGCAACTGTATAAGATTGACAGAAAACATATATAACTGTTTATATAAAGATATTATAACCATCCTGAACCATAAAAATTAAACTGGTAAAATCAGCTTAAATATACCTAAGGGGATATTACAAATTCAAATATATAATTATTTGCTATATGGTCGATAGTGTTGATGAGTGTAAAAAGGAGATTTTCTTTTTACACACCAAACTTAAAAGGCAAGAAACTGCTCGTCGTTCGGACTACTGCAACATTTACTAGACTAGCGTTCAAAGATCCTAATAAATTGCAAAATAATTAGATCCATTTGGATATACGGAGTTAAGCTTTGGGACTCCACTGAACCTTTCGATTCTTCTCGTATCCAATCCAAAAAAAAAAAAATAAAAAATAAAACTCAAGGCTTCTTATACTGTCACAAACAAACCTGTTCATAAAGATCATAATGTTCAGTGTGTTGCTGATTAGGCCCAAACCAAGTACCTATTAAACCAAGTACCATTGGATTCCAAAAATTCTGGTTTCGATATTTATTTTTATTCTTCTTCTTCCAGTTGTTTTCCTTTCAACACAATTAGTTCCGTAAATGCGAGTTTATACTTACATATAAGTATGTTTTTCAATATATTTTTATTTTTCTAAATAATGTAGATAGTTGCATATTTTAGGTATTAAATTGAATATATATGTGCAAATTTTTCAATTAACATTGCATATAGTTCACACCCCTACTAATTAGCTTTTGTTGATTGTTGTTTTGTTTAGAATAGGACTTCTACGAGTATGAAACTGATCACCATCAACAATAATGCTTCTAAATCGATTGAATAAACATATACAAAGACTTACGTGTGCAGTAGCGAGGCTCGTCCGATCTATCAGGGCAGTCGTAAGAGCCGTCGCAGAACCTGTCGAGCGCCACACACTGCCCCGTGTCGCAGAAGAACTCGGAGACCCTGCACATCGGGGGGCTGGCTCTGACCATCGTCCAGGTCAGCAGCGCTAGCCAACGTCCTATGGCCATTGCGCTGTAACATAAAATTAGTCTGTTAGCAATTATTTATGCAAACAGTTATATACAAATTTATTTGTTTAATAAAACTATTATCCGCTATGAATATTGAATGAGCGGTCTCTGCAAGAAAGGGCTTCAGTCCACTTTTTTCGTAAAATCAGCCCTAAAAATATTTTATAAAGGTAAACCCATCTTTGCATGAAGAAAAGACCTCAGTATATGAAAGAAGGTATTTCAAACCATGGATTGGACTGAAGTATTTATTGCATGTAACCTTCAAAAAAAATTTTTTTTTTCAGTGGTAACTCATTTTATGAAAATAATGCACTGGACCTCTCCGATATCAGCCCCTTGCGTGTTTTTGTTTATTGACATAAAACTGAAATTTTCATCAACACCAAATGTTTATTTCTATTTTATATGTTCATTTGACAGTATTTTAAAATTTATTTATAATTATTTTTATGCCAGCCAAATTGATAGTGAGACCTCGTCTCTCACAGGCAAGCCAGAAAAAAAAAATTGAGCAATTTAAAAGAGAGGTACTCGGGATGGAGTGGGCCCACAGTGGAGCAATGTATTGAGAATTTGGATTTGTCAGTCGTGCTGGACATCAAAGATTACGATGGAACGTACATATAGCAAGGCGCCATCCAACAAGGAAATTGATAAACAGGGAAAACCGATCTAAGATGGGTGGACACCATGAAAAAAGACGCAGCCGAACTGGAAGGTTTACAGCTCACGATAGGCGAAATGGAAGAGGCTAAGGTGTATAAAAGCTAAACGAAAAAAAATCCATGTCTATCTTTTTTTTTTAATTTTTGTTCTTATACATATATTACTTATGTAATATTTTTACTATATAATTGTTCAATTTTGATAATTGAAACACTGATTCAGCAGCTAAACATTTCTATAGCTGAACTCCGAGAGCTGTCATGATATTATCAAAATATTGGTGGATGTTTGTTTCGTGAAAAAGTAGGAGTGGTTAATCTCATGTGGCTCAGTCTTGTTTGTATGACATCCTCCCTACGAACTTTGTGGCTGGATGTACCCGAGCGATTGACACTTTTCATTGTCATTCTTATTTCGTTCGGTTGGTTCTCATCTTTTATAAAACGACATCTATCATTTATTTCTTTCTCCGGTTGTTTGCGTAAGTCTGATAGATTTAAAATGATCTTACTTGTCCCGGTAGCGCTAGGGTCTTTTCGGCAGCTCGATCGGCTAGCTAGGTCCTACGATAGCCACGTAACTTGGGACACTAATAAAATGTAGATAAGTGACAGTGAATATACGAGATTTCGGGGTGTTACTAATACGTAGATCTAGACTCCCTAAGGGAACTTAATTAGTATGTAACTTCAAATAGACCTCAAAGAACTTAAAGTGACAGAGGTTTGCATATAATTGTTTAAATTTTGCACCCTAAGAGTATATACGAACCTATGAAATTTAACCACCTATATATATATATATATATATATATATATATATATATATATATATATATATATATATATATATATATATATATATATATATATAAATATTTACGGGTTTTAATCGCTCGATGTAAATGACGGCCTATAACAGGAGTCCCCTGAGCGAACCTTACGACAGTGATTTACATCGTAATTGCCGCATGTCTAATCAAGTGTGGATAATGATGTCTTTGTCATTCCATTACCACTAGCCACAGGAATAACAATCATGGGACAATTATAATCAAAATATTCATTACAGGCTTCGGTTCCAATAATCACAGAAAGGCCTACATTCAATATTCATATTGTAAATGTATTTCGTAAATATTGTTAATAATTATTGTATATTTATACCATGATACGATAAATTAATTTGTCTATGCTAACGGGAAAATAACACTTGATAATCGATAATTATATCAAAATTAATTAAACGTTTATTAATATTTTCCAATTACTATAGGAGTAATATACAGCTATAAGAAGTATTTAATCAAATCAGGTTATATTTTCTGATTCTCTCAGCTCAGAACACACTGTTCTATAGAAAATTTTCATAAGAAACATTATTAAAATACATAATGAAGAACTTCTTATTTTAGTATTCCTTTTTTATATATTTCAAACTTTTATTTTTACAATTTTACGGGAAAATTAAATTGCAAACACTATCTTCAAAAACAGGATGCATGTAAGTATATACTTATATATTTAACTTACTTCCTTAGCCCTATAGCTGATATATTTGATGTTAAATGCTTCATGTGTTTTGATATATAGAAGGGTTACTTGAGTCAGAATTTTAATAATTTATGTAATAGGTTGTTCAATATGAAATGTCCGTTTTAGGAAAGAGAAAATAAACATCTTTTTTAACATACTTCTTCCAGGGAATAACCAATTTTCAATGCTAAATTTAAAAAAGAATTAATCGAACAAATTCAGAAAAGCAAATTTTAATGTCTCAACCATTTGTAAATATTGTTTGCTAATTTATGTGTAGATTAAGTGTAGGATAACTCCATAGTTTTATATATAAAGAGAGAAAGAGAGAGACAGAGAGAGAGAGAGAGAGTGAGAGAGAGAGAGAAAGAGAGAGAGAGGAAAATGTGTAAATATTGGCACCATCTTTTGTTTTTAATTTTAAGTTGCTTTTTAGTTTTTTGTCTTTCTTCTTCATTAAATGCGAGAAGGCAAAACAATGATTAACATAATAAACTATTACATGTAAAAAGTGTATTTTGATTTTTTAAAATATTTTAATTTAATTGTGTAATTTTGAATTTAAAAGTAGTATTGTAATAGAAGAAAGTAATTCAAAGACTCTTATTTTATTTTCCTTTTGTTTTAAATAATTGTATTGATATATAAAATGTATTGTTTAGTATTAAGAAATCTTCTGTTATCTTTTAGTTGTTAGGAAATTGTACTTTAATAGCATGTAAGGAATTTTGTAATGTATAAACATTTTATAGTTTAAGGCTTATTGTTAAATAAGAGATGGGCAAGGTTAAGGTTAATCCTTTTATTTTGCAAGTGTACAGATCCTGACTTTCCATAAACAGGAGTTCCGCAAAGTCTAAATCCTTTTGTTTATAGGAAGCTGATAGATTGTATTTTCAGGTACAGAGTTTAATCTTTTTATATTTAAAACTATAGATAGTACAAATCCTAAACTTAGTACACAAGTGTACTAATCTTTTATTTTTGTATTTAAACTTTAAATTATAAGGTCCAATCCCTTTTGTTTATAGATATTCGTGACTAAAGGTGTGCTTTAAAAAGAAGCTTAAGATCTCCGCTTTCCAGATATCATTGTCAAATTATTTTTAAATAAACATGAAACGAAAACAATTTCATATGTCTTTCAAGACTTTACAGTCCAGAATGAACACCGATTTCCACAATAACTATAAGCTGCATCTGCACTAGTTGAAAGAAAGGTTTTAACTACTCACTGCTATCTTATATTAGAAAATGGTTTCATAGACTGCGCTAGTCTACAATATCTCCCTTAGCCAGTAGGGTGAGGTGCCCCCATATTTACACCAGTGCCCGAGTTTACACCCTTTCATCTCTCTCTCTCTCTCTCTCTCTCTCTCTCTCTCTCTCTCTCTCTCTCTCTCCTCTCTCTCTCTCTCTCTCTCTCTCTCTCTCTCTCTCTCTCTCTCTCTCTCTCTCTCTCTCTCTCTCTCTCTCTCTTCTCTCCTCTCTCTCTATAATATATCTATATATATATATATATATATATATATATATATATATATTTTTTTTTTTTTTTTTTTTAATTATTATTAAAATCCTCACATTGCACTTGTCCTTTGGAAAACACGCAGATGTGGTGCTTTTATGCAAGACAATTGGCATTTCAGCCAAGTACCATATTATCAGTAAGTACCTAGCGCTACTTACTACTAACATGGTATTTAATTAATTTTAACGGAGTAGATCCCTTAGCCAACTGCTTCTTCAGGTATTCGCCGGCATGTTTCTCGAGGCTTAAGTTTGTAGTAAGTAGTTGATATGTCCGTAGGGTTTGTAGTGAAGTCAGGAAGTGATCTTGTACCATGGATGTGCGCAAGTCTGTATGTAATGTTGTGTAATGAGTATAAATGTTTTTAATTGGAAAGTGTATTTTTTGGAAGTTTTTTTTTTTTTTTTTCTATTCCGTAAATGTGTGAGGAATGCGTCTATACTGGTTTTAATAACAAATGAAAAGCATATCGACTTGGCAAAATTTTTAATGTTGAACGTTCATGTATAAGTGGATATAAAAGTATCATTTTTTTTTTAAGACTTTGGCGTTTCTGTTTCATTTGTGGGCCCCAAGACATCCTTTTGTCGAAAATTAGTCTTAAACAATTAAATTTTAATTTAATAAACACAATAAATTTGTAATCAAAATTAATGTTAATGTTAAATAAATACTATTATATAACAGGACAAGCCATTTTTCGTTTGTGATCACTAACCACGAAAGCTAATGAACCAATCTCTGCCGAACTTTAACCACATAATCTTTATAGTTTCAGGAAGGTTCAGCAATAATAACATATAATGTCTATCATTTAATTAGTGCATAAAAATGCGATAATATGTTGGTAACAGTGTAGTTTAACAGTTATACAAGTGGCCAGCACCATTCTATATGAGAGGTTACAATAGTACGGTGTTATATAGAGCTTGAAATTTATAATGAAATTTAATAATATTTAATGAAATTGTTAACAAAGATTTAAATATGTGGTACAAAATGTGGATCCGAGTCAAGTTTGAAAATTTAGCAATGATAAATTTTACAATAATCAAAATTCAAATGCACAAGGTTGAGGGGCAAAAACGAGGTTTGTTAGATTGTTGTATACTTTTATGGTTAGATATTAAAATCCAACCTAATCAAATCAATATAATTACTTTAGCCAAATAAAAATTATTACCAAAACAAAATGCTGATCCTTTTTTTTTTTTAGATCTTGTTTGATTCAGAGGCCTTTAGTTGTAAGCACGGATAATGCAGTCTATTTATGCACCCCCCAGAATTTCTTGTTAGTCTCTGTTTACTTAGATTACCAACTCCTAATTACTGTTATAAGTGAAAGTATCATTAAAACTTAAATTATTAGCTAAAATTAGTTTCGTTACTTATGAGAGCGGGCGAAGCCGCAATGGGGGGATGCTAGTAAGATATAAAAATTTATGTGTATTAAAAAAAAAAAAATTAAGTCAAGTTAATTATATATTTTAAGGGCGTTGAATAGAAAGAAAAAAAAATCACAAAAATGTTTACTTTTGGGTGCCAATAAACAATAACTCCATTTTACTTTTTTGACACTTCTGTTACCCTTCAAAAGAAATTTGTTTGAGTCCTAATTACTGATTCGAAGTTAAACCTAATTAAGGGATTCGTTCTTTAAAACAGAGATTGATTTAACGGAATATAATGAGCGGAGGTGACGTGAAAGGCTGTTGAGGTGGCCGAAGAAGGCTAAGGTTTTTGAGATTGCTCCTCAAGTTTTAATTCGATTTGCAACAGCCCCGGAGGAATAAGAACCTTTCCATTAGACCGATTTTATTAACAGTCTACTTGTTTCTGTCTTAATTACTTCAATTTATTGGAATGCACACTGAGTGTTCTATAAGTGTCGAATATTCTTTAACTCAATTCACAAACATCGAATGCACTAGGATAGCTGGCTGTGTTAATCTATTCATTTTAACTTTAGTCCTTAGTTTTTTTTTTGTTTTTTTTTTATTTTTTATTTATTGAAATTTACAACTGTATAAAATATATACAACAAGTAAATGTGTTGAAAGTAAATACAATGGCTTGTGAAGAACTATTCACTAGTAGCACTTCAATAAATTCTACACTAAAATGTCTCTAGGCCATCTTCTTTTCAGACGCCTCGGAGGATTATCAGGAATGGAATAGGAAGCAATTGGGGAGACTAGTGGATTGGAGTGGTTATGGTGCTTACTATGGAAGGATAGGTATCTGGTTTGGGCTAAATCAGCAACATATGGGACATTAAGATCTTTATGAATAAGTTTATTTGTAACAAAGTAAGGAGCATTAAGGATTTCGGATTGTAAGGATTGGATACGAGATTTTTTTTTTTTTTTTTTTTTTTTTTTTTTTTTTTTTTTTTTTTTTCCAATCCTCCATTTATTTACAATACATACAATATAATATACAATATATATATTAAGATCTTGGATTGCCTTGCGGCATTTGAAGATGGGTGTCCTCGGCAGCTGCTGGATCCACTCTGTTGACGGATGGTCTTCCTTCTTCTATGTTGAGCGAGGAGGAGTCACTCTGCTGGCGGTGGTGGTTCTAACGGGTCAGTCTGTTGAGCCTGAACCCCTTCCCTCGGCGAGTACGTCCGCTAAGGGGGTCAAACCTTGCCACCTCCCAGGCCTGGGAGGCGGGGCTACGTCCCTGAAGAGAGGGTTGGAACAGTGCTTCAGACCATCAAAAAATTTGATATGTCGTCGGCCAATGTAGGTCGGGATGGAAGGCATCCTTAGCTGTTCTAGGATGTGACTGTTTTTGGCCCTCTGAAGGTTGGTACCACGGACGATTCGCCGAAGGACGGTGTTCTGGAACGTTTGGAGAGCATGTAGTGTACTCTTGTACATGTGGTGCAGCAGTGGAGCTCCATGGAGTAGGGTGGGTCTAATTATGGATTTGTATATCTGGAGCTTGAGGCGGAGGGATAGTTGGGGAGAAGTCAAGAGATGATAGAGGCGGTAGGTCTTTGCCCTGGCCTGTTTGATCCTGCTCTTTACGTGGGTGGAGAAGGTCAGGTGTCGGTCAATGTTGACCCCAAGATATAGAATGGAGCTGGATATGTGTTGCTCAACATTGTCTATTGTGAAGTGCTTAGGCAATCTCTGGGATCTCCTGAATTTAGCAAAGGACATCACAATAGCGTCAGTTTTTTTGGGGTTAACCTTGATTCCACAGGTGTGTAGAGCTTCGACAATGGTGGAGGTTGCCCTCTGAGCCATGTCGAGTGCTCGGCCAGGGTTAAGGCTGGAGGCGTAGACGGCTACGTCGTCTGCGTATGCAGCAACTACCGCCTCGGAGTGTTTGATGGAGACCACTGGAGCCGTGAAGATGTTAAACAGGATTGGTCCCAGTACTGATCCCTGTGGTACACCGCAGGTGGTGAGGACTGGTTGAGACAGGCTCCCACCGACTCGTACGACGAAAGATCTTCCACTAAGATAGCTTCTGATCAGTCGGCATAGGGCGGTAGGGAACCTGTATTCTTCCAGTCGGCGGAGTAGTAGGGGGGTGTGAAACACAATCAAAGGCCTGTGTGCAATCCAGCGAGATGAGCGCAGTGGCTTTATTCCTATGCATCTGGTCGATGGCATATGCCTGAAGCTTGGATGGCATATGACCTCGCTGGAAGCCGGTCTGTTCAGGTGGTATGACTTCTTCACGGCGACAGTGGTCGAGGATATGGTAGTGAGCCAGTCTTTCGAACACCTTGCTGATGTGAGAGAGGAGGCTGATAGGACGGTAATCTTCCGCTACGTTACCACGTCTCTTAGGTTTAAGAGGGGGACCACCACAGCCCGTTTCCATACCGTGGGGAAATAAGCAATTCGGAAACACGAGTTGAAGATGTTTAGTAAGAAGGCTTTACCCTTCCTAGGAAGCATCTTCAGCATAGTTGACGGGATACCGTCCAGTCCGGATGCTCTTCTCCCTTTCTGGCGGCGGAGAACAGACTCAAGATCCTTGAAAGTAGAGAAGATGGGCTTCTCATTAGGACTTGGTAGTGGTCCGTGGGGTGGCAGTGGCGCATCAGCCGTCCTTTCAGCATCCTTTGCTGAGTATGCTCTAGCTAGGTGTTCTGCCTGTCCAGCGGGTGTTAGAAGCTGGTCACTGTCAGTGATGAAAACCGCACGCCTTTTGTTGACGAAGGTTCGGACCAATCTCCAGAACTGTCTGTGGTCGTTTTGAATTTGAAGGTTTAGTTGAGCCCCAGAGCTCAACTCCGTATGTCCAAATAGGTCTGATAACTGTCATGTAAATGAGTCTTTTGTAGAAAATCGGGAGTTTTGAACGTCTGTCTAGTAAATGTTGAAGAAGTCGAAAACGACGAGCAGTTTCCTGTCGTTTAAGTCTTGTATGATGATTCCAAGTTAAACGTTTGTCCAGTTGAATTCCTAGATAGCGGCGGATCTGTTCAACAGGGATCAGTGGAATAAGTCCTTAGTTAAGTAAATTATTTGTAATGATAGGTGGGATGAAAAAAAAAGGCAACTTATCTTACATTATGCCATATACCCAGAATAAAGTTTATTTTTATGTCATAGCATTCTCTGTCACTGCTTTACCCGCTCTTATAATTAAACTTCATTATTTTAAATAGCTATTTCAGTCTTATTTGTCTATCGATTATTATTTATTATTTACTAATATTATTGGCTCTGCTCGAAAAGTTTAAAATTTTCGAGTTTAACTTGTTTTTGGTGTGGTCAAAAACCACATTCTGGTTTTCGGACGCCGAGTCTATAGTATTGCACTTATACGATGGGCCCGGCGAAATATAGCCAAATGCTAATCGATCCATTACAGGAAGAAGATCCTAACAAAAGGAAGAAAGATGAAGAAGAAGGAAAATTTTTCAATCCTAAGAAATTTGTAAAGAGGAGAGATCCCCGGCTAGAGAACAAATTTCAATTAGAAACTTCTAACAGATATTCGGAGTTAAACAAAATTGAACCAATTCCCACAACCAGTGTCAGTAACCCTACCATAACAAACAATACTGTTCCAAGGCCTCCACCAATCGTCATTGGTAAGGAATTTACCCCACTAGAAGTCAAACAGGAATTACACAAACACTCTATAAATGATATTCTTGTCAGGCCCTGTGCTGATAGCATAAGGATTTATCCAGAAAACCTGTCAGAGCATTCCAGGGTTCTTAATTTACTGAAGAACAGTAATTTTGATTACCACACATTTGCACCAAGAGGATCAGTACGACCCACCAAGAAATATTTACTACTTAATGTTGATTTACAAGAGGACATCAGAAACGTCCAGGATGCTTTCAAGGACGTTAAAGGAATACTAGATATCAGGCGCCTCAGAAAGACATCACCCGATGGAGTCAAAAAAGATATACCTCCAGTCTTAATCACAACTACAACTGAAACTAAAATAGAGGAAATAAAGCAGGTTAGAGCTATAAATCAAATACTCTTCCATGTTGTCGTTTTTAAAGAAGACAGAGGAATTCCACAATGTCATAGATGCCAGGAATTTGGCCATACGAAAAACCATTGTGGCAAAAAATTTGTTTGTGTTCGTTGCTCAGGCCATCACGATATTTCACAGTGCCCAAGAAATGAAAGTCCTAAATGCAAAAATTGTCAAGGACCGCACGTAGCGTCTTACAGGCTATGTGAAAAAAGATTAGAGTTAGAGTCCAAGTTTAAATCCAGAAGGACTCAATCAGTCCCACCAACATCGCAGTACGTTCCACTATCAGGCGAAAATGTTCAACCAAGTTATAGGCCTTACGCAAATGCAGTAATCAAAGAAAACAACAACCAAGACATACCTCCTTGGATGGATAAACTCACGAACATGCTGGGTAACATGTTGACGGGATTTATGAATAAAATAACAGAATTAATTCAAACAGTAATCACTGTTGTTTCCAACAAATGATTAACCAACTGAAAATTCTAAATTTCAATACAGATGGATTGGAAAACAAACTTGGAGAAATTGAAACCCTGATCGCACTGACTCAACCTGCTATAGCTATCATTACAGACACGAGATTAAAACACTACAATCTTGCCATAAGTGGTTATTCGTTAGTTCAAAATAATTCTACCCATGCGTTTGGAGGTGTTCTCTTAGCCATTCGTCGTGGTATAGCATGGAAGAGATTACCACCACCGACAAATATCACCTGCAAGAAAATACACTTGGTGTCTGTTCAGGTTCAGCTTGATCAACCAACCCGAGTAACTGCGTTATACCGACGTCCGAGAAGTTCTATACAAGAATTTAAACGTTTGCTCCTGGATTGTTCCAAATCAAGTAATCACTAGGTGATCGGAGATTTAAACGCTCGCCATAAATCGTGGAATAACTTATCAAACAATAAAGCAGGGGTATGTATTGTGAAAACTCCTTTCTCTGTTATTTATCCTGATAGTCACACGTTCATGCAAAGGGGCGACTCAAATAAAACCTCGACGATCGATCTTCTCCTAACTAGGCAAACACAAAATTATCGGATGCACCGCGCTGGATTTCATAACATCTGATCATAAGCCAGTCCTCTACGATATTCTCACCAAAGAATGCATACAACAAAACATTCCTTATAAGTACGATTATAAAAATGCCGACTGGGATCTATACCGATGCCAAATACTTCAACAATTACCTTCAATATCTAGTCTTCAAACAAAAGAAGAAGTTGATGGCCATATATGTGATTTATCCGAAATTATTCTAAATTCTGCAAATACCGCCATTCCTAAATTCTCCCCTATGCCTCCTTCCATCCGAGTACCACCAAAACATATACTGGAACTCATCTCATTACGAAACACCTGTAAGAACAGATGGTATCGCACGAGAGATCGTGATGCCAAGACAGTTTTGAACTCCTTAACAAAGCAGGTCCGACATCTTATAAGTCAATGGAAGACCAATATTTGGGAAGATAAACTAAGAGCATCTCATGGCAATCACCGAAAATTTTGGAAACTCGTGAAGAAACCCACTAGAGAATCGAATTCTATTAGACTTCATGAAGGGAACGAACTTTTAAGCTCCAAACAACAGTCGAATAAATTAGCGGCGTATTATGGTCAAGAAATTGCAAATAAGACGGGAACTGCCAGTCCACTTCCAACTAAAGAAAAACAAAATAACTATATGTTTGTTTCCTTCAAACATCTAAAAACAATACTTCGTAGGACCCAAGGTAATAAAGCACCTGGAAGTGACAAAATACAAAGTGTGTTATTGAAGCAACTACCCAGAAGAGGAATAATGCATTTAGTAAATTTGTACAACTCCTGTTTACGACTTAGATATTTTCCTATAACTGGAAGCATGCTATATTATTTCCGCTGCTAAAGCCTGCAAAAACTGGCAATGACCCATCTCACTATCGTCCCATAAGTTTATTACCCCACATGGGAAAAATTTTTGAAAAAATATTACTTAATTACTTGAGAGATTTTTGTTCTCAACATAAAATAATTCCTCATGAACAAACCGGTTTCCAAGCCCAACTAAGCACGGAACATGCATTAGTTAGGTTACAGCCACAGCTATGATAGCTCTAGACTGTTCCAAAGCTTTTGATTCGGTCTCACACAGGCTACTTTGTCAGAGGCTTATCGATCTTGATTGTCCGGAACAATTATATTCAATTCTAAAATCATTTCTCAGCAAAAGATCAATGGTGGTACAAGTCTCTAAAGATATATCTGATCCGATTTTTCTCACTTGTGGAGTACCACAGGGTGCGGTATTATCTCCGGTTCTTTTTTTTCCATTTATACTGCTAAAATAGTTGGAGCCCAATACTTGAATGCAACTGTTTTACGGCGTTTGCAGATGATATTGCTATCACAAGCAGCAGCTTAAACGCAAGCAAGGCCTTAAAACAATCGGAGAAAGTATGCCAGAAAATAGCTGATGAGCTCATACAGTTAAACATTGAGGTTAACCCGGATAAAACTAAAGGTATCATATTTTCTTTTCAAAAAGGCAAAAAGAAACTTCCAACCAATTTCAAAATTAATAATTCAGTCAACAAACTTTCGAAAAATATTGTTTACTTGGGAATTAAATTTGACAGACACCTTACGTTTTCGGCCCACTTACATAATAAAATAAGAAAAACCAGATTACAATCTTACAGACTGACCCACTTATTGTCTGCAACAAATTTAGCTTTACGTTTGAAATTAATCTTATATAAATGTGTAATCCGACCAACCTTGCTGTATGGAGCACCATTATTTTCATCGATTGGAAAAAGTACAAATAACAAACTCCAATCATTACAAAATGGTATAATCAGAAAAATGGTAAAATGTACTACAATGCAAAGAGTTAAAACTTCGAAAATATATGAGAAATTAAAGGTTAAAAAAATTAAGGAGTTTTTGGCTGATAGAAAAGAAAAATTTTTCGATACTTCAAAAAATATTTCAAATCCTCTGTATAGCACAATTTCACCCCCAGGAAAACCAAATCGATGGCAAAAATTATTGTAAATTTATATATTATAGATGTAAGTTATTTAGTGTGTAAGGAGTATACACATAAAGAAACGGTGAGCCCCATCACCTAATAATTACTTTCACTATATTAATAATAACAAAATAATAATAAATCATCTATAACTCCTTAAAATGCTAGAAAGCAGTAAGAGGAACATTTGAAAAACGTTATATAAGGTTATTCAAGAAAAAAAAAAAAAAAAAAAAGGGGGCTATAAAAAAAAAAAAAAAAAAAAAAAAATTTGTCTATCGATATCTTATAATCTTGTATTGAAGTATGCAATTAAGCATTATTTCCTCAATGATATTTTTACACATAACAGTAATTTTTAATCTGGTTAAAATTGAACAAATTAGGTGGTTGAAGATGACACAAAAGCATAATTTAACATCCGATTTTTAATTTTAGTGTATGAGTTGGTAATCCAGATGGACATAGACTATTAAGAAACCCCTTCAGATAATGGACTGCATTATCACTGCTAACAACTAAAGGCCCACAAATCATTTATTTACAGAAAATACTCGTATCAAAGATTTTTTAATAACTTTTATTCTAAGTTATATATAACACCATAATACTGTAACCTTTATTCCAAAATTTTTAATTGTCAACATAACACCGCTTTTTGAATAACAAATTATTTGAAAATCAGTGTATTTTATTATTGCTATAACTTCCTTAAACTATGAAGCTGATGTAGTTAAAATTTGGCACATATTGGTTCAGTAGTTTTCGCGGTTAGTGATCATGGTAGATGTTAGCTTGGACAACAAAAATATGAATTATTTTTCATCTTACATTAGGCTATGTACCCAGAATAAAGTTTAGTTTCATATCAAAACATCACGCAATACAAACTGAACAGGAAATACAAGCTGAACATGAAATCATTGATATAAATGAATGGATTTATGATATATTATATGGTAAGGAGATCAATAATATAAGAAATTGAACACCGAAATTATCTTCTGAATATAAATATTTATTAGTAGATACCCAAAAATGTTTACTTAATTCTATGTTTCAAGCCATAGAATTAAGTTGACCACTAACAAAAAACTGTATAACGACAACAAAACATTATAACTACGCTTTATATAACTAGATATACATTAATATTATTTGTTATTACCTTGAAATATACTTCCATACTAAAAATAAAAAGATTCACTAAAACGTTACGTCATTTAATGCATTTATTGTTTTTGAATAACATAAAACTGTTTGCAAAAAATATAAAAATATAAATTACTTTATGATAAAAGTATGGTTGACTGGATGATGAATGGAGTAGAAGATAGTTAGGGCTATAATTACAGTCCTGAAGAAGACCTGCAACGCAGGTCGAAACGTTGGCACGTATTAAAGAATTCTTCTTTGACGTGGTGTTACTTTGACTGCATCCCTGACTATCTTCTTCTCTATAAATTACTTTTTTTTAAATTTTTAACATTTTAAATGAATTGATTTAACATTGTTTTCTTACTCATAACTCCAAGATATATTAATGCTGAATTGATTGAAATGAAATTTTATAAAAATTGTAAACGCTAACATATGATAACAGATCAATGTATACAAATGGGTCGTTTTCAAATAAAATGGCAATTTGCTGTCCCAGCACTTTGAATGTCTGTAAAAAAACAAAACATACAACCAATATTTCATTATTGTTAATTTTATCTTGTCGAGTTCATTTGTTTAAATAATTGTAGGCCTTAAAACTTCAATTTCAAATGTTTGATACAGAAAAAACCAAAATAAATTATTAAAAATTTTGACGTACGTCCACAATTCAAGTTTTCAAATTCTAACCTTCACAAAGGGTATAGGAATTTGTTTTCATTTTATTTTCTTTGTTATTTCTTGTTAAATTATATGTATATTAAATGAATATAGAACTTTCTTTTGAAAATATGAAATTTTGGGGGCTTGAGAAAAGATTTTCTGACCGGGTGTAGAAGAGTGGGTTCTGGAGCTAGGTGAGTCGGGATAACGTCCTAACACCCTCAAGACCATTTATTGTAACCATACCCCACCCAAGGGCCAAGGTCACTTAAAAAGTGAAAAATAAAATTGGTAAAGTACGTTAAATTTTTTGGAAATTTTTTTTTCACACATAGTTTATTACTATTGCTCTTCCTGGGAAATCACTTTAAATTAGCAACCTTTAGAATCCTTTACCAAAAGCTGAATAAAAATCATCACTTATGTCAAATTATTAAAGGTTATTAAAGGTCAAATTATTAATGGTTTTTTAAATTTTTAACATTTTAAATGAATTGATTTAACATTGTTTTCTTACTCATAACTCTAAGATATATTAATGCTGAATTGATTGAAATGAAATTTTATAAAAATTGTAAACGCTAACATATGATAACAGATCAATGTATACAAATGGGTCGTTTTCAAATAAAATGGCAATTTGCTGTCCCAGCACTTTGAATGTCTGTAAAAAAAAAAAAAAAAATACAACCAATATTTCATTATTGTTAATTTTATCTTGTCGAGTTCATTTGTTTAAATAATTGTAGGCCTTAAAACTTCAATTTCAAATGTTTGATACAGAAAAAACCAAAATAAATTATTAAAAATTTTGACGTACGTCCACAATTCAAGTTTTCAAATTCTAACCTTCACAAAGGGTATAGGAATTTGTTTTCATTTTATTTTCTTTGTTATTTCTTGTTAAATTATATGTATATTAAATGAATATAGAACTTTCTTTTGAAAATATGAAATTTTGGGGGCTTGAGAAAAGATTTTCTGACCGGGTGTAGAAGAGTGGGTTCTGGAGCTAGGTGAGTCGGGATAACGTCCTAACACCCTCAAGACCATTTATTGTAACCATACCCCACCCAAGGGCCAAGGTCGCTTAAAAAGTGAAAAATAAAATTGGTAAAGTACGTTAAATTTTTTGGAAATTTTTTTTTCACACAAAATTTATTACTATTGCTCTTCCTGGGAAATCACTTTAAATTAGCAACCTTTAGAATCCTTTACCAAAAGCTGAATAAAAATCATCACTTATGTCAAATTATTAAAGGTTTTATTTATTTTAAAATTCAATTAAAATCAAGGAAGCTAAAATGTGACGAACTAACTCAGGTATATATATTCTCAAGTAGTTAGGCAACATCATAGTATGCCACAGAACATGAATAAGTAACTTTTTTTTTTTGAGGATTTCTGGAAAGCTAAATTGCCATTTTATTTGAAAATGACCCAAATATTTATTTTATCTTATCAGATTAATAAACAATAAATTTTATTTTGACAAATCTTTAGATGAAGGGGGTGGAATTTAACAATTTATTAAAGAAATTAGAAAGTTTATTAATGCTAAAATATAACTATCAAATCCCACAACTTTTCATTTTTTAATACGCTTTTATGAATTTCACCTGTATGTAACAGAACCATTCATTGTAATTTTCACCAATTTTCAACTATCTGATTAACTTGAAAATTTGCACACGTTTCAAGGACCAATAGACCATACAATAATTGCAAAACTAATGTTTTTACTTGGTCTAGTTAAATTACCCCCAAAATGGAGGCCTGGCTTGCAAGAGTTGGAGTTGTAGGTTTATGTTTTTATAAGGTTCAGATGGGTCCTAAATATAAAATATTAAAAATGAAAAAAAATTTGATAAGGGGAAAGTGTTTGGGGGGCAAAAAATCCAAACTTTTTTAACTTTTTTTCTGATTTTGGAAAATAATTTATAGAAAAATACTTTTAATAGAAAAATGTTAAATTTACAAAATTAAAGTTTATTAAATTTTGCGTCTAAAGACATCCCTTAAGTTGACTTTGATTTAGGCGTTTAGCTGCAATAGATTGTCAAACATCGAATAATTTTTCCAACTTTCACAAAAAGTTAATATTGTTCATTTTTAAGAGTTTATAACGCAGGAATGGCTAACCAAATAAAAAAGTGCTATACACTAAAAGTTGTAGATCATTACATTTTGTGGAAGATAGGATTTTCAATTTTTTTGTGCAAGTAAAATTTTGCCTATACCTACTCTGAGATATGTCAATAAAAACAAAAATTGCGAGTAGATTTTGGATAAACTGTGTTAAAATTGCAAGCAAAACTTGAATAGTACAGAGAAATTAGCTTCGAACCTTGAACTCTGGAAAGTAAAAGGTTTAACTGCTGCAAATTGTTCATTACATTTAGCTTTTTAGTTGTTTGCTATAAAAGCGTGCTTTTCTAAATTTTTTAAACTATTAAATGTTTTTTTTATTGATTGTTACACTTGTATGCTACTGCAGATGATTGTCTGTAAATATTATATTTCATTGTTTATAGAGAGCAACTTTTATTTAGAACGCGATAGTCCATTAGTCCAATCGGACATTTAATAAAATGAAAAAAAAAATAATAAATAAAAATGATTCCATTAATACTTCCGTGACAACTGAAATAGTCCAGATTTAGTAGCAATCAATATCTGGTTTAATCAATATTAAAAGCAGCCCATCAATCGTCGGTAATAGTTGAATGTCACGCTATCAACTAATTTATTATCAATTATCCTACTGACACTATTAATAGTTGCAGCTATATAATGCAGCTATGTATCAGTTGTATTTCGTTTATTTTGGATCAGAAAACATTAACAATTTTTTATTATGGGTATATTTATTTATTTATCACTCCTATCAATAGTATCAGTGTTTTACGAAAACAAAAGAAAAGGGATACTGTGTAAATCAAAATTAATTATATACATATATATGTGTGTGTGTGTGTGTGTGTGTGTGTGTGTGTGTGTGTGTGTGTGTGTGTGTGTGTGTGTGTGTGTGTGTGTGTGTAGTAAGGTTCTTGAGGTTCAGTCAATAAAAAAAAACAACTAATTTGGTGACGTTTCAAGACTATATTGTCTCATAATCATGCCCTACAGTGAAAAAACAGGTCAAAAGAAAATTTTATAAGCTATTTAAAACATAAAGTTAGCTACAATATGACAGTATGTGTTTGAATTATGAATGATAATGATACTACTTACAATGTTACTGATGGATATGGTGTCGACCACCTAAATTCTAACAACTCTAGTACATAACTGACCTGTGGAAATGTTTACTGAAATTGCTGGTGGTACTCCCACAGATGCAGGTATAAAAGGGCTTTTCGTATTTAGGTGTAATATACTTATAATTGGATAAATGATTTGTATGATGTATATTTATGTAAATGTATATTATTGGTCTGAATGTAATTACATATATATATATATATATATATATATATATATATATATATATATATATATATATATGTGTGCATATATATATATATGTATATATATGGGTTATTTTTTTACTGTTACTATTAGATGTTTAATTTGCTTGATGAGGTTCAGTGAATATAGTAGCACCTATATTATTGTGACATATTGTTTTCATAATACAGTTAACAAAACAAATTACAATAAAATTACATAAGTTAAACAGCTAATTTACAGAATACAGGAGTTAACAATCTTATAAATATATAAAATACCTTAGTTCGAAAAAATAATACAAAATATAGAGGAGTATGAGAATATCTATGTATATCATGATTAGTATAAACATTTTCCAAAACATAATACATTTTAAATTTCTATCCAATAGAAACAGAAAAAATAAACAAGAAATCAACCGGTCATAGGTAAAAGCTAAACGTTTAACCTAACACCTTAGGTGAATACCAACGATTAATACTTGATAAAAATCAAAATTTTCAACTCATTCTAACCTTGCCTCTAAATGAGTTAAGAAATAAATAAAATAAAAGGATTTTTCGAGAATCGGAGTATTCGTTCATAATGTGTAGAGATATTTATTGAGCTCAACCATTAGTCCTTTTTCTGCTCAGCCAATCAGCATTAGCGGCTAACTATTTACAGTTATTTTATTAAGTAATATAATTAAAATAATTATTTAAAAAAAATCAATTGGTCCATGAAAGCAGTAAGGCATACAGAGAAATAAAGTCACTCACCTTACATGTCTAATTATTTAACATATTTAAGTGTGTTCTTAATTAGTAAAAACTGATTAATTAAATTCTGCCTTAATGTGGTTTCAGGACAAACAGTTACAACGATTCCTTCAAAGGGGATACCATCGGGATGTATCAGAATTGATATATTTCAATGACAACGCTAACCACATTAGGTAATTAATTTGTCAACGCTCTATGTAGCTACTGTCCAAACGTTGTAATTAATGAAGATGTAGGACGAAAGCAAACGGAAATTAATTTCTATTTTAACATAAATATTTATTTATTAGTGTTAATAGTGTAAAGCCGGCTTGAAGTTCACTCTTAATTAAATTAGTATTCTAATAAATACACAATACAACAGGAACCTGGAATTCGAATTCTATCATTATATTTCAATATAGAATGGATATAACGGAAAAGGTCTATAAAATAATAATTCAACTAGAGAACTAAAATTACACATATTTTACCAAAATACTTCCTTTTTATCCACTCCTTTCTCAGTGATAGAATTTTCAAAGTTAATACAATTTTTCTTATTTTTCCTTTCTCATCCAATCTGTCAGTGTTCCTCAAGAAAGTATTCTAGGTCCCAATATATAGCTGATATCCCAAATCATGTGTTGAAACGGAAGAATTAAAATAAATTCAAACAAACCACAACAAATAACTTCTACCCTTCGTCATACTAGAATTTGTGTAGTCCTATAGTATCGTTAAATTATCATTTATTACATAAATGCCACCTATAACACCATATGGACAAACGACTTACTTAGAACCCACATACAAGACTAAAACGACAAGATACAGCCATTTGTTTTCAACTTCTCCAACATTTAGTAGACAAACGTTCAAACTTTCCTATAAATTACAAGAGACTCATTCACATCTCAGTAATTAGATCAATTTGGGCATACGGAGTAGAGCTTTGTGGCTCCACTAAATCCTTCTCGTATCCAATCCTTGCAATGCAATCGGTATACATTTTTTTGAAGAAACTTATACTCATTTGCATTTCCATGCTTCAACTATAATAAAATAATCTCTTCTAATCGTCCAAGGACGAACTCAAGGATTCTAACTCAGTAATATATATGTCTTAGTATTTTTAAACGTTTTCAAGAGCTATTAGTTTGTTTAAAAATTATAAAAATATAGCCTAATGTTTTCCAATAGTTTTTGGATCATCCTTGGATTTAAACCTTTGGGTGTGAGCTATTATTTCAAGTTTGGAAATAATGTAAAAAAAGCCCTAGAGCCTAAAAGTAAGTCAAATAATGGAGAAGAAGATAATCAGGGATGCAGTCAAAAAGGAACACCAAGTCTAAGTAGAAATACCGACGTTTCGTTCGTTGCCTTGCAGGTCTTCTTCAGGGCCACCGAGCAACACTGGAGAGGAGACGAACGATGACTAATGTGCTTCAAATGACTGCATCCCTGATTATCTTTTTCTCCATTCATCTTAACAGACAACTCTGTTTTTATCAATATAATTAAAATAATATTTCAGAGTTAGGTGCCTCCGAGTAGTGCTGCCCCACTCAACCCCATTCATAGAATACTTTACACGGATAAAAAATAATATTTTTCCAAGTATTTTAAAAATATTTATATTGGTGTTATGGTCAGGGGAGGTCGGCGATGCCATGGGCGGCCCAGGCGAGCAGGTAGCCGGCCTCGAAGAGCCTAGGCTTAAACCTGGCTAGAACAGACTGGAAAGTTCGAGGTAAGTTTAAAAAGGCCAGCCTTTAGCCTAGTGAGTCAGTATTGAGGTGACTGTGATCGGTGAGTGATCGGACGGGCAAGTGTCAGTCAGGAGTCAGTATTCATGTGTCAGTGATAACGATCAGTCAGTCAGTGTGTTAGTGTCAGTGAAAGTAGTAACAGTTTATATGTGTCAGTGTAATGGAATCTTATGTACAATGGTGATACCTAGTATTAAGATATTGAGATAAGTATTGTATAATGTATAAATTAGTGTACTTACATAAAAGTTAGACCTATGTATAATTGTTATTAGATAAAGAACCTATTTGTATTTATTAAGTTGTAAATAAATTAATATTTTGTATTTAATTGTAGTAGCCATACCCCCAGTGGCCCGTAACATTATTAAAACATAGCAAAGGCATTTATACTGTAAATAGTTCTGAGGTCGATGAGGCATAATCCTATGTTGGTAATAGGATTTTCATACTTGTAAAAATGGTTCTGAAAACGAATTGTTGCTTCTTTTTTTTTTTTTTTTTTTTTTTTTTTTTTAACAAATCAATTTATACATTATCGTTGTTATTTATTATAATTTTTTTTAATGATTTTCATTTTTTACCGTTTTTTATTATATTGTGTTAACTGATGCAAGTGTTACACCAGTACAGAGTTTTTGAAACCGTAAGTTTATTTGAATAATGTATTCAAACTTGTTTTGTGTTTAAATGCTTATTTTGTTCAATTATTTCAAATCGGTAAAGATAATAGCCTCATCTCTTTTACAATCGTAAAATAATTTTATTACTTCTGAAAATTTCAGTACCAATAAAAGAGATATATCGAAGGATGGAATTGGCTTAAACTTAAAGGTAAGATACAGCATAGAGAACTGAACAAGTTATGAGGAAGTGCTTCCGACCGGAGATTGTATCAAACAACTTGCCATCTCAACTGGATATCCATCTCAAACTTTATCCTCCGCTTCCTAAAGTATATTCCCTATCAGGTACTAATGTTGCCATAAAGCAGGGAAGAGCTCGGACCGATTCCGGACACGTGCATGGCTATATAAGAGCGTCCATCGGAGATATAGAACTGTATAACTAAGTAAGAGGATGGATGGACCACCGTGCTCCCTTGGGATCTCCTTCTCCTCGGGGACCCTCAAACGGGCTCGTGAAATTCAATACGGTCACGTAGCTTGCTAAATCATGGCGGTAAAGTGGGCTGTTCGATTCCTACCCTACAACATACGCCCATCTTCCGCCAAAACAACTCCTTTTATTGCACCTCGTCTTAGCCCCTCAGGGCGGGAATACCAATTTTCTCGTTGCACTCCCCTCACCCTACTGTTGGGCATTCCTCTCCATTTCCCAACATCCCATAACTGCCTTTATAAAATATATTATCAGGTGTTCTTGTCTTACACTCCCTTTTCCATTTACAAGGTTATATATTTTTATTGAATTCCGGATTCTTTTTTGCAAAACCTCTTTGACAGCTTTTTTTCTCACTTCCGATCTTGAAATGTTCAATACATTAACTCATATGATTCAACTTTTTGGTTTAACAGTTTTTATTTACTCTAAAAAATGTAACATATTATTTTGAATGAAAAAGATCACGCTGTAACGTTGTTGGTTTTTCACACTCAAAATGAGGACCTTTTTTGCACACTCAAAAAAGTAATATTTTGACACGCAATAGCTCTTTTGGTGTTGCTCACATCGAATATCCTGATCAGAAATTTAATGAAGTATATATTTTGACATACAATATTTGTTGCTAGATCCTACTGTTATGAGCTATATTAGTTTGAATGAAAAAAGTCACGCTATAAATTTTTTTTTTTTTCACTCAAAAATGTAACATTTTGACATTCTCCAGCTTTGGCATTGCTCATATTGATCGTTTTATTACTGTTTCCTATCAGAAATTTAATGCAGAACATATTTTGACATAAAATATTTGTCGCTATAACCTACTGTTTACAGTCACACTGTAACGTTTTTTTTTGTTTTTGTTTTTTACTCATAAAACATGGAACTTTTTTATCGCTCAAAAATGTAACATTTTGACATTCTCCAGCTCTTACATTAATCAGATCGATCGTTTGGTGACTGTTCCCTATCAGAAATTTATTGAAGAATATGCTTGTTTCATAACATATGTCGTTCGGACCTATCGTTTAGGATCTATATTTGATTGAATGAAAAAAGTCAAGTTTTGCCAACATTTTTTAAATGTTTAGGGCTTTTTAACACGTCCTCTACTTCTGCTGGTGGTGCCGTATTGGAAATTTGATAATAATATCCTAACAAGAAATTTAATGTAGAATATTTTTTGGTATATAAACTAACAGTTAAATTAAAATTTTCTTCATAAAATTATTCACAGGTATTACTGCCATTATTCATCAACTCGCCTGATTTTGGCTGAATTGGGATTGAATTGTTACAATTACAACTGTGTATGTAAATACATGTGAAGATAATATCTATATTTACAATTCAATTGTTGTAAACTAGATACTTGTAGCCTTTTAATTTTCTATGTTGAAGGTTCCGAGGCCGTCTTCTTTTCTTTAGAAACCTCGGAACGTTATTGGAAGTAGAATGAATGATTATGAAGTTTTCTATGAAAGGTATTGGACTTGGAATAAATAAGCAACATATGGAACACTGAAGTATTTGTGAATAAGTTTATTTGTGATAAAATAAGGAGTGCTGATGATTCTTTGAAGGATTTAGGATTGCAAGGATAATATCCGAAATGAATTAAATGGTTTAGTGGAGCCAACTACGTAGGTCAAATATAATTACTTTCACGGAAAGGAGACTTTCGTAATTCATTGGCATGTCAGAGCCTTTTTCTAGTATATATTTAAGAGCTGAACATAACGAGCAGTTTATTTTCGTTTAAGACTTTGATAGCAAGTTTGATGTTTGTCTAGATGGAGTCCTAGATAGCGGTCCTAGATAGCGGAATTATTCATTGTTTGAGAAAAACCTGACAACTACTGAAACCGCTCTTGCTATGGCTATTATATTACATGAAATGTCCGTTTTCTTTATTCAAAGTATTTACCTTCTTTTTCTACAATTTTTCCCAACGTGACAACAACTTTTTTATCCCGGATTTGAAAAAACTCTGAGCTTTGAAGTGAAACAAAATCTGAAAACGCACTTTTGATTTCAGCATCATTTGCAAAAATTTTTCCTCTGCAGAAGTTGTGTCCATTGCAGTAGGTTGTAGAGGTAATGTCTCACCTCTAAGCAAAAAGGAAAAATACTGTAACCATCAATTATTTCGGGTGCAAATTTGGTTTTGGCATTTGTCCTGGGCAACTGCCCTGACCGACGCTGACTAAGCAATCCAGCTGCCGAACGACCTAGTTTAAACTCTACACGAAAATCGCGTGTTTCCATGTTCATATTTGAAGGTATACTAAACAGTGTGTAATGATTGGGAAGCTAATGTTTATAAAAGAAAAGTAGAGGATTAGTAACTGCTTGATTATGATATGTGAACTTTGGAAGTAAACAACAGAGATACTCGCAAAATCCTGTATGTATATATATATTATATTTCATGTGAAACAACCCAAATATATATATATATATATATATATATATATATATATATATATATATATATATATATATATATATATATAGGGTTTCGTTGCTTCTGTTTCGACATAGCGATTTATTAAATACAGCAATACAGCTATGTTATAGTAACACTAAAGTATTAAATTAAATTTTTAAAGCAATAATTCATTTTTAATTGAAATTTTTATATTGAACATAAAAAATAAATAAATAAAAATATGTCAAAAATTACCCAATAATGTATAGAGAATCCTTCTTAATTATTTATTTCTTCAATACTAAAAAATAGTTATCCGGTTCAGAACTATTTTTTTTTATTCTTTCCGATAGTGGTAAAATGGCTTTATATATAACAATTTATTTAATTTTTAATGTCTAACGAAAAAAGAGGATTCAAATTAAATTGTGTCAGTTATCCGGTCCCGTCCCAGCAGGATTCCCGACCAATGACATTATTCCTCAAAACTGGCAACGCTCCAGAGACCTGTGGTAGTAAGCGACAGATTTCATCCGTTAGATTTGAATTAGATGTGGATTTTCACAACAGGGTTTGCAATAAATATTTTTTGTAAAGTTAAATCTGAAAACGAGACAAAGAAAACAACTTGTGTCGGAAATTTCTAGGCGTTGACAAAATCAAATAAATAATCTGCTTGATTAAGCTATTGAACTTATATTCAAAGAACCGATTAGGAGATAATAGCAATTTTCACTAATTTATGGAATATAACTCACAATACTTAGGTTCTTTTTACATACAAGAGTAAGCTGGACATAAAAAACTCAGGAGAAATACTTTCAGAGCCTTTTATGCAAAAATTTTCCCAAGTTCACTTAAGGAAATCGCCCTGGTGACATTAAAAAGTATATCAGTTAATTGTAGTTAATTGGTATTTAATTAATAAGTTTAACCCTTCGTCGGACGTGGTGTTCATGAAAGGTTTATTTTTCAAAACTGTCCATATAATCGTTCTTAAGCTATTTCCTGTTATAAACTAAATTTATCACCTTTTTTAGGGATGTATTTATCTGAAAACATTTGTAGAGATACTTAAAAAAACTCATTTATTATTAGGATTGATGAATTAATTGCACTTCTATTTGAATTATTTATATTAAAAAACTAGTTTCGAATGGTAAAAATTCATTTTCTGTTCTAAAATATACAACATTTTCAACACATCAGCACTATATTACATGGATTATATATACTAAAGTTTTCAAAAATGTAAGACAGGAAATCAAATATTGGTACTCACCTGAGGAGATCTAACAGAAATGTGAAATATATATTCAAAGTGGAGGAAGGAGGAAGGACCAGGTAGGTTAAATTTCTTTGGTTTTTACTTTAGGATTCCCTCTTTGACTAATTGGATTTTTCCGTTTTTTGTTTCTAATAGAAACGGAATAATCTAATCAGTCACAAGGGAAATCCCAAGGTAAACCCCCAAAAATGCAACCTACTAGCCCTTCTCCCTTCCATGATGGATATATTTCAGATCTCTGTTAGATCTCTTTAGGTGAGTACCAATATTTTATTTCTTGTTTTACATTTTTGTAAACTTTAGTATATACAATCCATGTAATTGAGCATTATTTTCATGCGTCGCAGTAATTTTGTCTTAGTAATCTAATTGCACTGATTAGCTGTTTGAAATTTACTTAAAAGCCGAGCTGGCCAAAATGTTATCATAACTAAAATTTTATCATGACCTATGTCACCTAATTTAAAAATGATTAAATCTTACAGTCAAATAATCATTATTTAACTAAACAATGTTTGAAAAAATTAATCATTATTATCAGGTGATAGTTTAAATAATTAAATTGATTAAGAAATTAGTTTTGAAATAGCTATGTTTAAATTTTAGCTGTGATTAAATTTTGTTTAACTTTAAAAGTATATTTAGACCTCCAATTTTCAATTTTAATACATGAGTTGGTAATCCACAGAGACTTTTTTGCGGATAATGAACTGCATTATCCGTGCATACAACAAAAGGCCTATGAATCGTTTTTTTATTCACCGTATCTAAAAGAAAATAATAGACATTTTGATTTAGTAAAAATGTCTATTCAGCAGAAATAAGTTCATTAATTTCATCTAGTTGGATTTTAATTTCTAACCCCAAAAGTATATGGCAGTGGCAACCCTCGTTTTTGCTTCTTAACATTACCAATTTAAATTTTGTTCTATTGTAAATTTTATTATTGCTAAAATTCTTGAATCTATGAAAATGATAGTGTTAATATTTGGTATAAGGAGGCGCGGTAGCTCAGTGGGTAAGGCACTTGACTACCATGCTCCCGGGCCCGAGTTCGAGACCGTCTGAAGGCAGAAAATTTATTTTCTGTTATTTCGGCTGTGGATCGAATTCGAGGTCGGGAGACCCTCCTGGGGCACACCCAGCCTCCTAAAAAGTGGGCACCCTTAATTGGGGGAAAACGTGGCGGTTGAGCGTGAATTCTGGCCAAATCGCCTCCTTTCACAACCGTTGGCTCAGAAACAGTACAGCCTACCTAAGTACTGAGCCCGAGACCTTTCATGGGTTGTAAGTGGTACAGGTTTTTAAAATTTGGTACAGAAGAAGGGTATAGTAGTTTTAATATTGCACACTCTATCGCGGAATGGTGCAAACAACCTATAGTTCAATCATTAAACTTACTTAACTGGGATCCTCATTGTTTACCACTGATATAAATCTTTTCTAATTATTTATTTTAATATTAGTATATTTTATTATCTATTTCGAGCTCTATATAACGCAGTACATTTGTAACCTCTGATGTAGAATGGCGCTCGCCACCTATCCGCCAATTTTCAAACTTCACTGTTGTCTAAATATTATTGCTTGTTTGTTTTTTTTTATAACAAATTAATTGAAAATCGTTAGATTTTATTATTGCTAAGCCTTCCTCGAACAATAAAAATTTGGTACAGGTTAGTTCCGTAGTTATCGTGGTTAATGGAGCACAAACGAAAAATGGCTTGTCATTTTATGTAATAAAATAGATTACAATTCAGAGAGGGTATTATGTTTTCTAAGATGGTTTATTGTAAAATGAGGTTGAATGAAATAATATACATTAAAAAAAGAATAGCATTTTGCTTTTGAGAACTTTATTAGCAGTCTTTATTATACTGAAGACATAACATAGATATTAACCGACGACTGTTCAATGATAAGCCAAGTGTAGCACGGGATCATGACGGCGGGTTGATTTAAGGACACAGTTAGCAGGCTATTCATGTCATCCTCCCATCACTGGCACTGCGGGATCTATGGCCTGCATTGAATCTAACTGCAATAGGTCTATGGGAGGATTCTCGTCTTGATATATATGTATTCCAAAACAATATCATACCAATACCGATTGGTTTTTTCATATCAATAAATTCAATAATTTGTTTTCGTTAACATTGCAAAAAATCGTGTATGTGATTTTATACTCTGAGACAACAAATTTTATTATGTTTCTAAGAACTTTAACTGCAGTATAATGAACTGTACCAATATGCACTATTGAATTTCGGTAATACATTTAAATTAAAAAAACATCAAACCAGAGTTTTATTTTTTTACTATTTCTTCTTTGTCGTAAAACTAAGACTTCCTGTTCCGCAGTATCCTTTAACGATATTCCACTAATCCCTGTTGAACAGATCCACTACCTAAGAATCAACTTGGACAAACGTCTTACTTGGAATCTATATACAAGACTAAAACGACAAGAAACTGTCCGTCGTCTTCGACTACTTCAATATTTGCTTGACAAACGTTCAAACCTTCCAATTGATTACAAAAAACTCATATACATGACTGTGGTTAGACCTATTTGGACGTACGGATTTGAGCTTTAGGACTCCACTAAACCATCCAATTCATCTCGTATCCAGTCCTTACAATCCCAAATCCTCAATGCTCCTTACTTTGTCACCGATAAACTTATCCATAAAGATCTTAATGTGTTATTTAGCCCAAACCAGATACCCATCCTTTCATAATAAGCTTTATAACCCCTCAAATCCTCTAATTTCTCAACTTACTTCCCAAACAATTTCCGATAATCCTCCGAGGCGTCTGAAAAGAAGATTCTGGGCCATCTGGTGTAGAATTTTTATTGAAGTCCTACTGATGAGTAGTTCTTTTCAAGTTTTGTCATGTTATTGTAATAGTTAACAACACGTTTACTTGAAGTATATATTTTTTACAGTTGTAAATTTCAATAAATTATTATAATAAAAAAAAAAAAAAAAAAAAAAAATTTCTTCAATGATTTCTGATAAAATTCATAAAATTTAAAGTATTAAATAATCTAAACATCACCAAACTGCATTACGCTCAAATTTTACTAAAGGAAACTGGTTTCAGACCTGCTAGCATCTGACGGAAGACGCACCTTGACCACTAGTTTCCGAAACATTTTCTTACGTATTAATGAAAATTTATTATTATTATTTTTTTTTTTTAAGGACATTCTCCCTTACCATTTTATCCTTTTCACAGGACACAAAAGGATACTATTTTTAGCTTTGTCAGTATCTAACGATTTTTAAGATTGTAGAAGGATCTCCTACCCTATTAAATCATTTAAAATTTAGAAGAGCACACTTTCTTCGCGTTTATTTATTTCTTCACAGGCCGATAAAGGATGCTATTTTGGTATCTGTCAGGATTTTTATAGGTCGCACGATAGTCCATTGTTGTCATTTTGATATTTGTTTCATTTTTTACAAATACTTTAGCGATGTTTAAAAATAAATATATTCAGTATTTTGATCTATATACAGTAGATAATAGTACTTTGTTAATAAATAAAATAATGTGCATACTAACATTTTTTTTTTTTTTTTTTTTTAATTTAGATTTAACTATTTTTGTTATTCGTTATATCATAATCACCTAATAAATGTAAAAACAATTGTATTCTTAGAAATTCGATTATATTTATAAAATATCTACTACGGTAAAGCCGACTAATCGGCTGCTTTTGTAGTCGGCGACTAGTCGTCTTTTAGTTAGCATAAAGCCCAGACTAGTCAACCATTTTATTCATTTATATTTCTAAGATTAATAAGTTTATTAAAATGAAAACCGATTGGCCTTTATTGATTTTAATTTTTATTTCAGATTACCTTTTACAGTTAGTTAATCTTTTGCGCTATGTCCAGAAATGCGCCGGAGCAATATTGTTTGCTTTCAAGTGCGGAGGATATGTGGTCAACAACTCTAAGGCCTTGTTGGACTGTAGAGTGGCTAGTGCGGAATCCAAACTGGTGAGAGGGAATATTTTTGCGATTCGAGGATGGGTAGGATACGTTTAAGAAGGAGCCTTTCAAAATTTTTGATAGGATTGGGAGAAGGCTAATTGGTCTATAAGATGAAGGGTTGTTGGGAGGTTTGCCCGGTTTTAGGAAAAGGATAATAATGGAGTGCTTCCATAGCAAAGGGAAATGGGTTGTCCGGAGGATGCAATTGTATAGGTAGGTGAGGAATATGATGGCTTTATGAGGAAGTTGCCTGAGGATCTGTGAGCTAAGGAGATCGTATCCAGGGGATTTACCAGGTTTTAATTTTTTTATAAGGAATTTGACCTCAGAGGGGTTAATTGCTTTGGGAGGTAGGATAGGGGAATTGGTAATCAAGGAATTCTTGCGTCAGAAGCCTGCACCAGGATCCTAATCTTCACGTCGGAGGGGATGGTAGGTGGGTTGATATTTTAAAGGAGTTTTTATTAGTGTTGGTCCCAGAGGGTAAGTTATCCTGAGGAAGAGAGCGATGAAAGTAGGAAGGTGTATGATTCGATCTGTAGGTAGCCATATTTTTTTTTTAAGGAGTTGTAGGTAATTGATTAGGATTTTCGATCAAGCTGGGTGCCTGGTCCTCTTTTGCCAAAGGGCTCCTAAGACATTGCGTTTGGATGTTGGATGAGGGTCCCAGTTAGATCTTTGGGAACTAAAGGATCATTTTCTTTTTCGACCTTTGGGAGGGGAACGAAGAGGTAAGGATGCAGCCCAGGCTGCTTGTTGGATAATGTTTTTTGTGAAGGAATTGGTAGCATTGTCAAGGTCTTTGGGGTTTTTCTTAGGGATACCCTGAGGTTCTGCTATATAGAGTCGGATATAAATTGACCGGGAAGAGGTTTCCAGTCTACAGGCCCCCCTCCTCTTTATAATAATCCGGATTTGGTGGGGGGTTAAGGAGGTTTCAGAATGGGGGTGGGGTAACGGATAGGGTAAGAAATTAAAGGACCTATGATCGGAGGAAAAGGAAAGTTCATTCAGGCAAAGCGCCGTTCTATGGAGTAATGGGAGAGGTCCTAAGCCTGAATGAATGAAGAAGGTCAAGAAGGTCGGGGCTTCGGGTTAGGGTCTGTGGGCCAATAGGTAGGAATACCGGGAGAAATAAAGGATCTTTGGGCAACTAAGTGCAGATTGCAATGCTCGCCCACGGGAGTTGGTAGTTCTTGAACCCCATTGCTGGTGCTTAGCCCCCCCCCCCCCCCCCCATTGTAAGTCAGCTCCTAGGAGAAATCGGTGATCCTAAGGAATTAAAAAATGAGTTGAACTGGGATGTGGACCATAGGTTTATTTGGGGGGCAGTAAGCTGCTGTACAATTCCCCCCCCCCCCGAGACCGGGAAAGGAAAAAGGTTTTGATAAACAACTGCTGTGGATTGTATGGGAATTCATTTGTTCAGGTAAAGGGGAGTACGGTGGTGAAGAGAGAGGGAAATGGTGAATGATGGCTTCGCCCAGCAGTTCCAGCAGGGGCTCTACTCGTCAGGGTGTCTGTTCGGTAAGTTTGGTATTGTGATATAATTGAAATCGTTGTTTAATGGTCAGTCGGGTTTTCTGTGATTAATGCCTACATTAAACTTCTTTGTCTAGCAGAATAAGGATGTTAGTTCGTTAGTGTGGTTTCGAATACCATTCGCATTCCAAAAGGAGAATGGATAAGGGTTTTGTGGGAGGCATTTAAGGATTTTTTTGCAAGAGGACTAAAGAGGGGATACATTTGTTGAGGATGTGACTATAAGTGGATTGATAAGAGTTTTCAACTCTGACAGGAATGAGGTAAATAAGGATTGTGAGATCTGAGGTAGTTGGGGGGAGGGAGGATAGTGGGGATCTGATGAGGGGTGTGTGTAAGGGATTTAGGGTTGGGCTAGGGGTACTGGGATATGTTTGAGGTGGTCTGTTGGTTACTGGGGGTGTGTTGAGGTTGGGGTTCAATTGACCTAATTGGGTCTGTTGAGGAGGGGAGGCGGCATGGCCCCAGTTACAATCTGATATGTTTTTTCCACCCAGCCATCTTCTGGCAAACGATACAAGAGGGAGGGTAGCAAAGTTTCGAAAGGCTGTCTTTCCTCTGTTCTGCGGAGGATTTCTTCGGTTCTGTGGTCGCGATTTGGATGAAATGAACCTGTTCCAGATGGTTTTTTATATGTATGGCAACTTTTGTAGTTGGCCGGGTGTCTGTCTTGTGACAGAGGGGCCGCCAGGACGGCTGGGGACCCCTCGCAGGGATTTTGTGCATTAGAATTGATTATTGGGGTTTGCACATTTTACACATCCTCGGTATGTGGATGGCAATACGTTTTTTGTCTGGCCGTGATGCCTGGACAGTTGTGAACATTGGACTATGGGCACGCTGGGGGTAAGGTTTTTCTATTTGGACTTCTGGTTATGTAAATAGATATTGGAGGACTTCATAAAATCTGTATCGACAACCTGGGGCTTGGGGTCAAGACTCACAAAAACAACACTTTAAAAGGTAATGGTCGTCCTTGCCGCTTGCCCAAATAGAAAATCTTTTGGTTATGTGTGATTATTACAAAAATAACAATTCTTAATTAAAATGTAATAAAAGGTAAAAACACGAAAAAAAACTGATATATTATCATTTTCGCCTTGATTTAATACCGAATTCTACAATCAACTATCTAAGCTAAGTTAGGTTAATTGCTGAGTTTTAATTTTTTTTTTAAGTAAAAAAACCATTATTTACAAAACATAGAGAAAAAAAATATAGAATAAAAAAAAATCCTTTAACTGCATGTACTGATGGCTATAAAACTAACAACGAAGTACCTCTAACATTGCCGATGTTACCCGAATTAAAACGGAAGCAATGATCGGCTCGCCCGACTGGCCGACCAGTGTCTATTCTTCCAAAGTTATTCAGAAGATCTCTACTAATTACTATTTTTTTTCGATATGTACGATCTTGTTTAATGTTTTTCAAAGGCTACTTCTATAACCCTCCAGCTAGAAAAAAAAAAAAACTGTTTAAATGTTACATCTGATACTGATAGCACAGGGAGATATTCTAGTGGTAGCTATAGAAGAAACGCGACGACCATTGTAGACTCAGACACGACCCCCGCAAAGCAGAAGATCTGAAGCCGGAATCTATACCCTAGGTCACGTAGACGGCGACGTGTCCAGACTCCTCCAGGCGTCTCTTCTACAGCCAATTAGTGGCAGATAAAATCCCGACATGGTCCCTCCTCGCCGTCTGCTGCCTCCACCCACTTACCTGCGTCCTGGAGTATTGTGTCACACCGGAAAAGTGGAAGCTATTTCTACCTTAGATGTAGGCCATAAGAGATCGTCGAGTAACATTCTAGAGCGGTGAATACAGGACATTTTTTTTTAACAATAATAAAAATCTGTCGTTAAATTACGATCTTGCATAATAAGATCACCCTGTTTTTAGTTATAGATAGCATTATGGCACTTATGAAATAAAACATTGAATTTTCATATGTCTTTTAAATATTTCTTTAGATAATGATAGCTAATGTTGGAGTTAGTCCAAGGGTAAAGAAGATCTGATATCGATAATGAGGAAGCTGATGCGATGTTACAAAGTCTGAGGAATGAAGATAAATTTTGATAAAACCGAATACATGCGTACAGAGAGGAATGAGAAGGAGGATCTCTGGATAGAAGGAGTAAAATGTAAACAAGTAGGAGAATTTAAATATTTGGGCTCGATTCTGGATGGGGTAGGAGGATGTAAAAGGGAAATACAGAGGGGATGTGGAATGGATAGGAAGGCAATACACATTTTGCATCCGATTCTGTAGAGCAGGACCTTACCAAAAAGAACAAGAAATGAACTTTTTAATCATTGATTGAAGGCATCCTTACAAATGGTGCAGAAATATGGTCCCTAACTAAGAGGATTAGAGATAGAAGAACAAAGCAGATCGCGTACGAAATGAAGATATAAGGAAGAATGGAAATTATGGAGAGTGTGACGGAATATGTTTATTTAAGAAGATATTAATATGTAATGGACATGTGCCTCCTGGAAGATTGACTGAAATGGTGAGAAAGTGGAATTCTCAGAGAAATAGATTGAGAGGACGACCAGCAAGGAGATGGGAGGACAGGGGACAGTGGAAAAAATGTTTGACCCGACGGAAACCCAACAAAGGGAAACAACGTTTCAAATAAAAATAAGATAATTATACCAATTTATATTTATCATTATAATAAAGAAGATAATTTGAAATTTATTTAAATTTACTGTCTATGATTAAAACGTGGATTTGTAAAAATAAAGTATGTTCTCGGGCCGAACACTGTATAATATATATGGTAGTTTTTTCTTCTACCATGCTGCTTCATAGTAATTTTTTTTAAGTATCATGGTTTTTCATTGCATTTTTGAAGCGTTTGGACTATTTCAATTTTTTTTTTTTGTAATTAAATTTTTTTAACTATTGAATGATATTTATAACTGTATAGGTACATTATATACAATAAGTAAATTTCAGAATAATGATTCCAATGCCATGTAAGTATCACGTAAAGAACTAATTACTTGCAGTATCTCAATAAAATGTGTACATTAGAACATTCTTTACCATCTCCTTTTCAAACGTCTCTGAGGATTATTAGGAATAGAGTGTGAAGCTAGCTGGAAGGCTAGTTGATTCGAGTGGGTATGGAGTTTACTATGAAAGGATAGGTATCTGTTGGGAGAAGGAACATTAAGATCTATAGATAAGTTTTTTGTGACCTAATAAGGAACATTGAGGATTTCCCGAATGTTTGTTGGTTGTAAGGATTGGATAAGAGAAGATTAGAAAAATTATTCATTTAAATTTAAATAAAAAAAAATAAAATGATCTTTATTTATCCTGGGAACTTGAGCAGCTTAAGAATAAAAAAAAAAAAAATATAAACGGGACCTAATTAGATTAACTATTACCAACTCTATGACCACTCCAACGTTCACTAGACTAGCGTTTAAAGCTCCTAATAAATTACAAAATACTTATTTACGTAACAGTAATTTTACCATTTTGACACAAGAAGTTGAGTTTTGAAGCTCCACTAAACCTTCCAATTCTTCTCGTATCCAATCCTTACAAATTACCATCAAATCCATTGTAAAGTTCTCAATGCTTCCTATTATGTCACAAACACCCTTATCCATATATGGTAGATCTTATCTCTCCAGTAGTCGCAACCCTAGGACTAACACCAATAGTGGCAACGACCTGACAGATTACCTCTTGAATTTCAATCGTTTTACTGATGATTTCATCACTTTTATTTTTCTCATTTACTTAAATTGATTTTTAAAGGAATGCACAAAACAATACATATTAATAAAATAAGCAATACAAATATTATTTATCTAGTATAACTACTTTAAACTATGTTTCTGTTAGCACAACTTTTTAACAGTCATTTACTTTACTAATTTTATTTATACAGCTTTGACAGGCAATTTTTGGATGTCCTAAACATAAATACATTTTACATTGTTCACAAAAGTATTCCGTCAGCCATCGTTTTTCACATAATTCACAACGTCGTCTTATAGGGCCTCGTCCTTCATGACTTACTTCAGGTGGAGCATCCTCTTTTCTATAATATATGAAAAATAAACAAACTCTTACCTATAAATGAATTGTTGGTAATGCATTCCTCATCACTAGATACATTATCTTTGGGTTCAGTATCTGAATGCTCAATTCTATCTTCAACAACGTCTGCTTCACTTTCAGAATCTGTCTCACAGTCATCAAAGTTTTTACATCACTATTATTCTCCGTATTTCATAGAATGATTTTACGAATCATTTCAATACCGTCTGGGTTTTTAAGTCGAAGTTGCGCTTACGATATTACTTGTTAGCGTGTGAGTAATATATCAATAAGAGTTATTTTTTTTTAAAACTAATTATTGATATTTACAACTCTATACATTATATACAACGAGCAAATTTGAGGAAAATTATAACAATAGCATTTTATAATGCTTAAATAACTACTCACAAGTAGCACTTTAGTAAACGTTCTACATCTTGGATATCTACTTTTCAGAAGCCTCGGAAGATTGGTAATGGACTGTGAGGCAAGTTTAGAGACTAGTGAATTGATTGAGTATGGTTTACTATGAAAGGATACCTTTTGGTTTGGATTAGACACCTATGGTTCAGGCTAAATAAGGAACAAGTAGAACATTAACCCTTGAACAGTAGTCGCAACCGATCTGACAGATCACCCAAAGTATTTTTTGCGCAGTATTCCGAGTAGGATTTTTATAATGAGATAAGCGAATCAGTACCTTTCAACTTGCATTCGTGGAATGCATTAGTGACGTCAAATCCTCAATATTCTTTTTAGATTTTTAGTAGTTTAGTTATCTAAGCATAGTAACTGGAGATGATTTTTTTCTTTTTGAGTCAGAAAGAAAAAGGTTACTTAACCTTAGATATTTTATTGGACAGCATTAATTATAGTCTCATTAAAAAAAAAAGTCTTTACTAAAACGGTTCCCGAAACTTAAATTGAGCATGAGAAATAATTAGTTTTAAAAAAAAATAACTCTTATTGATATATTACTCACACGCTTACACACATGTACATTATAATATAAACACTTTACTAATTATAAACGCAGTTGTTTGTGCAAGAAAATTGATGAATATCACAAGCTATTGCTTACACATATTTATATAACTAAATGGGCTATTTACAGCGTTCGTGGGTCTGGCCAAGTAGTAAATTTACTCTATTTAGAAAACTAACACAAAATTAAAACAATTCACAGAATTATTTAGTAGCGTATAAGAGCTATGAATGAGCAACAAGGTTTGTATAATTTAAATTGCTGGTAGAGCCTGAATTATCTGCCGTACGTGTCGTAGTTGTAAATAAATTAAGTTTCAATCTGTGAAATGTTTTAGTAACTAAATTGAATTATTCGAACTGTACGCTATTATAGGGATGACCCCATCATTCTACTAATGCAAGCTTGAATTATCACGTCTATTAGGTATTCTAATAGTAAATCCGTAGAGATGATTTTTTTTTTTTTTTTTTAGTTAGAAAGAAACAGGTTATACTTATCCTTAAATATTTTATTGGACAGCATTAATTATAGTCTCATTAAAAAAAAAAAAAAAACTTTACTAAAACGGTTCCCGAAACTTAAATTGAGCATGAGAAAAATAATTTTTTGCTTATATAAAATGTATGCTAGCAGATATGAGGTGGGACCTATTTTTCCCATTGTGCGCTAAGTAACAAAATTGTATACCCAATTTCTAGACAGATAGTGAAATATATCCGTCCCACTCACACAGTATTATTGTTAGTGGTAATATTTTTAATAAAAAGAGAAAAAGGAGAAGACAATTGAATTAGCCGTTTCTGCATTATACCATAGACTCTTAAACATGAACAAAACTAACTTTTTAAAGTTGGCAAAAGTCGATGTTTGCTTCAGATAATCGATTGTGACTTACCACCTAAATCAAATTCAGTGTAAGGAATTTTTTAAGATGCACGATTTATATTTATAATAACCTTTAATTTAGTACATAAAACATTTTTCGATTCAAAGCATTTTTCTATATGTTTTTTTCCAAAATCTGAAAAAAGTTCAAAAAGTTTAAGTTTTTTTAGCCACCCAAACATTTTCCCCTTATCAAATTTAGTTTCATTTTTCATATTATCTTCTCATGACTCATCTGGACCATATAAAAACGTAAAACCTACGACTTCACCTTTTACAAGGCAGATTCCCAATTTGGGAATAACTTATCTAGACTAAGTTAGAACATGAAAACACAGTTTTGAAATTAATGTATTGTCATTGGTCCTTGAAACGTGTGTAAATTTTCAAGTTATTCAGCTTGCTGGAAAATGTTGAAAATTAGAATGAAAGATTTCGTTACCTACAGGTAAAGTTAATAAAAGCGTATAAAAAAAAAAAAAGTGTAACTGATAAATAAAAATATACATGATGCAATTTAACATTTTAACAAGGAAAAATTATATATAAAAATTTAAAATGTAATGAAGTTCTAGTTACAATGTTATTTTAATAATTGCATGCTACTGTGATTTTATTTTTTATTTTTTTTTTTTAAAAGGGCTCTACGAAAAGACAAATTTGAAACTTTATTTTTTATTTTTGTTAGATCACATACTATAAAAAAAAAAAACACAGACTATTGCTGGGGAAAAAAATAATAGGGTCCACCGGTTAAAACAAAAACTGCGTCGTAGTCTACTCAAGGCAGAGGGCGAGAACAGACTATGGGACATAGAGATCCGACTTACACTAAAATCAACAAGTGCACTCTGGCCTTTGGTACAGGTAATCTTTTTTTTATTTATCCCTGAGTCTAGAAATTGTATAAAACATATTTTTCTGTTTCGATGAAATTTTTTATTAAAGGGTTATTTTGAATGCTATATTCGAATCTAACGTGTAATTAAAATCTATAGAGGCAGTTTGCTAGAAGATTAATAGTTTTTTTTAGAATTTAAATAGTCTTAACCAAAATCCGAAGCGGCTGTATTTTTCCATAAATTAAAAATAATAAACAGCAAAATAAATTATTTTAATGCTACTTATTTTTTATTTTATTTTTTCGCTTTTAGGGCTTTTTAATAGGAAAGGCAAAATACGCATCTAATATTTAATGACTAGGGCCGTCCGAAAAAATTGCCAACAAGATCTACAGGAGAGTCCCCTCTCCCTTGTTAGCCTCAATTCGGCGTATTTATTTTAATAACAACTGAATAAACAGAAGATTGTTAGTTGGTATTAATACCTATTCCCCGTTTCAGGGAAAAGAAAGAAGATAAAGGAAAAAATATCTAATAGGGTAAATCACTAGTTATGATCACCTTACCAGCTATGGGCAGGCTAATACAATTATCACACTAGTAAGGGTATAATCCATTTATTTGTGATATCACCAGGATACATATTTCTGAAAAGGATTTAAGATCCATTTATTTATGAAACTCTTCCTCCTATCCCTAACCAGTAACTATTAAAAAATATTTTCCTCTAATAGCGGTCTGAAATATATCTTTTATTTAGTAAGTGAAGATTCTTAATGAATTATTGAAAAAGTTCTTCATTAATTTATAGTTTTTGAGTTATGAAACTTTTCATTAGAATTCAGGCTTTCACACAAGCACCATCATGTTGGACTATCTGAATTTATTTAACAATAATTTTGAGCTGTCCATGACCGGTGTATATAAATACGAGATATGAGTTATGGTAGCCCCTATTCGTTTAAATTTCCTTTGGTGTTACAAACGTTCTTCCTGCTAATAAAGAAAAAGTGGAACTTTCTTCATTTGATTATGTCTTTTTAAAACTTATATACTTACATCTCTTCCTAGTAGTAGTCATGTTTGACCTTAAGTCTATTATAAGTGACCATTATTAGTTAATATAGTTAGTTATATTCTGTAGTTCGCTGATGGCTACTGCTGCTTAAGAAAACTGGAAGTATCGGAAGAAGATAGTTCTAAAAACATACGTTCCGATTTCTTTTAATTCGTTATTTTTTTAAAGATGATCGTATATTTTATATCGTAACTGCGGCTATAAATTATACTCTGATAAATAGTTGTTTTAATTCAGTTTCAACTATCATTTCATGACGGTTTTCTAAATTAATTAGTGACTACAAAGTTAGGGAATGTGCGCATCGATTGATTGTGCTTTTAAGTATATATTTTACTTTTTTCTTATTCTGCGATGTATTAATATTTAGATTATATTTATAGTTCAAGTTGCTCATTAATTATTACTCATTATTAAATTATTTGTTTAAAGATCATTTTGTAGCATGGCTAGTCTTGGCTATAACTATAACCGGTACAAAATGGACATAACTGGTAATTTTAGCTCTTCGTAAAAAATTATTAAAAAAATATTTATAAGGAAGCTTTAGTGTATTTGTCAATTTTATATTCAATAGAATAAACTTTTGAGATTCTAAGTATATAACCAAAGATGTCATATTACAAACTAAATCAACGAAATTCCTTTTTAAATCGACAAGATCTCTTAACTATGACCATAGCACTTGCTTTACCCCATAAGTTTTGATTCCTAACATTCATAATTTTAAATAGCTGCTCTATTGGAATAAATTCACATATCATATTCCTCGCATCAACGTGGAGCTGGAAATCATTATTTATTTTATTAAAAATATTATTTATCAAAATTCGAATGCCTTCTTTACAACCTAAATAAGTGTAAAAGCTCGTTATCAAAAAATAATAAAATGAAAAGGACTAACACAATATGTTATGATTATATATTGGAAGAATATAATTTCTCGGTAAGGTCATTCCTATTTGTAGGGTTACAATAGAAACAGAAGCGTTGGTCGGTTGTTTTCATGCGGGGCCTAGTCATTGTTTGGGATATTGCTCGGCCTGGGTATTGTATTGAACGCAAACAACGGACAATATTGAATGATTATAAACATTGTCTAAGAGCCGATGGAAATCGCTTCGCTTTCAGATTAAGTTTTTGTTTAGTATGGTATTCAAATCCATGCCATGAATATGCTATTTTAAAAACATTATCACCCAAAATAAAAAAATTCAAAGATAAATATCAAGCAAAATCACAATAATAAATGATAAAAGGTATGACTTAATTTAGACATAATAAGAAGTAATTAAAACATTCGTTCATCCATTTTTTTAAAATTCAATTAATATAATTTTATTATATTTAGAATAAAAATTTAGTATTTTTTTTTTTAGAAATTATTAATTTTATAGCTCTTACATTATTTAAACAGGAAGTAGAAAAGTCAGAATATTTCAATAATTTAGATCATCTGGTCTAACAACAAATAGAGGAAAAGGTTTAAATCTGGGCACCTTCTTTCCCTTTAAACTTTTTTGGTTTAAAGTTACTTTTGACCTGAAAAATTCTATGATTTTGTCTTCCATTAACAAATATAATAAGTTTCTTAAATGCGAGAACGACGATTTACAAAAAGCTTTCAAAATAGAACCAGAAAAATTGGGGTGTAAATTTGGGCCCTCTTCAAAAAAATTCACCAAAAATAATTTAAAACAGGATAAAACAATTAGAAAAGGTAGAGAGTTTATTTATAACAGGGAAAAGAAATTATTTACAGAAATCGGAATAGCATGCGTGACTAAAGATGTGCATCAAAAAGTAACCTAAAAGCTCCGCTTTCCTGATGTGAAATTATTTTTAAATAAACATAAGAACATGAAACAAAAACCATTTCAAATGACACAGTTTAGAATGAACACAGATTTGCACAATAACTCTAGCTGCATCCACACTAGTTAATGGAAAGAATGCTTCCAACTGCTCGCTATTATCTTAAATTAGCAAATGGCTCCATAGACAGTTCTCGCCGCCTGGCTTCAATATCTCCCCGAGCCAGAAAGGTGGGAGTGCCTATATTTACACAAGTGCCCGTTTTTACACCTTTTCCTCTACTATTCACAATCTAAATAAATAAAATATATGTTTTTTAATAAATAATTTTTCAAATTGTTAGTAAAATTAATAAAATTATCAACTTAAATTTGAATATATTATGTAGTTTATTAAATGCAAGTAGTGATCTGGCATGAAAAATATGGTGGTGATCAAAAAAGTAGGGTAGAGAGTGAGGAAGAATTTCCGGACGAAGAATTTGTTCTTGGAGTCGAGAATATTGTCAAGAAACATCATTAAAATAATGAAAATTTCAATTTAAATAATTGAGTGAATTATTTTTTATAGCAGTTTGGTGAATATTGGATTTTTCCTAAGCAGAACAAAAAAAAAGGTTATATAATTTATTTTTTAAAATTCATAAATAGTAACTTTGAAACCTGTAATTATTTTTGTTAAAAAAGTTTAGATAAAAAAAGTTCTTTTTTATATATTTGTTTTTGTAATTTATTGATATTGACAATTGTATGCACTACAATAACTTATACAATAATTGTATAATTACAATAACTGGATGTAGATTGCATTAATGTAAATTAATGCAATATATCTATAGCCTGTGATGAATTACTCATTATTAGTATTTGGTGATTCGATCAGTGGATTCAAGTGGAAATTATCAATTTTCAGTTATTATAGAAATTATCAAAAGTTAATTTATATTTAAATACTATTAAATGTTGGCGTCACATATTATTAATAAACATGAAGGGTAAATCACAAGTTATGATCATAGTTAAGGGTCAATACAAAACTGGTCAATATAAAAGGGAATTTCGTTGATGCAGTTTGTAAAATGACATATTTGATTACATATTTAGATTCTCATAAGTTCATTCTATCGAATGCGAAATGGTCAAATATGATAAAGTTTCCTTTTAAATATTTGTTTTAATTGTTCACAAAGAGATAAAAAATACAAGTTATGGGCAAGTTGTACTGGTTATGGTCATACCCAAGACTAGCTATGTTCAATGGAAAAATAATCTTTAAACAATTGTTTTTAATAATTTACAAAATTAATATTAAAAATTGAAGAACTAGAACTATGAAAATAACGTAAATGCTAATGCAACGTGCTCCAATAAAAACATGTATTTAAAAACATAATCACTCCAAGCACACATTCACACACTTTTTAGTAACTTATTAGGTAACCGTTAGAGAATGATAGTTGAAAATGATTTAAAACAACTACATATTTATCAGAGTATAATTTATAGCCTTAATTCTTGTTGGTTTTCTTACATAAACAGGAGCGACATATAGTATAGTAATCATCCACCTAAAAAAAAATTAATAAATTTTTAAGTGAAATTGGAATGAATGTAAATTATCGTCTTTCAATATTTCTAGTTTTCTTCAAACAACTACAGCCATCCGTGAACTATAATTATATAACTATTTTAATTAATAATGGAGACTTAAGGTGAAACTTGACCATTTGTAGGAAAGGAAGTATGACAGTTTTACTGGTAATTATAAAGATTTTGTAAAATAATCATTTTTTGCTCAAATATATTTTTAATTTATTTTTTTTATTAATTTCATTAAAATTGAAAACAAAATTAACTATTTTCTTATATACAGCTAATACAATGTTTTATTTATTATCAATTATTATAATAGTAATTAGATCAAGAAATATCCCTCAGAAAAAAAAAATCTATTACAATTTAATAATTCAAAAACCTTTATCCTTCCCAAAACAGTATAACTACTGACCCATGAGTTCCATCAGTATCCCTCAGAAAAAAAAAAAAAAAAAAAAAAAAAAAAAAAAAAAAAAAAAAAAAAAAAAAAAACAAAAAAAAAAAAAAAAAAAAAAAAAACAAAATTCTATTACAATTTAATACTTCAAAAACCTTTATCCTTTCCAAATCAGTACTCCATCAGTAGTAGGGTACTTAATCGCTTGACACGCAACACTGAAATCAGTCATACCGTCGCCTATCTCTTTTCTTTCAAATTGAATTAAGTCATCCATATATCTTCCTGTCCGGCAGGTCTTATCTGTAAATGGGATCGAGTCCATTAGGGCAGAAAATACATGGGCAGAGATTAGAATTCTTGATTAACTAGAAACAAAAAAAAAAAAACGGGCTTAAAGTTAGTTACATTCTATTTGGTCAATAAACTCGATAGAGAAATTCTACTGGGCATTTGCGGGTGTATACTTTAAAAATAATAAGGGTTAATTTTCGACAGCAGTTAGATGACGAATGTATAGGTTACAGATGGATCAGTCTACTTCTGAAAAGAATCGTTAAAAAAATATAAAATAAAATAAATTAAAAATAATACCTATTTTTTCACAGAAAATAAAATAAGAAAACATTAACAAATTTTAAATATTGTTATAGTTTACGTCATAATCTACTTCCCGCTCTTCTTGGTTTGATTTCGAGTTAAGAATTCAAATTTCTGATTAGCAAATTGTTAATAGTTCCATTTGTTCACATATAGAAATTATGCAAATCATTTTTCTTTTTGTTAAGGAGGTTGAAATAGATAAAAAAAAAATTTAAATAATTAAACTTAGTTTTTAATAACAATAAGTTAAAAAAAAAATAAAATAAAAACTTTTAATTTTCATTTTTTTTAACAATAAAAAAAAAAAAAAAAAAGAAAAATGTTAACAGAAAAGGCAAAATAAGTATATAAAATAATTAATTTTGTTTTATTTCGAAACAGACCAAGATGTTTTAAACTAAACAAAAATCTAATTATTAAAAAATATTGTTATTATACCGAAAAAAAAATATATATGCTTTCAAATATTATTTAATGTGTGCAGAAAATATATATTGCTGCATTTTGTGAAACATAGTAAAAAATGCGGAATTATAAAAGTTTAAATAACAAGTTATAAATTCTTTAAGCAAATGCCAAAAAATTTATTTACCAGAATTTAAATTTTTAAATAATTTTTTTACAAATATCACATATAAAATTCATCTAAGAAATAAAATTAAAAAAATAAAATATATTATAGAATCATATAATTATAGTCCAAGTACATAAGCTTAATTTTTCAACGCTTACCTTGATTTTGTGAGCTGTTTCCATTGTTCGTATTATTATTTGTAATGTTTTAATTGATAAACATTTTATCTAAAGTATTTTTTCAGGAGAATAAAAACTTAATTCAGGCGAACATGTTTCCTTGTTAGAAGACAAAACAAGAATAATAATTCCTGAAGCAAATAACTAAAAAAAGAAAGAAAAAAAACAAGGAATAAAATCCTGGAATGAAGAAGTTACCGATAAATAATTAGAACTTGCTAAAATCTGTTTCTACAGGAAGGTTTATAGGTTACTTGAGATGCATACATATTCACAAGTAGTTAACTAAATTTAACCTTTATCCATTGAATGTTCATAACTGAGTAACTTAACATTTTTAACCCTTCGTTAGTCGCGCGGGGGACAGATGTCACCCACAAGAATAATTTTGTTATTATCAGTTCAAATGGATTCACCTAGATTAGTGTGGCTCCTAGTACCTTCCTCTGGCACTGTAACCTACATCACCTTGATGCCAATGTTAGGTTAGTTTGCAAGGAAAACGAACGATTAACCTTTAAAGCTTACTGGGTGACAGTTGTCACCCGCGCGCCTAAACTCGCCAGTGAATACAATCATTAACTACTTTTCTTTATATGTTTATATTTCATTTTTTTCTTCAATATGCCTACAATGTTTAGTAATAACTCTTAGCGGACTAAACTGTTAATGAGTTTTAGATCATTTCGAATGCGATTTTCGATAAAATATTCATGGAAAATAAAATATGAGTTCAAATTCATAGATGGATTTAAAAAAAAGTATCATTTACATTGAATTGCGATTTAGTTAAAAATAATTTAGATCTAATATGTATATAAAACAAATATGAATTATTTGATTTTTCATTTCCATGGTCAATACATTTTAATTACACTTTTCAATTTTTTTTATTTCAGCTATTTTATTTTATTTTATTATTGGTGACGCAAGAAAACCAGAAATAGTTACGTTCTATTACAGCGCGAAAGTCGGGGTGGATGTATTAGATCAATTGTGTCAAAATTATAATGTGTCTCGGAACACGAGACATTCGCGTATGGTAGTTTTATGATTTATTAAATATATCTGCGTTTAATACCCTGGTGATATAGAAAGCTATTAACATTGACATGAAAGTTCAACGAATAGATTTCGTGGAAGAAATAGGCTGGGAGCTGGTAAAACGACAAATTAAACGTAGAAGTGCCATCACTTTACTTCCCAATGAACTGAAATGGCGTTCCCACGTATTGCTTGGGGATATGGTAAGTACTTCTCCACCAGTGGAACGAAAAGGATTAAGAGGTCGATGCTACATGTGTGGAAGGGCGAGGGATAAGACAACGAGAAAGTGGTGGACAAAATGCGAAAATTGGGTATGTGGGGAGCATTTAAAAGAAGTGTGTTAGAATAGTAATGCAAATTGAAATGATATGAATTTATTAATTTTTTTTAAATTTTAATTGTGTAATTTTTTTATTATTTTTGTTATTTGTTATTTGTGTAATAATCCCTTTCAGTATATCACAGGGAACTAATTTTCAATAGTCTAAGCATAGATGGTCTGAATAAAGTTTTGAATTGACAGGAATTAAAAATGGGGGACAGCTGTCCCCCGCGCGCCTAAACACCAGCGAAAACTAGCGCGCCTAATGAAGGGTTAATGAGTTAACTAGACATAACCATGTTTCACTGGTAGTATATAACTGGTCAACGATGCTTGGACGGTTGTTTACCGAGGTTAGTGCGATATATTAAATCTACTTGACTACTCGAGTTTAACATAACTCAAGATGAATAAAAACGCACACTACAATAACTATGTTTTAAGATGAACATCTGTGTAAAACACCTATTCACCATAAAGAAAACATCTCTTCGGATCTTTTAGTTACTTAACTCATTTTGGTCAAAATTCGACCTAACCACTTATTCTTATATACGATATCATCCATACATATTTAGTATGGTATAAAGTTTAAAAAAAAAATAAAAAATAAAAAAACCCTGAATCTCTATCATATTTATGTATAAGCAGGAACGTACTCTCGGCCTCGTCTAAGATAGATCAAATCCAACAAAAAGATAGGTATTTCAGTAGATGAACCCCTAAAACAGAAATATTGCTTAGCTCTTTGAAGGTCCAGAATCCGTCATGAAAGTTGCATGAACCTGTAGCCCTAGGAAATACATCGACGATTATAGGGCTGTCTCGGTTGAGACTCTGCCTTCAAAGAAACCCGAATCGAAATGAGGTAACACAGGGGAAGGGGACTTATACCCAATATAAATGGGTCGGCGTTTCAAACCCAATTGAAAGTGGCAATATTTAGCTTTGGAAACCTGCCCTGGGCCTTCCCAGATTACAAGGACCAGGAAAAAATCTTCCATTAAAGAGAAATATTGGATTTCTGTTTCTAAGATTACATTTTGATTTGAAACAACATTTCATCTGAAAGATTATTCATTAAAAACATTTTTATATTATAAACTTTTATAAAAAACAAAATTTATAGAAGGAAATTAGAGCCACGCACACACCACCAAAAGTCTATAACTATTACGACTTTAATTTAAACTCTTAAAAAAAATTTTAAAAAATAAATAAAAAAAACTTACTATTTTCTATTTTAATACTGCTTTTCTTTTCTTATGGTTTATAATATTCACTCCTTTTTTTTTTTGTCATATATTTGGTTATTTTCCTTCTAGCCCTCAAGAAGGCTTGTATTGTAGGCCAAAACATAAAAAAAAAAAATTCATATTTTTTGATTCCATGTCTGCACACGCCAACAACTTTAACTTTATAAATGATTTTTGTATTTTTTTTTTTTTAAATGAGACACCTTTGAAATTAGTTGGATACAGAACTCAACATATGGTCGATAACACTGTTTCTTCCTTATATAATTAGCAAAATAAAATTAGCTAATTTAATCATGTCATTAACTAATTTATATTTAGTTTTAAAACTATTTTTTCTTCACCCTAAAAATTTAAACAAAGCGTTTTACAAATTTTATTGCTGAATTCATAATGATTTGACGGTTCAATAATGGAGCTACTAAATTCTAACGATTATGGGGTCGCTTCGGACCTTATTGACTTGCCAATCTAGTTTATTACGATTTCGGCTTGCCAATTTGCACCGTGATCAAATATTTACCCGGTCCATGGTTTGCCCCAGGCTCTGCTCAGCAGGAAATCAACTGAGTATGAATTGGAGTCAGTGAGGGGTAATTGCACATCCTTTGATGCCTGCATAGTTGCACGTGTAATAATGCCTCTGGAGTGTTATTGAGTAAATAATGTCCATGTAAATAAACTACTTTTTTTTTAATTTAATTTATTTTATTTTTTTACTATTTATTGACATTTACAACTTTTTACTATACAAGTAAATTTGATATAAATGGTTACAATGATATGTCAAGAACATAAAATGAACTACTCACTAGTGGCACTTCCATAAAAGTTCTACATTAGAAGGTTTCCTGGGAATCTTCTTTTCAGACTTCTCGAAGGATTATTGGAAGTCGAGTGCCAGACAAGTTGGGAAACTTGTGGATTCAAGAAGCTATAGAGTTCGCTATCTGGTTTGGGCTTTTATGGGGATCTTTATGCCTTTCCCTGTAAAAACACTCATCTGTCCATAAAATTCACCTCAAAAAATGGAATTCTTCAATATCAATTTCATTCAGAAGCAAACAGCAAAATTAAGGATTATGTTCATTACCATTGGGTTATAAAACTTACATCGAAAATCTAATAAAATAAATCCCAAATAATAACAATAAATAAATACATAAAATAACATAAGATCCTTTGATCTCGTGTCGCTTTTTATACAGATTCCCTTTATTTTCTATTAAGCAATAGATTTTTTCTTTGCTTTTTATTCCAATGAAAAGTTAATTATGTTTAAAATGCATATTTTTATTCCAATGAAAAGTTAATTATGTTTAAAATGCCTATTTTTATTAATCGATTATAATAATGTCTTATTTACACAAGTAACTGATTTGTATGCCAAATGAGAAGTTTTTGTGAGATTTGACTTAATGTGGATAGTTTTTTTTCGAAAAACGGTAATCGTTGAAGAATTATAAGACATTGTAACTCCCCTAAATAAGGTGAAGATCAAGCAGTTCTTTAGGCCCCAAGTTTGTAAAATTCAAGGTTACATGCACTCTGCTCTTATAAGAAATTTAACGTAAAATTCGAAAATGTGGTGAAACTTTGAAAAATATTCAAACAAAATGGAGCTATTATAGCTTTTATAGAAAAAAAACGTTGTTTTCTCAAAAAAATCTTAGAATTATCATATATATGCAACGGATTAGAATAAAAAAGGTAAGGTCTGTGGCATTTTTTTTTTAATTTTTGATCTAGTTTTACCGATTTTTTTTTTTTTTTAAACTAAGAGATACTCTTTCTGTATATGCAATATATGAACACTATTAAGTCGCTCAGAACTTGAGTTAAGAAACTGGCCATTGCCAAAACTCCAGCAAAATTAATATTTACAATAGGTCTCGAGGCCGTTCCCGTTTTAATTGGCGAGGAGGGTTAAAGGGTGTAAGGTTGGTAGGAAAGGTTTCATTTTTCTATGTATTTCAAATAGTCATTAACTATTTTGTTATTTTATTAAGTAATTATTGCATATCTAATTGTAGCAAAACAAATTTATTTTTATTTTTATTTTTTTATATTTTATAAATTTTTATTGTATCTTGAATCACAGCCATAATAAATTATCAATGAAAATTTAAATCGCTTTGAACAAAGAGCACAGAATGCATCATATATATCTCCCATCAGAAGTAAAAATTATTACAGCCCTATGCCAGTTCCAGGTGAGTTCTCCCACAAGGTAGATAATTATCCTAAAAATAAAACGGAAAAGGGTTTTTACTTCGAACGGCAGGGAAATATTTTCGGAAGCCCAAGGCGTGTTCCAGGCCATTTAACAGATTTTGGGGGTAATATCAGCATTCGGCTCGGCCACCTCGCGAAATATTGATTTCGCTTTTTTTTTTTCTATTTCTCGAAGAAGGGGGCTTGGCTCTTCAAACAATATAAGTCGGTAGCTTTTACCTCAACTCAAAATATACTTAGTATTGTTTTTTTTTGATAATTTTTAAAGCTTTCATAATTTAAAGCCTTTTTTTCGTATATTATATTACCTCTTGGTATAAGTAGGAATAAACTTTGAAATCACATACCATACCTAAAAGACAAGAAACTGCTCGTCGTTTCTGACTACTCCAACATTTACTAGACAAATGTTCAGAGCTACCAATAAATTGTTACTATACAAAATCCTTCGTAGAATCATCAATGCTAATTATTATGTCATAAATTAACTAACAACTATCAATAATAATTGTTTCTGGTTTGATCCTAACCAGATAGCTATCCTTTCATAGTGAACTCAATACATACTCGAATCCACTAGTTTCCCAACTTGCTTTTCACTCAATTCTTGATAATCCTCCGAGGCCAAGAGACCTTCTAATACAGAACTATTATTGAAGTACTAGCAGTGAGTAGTTCTTTACATATCATTTTAATCATTTTTCTCAAATTTATTTGTTGTATCTAATGTATACATCTGTAAATTCCAATAAATTAAAAAAAAAAAAGAAATGTCAAAATTTTTGGGACGAAAACGTCTAGCCAGAGTAGGAAGGCTAAGGTTCATTGCGTGTGACCACCTTGTTATAAATATTAACTGAGCAAGGTGGGATTCGAAGCCAAGGTACCGGGTGCTCTAATAATCTCTCTTAAAAATCCATATAAGTCCGGAGCTTGTGATTTTAATATTTCAGTCGTTTTGTATTATTTTCGTCCATTAAAATTGATTTATTATTTGGGTTTTATATTTTTAAAAATACATGAATATCAATAATAATAAATATAAATAAATTATTTAAATATACACAACGGATACACATTTGTTCATGAATGGATCTGTTAATTATCAGCCTGTTTGATAGGTTAGGAAACTAATGCTTGATAGCGCAGAGTCAAGTATACACTATAATGTTGGAGCGTTACTGGTGTCATGTTACTGCAGCAGTAACGTTTTCGTTCGTTTAGGTCTTTCCCCTTTAGGGTTCAAGAGATATTCTAGATCTTCAAGAGACCAAAAAACTGCCAAAACCACCAGTCTAGCTGGTAGGTTAGCTATATCGTAGGTTTATAAATTGCAGTTCAACCTAATAAGACATGTATTCCAGTCTTCGGACAGCTTAATTTACAATCTAAATAGTTGTAAACTAAATCTAACATTATGAACTTGCCATTACTTATTTTCGTGACTTAAAATAAAACAGCTAATTTATCTTCTGAGCCATGACGTTCTGTACGAGGAATTAACCAAAAGCGCCATCACAGCTACTGGAATATGTTATATGTTATATGTTTTAGTTGTAACAAGTTAAAGTTTTTACGGCATTTCCACTCCATGTAATTTGGTAACTGAAATACCAATACAGAAATAATATTCTTTTATTGATGCGGTATTTGTTGAGTGAGAAGTATTTAAAGAAGTAGGTAGTTCGAGTATGCAGACACAGTGGAAATTTCGATTTTAGAAGGGAAAATGACAAATTTCTCTGTCACTGAAAATTTCGATTTTAAAAGGAAAAATGATGCATTTCTTCCTGTAATTGCATACCCGTACTACCTACATATTTTAATATTCTTTCATTTCTTTAAAAAAAAAATAATGGATTTGCGAATTAACTATTTTTACAGAATTAGTAGAATAGTTTAACATTGTCGGGCCACGAATAAATTCGAACAACTAGGGTTAGAACATGATGTTAACCTGTAGAACAACACCTAGATTGGTTAAATAGGGATTTTTATTTTTCTGTATTAATTATGATTTTTTCTCAGCCTATCACATCCTAATTTTATTTTGTAAATGTAAAAAATATATTTAAATAAAATATAAATAAAGTCTGACTCAACTAGTGCTCAGCGTGTTAGGAATTTTTTCCCTTTTATTTGAAACATTCATTACTCAAGATCTAGCATTTTTTTTTTTTTTTTTTTGGATCATAAAACTTGTAGTAGCCATTAATAAAGGTGAAGGTAACCATACTAACTTGCTCCCATTTGTACCCACAACAATAATATAAACAAAGAGTCGTATAATAAAACTTCAGGGTTTACATTTAAAAAAAAAAAATAATAAAAAAAAAGGAAGGAAAAAAAAGGGAGAAAATAGAGAAAGGGAGGTTTGTTTATCATGTGGGGTTTATCAATGCCATAAAATGGTATGGTCCACCCCTATCATGTTTTGGGTGCTTTGGTGTAATTGAATTGTTTGGACCTTCGCCCACTTGGAACTAGGGGTAGAACAAAAAATGTAAGCTTAATTCTTTTTTTTTTTCTTTTTCTCTTCGTTGAGGTTTGGGAAAGTTTGTGTGTCCCTTTCAACAAAATAAAGATTCCTTTAGGACTGGATTTTTTTTTTTATCTTTTACTCGTTTACATTATTATATATAATAGTTATAATTTAATTGGAATGAAATGGAATTGTACTTATTATGTTACTTATAGCCCTTATTTGTGGCAGATTGTAATATTTGAGTACATAAAAAAAAAATATCATCATAACCGTGATATCTCCCAATGGTTGTTAGGGATTAAAAAAATGAATTGACTTCATTCATTATCATTGGGTTTTAAACCTTAAAATTAAAATCTAATAAATCCTAAATAATAATAATAAATAACTAAATATAATAACATAAAATAATTTGATCTGCTTTCACTTTATTGACAGTTTTACTTCATTATCTTTCAAACTTTTTTTCATTTTCTTTTTGTTCCAATTAAGAGTTTACTATATTTAAAATACATATTTCCATTCAGCAATTTTATAATTTCTTATTTACACAAGTAATTGATAATTGATGATAACTGATGTTTTTCCGGTTTTAAAAGTACATTTCTTTATGAAATCGATACGGAATAATTAATTCAATCATACTCTATGAAAGCTGGTTAAATTTTCAAGTTTTTGTTAGATTTGTAGTTTTGTAGGTAGTTTTTTTTTTCTTAAAACACGTTGAGCGGTGAAGTATTATATGACATTAATAAATTAAAGCTGTATGTAAAATAAAGCTGTTCTTTAGTTCCCATGTGTGTAAAATTCAAGGTTACATGTACTCTGCTCTTATAAGAAATTTAATGCAAAATCCGAAAATGTGTTCTAAATTAAAAAAAAAAAAAAAATGTACAAACAAAGTGAAGATATTGCAGCTTTTATGAAAAAAAAAAAAACTTGGTTTCCTAAAAAAAGTCTTTGGATGATCGTATATCTGCAACGGATTTTAATAGAAAGGTAATGTCTGCGGCATTTTTTTCTTCATTTTTGACCTAGTTTATCCATATTTTTATTTTTTTATTTACACTAAGAGGTACTCAACCATATAAATATAAATTGACATTTAAAATGTATATATATATATATATATATATATATATATATATATATATATATATATTTTTTTTTTTTTTTTTTTTTTTTTTTTTTTTTTTTTTCTGTTGGCTCTACAAACCTTGTAGATCCTTGGCCACCTCAACCAGCCTACTCAACATTTGCATATCTTGGGCCATTGCTTCCGCTTTGTGTCATGTTCGTCTGGTATCTTAAAGCCGGGGTCCGTTTTCATCACAGATTTTCTGTGGCTGATCAAGGTTGCTTAGTGATGAAACCTGTATATACATCACGTAAATGTTTTGAATGTAAATTTAGGTGCCTTGGAAAGAACTATCCAATATTAAAACTTTATTAATAGTTCTAAATTAGATGATGTTTAGGCCATTTCCCCTTTTAGACTTCGCGAAGGGTTGTCAGAAATGGAGTTTGGAGCAAAATGAGACACTATTGGATTTGAATAGTTACAGAGTTTACATTGAATAGGTAGGTGTTTAGTTTGAACTAAATCACGAACATATGGACAAGTTTTTTTTTTTTTGAAATGAAATAAAAAAAAAATCTTTATTCTGGGACATATTGTCCCCTAAGAATAACAGACATGTATAATAAGTTGTACAATAGTCTGGCTATCTTAATTTCAAATGGACAATAATAAGTATAAAAGGTAATATATGAATATACAATTGAAAATAAAACTTTGTGATAAATATATACATGAGAAAAGAAGAGAGAGAAAAAAAAAAAAAAAAAAAAAAGTAGGACAAAAAAAAATAATAACAATATGCTAATATAATAATTACATTGCGTTCAGAAATAAAAAGAAATATAAAAAAAATAAGTAAATAAATAAAATAAAATAAAATAAATATAGTGAAAAGAAAGGAAAAGATATATAGAGAAGAAAAATAATAAGACCTATTTGAATGATAATATGACAAAATATTTACAAATATCTAAAAGGTAATATATATTCAATTGATAATAGCATTTTATCAGTTAGAAGAAAAAAGGAAAGAAATAATAACAATAATTTATATGAGAAAAAAACAAAACATAAACAATTGCTGGAGAAACGAATTTAAATTTATATAATGATATACTCATTGAAGCAAACTCATCGGGATCGGATGTGCTTAATTTGATTAACTGACTTTCAATAATCACTAATATTGGCGGGCTGTAACTGGGATTTAAGGAGATATCGGAATAGAAGAGTTTTAAATGAGTTTAAGGAAGAAGCATGTCTAATTTCAGGAGGGATCGAGTTCCAGAGGGTAGTGGATCGAGCTTGGAAGGAGTGTTGGTATAATGCTGTTCGGTGGAAAGGAGTATATAGGTCAGAGGAACGTGATCTTGTTGTGAGTTGGGAGTGGACGGAAGACTTGAATATCAATAGGTTACAGATGTAGGGTGGGCAATGGTTATTAATGGCATGGTACAGGAAGGTGCCCAGGAAATATTGTCTACGGAAGGATGGATTCAGCCACTCCAGGGCAGTGTAGAGGTGAGATACATGGGAACGTCTCGGGGCTCCGAATACAAATCTGATAAAACTGTTCATGATACGTTGTAATCTGTCCCGGAGCCCCATCGAGAGGCCCCCATACACCACACACCCGTAGTCAAACAGAGGAAAAATGAATGAGGAAACTAGGAGTTTTCGTGTGGATTGAGGAAGAGAATGGCGGGAACGATGAAATAATTTGAGGATTCCTATTGATTTACGGGCTATTTGGGCGATTTGAGGCTTCCAGGAAAGGTTTTGGTCAATAATGATTCCTAGGTTTTAGCGAAGGAACAGAAGGTGATAGGTTGATTATTCAGGATTAGGGTAGGAAAATCGGTGATGGGTCTGAGAAGGGGATTTGAGCCGATTATAATAGCTTGAGTTTTTCCTGCATTTAACTTTAAATTATGCAGGTTGGCCCAAGCACTGATTCTATTGAGGTCTTCCTGAATCTTAGAAAAAGCTTCATATAATTCAGTAGGAGGAAAGGATAAATATATCTGGGAGTCGTCTGCATAAAGGTGGTGGGAACAATGAAAAATTGACTGGGGGAGATCATTAATGTAGGTGTTGAAGAGGAGAGGCGAAATGCTGGAACCTTGGGCTACTCCGGAAGAGAGGGCTAGGAAATCGGATAAGGGTTGATTAGGGATGGATACTGCTTGAGTGCGGTCAGAGAAGAAAGACTGGAACCAATGGATTGCGCTATTGGAAAATTTTAAAGCTTTTAATTTGGATAAAAGGATACAATGATCAATGGAATCAAAAGCTTTGGAGAAATCTAGGAGTATCAGGACGGTAAGTTTTTTTTCATCTATAGCGGCATGGATATCGCTAATGATTTTGGTTAGTGCAGACTGTGTGGAATAACCAGGACGGAAACCAGATTGGAAAGGGTCGAGCAAATGGGAACCTTCCAGGAAATAAGAAATTTCGGATTGTACCAGTCGTTCTAAGGGTTTTGAAAGGTTTGAAAGGATGGAGATTGGGCGATAATCTGAAGGTTCGGTGGGATTAGGAATTTTGTTGATGGGATGGACAATAGATTTTTTCCAGGGAGTAGGAAGTATGGCGTTTTGAAGGGAAAAGTTATAGATGTGGACAAGGACCGGAAAATTTCTGGGAGGCATAATTTTATTAGTTTAACGGGGATACCATCTAGGCCTATGGAATTGGTATGAGATTTTATGATAGAGGAGATGATTTCTGTAGGAGTAATGTAGGAAAAATAAAATTCATTGTCATTGAAAGGTACTTCAGAGGAGAAACTGGTATAACGGGAAGGAGAGGTGAGAGCAGATGAAACGAAATAGGTGTTTAGGTCATTAGGTAAAATTGGGAAGTTGGATGAGGTTGAGGATACGGAGGGGTCATAGAGGGAGAGTTTTCGAAGGAGTTGCCATTTTGACTTGGAGTCGGAAGAGGACAATAGGGCTTCGTGGAAATAGGAAGATTTCGCACTTTAAATTCTTACTTGCACCAGGTTACGGAGTACTTTAAATGCTTGATAGTCGTCCGCGAGTCTCGTATGTCTAAATCGTCTTCGTGCAGCTTCACGCTTTCTCTGCAGATCTTTAATTTCTTTAGACATCCGACGGCGAAAGGTGGATGTTTTAAGCGGAGCGTAGGTATCGAGGATACTGAGGAGATTGGTTGTGAGGATTTCCACCATGGTGTCAATGGAAGAGGTTGAGTAGACTCCACACCAATCTAAGGTTTCGAGGAGAGGTAGGATACTATCGCGGTCAAGGGCGTCAAGGTTGCGGTATGTTATGGTTTTAGTAGGAAGCTGATGGGTTTGGAAATCATAGGATATTTGGATTAGGTCATGGCAGGATAGGAAGGACACAGGACATTGGGAGGAGGAAAGGAGGTTTTTTTTGAGAAACTATGATATATAGGTCTAACCATGTATCGGACCAGTGGGAATGGTGAGTAGGAGCGAAAGGTACAATGAAAAGACGGAGGGAATAGAACAAGTTATCTAAATAACGCTTATCGTTAGAGTCAGCAAGGAAATTTGTGTTGAGGTCTCCGGAGATAATAATATTGAAATAGAGAGGAACAAGGTTAAATAAGCAAGATTCGAAGGAAGGACCGAACGGAACAAGAGGTGGGCGATACATCACAGCGTATAGTAGGTGATGATTGCCAGATGAAATTTCTAGGATAAGGTATTCAACGTGTGGGTTTATGGATGAGGGAGAGAAATCGAGGATTTTTGTTTTTAAGCTATCGTGGACATATATGCCAACACCACCACCAGTCCGGCCAGCCCGGTCATGGCGGGTAAGAGAGTAATCAGGAAGGGAGACGGAAGAGGAAGGAATGTGGGGCTTAAGCCACGTTTCGGAAATAGATATAATATGGTAAAAGTTTTGTGAAAAATATTGATTAAATTCTTCAAAATGGCCAGGCAAGGATTGGCAAGGATTTTCATGACAAAGTACGAAGCATTGAGGATTAGATATAAGAGGAATTGATTTCTTAAGTGGAGGCTTAAAGCTTTTTTCCGTCTTCCCAAATAGGTCTAATCACTGTCTTATTTACAATTACAATACACCAATTTTATAATGTTTTATTTATTTGTTTTTAAATTAAAAGTTCTATATTTAATAACTTCCATGTTATCATTTTATAAACATAGAGAAAACGATAAACCTTAAGCTAAGTGTAGATATATCGAAAAAAATATTGATACAACAGTATCGGATTATCGAAAGAAAAATATCCTCACCCATCCATACTCAACACAGATTCGATACTTAACAGCTAGGATTTTTCCCTCAATTTACCCAAGGTACCAACGAGGCCCATCTAGAGTGGACACTCGATTTATATAATGGAATAAATAATTATTCAGCTAAAAAGGATTGAAACCTGGGTCCAAGAGTCCAGTTACCTTTGTACCTTTTTAAAAAACCATCATAGAGGTTTTAAAACGCTATATGTTAACTTTATTAATTCTGACATTGATATATTTGATAGTATAGTGTGTAACAATAATATTAATAATATCGTTATCCACTCCGATGTTTTGAGAAGAATAAATAAAAACTACGATAAACCAGACGAGTACTACAAAACGTTTGAGGAGAGGTTGTACACGAAACTTTTATAATTATCTAGCTATTCTGATTCTACCGCTCAAAATTCTCCTGCTTCTAAAAACAGCTTTTATTAAAAGCGATGCAAATTTAATACATATAATATCGTAAACTCAAACTTTTTTAATTTTCAGTCTTAAAAAAAAAAAAAAAAAAAACCTAGAAGTCCTACAAATTTTATTTTATATTGAAGAAATTATTAACAATATTAGATTTTCAGAAAAAAAAAATAAGGTTTTAGAATAGTTTAATAAAAATTAATGAATATTGTGAATTTTTAAAGGAAATTATCGGGCTTAATAGTGTTATTTTACACATCTATTTGAATGTAATAATAGATTCTACTAAGCTAATTTATCTATTTTAATAAAAAAAACTTACCTCCACTCAGAAATTAGCTTTAGGCTTACTTGTTAGTACTATCTTGTTTTAAGAAAGAGGTTTCCTCTTAAATTTTTTTCAAGTCCACGACCAACATAGTTAAACTGAAAACTTTTTTTCTTGAAGAAAATAGTATGGTTGACTGTATGATATAATGGTTGAAGATGGATGACGCAGTCAGCTTTAATAAACTACACAAGTTTAAAAGCCTTAAGTATGGTGTGCCGACGTTTTGACCGGCCTTGCACGTCTTCTTCTAGAACCATCTCATCATGAGATATTGGAGGATGATTCATTCCTGTGCATTGCAAGCGCCAATCTATTTGTTAAATTAAATCATCAACAAACATATCTGAAACCAATTATTTTTTTTATGTGAATTTTTTTAATTTGCCTCTCGACGACATGAGTTTTGTGACACATTCAAAACACTCAGTTGCTAAAACTATAAATTATGAATATTAATTTTTTCGACAACTATTTAAAATATATTTTTAAACACTGTACTGTCCCTGTGAATGGTCTCGACTACCATTTTATATCCGGCGATCATACAGAAATATTTAATTTTTCTCCTTCCTTGGTAAATGTGGTATGAATTCATTGTATTTTCCAGACGTATATAACGCTAATAGTTAAGTCAGTAAAGTAGAGTTGATAGTCGTTCAACTACATCATTCTTCACCAAAGCATAGATTCTTCATGAAGGTCTTAAGGAAAATCTTAAAGATCTTAAAATATCTGTTTCAGATTTTGAATAGAATTGGTTATGTAAACAATTAAATCTTAAAATATGTATTTCTGATTTTGAATAGAATTAGTTATTTTAAAAATTAAACCTAGCTGCCGTTATGTTAATTATCAAACTATTTCGTGTAAAAAAGTTTTAAAATAAAATGCGAACTTTTCAATTTTAATTACAAATCCTGGTTATATACATACCTCTTAGAGTTAATGAATCGAAACTAAATATATTGTTTGTCGATGTTTATGCTAATAGTTTGGTTTAAATATCACTATTCTTCGCCGTAAACCTACGACTTCCTGTCCTACAGTATACTTTAACAACATTCCATTGATGCCAGTTGAACAGATCCACTACCTAGGTCTCCAAATTGACAAACATTCAACTTGGAATCCACATACAAGATTAAAACGACAGGAAACTGCTCGTAGTTTTCGTCTTCTTCAACATTTACTAGACATACGTTCAAACCTTACAAAAGACTCATTTAGATGATAATTATAAGACCTATTTGGACATATGAAGTTGAGCTTTGTGGCTTCACCAAACCATCTAATTCATCTAGTACCTAATCCTATAAATTTATAATAAATTTACCTATAAAGATCGATATGTCTCATATGTTGCAGATTTAGCCCAAAGAAGGTACCTGTCCTTTCACGGTAAGCTCCACTTGAATCTACAAGTTCTCCACTTTGTTTTCAATCAATTCCCGATAAACCTCCTGGGCCAAAACCAGATACCGTTCCCATCATATTTAATTATATACACATTCAAATCCACTAGTTTTCCAACTTGCTTCTCACTTAATCTTTGACAGTCCACTAAAGCGTCTGAAAAGAACATGGCCGAGAGGCATTTTTATTACTATTGAGTGGTTCTTCGCATGTTATTGTATGTATGTTGTTATTGTCATTTACTTATTGTACATATATGTGTACAATTTCAAATATCAACAAATAGTTTTAAAAAAATAAAAATATCATTATTGTTTGTATTTGCTAGCTTTTACATAATATACAGTCTATGTGAATAACAAAAACTCCTCACAAACGGATGCCTCCAAGTCGTACAATGTGAAAAATGATTAAAAAAAAAAAAAACAGGTATATTTCGTACAAATGTAGTAATTAAATATCCACTGAAATATAATTTACCATTTTATAAATTAGAACAGCAATATATTTTATTCTAATGTTTTTTTAGGAAAATATGAAGAAGCTGAATAACACGGTTTGACTTTATTAACTATAAGGCTAAAAAAAAAAAAAAAAAATATATTTTCGAAAAGGCCAGAGGCTTTAGCCCGTGAGGTCGACTATTTGCATAAAATAATGAAGACGGAATTTAAGGAAATTGTATGGCTAGATGAAACAGGGATCAATACAGTACACTTTGTTATAAAAACATCGTATGTGGAAGGACAGATAACCCTCTCTTGTATAAAATACGAAATGTTTGTTTGGAAATAAATAAGGTCATCGATGTTTAAAAAAACAGTTAAAATATATATATAAATATAAAACTTTTATTGAGTAATTATTAAAATCTGCAACAAATTTGGCCAATAAGTAATATAGATGGCGTATGATTACATTCACACATTATGTACAATCAGAAAAATATATAAATAGATGTATATATAAATATATAAAGAGAACAGAGAAGAACTATGCTATACATAAACAATTTAAAATATAAAATATACATATATGTGGAATATATTAATTAAAATTGTTTGTATATACAAAATGAAGTAGTAAAATTTAAAAATAAATAATAGTTATAATAAAAAATAAAACAAAAGCTAAAAATACAATCATACTTTATTTAACATATAAAATCATCCTACGGATCCCCAAACCAGACCTGTACCTTCACTTATGGAGGAAAATAATGAATTAATGAACATATGTTAACGCAACTACATCATGGAGTTGGGCAAAATTTAATCAAAGCTAAAAAATAATCAAAATTTAATCATAGCTATTTGACAACTAATTTCCTGGAATCGATAACCTAATTTTATCATAATAAATTAGGTGATTGATTCTAATTGAATTTTTCCCAATTCCGACTCAATTGTGTTTTAAGTTATTGGAGTATATGCAAACTAAAAACGTTTTCAAGTAATTAATATTGGTTTAAAATTTTACAATGATTACTTTACGTTTTAATATATATGCAATAAAATTTTAATATAACGATTTCCCGGATATAACGCAAAAGTAAATTAAAAGTGCAATCGAAACAACATCAGAAAATAAACATCACGTGTCATCATTTTAGAGAATAGGATTTAAGTTCCTTGAACCCCAACGGTATGTTTCCGCGAATTTTAGGACTCTTTCACGATACATATTTTGTCAAACAGTAGGTAGTCGTTTTGGATGCTTTAAAGACAATTCATACCTTTTTTGGGTGCAATACAAAAGTATAAGATATAAATTTTAACAAATAAATCGCTTGTTTTAAAGGAAAGTTTAGTTTGGGTTAAACAAAAATTATATATATATATATATATATATATATATATATATATATATATATATATATATATATATATATATATAATATATATAACCAAACTATATACAGGGTGTCCCAGACATAGTGAAAAATAATTGGTAATACTGCATGCTAAACAGGGTAGAATGGCGCAGAAACTAGTTTCATATCTCAATCTGTTTAGGAGATAGAATTTTTTTTGTTTTTATTTTTAAAATCTTTATTTTTTCTGAAAAATGGCAGTTTTTTCTACTTTGGTTTAGCGTAGAAACAAAAGCGATGACACTTTCTTAATCAGCATTAAATTTTCTAAAATATGACATAGCTTTAGTTATTATAAATTTTTAAAGGGCCTCTTAACGCGCAAAACACAAAAAAATTATAAAACTTAAATTTTTAATATTTTTTGAAAATTTCTCACCCCCTACTGGAGCACCCTAGAAACCGTTAAATTTTCCAAAAACTGCAGAATTCAGTTAGCTTTTTAGTGGTGTAACTCATGATACAATTGCACTTCACCTTTTGAGTCTAACAGAAGTTTTTCTGATGAAAAACACGCTAGAGAATAAATACTTGATTGAATAAGTGTATTAGTTATTTTATCTCTTGTCCATATGCATGAGGGGTTAAGAGTTGTGAAGGTGGTAAGTCCTCCCTCCCTCTCCCCCCCCAAAAAAAATCTTATTTATAGGGAGTTAAGGGGTGGGGACACAAATTCTTGCTGATTGCTAGCTTGAAACTTGACGATTTTGGTATCGGTTTTGATACTCTCTCTGAGCTCCTAGCGCATTGCCATTGCAGAACCCGTAGACGAAAATCATATCTGCGTACCCTGCGGGGAGAGGGAGGGAGGACTTACCACCTTATAATAAATAAAGCTATGTCATATTTTAGAAAATTTAATGCTGATTAAGAATATATCATCGCTTTTGTTTCTACACTAAACCAAAGTAGAGAAAACTGCCATTTCTTAGAAGAAAAAAAAGATTTTAAAATAAAAAACAAAAAAAAATTCTATCTCCTCAAAAGATTGAAATACGAAACTAGTTTCTGCGCCATTCTATTCCGTTTAGTATGCAGTATTACCCAATTTCTTAATAATAATTTTTTTTAATAAATTCTTTAATTTAATATCTCGGACACCCTGTATATAAAATTAAAGAAAATTTAATGCTTCACAACTTTGAATTTGACATTTTTTCTGAGAAACGATCATGGAAGGCACTACAAACAGATATTTGACAAAAAGTGGAGTCAAAATTGATTATTTGCGAAAAATATCGATTTTCAATAACATATATCTCGAAAATGGTTTGCTGTTCGACAAATATGTAAAAAAAAAAAAATTATATGAAATTTAATTAGCTTTCATTTTGAATTCAAATGCAATCATATAACTTTTACCCTTCGCCGTAAATCCTGTCCTCCCATCCAATTCAATAATATCTCTATACCTATTTCCGACAAAGTACGTTACCTTGGCTTGGCTTTCATCTTGACAAACGACTGACTTGGAACCCTCACACTAGACTAAAAAGACAAGAACTAAAAAGGAGATTCAGCCAACTTTATAGACTACTAGGCAGGAATTCTCATCTCTCAGTTGATAACAAACTCCTCATATATAAAACAATATTAAAACCTATTTGGACCTACTGACTTGAAGTGTGGGGAACAGCAAGACAATGTTAAACGTATTCAATCCTTCCAATCCAAAGTCCTTATTGCACCTTATTATGTTACCAATAAAACCCTACATAATGACCTAAAAATACATTTTGTCCTTGATCTCATTCCTTCAAAATTCTCGAAATTTCATCAAAATCTATCCAATTTTCCCGATCCTCTGGCTCAACCCCTATCCAGTCATAACCATCCCTATAATCCTCCAAGAAGGTTAAAACGGCAATGACCCCGAGACCTTTTGTAATGTATAAAGTTATGTTGGAGTTCTGGTAATGACCAGCTTCTTGCTCAAGTCCTGAGTATCTGTGGCAGTAGCGTTCCCAATCAGCCTCCACAGCCTTGACTCACAATAAGTAAGGAATAGGCTCTATTCGGTGTTCCCCGGGCTGAGTGTGTTTGCATTGTATTTAAAGTATGAATGAATAATAATTTGTGTATTTTAATTTAATTTTGTTTGATTTTTGCTTATTGTAATTAATTATTAGTTTTATTTTTTGAAGATATTTATTTTACTTTTTTTTTATCTTATTATTATTAGTTTTGTGTTTGTGTGTGCATTTGTAAATATGATATGAATGAGTACATTTACCTCTGTACCTATTGCTCTTTACAAAGGCAGATTGAACACTTATTTCAATAAAATATATATGATTGATTGAAAAAAAAAATTGAATTGAAACACATTTTTCTAAAGTCCACCGTTTTTGAGATATAATTGAAAATTCCAAAATTGGGACATTCTCCCCTCCCCCACCGTTAGCTCACCACCCAGGGGCGGGGACTTTTAGTATGTTATCTTTTAAATATTCCTAACGAAGCCCTGAGGTAAAAAATACTAGCATATTTTATGTGCCCTACTCCATATAGTAATGGCAAGGCTAATTTATTGATTTGTAGTATTACTTGCTGATGCTAAAATAAATCGACTATCAACATTGTCACGCAAAATATAATGTTCATTCTTTCACCATCTAATGTTATTTCCATCGAAATATCAATTAATATTTTATTATTATTTAACAATGTAATGTCACAAACTTTATGCAGGCAGAAAATATATTAATAGGGCATTCTCTTATCGTTTTCTTTTCCGATATTAAGACAATGTTAAGCTGGAAGTGTTCCGTAATACGATAATTGATGAAGGCAGATAATACCGTAACGAAGCCATAGGTGGATTATCCGTGTGGTCAATAAAGACCAGGTGTCAGCCCCGGCCTGTGTACACAGCGGTTCGGCGGGAGCAACCTCACTCAGGCTTGCTTCATTAGAGACCTTGTTTACATCTGTTGTTTGCTAACCCCCACCGCCGCCATCACACGCCCATTTGTATCAATCTCTCTTGTCTTACAGGCTGCCGATGCTGCGTTAGAACACGTCTGAGGTCAATTCTGTTTTTATTTAACTGGAAAGTTTTTGGTGACTCCAAGCTAAGAATTAAAACAATGGACATTTATTTTTAACCACCTTAGTCGACTTCGTAGGTATTCATATGAAATACCTAAGGATCAAATAATCAGAAGTCTGGTGTAACGTATCCGATTATTAACCATAATATGATTATTAAACATTCTTTCTTTTTAATGATAACAATAACATTCAAAACTTGAAAAGAACTACTCATCAGTAGCACTTGAATAAATATTCTTCACTAAAAGGTCTCTAGGCCTTTCTTTTTTGGCTTCGGAAGGTTCGGAGGGTTACTAGAAATAGCATGGGAAGCAAGTTGAGGGACTAATGGATTTCTGTGGTTATGGAGTTTACTATGAAAGGATAGGTAACTGGTTTGGTAAATCAGCAACATATGGGACAGAAAGATCTTTGTGTTCAATTTTATTCGTAACAAAGTAAGGAGCATTGAACAAAAATATGAAAAAGAAAAAGAGGGAGAGGACCAATCAATTCCTAGACAAACATATTCAGTACAATGATACAGACTAATGTCATAATCGCTCCATCTCAACAGAATATTCTGGCCAAGGTAGGGAATAGAGACATTAGAATTAAATAAAATAGAAAAACAACTTTGATAAGGCCTTAGCCAAGAACATTTCAAAATAAAACAAGATAAATAAAAGTATACACGAATTTCATAACAAGGTAACAGAAAACTGTAAATAGAGTAGAAAAAATAAATAAAGAAAGAAAATTAGTATTTATAAGAATAAGTATTGTATTTAAAATTTACAGAACAAATAATGTCTAATATTAAATATAGTGAGAATTAAAAAAGTCATTTTTGCAAAGCGGATACGCAAAATATGATAATAATAAAAAAGAAGAAAACAAAAATTATCTATAAGAACATAATTATAAAAAGAAAAAAAAAATGATTTACAGTCTAATGTTTATTTATGATATATTAGAATTCACTATGAAGCATCCAAGTGGTTAGAGAGCGTCTCTTTGGAGAAAGATGAGGTGGTTGAAGTGGAGAGTTTTGAATGATCTGAGAAAAGAGCTGTTGCGAATGTGAGGAGAGGAAGAATTCTAGATAGTAGAAGAGCGGACAAGGATGTATCGTTGGAATGCAAAAGTAGTGTAGGTTGAAGTATAGAGATCTGAAGGACGAGATGTATAACACATTGGTATTTATCGTTTTAGTACGAATGGCTTTTTCTTTTCTCTTAAAACAGGAAAGTATCTATTATTATCTTTAGTTGATTCATTAGGTTCATTCTCAGAACCTTATGCATCCCATATGTACACTGTATTATGTTGGCTTTCTCCCTCCTTTCGTTGATAATGCATTATTCTGGGTACATACATTTTCCAAACTATCAACACCCGTCACCCACCCTTTACTTACAGTATTCTACAATTCAAGTACTTAGTCCATTACATACAAGACCCGTCCTTCCAATCTGTATACTCTATCCTACAGAACCTCTGCTTCCGACAACCCTTTCTTGTCCGCTCCCCTTACTCTCTGGAATTCTCTCACTCCTCATATTCGCAATTTCTCTTTCCTAAGATTATTTAAAACTCTCTTCTTCATCTATCTTGTCTCTACTTAAGACATTGTTATAGAAGTTAGTGTTAAACACAGCACTACTAACCACATAAAATTATAATACCTTTTTTTCTTTTTTTTTGCATATAAAAACCTGCATTATCGTTGAACCAATCCAGTAGTAAACTCGTTTTATAAATGATTTGACTTATATATGAATTCACGAAAACCACTAATATAATCTGATAAACTGCAAATCTGATTGTTGTAAATCAAAATATTTCAAAAATGAAAATATTCCATTTATTAAATGCAAGAAATTACCTTAGGGAAGCCATTAGGTAAAGTTACGTAATCTATTATATAACATTGTGTATTTTGTATAGCATTGAATATCGGAAATCCATCACAATAGAAGTCCCATAAAAGGTTGAATACTGATAATTTATCGGATTTATACAATAACCTCCGGGCATTGAAACTAAATGAGAAGCGGAATTATGCGATATTAATATCAAATATAAGCCTTCTGCGGAATCGGATTAGCCTCCCAATTAAAATGCTGATTGAAAATGATCCCACATTAATGCCATGTGCTAGGGCCTGGATTTTTTCACCCCCCCCCCCCCGCCGTTGGGTCAGCGGGAGGGAAACCAAACAGACAGGGCCGCAGCCAGTCTATTTGTCCAAGTCGTTAGAGTTGGTAGCCCTGAGTTGAGTGCGGTTTTCGTATGTAAACTAGGGATTACTCCGGGGTATTCCCTCCCCCTCCCCACCCCCCGTAGGGCTTAAACTTTCGCTGGCCCTTCAGTTCCGATTTATAGTTAGCCGCTCCCTAACTGCCCTCAGTTCCATTAGCGAAGGTCTCTCGTTTGTAAGTAGCAGAGCCAACTAACTGGCCGATATCCTCTAATTTAATGCCTGTCTTTATTTTCAGCAATTGTGGAGCTTCGAGAAGTTGAATAATCTGATCCCAAAACCAAAATATAATGTTAGTAAGCATTACTCAAGTTATGCCATATAATTCTGTATAAAATTATACGATCAACAACAATAATGATTAAAAGATTTGATTGCTCCTCTTCAGTTATTTCAAGTAAATACCCAAGCTTATCACAAGCTTTATCGAAATTACCATTGCACTAGATGGTTACAAAAGCCTTTGTGCATAATTAAAGACTTATTTCAAATTAAATATTTTAAACACAGTTGAAGAATATTCTTCAAAGTAAAGTTCATTGTTATCAACAGAGTTGGGCACTTAAATTGTAAATCAATTAATAATTGTTCTTTTTATTTGAATTTAACGTGATTGTAATACGATCATATGTGAATCACGATGGGTCATATCACATTCTTATAAATTTTTTTCTTGGCTTTTCTTGACAGATTTCGAAATTTTAACAATTTTGCATGGAGAAAATACTTTTGCGTCCCGCTGCGTTTTTTGTTTCTATTTAAGCAATTATTTAATTTTTTCTAGTTACCGTCGTGCCTAAGTATTTGAAGGCTATTCTTTATTTTTTTTTATTATTTTTTTTTTTATCCTTGAGTTTATTATGTCAAGCCCCATTTTTGAAGCTGTTTCCTCCAGCGCTCCTGACAGAACAGCTTCAGATCGGGCTGTGACAAAATCATCAGCATACGCCATGTGCTGAGTGAGTCTTTCGTAAATTACACCCCTTGGGTTGGTTCTAATGTCTCTCGTGGCTCACTCAAGGCTAAAATAAAAAAGTTTTGAAAAGAGTGGATCCTCTTATCTTAAACCACAGTCTACAGAAAATGTATCTAATAAAGAATCATGGAATATAGCCACTGCCTTAGTGTCTTGTAGTGTCATTTCTGTAAGACTAATAAACTTTTTGTGTATGCCTAAATTAATTCATAGCTGACAGCATTTCTTCGCTAATGATTATACGCTTGCTTAAGATCTATAAACAATTGATGTAGGTCCAGGTTATACTTGTTTAATTTTTCCAACTTCTGCTGTAATTATTTGTTCGGATTCATCTAATCAAAACATATGTTTCTCGTATCATTCATTTCAGAATGTATTCTTCCTGATAATGAATGACGATTCTGATAATGAATCGTCTACGCTAAAACAATTATTGCTAGTTTCTTTTCAAGGTGCCATAGAGAGAAATAAGATTCAAGATACTAAGCTCTTTACGAACAGAAATACTTTTAAGTGCTTTCGACTAACATTAAGAGAGAAAATTATTCAGCCAATAAGAGTGACTATAGGCTAAGTGATGTATAGATAGAGCCAGAGAGTTTTCCAACACTACTGGTGAAACTCCACCAGGGGAAGAGAGAGTGGGGCGGGGAAAAACAAACAACGGTCCCTTTCCAAACACAATACACACTCTGTCTCTCTGTCTTAGCGCTAGGACCCTTTAACCAGTTTCTGCCGGGGGCTGCCTTCGTCCTGGGAGGATATTGTCGATTCCAAAGGTGGGGTATATAGGACTTATCGATTATCAATATCTCTCACCCTCTCCCATATTCTCTCTCTCTCTCTCTTTCATTCTCTCTCTTCCTTTTATGTATTAAGTTAGATATTTTTTTAGGCCTGAGGATGAAGGAAAGGTGAATGAAATAATTCTGGTGCTATGATTTTTCAATTTTTTCGCCTTTATGCTTTAAGCACTCAATACAACACTTACACAATATTTCTATTTCATGAAAAAAATAATTGTTTTCTTTATTTGAAAAATGTTCCCCCGCAGATGCTTGGACCTCTAGTGAATGAGGGATTTCTCGACACCGACCTTTGGAGTCAGTGCCGTGCGAAAAGAAGAATTTTTATATTCTTTAATCAAGGTCATATTTTCAAAATTATTAAAGCCTTGCTTCTCTAGTTTTTTCGTTTTATAAAAATACAGCTAATCTTATTAATTTTCCAAAGATTTTCCTTTAATTCGGAATTTTTTTATTTTAAAACACAATGTCGTTAGAAGATACTGGTGCGCGTATAGCTACTTTTGTTTTTGTTTTATCAGTACAAAGAAGGGAATTATGTAATCACATAAAACTCTGATACAATCCTTTTTAAGTTCTTTTTAAAAATAATAAATGACAGTCTGCACTAGTTCCTAATATATTTCAGATGTTTCATTTTGCTTCTTTATGTGAGCATCAACATAAAACAAACATGTTGATACACGTCTTAAATAAAAAAAATATATATAAAAATATATAAAAATAATAATATCATCGATGAAGTAGAGTATTGATGTTTCTGGTGAGGATGCATGTTTCTGGAACCTTTAATGTTCCTTGGATATATTCTTTTCAGACGCCTTGGAGGGTTTTCTGCAGTTGAGTGGGGAGCAGTGTGGAAACTACTGGATGTGAAGCTTATTATGAAAGGATCTGGTTTGGATCAACTCAGTAACGTACGGGACATTTAGATCATTATGGAGAAGATTGTTTGTGAGCTATATTGGAGCACACAATTATATTTTGAATTGTAAGGATTGGTTACATGAACAATAGTGTAGACCAAATAACTCGTTTGTCCGTATAGGTCAAATAATTATCATGAAAATGAGTCTATTATAATTAATAAGAATCTAAGAAAGTTTGTCTAGTAAACGTTAAAGCGATCTATAAGACGAGCATTTTTTTTTTTGTATAGATTCCATGTAAGAACTTTGTTCGGATAAAGTACTGCTTATCTATTTTAAAGGTATTAGTTTAAAATTCGAAACTAGTATATAAATTAAAAAAAAAAAATTATCAATCCTTAAGGCTAAGGGATCTTCTGATTATAGTGATAGTTACTGTAATAATGTTTCTACATATTTACTTTATAAACATATTCCATAAATTTGTAAATATCAATAAATCAAAAAATATATATATAGTTAAAAAAAAACTAGAAAAGTACGCTTTTATAGCAAACCTAACTAAAAAAGCTAAATGAAATGAACAATATACAGCTGCCAGACCTTTGTCGAACTAGGGTTCGAAGCTAAGTGCAATCCGTGATTTATTTGCAATTTTAGCACAGTTTATCTATAATCAACTTACATTTTTTTTGACATATCTCAGAGTAGGAATTGCCAAATTTTTATCCTAAAAATCCTATCTTACACAGAATGTTATGATCAAAAACTTTTAATATATAACATTTTTTTATTGGAATAGCCATTTCTGCGTTATATGTAGGCACTTAAACATGATTAAAACTAACGTTTTGTGAAAGTTGGACAAATTCTTCGATGTTTGACAAACGATTATGCCTGAACGCTTAAATCAAATTCAGTTTAAAGGATGTCTTTAGGCGCAAAATTTAATAAACTTTAATTTTGTAAATACATTTTTTTTCGATTGAAAGCATTTTTCTATATATATATTTTTTTTTTTACCAAAATCTGAAAAAAGAACAAAAAGTTTTGGGTTTTTACCCCCAAACATTTACCCGTAACCAAATTTAGTTTCATTTTTGATATTTTATTCTCAGGATTCATCTGGTTATATGGTCCATATAAACATAAAGCATAAAACCTGCTACTCTACCTTTTGCAAGGCAGACCTCCATTTTGGGGGTAATTCAATTGGACTAAGCGAGAATACTAGAATAAATTTGTGGAATTATTGTATTTTCATTGGTCCTTGAAACGTGTGCAAATTTTTAAGTTAATCAGATTCCTGGAAATTGGTGATAATTACGATAAAAGATTCCGTTACATACAAGTGAAGTTAATAAAAGCGAATTAAAAAAAAATAATATAACCAAAGATATTCAAAACATTTTCACTAATTGTATATAATTATTCCAATATGTTCTACTTGTCCCCCTAAGGGTCCGAAAGCAGTTAGCCACACCGGGATCAACTCCTACCTCCCCCAAAGTACCCCGGCTCAAGTTAAGGATATAAGGGACATAATACGGGGGAGGAACATTTGGTCCCGAACTCCTTCGATTCCCGACCAAGAGCTAAAGTTTCCTCATTAATTATCGAGGTGAGATCCAGAGCTATTTACATGGTCTAATGATGTTAGACCCACTTCCCTCTCTCAGGTATTACCTTCCGCATAACGTAGCTATTTAATGTCCTTTCTTTGGCATGGTTCGCCAGAGGTTTAATGAATTTCAATATACTCATAGCGATAATTTTATTATTTTATCAGTTATTAGGGATTCATTTTATGAATTCCATAGATAACAATATATAAAATATCTCTGGTGAGTATTTAAATCGTGGAAAAAGTTTTCGAAAACCGATAAAATTTGGGATTGCTGAGTCTGAAAGGCAACAGGTCTTTAAAGGTCCCTTTTTTCGAGTTTTTGTTAAACATATGAAATCTGATAGTAAATTTAACCGGCTTTTAGATGAAAAAAAAAAATTAAGACTGGACAAATAGTTTTAGTGTTATAGCGCGACTTACCGCAAGCATTCAATTTCCCTTTATATTATATTATCTTATATCTCATATTTATATTATATCTTATTTTATATACCTTTATATTATCCGTATATCTTTATATCCCCCTTAGCATTTTTCCCAGCAAAAAAGTGTATAAAGCGTTTTTTTGTAGAAAATTTTATGTAAATTAATTTGGTATTTAAACATTTTTTCGCTAGAGGCAGTAGTTTTCGATTTATCAACGAAAACCTGAAAAAAGGATCTTCAGACCCCTTAGCTCCACCCCCACACCCACAGTACTTTTGGTATGTGGTTAAGGACACTTTTCCCTACAACTATGTTAAACTTGCGTTCTACATGAATTTTTTCCGCTATTTTTCCTTCGTCGCTGGGAATATTAGTATAAAACTGTAATTAGAATGCTAAAAAAAAAACCTTGTTTCTTTTCTAGCTATTATAATGTCATCATTTTTCTTATTTCGCTAACCTTTATCTTAAATATACTTTCATTTTTTTCAATAGGCTGAAGATAGTCAGCAACATTCCATTTTCCAACCATGAGTTCCCCTGATAGTTCTTGAGTAATTGTTCATAGATGTTCACAAGTGGTTAAAAAGTATATAACGAGAATTAGAAGGTCCAGAGGCTATCTTCTTTTCAGGCGCATCGAAAGGGTATCTGTATTATAATGTGAAGCGAATTGTGATACTATTATATTTGAATGATTATGGAGTTTGCTATGAAAGGTTAGGTATCTGATGTGGGATAAATCAATAGTATGTGGTAAATTAATTTTTTTTTTGTGACAGAGTAGAGCATTGAGGTTTCTTCAAAGTATTTCGAATAGTAAGGTAGTCAAAACTAACGAGTGTCGATATTCATACAAAAGATGATCAAATATAATGTCTCATTTTATTAGGTGGTGAAATAATTAAAAGGTTAATAGAAAGGTAGCATTATTTTCTAAGCCACCTAAATGATATGTCAAATAGAAATGACATTGAAATGTTAGTAATTTGTAATTTATTTACTGTCACGATGTCATTAAATTTACAATCCCCTTATTTCAGTGCTCCTCTTTTTTCTTTTTGTACACAGACGTAATATTAAGTTTCCAATATTACAACTGGTCTTATTTATTTTCTTTATGGTTTCCAAAAACAAATTTTAATAAATTGAACTTAAATTAGTTTCAAGAAAAGGGTAATACAACAAGCGTACCTGAGTACCTTACGTTTAAATCTTAGATGAGTACCCTTTCAAAAGATCCCATAGATATCCTAGACCCACTCGAAGTGTTGATATCGTGCCAGGCAGACCACCCGGATCTACCACTCCATAGCCTTCCTTTCCGGAGGCAAGAACTGGCCAGAGCTTCTCCGCAGAAGAAGAAATAGAAAAACCCTTGTTATAAAGACTGATTGTGCTCAGCGAAGAGGTCCTGCCAAGAGTGTTCTGCCAACAAGGTTTTTTTCCCTCCTCAGAGCCTTAGCTTAAACCGGATTTAGCAGGAGGGATTGTTGATTTTCCCCATTCACTGTTTGACTCAATTAACTGCCCGCCTTTTCTTTTATTTTTATTCCACTTTCTTCTTCGTCTGCCAATCTTTATCATAGTATTTACATTCGTTCCGCCTTCTCGCTCCAATAAGATTTGATTGCCACATCTCTATCTGGAACCGCGATTTCGTCAATCAACGTCCTAATGGAAATCTAAAATAACACTTGAATTCACGTTCCGTATTTGGAACGTTATATTTCCTTTTTTTTTAGATTGTAGCATATTTAATAGTTGTATTCAAATCATTAAATTTCTTTTTATTGGTTTTAAGCAGTTAATGATTTACGTAGTCTGTAATAATATATAAGAGGACAAGGCATATTTCGTTTGTGATCAGTAATCACGGAAAACTACTGAACTAATCAGTACTAAATTTAGACCACATCATCTTTATAGTGCCTGGATGGTTTAGCAATAGTAAAATATTCTGACTTTCCATTAAATCGTGATAATAAGTGGTTAACAGTGAAGTTTGAATAATGAAAGATAGGTGGCGAGCACCATTCTACATGAGAGGTCACAAAGGTATAGTGGTATATAGAGCATGACATAGATAAAAATTTACTTATATTCAATTAAAATATTAAAAGAAGATTTAAATATGTGTTGCGTTATGTGGAGTTTGAAAATTGAACGATATTTGGTTTGCACCATTCCGCAATATAGTTAACAATACTGAAACTACTGAAACTATTTTTACCAAATTTTAACTACAAAATTTTCATAGTTTTAGGAAGGATTAGAAAAAGTAAAATTTAGAATTATCAAAATTTAAATGAACAATGTTGGGTGACAGAAACGAGGTTTGCCACATTGTCATACACGTCTATAGTTAGAAATTGAAATCTAACGAAATGAAATCATTTATACCGAATAAAAATTATTAACAAATGAAAATGTTAATCCTTTGCTTCCTTTTTATTGTGTGTAAATATATGTTTGACTATATGGTATATGAGCTTTTTGTTGTATGTACTGATCACGCAGTCTATTATCTCCAAGAATTTTATAATAGACTCAGTCAATCTGGATTACTTACTCATACATTAAAATTAAAAATTAGATGTAGTGCAAGTTTACTATTCAGACCAATAAGAAGCAGTGATGTGCGTAAACATGAAAATTCTAAACACGATTCGACATTATCTAACAGTCGAACAACATATACGATCTTTATTACCACATCCCAATATCTTTTATGCAATGTGTTTTATACTAGGAGAATTTGAAAATTTCATTATTTGTAAATCTAATACTGTAACTTTGGACATTCCTAAAGTCTTATCTTTTATTGCTACAAATATATAGAAACAATCTGTCCCTTGGTTTGCACTGAGAACCATTACTACAACTGGTCTGGTAGAACGCACGGTCGAGTGGATGTTTCATCTGGGCAGGCAGGGTTTTCACTTGGCTGGGCAGTCCTTAGATGATGAAACCCTCCTTCCCACATCCCTTCACTAATCACAAAAATAGTATATGTATTAATTTTAAAAAGGACATTTAAAATTAAAAAAAAAAAAAGTAAAAAGAAATAGCACATTTTATTTCTTCAATTTATTATAATACAACTAACAGTAAAAGCGGTATTCACATTTTTAAACTATTTATTGATATTTACAACTGTATACCTGTATGTACAATAAGTAAATTTTTTGTAAATTGCTACAATGACATGTCAATAACATGTGAAGAACCAATCACTAGTAGTTCTCGGCCATCTTCTTTTCAGACACCTCGGAGGATTATCGGGAATAGAGTCAGAAGCAAGCTGAGAGACTAGTGAATTGGAGCGGTAATGCAGTTTAATATGAAAGAATAGGTATCTGGTTTGGGCTAAATCAATAATGCATGGAACATTAAGGTCTTTATGGATATGTTCATTTGCGACAAAGTAAGGAGCATTAAGGATTTTGGATTGCAAGAATTGGATACGAGATGAATTAGAAGGTTTCGTAGAGCCCCAAAGCTCAACTTCATATGTCCGAATAGGTAGGTCTCATAACGGTCATTTAAATTAATTTGTAATTATTCGGTAGGTTTGAACCTTTGTCTAGAAAATGCTGAAGAAGTCGAAAACGACGAGCAGTTTCCTGTCGTTTTAGTCTTGTATGTGGGTTCAAAGTTAAACGTTTGTCTAGTTGGAGTCTTAGATAGTGGATCTGTTCAACAGGGATCAGTGGAATGTTATTAAAGGAATGTAGGGCAGGAAACAATTAATTATTTAAATTTAATTTTATACCAGACTTCAGAGACAAGAAATTGCTCGTCGTTTATGACTACTCCAACATTTACTACACAAGCGTTCAAAGCTTCCAAAAAAATTACAAAGACTTATTTACATGACAGTAATTAGGCCCGTTTGGACACGGAATTGAGATTTGGGGCTCGATTAACCGTCCAATTGCTTTCGTATCCAATCCTTACATTAATAAATCTTTCGTAAAAAAACTCAAAACTTTTAATTATGTCAAAAACAAATTTATCCATAGAGATCTTAATGTTTATACAATTCATTTTGGCATTACTCCTAGTTTATTGTTTGTTTATTTCGTTTAACGTCACTTTTATGCTGCTATGGCTAATCGGACGAGCTCCTAGTTTATTTATAAGTGTGTTGTTACATGTTTCAGGACCCTAGTCCCATCTTCAGGCTTCTAAACAATTTTATAAAGTACATTAATTTACATAATTACACTAATTAGTTTTACGATTCTCAATACAATATGTTTAGTCAAAGACCAAAAGAAGCGGATCTTCCTCAGAAATCAAATTAGACTATGGAAAGTGGACTGTATTTAATATTCCTAAAATAAAAGTTCGCAATCTTGGAGAGAAAATGATTAGAAGAAATCTAAACCAATTATAATAAAAAAAAAAGTCTGATTCAGGTGAAGATGACAGATCAGGATCAGTAGAACCCTTTTGGACCGGCAAATGCATTTGCGTGACCGAAATGAGGCTGAATTTCTTCTAGTTGCTGAGAGAATCGGTTGAGAAATTTTCTGGCTTGATCAACACTCATTTGCAAGTAAAATGGGCATATAACGTCTTTGATAAAAAATAACATAAAAATAAAACTAAAACAGTTGAAAATAAGCTTAAGGGGGCCTTGGGAATTAAAAGAAAAAACCAAGCAGCTCAGTTGGTTATTGACAAAAGAGTGAGGGAGAACCTAGGGAAATTAGCGAGAGATAAGGAAATCAGCTAGTGCCATCTGGAGGGTTATTGTTAACACATAAACTAGTTGACATACAATTTCAATAGATGGCGTAACTAACAATTTTATATTTTTCATTTTTTTCTTTTTTTACAAAGGACGCCTTTTGGCGTGAACATAATATATTATTTACTCCATCAGCTGTGGTTATTTGCAAATTGTAATTATGGAGGTTTATTTACTTGGAAAATATTTTAGAAGCCTGAAGATGGGATTAGGGTCCTGAAACATGTAGCAACATACTTACGAATAAAATAGGAGTAATGCCAAGAAGAGTTTTATAAACATTAAGATCTTTATGGATAAACTGTAATTATATGATCTTAATTTTGATCATCTGGCCCAAACCAGAAACCTCTCCTTTTATATTAAACATCAAATCCTCCCAAGTTGCCTAATACTCAATTCCCGATAACCCTTCAAAGCGTCAGAAAAGATAGTCAAGAAGGCGAAGAACTGTTATTAAAGTGCTACCAGTGAGTAGTTATTTACATGTCTTTGTAATCACATTTTTCTGAAATTTACTTGTTGTATATAATGCATACAGTTATTAATATCCATAAATAGTTAAAAATTAAAAAAAATAACAAATTAAAAGTTCAAAGATGGGTAAGATATAAAATTATAATTTTAACTAAAATTCATCCCAACTTTTTAACAAGTGCTGCGAAAGAGAGAAAAAGTTGTCAAGGGCTTCAGGTTCTATCACTTAAGGGTCTCGATAATCCGGGATAAATCTTTTCCATCGGAATTCGTCAGGCTCTAACTAGGGGTAGATGCAATTTGGAGCGACAGTTACAAAGCGCCTACCCCACGGCTAAAGGGATGAAAAATGAAGGACGTTATAGTTTCATTTTATTACAGCAGAGAGTTTCTTTCCATTTCAGGTCATCGATTGCCTTTTATTCTAGAAAAAGGTTAATTTGGACTTTTTTTTTTCTGAGGAATTTATTGAAATAACAGTCTAGCACTAGCCTTACTTTATTATCTACCATAAATTATTGGATAAAGAGACAAATTCCTATCGATGTATAGAGCCGTGACTAACCCGGCGTTGGTCGCTAGCCGAACTGGTACACCGTTAGTCGCTAGGTGAGCATTTTCCTCATATCTTTGGTTTTCATAAAAAATGAAATTTAATGTTGCCAAATATGTGGTTATAAATCTTAAATAAATGTCATCATAATGAAATTTTTACGAAATTTACAAAGATATTTATTCTAAAAAAAAAAAGAAATAGAAATTAAATATTTTACTGTTTTCTTCTATTTCTATTTCTATATTCTATACAGTTATTACAAGTATATGTAGAATGTTCATTGTGAATTGGAACATTACACATTTTTTAACACCTAAACCAGATCTATTTTGTATAGCCTAAAGCAGCCACGAATAAGAATCTGGAATAGTAAAAATTTCAGATTCCTAGAAATTATCGACAAATAATATAAGTACAATTCACGACGATTTATCTACTAATTACTTCCATTTTATCTTCTCAACTGGCTTTTTTATCCAACAATTCAAGCATGTTAGATCCACGACTCATTTTAACCCAAATAATCACTAATCAATCGAAAGAAATTAGAAAACTTACTCAGTAAAATGTCACGAATAAACTGCACGAGAGATAAGGTGATCCTGAGGAGTGGTAACATGGCTGATCGCGCGTGAGGTAATTGCTCATTTCCCGCAATTTTCAGTAAATATCTCCCAATATCCAGGCCACCTACTTCATTTTTATTTAGAAACCAAATATTCTTATTCACAAATGTCCTAAACTCAGCTATTCTGAGGTTCAGCGATGAAAGTTGAATTATGACGAACTTATTAACTATTATTTAGAAGGGTGAGGGAAATGCTTACCTAGCGACCAACCCTGGGTTAAACTGAACGCTTTCAATCATTATATATATTAAAGTAGAACAACATTAATTTGTTTTAAGTTTACGAATTAAAGTTAACATTAATTAAAATGGCTTATCTTATTTTTTACCATATTCTAATTAACCTTTCACCGGTCGCTCCGATTCCCGTAACACGAGTGGTCGCGCGTTGTTTAAAGTACAACACCCTGCTTTTTTGTCCGTTTTGCTCCAAATGCTGTATTAAATATGCTAATTAAAATATTTTAACCATTCTACCTTTTTAAGTAGAATGTATGTATAATATATTACCTGAGAGAATAATATTTTGAACGTAAATGAAAATAGTTTTATGATTAAAAACAAAAAAAAAAACAATTTTTTCTAAGCTAGATAAATTTTTATTTTCAATAATATAGTCAATTGGCGGTTGAGCGTCATTTAGGCCAAATCTACTTTCACAACCGTTGGCCCAGTAACAGTACATACTTACCTAAGTTCTCAACCCAAGACCCTTTATGAATTGTACAGATTTATTTATTACAGTCAAAGGTAATTATTTGCATTTGTAGATATCTCCTGCCCCCATCCTCCGCTTCATCTCAATCACTACCCAGAACATAGGTTTCTGTATCAAGATCTAGAATATTTTCTGTTTCCTCATCACTCAAATCCAGATTTTTATTTGATATCCTGGTCTAGCTACTGCAAAATTCGTGGAATATATGTCAATTTTACAGGTACCCACCTAATCAAAACTTAACAAATAATTAATTCTTCGCTCACTATGATAAACAAAAGCAAAAATGCACAAAAATTCTTTACTTACCTCATATCGCATGCATCTGATTGCAGAGAAAGGGGTGGGAAAAAAAGTAACGAGAGCGGTCGCTTGTTGTACTTCCTGCGACGCTGAGGACTAAATATTTTTCATTCAGGAAACTATCCTTTCTATCACAGTGGAAAATTACAGGAAATAGCGGAATATCTCGAGGAATAGCTAAAGCCGATTTTACAGAAAGCTCACCGAAAGCGATAGAGAAAGTGTGAGTTGTACAAAATAAAACGGAGCGACCGGTGGAAAGTAAATAATCTAGTGATATCATCTTTTTAAAATTATGCAACTTTAAATGCACTAATAATGTAAAAAAAAGGAGTTATCTTTCAAAACTGAATATATCCACTTTAGAAAAGTTTAAAAAAAAAGTAAAAACCCACACCTGTCCTCTCTCTGCCATTCAATCCCAACAATTATATTAATTAAATCTTTGAGGACTACTAACGAAGACAATGTATAATAGTGTGCGCAGCTTCCAACATTTTATCAGAAAATAAAAGTAAAAAGAAATCAACCGAATGTGGACATGTTGAATTTATAAATTTAATACCCGAAATGTTTCAATTTTTAGATTTATGAACGATATTGTTTTTAATTATAATTGCTTCTGATTAAAAAAAAATAAAATGTGCACGCTGTTAGGATTGGATTTTGGACAAAGTTAAATGCCTTTAATTTACTTTTGGTTGCGGAAAAAAATCATGATATAAAAAGCAATCACTTACATTATAGGTAAGTACAGGTAAGTCCCTTCTTTAGTCATTCAATATATTTAAGTTATACAATCCAAGTGCTGAATTTCAAAACGTGATAAATCCACTTAAATTTTTTTTATTTTTTTATTTATACTTATTTCATTTCGTTGTCCTAAAATATGGAAACCAATATGAATAAAAACACAAGCTGACATACTGAATTCAAAGCAATCAGGTGCTATGAAGCCAATACTTATTAATACTTCATTCTTGATTATAATCAACGGAAATATTACAGCAATCTGCCGGAGCGAAATCGATTTTCGTATATTAATCTCATTATCCACCGGGGGATATCATACGATGACTTAGGTGGAAGATGAAACACTCAGACTACAAGCTGATCGAGTTACAAGATAACAAGATGGGGTGTAGATTGTTTGTCACGCTGATTGCAGAAACAGGAAATGTTTGCTGCCTTTTACGCGGCGCGGGTGTTGATAATGTGACTAAGGGCGGGCATGAATTCGCCTGCGCTATATTATCCGTGTAAGGCGCTCACATGAAGTAGCTAACTAACAAGGCAAGTCTTGTTACGGAGTCGTCTGTTTGGGGCGTAGCAAGATTAATTAGGACAGGCATTATAGAAACAAAAGGAACCTAAACAATGCTGTTATCAAATTAAAAAGACCAAAGTTGACATATTCCCTAGATTCGTTTAGTAAAAGCCAACCAAGAAACGACAGAGAAAAAAATAGATCCTCACCTTTTCGCCTTCGGCAAAAAAAAAACAACAATATTAAGGTCGTCCGAATCGATGACTGAACGAGATTTTGTTTCTAACTTACTTTCAGCTTCAACATGTAAAGTCGACGAATTTCGTTTTGATGAACTAAGGGTGAAGGTTCAAATCGCCGTATGTTTGGTACAAAGTCAGCCTTGTAGTCCAGTCAATAAAGGATTATAGAGTGCACTGTCTGTAATCCATGGTTTTTCTTCGGAAAATTGTACAGTGTAGCTAAAAAGTAAATATACTAAAAGTCTAGGTGTTTTCGGGCCTGGGAACAGGAAGGGTGGGCGGCTTTTATTCAAGTTTTCCCTCATAGCTCGAAAACGATGCGTGTATGCTAAGCATGACTACTTACTAAATTAAAGTTAATTACTACATATTAAACTACAAATGCTATTCTATACACATTTTTCGTGTTCTGTACCGTTTCCGAGATATATGCTTGGCGAATGTGAAGGACTTTAGTATGTTTGTTTTACTAAGACAATTTAAAATTTATATAACTTTTGACAGATTGAAAATAAATTAGCACATATAAGAGTATTTTAAATTGAAATTTAATTTTATCAAATATTATTTTAGGAGAATTTTGTCGTAGGATGAACGTTTTAGAAAATATGGAGGGAATTTTATTAGAAAACATGATGTGAAAATTGTTTTGTTTTTTTTCGAAAATGTTTACATTTGCCAAGCTCATATCTCGGAAACAGTACTGAAAATGAAAAATGTGTATATAGTAACAGTTGTAGAGAATTTACATTAATTTAGGAAATAGTTACGTTTTGAATACGAAGCACCGTTTTCGAGATATGAGCGCATAGCCAAAAAAGAGTACTTTCGCACCCTCCCTTCCTATTTATATGCCTAAAAACTCCAGGACTTTTAGTATGTTTACTTACTTCCTAACTACCCTGAACATGTTTCTGAAGAAAAACCTTGGATTACAGAAAACGTACTCTAAACCCAATTTCAGGCCTTCATTGACTAGACTATTGGGTGCATTTTCAGGTGTTTTTTTTTTCCCCAGTGGCGAATGTTCTTTTGTTAGAATTGTTCTGACTCAAACTACTGGGCTTTTATAAAACACGTTTAGGCTCTCGGAGCTATTTTAAACACGTTCTCGGAGTTATTTTGTTTATTTAAGAAAAATTAAATGACACTTCTGCAGTTCTGCGCCTACAAAGTTCTAACAATCTAAACCAACATGACCAAAAGGCTATGGCGGTTAGATTTTCTAACTGCCCCGTATTATTGCTATTATTAAATAATAATTGATTAAATAATAGTTATCATTATTATTAACATAAAACAATAATTTCCATCATAATCCTGTCAGATCTCAAAATGATATTTTTAAATGACCTGTGAAAACAAAATTAAAGCTCAAAAGTGTGTGAATGAGAGATCTAGCCTTCTCATCACTTGCTCTAATGCATAGTTGAGCAAAATTTAACCATGGTTAAATGTTTGACAACTGATTTCCTAGGAATATTCATTTAATTTAATCTTGATATAATCTTCATAAGTTCATTTTTTGGTCTAATGATGATTAATTTAGATGATTTCTTATAGGAAATTAGTTGTAAACTATTTAATAAAGATTCATTTTTGCACAACTCTGCTATAATGTTAAGAGGATGCTTGAATTTCTCAATCCGAATCATGTTCTTTTACAACAGCTATTTCAGAGATATTACTTTTTTTTTTTTTTTTTTTTTTTTTTTTTTTTTAAATTCTATAATGATGATAAAAAAAGTAAACATCTTTATATATTTTTTTTAATTTTATTTAAAAATATGTTAGTACGATTGATGAACATTTAGTTTCAAATAATCAAGTTAAACAAGAAATATATATACATTTTTTTTTGTAAGAAAACAACAATCTTTTATAAATATTTCACTTATTAAAAACGTTAACTAACACAATTCAGATCTTTTATTAAACATGAAAATAATTAACTTTTTTAGAGTTTTTGTGACCAAATAATTATAATAGTCACATACATTATTATAGATAATAAAGTAAAAATATTCATTTTATAGTTAATATACTAGACACTGATTAATATAATAGTAGTAACTAAATAATAATAAAAAAATGAGTTTATACTTTAATATTTAACTATAGAACTATACAATTTTTTTTTTTTAACAAAGGTCTACATTTTATTTTCCAAGTACAGTCTGGGACTATGCCTAGTCTAACCCTGAATCCCAAATGACGTCTTAAAATATTCTTTCTTCTTTCTGACTGACTGCTTGATTGTTCCTTTTCACTATATTATAAGAATATTTCTTCTCTAGCCCCCTTTATAATTTATATATTCTTAATTTAAACAATTTTTTAAATTCAAATCATAAAATTCAATTGTATAATCAGTGATATTTAATACCAGTACGCATAGCCATCAGTCCAATAATTCGTACAATCAGTTAATCAAGAGAACGATATAAGTTACTAACTAATCAGTTTTGAACATCTACTATACATTCTAGCAGGTAGATTAACATACTAAGCAGGTATATTTATTATACTTATTATATAAAAAAAAAAAAAAAAAAAAAAAAAAAAAACAATAAACAAAGCGAACAAGGGGGCAACAACGAAAATGATATTTAAAGTTATATTGAAAATAATTTTTTGTAAGTGAGACTTAAACGACAAGAAACTGCTCGTCATTTTTGAATACTCCAACATCCACTGGACGAACTTAAAGCCTTCCAATTAATTACAAAAAAACTTAATTACATAACAGTAATTAGACCTATATGGACATATAAAGTTAAACTTAAGGGCTCCACTAAACCTTCCAATTCCTCTCTTTTCTAATCTTTACAATCCAAAATCCTCAATCCGTCTTACTATGTCACATATAAACTTATTTATAATGATCTAAAGGTCTCATATGCATTAAATTTAGCCCAAACAAGATACCTATCCTTTCATGAGAAGCTACATACCCTCTGGAATACACTAGTCCCCCAACTTGCTTTTCATCCAATTCCCGATAACTCTCCGAGTCAACTGATATGTAAGTGGTCTAGAGACTTTCTATAAATAAAAAAAGCGAAATTACAATGTTAACGTTTAAAATTAATTATTTTTAAATGTGTAATCCGACCAAACTTGCTGTATGGGGCACAATTATTTTCATTAATTGGGAAAAGTAAAAACAACGAACTTCGATCATTCCTAATTAATGTAATGAGAAATATTGTAAAAGGTACTACAAGGCAAAGAGACAAAACTAAGAAGATATTCGAGAAATTAACAGTTTAAAAAATTAAGGGACTTTTGGCCAATAGAACAGAATAATATTTCGATACCTTAAAAAATATTTTGAATCCTCTGTACAACCAAATTTTACCGGCAAGAAAACCAAAGCGATGGCAAAAATTGTTTATAAAATGATAATATAGATTTAAGTTATTTTAGTGTGTATGGCGTATACACATATATAAACGGTGAGCCCCATCGCCTACATAATAATTTAACTATATCAATCGAAAACAAAATTATGCTAAACAAACTATGACTTTTTAAAATTAAAATTATATAAGATAAAAACTAGAAAAAAAGGGCAATGAAAAAAAAGGTAGAACATTTGACGAATTATGCTTCAAAACATTTTTTTTTAATTATTTTTTGAAAAAGCCTTTAAAAAGCATTAAAAAAAAAAGAAAAAAAAAATTATATGAAATGGACATGTTTAATTTTGAAAGATAACTCCTCATATTGAACTGTTACTAATGGATATGTTATTACAAGCTATTGACATGTCATCACGTTCATTCTACAGCCGGTTACTCCATTCCTCTTTATCCATTGCTTCTTCTTCCGTTAATCCTCAGCCAGCCATACTTTCAGCCACAACATCTCTCCACCTGAAACGAGGCCTGTCTCTCTTTCTCTTCCCCTCTGCTTCCCATTCATAAGTTATTTTGGGGATTCTTCTATTCTCCATTCTTTTAATATGGCCGAACCATCGCAGTCCCCTTCCCTCCATTTCCTTCAGAATGTTCCTTTTAACTTCCATTCTTTCTCTTATGATCTCATTCCGGATTCGTTGAAACCTTGAGATTCTTGCTGACCTCAAAAAATCCATCTCCACAGCCAGAAATCTTTTGGCTTGCAATGAGGCCATGTTTCTGAGCTGTATAGCATTATGCTTTCTACCAGGGCCTTATATATATATATATATATATATATATATATATATATATATATATATTTTTTTTTTTTTTTTTTTTTTTTTGTTATATTGGTACATGTGTTGGCACTCCTGAGGACTGAATTTAACATTGCGATAGCTTTCCGTCCATCTGTTTTTTTTTTTGTTTTTTTTTCACTTCTGTCGCTGTCCCATTGATATCAAGAATAGTGCCTAGAATTGTATATATTGTATATAATTGTATTATATTTTAATTATCTCCACTAATTAAATTATTTTTTAATGGAGTATATAAAAATAAAAATATATAAATATTCTTGGAGAATTCTTTTGGTCAATTTAAAATAGTTCTGTTAATTTATAAATCATGGTACAGTTGTGTTATATACCTTTTGTTGAAGACTCTTGTTTTAGAGTCCATTCGAAACGATTCCTTATCGATCCTAAATATAAAAGGAGTAATTGTGGAAGGAGATAACGATGATGGGGGCAGGAAGAGGGAGAAGTTGGAAAATTCAATTACCCTAAAGCTGTTTTTGCTTCTGCCGAAGATCGAACCATCGCAGCTTGAATGACGGAACCCCGTTTTTAATATGGGTTTAGATATATACCGAGAGACATATTGTATAGAAGGCTTGGAATACATTATGATAGCCGGGGCTGTGAGGAATGCTAGGGTTGGTGAACTATTGTAGCGGCGGAACGGGGTTACTGATCTCCGCCTTATGGTTCAATGCCTTTCAATATGGCTGATAAAATCTAAAAGGAAAACTATTTTAACCCTAATAATACTTTCACGAATGAAACAAACTTTTAAAACCAACTTCAACTATTAACAGATATGAGCAAAAACCAGAAGGAAAAAAAAGTGAACTCCACATCAATTTAAAATTATTTTTACAATTGACAACAATAAGGTAAATGTAGCAATAGTTGGCAGGATATATATATATATATATACTATTGACACTGCAAACCAAAATTCAACTGCTAGTTAGGCCAGTCCTTCATAAAAACTGGGTACAACCGTATTTGGTTTATGCTTATGTATTTTATAAATAATGAAATTCAATTTATTCCTGACTGGGAAAAACAATAGATCATGAATGTGTCTACCTATAGTCCACTACGTGATTTTTTTCATAAGCGGTAGGTCCTGGTGACAAATGTTAAATAACAAAAGATATTTTTCATTAAATTTCTGATTAGGATATTTCCGTCACATTTTCGATCTGAGCAACACTATCAGAGCTAGAGCTAAAAGCCTACTTAAAAAATGTATTCAAACGTGACTTTTTTCATTCAAACCAATATAGCTCTTGCACGAAGGTCCTATACAAATGTGACAAATATTACATAACAGAAATATTCTCCATTAAATTCCTAGCAAAGGAAGTGTTAAATTCTTAATCCGAGCTTTAACTACAAAGCTAGACCGGGTCAATATGCTACATTCTTGAGTGTAAAAAAAACGTTACACACAAAAGGTATTACTTAGCCAAAACTTATAAGCTTTGAAGCTCATTAAACGTATCAATAGTTGACATATAAAAATGCTAATGTTTGGAAGGCTGATACTTGCAGTTTCAAAAGTTGACTCATGCATTTATCTTTATTTACGCAAGAAATATTCACGAAATAGAGGCTTAAATTAAAAATTAATCTATCATAAGGGGACTCAGGGGACTCAAGTCAGACAAAAACTAACTAAGGAGCATGTTTAACTTGAGCTACCAAGCTGTTTGAATGGATTAGCAGAAACGACATTTTTTTGTCACTCAAGACTTTGCCAATATAACTTCCTGAAAACTAACAATAAGATTTATTTTTCATCAACGTAAAATAGATGGCGCCATAGCTAACTAAAATACCCTGGCACATTATTAAATTAACATAATCAACTCTAAATCTAATTATTCAATTTTTTGGCATAAAATATTAATATTTTATATTTTCATTTTCAAGCCAACATATGCCATTATTGGTTTTCTTGGTAAAGAAATAGGAATACGAATTCCACGTCCGGTTTTGGAAATTTTTCATAGCTTGCAAAAGGCCATTTTCAATGTGAGAAATACTTTTGGGAGAAAAACTTCCACCAAACAATGATTTAGTCGAAAAATCTGAAAATTGGACTGGGCTGGTTTTTGAATTCTAGCCATTTTATTTACTCTACCCACTAGCTTCAAACATCTATATTTTTAACCACTGTTTTCCATAAGTGGATATAGTTTCTATGAACGTTGATTTATTAAAAATAACCAGAAAAATCTTGTACATGATATTTTGCGAATTTCAATTAAAATCACGAATGTGCAAAAACATTCTGCAATCCTGAAAAGCAACTTGACTAACCTCAACACCTTTTTTATTTTTATCTCATTGTCATAATATTGTGAAAGAATCTTTTTGCTGTCAAGGTATCTGCCGTAAATTAATATTTTTTCTTGCATCAATCAGGATCCACACGCACCAAGTCAGCAATGTAAAACCGAAAACTCTGAAAAATGTCGGGGTAAATAAGCTAGTTGAGAAAAGCATACCAGTCTTAGGTATTAAGCATATACAGTCGAGTACATTACGAGTGCTTGAGTTGTACACTTTTCAACAAACATAGGCGTTGATAGTCCAAGGGTCTTACCTTGTCATACCTAAACGAATAAAGGCGCTAAATCCTTAAAGTTACAAATAATATCAAACCAGCATATATTGGTATTATACATAAAGATGTATTACATAACATACATCCACATTTATACTGTGAAAAATAAATATTCGTAAGCCAGTGTTGTCTTATAAAACCGAGAAGAAGGCCTGGCCAAGTGTGACCTAAAAGACATTAAAGGTGTGCCTTCCAGATAAGCTAGCCAAGCAGAAGATGGGTGACCCCGAATTTCATTAAAACTGATATTTAAAAGTGAAAAATTATTCTTCGAAACATGACCAGACCGTATAATCATTACTCTTTTTTTTTTCTCAATTAAACGATACATAATTTTCGAAACTTACTCTACAAATTATTGCAGTAGAAACTATAAAGATTTGTAATTGTTATACAATAGGTAAATATGAGAATTAGTTTTATTTTTACCAATATTATCTTCTTCTTCAGAAAACTCGAATATTTTTATTTTTCTGAGATTACAGTTTTTAAATAATTCAGAAAAAGAAAAACTATTACAATAGTTGGTTATGTGAATTTGTGTGTTGTTTTTACTGAACTTAGGTTTATGGGAACCAGAAAAAAATATTTTTTTTCTTTATTTGTGTCTAAAGGATAAATTGTGTAGATAATACAAAGATAGGAAAAAAAAAAAAATGTTTCCCTTAAAATAGGATGTTTGCCCATAACACATTACTTCAATGGTGCTACAAATATAGGCTTCATTAAGGCTATACATATTTTATAAAATCTCAGCGTCAATTCAAAAACTAAATTATTTTTCCGTCATGTTTTTATAAGTATGCAACTATCATAAGCAACATATTATCAATTGAAAAAAAAAAAAAAAAAAAAAAAAAAAAAAAAAGCACCACTTAAAATTATAGGTTTTTTAAATTTTATTTTGTGTTGATTGTACATATATTGAATTAAAAATAAATTTTCATAATCAAAATTTTTCGTTCAAACTACTTATTGCAGAGTATAAAAAAAAATATAAAGAAATATATGATCTGCATACAATCACGAGCATTGATATATATATATATATATATATATATATATATATATATATATATATATATATATATATATATATATATGTCGAAAATTCCCCTTGAGGAGAGCGATAGAAGATAGTGTCATTTCATTTACAGTTATTCCTCCTATTTTACGCAGTCACTTCATTTTTTTCTCGGAATTTTCCTCCTTCTGCTCCTCTGTCCACTTTTTTTCCAGGTTGTCTTGATTTTCTTTTTTCAGATTTCATATTGTTGATTTTATTCCGGCATTCGATACGATCTTCAACATTTTCTATATTGATCAGCTGCAGGTTCTTCTGTTTCTCCTTTAACCATTCTGTGCCGCATTTGCTTGTTATTATAAAATTGAATAATTTCTTTGCTAATCTTGAACATTTCATTCTGTAGATGTGCGTTTGAAATTTTGCTCGGCGTCTTCTGATTACATCTGTTACTATGCTGGTCTTTTGATAAAGTTCGTTCTCTTCATCCCAATTCCATTTTTGTTAGTTGCTCCGTATGTTTTTCTGAGAATTTCTCTTTCTTGTTTTTCCATTTCCTTAATTTTGAAGTGCCCATCAATGACCATTGTTTCTGCTGCATAGCTTCCAAAAGAATCAGTGTTTGAAAGTCTCTAAGTTTGGTGTTTGGTCGAGAGTAGGGAATGCTTGTTGTAATGATTCCATGTTAATCTGTAGGCCTTTTGAGCTTTATGATTCTCTGATCGTTGGCGATTCTGTTCAAAACAGAAAGAATATATTTATTATACTATTATACTATTATTATGAAATGCTAAGGTTCTTGAGGTTCAGTCAATAAATAAAAACAACTATTTTTGCCTTGTTTCGAGACTGTATTGTTGTCATAATCATCCTCTACAGTGAATAAACAGTTCACACTTAAATTATATAAGTTATTTAAGTTATTTCAAAACATAAAGTTGGCTACAATATAAGTATCTAACATGTTTTAGAATAATAAAAATATATATAATACAGAATATAGAGGAGTATGAAACTGCTTACTATGTTACTGGTGGATATGGTATCGACTAACTAAATTCTAACAATTCTAGTACACAACTGACCTGGGAAAATTTCGAAAAACAGTTACAAGGTTTATGGGGGATTCCCAACTAATGGTATTCCCAAAGATGCAGGTGTAAGATACTTATAAATGGATAAATGATTTGTAAATGCATATTAATGTAAATGTATATTATTGGTCTGAATGTACTAAATTGGAATAATAGTTATTGATATTTAGAACGTCTGATTTTTTGTTTATTGAGCGGATTTTAAATGTTTCTATGGTTATCATTTCTTTAAAATTTCTTTTAAAATTATTTGGTTCATAGTGAATTATTTTAGGGGTATCAAATTAAAAAGAATGTTTTGGTTGCCTTTAACGTGTGGTGAGAGCTGTTTGGTCAGGTTTATTCGTTTGTTTTTTTTATAGAAGTGCAACTTTATTTATGCTGATAAACACGTCTTATAAAATATTGTTACGATGCACAGTGCTTCGAACATAGTGTGAAATTGGACAAAAATCGGGAACTATGAAAATCTTATAGAAAATAGCACGCTGAACAAAAAAGTTCCTATAAACATGGGTCCGGAAATGCACTCATAAAAAGTTATGACGAGATAAGTGAAAAAAAAAACGAATTTTTTAAACAACCAATTTTTCTATTGCAGCAAAAAGGTATTTTTTGTGCAAGTTTCTAAAACTACCATAAATATTGCGTTTCCTGCAACATTAGGATGTTTGAGTCAACCATGAATATAGAAATTTCTTCTTTTTTTTTTTTTTGGTATAGCTGTACAATGCTTACTTCATCTGATGTTCTTTTAAATCAAAAGTAGGCAACCACTCAGAATAGCCACATGAGCAAAGAATGTCTTTAACCTGAATGCTATAAACCTCAGAATTTAAATAGATTAAGAACAAAAGATATAAAGGAAAAGTTTTATAGTAGTGTAAAATACAAAAGAGTGAAAATATTATAATTCAACAAATAATTTCTATTTACTAATCCATGTGTACATATTACGTAAAAATTAGATAACATTATTTCAAAAATCGATTGTAATTACATATATAACCATACATTTGATTTAAAATATAATATTTAATCTAAATTGATAGAATCTTCGTCAGTACTACTTTCATTATTGTCTGTACAAGTTAAATCTAAATTCTCAATACCTAGCATATCATGTTTATATTGACCTGGCTTCTCGGTTAGAATGATGTACTCCTGAATTTCTTCAACTCGAACTTTTTTATTGATCAAAGTCCTCCGATCAGATATGAGAGGTTCAGAAGTTAACAATAATATTCTAATGAGGTCAAAATTGGAACTCACTCGTGAGCACTTACGAGTATGACTTAGTCTGTTTTTCCTTACTTCTTTATGTTTGGCCTCTAACGCATCTTCTGACAATTGTCCAATTGGCAATGAAAAAGAAGAAATTATTTCACACCCGTGTACAAGGATTTTGTGAACACTAATAGGCATACAAAACCAGTCATACAAAGTATGATATAGGACCCTAGTTTCTTCCAACAACATTTTAAATCTATCTATGTTAATTGGGTAGCCGCTTGCCAAAACCTTTAGAATAATGGAGAATTTAACTATCAGTTCCTTGTTTACACCAGTAACCTCAGAGCTGAGGTCAGGGTTTGCAAAAAAGCGCCTTGCAGTATTACCATCATTTGATGAGCCATACCCAGGCTTTGGTTTATCAATCAATAGTCCCATTTTCGATTTAAATTCTGACTGGATTCTTTTTTTGTTTTTCCTTTACAATTGCTTTATGCTCGACTCCACGAACTTGCCATTTTTTTATTGGCAATCGGTAACCTATATGTAAAATGCATTCGAAAAACTTAATCCAACAATGTAGGGTTGATAAACCGAAGCGATATTGCTCCGAATCAGGTAAACGGTTTACCACGTTTTCATTGTTCATCTCCTTTGGGGTTGCTCCACAAATGAAACACTTAGACGTGACGTTTGTTCCAGACAAAATGTTAGTAACACTACCATCCAGCATTGTGAACAGCATTTCAAAACTTACCGAGTAAATTTGATGGCTTTCAAATTTAATTTCACTGGTCTGGAGTTTGCAAATTATATCTTTCATTGTCTTTTCCTCGTCACGCACTAAGTCTGCAGTTTCTTTTTGAAAAATTAATTTTATGGGTCTGCAGTATAAGGTGGACGATGAACGTCGATTTACCCATACGACTTTTCCATTTCTTACGTCTACCAATTTTAGTGGCACCATTGCTATTAAAAACAAATACTCATCAGTGCTTAATGCATTTGAAAATGTTTGTTTATACTGACTATGACCGGAACTGCCATCGAATCCCCACTTACATATAAGATTGAACTCATTGCCCTCCTCCAAACTCGCAATTTTTAATATGCTTTGCGCTGTTAGTTGCAGGAGTTCTTGTAGATTTACACAAACGCTAACTTCATCTGCAATTATATTTTTTGGGAGTAGGGCATTTTTTGTCAATGTTATTGAATAGAGGCTGGGAAAGCAGTTCTTATGCATACCCTTTATCAGTGATCTTAATACTTTGTATTTTCTTTCGGATAAACCTAAATCCAAGCATAAAGCTAGTGCTTGAAGAGGACTTATTGATTTTTGTTCTTCAGCCAAGGATTCTGCGGACATCTCTGCAGCAAATCGCAACTCAGCAGATGACCTGCTAGAAACAAGATCCTTTACCCGCCTTTTTTTAGTTTTAATGGAAGCTTCTTCGAAAAGGGTTTCTGGTCTTCCGCGTGCCCGGCTTGGTCCTGGCTTGACACTACTGATATCAGGGATAATTGGTAATTGAAGTTTCTGTTGAAGCCAAGATGCATACCGTTGACGAAATTTAACACGACTCCTGTCGACCTCATTTAATTTTGTATTGAATTTGATGCAAAATAACCTACCAATTTCAGATATTTCTGTTTCCAATTGGTCGTTGGACTCTTCTACGTTCATGAGCCGATGTAGTTCATCAGTGACTGCAGCAGTCCGATCTGATTTTTTGAGGGAAAAACATTTTTCAGCAAGCTGGCCATTGGTTATGCTCACTTTTCCTAAAGAAAAAAATAATAAAACAGTTTAGGCGCAGGCAGGCGCAGTTAAAATTCATATAAAATTAAAGCCTATATAAAAAGCAACAATATTACGTAAAAATTACAAAGGATATTCGAGGATTTTTTTAAAAGCCTCTTCAAAGTTGAGTAATTTTCAAAGTGGTCAATGAAATTTACCCGCAGGCAATGAATATAATAAGTGTTCAACATGCCAATTGAAATAATATATTTTAAAATAGATACCTTGATTTGTATATTCCATCGTTGAAAATGCTTATTTTCTTCCGTACGAGTTGTCAACGGAACAAAGGAAAATTTGCAACTAATATGATAAAAAATGCAAAACGTTAATACTCCCTAAGTTTTTCGATTCTCTTTTGTTAAAGAATCATGTAAACAATGAGGTAATCTTACTAAACGGCTGTGTATAATACTTTAAATTTAATAATACCAAAAGGTAAACAAGATCCTTTACTCGCCTATTTTTCTTGTTTTATTGGAAGATTTTTCAAAAAGGGTTTCCGTTCTTCCTCTTGTTCGGGTTGGTCCTGGTTTGACTGCACTGATTTCGGGAATAGTTGGCAATTGAAGTTCCTTTTTAAGTCAAGAGGCATATCCCTGACGAAATATATTACGAAACTCCTATCGACCACATTCAATTTTTAATTGAATTTCAAGCTAAATAACCGACTAATTGTAGATGTTTCTATTTTCAATTGGTGGTTAGGCTCTTCTACGTCCTTAAACGAATGTAGTTTATAAGTGACTACAGCTATTTGATCTGATTTTTTATGGGAAAAACGTATTTCAGCAAACTGGCCATTGGCCTAATTTTTGCTTTCTCAACAAAAAAAAAATAATAAAACACTCCCGGCGCAGGCAGGCGCAGATAAAACCCATGGCAAATCAAAGCTTATATACCAAGCTACAAGAATATGCAAAAACTACAAAAGGATATTTGAGGTTTTTTTTTAAAAGCCTCTTCAAAGTTTGAATAATTTTCAAACTGGCCAACGAAACTTTACACGCATGCCATGGACATAAGAAATGGTCATCTTACCAATTAAAGTAGCATATTTTAAAATAGATACCTTGACCTGTATTTTGCATCGTTAATAATAGTTATTTTTTATCCAATGAGATGTGAATGGAACAAAATATAATATGCGGCTAATGTGATATAAATCGCTAAACTAAAATACTCCTGAAGTTTTTCGATTGTGTTGACTTTAACGAATATGTAAACAATGAGATAATCATACTAAATTGTTGTCTAAGGTATATTTAAGAATATCAAAAGGTAAACAGCTCGATAAAAAATACTTCGATTTTTGATTTTTGTCCATTGTCGAAGCACTGTGCGATGTACCGAAATAAGACTTACCACCACTATCTTCACACGGTATTTCGTAAATATTAGAATGTAATTCTAACTTATCTATATCTTTGGTTTTGGTGAATAATTTATCAATGGTGGAGGTATTTTTGATTGTGATAGTGTAGTCTGCATTATGGTAATTTGTCTGAGTCTTTCTGATAGTTATTTTATATATGGAATAGTATAATACTTTTTATTGTTATTTTCTTGTAGTTTCTATATGACAACAATATAGACTCGAAACGTCACCAAAATAGTTGTTTTTATTTATTCACTGAACCTCCAGAAGCTTACTAAACACAACCACACACACACACACACACACACACACACACACACACACACACACACACACACACACACACACACACACACACACACACACACACACACATTTTATTTTTTTATTTTAGACCTCTCTAGAACTTTTCAGAAAATATTTTTACGTTTGACAATAAATGTAATCTAATCTATGGAAGGACTTCTGTTAAAAATTACACACAATACGATTTAAGAAATTAGAAATCATATTGCTTTGAAAGTATGATAACTTAATGTTAATGAATGCTGCGTTTTTCATACTTAAAAAATAAGTGTAATATTAAACAATATAACGATAATATCAAGCACCGTGTACATTCTTTATGGTTAGAGACATAAAATAGTACCAGCGCCCGCCAGGTTTTATGAGCAGGCTACTTAATGAAATAGCTGGGCACTCTAAATGAGTAATAAAACGCCTTCTATACATTATCAATATAAACTATCTAACGACTATTATTCCCCTGAGAAATATAGTTCATCAAACGAAAAACAATCATAAAACTAGCTTTATACATAGATTATAAATATTTGTATTTATAGATAATTACGTTTTGCTACAACCCAAAAGCTCAAAAAAAATTTAAAATTTAATAAATATTAAGGATTTCCTGAATGTTTTGGATAGTTCTTTTTATGGTATATAATTTTTTCTCATTATCTTTTTTTTATATTTATAATAAACAGATATATATTTTTGTATATTACATTTTTTTTTTAAACTTAATGTATGAATGATTTAATTCCTGATTAAATTTTAATTGCCTATGTTTTTTAATAGTTTTTTTTTATTGTCTGCGGTTTCTTGTTATGCTGATTCGTTTCAAAGTGAGCACATTCTTACTTTTATTTCTGCTATATTAATTTTAAGGAATCATATATTGTCTTTCAAAGTTTGGATTATCAAAAAATGGATTTTTAAATAACTAATTAATTAATTAGGTGATAGGGACCACCGTTTTCAAGGTCATATGCCTTACACATTAAAATAACTTGGGTTTGATATATATTATAAATCTTACAAAAAAAAAAAAAAACTTTTTTCCTCTAAATAATCATTAAAATATGTTACTTTTAACTCTACACATATTAGATAGCCAGTGATTAGTTTTTACGTATTCTCCGCAAACCACTAGGGGGATCCAGGAAATACAGCATCTGTAACTGGGCATTGACGGACAAGCTTAACTTGAATGCTGACAATACTTAAGCGATTGTAATAAGTCCGATTTAACTCTTAAACACCATACATCCTATTCCCACTATTTTTCTGAACAGTGATCCTATCAAATTCTTCCTCTCTGTAAAAAATTTAGGAGTCGTTTGTGATTAAATCCTATCCTGGAAAAAACACGCATACAAAATTTCCTGCCGCGCCATCGTGTCAATGCACATAATGGTTCTCAATTACGTTCGCTACCTTCTTCCTTTCAAAATCCACAAATTACGAGTTACCTCTCTCATCTTTCCCTACTTCGACTATTGCTGCGCAGTTTATGAGGGTGTTTCTGGGGTCTTGAGGACAGATTCAAAAAACTGTTTTGCTGCTTTATACGTTTTCTTTTCGGGATTCAGAGAAGCACCCACGCTTCACAATTTTATGTGGAGCTAAAGTGGCTTTTCCCTTAAGATCATCGCCAGTATTTTCGAGCATCCTTTCTCTTCTAGACCGTCAAATTCCAACGTCCACCCTACATTTCCGAGGTCCTTTAACTCAAATCTTCAGTTCTTACCCATTAAACCCACTCCCGACAGATTTGAATCCTCCTGCCCATTTATCGGCTGGTTTCAACAGATCTTTTGTAATCCGATCCACTTCTATATGTAACTCCATCCCTCTCACCATTTTACTTTCAAATCCTACTAATTTAACCACTACTATCCATCTAGATCTACAAAAACTGACAATAGCCACTTTTAAGTTACATAAAATATGAACAGTGTAATTTCATGAAATTTTATTGTTTTCATACTAAGTTTACATTTATAAATTAAATATATACAAATACATAATATTTAAATATAATTGTATTGAATGAATGGAAACTTAATTTAAATTTTCTGTTAATTTTTATTGATCCATATTCTTTTTGATTTTATTCTATTATTATTATCTATTTTACAAAATATTATTTCATATTAGGATTTAAGGGCCTTTGACTGTAAATATTGTTTTATTCTTGAGGAAATATTTTATTTATTTGATATGAGAGTTGAAATTTTAAATACTGTCATAGTTTTATTTGTAATTTTATTATATACTTAGGAACATTTCAATAATATTAAAACCTTATAACTAAGCGCAGAGTTTAGGTTTCATTTGCATTAGATCTTTTATGGTTTTTCATTTATTTTATGATTTTTATTTAAAGTTTTATTTAATAACCTAGATATTTATATATATATCTCACCTTGGTCAAGTAAAAAGCATCCGGTTTCCTTGATACAAACTTAACATTTTTAATGTTTATTCGCAGAATCAGAGGAAGCATTGATTCAGCAAATAATTATTAATGAAATTAATGCAATTAGATTACCAATGAAGATATATAATATAGTAACCTGTTGAACATGGATATTTCCAATAATAATGGTACGAATGTATGGTATTTCCCCTTTAATTTCTATGTATGTAAACCTCTTTGTTTCTTGTCATATGCTAGAATATGATAAATTGTTTTAAATTAATTTTAATTTAGTTAGTTATAAAGTTATATAATTATGTTCGTGGATTTAGAAATTAATTCGTAACAATATTGTATGGGTAGGAATTAGATTAATTTAGTTAGACTTTGCTGATTTAAGTGACTGGTGTTTGTTTGTAGACGTACGTCTGGACTACAGGCAAGTGATAGTATAGGAGGGCTTTTAATGTACTTGGGGAAGAATTATGTCTGATTTTAGGAAGGAAGTACTTTCAGGGGGTGGTGCTATGGAAAAAGGACATCTTTTATGTTTTTTAGAGGGGAATGTAAAGTTCTGAATAAAAAGATCATGCTTGTTCTTCAAGGGAGGGCTAAAACTTCAGGTGGCAGTAGATGCAATAATTATTCGTGATATGGATATGATTGTATTCTGATAGAGAGACATATTATATATAAAGGTTGGTAAAATGGACATGCTTAGGGATTCAATGAACAAATCTAATAAATTCTGTCACCAAAGAGCTCCTTCATACCAAATAACCGCATTCAAGCGATTTTAGAAATACACCGTTTTATATAATGTTTAAAAAGGCGACAGCATGCAACGGCTTGAAAATAAATAATTATTAGATGGGATATATAAAGACGTCTAGTCTAGACTTCTAAAATGAAATAAAGATGAAGAAATACAACACATTCAGGCGCTGCGAAAGTTTTCAATAGATAGGATATCTGATAGATGGAGGAAATGATATGAAATCAGAGATCAAAGCCAAAATAGATGGCACAAAACCTACATTCCCAAGAGTTACGTTAATCTGCGGAGATCACTGTTTTCATAACATTAATCTTGCGATAAGCGCGCGTATCTGTCAAATACACAGCGGAAATGTTTGTTTAAATTTGTATGACCTTATGCAGCCTTGGGATTTCTAATCTTCTCTTCTTCCAACCCAACCCTAGCCATAGTTGTGACCGATAACTCCCACGGAAAACTACAATGTAGAAAAACCGGTTCTTTATATCAATAATACGCTTACCCATCCACGAAAGTTTTGTAATTTTTTTTTTTTCAAATTATCCGTTGTAAAATTATTAATTCATTGGTAATTTAAATTAACATTCAAATTGAGTTTACACTTGATTCAAACAAACATTGAATTTTGTGATACACGCGCTATTTGACTGTATCATTTTACCTCTTTACACTTTTATTTCTTATACATCCTTATTTTCGTCAAGTCATTATAGGTCATCTGTATAAACAAAACAAAACGAGAATCACCCTTTTCAGTTGAGAGATATTTATGCTGCTTATTCGTTTGTAGCATTCAAAAAATGTTTGTAATGATTGTATTTAATGTAAAAAATACTTTTGTGATTTTTATGCAACTAGTTATTTAATTTAATTTTGTATAGTTTATTTGAAGTAATTTTTTTTTCTGAGTTTCTTAACATGCTGGTAAAAAACAATTTTTAATAAAAAGTATGTTAATTTTTTAAGTAATTTTTACAATTAGCTAAACCAAGTAAACTATTTCACAGTTATACACATATGGCGATTAAAAATACAGATATTCTTATTACATACAAGTGGTACGTGTGAGATATACAGGATATATAGAATAGAACCTACACCCCATCCTACAGAACTACTGCTTTCCAACGTTCCTTTCTTGCCCACTCCGTTATTCTTTGGAATTCTCTTCCTCCTTTTATTCGTAATGCATCCTCCCACCGAATTTTTAAAACACTCCTCTTCCAGCACCTTTTCTCTCTCCAGTCGGATGCTATCTATTTATACCGATGCTTGATAATGAATGAATTTCACTTAAGCATATCAGATATAAAAGTTTAGCCTGTTTAAACAATCTTCATATGATAAAATTTTCTCTATCATTGAAATAATTTTCATTTTTATTCTTTTTTCATCATCATTTTTTTTTTCTTCATCGTTTACTAGATTTAACATCAGAAATATTTGTTTAATAAATTTCTTATATAATATTTTTTTTTCTTTTACTGATTGTAAATATAGTTTATGTATGTATGTGTTTATATATGCGTATAGATTTTATTTTTCATTTTATTACTTATTTTATTGTAAAATTGTATTTAATTTTAATTATGTTATTTTATTATCCAATTTATAATCTCTAGGCCAGATATAACTTATGTTATGTCATGTATCTATTATTCTTAAGCGACTTTGTCCCAGAATAATTTTTTTTTTCTATTTTATATAGGTGCGCCAATCAGATGGTTTTTATGTAACATAGGGGAGTATTAACGGCATTGATCACCTGCAAAAGGTGTCAGATGATGGACTACCAATAATTATGATGTAGGGCAGGCCGGGCGGAAAGGAATTAAGGAGACAAAAGGCTGAGTTGTCAGGAAAACAACGAAGATGCCTTGAAACAACTGGGAGTGAAAGGTTGGAAAAGAAGGACAAAAAATAGAAATGTCTGTTGGTTATTTGTAAGCCTAATGCCTACCTGTTCCTGTAGTAATAAACATAATAATTTAATAATAATAATAAGAAGAAAAATAATCATCCAAGTTATATATTTTCAATATATACTAGCATACCCCGTCTCGGCTCCTTCCGTCCTCATTTATAAATAACTTTAATTTTTAATTAATAATTGAATTTCATTTGTTTATTGAAAAAAATCTTGTATTTGTAAATATGGAATTAAGTATTATTTCTTCAACAATATTTTACGCATGGCAGTAATTTTTAACCTGGTTAAAACTGTAATGAAGAGGTGTTTAAAGAGCACGTAAAAGCCAAATTAGACATATTGGTAGAAATAATTTTATCGATCCATCTGGTTGGATTTTAATTTCTAACCATAAATGTATATGACAGTTTGGCAAACCTCCTTTCTGGGACTCAAGACTATACATTTTAATTATTATTATAGTAAAATTTATTATTATAAATGCTCCTAGAACTATGATGTAGTTAAAATTAGGTACAGTTGGATTTAATAGTTTTATCATGCAAACTATGTTGCAGAATAAGTTGATTTTTAAACTGCACTGAGACCCACAAGTCACTCCATATATTTATAACTTTAATAACAATTGAATTGAGCATAAGTAAATTTTATTAAAAATTTCTAACTCCTTATTATACCGTAACTTTGGAACCTTTCTCGAATGGTTCTCGCCACCTATCGGTCGATTATCAAACTTCACTGCGCACCACATATTTATCATTTTTTATGGCAATATAATTGAAAATCTTTAAATTTTAATGTTTCCAAACCTTCCCTGAGCTATGAAGATAATATGGTAAAAATATGTTACAGATTGGTTCCGTAGTTTTCGCGGTTAGTGATCACAAACAAAGGATAGCTTGTCATTTTATATCATAGTATATATTTATGTATATTTGGTTGTTTATTTAATCCATCCATTGTTAAATCTTGTATAATAACGCAGAACTCCATTGAGGGGGAGCTAAACAAGCAGAATGGACTAACTAATTGCTAGTAGTGACTACTATAGTTAGCATGGGCCTAAGTTAGTGCCCTATTGTTCCTCTGCTCTGTCAGCAGTCCTAGCATCCATCTAGCCCCATCTGTTCACATGGTCCGCCTCTATTATCTAGTTGTGATAGGGCCCTCCTTCATAGGTCCAAAAGAAAATCAGTAAGTTGTACCAAAGACAAATATTCAAACCCATGTATTTCATTAATATTTGTATTCGATCGATATTGAATAAGTAATGGTAATTGTATGGAGTAATGGACACCTCGTCAAAGAATTTTTCAACAATGAGATACTATAATTCTTACAATTCAAAGCAAACAGAACATGTTAGAAACGAAATAATTATTTGCGTAACATTACTCACACTACTAATGCATTAGGTATCTATGTACTAGATATTTGACATATATGTACGTATATATTTATTATATATGCATATATATAGGCTCGATAAAAAATAATAATACTGCAATACAGCAATGATTTGAATATGCGGTATCACTACTAGAAGAATTGTGAAGAACTAATTGTGAATCTAACTATTGACACTTGAATTTTTTTTTTTTTTTTTTTTTTTTTTTTTCAGTTTTGGTTATATTTGGTTTTGGTGGTGTTCTTGTTGAATTTTATTGATATTTTAATAATATGATTTTTATTAGAAAAAAAACATTTGAAAAATTGTATGCATATAATATGATATTGCATGGTGTATGCACAATTTTAAAATACACAAAGTAACTGTTTTACAATAGTTACTCATCTAGATAAAATAACTATATGCTCAATCATCTTTTTTAAAAAAATAAAAGTAAAGAAGTGTAAATAAATATGATATTATTTGTTTTCGATAACATTTTTTGATTCCTGATTTTTTTGGCGATACCAGAAAATCGATTTAAGATTTTTAGTACCTAATCCTTAGTTTAGAATTTTCTATTTCCATTGTAATTATAAATTACAGACATCAGAGATTAAAAATGGTTGTGAGTCAAAAATAAATCAGTAACTAGCAATTAGAATGCATTGCCTATAACGTATAATGCCTGTATTTAACTAAGCAATCCACATGGAATAGAAATAAACTAAATTTTTACCTCACTTTTTGGTAAACTTTTGCTTCTAATACCAGAAACGTATATAGGAAGTCAAAGTAAATTTACTACTTTACAACTTTGATTCTGACGTTTTTTCTGAGAAACGATTGTGGAAGGTACTATATATATATATATATATATATATATATATATATATATATATATATATATATATATAAACTGAAAAGGGTGATTCTCGTTTTGTTTTGTTTATACAGATGACCTATAATGACTTGACGAAAATAAGGAGAGAGGAAACTTTAATTTAAACGTGAGGTGAAATTTTTTCTCGAAAATGTTCACATTTGTCAAGCGTCTATCTCTAAAACAGTACAGAATATGAAAAATGTATATATAATAAAGTTGTAGATAATTTAATTTACATTGAGTTAATAATTTGTCATAATTGCTTACGATGCATTGGTTTCGAGATATGAGCACAAAACCAAAAAAAGGACCATTCGCGCGCCCTCCTCCCTGTTCCCAACGCCGAAAAATCCAGGACTTTTAGTATTTTTACCTTTTAACTACTCTGAACATGTTTCCAAAGAAAAACCTTGGATTACAGAAAACGCACTCTATAATCCTTTATTGACTGGACTGCTGGATACAGTTAAGATTGAATAAAAGAAAGCCTTGGTATATAATAATCTATTAAAAACTACATTATACGGGCGTTCGCCGCAGTTTTAGAAAATACCTTCTTACCAACCCCTGTATTAACGAAAATATTTTTTAAGATTCCCAAAGCGGTATGCGTCTAATTTATTTGAGCATTTATCTTGGTGAAAAATAAAAACCATCTTATAAAAGATTCCGCCACCAATACTAATAAGGGAATGGCTAGGGTAAGGGCCCTGTTGTGGTCGAGTTTAAGATAAGCTTGCTAAATGGAATGATCCTATCTTCTCTTCGGAATAACCCGATCGCCTGCCTTTTTTTTTCTTTTTTTTTTTTTGTTGTTTCGGAGGAGCTGTTCGATATCTTCTGCGATATGCTGGTGTCTGCAATGCGCTGATATATAAAAAATTTCTTTTATCAGAGCATGGCAACAGTTTCAATACAATATCAGAAACAATGATTTTTTTTTTCCTATAAACTAAAATGAATATTTATAATTAATATTTGTTTATGTGGATTCTCACACTCATTTTAGGTGCAGAAGGCTTTTCATTCCTTAAAAATATATATATATATATATATATATATATATATATATTTTTTTTTTATAAAACTAGAAAGCTGGTAATTATAATTTTATTATTGTCAAATATGGATTAAAAATTTTATTTAATTTTTTCATTCTGTTAAACTACTAAAAAAATATATACAAAATTACGTTGTATCATTTTGATATTTAATTAATAGGAATGAAAAGCCTTCTGCACCTAAAATGATTGTGAGAAATCCACATAAACAAATATTAATTATAAATATTCATTTTAGTTTTATAGGAAAAAAAAATCATTGTTTCTGATATTGTATTGAAACTGTTGCCATGCTCTGATAAAAGAAATTTTTATATATCAGCGCATTGCAGACACCAGCATATCGCAGAAGATATCGAACAGCTCCTCCGAAACAAAAAAAAAAAAAGAGAAAAAAAGGCAGGCGATCGGGTTATTCCGAAGAGAAGATAGGATCATTCCATTTAGCAAGCTTATCTTAAACTCGACCACAACAGGGCCCTTACCCTAGCCATTCCCTTATTAGTATTGGTGGCGGAATCTTTTATAAGATGGTTTTATTTTTCACCAAGATAAATGCTCAAATAAATTAGACGCATACCGCTTTGGGAATCTTAAAAAATATTTTCGTTAATACAGGGGTTGGTAAGAAGGTATTTTCTAAAACTGCGGCGAACGCCCGTATAATGTAGTTTAATAGATTATTATATACCAAGGCTTTCTTTTATTCAAATCTTAACTGTATCCAGCAGTCCAGTCAATAAAGGATTATAGAGTGCGTTTTCTGTAATCCAAGGTTTTTCTTTGGAAACATGTTCAGAGTAGTTAAAAGGTAAACATACTAAAAGTCCTGGATTTTTCGGCGTTGGGAACAGGGAGGAGGGCGCGCGAATGGTCCTTTTTTTGGTTTTGTGCTCATATCTCGAAACCAATGCATCGTAAGCAATTATGACAAATTATTAACTCAATGTAAATTAAATTATCTACAACTTTATTATATATACATTTTTCATATTCTGTACTGTTTTAGAGATAGACGCTTGACAAATGTGAACATTTTCGAGAAAAAATTTCACCTCACGTTTAAATTAAAGTTTCCTCTGTATCTTCTAAAACGTTCATCCTATGACAAAAGTCTTCATAAATAATATTGTAGAAAATTATTTGTCTTCAAAATAATAGGGCGTATAAAAAAACAAATGACCGTTTTATCAATATAATAAAAATATCTTAATGCTATTTATTATTTACCAATACTTAATAACCCCTTAAGAGCATTCCCTAAGCTTGTTTCTAACACTGGACTTCTTTAAAAAAAAAAAAAAACCTCAGTTCAGTTTTTTTATTTCAAAGAAGGAACATGACAGTGTCCTACAAAATTCTCGTAATTTTAAGACATTACTGGAAAAAAAATTAAACAGCCTCTGAAGCAACTCGTTAAATTATTAAATATGAAGGCGAAGGTGTCCTTAAAGAGCGCATTGCGCGGCGTTGGTTTGAAAAATTTAGAAGTGGAGATACGACGTTGGAAAGGAAGAAGAGCTCCGGGCGGCCATTGATGGATATTAATGAGGTTCTGAAGAAAGCTGTTGAGTCAAATCCGTCCACAAAAACACGCGAACTTGCCAGGAAGTGTGGTGTGTCGAAAGATACTGTTTGTCGCCATCTTCTCTCCATGGGGAAGGTGAAAAAGACCTGTAGACTGGTCCCTCACGAACTTACTCCTCAACAATCAGCAGTTGAACCAAAGAAACTTCATGGGTTCGAACTCCTGCCTCATCCACCATATATTCCAAACCTCGCACCTTCGGATTACTACTTGTTTCGATCCATGTTCGGTTTTCTTCAAGGAAAAAACTTTGTTAATTTTACGGAAGTTGAAAATGATGTCCAAGAGTTCTTTGACAGCCATCCCAAGGAATGGTATCAGCGTGACATCGAGCAATTGGCTAGCAGATGGGTAATGACGGTAGATAACAACGGACTATACTTTAAATATTAATTAATATCAAAGAAATAATAATACAAATATTTTTTTCAAAAACAGTCATTTTTTTTATACACTCCATTACATGTATAAAGACACGCTAAATTATCTTCAACCATCATAAATTCTAAATTTTCTTGGTAAAACAAACACACTAAAGACATTTGCCAATCGTATATCTCGGAAACGGTACAGAATATGAAAAATGTGTATAGAATAAAAGTTGTAGAGAATGGAAAATGTGGAGGAGTTTCAGTATGTTTGCTTTACCAAGAAAAGTTAAAATTTATGTAACTTCTGACAGTATGAGTATTACCATGAGATGCAATATTTTTTTTTTAATTTTGTATGACAAATTTTTTCCGTTGTGATTCGGATCCAATATGAAAATGCTTCAACTATGGGACAGGGGATGTTAGTTATATTATATATTTATAAAAAAGGCAATGGCTCCAGAATACGTTTATTTTCATTTACCATTCGATATAATGAATTATGATAGCAGAATTTCTCTTTTTATTAAAAGTTTTTTAATTTCTTCTTAGTTTATGCACCTCAATCATAAACAAACAGGGCAATAAGATTTATAAGAGGTAATTGAACTAGATAATTAATCAAATGACAGATTAAAAAAAAAGTGAAGTTGGGGTCGATAGGGAGAAGGGAGCTCCTGCCAAAGGTAAATAACGTATTGCACCCTGTGGAGGGGAGGAGAGGAGGGAGGGGGAAGGGGAGGACCCCCCCCCCACTACCACGGCTATTAATATCACTTATGACTGAAGGGCTGTGGTGGAGTGTACCGATAACCCCCTCGCTCTGGATATAGTCCCAGTGTTAAGGCAAGCTAGCATTATTTACAAATTAAAACCGTCGTTAATTTTCTTAAACTATTATTATTAACTATTAGGAAGTTTTATCTAGGAAACTATAATTATCATATCATAGATGATATAAATACACTAATCCTAGATTTCTTATTAAAGCTATTTTTTTGTACATTTTAATTCTAAAATATCAATCTCATGAAAGCAATGCAAAAAAAAAAAAAAAAAAAAAAAAAAAAAATGTCTTTAATTTTATCAAAAAATTTCGCATCATCCTTATTCACTAGCACAATCCCTATCCAGTATCACTCACCTCTATAATTCTCCGCGCAGGTTAAAACGGCAGTGGCCTCGTGATCTATCATATAATTCGACATGGAGTCCTGGTAATGGCCAGCTTCTCAACTCATGCTCTGAGTGACCGTAATATAGAGTTCTCACTCAGCCTTACCTGGTATTATCTGCACCAGTGACGCAGCTGAGAGAGAAGCGCTGGGATATCTCAGGACCTGGCTTGTCTCTCCATAAATGGAGGGACAAGTTTGGTTGGGGATCCCTCGGATGTGTGCATATTGTAAATAAAAAATGAATGTATATTTAAGATTTAATTTTAAATTTTTTTTATCTATTATTTTTATTATAAATTTTTATTTTTTTATTCTATAATTTGAGGTACTTTGTTTATTTAATTTTTAAATAAATATTTTTTTTTTTTTACATATTATGAGATTCTATACTTATTTTTATTTATTATTCACTTTCTATGTTTTATTTCATATTGTACATATTGTGTTAATGGATTTATTAAGCCATCCATATTACTTATTGCCCACATTGAGGCAGATTGTAATATTTTCTTGAAAGTTAAACTGTGGCAGAGCCACTACAAGAATGGATTAAAAACAGAAAAATGGCCATCACTTTACGACTGGCATGAGTAAAAATATAAAATTTTATGCTGAAGGAGATTTAATCAATTATTTAATTATTTTTTGGCATAACTCCTGTTATATTTCAACTAGCATCCCCCATTCGCGGCTTCACCTGCTCTCATAAGTAAAGAACTTAGACATTTTTAATCGATAAAACATATTCATTTTGAAGTATGCTATTGAAAATTATTTAGGCAATTGTTGAAACTGAAACCTTATATCTACCAATATTGATTATGAGGTTGCAGATAACGTAAAAGCATGATGGACATCCAATTTTTAATTGTTAATGTATGAGTTGGTAATCCTGAGTGACAGAGACTATTAAGATATTCTTGCAGATAATGGACTGAAGGCAATGAATCATACTTTCACACACAGTATCAAAAATCAAGGGTTCAATACCTTAAATAGGCAATGATTTTTATTGAGACAGAAATAATTTTATCGATTTCATATGGTTAGATTTCAATTTCTAACTATAAAAGTTTATGACAGTTATAAAACTCGTTTATGTCATTTATATGTATGTCTAAGTTATCATTACATAAGTAAGTTATCATTTCTATTGTAATCCTTTCTAAAACTATGTAGTTAAAGTTGTATTCAGATAGGTTCTTTAGTATTTGGCAATGTAAACTCTGTTGCAGAATGTCACTTACCACAAATCGGTTGCTTTTCAAACTTCGCTGGGATCCATATGTTGTACCACATATTTATAGCTTTTTTAACAACAATATAATAAAAAATAAGTATATTTAAGTATAAATTTCTAGCTCTATATAACACCGTACATTTGTAACCTCTCTTAAATGGCGCTCGCCACCTATCGGTCGATTTTCAAACTTCACTGTGCACCACATATTTATTGCTTTTTAGTTACAATCTAATAGGAAATCTGTAAATTTTGTTATTGCTAAACCTTCCTTGAACTATGAGGATGATGTGGTTAAATGGCAAACGAAAAATGGCTTGCATTTTTATATAATAGTATAAATATATGTAGCAACATGTTTCGGAATATTGTTCCATCTTTAGGCTTCTAAATTGTTTTAAAAATACATTAATCTGTATAATTATACTAATAGTTTTAAAATCATAAACAATATGTCATTTACCTATTTATCTGTGATTATTTTCATAGAATACAATAGAAATAAAAATATTGATCGGTTTATATAATCACTTTATTAAATAGTCTTAATAGATAATAATAAGACCATAAAATAAAAAAGTGATGAACATTGTTCAGTAAAATGGCTGCTAATATGGACATGGATGAAGAAACAATGTGAAAATAATCAAGATAAATAGGTAAATGACATATTGTATATAATTGTAAAACTATTAGTATAATTATATAGATTAGTCTACTTAAAAAAAAAAAAAAAAATTAGAACCCTGAAGATGGAACGATGTTCCGAAACATGTAGCAACACATACTGAAATATAATAGGAGTTAGGCCAAAATAGACTGATATAACAGTTTTTTCTGTGTGCGACTGCAGATAAAAAAATATTGAGTCGATTAGTCGGCAGTATCCTAAGCCAATGCGTTCCCGTATGCACATATTGTCAAATATTCTTAACGTATATGTTTAAAACGTTAAAATAAAAATAATAATAATAAACTACTCAATTGCTCCCTAACTAAAAAAAAAATAAAATAAAAAAAATGACCATAGATATTTATATCTACAATTTATTGTTTTTCTTTCCCCAAATTTATATTTTATAATTAAATGGATCAAATTTCTTATATTAATAATTAAATTAAATTATCAATGAATGACTGTTTAAAATAAAAAAAGTTAAGAGAAAATAGCTGTTCCAAAAGTGACTTTTTTCATTTAAACAAATATTGATCCTAAACGGTAGGTCCTGGCTACAATTATTATTGTACAAAAAATTTTTTCAATAAAATTTCTGTTCAGGAAACCAAAAACGCAAAATCTTGTCAAAGAAACCTCAACACTTAAGAAATGTAGACAAAATTTCACTTTTTTTCATTTAAAACAATTTTTTCACTCCCCCCCCAGCTAAAAGACATATAGGCATTAAAACATTACACTAAATTAGCAAAATATCAATGTATTTACGTGTAAATACATATCACTATATTAAATAAAAGCTTATTATTAACAACAAGTTGTTTCTTAAAAGAATAAAAATATTTTCTACATAAACAGAAAAACAAAGCTACAAGGTGATTTACAATTTTTATATGTAAATGCCATATACGCCATATTTTTCATGGAAACATTCTGTATTGAGCAGTTTTTTGTTTTTTTTTATTACAATTGCAAGTGATGGTTTTCGTTATCCGATATTTATCCTTATCCTTAGTAGCTTAAGGAGTCTGTATTTATATTGAGATTTTTTAATCGATTTAAAAGGAATTTGATTAAATGGAAAACTGAAAACGAATATTACAAACACTAATAAATAATTGCAAAATCAAGAACATAATTAAAATCCCAATGTCACTTTTTATAGGAAGCAGGAAAAAATATGAAATCTGATTTCTCAAAAAAAAAAAAAAAAAAAAACTGTGAACGTAACTCACAGTACTTTGCCAAATAATTAAGAAATTTCCTTAACTTAACATACAATTGTACTGGATGATTAGAACTTGTTTTCTAAATATATAATTATCTTTTACTCTTGTAAATCTATTATATATAAAAAAAAATAATTATTTAGATTAGCACATCCCAATAACCCGTTGTGCTGGTTAAAGCGGAAGTGTTCTCGAGATCTATTGTAAAATACAATGGAATCACGACAATGGCCAGCTTCTTCTCTAGAGTTTGGAGTGTGGCTTTAACGCTCTCACACATCCTCCACTAGCTTACGACCTAGTGATGCGATGAAAGAGAAGTGCTAGGATATCCTGAAGACCTGTTTATTTCCTCATATGTGAAGGGGGGAAGACTCTTCCCTGTATGTTAACATCGTAATAGATTATAAAAGTATTTATTATTTAACTAGCATTCCCAGTCGCGACTTTGCCCACTCTCATAAGTAAAGAACTTACATAATTTTAACAAATAATAGAAGTTTCAATTTTTTATCTATTAAAATCTTGTATTGAATTATGTAACCAAGCATTATTTCTTAAAAAATATCTTCACTCAGTAATTATTAACTTGGTTAAAATTGCACTGATAAGGTGTTTGAATATTGCTTAAAAAAATAATTGGACATCCAAATTTTTATTTTAATGCATGAGATGCTAACCAAGATAACCAGAGAGTATTATGAAACTCTTGCGGATATAGGAATGCATTATCAGTGATTGCAACTAAAGGCCCATGAATCATATTTTAAAAAACGATATCAAACAGCAAACGACCGACATTCTGATTTGGTAATAATTTTTATTCAGCACATATAATTTATTAATTTAATCTGGTTGAACTTTGATTGCTAACTATAAAAGTATATAGCAGAGTGGCAAATATTGTTTTTTCTTGATTTTTATTATTGATAAACCTTCTTAGAACTAGGCAGATTATGAACTTAAAATTTGGTACTGATGGGTTCAATGGTAAAAAATGTTCAAAAGAATCTAAGTCTTGTTTGAATTCCATCTCACGTGGGGATCAAAGGCAGTGAAAGAGCAGATCAGGCAGCCAAGGAAGCAGCATTATCGTTAACTTCACCTGATATTTGGGAAAGTTTAAAGTATTGAGTTAAAAAGGTCCGAGCCAACCTTTGGGAAAACGTGGAAGAACAAAACAAACTGAAAACTGTCAAGAAAGAAATAAAAATATGGAAAAGCTCTGACCGAAACCGAATTTCCTATAACAAGGATCGGCAATACCAGACTTACACATGGGTAACTTATAGAATGGGGTATCTTATTAAAGGTAATTCACCAAAGTGCGTATAATGCCTACTACTATTAGACACATTCTAGAGGACTGCTCTCTGTGGAATAGTTATTTTCAATAATAACGATTATAAACCTCACTACTATTGACCGTGATAATAGTAAGAATATCTAAATCATAAAACATAATAAAAAAATACGTCTTGCTCAATAAAGTTAAAAAGGAAAAAAAAAACACTATTAAAAAAAGAAGCATATGTTAAAGGACACTAAAGGTTCTCGATGTTGAATGCCCATGAGGAATTTACCGTAATCTAACCTGCAACATGAAAAATCATAAAAATATTAATTTAACAATATGTTGATATAAAAAGTGGTAGTCTGAATCTACAAGAGGGAAAACACGGGCCCACTGAACTTAATACTCTCATGATCTCGTAAAATAAACACTTAATAAAATTAGGAGTACATTGTTATCAAAACTAAAACCAATGCGTTTTAGTATTATCAATATTGCATAAGTTAGTTATTATTTATAGTTAAAATAATGTTTTTGGCTAATAATTTGTAATATGCCCGCTATATAATAAATTCATAATGGCCAATGATATTTTTTTTAAGATTAAGATTGTTATTTGCTTACAATTAGTGTTATGTACTTCAACTATAACAGGCAGGATAGATTATCCTATAAATCATTAACAAATTCTAACCGATATTAATTCGTTTGCCTCATCAGAAGTCACGAAAATGTTGAAGCGTCTGACACTTTTCCAAATTCAGCTACCACAGGTGAATTTCCTTGGATTCCTAGGATTTTTTGGGGGTTTCCTTAATACTGATGTAATTCAGGATAGTTAGTGAATAGTTTTTACGTATTTTTCGCAAGCCACTAGAAGGATCCATGAAGACCTTGATCGAATCTGTAACTGGGCATTGACAGACAAGCTAAACCTAAATGTTAATAAGATTAAAGCGATTGTAACAGTTTCCGGTTACCTCTTGAAAACCATGCATCCTATTTTCACCCTTTCTTTAGCAGTGGTCCTATCAAATTCTACCCCTTAGTAAAAATAAAGTCCTATTCTGGTAAAACCACATAAGCAAAATTACCCGCCACACCATACCTATTCCTATCCAATTACGTCTCAATTTCGTTCGCTACTTTCTTCCTTTCGAAATCCGCAGGTTACTAGTTACCTTCTACTACTACTAGTTACCCCTACTTCGAATATTGTTGTGCAATGGGGGTGTTTCTGGGGATCTCGAGGACAGACTCAAAATACTAGTTAACTGATCCGTTCGTTTTATTTTTGGGATTCAGCCACCATAGATGAATTTCCTAGGATTCGAATGTTTGATGGAAGAAGCTTAAAGGCAATGTTTCAATTACGAAAGGATACCGAAAATTAATTCTGTAGATGCTCAAAGAACATGGGTATAAAACATACATATAATAAATTAAAAAAATAATAATACCATTGAATGCTAAGAACATTGATGAAATACTAGTAATTTTGTATATTGAAAAAAAAAAAGGAAACATAAAGTTATTCATTTCATGATGGTGGAACACAATCTTCCTATTGCAGGAGTGTAATCGATAGAATTGCGGGCGGCTATAGCAGTTATGCCTAGGATTAATCCCCAGATAATCACTAGTTTAAATTCTAATCAATCTGCTACCTGCTCAAGATAATTGGAGCACAGATCAAATCGTTGGCCGTGATTGGCTACATCAGGTAACGACTGGATTAGATACTTAGTTGTGGGATTTCTATCTTAGAATTGGAATGGAGTGGTAAACCTATCTTAGATATTTCAATCATGTTTCGGGTACTATATATATATATATATATATATATATATATATATATATATATATATATATATATATATATATATATATATATATAGTGGACGCCGCTTATAAGATTCAGAAACGACTTGAACGTTCCAGACGTATCCAAATACACACAAAAAAAGTCGGTTATAAGACTCGCCAATCCGGATATAAGACTTAGTTTGTCGGAAATAAAAAAAACAGTCCTGTGTTATTAAAGTATTACTGCTCTACCCGTTGACTACACAGCAAATAAAAATGCGTGGATGATTTAGTGAATGGTTGGAAAAATGGGATCAACAGTTAAACAAGAAAATTTTCCTATTGGTAGATAACTGCAAAGCTTACAATGTAAATTTGAATTTGAAGGACATCAAGCTTGTTTTCTTACCTGCTAACACTATGTCACTGATGCATCCATGAGACCAAGGAATCACTCTTATTTTTATACCATATTATAGGTCAAAAATGAGAAAAAAACTTATCGCTCTTATAGACGAAACCATGGAATTGGAACCTAATTCAAATACGACTTTCAAAGCAAGAGAATCAACCTCCCAAGAAACGACGTCGCCGAGAGAATCAACCTTCTGGAGGCTTTACATCTGGCCTATGAAGCCTGGAATCACGTCAGTGATGTGACGATTCGAAACTGCTTCCAGCACGGAGGTTTTAGTTTGTAAAACCAGAAGAAGAGCAAGAGAAGGAGGAATATGGCTACATTTTAGAGAAGCCAGAAGACCTAACTGCAAAGACCTACGAGAAGTGGATGGATATTGACCACAATCTTGAAACCTGTGAGGCGTATTCTGAGGACCTTATCTGTGAGTCTGTCATGAGAGGGGTCAGGGTCAGCAGCTCGTCAAATATCACGAACGATGACGATGTTGACGAGGAGAAAACTGATTTTCTGTTGATCCCTAAGCGAGTCTTACAAGCGGCGTCCACTGTATATATATATCTGTGCCTCGGAGGTATAGAACACAATGTCCATTTTTTGCCAAAAATACATTATAACGTATTCTTATTCACCTTTTCCCCCTTTATACAGTGGTATAGAATTCTATGTCCTAGACCAATTAATTGTAAGGTAAGTTACATAAAAATGTTTTATTTTTTTTTTTTTTTGGGGGGGGGGGGAGGGCAGAACGTCCTTATGTGCTTCAATTAGGGCAGGAAGGACGGTTTACCAACCTATTCTAGACTGGATGGGAAAGTAAAGATGCATTTCGTTCACATAAGTATAATCAACAGTTCAGGAAATGAAATCCTTATTTTTTTTTTTTTTTTAATTTCTCTTTTAAAAGTTACGGAAAAGTGACATTTTTTCTGTACCTCCGAGGTTCAGATATATATATATATATATATATATATATATATATATATATATATATATATATATATATATATATATATATATATATATATATATATCCAAACATAAAATAATCAACAATATAAGTATATAACAACATGTGTTACAATAATAAAAATATATATAATTACAGAATATAGAGGGGTTTGAAACTACTTACAATGTTACTGGTGGATATTGTACCGACTAACTAAATTCTAACGATTCTAATACACAACTGACCAGGGGAATTTTCGAAAAACAATTAGAAGATTTGGAGGGGATTTCCCAACTGATGGTATTCCCAAAGATGCAGGTACAAAAAGGATTTCCGTATTTAGGTGTAATATAGTTATAAATGCATAAATGATTTATATGATGCATGTTGATGTAAGTGTATTTTATTGGTCTGAATGTATTAAATTGGAATAGCATGCGTTGTGATTTAATACGTCTAATTTTTGGTTTATTGCGCATTTTTTAAATTTTTCAATGGTTATCATTTCTTTAATATTTGGTTAAAAATTATTTTCTTTGTGGTAAATAATGTTAGGGGAATCGAATTTAAAAAAATGTTTTGTTTGCCTGTGATGTGTAGTGAGATCTGTTTGGTCTGGTTTATTCGGGTTTTTAGTTATAAAAGTGCAGCTATATTTATGCTGATAAACACGTCGTTCGAGATATTGTTCTTATGTGCGGAATTAATATTTTTCACAGCTATCTTCACACGGTATTGCGTAATTTATATTGGATTGTAATTCTTACGTATCTGTATCTTGGGTTTTAGCGAATAATTTCTCTTTAATATGTAGCAGTGTACTCAGTTTAACTGTAACAACGACATTTTTTTTATTATTTCTGATTTAAAAAATTTATATATAACAAAACATATTAAAACAAAAATGATTTCTTGATTTGTAAACAAATTTAATTCGGCATATTGAAAGACCTCTTACCGAAATAAATCAGTGGTGGGCTCTGTTTGGTGGAAGAGCAGTCAAACGGAACGAGATATCATAAATATTTTTGACTTAGGCGGAAGACCGCAAATAGCAAATGGTTAACGGAAGTGATATTTCAGGGTGAGGTCACCCCCCGGGGCGTTGTAAATGTTGCAAGAACAGTGTTGTACAAGGAAAGGGAGACCCTTAATACAACGCTAGATCATTATCTGTTATCCATAGTAACAACTAATACAATGTAACCTTCCTACATTTTATTGGATGAATGCCACGGCACGAGTATACTACAATTATGTGAGCCTTGTTGCAGAAAATACGAGTTCAGAGACAAGTAGTTAATTTTTTATTGTCATGGTCTCTCTAACTTTATTATACAATTAACATCGTTTTTATTAACATTATACTTACCCACATCATCAGCGAAGCATTCGGATTATTAAAAAAAATAAGAACAAAATGAGAATGAACGTTGTTTTTTATGAATGTAATATATAAAATATATGAGTAATATATATTAAAATAGTTAACAAATCCAAATATAGATTCAAATATATACACATATATACGTACAAAAAAGCATTCATTAAAAGTTAACATTTTGAAAATTAAACGTATTAAGGTATTTTAAAAAAGCTGTGTATAGTTGTGTTGATTATTTAAATTATGTATTATTTTTTTATTCATTCAAAACAGCTGATAAAATAAAAAAAAAAAAGTTCTGCTAACTCACTAGTTTGGATTAGTGAAATATTTTTGTTTAACGATGTTCGGATTAGGGAGATCCGGATCAAACTCCGGAAGGAGTTAAAGAATCAAACAAAAATAAGAATTGCTGATGTTTTGAAATGCTTGAAGTATTTTTTCAGAACTGATTATAAATGTTTAACATTCGAGACTAGTCTTTAAATAAAACAAATCAAATAGAAATAATTTATTAATCCTAAGTTGTTATAAAAAATGTGTATCATAACAAAGCAATTTTCATATGCGAGATCACTGCTTGTTAAATAATTTCAAACAAATATTTTAAAAATATATAGCAATGCAAGCCAAACCTGATTACTGACTAGGTGCCTTCACACATACACGCTTTCCGTACAGAAAGAGCCTCAAACAGGAAAGCGTAAGGGAAAGCGTGTAGGTCTAGGGCGTGGCCGGTTCAGTTTATTGTACAGCATGATTTGAGACCTCATTTCAGTTTAAAGGATCCTTATGGGTGATGAAAAGTAACTCTGATGGTTGTTGTATATATTTAAGCAACTGATTTTGATTACCTTTTAGCGGAGTCGGACGAAAAAAGTACTCAACCGATTTTCGTGAAGCTTGATATTCATAATACATAAGTACATACTAACAATTATATAACGGTGAAGCATCAATCTATTGATTTTCTTTTCTTTTTTTTTTGGGGGGTAGGTAATAGGAATTCAAACGATTTTCGTTAAATTTGATATTTAAGTTACATACCAACAATTTTAGAGAGTTGAGGTAGCTCAGTGGGCAAGGCACTTGACTACTAAGCTCCCGGGCCTGGGTTTGAGACCGACTGAAGGCAGAAAATTTATTTTCTGTTATTTCAGTTGTAGTTCGATTTCGAGGTCGGGAGACCTTCTGAGGCGCACCCAGTCTCTACAAAGTGGGTGCCCTTCCATGGGGAAAAACCTAGCGGTTGGGCGAGATTTAGGCTAAATCTCCTCCTTTCACAACCGTTGGCCTTGTAATAATGCATCCTTACGCAAGTCCTGAACCCAAGAACCTTCATGGGTTGTAGTGGAACAAGTTTATTTTTTTTATTTACCAACAATTTTATCACATTGAAGCATTACTGAATCGATTTCTTCTTTTTTTTTTGGGGGGGTGAATTAAAATTTAACTGATATTCGTAAAATTAGATATTGAAGGTATATACCCACATATCAATCATTTTATAAGGGTGAAACATCACTGAATTAATTTTTTTTAGGGGGGGAGGGGAAAACTTTGAGGGGGGAATTGGAATTCAACCGACTTTCGTATAATTTGATATTCTAGTTACATAACTACGGACCAACAATTTTATAATGGTGAAGCATCACCTTATTGATTTATTTTTTGTTGGAGAGGGCGAGTAAATTGGTATTCAACCGATTTTGTAAAATTTGATATTCAAGTTACATACCCACATACTAACAATTTTATAAGGGTGAAACATCACTGAATGAGTTTCTTTTTATGGGAGGGGGGGGGGGTTGGTGGAGGGCGATTCGGAATTTTATTCATTTTCGTAAAATTAAATATTAAAGTTATATAATTACAGACCAACAATTTGATAACGGTGAAGCACCACTGAATCGATTTTGTCTTTTGTGGGGGGGTGAATAAGAATTTAACTGATTTTTGTAAAATTTGATATTCAAGTTACTTACCCACATATCAACCATTTTATAAGGATGAAACATGACTGAATTGATTTTTTTTTTTTTTCTCGAGGGGTGGAGAATCAGAATCTACATTTAGCAACAACAGTTCTTCAAAGATCAAGAATATACAGTCAACTTTTTTGTGATAGAAAAATATTTCTGCCAGTAGGGTCTGAGATATTTTGACTCAGTCTATTGAAAATAAAAAATAATTTTAATAAAGAGGCACCTAGAAGCACATAACGATAGCCGAAATTAAAGCGCTCACTTAATGCTACAAGAAAACGCAAAAAGTACCAAATAATATTGCATTGAAAAAATTAAGTCAAATTAAATGTAGGTGAGCAAAATCATCTAATGGTATAATTTTCAGAATTAAAATATGGCCATTTTACATACATACCTGGGCCTGTAAATTCCATAGTTGGAGCTGTAATTTTATAGAAAAACCAAGTGCTCCCCTGAAGAAACATAAACTGTTACTAATACGCCGATTCTTTCGAAAGGTTCAAACTGACAGCTACACTTCACCCATTAAATTAACTTTATAGAAAATTTTAGATTTTTTACTAGCAGATTATTTACGAAGGTTTCTTAGCGGATTCCAAATGGTAATTGACATGTTAGAAAATAGTTCAATTTTTGATATAAGTTCATGGTTCGAAGAACTGTGTGTCGTTTTCTTAGAACAGATTAATGTACAAATTGTACAAATTGTACAAATTAATGAAATCGGCAATGAGCTCCATGGACCAAAATCAAGCATCTATGGTTGCAATAAAACTTGAGGTTTCAGATAAGGCCGCGGCATTAGGAAAGCAGGTACTGTCTTTAGACAAGCCGGAGCTTTCTCGCAGAAAAGCTCGAACACGAAAATTAGTTGAATTCTGATTCCCTACCACTCCCCCCCCCCCAAAAAAAAAACAAAAAAACATGTATGTAGGTATGTAACATGGGTATCAAATTTTACAAAAATCAGTTGAATTCTGAACCCCTCCTCCCCCCCAAAAAAAATTAATCAATACACTGGTTTCAGCCTTATAAAATTATCAGTATGCAGGTATGTATGTTGGGTATCAAATTTTACGAAAATCAGTTGAATTCTGCCCCCCACCACCCCGTCGCCTACCTCCAAAAAAAAAAAAGAAAAAGAAATCAATACAGTGATGTTTCACACTTATAACATTATCGGTATGTAGGTATGTAACTTACGTATCAAATTTTATGAAAATCAGTTGAATCCTGATCCCCCCTTAGCCCCCCCCCCCCCCCCAGAAAAAAAAATTAATAAAGTGATGTTTCACTCTTATACAAGTATCGATATGTAGGTATGTGACTTGGGTATCAAATTTAACAAAAATCAGTTAAATTCTGATCCCCTCCCCCCCTCAAAAAAAAAAATCAGTACAGTGATGTTTCACTCTTATAAAATTGTTGGTATGTAGGTATGTAACATGAGTATCAAATTTTACGAAAATCATTTAAATTACGATCCCACCCCCACGTCGCCTCCTCCACAAAAAAAAAAAAAAAAAAAAAAAAAAAAAAAAGAAAGAAATCAATACAGTGATGTTTCACACTTATAAAATGGTGGGTATGTGGGTACGTAACTTGAATATCAAATTTTACGAAAATCAGTTGAGTTCCGATCCCCCCTCACCATGCCGTCCCCCTCGGAAAAAAAATAATCAATAGACTGGTGTTTTACCCTTATAAAATTAACGGTATGTAACTTGAATATCAAATTAAACAGGTATAGAGATAAAGTTTACGCATCAAGTCGACAAGCTTTCCGTACGGAATGCGCGGCATCACGTTTTGGCTATTCAATCTTTCCCACAGAAAAGCGCGACGGTTTGACTCGCGCGCTTTCCTCACGCTCCAGGATTGAGGGAAAGCGCGTATGTGTAAAGGCCACTATTGAGTATTCGCAATTCTGGAATTAAAAAAAAAATTAATATTTGAAATTGCGGAAGTTGAAGCACTGATGAAATAAATGCAGTCAGACAATAGTACCATTTTTTAATTCTTATATTTTTGTTATCCTAAAAAAAAGACTAATGTTTAATTCATTACTTGCTCATAGTGGTTTCAAAGTCCTAGTACAATATTAAAACCGCGTTCAGAGAAATAGTGCATTTTCCCATAGACAGAGCTTCGTGAAAATTCACACTTTCACAAAATATTTTCGATTTTTAAAATTATGAATCAATCACAAAACCTTTGGAATAATATTTATATTCACAAATAAGGATATTTAAAATCAATCTTTTTTTTTTCTATTATGCCTGTGTTAATAACAATAATTATTTTTCGTTCTATAATGGATTATTTATTTTAATGGAAGTTTTAATATATATCAACTTATATCTGTATTGAGGATAAAAAAAAATGGTAACGACGTACTAGTTTAATTATTTTTTTTTTAATTCAAATATATGTACAATCTGCCTCAATTAAGGGCAATAGGTGACAGTGCTAAAGATGTATTCATTCATGCAATATATAAAAGTACACATATACACAAAATTAATGATAATAGAAGATAGAAATGAAACAAATAATAATTATAAAAATAAAACCAAGAATTCAATCATCAAAAATAAAATGAAATAGTGAAAATAAATAAATAAAAAAAATAAAATAAAATAAAAAATAAAAATGAAGGTGCATTCTTACAATATGTACAATACAGACGTACTACTAGTTCTTACTTTATTTCAATAAATTCATAGGGGGACAGGGTTGGTTCGGAATTTCCTGCTTGTTATTGTTGTATATAAAGTAGGTATGTTTGTATTTACGATTCCTTTTTCTTTTTCTTCTTCAATTTTAATTTACTAGTTTCATCAATTATCACCTATTTTATATTATCATTTATTACATTTTATTTTAGTTAGAGACTTTTTTTATATTTTTTTATTTTTTTACTATTTTTTCTTTCCTTCTTTATTGTATTTATTTTACTTTCTTTTATATCATTGTGAATATTGTATAAATGATTCTTTGTCATCAATATTACTCATTGCCTTTGAGTAAGGTAGCTTGTAATTATTAAAAAAAAATATATATACATATATATTTCCGTAGTTGTAAAACATATTTGTAAATACGAATGATCAAACAATAATTTAAGGGTTTGGTGGATGAAGGGGTTATGCAACATTTTTTTAAGAAAATACAATCTAATTCTACAGATGAAGAAATTTTAAAATATGCAACATCATTTTTTGTGATTAGACCTAATGGATACGGAGTTGAGCTTTGGGGCTCTACTAAACCTCCAATTCTTCCCGTATCCAATCCTTACAAACAAAATCCTTGAAAAATCCTTAATGCTCCTTACTTTGTCACCAATAAACTTATCCATAAAGATCTTAATGTTCCATATGTTGCTGATTTAGCCCAAACTAGATACCAATCCTTTCATGATAAGCTCCATAACCACTCGAATCCCCTAATTCCTCAACTTGCTTCCCACTCAAATCCCGATAATCCTCCGAGAGGTCTGAAATGAAAATGGCCTAGAGATCTTCTTGTGTAGATTTTGTTTTTTATTTTTTTTACTTAAGTGCTACTGATGAGTAGTTCTTCTCAAGTTTAGGCATGTTATTGTAAACTTTTTTTTTAACACATTCACTTGATGTATACTTGTACAGTTGTAAATTTCAATTAATTGATTTAACAAAAAAAAAAAAAAAATTGTTTTATTACATAACTTCTCCGTTCACACAACTCTCTCATTATAATAAATATTTTATTAATTATTCACTTAATCTACATCAATGGGATAAATCGACTTCATTAAAACCTTTGCATATTTTAAAAAATGGCTCTTTGAATGTGATTTAATCAAATTAGGAAACCAACACCGAGGAATGTTTAATATGTCTGAAGAGGGCAAGCTGTAAACCACTATTTGACTTGGTTGAGGTGGCATCCGAAACCACCAGTAATGACTTGGTCGTGTTAAACTTGATGCCCTTACTAGAAAATTCAATCAAGCTGTTTCATTTCTAAACGGCTTCAAGCGTCAATAGAACGAATCACGAGCTCACAATGCGGCTCAAGAATCAAGTTAATGTTTTAGTCTAGTGTAAATAAGATTATTCGAGATCATCGTAAGAAGATCCTGAGACCTCTCATCGAATCAGAAGGGGATATTTTATATACTTTATAGAAAGAAGCATTTACTTAACTCTTTTACAGGCAAACCTTGGATTTTTTAATATATCTCTTCCTTTTTTTCTCTTTGAATGTCTATAGCCACGCTAACCCCCAATCTTGTATCATTAAATTTAAGATTAAATAAAGGATATTAGACAATAATTAATAGGATAATGCGTCGGACATTACGTATTAAGCACATCTTCATTCATTAACCTCCAGGATACATCGCCTGTTAAAGGGTTAATAACACAATTGTTATACTTAAGATCACCAATGTTATAAGATGAACTAATTAAATAATACCAAATTTTCTTATTGATAGTAATAACATTTCTTTTTTTTTTTTTTTTATTAATTTTAAAATCCACACCTCATTACAAGCAGATGTAATGATTTTATGCATGACAATTGGAATGCCAGGCATGAAGGAAGTCAGTACCGACAGGTACTTATTCCTAACATGATATTTACTTAACGAATTAGATACCTCAACCTACTTTGGCATGTTTTTCGAGGACATAGTTTGTATAAAGTTTTTGATATGTTCGTAAAGTTTGTCGTAATTTTTTTTTTTTTTTTTATGGAGTCGGGATGTGATCTTGTATCATGGGTATGCGTAAATCTCTGTGTAATGTTATCGAGAAACCAGGGTCATTGTGTAATGAGTCCTTACGTTTTTGACTGTAATGTCTGTATTTTTTTAAGCAATTCCGTTTATTTTTGGGGCACAAGTCCATAGTTATTTTAATGAGTAAGTATAAATATTTAGTCATTGCGTCATTTTCTATTCAGATCGTTTATGTAGAAGTGGGTATAAAATTCTCAGTCTATTTTTAAAGCTTAGGCGTTTCTGTTTCATATTCGAGCCCCGTGTAATCCTTCTATCGATGTATTCTTATTGGAATACTGTCTATGTAAACTAGAATTAATAAAAGTTAAATTCAATAAAAAAATAAAAGAAACTGCTTAATGATCTATCTCATCACTTGCAACCGTTGAAAAGTATTCAGAAAAAAACAGTGGAATATTTCAGTTTAAATAGCGACTGTGCAGCTTACAATTTTTTATCAGAAAAAAAAATCAATTTCTCCCTGGCTGGAAAAAAAAAATAGACCATGACTATGTCTATCTGTAATCTACTTTCCCAATTTACATTTTACTATTAAAAGGATCAAATTACTTAAATTAATGATTAAATTAGCAATCAGTATTTATTTGTAATAAACAATGTTGTGATACAATAGCGTTTCAAATTGCGACATTTATCATTCAAACCGATATAGGTCCTAAACGGTAGGTCTTAGTAACAAATATTATATAACACATATATCTTCCATTAAATTTCTGAACAGAAAACTGTCGATACATTTTCGATCCGTGCAACACCAACGGAGCTAGAGCGTGTCAAAATGATACATTTCTGAATGTGAAAGAAACGTTACACCAAAAAAGTATATACTAGGAGTCTATACTTTTTTGGCATAACATTTACGTGTCTAGAGACATATAAATGTATAAAAAAAGAAAGCATTTTGACCGCAAGTGGACATGTTCAGTTTTGAAAGATAACTTCTCAAGTATAATTGTTATTTAATTATTGTTTATTTTTTTCATACAGTGTATACTAAAACTGAAGCCTAATCAGAAATGAAGCTTTTAAGATAAATAAAAATCTTTATTTATTTATTTTTTTATATCAATTTATTGAAATTTACAACTGTACAAATAAATGCATCAAGTAAATGCGCTAATAAAAAAGCCAAAACTTCAAAAAGAACTACTCATTAGTAGCACTCTAATAAAAATTCTACACTAGACGAATTTGAGACCATCATATTTTCAGATGCCTCTGAGGATTATCGGGAATGGAATGGAAAGCAAGATGAGAAACTAGTGGATGTGAGTGGTCATGGAGCTTACTATGAAAGGATAGGTATCTGGTTTGGGCTAACTCATCAACATATGGAACATTAAGATCTTAACGATTAAGTTCATTGGTGATAAAATAAGGAGCGTTTAGGATTTCTCGAAGGATTTTGGATTGTAAGGATTGGATACGAGATGAATTGGATGGTTTAGTGGAGCCCAAAAGTTCAACTCCGTACGTCCAAATAGTTCTAAGAGCAGATTCTTGTCGTTTCAGTCTTATAAACAAACATTTTTTTATTTTTTTATTTATTGATATTTACAACTGTAAAAAATAATATACAACAAGTAAATGTGTTGACAGTGAATACAATGGCATGTAAATAACTTGTGAAGAACTACTCACTAGTAGCACTTCAATAAAATCTAGACTAAAAGGTCTCTAGGCCATCTTCTTTTCAGACGCCTCGAAGGATTATCAGGAATGGAGGAGGAAGCAAGTTGGGAGACTAGTGGTTTGTAGTAGTTATGGAGCTTACTAGGGAAGGATTAAACAAACATTTAAATTCGAAATAAAAAATAATTGAGCTTTGTGTGTTCGTCTGTGTATGAGTATCTCCTTTATTTTTTAACAGAATTAAAATAAGAAAAAATTGAAATAACAGGTTTAAAATTTAAAAGGAATAATTTTAAAAGAAGACAAGTAGGTCCAATTAGGCCATATCTGATTCAAAAGAATATATAATAAGTTTTAGTTAAGCCCTTTAATGATTTTTAGAACTTTTTAATAAAATTTATAATTCCCTTTCTAAAAATATTATTCCCCTTAACACAAAGCTATTCTCGGAACTTTCGAAGAATTGAAGAAAAGACTAGCCCTTTGATAACTTATAACCAAGAAATGAGCCAATCATTCGGAAAACCTGAATTAAAAAAATCACAAACGAGTCTGATGATGGAGGATTAATATCAGGAAAAGATCCCCTATTAGGGAACAGAAAGATAAATTAAAGCTGACTATCGGAGCATGATAAATCGATTTGAGGTCCTGCTGGGGAGCAACTTTTAATTTCTTTAGGGCTAGGAGGGCTGACCCCCACCAATTACTCGAACCATCCGTTGGACCTTGGGTAATGAACCATCAAATATATTCAGGGGCGATCAAAGGAATTCCTCATCTTTCTTGTGGCACAAACTGGCAAAAACCACATGCGATCGATTCTTGCACTGTTAAGTTAACTGTTCAGCCGGGGACTCAATGGCCGAGTGTGTTGGGGCGAGGGTAACCGGAAGGTCGTTGGTTCGAATCCCACCTGGGCGGGTGAACATTTATTTCCTGGCGGACCCACGAATAAATCTTGACCTTTTCACCCTGGCTTGAATAGGTTGCTTATTCTTAGAATAACTGTCCTGTCGTAGTTAGAGTACATGAGGACGTTAAGTCACAATAAACAAACAAACCATACAAGCATTTAAATGGTCGGATTTCTTTCATAAAGTGGCAATAATTTTTTTTGGAAATAAAGTTTTTTTTTCAAGTTTTGCTCTATGCAAACATTTTATTATATTAGTGTATATAACGTACGTTTTTATTTCTTCATCCGTCTTTCAATGAACAATAAATATTAATTTTATGGCAAACGATTTCGAACTACCCTGTCTACAAATTATTCCTTATTTTATCAATAAATGTTTAAGATGTGGTTGAAAAAACCGGTACTGGATTTTTCAGAGTTTTGACGTAAGAACCTCAAAACAATAAAAAACAAAAAACTGACCTCTTGAGCCTGGAGGCTAAAGAAAGAATGATCATGTTTTAAGGATTGCCATCTTGACCGATAGTAATCAGATGCTTATTTTTTTTTTTTTTTCACTTACCTGTGATTCAGTGTTCTGTAGGAGGTGAATTTTCAAATTAAATGGCTTAATCCTGCTGGCTGTCTATGAAATTCATTAATTTTTCCTGCTTACATATATCATATTAAATCATTATTGATTAATTGTTATTCGAAATAAACAAAGTTAAGAAAAAACAGGGGTTTAAAACATGACTTTTTTCATTTAACCAATATAGCTTCTAATACTAGGTCACAACGACAAAAAAATAAAATAAATAAAACTAATTTTATTATTTACTACGGCTGTCACACCCACCACGGTGAGAAGTAATATGTGGCAAATGGAGGAAAGTCTCAAGCAATAGCTGAAGCCAATTAAAAAAAAAATTGTATGATTACCACGATCTAGGTGTGTTAATATAATTACGTATTTCTTTGAAAGCTCCCGATATTTTTCTTTTATTTTTTTTTCTTTTAGAATAAACATCAATCCGTAAATCCCTAATCAGGAGAAACGACACAAAATACAGAGAGCGAATTCCCTCAACTAATGACCAAGGAAAACTATCCGTACCGGAAACCCTTAGTGCATGGGAAGGATGTCTTAGGTTCAATCTATTTCTCCTAGGGGAGGAGGGAAGGACCAATTCCAGGAATGGCATCAGAGAAAACATAGAGGAGGAAAAAAGGACGTCGACAATCCTGCATAGAAAAAACGAAATAATTATTTAAACATAAGTATTATATTTATAGAATAGTCTCAATTATGAAAGCGTAAGGACCACCGCTCTATGAAACCGCATTGGCTAACAAAGTAAGAAAGAAAGTGGTAAAAAGTAAAATAAGAATAAATTAAGTATCATAAATAACTAATAAAAATGTTATTTGTTTTATATTAATAAAAATAATTATTGCAAAAAAAAAAAAAAAAAAAAAAAAAAAAACTTTAAAAGTCGTTAATGCACCCATTCCTCTCTTTAGTTTATTATCAGTTCTCTTCACGACAGAGTGTCATGTTAATTTATCTTTTTTTATTTTTTTTAATAATTTTTAATCAGGTATGTTTTTTGTTATTACTTTATTTTGTTTGTTACTTATACATTTGATCATCAGATATGTTATGTATGTTACTACATTTTATTTTTAATCTATCTGTACATACAATGCATTACATAGAATAATTCATATTGTTTATTAACCCTATTATATTTAATTTTAATTTTATATTGTCCATCATTGTATAATTTACCATTTTTTATTTATTTTTTTTATTTTTTTAATCATTTGGAGCTGTTTATTAATATTTTTTTTCATTTTATTTTTTATTAATTTTATTTCTTTTTATTTATATTTTTTCCACTCTTTTTTTTATTTCTTTATTCAACTATTCTTTCTTTTTAGCCCTGACGATAGCCATCAATAGTAAGACCGAAACTTTTGCAAAAATATATAACGTGTTTGTTAATATAAAACATTCCCTAATTGTTTATGACTGAGCTCTCACCAAAGTATTGAGTGAGCCTTAGACCCTTCATATAATATATTGTTATTGGTAAACATTTCGTATTTATAAGTTTTTATAAACTATTTTAAGGTTATGAGAAGCTAAAAAATAAAATAAATAAATAATATACTTATGAAAAGAAAAAAAGAAATATTTTAATAAACCCTTTTGGAGGCTTAGAATATTAAAACTTTGTCAAGTCCAATTCGAACTGGAATTACTAGGAATTGACCGTGGCTTCAGTCACAAAAAGAATTTTTATTTTATTTTATAACATTTGATGTTCTTTGCATTGACGTCACTTCGGACAATGAAAAATAAAACTGTTTTTTTTTTTTTTTTTTTTTTTTTTTTTTTCCAAAGCTAATCAAGAGGGCGTTTATTGCACCATTCATTTTATACACGCCGAGCGGTGGATCCATCCCACTTAACCATCGGTGGATTGATATAACTTTCGTCGTGAAATATTTCAAATAAAAACAGACACTCCCTTTCTAGCTAGAATGACGTTTTGTCAATAGCCATTAGCGTCCTCTACTTTCATCCTTTATTTCACTGGTAAAATGATATTTTTTTCATCTAAAAATAAAAATTGTGTTTATCACTTTTATCTGGGACGTGAATTTATTGTTTGACGGAAATATTCATCTGCAAATCGACATAGTTATTAGTCGGCTAATGTATAAAAATTAATTGAAATTTACAAGAGGATTACACAGACGAATGGACAAAATAATAACCTATTATTAAGTTTCATTGAGGCCATCGTGTGGTGGACGTAGTCTCATCAGCATTGGAGCGCGGAATGTACTGCACTGGAGGCTTTCTCGACGTAGAACAAGCTTTTGACCGAGTCTGGCACCAGGGACTGCTTTACAAACTTCGAGTATTCCTACCTCCTGCGTACTTCCTTATTATCCGCTCCTTTCTCAGTAATAGAACCTTTAAAGTCAATCATAACTTATCCTATTCTTCCCTATTTATCCAATCTGCCGGTGTTCCTCAAGGAAGTTTCCTAGGTCCTATCCTCTACACGGTTTATACAGCTGACATCCCTACAGATCCTAGTATTGTCCTCACTACTTATGCTGATGGCACATGTGTGTTATCAATAAATAATGATCCCTTCATATCATCCAAAACACTCCAATCTCATATTATAAACCTTCAAGAACGGTGTCAGCATTGGAGAATTAAAATAAATCTCATCAAATAACCTTTACCCTTCTTCAAGAACCAACGACTTCCTGTACAACAGTATTCTTTAATAATATCCCACTGATCTCTGTTGAACAGATCCGCTATCTAGGGCTCCAACTAGACAAACGTTTAACTTAGAATCCACATACAAGACTAAAACGTCAGGAAACTGCTCGTCGTTTTCAACTTCTTCAACATTTACTAGACAAACGGTCAAAACTTCCGATTTTCTACAAAAGACTCATTTACACGACAGTTATCAGACCTATTTGGACGTATGGAATTGACCTTTGGGGCTCCACCAAACCATCTAACTCATCTCGTATTCCATCCTTACAATCTAAAATCCTTCGTAAAATCCTTAATGCTCCCTACTTTGTCACAAATAAACTTATCCATAATGACCTCAATGTTCCATATGTTACTGATTTAGCCCAAACCAGATACCTACCCTTTCATAGTAAACTCCATAACCATTCAAATCCACTAGTCTCTCAACTTGCTTCCTATTCTATTCCTGACAACCCTCCGAGGCATCTGAAAAGAAGATGGCTTTGGGACCTTCTCAAATAGAACATTTATTGAAGTGCTACCAATGGGTAGTTGCTTCACAATCAATTGTCATTTTATTATTTTTTGTCACAATCACATTTACTGGATGTATGTTTTTATGTACAGTTGTAAAATTCAATAAATAGATATAAAAAAAAAAAAAAAAAAAGTTTCATTGAGAATCAACTAAATATTTATCTTATAGGAGTTGAAACTGGCATTATAAGTTTCAATAATTTCTTTTAAATAATTTTTAAAAAAACACTTTGTAAACATATACGAACATTTTTAATATAGATTAAAAATACTTCTATCAATTTCTCAACAACTCAACAACAAGTAAAATAAAGGGGATAGGTTTTTTTTTTTTTTTTTTTTTTTTTTTTTTTTTTTTTTTTTTTTTTTTTTTTTTTTTTTTTTTTTTTTTTTTTTTTTTTTTTTTTTTTTTTTTTTTATTATTATATATATATTGAAATTTACAAACGAACAAAAAATATATCTAAACAGACTTGGAGAAAAACTCTTCATTAATAACACTTTGATGAATGTTTTATATTGAAAGGACTTCTATATTCAGACTTCTTGAAGGACCAACGTGAATCGAAGTTAAGAGACAAAAGGCTTCAGGTGGTTATGGAGTATATTACGGAAGAATAAGTATCAATTTTGAGTTCTATCCATGAGAGAGTGTCGTTATGTTGATTTATCATTTATATTTTTTTTCCAACTTTTCATCTTCTCTGATGAATGATATGGCCTTAACTTTGGCATTTTTTTTTTTTTTTTTTTTTTTTGTATGTTGTGCTAAAACGAAAGAAAGAACTGAGTAAAATTACAACTTTCCCTCTTCTCTTGCTCAATTATAATAAACGTTATGGTGAATTCAAAATATTTTTTCCGCGGATTTCAAGATTATTTACATAGTTCTAATTTTGAAACCGTTTGAGATATTTGAAATCATAAATTTTACATTTCTTAATATTTATGAGGACAACCTTCATAAAAAATTTAATCCTAAAGAAAATTCTTTTTTGAAGCGATTTAAGAAAGGTTTTTTACAATGTACAACAGCTATTTGATCTTGTGAAACATTTTCTAAACTTTAACCCTCTAAGGACGAGCAAAAATTTTTTTCATCAAGATAAGATTTTTTTTTATATTTTTCGTTCGAAATGGACATGCTAAAATTCAGGAAAATCGTTCAAAATAAAATCAGGCTCACCGTTTGCTCATAATTGGCCGTTTTCATATGATCATGCTAGGCCTTCCTCAAAATTAAGAAAGAAACACTTTTAATAAAAAGAAAAAAAAAATTAAATGACATACATCACAAACAAACAATAAATATTTATTTAATATAAAATTAATTTTTTTTTTTTTTTATGAATACACCATCTAACTCTAACAGCGGCCGTTGCCTGGGACATCAGTTAAAGGACATTACTAGTGCTGTAACTGTCAACAGTAACATTGCTATTTGAAAGGGCAGATAGGCAAGAAAAGAATAGAATGAAATTTGAGAAATTTGGACTATTATAACTACTTTTAGATTTCGCTAATAATTAACAATATTGTGGGAGAATATTTTAATTTTAAAGCAGAAAAAGGTTTTAATTTGTCAAGTTTACGACTTATCTAAAAGTTAAAAGATGATTATAAATGCATATTTATTAACCTATTTTCGATAGACAATACAATTTTTTTTAGATCACAGCCATAGTAACGGCCATTTCTAAACCTACAGGTTTATTTTATTTTTTTATGAAACTTGCACTAGAGCATGATATGACTGTATAGAGTCATATATAGCATGATATGACTATATAGAGTCATATATAGCATGATATGACTATATAGAGTCATATATAGCATGATATGACTATATAGAGTCTAACTCTATAATCTTTTTTTTTTCTTTTTTTTTTTAAGCCCCTTATTTTTTATTAGTTTTGTTATGCTTAATCTTTTATTTGTTCTTCTTTTACTGTAACTAGATTACATTTTAACGAATTTCTAAGTGAAAAATTTAGGTATGAAAATTTTTTGATTTAATTTATTAATTCTTAGATGATGGGGGTTCATCTGTTCTTTGAGCCGGCTAACCTAACAACTTAAACTAAAATTAAAAACTTAAATTTATTCACGCATGGTAATATTACTGGCAGCGTTGGGGAGCTGGAATTTTTATAGTTTTATTGAACAAGTTATTCCCAGACAGTGGTAATTTTGATTGAAAATTTAAATGTTTTAGATTTATAATTTCTTTCATTGTCAGTAATTGAAGCTCTTCATTTATTAATTTTGACTTTTTCTTTTCGAATGCCGTTCCCTTTACTATTTTTCTAATAATTCCATTTTGAAATGATTCCAACCGTTTTGTCACTGTATTTAAAAAAAAATATTAACAGAATTATGACATTTAACTTCGGTGAGAATCGATTCTCAAAATTTGAGTAACTTCAAACTTTTTTTCTGACAAAAGAAATACTTCAATCGTCACAGTTTTGGTCACAAATCAACACTAGCATCTGTTATAGAAGGGATTTACGGGTATAAAGGAATAAAATAAGTTTGGAAGAGCAGGGTGTTCTTATGAGTGGGGGTACGTTTGGCGTGATCGTAGGGACAAACCAGTCCTTGGGGGGTTGATAAAGTTTGGAAACCAAGCGTCTTAACAGTCAATTTAACAAATCTTAAAATTTTGAATTGTTTATCGTAAAGGTCATTCAAAATATGTATTTCATTCTTCTTTTTTTTATTTTATTTATCAATAATAAAGTCAATACCCTCTTATTAAAAGTCTCAAACGTTCAATTTAAAACAACCTTTAATTCCTGTAATCAGTGAGCTATTTAATACCGCTTGGCGGAGGAAGTATTTGATAACCTCCCCCTCTCCCCCTCTCCCCCACAGAGGAATAGAGAAGACATAAAGAATGATATAAGACTGCCCTGGGAAGTGAAGTTCTTTTGTTCACCGGAGGAAGGGCGAGAAGTTCCTTTTGATCGCCAGTTCCCTCTTAGTGTACACTTTGAATATATTTCATGCAACGTTAAACACTCTCCATTCTCCTCTCCGCCTCCCTTTCTTCAGCTCGGTCTAGCCCACCTTACTAGTTGAACTTTACGTCAAGTTTCTGCGCAACTTGCAAAGAGAAAATGGACAACTTTTAATGTTATTCCAGAGGAACCACCTTGTAAGCAATCTTGGAATACAAATTCGCTGAGTGGCTAGCGGAACTATAAACTTTTTCGAGTCGGCCTTTGGTATAATCGATGCAACATATTGTTGAATTAAAAAAAAAAAAATTAAGCACATAACTAATAAAAAATGTTTTACATTTTGAAAACACTATCGACATTTTAAATATTTAAAATTCTTCTTGTATCAAATGCTTACAATCCGAAATCCTCTATTTTTGATCACCTGACGCTAGGAAACAACGATTATAATAGTAAAGTAGACCGATCCTTTTTATTTATGATTCTATATGAGTTTTAATTCATTTTAAATTTTTAATAATCCTTATTTCGTCACGAATGAACTGATCCATATGATTTTTACATCCCACATACCGCCGCTGATTTGGCATGAACCAAAATGAAATGTTTCTTAACTTCCCATTCCATTCCTGGAATTCCACGGAGTTGTCATTCTCTGTAAACATACAGTAGAACCTCACTTATCTAACCCCTTAGGACTAAGATTTAGAGCGGAACGGCCAAAAGTTCGAATTTCAATGAAACATGTTTTTCATTGCTAAAAGTACATTATAACTATATTAAAAGCTATTTATTAACGTTAAAAAGATATATAAGGGATAAAGAAACGTATGTTATATAAACTAATATAATAAAATGTTTGCACGGAGAAAAACCTTATGACAGAAATCCAACTTTCCTCCATTTGCCACATATTACTTCTTACCGTGGCGGGTGTGACAGCCGTAGTAAATAATAAAATTAGTTTTATTTATTTTATTTTTGTCGTTGTGACCTAGTACTCGTATTAGAAGCTAAATTGGTAAAATGAAAAAAGTCATGTTTTAAACCCCTGTTTTTTCCTTACCTAGTTTATTTCGAATAACAATTAATCAATAATGATTTAATATGACATATGTAAGCAGGAAAAATTAATGAATTTCATAGACAGCCAGCAGGATTAAGCCATTTAATTTGAAAATTCACCTCCTACAGAACACTGAATCACAGGTAAGTTAAAAAAAAAAGAATTATGCATCTGATTATTATCGGTCAAGATGGCAATCCTTAAAACATGTTCATTCTTTCTTTAGCCTACAGGCTCAAGAGGTCAGTTTTTTGTTTTTTATTGTTTTGAGGTTCTTACGTCAAAACTCTGAAAAATCCAGTACCGGTTTTTTCAACCACATCTTAAAGATTTATTGATGAAATAAGGAATAATTTGTAGACAGGGTAGTTCGAAATCGTTTGCCATAAAATTAATATTTATTGTTCATTGAAAGACGGATGAAGAAATAAAAAAGTACGTTATATACACTAATATAATAAAATGTTTGCATAGAGCAAAACTTGAAAAAAAAAAACTTTTTTTCCAAAAAAAATTATTGCCACTTTATGAAAGAAATCCGACCATTTAAATGCTTGTATGGTTTGTTTGTTTATTGTGACTTAAAGTCCTTATGTACTCCAACTACGAGAGGAAGGACAGTTATCCTAAACCTTAGCAACCTATTCAAGCCAGGGTGAAAAGGTCAAGATTAATTCGTGGGTTCGCCACGAAATATGTTTTAACCCGCCTAGGTGGAATATGAACCCGCAACCATCAGTACCGAGCGCGGCGAGACCCTGGCCCCAACTCACTCGGCCATCGAGACCACCCTTAAAGCTTGTATCTTTAACACGTTTAAGCTACAGAGGTCAACTTACAAAAAGGAAAAAAAATAGTTTAGTTTAATTTAATTTTTAAAGTAAAACGACTTTCTTCAGAATCAACCGTGATGTTTTTTTATTATTTTTTTTTTTTTATTGGAGATTTATGTCCTTATGTATACTAACTAGGATATGAAATATAGGTTTCCTACAGGTTCCCAATCTATTCTAACCAGGGTGAGAAGGTCATGATTCGAACCCATGACCTTCATTGCCGAAACGGCCACCGTGCAGAATATATTTTAGTGAAACGTAGAAAAGTTGGAAAGATTTGACGCTACCAATTAGCGAGCTTCTAGGTCCAAAACTTAGATTTCAGAACACAAGCACAAAACTAGAAACATTTAATTAAATCAAAACAACCCGACGTTTTGCACACCAAAATGTTTTACTGGATTATAGGGGATTCCGCAAAAATATTGTTCACCCCAAAGGATTCTGTGGGATGGTCGGATTAGCCGGAGAGTTTGACTATTAGAGAGGTTCTACTGTATTATTTTTAATAGGTTCCTATAACGAAAGTTTAGCTTTAGTTCAGAGCTATACCCGAATCCTTTTTTAAACGTTACTAATTACTTGAAACGTTTAATTTCATTAAATAAGTTTTAGCAATTCAAATTGTGTATAGCAGGGCGTAGGAGGATTACTTGGTCTGAGTAGGGAGAGTCCTGGATAAAGGGCAAATTAGCCGAGACAGTCAAGAATTTGCTAAAACGGGATAGGCTATTGAAAAGGATGACAAAAGATTGGCCTGAGAGAGACGAGTTCAGTGTTAAATAAGATAAATTTGCATGGAGGATAAGGTCTGTTAGCCGCCTTAGGGGCTGAGCTAGGGGACAAAGGAGAGCAGAGCCGGGATTATGTTTCAGTTGAGAAAGGGTTAGGGCCTAATTAATTCTACTCCCGCTCGAGGTGTCGGCCCTTGATGCCCAGTCATGTTATAATCCACTCCCCCTCCTAGCGACTCTTCCTATTGACAAAAAGCTTGTCCCGTTTAGCCGCTATAAACCGCCAAGAGCAGTCTTCTGCCAGCTCGGCTATATAATCAACTATCAGCTCCGCCCTTTGTACTAATTCGCCTGTCATCCGCTGGCCAACGTTGAAGGGGAGTGTCATTTCTACTAACAAGGGCGAACGATCCAAAGGAAAAAAGCAGAATTTAATGAAATTATGTTGGTTTTAAAAGTTTCAAGTGTGTACCGTAATCTAAAATTGATATAAGGGTGATTCCCAAACCAAGGGCAACTTACGGGTGTAGAATTTTTAAAAAATTGGTTAAAAAAAAAAAAAAAAAATTAATTCCTTCCTGATTGGGAAAAACAATAGAACATGGATGTATCTATATGTAATCTACCGCGTCTTCCAACTTATATTTTATAATTAAAAGGTCAAAATACTAAAATAAATAATTAAATTAAATGAACAGTAAATGATTATTCGAAATAAAGAATTTTGAGAGAAAATGGGGGTTTCTATCTTGACTGTTTTTATTCAAATTAATATAGCTATTTGTTAGTCCGAGCGACAAATGCTATAAAACAAACAATTTTCTCTAATACGTTTCTGATAGGGAAACTGTCAGAAAATTTTCGATCCGAGAAACACCAACAGACATACAGCGTGTCAAAAAAGCCCCAAAAACAAAAAAAAAAAAAAATGTTTGCAAATACTGACTTTTTTCATTCAAAACAATATAGATCCTAAGCGGTGGGTCATAGTGGCAAATGTTAAATATCAGAAAATATTTACCATTAAATTTCTGATAAGAAAAGTCTGGACAAATTTTAGATCAGAGCAACACCAACAGAGCTGATTGTCAAATTGTTACATTTTTCACTGTGAAAAAAAAACAAAAAAAAACATTAAACCGAAAAGTATATGTTTTATGTTTTTGTTTTTTTATTGACTTGTGTTCATTATTATCATTTAGAATAAATCATACGTACTTCTAAAAAGTTATTAAAAAATAAAAATAGTTCAAAAGTTACAAAAATAATTGTAGCCCTAAAAAAAAAATTAAAAGTAAATAACGTCCCAACCATCCCAGGTCTCTCCTAAATACCATATATGGAGCGACATGTGGATTCCTGTGCAGTTTAAAAATCGACCGATATGTGGCCATTCTGCTACAGAGTTTGTAATGGTAAAAATATTAAACCCAAATGTACCAAATTTTAATTACATCTTTATAGCTCTATAAAGGTTTATGACAATAAATTTTACTATAAATATAATAAAAATGTGTAGTTTTAAGTTCCAAAGACGAGGCTTGCCAAACTATCATTAACTTTTATGATTAGAAATTAAAATCCAAACAGATGGATCGATAAAATTATTTCTGCCGCATTGGATATCTAATTATGCTTTTAAGTACTCTTCAAATGCCTAATCAATGCAATTTTAACTACACTTTAAACTACAGCTATGCTTAAAAATATCTTTGAAGATATAATACTAAAATTCAATACAAGACTTTTATTAATAAACAAATGAAATTCAATTATTAGTTAAAATAATCTAAGCTCTTTATTTATGAGAGCCGGCGAAGCTGCGACGGGCTATGCTAGTAATTATATAATTATGGTTAATATAATTGAATTTAAAAATTATATTTATTTTCATTCTCAATATTATATTATATTGGTCCTATATGAACAATAGGCTGAAGATCTTCACTATTTAATGTATTTATTTCGAACATATTTTCCTCGTCTACATCTAGTCTATATGCCACATGAGTATTTTTAATTTTCTATCCTAAATCATATCAGGTTAATAAATAATTTGGTTTTTTTTTTTATTTTTTTTTTTATTATTATTTTATGTTTTTTTTTTTTTTTTTTTCTTCATAATATTGTTAGATCACTTGGGTCGTAAACCATTGAAGGAGAAGTAAGTGGACGATAGCCGTAAACAGGCCTTGAGTGGATAATCCGGGGACTGCCAAGGTTGCCCCTATTTTCACAAAAAGGCTTCAGGACACAGGCGTTTTTATCTCCAGGAGGATTATAAGGGTGGGGAGCGGCGAAATTGAAGGATTAAAGTAGGTGGATACTTTATAATTTAATATAGAAGAAGTAAAATGTATAAGGGCGTGTGTAGGGAAGCAGTCAGTGAGTCAGGACTGATCATCATCACAGCAATACATTATATATCGTAATTATGGTGGGTATTCTTAGAAACATATCAATGATCCATATTGTAAATGTTTGTGCTCCAAATATCGGTACAAGATAAATAACGGTTGGTCACCAAAAATATCGACAGATATATAGTTATTATTTTTTTTTTTTTTAAATACTAAATTGGAAGGTTAAATAAGCTATCGACAATTATTTTAAATATCATCTATAATTCTTTTAAATCAAGTTCTGTGGATATAAATTGCCCAAGGTGTGAACATAATAAAGGAATAGTAATTTTTATATATTACCATGGATTTTATTATGTAAAATCAACAGGCAATGAGTGAATGCAATATTTTAGAGTCCCTCCTTCCAAAAAATACTGTGAACACAATACTGTTCAAAACATTTTATATTTTTTTTTTCATTTGCTTACAAAAAGTGTTTGAAGATTTTTAGTGGTTCGTAATGAATTTTATTATTTAAATTTTTGAGTTGTATTAAATTGTGTACTTTTGGGCACCAAAACATAATTTATCAAATATCTAATGAATAAAATACTTTAATTAATTATTATGATATTCCATTTTTAATATTCCAAACACGTTACAATGCTATTCCTGTTTATTTTATCGTTTTAGTTAATTTAGCTAACAACATCGAACCACCGCTCTACCAAATTCGTCGTACCCCCACTACTCTTGCAGACCGATGTTTTACTTAAACTTTCATATTTATTGATAGCTTTTTTCGAACTTCCGAATGCTTGTTCCTATGCTTTACCATCTGTCCACATTCGTGGAGCATCATAGAAGTTCTCTTATCTTGTAGACGTTTTTCCAACATGCTCCCAAATTTTGTAGGGGTGCGACCGTGGGTGGCCCTCAATGTCTCGTGCCAAAGTGTCGCTCCATGTTTCATTAGCTGCCGATTTGCGTAGTGAGAATTGACGGCTCGATTTGACCCTTGATCCTGGTCCTGTACCACTTTACTGTTCTTTTGCGTAGTCAGCCCTGATCAACAAGTTGTGGTCTGGCGGTTTTCGCAAAGCAGGTGGAAGAGGGCAAAACTTCGGTATGGCCGTTTCAGCGGCTTGGCCTGTCTGGCGCCGTGAAGAATTATATAATCAGCGATTTCGTCGCCCTTCGCGGAGGGTAGGGGTCGATACTTCATGGGAACTTGAGATTTTATATAGATCCGCAATCCGCCGCTTGGTATTTAAATGTCGGCCGGGCTGGGATAGGCATCATGCCAGCTATCTGAGCCTACCGCACCTGCCGTTTGATTTGACGTGAATCATATCCCAGCCGGGGGTGCGTCAGGGAATCGACTGGGGCTACTTAGAAAGCAATAAGTCTACAGTAGACCTAACGCGCGTCGCTCTTATGTCTAAGGTCTGACTATTGGGGTAAACGACGGTGTAAGGACTTTTTAAATTTTTTCCAGCTTCATTTGATGAAGAATTGTTCCATAATGGATGACGACGTAGCAGAGCACCACGAGTCCAACGTTTCGCTCGCTTAGTGCGCATTCATTTAAAAGCTAGAGAATTCCTTACAGAAGTACCTAGGTCTTCGCTATAAATTCCAGTGATCGCGAAGCCTTTTCCAAGAAGAAACTTGGATTGTTTTATGATGAATCCTGAGGAGCGTAATAGAACATTTTTGTAGGAATTCTCTCCACCTTGTCCGTACCTTACGGCAATCATAACACCTCCTACTGCTACCGCTTGACTCATCTCCAGTCCAGCTCGTATGCTGGCTGCCGTAAGTGCCGAAAGTCTCGCCTTCGCGTATCCAAAAGAAGAATCACTACGTGGGTTTGGGTCTGTGCTAACCAAAGCATTACTGGAATTTCAAAAAACTTGGGAATATAGTCCGTCAGTGTTACAATTATTCAAGGTGAGTTGCTTTTCATTTTCGTTGCTAAGATTGGGGTACACATGTTTTAATGATGATTATTATGATTGACTAAAGATCGTTGTATGGACGTGGTCAAAATTGAACAGTTATTAGTTGAGTTTCCAGTTTGCTAATCTGACGTTAACAAAGTCTCCACCTCCAGGAGTGGGACTAGCTGTCTCTGTCCGTTTTGCATAAGTGGTATTTATGTCGTAATTTTTTGTCCGGCTCCGTTGCGTCGTGGTTTTTGGGTGGGTGCCGGGGCTTGACAGTCGATTGTGCTTCTCGATCCAGATTTCAGTTTGGACGTGACCCGGCGCGGCTGTAGGCTTGATCTCAGTTGTATCCTCTTGCTTCAGATGCTCTATTCTTTCAGGAAGCACCTTTTTCTAAGAATTCCTCTACAAACTTCCATTTATATCGTTTTACGTGGATAGTAATGTTTTTTGGATCGCCGTCTTGATTGATTGATTGATGGTATTGCTTTGCCTATTATATCTATGTTTTCTTATTTTGTCTTCTCAAACAATACAATATATAAAATTTAAAAAAAATGTATATATAAATAATCAATAAAATAAATAATATAGATATAAAAAATAATAATAATAGTAAAACATAAATTAAATTTTAAAAATACATTCATACTTTATTTACAACATACACACATTTGAGAGATCCTCCACTTATGGAGGGGCAAGCCAGGTCCCAAGAGATTAAGTTACTTTTTTTTTTAATTTTATATGTATATGTATAGTAAAAGAGTGATAATGTCCGATGCGACAAACTCGCCTCGGCCTCTAGAAAATGGACTGTATGGGAAAATATGAAAGCGAGGTTTTGCACCCTTGGGGAGATTTTATTGAGAAGGTAGCACAAACCTTATTACTGCCGCCGACGATCTGTCCAGGGGCCCCTGGAATCCTTACGGCCTGGTAAATGCTTCTCCTCAGCTGCAATATCTGTCTAAGCTCGCCTCCTCTTAGGTCACCACTCATTAGGGGGAGAACAGGGTTATAAAAACGATGGAAGACCATGAGGTCTTGGGCAATTTTTAGTAGGTGCGTACTTGAGCACAGATGCTAGAAGAAAGAGGGATATTCTGGTAGGGATTAACGCAGATAAGGGCTAGTTGCACCGGAAATTCATAGAATGTGTTAATACACGGTATGTTAAAGTTTTTCCCCTTTCCCCCCTCACAATAGCGCCGATTGGCGCGAACACACCGTCCACCAAGATTGGGATGTTGCCCAATTTTATTCCAGAAGTTATACAATGAAAATGGTGGGCAGGCAGCAAAGAATTTATACAATAAAATAAAGAATCGAAAGCTCAACTTGAGTAAAGAGGAAGACAAAGACAAAAAAATAAAATAAAAATATTGTAACATGAATGGGAGCACAATTATACAATGTAAAGAAAAGGAAACAGCCCAACTGGGCAACAATTATATAATGTAAAGAAAATAAAACAGCCTAACTGGCCAACAATTATACAAAATAAAGAACATGCACTAGCATAACTGAAAACGATTATACAAGGCAAAGAGAAGTCATTCCGGAAGCGGAATTAGCTTGTTCACAGATCTAGTGAGAGTGCTGGTAGAAGTCTCAAAGGTGGCTGCTCGTGAAACACCATCAGGCTTGAGCTCGGAAATAAGAGCTAAAGGCCGGGAGAGTGAGGAGCTGGTCAGTCCCTTGCTCACAACAACGTCGTTCTGTTTCTTGGTTCCACAACGGCGCTTGGAATTTGAAGTCCACTTATAACGTTGTGAATTATAATTTGGAACGGCGTTGTCAAGTATGCAGCCCACCCTGAGGACCCCCAGGCTACCGAGGAAAGGAGTACGGCAACAAGGCAGCTTTGCTGGCTTATCGGCACGGATATTTAGAAGAGGCCCAGAAAAATGCTTAAAGGTATGGTCAGGTTCATTTGCGATGAGCGCAATGGGAGTAGACTTAAGATCCGGTAATGGCTTGGTGCTTAAGTCGGTGTCACGATAAGGAGGAGGCCAATGCTCCTGGCAATTGGTCAGAGAGGAGGGATCTTGAGTCCCTAAACAGAAATTGTTGGTCTGCGCGTAATGAGTACGGGTAAGACCCCTTTTGTCAATACGGGCATGATTAGCGACAGAAGAAACATCAGCAAACCATACTGGGGAGAAATTGTCGAATATTGAAACTTTAGAGCGTACAGACCCTTTGATATCTACAACTGGTGGTTTTAAAAGAGTAAGTTTAATAGGATTCGAGACCGGAATTTTACTTACTACACTATCTTGGTTACTCTTGCTATGTATGCATACTGGTTCTTCATTATTTTTATTTTCAACAGGAAGGAATTTTGGATAATCTTGATTGGCTAAAGAATAGTGACTGTTTGAGGATGAGATGTAATTATCCTCTTCTGTAAGGGAAACAAAAGACTTTTCATCAGATGAATCAATAACATTTGTATTAGCACCACCTGTTTTATTGATGTGATTAAATTTTGAAACTTGATTTAAGTTTAAAAAATCACCCTGATTATTCATTTGTATTTCCTGGGGAACATTGTCACGATTTAGTCTGTGACTACATGTATTGGTTATAATAAACGGGTCAATGTTTTCTGAAATGTCAGAAACATTTGAGTGTTTATAGTCTGTACTCAGGGGTTGTTTAAATGGAATATTTTCAATATTTTCAGTTTTTGAAGAATAATGGAAATCATGGGAAATCTGGCAAACAGAAATTAACGAAGTGGCTGATTGATTTCGCGATAGGGTCTGGATAGGGCCTATGATTGCCCAACCAAAAATGGTACTGACAGCAATCGGACCAATAGAGCTTGGAATAAACGGGTGAGGCAATAATAATTGCGGGTATACATCTGCACCTCAGAGAAGGTCAATCTTGTCTGATTGATGAAAGTGAGGATCGGCCAAACGCAAATGTTCAAAGGCGCGAGCAATTTCTGGAGTAAGGTTCTTGGGAGGCAAATGGTTAGCGATGTGAGGAACCAAGGACGGGTTGGCAAAAATGTGCCTCTAAGAAATTGTGGAGAAAATGTGACACGAGACTGTACCAGGAGAATTGGAAACACGCCCACCTATACCTGAAACGGTAATGGGCATATCCTGGATTTTTTGACCTAATTGGTCAAAGAGGCGCTCGGAAATAAATGATAGCTGCGACCCCGGATCGATGACCCCACGGACTGGAACGTAACCCAAGTGAGAATTAAAGATTCGTGCACGGAAGGTTCCTAGGAGTGAAGTCACGTGACTTCCGGAAGTACTACAACTCAGAGATAAGGAGGCGTCAACTGGTGCTTGACCAGTGGAAGCGGATGCTCCTTCACTTGAAATGTGATCAGCATGAGCTGAAGCGCGATTAGGCGCGGAATTCAAATGGAGATTTGAATTTACTGCTTTGCCGGGATGCAAAAGTGTGTGATGCTCTGGTGAATTACACTTACGACACGTAAATTTGGAGTTGCAATTACCCTTAAGGTGCGGACCCAAACAATTAAAGCACCGTTTATGCCTTTTGAGGAAATCAATTTTTTGATCTCGAGTGAGATGAGAAAATTCGAAACAGGAAGATAAGGAATGCGGCTTACGACAGAGAATGCATTTGAGGTTAAAAGAATTAGAAGGTGCGGCCCGAGTAAAATCTGATAGTGTAGTATCGGGACTAGTGCTAGCAATTAGCGAATTAACTTTAGTGTTTCTATGTAGATTGATGGGGGGAGAAATAATCTCCAGGGTTTTAATTTGCTTGATAATGAAATTTAGCAAGTCATCGAAAAGCGGAACTGATTTAGCAGAATTTTGCTCCTCGAAAGCCTTAGATGTGCGGGGGTCTAGATTATTTAATGCGAGGGTTAACAAAATAAAATTTGCTAAATCGTCGAATGGTGGCGCCTTGATAGCCTGCACCGAATTTTGATGTACCTCAAGAAAAGTTTTTAAGTTATTTAATGAATTTGAACTGACGGGCTTAAAGTGTAAGATTTAGTTCAGATATGCCTGGGCTATCCTCCTGGGGTTTTGGAACCTGTGTACTAGAGCGGAAAAAGCAAGGTCGTAATTTTCAGCTGTGAGTTGAAAGTTAGAAATTACGGAAAGAGCACTCTCCTTTAAGTTGGATCTTAGATAATGAAAGCGTTGTATGGGGGTTAGAGAAGGGTTGTCGTGAAAAAGAGCGGTGAACAACGAGAAAAATTCAGGCCACTGCTGTATGTCGCCTGAAAAGGTTGGTAAATTGATTGGTGGTAAGGAGAAAGCACTTTGAGCCAAATGAATAGGGCTGGCAACCGGTGTTGAGGTTATACTGGGTTGTTCTTTTTTTAACTGAAATAATTTAGCCTTTATTTTACGCGCTATATTATTGAAGGCTATAGCTGGGCTTCGGTATCTACTTGATTCTGCTTAGACAGGAGAACATTTAGGTTACTGATTTTTTCATTTACCGTTTCAAACTTGCCTTGAATGGATGGTAAATCTTCGTAAAGAGCCTGAACAGCAAAAATATCCTCAACGGTAGAGGCTTTGATTTGGGACCAAGCGCTAGTTATATCAGCAAACACCGTTTCTCCCTTTGCCAATAGTTGTGCTTGCATAATGATATTTTTGTCTTCTATAGGCATTCTGAAAAATAGAGAATAAATAAATACAGAAATAAAAGGAAATTATAATATATAAGGCACAGAAAAGGAAAGGAGAAAAAGTTGCAAAATTGATTACACTAATTATTACGTAATTGTAACTGACGCCAGAGTACACTAAGATGGAGAAGATAGTTACGAGACGAAGTAACGAGTACGTTACTAGAGTGGGGGGTGGTGACGTCAGATAACAGCTGACTGCTTGAAGATGGCCGACTTGGTCGGTTTTATATATGTAATTATTGGAAGTTATAAAACTTGGACAAAAAATAGGCCAAACCTTGCAATTTATACAAGTTTTAATGTAAAAATTTTTAATATTAATAAAGCACAGAAATGAGTGGGTGATTACTCGCCCCAAAACTGCAAAATCACTCGTTTCAAAGTTGAACAATGATATATACGGCCCGGATCGGACCAAAAATGTATAGTAAAAGAGTGATAATGTCCGATGCGACAAACCCGCCTCGGCCTCTAGAAAATGGACTGTATGGGAAAATATGAAAGCGAGGTTTTGAACCGTTGGGGAGATTTCATTGAGAAGGTAGCACAAACAAATAGTACACAAGAAATTTCTTACCTTATTACTGCCGCGGACGGTCTGTCCAGGGGCCCCTGGAATCCTTACGGCCTGGTAAATGCTTCTCCTAAGCTGCAATATTTGTCTAAGATCGCCTCATCTTAGGTCACCACTCATTAGGGGGAGAACAGGGTTATAAAAACGATGGAAGACCATGAGGTCTTGGGCAATTTTTAGTAGGTACGTACTTGAGCACAGATGCTAGAAGAAAGAGGGATATTCTGGTAGGGATTAACGCAGATAAGGGCTAGTTGCACCGGAAATTCATAGAGTGCGTCAATACACGGTATATTAAAGTTTTTCCCCTTCCCCCCCCCCCCTCACAATAGCGCCGATTGGCGCGAACAGTATATGTCATATTTTTATGACATAGAGCAAACGATATATCGTAAGGTACGAATCCATATATTGAAAGAAAAAATATTAGATTAGAAGAAAAATATCGATATTTCGATATATCGTGTATAGATAACCATTCATAATAAATAGAATTACTTGCAACAGCATATAAATATCTTATTAAAGGAAACTGGAAGAGCAAGAACATTAACAATTTAAGATGTACGCCCAATACTAGATGAATAAATGAAAATAAATAAATTACAAATATGTTTAATTATTGATTAACTAAGTAATGAGAAACAATCAATAGTAAATGTTTTTGTATTAACTAAAAGAATTATTAAATTACGCAACATTCATTTTGTTGAATGCATAAAATATAAGTTGTTATTACTCCAACTGAATACAAAATATCGTTTAAAGATAAAAGAGGAAGGGTGAAGGCAGCTGTTATTTATATTGACCATCAATATCATCAATTATTTATAAAAATTTGAACAATAACCAATTTAGGGGTTCACGCTATTTCGAAGGATTGTTTATTCTGTTCGACATATATCACATCTATCACGAAATAATGAAGGGCTTTGTTTTCTCTTTTTTTCGTTATTTATAACTCAGAGCTTGCATGAAAAATGTTGAATAGTGTTAGGCGGAGGTTATTCATTTCAGTAATTGTCTGATTTCAAAATAATTATAAAGTAACATCACCTATTTTAATACTTATTGTTAATCAATTTGATATTTTATAACCAATAAAAAAATGAAAATGGGTTGAGTATGACTGCTGGCAAAAAAACACAATCAGCTAATCATTGCTCTAGGATGAATTCGGGTAATATCGGCAATGTTCGAGGCACTCCGTTTATAGCTTTATATCTGCCAGTACATGTAGTTACATGTTTTTCTTTATCTTATACTTTTCTTCTGTTTTTTGTAAAGGGGCCTCTGGGTAACGGAGTGTTTTTTTAGAAAAATAAAGCAATAGTCAGATATTTACTTAACTTGAATAGTTAATAATGAAACTTTTAGGAATTTAATCATGCCAAGAAATATGTGCTTACGGACTTAAGCATGCAACACAAAATACATTAAATTAATTTTTAAATACAAAGTGTGTAAATTACTTAAATAGCAGTCTCTTTTTTAGGTTTCTAACTTTTTTATTAAATTTTAATCAAGAATTTATATTTTTTTAATTGTATAACAAAAACATAATTGTGATTTAAAAAAATGGGTTACGTTAGTTTTTTATTCAGTATTTTAGAATTATTTAATTATTAATTTTTTATTAAGAAAAAGAAAATTAGAAAAAAAGAAATATTTTAGTTGAGTGCTTAGTCCTAGAATAATTTACAAACTATAAAAATAGATTAAAAATTTAAATAATTATTAATTAATTCCATTTGTTTAATGTAGCATCGAAATTAAAAATACAATCAAAGGGTAGAATTCATTAATTTTTTCCTGAGTTTACAATTCTTCATTTTATTTATTTTTTTCTATTATTATTATTTTTTTTTTTAATACACGTCACCAACAATATTCGATTTTACCATTCTAAACATTCTCGTAAATGATAATTTGTAGTTTATTATCTTCAACATACCATTAGTGTTATAATTCCATCATACTCTTTGAATTTAATTGAATATATTTAGTTGAAGAGTTTATTTCTCTCTGTAATAAATAAAATAAATTTTAAATTTTCAAAAAAAAAAAATAATAATAAAGAAATAAAGAAATGACATAAGAAAAAAATAATTATATTATTCTTGTTTACTGATTGCGATAATCTAATAAAAATATCAGATGGAAGGTAGAAATTGAACCATTTCTCCAATTAGAAATATTTTGTTAGACTTTAAATATTCAGGAACATTAACGGTGATTATTTTTCATGAACCTATCGAAAACTTATCCTCAAAGTTCTGCCTAAATCCACAGAATTCCATCCTCACGATGTTGGCTCACGTCACAAACAAGAAGTAATTAAACATACAGTCCTCGCCTAATTAGCAAATATTACATCTGACATCGGCGTCTCAATCTTGAGAAGACTGTATTAAACTTGTGTCAACTCAGTAAACTTCTGTAATTGCTCATATCCCTTTTATCTGGATGTTTAGCTCCAAAGGTTTTGAATTGCTGTTACTAATGCTGCTTTTACAGTTTTAAAAAGTTTTTCTAAGGATAAAATCAAATTTCATGTTTAGGTAATAATAATTCTTTTCATTTACCAAAATGCAGGGTCAATTGGGGAACTGTATGACTAAAAAGTCGTATTTATTTTTTTAAGGAAAACGATTTATCATATCATATCTTTTGTTTTAAAATGTCTTCAAAATTAGTCACTTTACTATGCAATTTTAATATATCACGAAAACTAAAATATCATCAATACAACCAAAGTTAACCAGAAACTCATGATGAACACAAGCCAGATGAATGTACAGAGATCAATACCTATTGGAAAATTATAAAATTAAAGTTAGTAAATAACTTTCTTGATTGTCGAAATATTATTTGTGTCTGTATTTGATTGTACTAGAATAACGACTTACTTTTGTAATGCCACTCAATCTCGATCAGAATTCTTACCTGCAAAAAAAAAATAAATAAATAAATACAATGAATAATTAGTATTAAATTATTTGCTATTTCGAATGCAATTTTTTTTTTTTTTTTAAACAGTATCGAATGTTATACATTTATCATCAGACACAAAATGCATATACCAAATTTAAAACATTAGCTCTTAATGTTAAACAAACTATTGCATATGTTGATTCTCGTCTAAGGAGACAAAAAGAGAAGATGTTTCTTGACGCAGATTCTTCAGTAAAATGAGAAGTAATAATTAATTATTGGGATATTATATCTGTGGCATTTGTGAAAGGTAGGTTTAGTGGATTTTGTATGTTAAGGGTTTTTGTGAATTTTGGGTTATGAGTATCAATACTAAAGTTAATTTTTTTGTTTTATTTGTGTCTAATCAACTTATTTATAAGGTTGTTACAGAGATGTCAATTTAATATTTATTTATCATTGTAGAAAAAATTGTGTTTTTCCTAAAATACGGTTTTTACTGACAACTGACTCTTGTTCCACATCTATATGAAACGTCCGACTTCCGAGGATACGATATTTAGTATAAAAACTTCATGAAAACAACAAAAAATATTTACCGTCTTTTTTTATTTATTTTGCCCTTCGCGTTATCGACTTTTCATTCCCGTAACTAAAAAGTTAAGGATTAGGTGGATTAATAAATTCAGAAAATGAGTTTGAACCAAGAATTATTTTTAAAAGTTTTACCTTTAACCCTTTAACGGGCAGGCCTGAAATTTTTGAATACATTTCTTTATTTTTTTTCTCTTTGAATGGATTTAGCCACGCTAACCCCCACACATGTATCATGAAATTCAAGGTTAATAAAAGGATTTTAGACGATAATGAGTAGGATAATGCGTCGGACATTACGTCATTTATTGAGCAAAAGGCATTAAATATGTGTATCCTCCAGGATACATCGCCTGTTAAAGGGTTAAGGAAGTTGTCCAGTTTTCTGAACAGATAAAAATCAGTTGGAAGTATGTCGGATGTGGAATGACTTCGTTACAAATCTTGTCATCTTCGCTAATTGTTGTCAAATATGTGAATTGGTGCTATCACGTAAGAGAATAGGTTCCTTCCGATTAACCAACGCAGGTTGCTTTTTGATAACCCGTTATGCGTTATGTGCATATCATTGCATTACGATGAGGATGTGATGATTTCATCTCACGGTAAAAAGGAGAAATGAATTATTTCTGCCATTATTCATCACATAGAAACCATTTTTTTTTTTTTTTAATTCAAATATGGTTTTAATTATTAGCTTACAACAATCTTCCATGAGCGCCGAGTGTCCAAGTTTATACGCAGAACAAAAAAGTACTTTAAAATATCATGTATCCTATGGTCATTTTTATGTCATTCTAAACACTGTGCGATCCATTTTAGTGATAGTAAATTTGAAAAAAAAAAAAAAAAGAAAGGAGTCATAGCAGTTATTATATGTTAACATAGACGTAGTAAAAAGCAAAAGTTCACTAATCCTACTATTAATTTCTGAAATAAGAAAAACTGAAATTTCATATGAAACAATCTTATAATTGTTAAAAATTTTAATTTTTTTTTTTTTTTTTTTTTTTAATGAAATTGAATAACATAGATTTTTGGTAGTTCAAAGATTTCGTTGTCATTTTTTCATGTGAACTATTAAAAAATACCATAACCACTTCATAATCGATTTGATTTCTGAATAATATACACATTACTACAATAAAAGCCTATTTCTGCTACAATAATTAATTAATAGATTAACTGATATCAATATTCCATTGTCAAGTACAATTAAATTATAATTAATAATGGCTGCTTACAACGAGGTCATAATTTTTGTAATTAGTTATAAATGTTACACAGTACACCACCACCATATTGGCTTTTGAGCTTTTGAACCATCTCAACATAACCCTGTTACTAATTTACGTGATTATATATAGAACCGATGATTCCACAAACATCATATTATATTGGGTTGGTACTAAAATTATTCAAAAATTATAACAAGGAAAAAAACTACTCATTAGTAGCACTTCAATATAAGTTCAACATTAGAAGGTCTCTTGGTCATTTTATTATCAGATGCCTCGGAGGATTATCAGGAATTGAGTGTTAGGCAAGTTGAGAGACTTGTGAATTCAAGTGTTTATGGAGTTTTATATAAAAGGATAGGTATCTGGTTTGAGCCAAATCAGCAATATATGAAATATTTATGGATAATTTTGTTTGTGCAATAATAAGGAGGAATGGGAATTTTACTAAGGATTTATGATTGTAAGGATTGGATACGAGAAGAACTGGAAGGCTTAGTAGAGCTCTAATGCTTAATGATCTAATTACTTTCATGTAAAGAAGTAGATTGTGATTCATTGGAAGATTAGAAAACTTGTCTAGTAAATGTTGGAACAGTCGGAAGCGACGAGCAGTTTCTTTATAATCTAAAATTTAAAATTGTGATTTATTAATTTATATTATTTATAGTGATGAATTCTACATAATATAATAAATCTTTTGGCCGAGACAATGATCGATCAGATAAATGTAAAGCTCCATGTCAGTGGGAAACGACCACGGAAAATCGGAAAAACAGGGAAACTCAAGCCGGAGCAGATGTGTAGCAGACCCAACGGTTGCCTGAAAGAAATTCATTTTGGTGCACATACAGACTTTTATCACTGATCGAAAACAGCACCAAGACTTTTTGGTGGATAGTGGAGCGATGTGGTCAGTCATTCCGCCAAAAAAAAATAGAAAAGAAAAGGTTATAACTTTTACAATTATGTGCAGGCCCCTTGCCCAGGAAATTATTCCCATAACCGTTCAACACTCACTCAACTCGATCTTTGACCTTGGGCTTGTAACCAGCCCATTTCACTGGCCATTGGTTTCTCGCTCCTAAAAAAACAAACTGTCGACGTGGCGCTCGACTTTCCTTCCCCTCACTGTCTGCCTTTGGAACTTCTTCATTGCTCTACCGAAAAATTAACAAACTAATAGATATTAATACAAATGATGTCCGTAAACGGAGAAGAAATTGCAGGACAGTTGCAGGTGGCAGCTACTGTTAGCACTTTGGACAGAGCATATAAATACATTTTCCCCAACTCATCTGTCTTATCCGTATCCGGAAATTCCAAACCGACCGTCATTCCTTTTCCACCACCGGTGAAAACATGAAGTCCAGAACCTGATATAAACACCAAGTACCAAGCACGTCCAGTATTCTCGAAAATCTAGAAAGGCTAGGACCAGAGGCGATGAAGATTGCAAAACACGAATTTCAGATACTGATCAAAGCACCTATAGGTATCACATCACCATCTAAGGTCACAATGGGTCAAGCCTTTTACATTTAGTTGCCAAGAAACAATGGAACCTGGGGGGGGCGCGTCATGTTGAGTCTTATAGGAGATTAACGCCATAACATTTCCTGATCGCTACCCTATCGCTCTAGAATCGAAGATGAGACGTTCTGTTCTCGGCCTCCTTGATTGAGAGGTAATCGAATTTTTACTAAATCCCCCCCCTGCTTTGATTCAACCCTGCTTATTACCAATTTACCAATAGCAGACGAAGATCAAGAGAAAAAAGGCAATAATAACTCTCCGTTGGCTTGTTTACAGTTTAATTTCATGCCATTCTGGGAACTCCACGTAACCAAGTACCTCCTTATAACATTTCAGAAAAAAGGATTTATCAAGCACGGTTGCTTCAAAGCTTTCCCCCTCTGCTTTTTCTTTTTAGAGACGATGTGTTGAATATCTTCACAATCTGAAGAAGACACCTACGAGATCACCTTACGGCCGGTGTTGCCTGAGGAGAGGCCCCCTGCCCAGGTTCGTCTTGCCGTTGAGGTAAACATTCGTATAGTAGTCTATATTTCGGCGTGTTGTGCTGAGATTACCCTTCTTAGGCGATCAGATTCACGAGCACAAGGTACAATAACCTTGTATTCGCCAGAAACCAAAGATATTAAGAATTTCATACGATCAGGGACATAAAAACTTCCCGAGACTGTACATAAAACCTCCAGGTGCATTTCTTGGAATGGTAAATTTTTATAGGCCAATACCTTAAAGATGCAAGTAAGACTCAAGCTATACGAATGAATTTTAAAAGGAGCAAGGAAGAACGATCGCACAAAAATAGATTGGTCAAGAAAGAAGAAGCTGTTAACATGGTTTGAACAGTGAGAAAGACCTAGCAGCACGCAGCTTTGCGTGCCATACCAAATGCAAATCTTCCTATTGCATTATTTACATGGATGCTTCAGATTCCGCAATTGGCTCTGTACTTTACAGCATGTTTTGAAAAATCAAGGCTGGAACCATAGCCTTTTTTTAAAACACAAAAAGCTTCAGCATGGACCCAGCTCAGAGAAAAATTATGAGCACTTATGATAGATATGCTATTGTAGTATTCTCTATCTACTAAAAAGCACTTTAGACCATATGATCGACGGGAAGTGACATTACTACATTTATACAGCATCACAAACCCTTAATTTTGCGTTGCGTTCTCAACAGAAAAATGAGAAAGCATCTCCAAGACAGCAGCGTCTGTTCTACAGTATTATATCTCAGTTTTCAACCAAAGATCAGACACGTCAGCGGAAACGACAATTGTGCCGGCTGACCACATTATCAAGACTCGATGCCATGACCGATTTTAGATTATCGACAAAATTGCAGCTAGTCAAAAAAGGCACGATCAAGACCTTAAAGTTGCTACAGAGAATCATCCGATTCCTTCCTTAATGTTGAAACTAACACCCTCTTAGCCCGAATGGCACAAGTGTACTTTGGTGTGTGATCATTTCAACTTCTAAATTAGACCATATTCATTAAACAATACAGACGACCAAGTTTTACAACACTATCCACTCATGTCTCATGCGCAGGGATTAAGTCTACAGTCCGACACAAGTAACACAGACAAAATTTATATGGCCTGGTTATTAAGAAAGATATTTAAACGAATGGATCAGGCCTCGTATGGTTGCCCGCGCACCGCAGCAAGGTAATACGTCATACAACAACCACCAATCCAGGCAACAATATGAAGACCAGTCACGATCCCGATTTCCCCCGTGGTAATACGCCCATTTGGATATCATCGCGCCCCTTCCTAGCGCAATACCACTGCAACGAGAACGATATCCTGCCTAACCTGCGATTTGCTAGGTTTATCATCGTGGATGGCAACCCCTGACCATGGGGACCATAACACGTCTGCCTCGGTGGCTCACCGCCCTTATCCCAATATTGGATTTGCAGATTGGCCTGCACATATGAAGTAATTAGGATCAAGGCCGACAATCTTGAATCACTTTAAAGTATATAGGGAAATCAGCACCTTACAGTAGTATGAAACATTTAGTCTTGGAAATAAAAAATTTTACCTGTCTGTGTATGTTGTACCACGAAAGTTATATAGCAAGAAATTCTTCATAGTATATGGGGAAATACCTATCTAAAGAAGAAAGAACAAAGCTCAACTCCGTATGTCTAAAAAGGTCTAATCACAGTCATGTAAATAAATCTTTTGTAATTGATTGGGAGCTTTAAACGTTTGTCTCGTAAATGTTAAAGTAGTCTGTAACGACGAGCTGTTTCTTGTAAACAAAAATCTAAATACCAAGTAAAAAAATAATTGAGCGTGTTTGTGAATGTATGAGTACCTCCCTTATTTTTCACAGAATTAAAATTTAAGAAAATTGAACTAACAGCATCACAATTTTAACGAAATATTTATAAGATATGAAAAGTAGGTCTAATTAGGCTAAATTTAAATAAAAAGAATATATAATAAATTTTATTTTAGCGCTCTAATGATTTTTAGAACTTGTTATTAAATTTATAATTCCCTTTCTAAAAATATTATTCCCTTTAACACCAAGCTATGCATTCTCGGAACTTCCAAAGGACATATTGAAATTTTTCGCCATTCTGTTTAAATGTAGTATATATTTGAGCATATGAATCGTGGATTAAATAAAATGAGAAAGTAATAATAAACAGGGCGATAAGACAGAAGCATGAATATATTCCTATATTTTTTTCACGTCTGTAGAAAAATTTAAATTCATCTAAATTTAATAGCAAAAGAAGAAAGAGGGAGAAAATGGGACAATGATGGCCTATTGCTGGAATAAAACGGTGGCCTGCATAAGTCCATACATTAAGTGGTTTTGAATGATGGCACTGTCAGTGGGAAATGGCATTTCCCCCTCCCTTAGAGCTGTAACAACCTCGACCAATCAGAAGAGTCCTTTCATAATCCACCTCGCCACGCCCACATTTAAACCGCCAACTATTCATCATTTTTATTAATGGCCCACTCTTTTGGAATAACTTCGACTCTCGGGATGATTTCAGCCGGGCGAGAATTTGACGCAACCTTTCACGGGGCCTTCTCACCTCGGGGTGGTTGTTACAGCCCATAGTCTTTAATTCTCTTCGCAAATGTAAAAAACATTTTTCTTTCTTTTACCCTCCAAAACTTGTAAATATATCTGAGAAATATTAATAAATTTTTAAAAGCAGTGAAATTTTTAAAAAAAATTATATGTTGATATTTACAACTCTATAAATATGCACAATAAGTAAATTTGAGGAAATTGTTACAATGATTTGTCAATAGCATGTTAAGAACCACTCATTAGAAGCACTTCAATGAATGTTCTACATTTAAAGGTCTCTCTGCTAACTTATTTTCAGACACCTTGGAAGATTATCAAGAATTGAGTTTGAAGCTAGCTGGGGACTTGTGGATTTGAGCGAGTATGGATTTTACTATAAAAGGACATTATGATCTTTATGAATAAGTTTATTTTTGACTTAATAAGGATCATTGAGGATTGGATTAGAGAAATGTTGGAAAGGTTTAGTGGAGCCCCAATACTCAAATCTGTATGTCCCAATTAGTATAAATACAGTCATTTAAATAAGTCTTTTGTTATTTATCGGAAGCTTTGGACGCTTATTTAGTAAATGTTGGAGTAGTCGAAAATGACAAGCAGTTTGTTATTTTTCAGGTCAGATATGAGGATTCCAAGTAAGTTGTTTGTTCAGATGGATTATAGGTAGCGGATCTGTTCAACTAGGATCAGTGGAATAGTGAGAAAATAAGTATTAATGTGTTATAAAGTATTTTGTTTTATTTTATATTCATCTATTATATTAGTTTGTTAGGTGAAATAATTTTCTTTTCTTGTAATTCGTTTACTTTTATTTGACATGTTTATTTGTAAAAAATAGGAGAATATGTACTTAAATGTGAGAATATGTACTTAAAATACGATTGGGTTCATGGTGAAATCCCACTAGTAAATATATTTGTGGGCTATTTGCATATTGAGATCAGTTTGTAGAGAAAAAAAAAAAGGAATCCAAACATAAAAAAAAAAAAATACTAACAAAAAAAGATTATCAGGTATTTTCTAATATACTTTATTTAAGCTAAAATCCTCATATTTCCTTTTTTCCTCACTACAATACAGTTACATGTTTCGGGATATGTTATCCCACCATCAGACTTTTTTTTTTTTGTTGTCTCTTCTTGTCTATCTAAGATTGATTTTTATACTCCTTTATAGAAGAAATAAATTATTAGGTATGATAATATAAGTTTCGTATGAATCATGGTCACTAATTAAAGTTTTGACCGATTTAAAAAAGGAGCAGGTTCCCAATTCGAGTTTTTTGTTTTTTTATGAATCGATTTTGATGACCATTTTTTTGATCAGCAGAAAATACTGGAAAAAAAATAAAATAAAAAATAAAAATCTAGCAACTTGAATCAACTCGAACCCAAAATTGAAAATTGAAAAGTAAACAAAAACAAAATAATTAGGATTGATGAATTAAATGCCACTTCTATTGAGATTATTCTAATTGTATTGATCCTTCTATACTGTGTACCTCAAGTGAAAAACAAAATACACTTACCATTAAAAATTAAAAAATAAAGTGTTGGAAAAAAAAAAATCCAATTTCAAGATTAAACCTACATATAAAAACTTGAACTAAAAAGTTAAAAAAATATATTTTAATTACTTCAAAACAAAGAGTATTTTTCACTTTTTAGTTCACGTTTGTTTCCCTTAAAGAATGGTGTCATAACTGAAGAGTTAAGACAAATCCCAGCAAATAACCTTTACTCTCCGTCGAAAACCTACCTCATCCTGTCCTCCTGTATCCTTTAATGGCGTACTATTAATAATGAGAAACAGATAAGATACTTTGGATTCTATTTAGAGAAGAGACTTACTTGGAACCCTCATACAAAATTGAAAAGATAAGAAGCTGCACGTCGATTTCGACTACTACAACACCTACTCAACAAACGGTCAAATCTCCCGATTCACTACAAAAAAACTCATCTATATGACGATTATCAGATCTTTTTAGACTAACGGTATAGAATTATGGGGATCCACCTAGCCATCGAATTTTTCCAGCATCCAATCACTCTAATCCAATATCCTTCGAAACATCCAAGATGCTACTTAGTCACAAATGAACTGATCCACAATCCATAATAAACTCACGCTTCCCATTCCATTCCTGGCAATCCTCCGAGGTGTCTGAAAAGAAGATGGCCTCGGGATCTTCTTCTTTTGTAAATATTTCATTAGACTACTAGCATTGGTTAGTTCCTCTGCACGTTTTCAGCATTTCATTATTTTTTATTGTAATCCGCTTATTTGCTAGATGTATTTCTAATAAAATTGTAAATTTATATTAATAAAATAATTTAAAAAAAAAAAAGATAAAAAAAGTTCACGTTTGTACATTTTTTGTTTGTTTTGTTTTTTTCTTGCGATTGAATTTATTATATTGTTATTGAGATTTTATAAGTTCTTGTTTATTTATTTTATTTGAGATAGTAAAAGGAAATTTCTTTTATGTTTTTCGTCAAAAATGTTTCTTAGCTTATGTATTTAAACATTTTCAGAATATAAAGAAGTATTCAATATATGCTATCTACCCTTATGGCTTAGAAACAAATCTTCAAAACTAAATAAAACACTCTAGGTGGATACTGCGAACAAAAACATCATCAGAAGGTTCTAGCCCTTACCTCTGAGATTGAAAGTATTAGCATTTCTCCGCCAAGCTGCACAATCAGTAGTATCGGGTATAGGAAACCTTCATATCTTTTATACCGAAGGAATGAAAAAATCTCAACAAAGCTGAGGATCCAGGGAGTTAGTTTCGAGTACTGGAGGGGGGGCCGAAGAGTATTAAACTGATTATGTTTACAATGCCTCAGGGGGAGTGATTCTATTAGGGGATGAACCGGGAATCGGGGCTTCATCTGGGTTTTTATTAAACCAACACCCGCCCCTACTGATAATATAGTGCTCCGCGGGGATATAGCCATCCCTCTATACTTCAGCTCCTCGGTGTTATTGGAACAACGGGAATGGTGTATCTGATTGGCTGGCAAATCTCTGCCTTCAGGACGAGGGTGGTAACATAAAGATTCTCACTTGATCAATAGCTTCCTTCCCTAATCTCAAAGAAAACTAAAAGGAATGGAATAATAATATCAGAAACAAGCTTTTCAACTATTCTTTATTTTGGTATCTAGTTTTTTCACTTGAGATACGCATGATGGTATAGAAGGATCAATACAATTAGGATTGATGAATTAGTTGCCACTTCTATTGGAGATTATTTTATTAGAAAATTAGTTTCGAATGCTAAACATTCATCTTTACGAAATATTTTGTATGTTTATGAATGATTTTGTATGAATTTTAGCATCTGAAACTAGTTCTCTTATAAAATAATCCCAATAGAAGTGACAATTAATTCATCAATCCTAATTGTCTGGTTTTTTAATTTTTTATTTTTTCATAACATATTTTACATGCATACCTAACAGTCCTAAAAACCTAAAAACTGCTCGTAGTTTCCGACTACTTTAACATTCACTAGACAAACGTTCAAAGCTCTCTATAAATTACAAATGACTTATTTACATGATAGAAATTAGACTAATTCGGACAAACGAAGTTGAGCTGTAGGGCTCCACTAAAGCTTAATTATTTTGTATCCAATCCTTCAAATCCAAAATCCTTCTATCGACGTGTTACTACTTAGTAGTTCTTTACATGTTATTCAAATGTATTTTAATAATTTTCCTCGAATGGACTTGCTGCACATGATGTATACAGTTGTAAAATCAATAAACGACAAGAAACACAAACGTACAATGCTTCCAATCAATTAAAAACGAAATATTTACATAGCAGTAATTAGGCCCATTTCGACGAGTTGAGATTTAGGGCTGTCTTAAACCTTCCACTTATTCTCGTATCCAATCCTATCATTCTAAAATCGTACGCTTCGTTAAATCCTCAATATTACCAATTATATCTTACATATTAAAAAAGAACCTTTCTTCTTAGGGTTTTTTTTTTTGGCATTCTGAATCCGACCGTGTAAGAGGTAGATATCATAAAGAAATCTCTAAATGACTTGACCATTTTGGTTTTTACTTGTGCTAAAAAAACAGCTTAGACTTTCTATATGACAGATTAGTATGGATTAACGTAGTTAATCTCTAAAATGTATTGTCTGTAACTCAGTCATCTTAAACCTTGAAAAGGAATATCTTTAACAATAAACCAACCACGACGCTTCAAATGACCTTTTTGGACTTTTAGGCAGAATTTCTTGAAAACAACAATCATTGCTTTGCTTTTTGACTTTAATAAATTTATTAAAAAGTATATCATAACTGTTTTCCAATATTTACTCCTCCCTTATTACTGCTTTCGTAACAAAAAATTGTAGTAGAAATATGTATATATTTTAAAGGTCGGTAGGTCTAGTGTTAATTTCCTCATAATATGGACAGAAGAAGAATTATAATTACGAAATATATTTTCCTTTAATTTAATAAATAGATATATTTTTTATTCAGCTAACCTTCAAGTTGATGGTGCACGTTGGATATTTAAAATCGTACGGAGCATTTTTTTTTTTTTTATCACTTTTTATATATATATATATATATATATATATATATATATATATATATATATATATATAGATAGAGAGAGAGAGAGAGAGAGAGAGAGAGAGAGAGAGAGAGAGATTGGGAGACAGGAAGAGAGCTTTGTTTTAACTAGGTATGAATGCATTATTTAGAAACCAATTTTGAAATGCGATAATCATAATATTGAGATTGAGAGATGAAATAGTTCTAAAATTATCTGAATATGAATATTAATAACATTTAAATTGAATATCTGGTAATTATTATAATCCTAATGTGAATTGATGATTCGGAAAACAATTATTGATCGGTTGGTCACTAATGACTAACAGTTGATTGATCAAATATTTATGCAACCCAGAAGTATTATTTATGGGTCCAATTACTTTATTAAATACCATTATATAAACTTTTTTTTTTTTTTTTTTTTAAACTTTGAAAAAAAAAAAAATGAAATAAATGTACGATCTGCCTCAGTGAAGAGCAATTGGTAACTGTGCAGTGACGTATCCATTCAAACCGTATATACAAATTCACATACACACACAATTGATAATAATAAAAGATAAAAATAAAACAAATTATATCATGAAAATAAAATTATATAAACTAAACATAACTTTCCGGTTTTCATATATAAGCTGTAAATATACTTTTTTTTTTTTTTTTTTATCACATTTGTCAGATTTTTTGGTATATAATATAGGAAGAGAGGAGTTTTTAGAAAAAAATATTTATTTTACAGATTTCACACGAATTTTTTTTTTTTTATATATATCTAATCGTTGATTTAAAAAAAATATAAAAAGTCGAAAGGATATAAAAATTACACCTTATTTTTATAAAAGGTTATCTTTTTTATTTTTATTTTTTTTTGTATTTTCTTTTAGCAATGGGAAACATTTTTATAAATTTAAGAAGATTAACAGTACCTACCCATTCCCAACCCTACCAACACAATGTCGATTCCCCTGCTCTTAGCCCTTTGATAAAGATATTATTGGATTGCCATGGGTCCTATATCATTCCTATTTTTCCCTTTAATGTGTTAAAAAATACACTATGAACTCATTTGCAAATATATATATATATATATATATATATATATATATATGTATATGTGTATGTGTGTGTGTGTGTGTGTGTGTGTGTGTGTGTGTGTGTGTGTGTGTGTGTGTGTGTGTGTGTGTGTGTGTGTGTGTGTGTGTGTGTGTGTGTGTGTGTGTGTGTGTGTGTGTGTGTGTGTGTGGTGTGTGTGTGTGTGTGTGTGTGTGTGTGTGTGTGTGTGTGTGTGTGTGTGTGTATGTATGTATACAAGTGTGTGTGTGTGTGTTGTTGCTAATCTAATCAAAGTCATATTCTTTGTTTGATTATTCTAACCATCATAAATCTTACATTATTTAATCATTAACGTAAAAACCTCAATGCACTGGGCATGAGATAAAACAAATAGTGGATACTTTTGACTTTCTTAGTAGTTCTAATTTATTTCACGAACTGAATTTCCTAAAATTAAGAATCCTCTCTAGAGATGTAAGAGGCTATAGTTAATAATTATTAACATAAATATATATATATATATATATATATATATATATATATATATATATATATATATATATATATATATACCACATACATTGTGTTATAACACGTAAAGCTAACCTCAATGACAATTATTACTGACTCAAAATACACGTTATGAAGATTCTATGAGTATTCTATCTGTAAAGCAAAAGTTTTCCAATTATACAGTCCATTTCAAACGTATAGTAAAAATGTAGAGCACAAATAAATTTCCTTTAATAAAAATTATACTAATTTATTTGAATTCACCAGGGTTTTAGACATTGATTAATTGAAGGTTTTGATGGATAAAGGGGTTTACCATATCACATTTTAAAAAAATAGAATTCGGTCCAATGGATGAAGGATTAATGTGCAGAAATGTTAACAAAATCTGAATATATTTAAAAACAAATAGAAAAAGAGATATGAAGAAGAAAAAGGGTCCATGTACCATTTTCCTGACAAAAGAAAATGTAAAAAAAAAAAAAAAAATTGAACTGTGTTTTGTTACATAGCCCATCCTCCAAACCTTTCAATCACAGACACTCTGAATTGTAATTATAATTTTAAATAATTAAATCGGCAGTTACTTATTTGCTTGTTGCATCTCTGATCATTTGTTTACCGTTCGGTGACATGAAAATGAATAAATAAGGAAAATAGCCATGAATACAGTTAAATTTCAAATAAACTTGGCCCAATATTAGTTGAAAATGCACTCTACCATATGAACCACATTGTAAACCTCAACTGTTCAAACCTCAAAATTATATGTGAGGTTATAATGCTTTGTATTTATTGTAGGGGTCCCTACCAAAAAAATAAGCTCTGAGTTAACAGTAATCTATAATATATATATATATATATATATATATATATATATATATATATATATATATATATATATATATATATATATATATATATATATATATATATATATATATAAATGACTCAAAATTCCCTTTATCCACCGAACCCTTCCATTGTTAGTAATTTATTATTATTATTTTTTTTATGTTTCTTAATTTACTATTTACAGTAACTTAGTTCTTTTGGTAGTAACTCTTACAGTTTCGACTTTCTTTCAAGATCTGATACCTTTCACGAACTAAATTTTTAGATTATCTTTAGGTGAAAGGTTTTCTCCCAACAGTGAAAATCAAATTGAAAATGGCCATACAAAAAATATGACCTCTTTCGAATCCATCCAGAATTTTACAGTTATCTACCACCTGTGAATAATTCAAAAACATTGACTTGGCTGGATTTGGAATTTTACGACGCTTTTATTTATTCCATTTTCTATTTAATTGAAAGTTAGCAAATAAAAGGTAAATAAACAAACAATAATTTATTCTATGAGCATATTTAAATAATTTCTGTTTTGATTTATTTTATTGAAGTTTCAGAAGAGGTAAAATAATTTTCCTTTGAGCAGGAATAGTGTTGAGATGGTGTTGGTTTATTCGAGTAATCACCTTACAATGGCCAATGTCCCGAGGCGATTCGCTCCCCCACGCCCATGCTTTCCACCCTCCCCTTTCCCCTTGCACACTATTGAAGATGCATATAGCTTCCACACTTCATAAAGTTCCTAGTATACAACACAACATATATATTAACTCATTTTTGCAACACGGAACTAAAAAATAGTGAAAGCTTAAAAATTTAATTGACTAGAAAATAATGCCAGGACGATTCGTGACGTAACTCAATCCCATGTCTCTACTTACCAACATTTTATGCGTATCGAAAAACTATTATATAACTAGATATAACTGACACTTCAGAAACTTATCTTAGTTGTTAAATATCTGAATATTTGTTATTTTTTAAAATTCATTATTTCGTTTTTACACAAGGCTCTCATACATCTTTCATATTCTTATTCAGATTCGCGTCACTCTAACACATTCTTAGCATTGACTCTTCACTTACACGTAACTTTGCCTCATTAAAATAAAAATTTAAACAGGCGTTACAGTTATCATTCGCGGTCGTCATTGACTAATAATAACATTCAAACAATACTTTTGGGGTCACCTGTGGTTTAGAGGTTAGCATAGCAACCTACTAAACCCAAGACCGCGAGTTCGCAGCCCGGCAGATGACCTTAGGATTTTTTAAAAGTAAAAAATCCTTAGCTATGCCGTCCTTCGGAAGGGACGTAAAATGGGGGTCCCGAGCCTGTGCGATGTCAGGTTCTCGTTAAAGATCCCTATCCTAATTAAACCTGGATAGGCAAAATTTAGGACTCCCACCGTAGCATCGTCCGATTAGCCATAGCAGCCACGTTAAACGAAATTAACAAACAAACAATACTTTTCATATTATAAATACTATTACAGTTCACTCTGTAAGCTTCAAGAAGCGCCTTTTTTTTCTTCTTTTTTTTTTTAGTTTTATTAAGTATCAACTTGTTTGATTTCTTTTCTTGATCTGTTTTTCAAATTTTTAATATTATGAATCTTTAAAAATGTTTAACACTTGGAACTTATCTTTGAATAAGCATTATCAATTGAAGAGGCAAATTATTCATCTAAACCCAAATTTATATGCTTATTCAGAGCTATGACGTTTTAATACATGATATAAAAGTTACTTATACAAATAAAGCTAAAGATGTAATTAATTATACATATATATATATATATATATATATATATATATATATATATATATATATATATATATATATATATATATATATATATTTGAGAAAAATGGGCAATTTCAGAAAAGGAACTGTTCAAAAACTGTATTTTTAAACTGAAAAAATTTGTTTTAAGTCAAACTTTAACAAGATTATACAGCATTGCATATCGTTGGCTAATATGTGCAAATACCAATTTTACATAAGAAGTAAAAAACTGTTAATAAAATAAAATAATAGGTATTTTGAATTATTTTTTCAAAATGCCTATTATTTTATTTTATAAAATATAAAAATCAACTTTTTGTTGATCTGGCGAATACGCGGCCTCACTTCATTGATGAGGCTATATTTTGAGAAAATATTGTTTCTAAAAAAAAATTTTTCTCAAAAATGGTGCTTACAAGGAATCACATATGAGCCAACGATATATTGACATATACATTTAGTGTATTTTTTTTTTTTAATTTTGATTTATGTGAGTTATTTTTATTTATTTGCATTCTTTTTTTTTCTTTATGTTTCTTTTCATTGAGTTTTTGTTGTCATACATTACAACGTATTAAATATCTATATTTTGTAATTAGCAAAGCACGTAACTTGCTTGCATACATCGGGTGTGCTTACTTATTGAAACAAACGAATCTTTTATAGCAATAATATTTAAGAGAAAAAGAAAAGATATGAAAAATCCGAAACACTAACACTGAAAACTACTTATTTCTTGTTAAATTTTCATTTATTTCTTAAACTGATTAACTGTATTTTCATAAATAATATCTTATTTATTTTTGTAATTCCAGTAAAGTATAAGAACCTATTGTAGAAAATACAAAGAGGGATATTACATAAAGACAATTCCAAAGAAATGTGATCTACAAGGAAAAGAGGAGAGGGGGAAGGGTATCATGCCTGTTGAGGGGAACATGGAACGGACACCATACTGACCCTCCACTATATTGCCTACTACGCCCCTCCGGAGCAATAAAATTTGTTATATATCTGTCCATTGCGGCCAATAAAACAAGTAAAATATACTATTTCGTTTTTATTACGCTGTGGTGCTACTGAAACGTTTCAATATCCAATGCATCATCCTGTAGAAATAGCTACAATTAAATTTATATTACCCTCAACTCTTAAGTAAGCACTTATCCGATCATCAGCAGTTTTATGCTTTCTAGGGGAGCTTTCAGAATGACCTGGGGCGTAGTACTGTTTTTATTATTAGTATCCATATAGAAGTCTATTCTGATGTATCATTAGCCCTAATAATTTCTTCTAGCCTTAAATAAATATAATAAAATATGTTCTATACAATATAATACGTTATATCGAATTAATCAATACTGACAGTAGTTACAATGTTAAATAAAGATTCAACCAGACTAACGATTTAAAAAAAATAATACCCAGGTCTAAAAGATTTTTTTTTACTCATATTTATAGACTCTTACGGCTGAATTTAAATCTGGCCTTAGTTTTTTTTTTTTTTTTTTTTTTTTTTTTTTTGTTTTTTTTTTTTTTTTTTTTTTTTTTTTTTTTTTTTTTTTTTTTTTTTTTTTTTTTTTTTTTTTTTTTTTTTTTTTTTTTTTTTTTTTTTTTTTTTTTTTTTTTTTTTTATACCAACTTTTTTTTTTGACCAACTTTTTTTGAGTTCGTGAGTTTAGATTGTGAGCAAAATATAAATCACCTTCTTGTTCATAAAAAGTCGGAAATTTGCTGCCCTCTCCTACTATACACATACATTTTGGTTCCATCTGCCAACAAGTTCTTATATTTTAGTCTTGATCCCAAAAAGACTTCAACTCTTTCTTTTATTAACCTCATGTTTCAAACAAAGTTAAGCGTGATGCCAACTATACCGTCTTCTAAACCAAAGTGGGCGTAGACATGAACTCTCATTCAGTAATAAATTCAAGATTCAACATTAACTGAACTTAACTAATTTTAGTTAAAGGTTGTTGGCGATGCAATATAAAGAAAAATTGTATTGAAAACTTCATATTAAAAACAGACATTCCAACTCGTCCTACCACTGTCCTCACTACTTATGCTGATGACATATGTGTGTTATCAGTATACAATGATCCCTTAATTGCCTCCCAAACACTCCAATATCCTAACTCTTCAAGAATGGTGTCAAAAATGGAGAACCAAAATAAATTCAAAAAAATCTCATCAAATAACCTTTATCCTTCGTCGTAAACCTACGGCTTTCTGTCCTACAGTATCCTTTAATGATATTCCACTAATCCCTGTTGAACAGACCCGCTACCTAGGACTCCACTTGGACAAACGTCTTACTTGGAGTCCACATACAAGGCTAAACAGACAAGAAACTGCCCGTCGTCACAGATTACTTCAACATTTATTAGACAAACGTTCAAATCTCCCAATTAATAACAAAATACTAATATACATGACTGCAATTAGACCTATCTTGACGTACGGAGTTGAGCTTTGGGGCTTCACTAAACTATCCAATTCCTCTCGTATCCAATCCTTACAATCCAAAATCCTTCGAAAAATCATCAATGCACCTTACTTTGTCACCAATAAACTCATCCATACAGATCTTTATGTTCCATATGTTGCTAATTTAGCCCAAGAGAGATATCTATCCTTTTATAGTAAGCTCCATAACCACTCAAATCACCTAATTTCTTAACTTCCTTCCCACTCCATTCTTGATAATCTACCGAGGTTATTTCTTGTATTAGTTAACAGCAAAATTACTTGATGTATATATTTTGTACAGTTGTAAATTTCAATGAATTGTTATTTTTAAAAATGTTTAAAACTGAATTTGATATTGTTAATACTTAGTACAGAACAATAAAACAATTTTTATCAGAAATTCAAAGCGAAATTTTATGGAAATGGGTCTCTGATTAAATGAGTCATTTAGAATCAAAACACTACTGGAACTACCAATTACTGAATCGATGGTAGTAATCTATTTTTGGTTATTTCTTCTAATCTACACCACTTTACTGGTGCTTCGATAATAATAAATTTATGCCTAGTAGCTTTGGAGAATTAATTGTTTGAGAGCTGGGATGATTTTTTTCAAATTGATTTCACTCAGAAGGCAACCTTTTTTTTTCACAGGAATTTCCTGTCCAGTGTCATTGTGGTAGAAAACATCTCCCCTTACCATAACGTTAAGTCAATCACCACTTTTGATTTGAGTGAATTGTTTCGTAGGAGCAGCTAGTGTATACATAACCCAAACAGTTTGTAAACAAACTATGCGATAAAGGCCGATTTAGATGATACAAGGGCCTAACTTAATGTTCAATCTTTGTTGGGATCGAGTGGTTTTTTGTGATCTAATGCCTTTAAACATGGAAGGTGCGGTAGCTCATCAGGCACTTAACAACCAAGCTTCCGGGCCTGAGTTCGAGTCCGACTGAAGGCAGAAAATGTATTTTCTGTAATTTCTCAACTTCGAGGTCGGGAGACCCTTCTAGGGCACACCCAGCCTCTATAATGTGGGTACCCTTAAATAGAAAAAAATCTGGTGTTTGAGCGCGTTTTAGGCCAAATTTCGTCCTTTTACGACCGTTGGCCCAGTAACTGTACAGATATATTGAAATGAAATGAAACGAAAAATAAAGTTTATTATGGGACAGACTGTCCCCTAAAAATAATTAAAGTGCACAATAAAAGGTACAATTGTCTTGTTGAGATTAGTTACAAATCAGCACATCAGTATTACAAATTAAATTATGAGAAAAAAAAAAGAGAGAAGAAACAAAAACAAAATATATAAAAAACAATCAACACTAAAACATTTAACACACTTATGTACATTTGTATATTATTTAAATTTAAGATTGAAGATCGAGGAGATGGATAAATAAAAGATGTTTAAAAGAAGTTAAGGAAGAGGCTTTGAAAATATGGATAGAATTCCAAAAAGAGGTAGCACGGATGACGAAGAATTTTTCAAAGGAGGCAGTTCTATGTGAGAGGGTATATAGGTTAGAAGGTTGGGATCTTGTATTCAGGTGGTGAATAGAGGAACGCAGAGTAAGTAGGTCTAGGATATAGGAAGGTTTATTGGTTTTTTATGACTGGAATAGGAAAGTGCCGAGGAAGTATTGCCGTCGAAAATCAGGGAAAAGCCTCCCTAGCTCATTGTACCGGCAAGATACGTGCGACCGTCTGTCGACCCCAAAAATAAATCTTACAAAGCAATTAATTAGTCTCCTTAGTCTCATCACTAGCTCAACAGACAGCCCCCCATACACCGAGCACCCTTAATCAAAGTGGGGAAAAATGAGGCAGGATACCAGAAGTTGGCGGGTACTTGGGGGAAAGGAGTCACGATATCTTTGGAGCTGTTTGAGGATTATGATGTATTTTCTGCTAATTTGGAAAATGTAAATTATTATTGCCTTTAAGTGATAGTTAAAGGTGTTTTTAAACTTACATTTAAAACACACACACACACACACACACACACACACACACACACACACACACACATATATATATATATATATATATATATATATATATATATATATATATATATATATATATATATATATTACATGAAAATTTTGGTTTTGATCCTAAACGACTCAAATAAAAAGGAACAAGATATAAAAGAAAATCCCTAATCTCTGATAAAATGTACTTATTGTATAACCGTCTACAATATATTCATTATTGGTATTTGTTGCCTCAGCTAAAATTAATCATTCTGCAAACAACACTTTCCCTAGCCCCGATTGAATTTACTATATAGGAACTGAGAACGGAGAAAACAAATTGTTTAGGCCATTAGAAGAACAAAAGAGGGAAAGGATTGTTTGTTGAAAAGATACTGAACCGAAACGATTAGAATACTCCGAGGCAATCATTAATCATGAGTGGCCGAGGAGAGACACGAGCTGAGGAGGTTTTGTCCAATCTAAACGTCGCTCCTAACGTCTTGTTAGCCTTCGTCATCCTTTATTGTCCGGATTAATAACAATCCCCGCTCTCGTGGATTCTTACAGCTCCCATTTGTCATCATCTCCCCCTCTTAGGGGTTAGAATTATTTTAACTGCTTCCCCTTCTACTTATGAGAGGAATTTCGGCTCAGCATACTTCCGTATAGAAAAAAATACTTTATCTATGCTGTAGGCAAAGTTACTAGGTTTCATATTACTATTCAATGGAATTCATATTTTTTACATACAGTATAATATTTTTTTACAGATAATTATGCTGACAACAGATAATTATAATAGAAATTAAATTATGACATATTGTGCAGTCAATGAGGGTTGTAGAGTGCATGGAATATGCGATAATTTTTGACTTCACAGCTTCGTTAGGGGTAGTTAGAAGGTAAACATACTAAAAGTCCCCGTCCCTGGGGGGTGAGATAAAGGTGGGGGAAGGGGAGAACGTCCCAATTTTGTTTTTCGTTTATATCTCGATAACGGTGGACTCAAGAAAAATTATGCTGCTGATCAAAATTAAAGCTCATTAAATTTCCTATAAAATCAATTATATACGTATTCCTAGAATACGTATAGTTTACCTCACATTTTGTCAAACATTTGAAGCAAATACCAGAAACGTAAATATGAAATTAAAGGAAATTTAATTTTCTACAATTTTGATTCTGACGTTTTATTCTGAGAAACGATTGTGGAACGTAAGAGAAGCAAAAGTTTGACAAAAAATAAGGTGACATTTGTTTTTTCTCGAAAATAACCAATTTTCAATAACGTATATCTCGTAAACGGTTAGAATAACGACAAATTTATATATAATAAACTGTATAGTAAATATTAGCTTTTATGTTTATTTGAATAATATTTTTCTAGAGTCAACCGTTTTTAAGATATTATCGAATAACCAAAACTTATCCCCTTCGCCCCACCGTTAGCTCACCCCCCAGAGGCGGGGACTTTTGGTTTGTTTACCTTCCAACTATTCCTGACGAAGCTATGAAGTCAAAAATTATCGCATATTCTATGCACTCTGCAATGTGTTCATTGACTGGACTAATAGCTTGACAGACTTAAAAGAACAGAAACTGCTCGCCGTTTCTCGGAAACATATACTATAACATTTACTAGACAAACGTTCAATGTTTCCAATAAATTTAAAAAAAACTTTATATGACAGTAATTAGACTGATTCGGACATTAGACAATTGGAGCACAATTTCCAATTCTTCTCACATCCAATTCTCATTGTGTGGTGTGTGTTCCTCACAACTAACTTATCTAAAAAGATCATATGTTCCACATATTGTAGATTTGGTACAAATTAGAAAACTATCCTTTGATAGTAAACTCTATACATACTCGCATCCACCCAAGTCTCCTCGAATCTCATCAAGTCTCCCAACTTGCCTCACACTCAATTTCCAATAATCGTCCGAGGCGTCTGATGGAAGATGGTCAAGAGACTCTTTGGTGTAGAACTTTTATTGTAGTTCTACTAGAGAGTAGTTCTTTACATGTTATTGAAGTGTCATTATAATCATTTATAAAAACTTTACATGATGTATATAATGTATACAGTAGTAAATATCAATAAATAGTGAAAAAGAAATATTTAGTTTATTCATATTTTTTTTTACTTACATTTATTTAACTTTATCTATTATATAGTTTGAGGACCATTATCTTCTTTTTGTTTTTTTTTTCTTCTTTTTTTATTTATTTTTAATTGTTATATTGTGTAAACAGATATAAAGTTATAGATTTTATTTAATTCCCTCATTTTTGGCAGATTGTATAATTCACTCAGTAAAAGTTTAAAAAAAAAAATATAATAATAATAAATAAAAAAATAATAAAAAACACATTTACAGGGAAAATAACATAAATTGGTCAAAAAATAAAAATAATAATAAAATAAAATAAAACAAAAATAAATAATTATTGATGAGATATACAGTTAAAAAGGGCAAACACGATATTAATAATTATTAAATAAGAAACCAGTGCTGTAACAAAATTTAATATTAACATGTCATCTCAGTTAACAATAGAATTTTTTTTTTTCTTGTACATTTATTAAAATTTACAACTGTACAAAATATATACATCAAGTAAATGTATTGACAAGGATTACAATAACATGTTACAACTTGAAAAGAACTACTCATAAGTAGCACGTAATTAAAAATTCTACACTAGAAGGTCTCTAGGCCATCTTCATGGAGGGGAAGCAAGTTGAGAAACTAACAGATGTGATTATGGAGCTGACTAAGAAAGAATAGGTATCTGGTGTGGGCTAAATCAGCAACATATGGATCATTAAGGTGTTTATGGATAAGTTTATAGGTGACAAAGTAAGGAGCATTGAGGATTTTTCGAAGGATTTTGGATTGTAAGGATTGAATACGAGATGAATTGGATGGTTTAGAGGAGCCCTAAAGCTCAACTTCTTAAGTCTAAATAGGTCTAATCACAGTCATGTATATGAGTCTTTTGTAATTAATTGGGAGCTTTGAAAGTTTATCTAGTAAATGTTGAAGTAGTCTGTAACAGATAAAGTATAAACTATGACGATAAAAACAAAAGAATAATATTATAATATGAACATAAATATTATAAATATATAAATCATATCTTATAAACATTTTGCTTATATAAGATCATTGAGTTAAATGTGTCATAGGCAAAGTCCAGTCAAAGACAATATTCATACGATTCAAAGCTAAATAGATTACTAAGGCAAAAAAATGCACTGGAGGATTCACATTTACATATAATGTACATTCAACATATCAGATCAATATACCTTTGACCAATAGCTTCATCAATGTTCATAGTTAAACAGTGAATATTAGTTTATTATTAAGTAAATACATTAATCTGTAAAAAAAAAAGAAGGACGAGGGAACGTATGACCGAGTAGTCAGTGGTGCTCGCAGCATTGATTTTACAGTTTAGAGAGGAAAATTTATTCATTGAGTTTCAACTATCACTATTTCGCAAGTAAAAAAGGCTAGAGAAAGAGATTTATGCCCTACTCCTTCAGCTGAAATTGAATTTTGACAACGGCGCCAACCGAGGGTTGAGGTAGAATCTGGTTAAGGGTTGAAGGTTATTGTAATATGACGTGAATGAACTGACAGATTCTTTCGTTACGTACATATGTATATACTTCTAACTTTAGTCATAATAAATCAAACGGAATCATAATTTTTTTTTTTTTTATTTCTGAGAGATAGAAGTGTATTATTGAATGAATATTAAAATCTGTATCAATTTGGACAATAAATAATATGGATGACTATGAATACATTAACAAAACATATACAACTGTTATCATAAACCTGTAGATATTTTTTATTTAATTTTTTTTTTTAATTATTTCTTGATATACTATTGTTTATAGTTAGATATATAAATGTTTGGAAAATAATTACATGAAGTTATTGTGAAAAAACTAAAAATTGGCAATTTAAGGAGAATAGTATGGCAGTCTGGGAACAGTATTTGGTTTTTTCGAGTACATCTGTCAGTGTCACAACGTCAGAATTACGTAATTCATACCCACCAGTGAAGATAATCTCTATAAGAAAAACTATTACAAATGTAGAAATGTTGACTAAAGCGAGCACTGACTTTAAAATTTTCTTAATAAAATATTTTCAATGAGGGTAGCATAAGAGTTTTTTTTACTAAGATAACTTTTTTAAGTAAATATACTATTACGAACTGCTTCACTTTATAGGCATTAAGTAAAACGGATGGTCATGAATTCATTGATACAATTTGTAAAAATAAATAAATAAATAAAACAAAACCTTCAAATACAAAAATATAAAATAAGTTGATATAAATAAGAATTATTAACTTAAAAACTATAATAAAGTAAAAAAAAAAAAAAAAAAAAAAAAAAAAAAAAAAAAAAAAAAAAAAAAAAAATTAGTTACCCCCCAGATAACAAATCTACCCCAAAAAATATATTATGCCCTGAAATCCACTAAAGTCGGAAAATAAGGTTTTAATCACACATTTAAAATATATGAACTATTGTCATCTTATTTTTCTTCGCCTAAAGACAAAACAGAACTTTTACAATAAAGTGATGTAATTGGACTATAATAGACAGAAAAAACTGGAAGATCAGCAAATAAAAGGTTAAAAGGACATATAAGGGCATACAATAATAAGAACCAGAATTCCAACTTCACCATAGATCGAAATGAAAATAGCCATAAATTCAATAATGACTCGGGAGTGAAACTAAAACTTCAAGCAGAGAATAGCCTAAAATTAAATATATATGAATCATTAGGAATAAAAAAAATCTTTCAAAACCAATCAAGAGCTTTCTTTTAATGACCAGATAAATATCTGCAATAATTTCATATTATTTTTTTTTTTCCAACAGGGACGGAAAAAACCAACTAGTCATAGGAAATGCCCAAGGTTTTAACCTACCGGGCCCTTTTCAACCCCTCCCCTTTTATTCCTAATATCATTCAGGAGACGGTTTTCCTTCCTAAGATGAGTACCAATATATTTGGTTTCTTGTCTTACATTTTTAAAAACTTTAATATAAGGTAGAGTACCCTAATATGACCTATTAAATCAATAGACATGAAATTTACCCACAGCTTAAACCAATCTATTTAATTGATTATTCATGCAAAAAACTTTTTTTAGGTTCAAGTCTTGTACCTAAGTTCTGCGTTCTTGTAAAAATTCGCCTTAGGTCGTTTTTGGATCCTGGGTTCCATATATGGCCTATGCACTAAATTTATTTTTGGTTACCAAATAAAACTCAAAATTGAAAACCAAAACATGAATCTAATGAAGAAAAAACTTAATTTAAGTATAAATTATCAAATTTTAATTATAAAAAAAAGAAAAGAAAATCAATGAAATATCAATATATGATGAGGTTTACTGGTTGACTATAGGATGTAATAGTAGATAAATGAATAAAGATGCAGTAAAGTAAATCAACACGTCCAAGTATTTAAACAAAGAATTTATATTTATAGTGCCAACGTTTCGACCTGCCTTGCAGGTCTTTGTCAGGGATAAAATAACAAAATTGAATATGACCAAGATTATACAAAAAAAAAATAATAATAATACGAAATAAATTAGTTTGCCAAAGAATTAGTTGTTTACATAATTAGAAGAATATTTGAAGTTAATAACCTAATTGAATATAAAATATTAGCAAGGTACATTTGTAACAAAACAATTTCAATTTAATAATATAAATTTAAAATTGTGTGAGATAACAATTTTATTAACAGATTTTTTTTTTTTAAATAAATAAAAAGGTATTAATAGGAATTTATAAATAAGTATAGGGAAAATATATGAATAGTAGAAGAGTAAGATAAAAAGGTAAGAAAGAAAATAAAGTTAGCATAACAATAAACGAAGGAAGAGGTTGAGGAAATATGAGAAATAAAAGAGATTGACTTACTGATTGTGATCTGGTTGAAAACTTGACTAACAATGACTGTTAAATAATAAATATAAAGTTTTTTATTTAAAAACTTGGACGTATTAATTTACTTGTCTGCATCTCTGACCATTTCTCTACTATAAAAAACTAATAATTATCGTAGTTAAAAAAATCCTAGTAGTGTCCTAAGACTTCATTTTCTTTTTATCTAGGAAGAGCCACCTGCTAAGAAATACACAAACAACAATAAATTAAACATGCAATTAAATATAAATACCTAATTAAAACATTGGTTTGGTAAAACACGATCGAAATAATAATCTTATGTGGCATAACCAGCAAATAATAGACCATATTAGGGTACCCGCTATTTTTTAATAAATGCACACAAAACAATACCATGTAACAAAGTTGGAATAAATCTCTGCAGTGATCTAAAACGGAAGTTTCTTAGTTTTCAAAATCATCAACCATTTTAAAATTAACTCAAGTATTACACTCATGAGAAGCTTTTCATGAAGATTAGCCAGGTGTCTTCATGCGGCGTCCAAAGACAAACTAAAGCGTTCCAACTATAACATTTTCTTAATCTGATATACTGTTTAAATAGGGAATCCCATGCTATTTTGTTTTTATTTTTAAATAATGCATTTATTTGATTTTTTGGCAATATGCCTTATATAATCTGCGTATGTAACAAGTTTCTGATGTTGAGAAAATTGTGTATGTTTGATTTGATAATGAATCAAATAAAACAATTCCAATAGAAGTGAATTGTGAATGATTTTGAATTAATGCAGGACGTTACATTATCGGATCATTTCCCTCTCACTTTTCAATTTAAAACTTTTATACCTAATAGAGAAAAAAATAAAAAATGTATTGACTAAAGTCAAATGGGAACAGGAAAACTCTGATATACTTTAAAAAAGTTTGTTGCACTCACCATTAATTAAAATTAACTTTGAAAACGAAAATATAGGCACAATAGCCGAAAATATTTTAGAGTAGAGATAGTCAACTAAACCGTTCCCTCACATTTACAGCACATGTAAATAAAAAATGTAACAAAATAAAAAATCTGATGTTAGAAAAATGTCCCCTTACTTCAATAAGCACTCTAATTTATCCAATCGAAACAAATTAATACTGTACAAATCCGTAATCAGACCTATGATAACATACTCATCACCTGTTTGGAGTAATACATGTAATACAAATTACAGAAAACTGAAAGTTATACAAAATATTTGTATGAGAATCATAAGTAATTACTCCAGATGCACAAGAATTGCCACTATGCTCACTGATCTCAATCTACCCACAATCAAACAACACATTCACTCCCAAACGAACTCAATTTTCATATCAACTGCCTTATTTGAAAACCCATATATCCAAGAAATAGGTAATTACAACAAGAAAATGCTAAAAAGATACAAACACAAATGGAAAAACACATATTACTTAAAGGCTAAAAAACTAATTTCTATAAACATTTTTACACCACAAATTTATAAATAAAAGTTTAATTTTGTATTATATCACAGAAGAAGTCTTATTATATTTTTTTTTTTGTATTTTGTAATTATAAGTTGTGTATTATTATCTTTATTACTTAGCTTAGATCATAATTTAACTGTTATTTATTATAATTCATAAAATTAACTATATTTGTAAATTGAACTAGTATTATTTATTTTGTTGTGCAGGTTTTTTTTAGTTTTCCTTTCTGTTTTAACAAATTTGCATTATTTATGTTAATGGATTCCTCCATATTAATTACTATTTGACATGAGTTGGGTGTGTATCGAAAGATGTACTTATGTTTTTATTAGTCTTATTTGGCTTTATGTAATTAATTTTCAATAAAAAAAAAAGGATAGTCAAATATGTACTTTGATAAACGTTAAAGGTTTAAAAATGAAATCAAAAAATGTAAATTATTTTTTCAGGTATTATTTCCATTATTTATCATTTAAATTGCAGAACTTTAATTTACTTCTTATACTTCGTATTTAATTCTTAGTTATATTTAAAGTTCATTGGTATATTATTGGTATTATTGTCTGTTTACTATTATGTTGTACATAATATTTGTAGATGTATTAATGTTTGTGTTGTATTTTATAGTACATAATAAATGACCGAACTCCTTTGTACAGGGCATGGCCCTACTTACAAATAAATAATCAATAAATAGAAGTGGCCATTAATTCATCAATCCTAATTGTAAAAAAAAAAAAAAAAAAAAAAAAAAAAAAAATGTCTGTATATTTTATATAAAAATTACATTTTGGGAAATTAATTACTAGTAGAAACCTTTCTTCACCTTTTTCAATTACTAAAATCCTAGAGCCACCTATCAAGCTATACGGACGTGGGCTGACCCAGTCAATACCCGATGTAGAGGGACCGCTAGCGCCGAGGGTTCCAAGAGCTGTGCAATTTATCCCCGGGCTCCGTCAACATTCCCCTGACTATTTGTAACTTGTCAATGGCTCTGCTCCTGACGTCATTAATCACGCACAGTTTTTGTCTCTCTGCCCCAGCCCTGGCGGAGCGAGGTTTTTAGCGGCACCTACTGTCTCGCTAACACTGCGAGAAAAAGTGAATTCGTTATACCCTTCTCTCTGGATATGTTACGGGTCAGTTGTTGCATGAGGGGGGTGTCTCAATCAGTGATGAATATCTGAATTCTATAGCAGGATGGGAAACAAAACTGTACCATTAAAAAAAAATCGAATTCATACCAAAGTTAAACTCTCAACATTAGTAAAAGTTAAATGGACAGTTAACCCGCAACAACACGCTTCCACCTAGATATTAATATTTATCTTTGGTTGTGTAGTTTTATTTCAGTTTTTCCTCCTGTCTGTGACTCATATCATGTGGAATATTTACACTTAATTATGATATGTTCGGCCAGTTAGACTTTCTGAAATAAAATATATATGTATATATATATTCTCAATCCTACGCAAGGTTAAAGTTGCTTTTCAATAACTAACTTCGCAAGTATTTCCTTGTTTCCTTGATATGTTCCGTTCTTTACATCATGTATACAACTGTTATCCCTCCTCTTCCTAATACTACCCTCACAACACAAACGTGTTACAAGTCAGAAGTTATCTATTTGATGCATCCCTGACATTGCAATCACATATCTCTTTCCTTGAAAAGTGGTGTCATAACTGGAGAGTTAAGATAAATCCTAGCAAATCTCAAAAAATAACCTTTAGATTAAAGCTAACCTCATTCTGTCCTGTTTTCTTTAATGGTGAACCTTTAAGTAATGTGGAATAGACACGATACCTTGGATTTTATTTAGACAATAAACTCACATGGAACCCTCATACATTAAAAAGGCAAGAAGCCGCACGTCAAGTTTGACTGCTCAAACACTTACTGGACAAACGTACTAATCTCCATATTCACTACATAAACTCAACTATATGACTATTTTCAGACCTATTTGGGCTTACGGTATATAACTCACTTTTTTTGCCAAATGCTTTACTACTCAGGCTCCTACCTATGGTTTTAAGTATCCGTTGATCAATATTGTTCGAAATATTCTTAATCGATTTAAGGTAAATCCTTCTCTAATACAGATGCAATTTGCCGTGCTAACATAATTTGCGGGATTTATGTAGTTTTTAAAATATTTCCAGGTGAAATTCATTAACATTATCACGCAAACAAAGGTGTGTTACGAAGAACCTGAAACGTTTTATTTTTTAATTCAAAATTTGATTGAATAAAATTAAAATGAAATTTGATACTAGAATAAAATGTGAGAACGATCAAAGCTGAATAAAAAAAAAAAGAAGAAAGAAATTGGCATGATCATAAAGAACAATTCATTTCAACCTATAAAATACATAGTCAAAAAAAATAGAAGGCCGAACTTGAGACCAAACCAGAAAATTTTCATATTGTTCTGCTGCTGTAATAGCAATTTTAAAACATATTATAATGGAAAATATTATAATGGAAGGGATACAGATTTTATGTTAAGCGATACGAGTTTTTGGTTTCACTACTATAAGAACAATAAGAACTAACTATATAATAATAATGCTTTATTGACATATTTACAATTACAAATCATTTAGTATACATCTGCCGGTCTTAAGTCCTCTACATGATTAACATAGTAGAACTAACTATATTCTTATTCTTTTAGCCAAAATCCAAAAATCTGTACGGCCTAGGCCTTCAGCCCTATAACAACCTACTCAATATTGACTCTGAACTCAATATTGACTATATCACTCCCGCTCCGATCTAACGCATTCCGCAAGACTTTTGCTTATTCGTATAGATTTTTTTATTTATTTATTTTCAATTTATTTTATTATTATTATTATTATAATTATTTATTTATTATTTTTTTTAGTAGGTTTTTTTGTCAGTTTTTCCTACAGTTTTATAAAATGTATTCTAAGTTTTACTTTGTTACTAAACCGCAATTATAGTGTGGATTGTTTTAATTACCATACATGCATTATACAAATATGACCATATTCTTATCCTTTCTACCAAAATACAAAAATCTCTACGTTCTAAACCTAGCTCTATAACCAACTTCTCAATATTGACTCAGAACATAAAAATCCTCTTCCACTCCCACTCCGATCTAACATTATCTACCGTATTCTTTTAGCTTTCCCTACTTTTAATTCTACTTATAAACACCTCAAAACTCGTACCGCTAAAAAAATAGTATACATCAAATGATTTTGCTCTGATGAAGTAATTTAAAGAATCTAACATTTTGATTGAAGGAAGTTACACTGATTTTATTGAATAACTTCATAAATTTATTTTTCCTAATTAACCTTTCTTCCTTGATTTCACTCTTAAAATAGTTTGAAATGAGAGGAGCATCTGTTATCTTAAAGAATTGCTATTCTTAAGTACCTACTACTATACCACTTAACTTCCCATATAAAACGATCATGGACCTAAGAGTTAAATCAAACCACTTAGAAACTAAAAGTACTAATTACATCTAGAATCCGCAATCTTCTATTTCAGTCATTAGTTGAAACGAATAGGAAGGAGTAACAGCATTCTGTTTTACCTCTTTCACAAACTAGTCTTTGCGATAGAAACAAAGCATTAGGAAGTTGGTAAAAGAAAAAGCGATTAAACCGGACACGGTTTCTACACCGGGTACTACCCCTTTTCAGGGTAGTTAAACCAACAAACTTTTCCAGATTGTAGTAAACGTCAGGGGCAAAAAGCATTCTAAATAAGACCCCCGTGGCGCAGGGGTTGAGCAGCACCCGCCCTCCGCCATTAGATTGCCCGCCTCAGGAGCACTTTATATCTGGCTAATTTAATTTCCAACTTAGGCCCTACTTCATATTTTCAAAATCACTTGCGAAAGTTTCTTAGTTGGACAATATAATTGTGCACAGGTGTACTCTTTAACAGGGTAAATTAAGTCGCATAGTAGCATTGGGAATGATCTAGCATTCTTCAAAAATGAGTAAAAAATGTGCATTCAATTTTGCGTTTGCAGTTATCATTATTGAATTCAAATAACAATATGATATTATATTTTTCGTCTATATTGGTTTATATTTACAACAATATATTATACGTACATCATGTAATCCTTCACTGGGCGCGTGGTTGACTAGTATACCTTTGTTTACTTCTATAACTCTCCACCCTCTAGATTACAGGTTCGCTGCTCTTGCAGCCAATTTCGGACCTATTTTTTCTCTATCAACAATCTATTTTATTTCATTAGGAAATATCTCACAACCCAAAAAACCAAGAGTGGGTGTCTCTTCAGATTCCAAAGTTTAAAAACAGTGGCTTGAGGAATTAAACGAAGCAAGTGACAAGGGAGGTTTTACCCTGATGAATCGGATACAGGAGAAAGTTACCACCTAAGCCTAACATAGGGTAGGCTTGTGTTCTCCTTGCTGTTAATGAGAAGCAACCACAAGAAGAGAAGGTGCCAGAGTTCCTTGGCACGGTTGTGGACCTAAACGCAACAGAACTGCTAGGAAATGGTGCGAAAAGTGTTAAATATGGATGTATCTGGTTGGGATATTTACTCTATATAATTTTTAATTGTGTTTTAATAAATAAATAATTGTTTAGTTTGTAATTTTTGTTTCTTTAAACTTTTAATAACACTCAAATAAAAGTGTATAAAAGCTAACAAAAATTATATATTTTTATGGTTTTAAACTAAAAATTAGCATGGGTGACATATGTCAACCAAGCGACCACTCATGTAACAACTGGTAAGTAAGATGTCAATAAAATGTAAAGAACATTAAAAGGTCTCTTAGCCATCTTCTCTTCAAACACCTCGAAGGATTATCGAAAATTGAGTGTGAGACAAGTTGGGTGTCGTGAGTTTCGAGTTGGTATAGATTTGACTATGAAATAATATATCTGGTTTTGGGCCAAATCAGAAATGGAAAATTAAGATCTTTATGGATAAGTTTGTTTTTCACATAATAAGGGGCATTGATGATATTACGGGGGATTTCGGAATAGATACGGTAAGAATTGAAGCCCCAAAGCTCAACTCCGTATGTCCAAAGACAATAATTACTGTCATGTAAATCATTCCTTTGCAAAATATTGGCAGCTTTGAACGCTTTTCTATTAATTGTATTGGAATAGGAGCAGTTTCTTTTTTTTATGCCTGGTAAGGGAAAAAAATAATATATATATATATATATATATATGTAATTTTTCTTGATATAAATCAATATTATTAAATATATTATTTTATTTTTTGAAGAGAAAAGATTTGACCCGGTCGGGATTCGAACCCAAGTTTCCACCTCTCTAGCGTGGCGCCTTATCCAACTAGGCCACCGGGGTCGTATCTGAACCAGGCAAATCCTCTCTCTTCAGTGATCCATAACCCCCGGGCACTCGCAAATCGCGATGTGATTCCGGGGATGAGTGTTCATATTGAACATTACATTAAACTTGGATCTATTGACAATCCGTCACCGGTATATATATATGTAATTTTTCTTGATATAAATCAATATTATTAAATATATTATTTTATTGTTTGAAGAGAAAAGATTTGACCCGGTCGGGATTCGAACCCAAGTTTCCACCTCTCTAGCGTGGCGCCTTATCCAACTAGGCCACCGGGGTCGTATCCGAACCAGGCAAATCCTCTCTCTTCAGTGATCCATATATACCGGTGAAGGGTCTCTAGCGTGGCGCCTTATCCAACTAGGCCACCGGGGTCGTATCCGAACCAGGTCAATAGATCCAAGTTAAATGTAATGTTCAATATGAACACTCATCCCCGGAATCACATCGCGATTTGCGAGTGCCCGGGGGTTATGGATCACTGAAGAGAGAGGATTTGCCTTGTTCGGATACGACCCCAGTGGCCTAGTGGGTTAAGGCGCCACGTTAGAGAGGTGGAAACTTGGGTTCGAATCCCGACCGAGTCAAATCTTTTCTCTTCAAAAAAAAAATAATAATTTAATATTTATATATATATATATATATATATATATATATATATATATATATATATATATAAGTTAAATAGACTGAAGAACAAAACTTTTCAAAAAACAATAAATAAAGGGATAATGAAACGCACGTAATGACTGTTAAAGAATAACTGGTTTATTGCTCTGATGCAGCTCTATTTATACAAGTACATTGTTTGTTGTGACTAGAGATAGGATTAAGGCTAATACTAGCCTGCTTCGGACCTTGACTTATATATATATATATATATATATATATATATATATATATATGAATCGATTATTGTTTTGTTTTTTGGATGTAGTAAAAGCAAAAATATTTATATCGAAATCTCCTTCTGATAGTCCAGGAGAAGCATTTAACTTTACGACTTGCTTTCTATGAAAACTGGAAGTAAGATGTTGAAAATGGCTGGCGGAAGATAGACATGTATGGATGTCAATTCTTTGCGAGTCTAAGGCAGTAGCACTAAATATAATAACAATAACAATAATATTTGTTTTCTTTTATCCTTGACTTACAAATAAGCCATCTGCATTTCAGGCTCCTTGCAGTGTTATCGGAAATAAAGTTGGAAGCAATTTGGCATAGTATTGGATTCCAGAAGTTATGGAGCTTGTCAAGGAATGTCATGTATATGGTTCGAGCCAAATAAGCAGCTGAAGGAACATATTTATATGAATATTAAACATAAAATTTAAGTGGATAAAAGAACTTTGGAGTAACAGAAAAAAACAACGTAAATTGATATTGCCTTGCCATAGTATCAAACAAGATTTAATTATTTTAATGAATAATTATTTTTAACGAAATAAATTTATCATTAAATAAAAATATCTTCTTGGTTTACAATAATAAACAATTAGTCAATAAAAATAATTTATTTAAAGAACCATTTATGTACTACTACATATCGTCGACACTATGTAAAATTAGTGAATGTGAAAAATCGCTTATTTATTTTTTATTATATTTACGAATTTCTTGAATTTTACCACAAGATAAGGCCTTGTAGAATACAACTCTAAAGAAAAAAAATAAATATTTTTTTTTTTTTCACATTCGTTAGTTTTACATAGTGGGGACGATATAATTTTTAGTGGACATTGTTCAAAGCATAGTTCGAATTACACAATAAAAAGAAATCCCAGTACAAAACAAATTTACAAAAAACAAATATTACAATATATTTAGATCACAAAATTAAGTTAAACCTTAAATTATTTTAAAATTCAATTCTTATAGATATAATAAATAAACATAGAGCGTTGGTAACTGTTATTCATTCATTCAAAGGTTAAACATTGATGGTATTGGTGCTTCAATGATGTAGGCTACACGTGCGTTCTACTGTCTTTGGCTTCCTTTATGACATTTTTCCTTTAATCAATTGTTGAGTTTCAAGAACGATGAGAACAGTGTAATATGAAACCTTACAAAGGTTGATTGAACAACTATTAACAGATTCCATCCCAATATATGAAAAAATCTCCCATCACTGGACAGGTTATTAGAATTTATTTTCAATATAAAGTAATGAAACATTCAATAAATAGACTATCATAAAAGAAAAATGAGTGTTTTATAATAATTCTTTTATTTTTAGTCTATAAAAAATAAATTATTAATACAGGATACGGTAAATTATTACAAATAAATCTAAAGTTTAATCATTATTTTCTTTTTTTTAACACATTTAGTTTGTATTATTATTTTGAAGATAGTGATGATAAAATTAAAAAAAAAATAATAGTAGTATTTTTTTTTTTAGGTTTATTTTAATCATGTCTAACACACTTCAAGATGACATGGATACAGCTTAAAAATTATGTTATGATCATTACAAGCGATAGCTGAAAAGGATCTCTTAGGCTAACATGTTAGAAATGTTAAAATCCTGACAAGTGGAGGTAATGTTGAGTTCTCCTACCACTATTTCTTTCATAACATGCATTTTTTCTAGCATCTAATATATACGACACCATATAAAACAGATATATACATATTTATATGTTTAAGATATACTTAACCCCTTTAGTATCATAATTCAATATAATAATAACCCAGTTAGTTTTACCTGTTATAAAAAGTATTTTGTTTATTTTCGAAAAGGGATTGATATTTTTTGAGCATTAATATAAAATTTAGAAAATGAATAAGTTGAAAAAAATGGGTTACTTATATGAGCAACCTATTTGAGCCAGAAAAAAAAAAGAAAATCGTAGATAATAAAGGTCGTAATGGAAGGATTGGCTACACATGACGTAACTGTACATAGCCGAATAAATAAATTAAATTTACTCGTCATAAGTGCTGCTGATTCCAACATAGCATTTTTCCCACTGGTGGCAGTAAAATCCCCCGCCATTAAATGGCAAATGAGTAATGTTGCTTTTAAAATTTTATCATGGGACATTTAGCTTATATGCGTCTTCATGTCTTAATCAGAAATTGAAATATAATTCGTATATTTGATGTTATTTATGTGATTTGGTATTGTTATAAAATTAGAGAAAATACTCTTTTAAATATTTATTATAGTAAAAATCTACGCTACTGGAATTGACATTTTTTTATTTAAAAAACTTGGGCTAAAAATGGCAAAATATTTTACAATGTCCTTTATTTGCAAATTGATGATTATAACAAAAATAAGCTATTGTCCCAAGAGCACACAAAAAATATATCAGTAATTAAAAAAACAGCAGGAGTGCGTTATTGAATGGACTTACCGCCGCATGTTATAAAAACGAGAGTTACAAAATATTGTGAAAAAATATAATTCTTAATCAAAATGTCCTACAAGTTAAAATAATGAAACTTAAAAGCGATTATAAAGTGATTACGGCAGTGGAAAGTCCATTTCACATTTCCTCTTTGGTTAGCACACCTGATGACGTTTAACCTCCAAAAGTAAAATAATTGGTCGAATCACCCCTCCCCCCTAAAAAAAAAGAAAAAACATTTTTTTCATTTGGGTGTAAAGGCTTCTAAAATTTACCCTCACTAGTAGCACTTCAAAAAATGTTCTAAACTAGAAGGTCTCTTTGATCTCTTCTTCTTTTCAGACGCCTCGGTGGGTTATCAGGTATCGAATGAGAAGCAAGTTGAGAGACTAATGGATTCGTGTGGGAGTGCAGTTTAATATGAAAGGATTGGTATCTGGTTTGGGCTAAATCAGCAACATATAGAACATTGAGGTCTTTATGGATAAGTTTGACAAAGTGAGGAGCATTAAGGATTTTTCGAAGGATTGGATTCGAGAAGAATTGGATGGTTTAGTGGAGCCCCAAAGCTCAACTCCGTATGTCCATATAGGTCTAATAACTGTCATGTAAATTAGTCTCTGGTAATTTATTGAAAGCTTTGATCGTTTGTCTAGTAAATGTTGGAGTAGTCTATAACGACGGGCCATTTCTTGTCGTTTTAGTCTTGTATGTGGATTCCAAGTAAGACGTTTGTCCAAATGGAGTCCCAGGTAGTGGATCTGTTCAACAGGGATTAGAGGAATATCATTAAAGGATATCGTAGGACAGGATGTCGTAGGTTTACGACGGAGGGTAAAGGTTATTTGATGGGATTTATTTGGATTTATTTTAATTCTCCATTTTTGACACCATTCTTGAAGGTTTATGATGTGGGATTGGAGTGCCTGGGATGCAATAAAGGGATCATTATTTACTGATAACAAACATGTGTCATCAGCGTAAGTGGTGAGGAAAGTGCTAGGATTGGTAGAGATGTCAGCTGTATACACTGTGTAGAGGATGGGAGCTAGGATACTTCCTTGAGGAACTCCGGGAGTCTAAGTAAAGAGGGATGAACGGGCGGAATTGTGACTTACTCTGTATGTTCTGTCATTAAGATAGGATTGCATAATAAGGAAGTATGTAGGAGGAAAAAAATTACGGAGTTTGTAAAGCAGTCCCTGTTGCCAGACTCGGTCAAAGGCTTGTTCTACGTCGAGAAAGGCTCCAGTGCAGTACATTCCGCGCTCCAATGTGGACGATACAACGTCCACCACACGATGACATTGCTGGATAGTGGAGTGTGACGTTCGGAAACCAAATTGGTGATCAGGGATGATGTGATAGGATTCTAGGATAGGATTCAGGCGTTTCAGAATGAGTTTTTCCAGGATTTTGCCCATAATGGGCAAGAGTGATATTGGACGATATGAGGATGGTTGTTCAGGTGGCTTTTTTGATTTAGGTATCATCTTTACTATGGATAGTTTCCAAGGATTGGGAAAGTATGTGGTGCGGAGAACAGCATTATAAATATAGGTTAGGAATAGGATCGCTTTCTGAGGAAAGAGTCTTAGGATTTGGGCTGTAATTAGATCATGTCCAGGGGCTTTGTTTGAGGGTAATCAGTGGATTATATTAGATACCTCTGAAGGATGGAATGCTTTAGGAGGAGGACACATTTGGAATGGAATATTTAGTTCTGCTTCAACACATTGGAGGTGATGAGGATTGAATACATCAGGATGGGGGTTGAATGATTTAAAGAGGTGCTGGCCGAAAATTTGGGATTTTTCTTCGACTGATCTTGCCCAGGTTTTGGAATCTGTAAAGAGAGGATGATTAAAGTTTTTGTAATTAAGAAGTTTTTTCGTAGTTATCCATAATGACTTATCACAAGTATTAAGACTTTGAGTACGGTTTTGTAGGTTTTGAATTTTGAATTTTCTTATTTCTGTCTTACGTTTGTTGGTTAAGTTGTTGTAATTATTTTTGTCTGATGGGTATCTAGTACGGTGCCACTTCGCTCTTGCTCTGCGTTTTTCAGTTAGTGAGGTACGAATGTGCTGTGGCAGGTTATTGTGTTGTGTACTATGAATTTTTCGGGGTAAAGTATTTTCCTGTATACTAATTTTTACTTATGTTGCAAGTCTGTCAATTGCTAAGTTGATGTCTTCTCTTGTTTTAAGGGGAGTTTTTAAGTCTAATTTGTTTTTAAGATCATACCGAAATCCGTCCCAGTCTACACGTCCTGTAATCAGTCTAGGAAGAGAGGGTTTAGGAACGGGATTTGAATGCAGGAGAAGCAGAACAGGGCTATGATCTGATGACAGGTCGTAAATATCGAGAATATCTGGACGTTTTTTGAGGGATGTAGGCCAGTAAGTAGGGTTCAAGGGTCAGAGGACAGAATAACATTTGGAGGTTGATAAACGGGATAAAATGCTGCCGCGGGAGTTGGTTGTTCGACAACCCCATTGCTGGTGTTTGGCATTGTAGTCTCCTCCAGCTATGAAGCGCGGTCCGAAGGATCGGAATAAAGAATCAAGGAGGCTCTGAGAAAGGGAATTACCAGGAGGACAGTATACAGCTGAAAATGTTATATGGAAAGGGCGAGTTGAAATGGATACTGAGGTGGATTGAAGTAGAAGGGATAACAGAATGAGGAATTGTTTTATGAATAAGGATGCAGGATCCGCCATGGGAGGTGTTGTCTGGGTGATCAGATCTGTAAGTGATGTAGTATGTAAAAATATGACCGTTGAGTAAAGTGTGTTTCAGTTAACAGGGCAATGTCTATTTGATTGTCATGGAGAAAAATGTCAAGTTCGTCTCGGTGATTTTGTAGTCCGTTAGCATTCCACAAAATGACAGCTAGAGGCTTAGCGCTCATCTAGCTTCATTGAATGGAATTTCCGAAAGGGCTCTGGTGAGGAGGATGATGAGGGGCTTGATGGTATCTTTTAATTCAGATAGGAATGAGGAAAGGATGGTGTTAATATCATTGGTATTTGGATGGGAAAGAGGAAATGTATCTGGAGCTTGGGATGGATGATATGTCTGAGTAGGAGCGTTGGTTAGGGGCTGGGCCCTTTGTAGGGTACTAGGAGTAGAATCTGCCTGTAATGCTAATTGGGGTGACGGGTTGCTATGTACAGGTGAATGGATCGGAAGTGGATATTGCTTCTGAGGCGGGAGTTTAACTTTTAACGGTAAATTATGGTTAAGAGTGTTCTGGTTTAGAGGTTGAGGTTGAGGTTGGGAGGTCTGGGGATGTGATTGGGAGATTCGAGGCGTCTGACGTTGAGGCTGATACCTGATTTTATAAGAGTACGAAGCTTTTTGTCGTGGATGATCGTCCGGTGCTGAAGTTGATTGCTGTTCTGTTCTCTGGTAATGGGCTTCTTGAGTACTATTATATTTTTGTGAACTGTTGATTTCAGGTTCTTGACTTCTTTGTTATAAGTTTGGTTTTGAATTTCTCTGGCTGTGCACACTTTTGTATACTAAACAGCCTCTGTAGCTTGCAGGATGGTCTTGTCCACACAGCGCGCATACTGCAGGTGTATCCTTTGATTTTTGGCATGTCTCAGTTTAGTGTGGGCCAGCACATTTCACACACCTGGCTTGGTGATGGCAGTATGTCTTGGTGTGTCCGACACTTTGGCATCGAGTGCACTGGACTATAGTGGCCCTTCTTCTTGGCTCTTCGAATCTTACAAATGAATATACCAGTCTGGTTACGTCGAATATTTCATCATTGTTGCCAGCCGGCTCCAAGTCGACGAAGAATAATGGTAATGGAAATTTTTCTTTGGAGTGAAGTACGGAAGACACTTGCCTTACATTGTGACCAATTGCTTCCAAATCATGTTTTATGGCGCTCGTGGGGGTGGTAGAATGAAGACCACGTAATACCACTCTATACGCTTTTTCTTCTTTTAATTGGTAGCAATGGAATTCATAATTTTTGCTGGTGAAGTGATTGACCAATTTTTTGTAATCATCTTTATTTGATGTTTTTATTTTTATATCTTTGACCCGAGAGAAGCAGTTGAAATTAGTTTCTCCGATCAGAGCTGATATTTCACGGCAAAATGAAATGAAATTTTCAATTTTGGATACAAAGATAGGAGGTGGTTCTGGATCAGATGTGTGATGTGGATTTGAGTGATTATTGTTGGTTGATGAAGTAGACGGATTAGATATATTTGGTATGGTGATTGGCTGTGATTTTTTGGCTGCAGTAGTTTTACTGCGGGTTTGAAGATTATTATTATTATTTGATGGATTATTAGTGTTGCTGGTTTTCTTTTTTGATTTATTAGTTTTATTTTTCTTTTTATTTGGCGAATTTTCCCCTGCACCTGGAGTGGCATTTCTATGCCGCTTCTGAAGGGTTCTTCTGGACTGGTATTCAGTTTCACTGAATTCTGAATAAGAAAGGGTTTCAGTCTCTGAGTCATCAGATGTTACCACTTCCATTATGTAATAGTATTAAAAAAATAATAATAAAAATAACAAAAATAATTATGACTGTGAAGTAAATAATGAAAAACTAAAATAATGACATAATTATCCACAGTATGTAAACTAAAAAATACATTATTCGAGAAATATGATTATAAAATAAGAAAGAAAAAATAAACTAAAAAAGATTCTACGTAAAAAAAAAAAAAAAAATTTAAATTAAATATTTGGTTACGAACTAGAGGTAGCAGAAAACAACAACAGGCCCTTGACCTTGTCTGATAGTGCCGCTGTATTCAAACAAGCGGGAGGATTAAGGGCTAGGCTGGCCAGTTAAACTGCCTCACCTATATATATTGAATCAGTTCACTGTTAATAATATTTTAACTCACCTCACTCAAAAAGTTATTGTCAAAATGATCTATAGTTCATACTGTCACTATTTGTTAAATACGAAACCGCAACATAAGTTAAACACACAGTAGAAAATGTCACAGACAGAGAGCGATTCTAAATGTGATGTGCAGAAGCGGCCATCTTGTCTGAGACTCAGTTTAAAACTTAACAGATTGTTTTTAATGTTATTTATTCATTTCCAACACTCGAAGAAAGCATACATTTAAAGTTAGGATAAATGCTGTCTGTTTGGCAGGTCAGTCAATTTTTCGAATTCCTGTGTGAAGAGGAGGTGATTAAAGATTCTAAACATCGAAGTCTTAAAATGGTAATGGTGAAATGTAGAGCTAATAACCAAACACCAAGTGCTATTAGGGAAGCTCCGAAACACCATTAAATAGCACCAAACTAAAACACATAACAGCAAATAAGCCAGCGTGTGGGTATCATACAAACCAGGCCATAACCTAAAGTAGTTCCCGAGAGAACCTGCAGAAGTGGTAAGTTCTCTTCGGAACAATTTCTAAAGCACAAGGTCGTTTGTTAATAATTATAACACTAGAACGAAAACTGTATATCCATTAAAACAACATAACATGTCCTTGTTAAGAGCATTTCCAATACTTCATTAGACAAGGAGATTAAAAAATTAGCAATATTGAAATTAAGAAAACATATTTTTTATTTTCCCTACGTTTCGGTCATATACGGGTATTTAATGGCCATCATCAGGTAAAATGGAAAAGTAAAATAAATTATAGAAGATGTATCATTTAGGAAAACCATGTTATGAAGAGAACTGAAACTGATTCCTCCATATATTTGACTATGATATGATGATACCTATTTTACTATGGATGTGTGATTTATGGTGGGCTCTGGATGATTCTTGAAGATAGATTGAAGCGTATCATGAATGGATTCATAAGATTTGTTTTTGGAACCTCGAGACGCTCTCATGTGTCCCATCTTTACCGGTGTAAAGATTAACTCGGTAGTTAAATTGGCTTTCCCCTTCCTTCCTTAGAGATTACTTCCTTGGTACATTCCTCTTCCAAGTTATTAACACACATCACCCTACGTTACAATATCCTACATTTTAATTCCTCCATCCAATCACTGCATCCAAGGTCCGATCTCTACTCCCCATCCAACAGAACTACTGCGTTCCAACGGTTCTTTCTAGCCCGCTCCGCTATTCATTGGAATTCTCTTCCTCCTTTTATTCGTAATGCATCCTCCCTCGGAACTTTTAAAACACTCCTCTTCCACCACCTTTCCTCCCTGCTGTTGGATGCTATATTATATAGATGCTTTAATGAATTTCACCAAAGCATATCGGACATAGAAATTTAGCCTGTTTAAACAATCTTCATATGATAATGTTTTCTCTATCATTGAAATAATTTTCATTTTTATTTTTCATCATCATTTTTTTTTTCTTCATCCTTTACTAGATTTAACATCAGGAATCTATTGTTTCGTCAATTTCTTATATAATTTTTTATTTTTTTTTACTGATTGTAAATATAGTTATGTATTTATATAGTGTGCATGTGTTTATACATACGTTATATAAAACGTTAGAAAATAAAAAATAGGTTTTGTTAATTTTAATATTACTTATTTTTTAATCCGACTGACTAATCCCTTACAACAACCTACTTTATGTACTCATACAGTAATCAAACACTCCTTTTCAGTATGTTTGTAGGCAATATAGTACTAGTAGAAAAAACAATTCCATCGATTTTTTTTCATTTTCTCTGCTAAAATTTTATTTCTTCTTTTAGTTCTAGACGTCACAACAAACTTTAACCGGTAAATATGAAACGTTAGATTTCAAGTAGTAGAGGGTTTTCAGCGTGCTGGCGAGGGTGTTTCACGGGATTTGATGCAAATATACATACTTTAAGAGATAAAAGCGAATAAATAAAAATAGTGCTAAAATTGGTCCAGGTTTGAAGCTGCGAATTTTGGATTTTAACTACCCTTCTGGATCTCAAAAAAATAATAATTTTTTTTTTTATAAATCAACTAGCAGGAGACTTTATCGATTCAAAACTTGGCTCAGAGCTGATCAAACGGGAATTTGGTTTTATAAACCAGATGAATGATACGTTGTTGGTAAACTTGATATTTTTTTCAACCATTTACACTACTTTTAAATCGATAAAACAAGAATTTGTATTTATATTCATCGACTAAGCATTGGAGAGATATCAGATCATCCTCCTTTGAATTCGAAACACCGTCGGCCGAAGAAGGAATAGCTACGGTAATTACTAAATGGAGAGCTGCTGGAATAAGATCGCTATCAGCCGAAGGAACCGTCTTCTCATTAGAGGAATTACCTTATTCAGCTTCTTGCCCTCGGTATAATCATGATTTCTTATTTATAAACACAAAATTTAGGTATCTACTGTAGTTTAATAACTAATTTTATTTGATTGCATAAACGTAATACATTACTTCAGATTAAGAATATGATTTAAAAACTCGAGATGCATGGTACAAAATATATAGATAAATGTACTAGGTTGTTACATAACTCTAGTTTTAATTTGTCTAGATTAACTTTATTTAAGATTAGATACAGAAGAACCCCTGTAATCCGGGGTATCTGGGTAACCCTTATTAACCGGGGTATACTTATTATAATATTAATGTGTGATATATAAGAAGGTAAATAACTGTACAGATTATGACTTCTTTACATACTTTATTTATTAACATTATATTCTTAAGCAACTTTTACATTATCGCGATTCTTTATCACTAGTTACTCGACTTTTGGTATCATCTCTCGTTTTTCCCAACTTGGACTGCGGATGCATAGTATATGGAGGACTGTCCGATGAACTCGAAATGAGATGTAAAAGAATACTAAACTATTTTATCAGATTTTTTTTGGGACCCCAGACGTTCTCACATATCTCACAGCTATTCTGAAAGTGAGTGGCTTTACTCTAATTTCCGACGTCAATACTTCCTAGGTGCACTCATATTTCAATCCCTGAAAACAAAAAAAAAACAAACACCTAAATTAATCAGATCCTTACTCTGCGCTCCTCTATCTACTTCTTAATTACTAGAACCCAACCCATCAACCTTTACACTCCTGCGCATCGAAATGCATCCTTCGAAAAATCCTTTATTATCTCTGCGCTTCCTCTTTATGCAATTCATTGCCCATCTCAATTCGAAAACGCTTCACTGTAACTTCCTTTAAACATCATCTATTTCTTTACCCCCTGAATTTTCAACCTTCCGAGCAAATATTAAAGTAATATATGTTGTAACAGTATACGCAAGTTATATCATTTTACAAGGTTTCTTATTATGTGACTCATAATTCAATTTTTAATCGATCATCATAGCCAGACGATTGTCCTATGTATTGTAATCATACGTTATTATTAGGGCAAAAAATTAATTAATCCGAATGGTATTGATCGCTATACATCATCATGCGTGCAGAACTTTAATAAATTATTTATATTATAAAAATAATTTGTATCGATGCTTCTAAATCGAGTGAAGTTAGTTAAATACGGATGGTGGGACAGTAAACTGGTCAAAAAACTGTTTAAAAAGTGAGCTAGTATCCTTCAAGGACAAAGTAGTGGCCGCACACTTTTGAGTGAAACATCTCAGCAGTTGTTCATCACTGGTATGCTATGTTCAATATCACATCATGGTAATCTAACATAGCTGAGCATATTTATATAGAATTGTATCCGCCTTCTTTGACTATAAATTTTTAACTGAACTAATGAAAGATGCAAAAGCTCTAGTTTCGCATATTAACTCTTTGCTAGGATTTACGAGATCTGACTACCAGTATCTTGTAGCAAACATAATGAATAGTCAATAGAACAGTTTTCTGAATGAAAGCATGTTTGTTTAGGTTCAACCTAGCTGAAAAGGGTCTATCAACTATTAAACCGCGCGCCCAATAGAAGGGCATTAAGTTTAGTGAAACTAGATTAGCGAACAGAGAAAGAGATGCAGATGAATATCCCATGTCCCTTCAGAACCCTCTCCCCTTCCTCGCATCACTCTACCTTTTGACTTCTCATAGGAATATATATTTTAGAAGGAACCAGCCTTTGAGACTTTTCTGGAGCACGTCGTTCCCAATTTCCGAGGAAGAGCAATGCATTTTATAGAGCGATGGCCGGCCCATGATTTTTTATTTATTAGGGAACCAATTTTATAGCAATCTACCTCCATCTTTCCAAACTTTAATGGCTACCATCAATGTTTGATGCCAATTCAATGGCTTCAATAACCTTAATTGATTTGGCTATGGTTTCCTTTACGGCCGTTCTTTCTTCCGGTTGAATATTTCATCTTATCGATTCCCACTCACTTAAAATACCCATCGAGGCCTTCTGTAAAGAACATATTTTCATTCACCATAATGGAAATACTTCAATCATCTCAGTGGTTCTCGGAACACAAAGAGACATACATAAAAGAGTGATGTAATTTCATTCAACCAATCTTGGATCAAAGTTTGTGTCAGAAAGGAAAATAGTTTCAGATTCTAATTTTTATGAATACATTAATAAAATAAGAAAATCGTGAGTATTTCATTTTATAAGAACGTCTTGCATGTCATTAATAATTGAGGAGGTAACTTTCAAAACGTGTTTTGTCAAAGTAATCCCACTTTTCAGCAATAACAAAAAACGTATATTACGAGATATAATTACCCTTCAGAAACAACACATTCCTAATTAAACTTATAGCACCTAAAAAAACACATTACAACAAGGACCAGAAATATTCTTTACTCCTAAAATTAGCATTTTTAATTTTAAATATGGACAAAACACATTTTGAAGGAACATTGTGGACAAAAAACGGTTTGATGAAATAACAAAGGGACAAAACACTGTTATAAGTGGCTACGTTTTATTTTACAGAAGTCACTGTTTCCTCAATGTACAAAACACTCTTTGCTTAAAACCCTGATTTTGTTTACTAATTATGGATGGGAAAATGCTTGTTTGATGGCTAATACTCAATTTTTTTGATGGCTAAACAAATTACCAAAAACTCAAAAAAACAAAAACATTTTTTTGTGACAAAACACGTTTTGTCATACATGTACTTGATGTATAAGTTGTATACAGTAGTACACATCAATAAATTATTATTTTTTTTTTTTTATTTAACAGTAAGATTTGTGTATTTGTTTGTTGTTCATGATGGTGATGGAAAGAAAATAAATAAATATTAGGATATGTTGTCTAGTCGAGACACTATACACAGAGGTGTCTGCTTTGTATGGTTGTCTATGAACTGAGTTGCTATTCGTTTCTGTTTATCACATGTTCCACCTTTGCCACATTTAGGTCATCTCTTGGCTTGCTGATTTGAAATTAGTTCGCAGATAACTTTAGAAAGAAATACTTGAGGAGTAACGGGATTTTATAACATTAAAATTATTTATTTAATAATTAGCCTTATGATTTATAAGCTAATGTTTTTCTGATGTAATTTTGTACAAATTTTTGTTTTGTCATAAAAAATAATGTCTGCGTTAATGCTCGGCATTTATTTAATGTAATAAGTTTAAATATTTTACTTTAACAACCGGTGGTATATGGTAGTGTTTACTTTTAAACACTAACCACTACCAGACCTGCTGATTTTGAATATCAATAACTGTTCTTAAATAAAAAAATAATATATATATGTACAATTTAGAGACTCAAGATTAATAAACATCGAAATTATAATAAAATAATTTTCACTTAGATCTTTTATTATTTGAATAAAATAAAAGTATCTGTTGAAAGTTATATGTTAAACTATTTAGAAAATTTCTTAAGTATAAAGTGTGAAAATAATAGGGCATATAAAAAAAAAAATGGCCGTTTTATCAAATTCCAGAGTTCAAAAGTCTGTAAATATCTTAATGCTATTTATTATTTACCAATACTTAATAATACCTTTAGAGCATTCTCTAAGCTTGTTTACTAACTCTGGACTTCTTCAAAAAAAGCCTCAGTTCAGTTATTTATTTCAAAGAAGAAACATGATAGTGTCCTACAAAATTCTCGTAATTTTAAGACATTACTGGAAAAAAATTTCACAGCCACTGAAGCAACTCGTGAAATTATTAAATATGAAGGGTAAGGTGTCCTTGAAGAGCGCACTCCGCGGCGTTGGTTTGAAAAAATTAGAAGTGGAGATACGACGTTTGAAAGGATGAAGGGCTCCGGGCGGCCATTAATCGATATTGATGAGGTTATGAAACAAGCTGTTGTATCAAATCCGTCCACAAGTACTCGCGAACTTGCCCGGGAGTGTGGTCAAACGATACTGTTAGTCGCCATCCAGGTGAAAAAGACCTGCTCGTCCACACACTTCCCGTCGAACCAAAGAAAAGTTTACAGAACTTCATGAGTTTGAACTCCTGCCTCATCCACCATATAGTCCAGACCTCGTACCTTCGGATTATTACTTGTTTCGATCCATGGCCCATTTTCTTCAAGGGAAAATTTTTGATAATTTTGCGGCAGTTGACAATGTTGTCCATGAGTTCTTTGACAGACATCCCAAGGAATGTTATCAGCGTGGCATCGAACAATTGGCTAGCAGATGGGTAATGGCGGTAGTTAATAATGGACTACACTTTGAGTATTAATTGTATTTTATATCAAAGAAATAATAATACAAATATTTGTTTAAAAAACGGTCATTTTTTTTTATACACCCCATTATATCAAGAACAATTTATATAATCTTAAGATTCCGTTTACTCATTCATAACTTGCTGGTTAAACGCCTGGGTGTTAAAACAAAGTGAAAAATTGTATAAAAAAACGAAAAAATAAAGAAAAAAAATTTAAAGCGTTGATTCGATTTTTTAGTATGTTGTTGGGATAAATTACAGTGTTGTGAAAACAAGGTTTGAAAAACTTTTGCTCATTGCGTAGTGTGTTTATTGATTTGTTTTTCAGTATTTGTCAAAAATACGATTAAAGCAGTTTTCCCTTTTTATTTATTTTTTGAGCTACATATAACTATAATGCTCATCCTATCAATAATATATGAGATTTGTTGTTATGGTGCACAATACAATGAAACTGCTTCTGGCAACTATTTCCGATTCTCAGTTCATTATGGACAAACGGAATGAATCTGTTGTATATACTGTATACATACTATATATATACCAATATGTTTAATAATATGTATAACAGCTGTAAGTTAAGGTAAATCGATCATAACATGTGAATTAATTATTGAAAAATAATCGAATGTCATTCAGTACATTTTTCGTCTCATCCAATGCTATATTAATACTTATAATAAAACAGTTACTTTCTTAAATGATGGAAAGAGGCCACTGATGAATAATGAATGGTTGATAATTAATTGTATATATTTTCTGTCAGGAAGTGTGTTTGCACCATTGCCTTCGAAAAAAAGTATCCATAATTAATTTAAAAAATACTATACATTATTAATTAATAATTTTTAGTTCCCTCAACATTAAAAATTCTTCAACAACAAAAGTATTTTATGAAGTTAAAATCTCTTAGGGTTTATTGAATACATGCATTATACAACATACAATTTTGCCCAATCCTACTCTGAGATATGTAAAAAAAAAAAAAAAAAAAAAAAAAAAAAAAAAAAGTTAAGTTTAAGTTAACTAAACTTAAGTTTGTTGACTTTAGATAAACTGTGTTAAAATTGCAAACAAATTACGAAAAGTTCAGGAAAATTAGCTTCATATCTTGAACTCTAAAGACAAAAAGGTCTGCCTGCTGCAAATTGTTCATTACAATTCATTACAACTAAAAACCTTTTTAGTTAGGTTTTCTATAAAAGCGTACTTTTCTGCTTGTTTTTTTAACAATTAAATTGTTTATCTTTAACATGATTCGAGTTTAATTATACCGATTATCATTATTTTAAAACATAATTAATGGCAGAAGCTCATTGGTTTTTTTTTGTTTTTGTTTTTTCTCTCTGAAAGTGCTTCAGGAAAATTTCATAACTGGTTTGCAATATTATGGGAAGGACTTATTCTGAAAATTTTTATTAAAAAGTCTTATTCTAAGTTAAATTTTTAATAAACAAATGTTTCTTAATTTATTAAATAAAATTTTCTTCACTTTAAATTTATAATAGTTATAAATACCACAATTAAGTATAGAGATTTTTGAATTGCGAAAGAAGGGTGTCGTCATCTAAAGCTGTGTTTAGTCTTTAACCAGAAGGTCAGTTGACAAACACTTAAGTAAAACTCGAGCACGTTTTTCAGCGCCATTACCTTCGGCTAAGTTCTTCCTCCAAATAGCCTGAAGCTTCAAGTCTAGACAAGATACCTTTTACAATATAGCTCACCTAATGAAAAGAATCTTCTGTTTGAAATAGTTTAATCCTTATAGATTAAATTAATCTCCATTATATAACATCTAATTACAAAATATTTAAATAGTTTAGACTTATTTAAAAAGAAAAATTAATTCAAGCTTCGATAATTTAATTTAATTTAATTTTTTTTATTTTGTCATGAAATATTTATAAATCAAACCATCGATATGTTAATGGATAAATCACAAAATGTGAAATCAGTAATTTAAAAAAAAAAATGAAATAAAAAACGACTGTCGCATAGGTGAATAGATATACGATTTAATTGGCAATAAATAATTTGTCAGGAAGTGACGTCAGTTTTATTTTTCAATTTTTAAGTGAAGAGTAATTTTCCTTTGATAAAATTTAAAACTCATACATTCAACTACCTCAGACAATTCATTATTACTTCCCTTTTTCTTCATTAAAATTTAATCGATTGTAAATATGCTAAATGTTACTAATCATAACGAAAGACTTAAACTTAATATTTTTTTTAATAAATATTGATTATTTTTACGGATTACCTATAAATATGTAGCATGTCTGAGCATTTTTTCATATTTTAAATAAGCTTTTAATTGTAAACGATTATATATATATTTTTTTTAAAGCCCTTTTTGTATTTTTATATTAGTCTGATATAAAGCTTTGCACATTTTCCTTTTACAGCGTTTTATTATTTTAAGGGGCCATATTTTCTTTTTCACAGTTTTATTTATCTAATAATTTAGTTCAACTAATAACTAGGTAATGGGTCTCATCTTTTTTTTTTTTTTTTTTTTTTTTTTTTCCTTTTTTATGTGTGTACACCTTACACATTAAAATAACCTTATAGGTTCTCCTGTGAGTTAAATTTCGGTTCACAGAGGGTTTGAATTATGCTTAAACACTAAACCTACCGATAATTCATGTGTACTGTTTCTATTACGATTTCTCAATAAAAATAATAATAATAATAATAAATCAGATGTGGATATTGAAAAAAAAAAACACTTTTATTATAGTTTTAATGAAAGTAGTAAAGTAACAAAACCAATTAATAATTTTATTTCCGAAACTTTCTGTCAAAATGTATGAAAAGAATCAATAAATCCATCATGGTAGGTTTAGTGTTAAGGTATCGAAAAGTTTTATTGTCCGTCCAAAAACTTCTTAATCTTTCAACTAAGATAACTTAATGATTTAATATACTGTCTCTCTCTCTCTCTCTCTCTCTCTCTCTCTCTCTCTCTCTCTCTCTCTCTCTCTCTCTCTCTCTCTCTCTTTCGAATCGACCATCTAAGGACCACGACATTTAACTTTTTTGCTTTGATGTTAAATTCTCTGGCTGAGCTGTCCTTTTCAGAATCTATACTATTATCTAAAAGCACAAACATTTTTAGTTAGTGATCACTAACTAGGAAAACTACTTACCCAATCTGTTCCAAATTTTAACTACACTACCTTGATTGTTCAAGGAAGGCTTAGCAATAATAAAATTTACAGATTTTCAAGTGAAGTTTGAAGAACAACCGATAGGTGACCATCGCCAGTTGGCAGGAAAAGTTATAATAGTTTGGTAGTATATAGTACTTGAAATTTATAATATAGTTTAATCATTTTCAATTAAATTTTTCTGAAAAGAGACAAATATACATGTCAATAACATGTAGGGTTTTCCTGAAATAGAAACCCTAACAAAGTCAAATCATTCTTATACCATTGGGATATAAATCACCAAATTTAATTTATCGATGTAATTTATTCGGATGTCTTCTGATTTTTTTTTTCCTATTTTGTATGCCTTTTCCAATACAAAATTTTGATTGACAAATAAATAAGACTTAAATTCTTATTTTCAATTATTCATGTTCTTTGCCTATGAGAGGGAGCGAAGCCGTGACTAGTATAACATATTTGTTTTGTTTTTTTTAGCTCTATTAAGTTATGAGGAAATAGAAAAACATACCCTATAAAAAATAAAATAAAATAAAAAATCAAAGGTTATAGAGGATTACACCACTGGAAGGGAGGAAGTTAGAAAAAAAAGGGTAGGATGAATGAGAAGAGTCGAAAGACAAACAGAGCTGGTTTCCTAGGGCACCTGACTCCGGGTTTGTTTTACCTCTCGCCGGCTTCAATTACTGCCCTTCTGTTTATCTTTTCTTTTTTTTTTTTTTTTTTTATTTCTATGTTCCTTTCTTTTATTTATACTCTCATTGTCTTTGGTAACTTTCAAAATCACACCCTTTGTGCTATTATTGGCCACTGGGTGGACATTTAAATATTATTCTAAATTAGAAGGGATTTATGTGTGAAAGAGAAAGAGGTCATATCTAGAGAGGATTTTTTTTGTTGTTTATATATGCATGAGCTAGCCTGTGTTTGATTAGACACGTTAGCTGTTACAGTGAGAACCCTAAACATTCTGACAAAAGAGAATGTTCAAAAAAGTGTTGTAATATTTAGTCAAATCAATCATCCATCTTGATTAATATTATATTTTCATGTAGTATTTTATATTCTATATTGATAAGAAGAGTCAGAAAAAAATGATCATTTTAAAGGTAAAAATCAAGATTTATTTTTCTAGTGCTTTTGTGATTTTTAATAATGAAAATATAAGCCATTGAGTTCTATAGTTTTACGCCACCAGTAAAATTCTATTTTCAACTTCATTCAAAAAGGTGAAAGTTTTTTTCCTTAAAGAAAATGTGACAATGACCAAAACGGTGGTGGTCTGGTAGTGCTAGATCTGGACTACAGAAGCTCAATTCCAAGCAAATCAGCTAGGTTTGTTTTTTTTTCCATGGCGATAAGTGTGATTTAGAAATCCTGTTAAAAATAATTGTTGGACTAAAATTGGATATTGCCGACCCAAAATATCGCAAATTCTCTGCTAGTATTCTGAATAGATCTCTGAATTGAATGAGAAAAAAAAAAACTGCTTTTTTGGACGTGGAAAAAAGTATTCGTTACTCATCACAAACTGATATTATATTAATTTCCCCTGTACTTAATTCATATTGTTCATTCATTCTTATCCAATAGACAATTTTATACACAAATAAAATCTTTCTCCTCCGAAGTACTTAACATTCCTGCCGGTCTTCCACAAGGTTCTTGCTTATCCCTTAATCTTTTCTAACTGTTCCTATCAGACTTCCCGAAACACCTTTACGTAATATATCCCTGAACGCAGAAGACACTGTACTGTACACAGCTTCTTACCGCATAGATTATAAATAGGTTGCAACAAATTTACAAAAAAATTAATAAATGCTACAGAAGATGAAATTGAAAGTGAATACAAGCTTCATTTTAAACAAAGAAGACATCTCTTGGTCTAAATAAAGAAAATACTTAGGTTTAACGCTGGTCAGATCGTTAAAATACACAGAACATATAAGCAATAAAACAGATAAATCAAAAAGCTTTTATATAAAATGTTCCTTTACTTCAATAAAGAATCTAAATTAAGTCCTAAAAAAAAAAGAAAATATACAAAGCAGTAATCCGAGCTCAAATCACAAATGCTTCACCGGTGTGGAGCTCAACTTGCTCCACTAACTATAATAAGCTGGAAAGGGCTCAAACTATTTACTTTAGAGTCATCAATGATTACTCTTGTTATACTAAAATATCAACCATGCTCCACGACGTAAGCCTCTCTAAGACATTATGTCTTCAAACAAAGCATACTTCGCAAAAAAAAAAAAAAATCATATTCAGAAAATTCCCTAATAAAAGAAATTGGAAACTACGATAAAAATTCCTTCAAAATATACACGCCCAAAATAACTAAACATTTACTCTTAAACTAAACCTTCCTACAAATCACTCAACTGCTATGTATACATAGTCATCACTTATGTATGCTAGCTATTGTTCATTGATTATTAATATTTATTATTATTATGAATTTAATTATTATTTTATATTATATATTATTCTTGTCCTGGTTTTTTTCCTTATTTTTTCAACTGTTTACTAAAAACCATTGATGTGTAAAACTATGTTTATCATGTCGAGGACTATAGACAGGCACATTTATACTAATTGGTTAGTAATTTTAAATATATCAATAAAGACTTATTATTGTTATATCTCTGAATTGGTGGAACGACCCTTTGGTTAGAACTCGTAGTGTTTATACCTAACGCTCATTTATCTAATGATGTTATGGCAATGATGTAATTGTTGGGATTTACATATAACTGATCGTTAGGGAAACATTATGTGCGAATATCTACTACAAAGTTGTTGTATGTCTGGATTTGTTAATTGTAATACTAAAAGAAACAGACATTGGAAAATTGATTCTTTTGAACTGAAGTGTCAGATGAGTAATGGCGATTTCTTCAGACGCTGTTCAAGTAAGAATTACTATTGCTCAGATAAAATGGTGAAGATTATATAAAAACATTATTGGAGATTCAATTTGTAATTTTAATGCATGAGTTTCCTTTACCGTATACCTTCGACGTCTTGTCCTACAGTATCCTTTAATGATATTCCACACTACTCCATGTTGAACAGATCTCACTACCTAAAACTCCACTTAGACAAACGTCTTACCTAAAATTCTCATAAAAGACTAGAACGACAAGAAACTGCCCGTCGTTACAGACTACTTTAACATTTACTGGACAAACGTTCAAAGCATTGAATTAATTACAAGAAACCTATTTACATGACTGTGATCAGACCTATTTGGACATATCTCGTATCCAAAATCTTAAATGCTCCTTACTTTTTCAACAATAAACTTATCCATAAAGATCTGAATTACCATCTTTTCATGGAAGCTTACCACTCATCAATTTTCATGGTCGCACATTACCCCCGAAAATCCTTCTCGACAACCACTCTAATGAAATCATGGCATGTTATTTCTCACATTGATTTGATATACATATACTTGTTTTCAAAAAAATTTATATAAAAAAAAAATTACTACGAAAATACCTCCTCATATTTACTTTTTTTTAATAAGAACTTGATTAAAATAACTAAATTTTATTTTTAATTTCGAGCTCTATAAAACATCTCATCATTATTACATCTTTTGTAGAATGGCGTTCACCCCCTATAGGTCAATTTTCTAACTTAACTACGATCTACATATTTATCACATTTTTAATAACAATTTATTAACAATCATTAAATTGTATTGCTGAACCTCCCTAGGGCTATGAAGATAATGTAGTTGATATTTGGAACAGATTGGTTGAGAAGATTTCGCGGTTAGTAATTACAAGAAATGGCTTGGTATTTTATAAGATAGTGTAGATATTGGCTGATCCATCTCAAATCAACAAACCTACATAAATTATCTTTGGCTATTAATAAATAATTAATTTTAAGTACTATTTTAATTTGGTACTTATGAAATTCCAGGACGGGATAGACAAAAATTATGTCACCGATATTCGGCGAAGAAATAAGGCAGGAAATAAAACTCGCATTGGTTAGAAATTGGCCAGGTCCCAAAACAGATAGAGGTGTTCGACCGCCATAAATAAAGAATGTATTCAAATAAACTTTTTTACGAGCCCTTATTCCCGTGCACGTTGGATATTTTCGAACGTCGCTATCTCTTCCTTTCGGCCCTTCGATAGCAGTCATAACCCCCACTGTCTGTTTCCCTTCTTCCTATTCTTGACTGACGTTCGGAGGATCGCCTCCGGAATTCCCTCTCTCTCTCAAGGGACTTTGCTACGGACACTTATTTGAAAAAAAAGATAAATGTGAATCTGCTATACAGATTATGTTTAACTAGATGAATTACCCGGTTGTAACAAATTTATTATTTGAGCTATTTATACAGACCTCCTATAAATCTGATAAATGGTATAAATAAGATTTAAAAATTTCATGAGTGACTAGTCAAGTATGAGGAAATAGTATTTTACTTCAGACTTTACAATTAATTATTGCCACAAATAATTTAAAACATGTGTGATAGAAAATATTCATTTTTATGATAGTACCGATAAGCTTAAACGACTTTATTATTTTCCTCAGTAGATATTTGGCAAAATAAATAAATTAAAATCTTGAGTTAAAATTTTTATAAATAATTTTTTATATACAATTTTAGTAAAAACAACGCCAAAAAATGTTCCTATAAATCCATTATCAATTGATAATTAACAATAAAACTATGGTCTTGTTACTAAAAATAACCTCTCTTTGCTTAATTCGGGTGAAATATGACTGTAACCTGCATTGGCCACCATGTAATATCTGCTTCTTAACGAAAATGATGTTGTAGGTAAAAATCATATGATATCCAATCTAGGTCGCAGTAAAAGAAAAAAATATAACAATACACAATATAATATTTAATATGTAATATTTAGGGGATATCATCCAGCCCAATGCTTTAGATAAAGAAGGAAATAAAGCAATAAATGGAAATGGCATTCCAGCTAACAAAGAATGTTTTCAACAAATATTCAATATCAAATATAACATAAGTCGCTTAAATCAGACACTATAACACCTTGATTAAGCCAGAGCGTCTGTATCCATCTGAATGTTTGGCAATGAACACCAACAAGGAAATGGAAACTATAGCAAAGAAGGAGCAAAAGATCATGGGAAGAGTACTTGGGCCGAGGTTCGAAAATGGGACATGGAAGCTTAGAAGTAATAAAGAAGTGTACGACAAAGTTAAGAAAGCGGAAGATACTATGAGAAAGAGAAGAAAAACTTCTATGCCCATTTAAAAAGAATGAACGATGAAAGGGTGACAAAGAAAATAATCATGTTTTTTGACAAAAACCCATATTACATGGTTCAAAGAAGTCGAAGCAGACTTAGTGGAGATGGGTATTGGAGAAGAAGATGTCAAAAACAGAGACCTGATGAGAAACAAAATTCAGTGCTTTGAGAGATTTGCAATGAAGAAGAAAAGAACTGGAGGAGCAGTGTGGACAGAGGACCTAAGGAAGTAGTATAGACAGAGGATGAAGACATACTGGCAGAAGAGGAAAGAGGATGAACACAATAGAAGAAAGGTACATTCTACAGTGGATGATTAACGGGGTCCCTAGACAGCCAAAATCGAAAAAAAAAAAAAAAATGTAATAAAATCTTTTTGAAGTAAACCTAGGACTTCCTTTCCTGCAATATTCTTAAAGATACCCTATTACTGTCTGATGAACAGATCTGCTATCTAGGACTCCTTTTGGATAAACATCTTACCTGGAATGCTAACAATATTAGTAATTTACTGATCTATAGTTTCTTCAATGAATCAAAGTTGTTTTGATTTTCTTTGATTAAATGAAATATATATTGTAAGAACCTAACGTATTTTTTTCTGAATCTGTAACATATGAATATATGTAGGTTACAACACAATATCGGTACAAAACAGCTGTAACCTCGTCGCCATTTTAGCTTTCCCACTCTGGTCCTGGCTTAGATAGGTTATAAATCTCACCAATGACTTTATTTTTACCCCTAATTTGCTTATGATAAGTTTCATGGAAAACTGAATATGTCGGGCCTATTTAAAAAAAAAAAAAAATTCGAAATGGATATGTCTTTTGGCTATAGGTTTATACTTTATTGTTGTACCGGTTTTTTCACCCTCGAAAATGTAACATTTTTAATCGTTCTTGAAACGGTGATGCTTGGATCGAAGTTTATTGATAACTTTCTAATCAAAAACTTAATGTAGAATATTTTTGTTGCATAACATTAGTCGCTACTTTGGGAATAATATTGGTTTTAATGAAAATAGCCATGTAATAACGTTTTTGTCTCCCCCAAGTAAGTTGTAACTTGTTTTCACTCTTAACAAAAATGAAACCTTTGACACTCCCTAGCAATATTAGTGTTGCTCGAATCGAAAATTTGATGACAGTTTCCTTATAAAATTTAATTATTAATTCAATTAATTCGACCATTTTGATTCTAAAATGTATATTTGTAAAATCAGTAGATTATAAATAGACATATCGAGGATAGAACATGAATCAAGAAAAAATAGATTTTTTTTTTGTTTTGTTTTTTATTTAACTGTGACTTTCTTTTTTTTAATAATTCATTTATTAGATTTACTGTAGAAAAAATAAAGACGTTCAAGGTCATCTACATTAACATTAAAATATTGTCACGTTGACGTTTTTATATTTTAATATTTTGACCGGTCCATCTTGAATCCATAAAAAAAAAATATTTTATAATAACAATATATAGAACCTAAATTCATAAATATCAAAAAGATTCTTTAACTATGATATATATATGTATATATATAAGTCAAGGTCCGAAGCCATACAGTATTAGAGTTAATCCCAAATAGAATAAACAAACAATGTAAAACTGTATATAAACCCTCGCATCAGAGCAATAAGTCAGTTGTTATCCAACAGTCATAGCGTGTCTTTATTGAGCCCTTTTTTTTATTTTTTTTTTAACATATATCATAGTTAAAGAATCTTTTTGATATTTATGAATTTAGGTTCTATATATTGTTATTATAAAATATTTTTTTTTTTATGGATTCAAGATGGACCGGTCAAAATATTAACATACCATGTATTAATTAAGCAATAAATACTGCTTACTAAAATTAATAGTTCTCAAATGTAAATAAAAAGGAATTACAATTTAAAATTGAAACACTGAGAAAACAGAAATATTTTCCTGACTCATCCCATTTCAAATACAATTGACAAGTTTAAATTAATTTTCATTTTGACGAAAACTTGATTACCTGATTCCGTTACAGTTTAATTTTATTGGGCTTTTGTCTGTTTTTAGGTGTTCATTAAATAAATAAATAAAACTCGTGGCAGTGCCTCACATTTTAATTAAAATAAAAATTAGTTTAAGAGTCGAAATTTTATTTTACGAATAATTTGGATATTTTGGGGGACATTGAGGCAGAGAACAGTGAAAATGTCCGAGATCAATATGGAAATGGTGTCACTGAAGGCTTATCAGATCGGCGGATAAAGGTTTCACTGGCAGGCAATATTTATATTTAGCAACCGCACCAACCAAGAGCACTTAATTTTTTTTTTTAAATTAATAGCCAGAGCGATATCGTTTCGATAAGCCATGAAGGATTATAAAATAATTATATACACAGCCGCATTATTATACAATTAAAATGTGCCAAGGTGATAAATTGTAAAAAAAATAATATTTTAAACTTCCTATTATCCTCGGGATTATGAACGATGGCTACTGCGGATAATCCTATTTCATGATGATCTAGATAAAATTGAAGAAGACAAATGCACAAAATAATTTTTAAAATAGAATGTTTTTTAACAGTGACTTACTTGGTCAAAAGCGATACATTTTGGGGGAACGCGAAAGCGTTAGGGTCCGTTTATGTTGGAGCTGCGATACGTGAGGAGAGCGGCGATACTAGCGGAGCTTAAATCTCCGCTTGAATCACCGCTTCTATATGGTGTTAATGTTGGATCTGCGATAAGCGAGGATAGCGGCGATACTAGCGCAGCTTCAATAAATAGCATAAACCACTTCTAAAGTGGCTTAAGAAATTAAATAGTAAATATAGTTTATACCGAGTGAGTATATAATGAGTGATTCCGAAAAGGAAGAAATGCTTTTGTCGTCAAGTGCTGTAAAAATTAGATTGCTGCGGTCATGCGGAAAGAGCACGAATTTGCAGCTCACCCTATTAATAAGGCAAGGTTTACGTTTGGGAAATTCCACCATTTCCATAAAGATTTAAGGCAACATCCCAGAAAATTTAGTGAGTATATGTGACTTAAAATCGAAATTTTTGACTACATTTTACCAAAAATTTCAGATAAAATGCAGAAAAATGGTATAATTGCCATAGTAGACCTATTTTAGAAGAGGAGTGCTTAATGATAACAATCAGATAAGTAAAAACTTTTTTTATTTCCAAAGTTTCTTTATCTATTACAATATTTTTACAAAATATTAATGAAATAGTTTTACAAATTTAATGGAATGATTAGAGAAAAAAAGTCCCACAACGGTGCCCTAACAAAAATTTCACTTAATAATAACTCTACATTCATACTGGATAAGAGCTGAGAAAACGGGAGAGGTGATTGTCGACGCTCTTATCGTTAGTCGCCGCTCTACTCGCAGCTCCAATATTAACACTACTGTGACAAACATAGGAAAGTTTTCTCTGCTCCGCAAGTATCGCCGCTCTCCCCGCTTATCGCCGCTCCAACAAAAACGGACCCTTAGGCAAAGTTTGGTAGTTTGGTATTAGGAGAGTTAGAGCAGCTAGGAGCTCAACTCTTCTTATACTATATTTTTATTATAATATTTTGACAAAGAGGCAGGTTCTAATGAGTGAACTCCTTTTGATTCTGTTTCTTCTAATACGAAATAAACGTATGGAACCTCTGCTTTTTAATGCAAGAGGCTTTTGGGCTCGCTCTAGCTCATTTAATGTTGCCCGGATCGTAACTTTGCCAATAGTTTATCTTATAAATTAAATGGAGAATATTTTTGTTATATAACATTTGTCGCTATGACCTACCGTTTAGGACCTATTTCTAGGGACTTTTTTTTACACATTTTCCATGTTATACGTTCTTTAACCGACAGGCTCAAGGGTTTCAAACTTAGTCAATTTCCAATTAGGATTGATCCTTCTATATCATCATGCGTACCTCAAGTAGTCAATTTCCATTTACTTTTATATTATTACTATAGAATTTGGTAAAATATGTTTAAAGGAACAGTTTAATGGGCTTATATTTTGAGCATGAGAAAAATAATTTTTGCTAATAAAAAAATCATGCTAGCAGATATGACCTAGGTGGGACCTATTTGTCCCGTTGAGCGCTGATTGACAAACATTTATACTTAATCTCAAGACAAACAGTGTCATATGTCCCACTTATGAGGAATTATTATTATTTGTAATTTTTTTTTTCATTTTAAACAGAAGCAGGAGAAGACCTGCTATTTTTAAATTATATAATAAAAATAAAAATAATTGTTAGAAAAAAAAAAAAAAAAAAAAAAACTGACTTCAAGATTAAACCTACATAAACAAACTTGAACTAAAAAATAAAAAATAATATTTTAATTGCTTCGATACAAAAACCATTAAATTACAATCAACGAAGTTATCGATACTTATATACCTATTCACAATTTATAATCAGTTATTTTTAGAGTCGGTTCCAGCCAAAAAGGGCAGTTTAATCTTGCCTTAGCAATAAACTTTCGAATGGCTAGAGATAGTGGTGTGTTGGTGATGAAACAGTGGGAGGATCTTTACAATGACCATTTCTTTTCAAATTCTGTTTGTTTTGGTTGGCACCGACTCCAAAAATAACTGATCATAAATTGTGAATAGGTATATATGTATCGATAACTTTTTTGATTGTCATTTAATGGTTTTTGTTTCTAAGCAATTAAAATATTATTTAGTTCAAGTTTGTATATGTAGGTTTAATCTTGAAGTCGGTTTTTTTTTTTTTTTCTAAAAATTATTTTTATTTTTTACTTTTTAATGGTGATTGTATTCTTGTTTATACAGTTAATTCTCTATCTTCAAGCTACCCTGAAAAATAGTTCGACTTACTGAACAAAGAATTATCGAGGTTATGATTCCACTTATCTTCATGTAAAGGGAAAGTTGAACACAAAACAATTGTATTTGAAATCATTACGTATATTTTTTATTAATCTGTATGTTGTTTGTACATACATATAAAATCATTGATACAGAAAATTAAATACCCGGTACCAATTTATCATATAACTTTCAACTGATTAAAAATTGTAATTAATTAATAAAAATTGTTGAAATACAATTTAACTTTTCAGCAGAGACAAACAGTTAAAAAAGTTAAAAATGTATTGAAACTCCAGTTATTATGATACCAGGAATTTTAATAAATGTTTATGATTGTGAAAAGGGCTCAGCGCGAGGACAAATTTGAAACTTTTTTATATTTATGTTAAATCACATATTAGATTAAACAATACTTACACAATTATTGGGGGACAAATTAATATGGTCAATAATTCAAAACAAAAACAGCATCGTAGTCAACCCGAGGCCAAGGGCAATAACGAACTGTGGGGCATAGGAATCCCACTTAACTAATATCAGCTAGTGCACTCTACCCTTTGGTACAGGTAACAAATTTTTATTTTTCTCTTTATCTAGGTGTTCTATAATGGCATTATAAGATAGTGCGGGGATTTCCGAATGCCATTTTACAATTAGGACAAATATCACCTACTGTCCTATAAAAGTTTAAAAGTTGCACAAATTGATAGTACCGAAACATTGAATGTACTTGTTTGTTTTCATATATGATATGATAGTCTATAAAGTTTAGTAATAAGCTTGATTACTTAACTAACTCTACTGTCAAGAATAAAATAAAGTAATAAAAAAAAAATGTTCTTATTAAGATTTTTTTTTTTTTTTTACAAAGGTAAAGGATCACTCCAAAAAAGGATAATTAGATATTTATATACAAATAAATCCATTTATATTGTATAAATTTAATTTTAACACTAAACCGACAAGAAACTGCTCGTCGTTACAGACTACTTCAATAATTACTAGCCAAAAGATCCAAACTCCCAATTTATTACAAAAGACTTATTTACATGACTGTGATTAGACCTATTTGTACGTACGGAGTTGAGCTTTGGGGTTCTACTAAACCATCTCATTCATCTCGTATCCAATCCATACAATCCAAAATCCTTCGAAAAATCCTAAATGCCCCTTACTTTGTCACCAAGAAACTTATCCATAAAGACCTTAATGTTCCATATTTTGCTGAGTTAGACCAAACTAGATACCTATCCTTTCATAGTAAGCTCCGTAACCACTCAAATCTATAAGTTTCTCAACTTCCCACTCCATTCCCGATAATCCACAGAGGCGTCTGAAAAGAAGATCTTCTAGTGTACAATTTTTAATGAAGTGCTGATAATGAGTAGTTCTTTCAAGTTTTGACATGTTATTGTAATCGTTATTAGCTCATTTACTTAATTTATATATTTGTACGGTTGTAGATTTAAATAAATTGATATATAGAAAGAAAATTTAATTTATGAACATTAAGGTATGCGACTCCTGCAGATTTGATTTCAGATAGCGGGTCCTAAAATTAAGTGAACTGAACACATTATTATATTTATTTTCTTGAATCAAGCCGATTCTCAAACTATAGTTATTTTCACTTTAATATATAATTTATATTTAATAAGAACATTAAATTTAACGTAAAGTAAGGAAGTAAACTGGATCAATAGGATATGTGTATTGCATACAATGGACTTAATACCCATTGCTTTGATTTTTTTTTTTTTTATTTGTTGTTTTTCTTTAATTATTTTTTTTTGTTAGATGGTTAGGAGCGTGTGGGTAAGGAGTCTGTGGGTAAGACTCTATACTGCCAGTCTCTCGGGCACGAACTCGAGTCTTGTTGAATGCATATAATTTATTTTCCGTCATTTTAGCTGTTTATTTGATTGACTTCAAAGTCAGGAGAACCTTGTGTATAACACCTAGCTTGTATTGAGTAGGTCCCTTTGATTAGGAAAAAAACTCAATTTCTCCCTGACTGAAAAAAACAATAGATCATTTATATGTCCATCTATAATCTACTGATTTAAGATAAGGAAATTTTCGATCCAAGCAGCACTAACGTAGCTAGAGCGTGTCAAAATGTTACATTTTTGAGTGAGAAAAAAATCTGGAGGTCGATGATCTGAAAATATGTTCCTTAAGAATAAAAATCATATTAAAAAAAAATCCCTTTACTAGTGCAGTTAATAAACGGTTATAGAGTGCGTTTTCTGAAATCCAAGGTTTTTCTTTGGAAACATATTCAGGGTGGTAAGAAAGTAAACGTACTAAAAGTCCTGGAGTTTTAGGCCTAGGAACAAGAAGAGAGAAAGGTCTCTTTTTTGGGGGGTTTGCACTAATATCTCGAAAACGGTGCATCTTATACAAAATATAACTATTTGCTAAATTAAAGTTAATCAAATTTTCTACAACTATTATCTTATACATATTTTTCATATTCTATACATATTCGCTTGACAAATGTGAAGGACTTTTAGTATGTTTGTTTTATCAAGAAAAGTTAAAATTATGTAACCTTTGACAAGTTGAAGATAAATTGGTATATATATTTGTGTGTGAGTTTTGAAGGACATTTAATGTTCTACAATATTATTTATGAAGACTTTTGTCGTAGGATTAACATTTTAGAAGATATGGAGGTCTGTTTAACAGAAAACAGAAAAGTATATTAAAATGTGTATAAAATAAAAGTTGTAGGAATTTTAATTAAAATTTATTTAGTAATAGTCATTTTTGTTATACGATGCACCGTTTTCGAGATATTAGGACTAAACCAAAAGAGACATTCCGCCCCTCTCCCTTCTTGTTCCCAGGCCCGGAAACTCCAGGACTTTTAGTATGTTTACTTTCTAACTAACCTGAACATGTTTCCGAAGAAAAACCTTGGATTGCAGAAAACGCACTCTATAATCCTTTATTGACTGGACTATTTAAGGGATTTTTTTTTTATATGATTGTTATTTTTAAGGAACACATTTCAGAACATAATATTTATTATAATTCAATTACATTTTGTTAGTTTGTTACACTTATAAATACGAGAGAAATACGTTGTCGAAAATTTGTACCAGTCATTTATTTATATATTTTTAATTTATTCATAAAATTTAAAACTGTAAAACAAAACACATCAAGTAAATTAGCTGAAGAATTCATGTTAAAAACTTCGTTATGAAACTATAATGAAGGTTCTATATTAGAAGATTCTGAGTTCTTCTTCATATTCATATGCCTCGGAAACTTATTGGAAACAGAATGAGAAGTGAATTTGTAGTTTATCTATTTTAAATTAGAAATTCTTATTAAATTATAGTTTATATTCTAATTTAGCCAATCATAATGAGGTTTTCGTTATCACCGACGATGGCTTCTCGTTTAAGAAGCTATTTAGTTAAGGTATGTTGGAACGTTCCCTACTTATTCCAGCGAAGTCCTAGACTATTACGATCGCTTAATAGCATCAAATTGTCGATATCGGCTTCCAAAATGGGTTGTTAAAGGCTCCTGTACAAACCCTAAGGTGAGCAGGTATTTCTCGCCAGGTAGATAAGGTCATAATGGGAGTACTAATATTGCAAAATGTAACAATGTGAAAGGTTCTCGGCAGCCAAATTATATCGAAAGGCTATTTAAAGTCGAAATCTATGCTGAAGTTAGGTTTCTCCTGAATAGAACTCATAAAATTATCAGTTATAATATGGAATAACAATTATAATTACTAAATCGTTATAAGTTTCTTTAAAGAGGATATAGAGAACCAACGGATGTGTAGTTGTGACATAATATATTTTAACGCTCGTGGAATAGTATTTATGCAAAATTAAACATCTCAGATTTCAAATATCTTAAATAATGTTCATATATTAATATAGATTCACTATTTTGTTTTCAAATACTTTTATTGAGTCTTAAAAAAAAAAGAAGTTAATACCTCATCGATTTTACCAATAAAATGTAGCAGAGATATTTTGTGAGCGGACATGATTTGAATTGTTATATAATTTAAATATTTAGCAGGATATAAATCTATGAATCTAACAATTGTTTTTGTTTACACTAAGTGTATTAATTTCATTTAGGGTAAAATACTTAATATTCAATTAAACTCTTAATAATACTATTCTTTCTATATTTAGTAAAATGTATATTACAGCTTTTGTAGTATAAATAACCATACGTTCAAAAGAACTGTTTAAATGATATTTAAATAGGTTATCGATTTTCGTACGATACCATTTTGAGGATCATCCTACATTTGTCGGATCACTGATTGTCATATATTTGTATGTACATATGTTTTACATCAATACATACATAACCAGTGTTTCTGCACATACATGAGGAATTTAGTTAAATTTTCTACATGTTTGAAGTCATTTTCTATCATTATGAAAACATCCAGAGCAGATTTGTTTAGGAAATATTAAAAAAAAAAAGTTACGTGATTTTGTAGATGCTGACTGAGAAATATTCAAAATATTCTTTGTGAATAATTTATTCTTCTGAATTTTGAACACAAAGCAATATTTTTTATTTTTAAATAATCAGAGCTGAAAATTGTGTCATAAAATGTAAAATTATTAGCTATTAAAGTTTTAGTAATTTTAAGGCGTGCAGAAGTAATTTTAAATTACTGCCATATAAACTTTTATTTTTTGGAAATATTTGTTTTCTTTTATATTAGTGACAAATTTGAAAACTCCTCTCTAGAACTAAATGTAGGAAAAAAATTTACCCCTAACATAATCAATAAAACCATTTTGACATTTTTATCGTTTGTCAATTCGAGAAATGACCTTTCTTGTACACTACAAGCATCCATTACTTTTTAACTTAATGATTAATATTGTTAAGAGCTTAGTATTAATGTTAATAGTAACACTTTGTTCGCGCGACTCCTAGACCAACAAGAATGGGCGCGCGTATCTCAGAGATATTACTTGTATGTAATAAGCATATCTACCTTTTTAATCACCATATTTATATTATATACATGTTTAAAAAGGCAGATATGTTAATTTATATAATTTATTTGGTATAGCTCATGAGTATATAAATGCTTGGTTTGGGTCAAATGAAGAGGGGAAAAACGACGGGAAATCCCTAGGCGGCGTAAGTTCAAAGAACAATTATTTCCGCTGAGTATCTGACAGAAATGGTCTCTATTGGAAGGTTCCGAAGTATATGAGAGAGAGGAGAGAGATAAATGCTGGTTTGGGTAGAGAAGAAGTGGGAGAGAGAGAGAGAGAGAGAGACAATTATTTCCGCTGAGTATCTGACAGAGTTTAATTACAACCTCTATTGGAAGAGAAGTTAAATATGAGAGAGAGGGAGAGAAAGAGAGAGAGAGAGAGAGAGAGAGAGAGGGAGAGAGAGAGAGAGAGAGAGAGAGAGAGAGAGAGAGAGAGAGAGAGAGAGAGAGAGAGAGAGAGAGAGAGAGAGAGAGAGAGAGAGAGAGAGAGAGAGAGAGAGAGAGAGAGAGAGAGAGAGAGAGAGAAGCATCATCCTTTTAAAATCAAATAAATTAAAATAAAATAAATTAGATTAAAATAAATACCATATTTTTTATTACTTCCTTGTTATATTAATTAAATTATGAAATTTCTCGGATCGGATTCATAAAATGTGAATAAGTTGATCATATATAAAGTTTTCTTTTTTTCAATTTTACAGAAAAGTTAACCTTCATTGAAAAAACATTGTTTAAAAAAAAAAGAAAGCAAAACATTATGTAAATGAAGCAGTCTGATAAAATGTAATATTTCTTTTGAAGTAAGATTTATTGTTTTCTCGACGTCTCCTCGACTTGATAGATGTATAATTTATTATTTCATTTAATGATAGAGGAGGAAAGAAGGAGAGGGAATGAAAGAAATAAATGACATATGCCAGGGTGATTTTCAAAGTCCTTCATTATTCTTTTCCGCGGAACGGTCCGTACCCCTACCCGAGGAATGTATAATAAACCAAGTCTTTCCTGACAAAAAAATGGAACAAAAAAAAACAAACGAAAATATAGGAAATGGAAGGGAAACGACGAGGACATTCATAAATAATAGAATATAATAATGTATGCTTTTATAAGAGGGAAGCTAAGTCGCCTACTGCCGGGATGACAAACACCCGCAATAACGACCCAAAGCTAACACTGATATTATTTTTTCGGGAAGGGAGGGGAGTCTTGAAGGGAAGATCCACAGTACAACCTGTTTCGGTAATATCCTTCGTAGATATCATAGCTGGCCAGCCTGTTTATGCCTTGTAGGTTCTGCCTCCTTATAGTACACCACTATTCTTTCGTCGGTTGAGTGGAAATGCATCAGAGCTTTATTATACGTACCTTCGCAGCGTTCTTATAATATATAAATTTAAATTGTCATAGGCATATGAAAAAAAATATTAACCAATATAACTGTTTATATAGAATATAGACAAAATTTTACAATTCCTTGAAAAACTATGAATTATTCAAATCTGAAAAAAATTGCCTAAAATTAGAAAGAAAGAAATATAGATTGGAAAAGGACACTAAAGTCCCTGTATATTGAGTGTCCAAAAGAAGTTTAATCTAATCTTTATAGTTTCTTGAATATGTTTCATCTCAAAGAGTGCATTTAAATTTTATAAAGCTTAGAACCCATCGAAGTTTTCAATCAAAGATAAGATTGACCCTTCTGTCTAATTTATAAACCGTGACCAAGGATCCACATTTGGGAATTAATACCGGGAATATTAACGAGAGGAGGGTCTATTTGAACTGTCCCGTTTGACAGAGACACACCACACCGGGCTCCGGGGTGATTCCTATTTGTGAAAGTCTGCCCGCTGGCCCGCGGTGCCCACTCACTGTTGGCTTTTCCTCGTGCCTTTGATCTCATGAAAAATTGTATAATGCCGGGGACTAATGGACGCTTGTAATTAATGTCAGTACTTAGCTTTAAATAACAAACAAGGCGTCCATTTCACAAATTCATTTCCTCTCTTCCCTTAAATGTAACTGCTGACGGAAATCGGAAATTTAATTCTATTGAAACGTATATTCGATTACCTTTAAGATAACAAACCCTATTTATTTTATAAATAAATGACTAATATATATTTTTATATTCACAATACAACTATATTTCTTACTGTTCAGAAGGATCTTAACTCTGTGGAACTTAAGACCTTCAATTTTTTAAAAACTTTTTTTAGAAGTATAAATGATACTGAATCCATTTATAGAATATTTAATAAAAAAATCCAAAAATAAAGCAAAAAAATGAAAATTAATATTTAGGCATGAATTATATATCTATACTTCTGCAACCCATTACGGGTCTTGAATGGGTTTAGCACGGTGGTAAAGACGTATTATAACTGAGCTAACAGTTGGCAAAAGAGATTCATCCGAAATCACGGATCAAGTTTTTCCCCAAGTAAGTATACCCACTTTATGGAGGCTAGGTGAGTCTCAGGATCTCATCCTAACCTCAAATTCGATCCAATATATTATTAATGTTCAGTCATCCGTCAGAGTCGAACTCGGGCCCAGGAGCATGTCAGTCAAATGCCTTACCCATTAAGCCACCGCACCTACCATGATATGTATAAAGTTTAAACAAATACTGAGTCTGGGGATTTCCTTCTCAAGCTTGCCAATCCTTTAAGCTGAGCAGAACAGTGTTCCACGTGATCCAAGCGCTTCACTCAATTTGACAGAATTAAGGAAATATATCAGTAAATATATGTTGCTGCTGATAACGAATCCAAAAACGTATTAAACTTTTAACCAACAGGTTAAATCTCTAAAAGGTTAATTGATACTTGCATGGGAGAAGGGTCTCAAATGTCGGAGGGCGACGTATGCTTAGGGATTGTGTCGGAGTGAAGTATTATATAATTTATCAAACTGTTATGTATTATTTATTTCAAAGAAACGCCTTACTATAGCAAAAACTGACTTACCTCAAGAAATCATGAGATATACTTATAAGTATTCCATAAGTAATAGGGACAATCAAGTTGGGAGAGACAATAAGGATAAGCCCTGATGAAGAAAACCAAGACTTGAATTCATTAATTGTCCAATTAGGACGAGAACTTAGTTAAGTTGCCCCTGGTCTATGCTGAGGGTGCAAGGGACGATGGGGAGGAGTGACAAAGAAATGCTTTCAGGTCATAACCTGTGGATGCCTCGCTGAGCCAGGTCTCGCCCCCAGACCTTAATGGAACATTCTTTAATCTCCTTCGTAAATCAGAATTTAAAAAAAAAATAAATCTCCTCTAGTGGGTTTATATTTTCAATTCGGATTTTTTTCTAACCCATAAGACCAAAAAAAATCATATATGATAATAAACAATAATCTCATACCATGTAAATTGTATTTTTTAAATTTATACCTAGCACTTTTTTTAAATCAGTAATATCAAGTAACGACGAAGCTGCAATTCTTGAAGCATTTGTCATATAGCGTTACACACAACTTTACTACTATATTCTAGAATAATCTAAATTTAGAATTTTAAATAAATACACATCAACTAAGTAATAATTTGAAATTGACAAAATTAATTTGTCTCTGATAAATTATTTGTATTTGTTCATTCCTATCCAAATCTACTCATTTAATAATAGTTTAGGTATTTTTTTTTTATTTTATATATATTTATATATATATATATATATATATATATATATATATATATATATATATATATATATATAATTTTTTTTTATTTATCAACCCCTGTCAATCAGCATAAAGTTTAGCTTGATAAACAAAAGGTGTAAAAGGTGGCATTTCAGGCATGAGGATGAACGATACCCAGCAGTAACTCTTCCTTGACATTACTTTCCTTAGGGAAAGTTAAGATAGCAGATCTCTCACCCACCTTCTTTTCAGTCTCTTTTGTGTTTTCAGGCGTATAGGTGATGGCGATAACTCCCATTAGTTTATTTCTGTTTCCTTGAAAATTTTGATAGAATCGTTTGTAGTGAGTCTAAATGTTGGTATATGTAAGACAGTATGTAATGTTATGCCACAAAGGAGCTTTTCTAAAGTCTAAGAGTTTTCGATTGAAAATATGCAGTATATGTATGTGTGTCTTTTTTTTTACTACTCAAAATTTGAGCAGCGTAAGTCCAAATAAGTTTTAGTAAATATGTGTAAGTAACAGGTTTCGGTTTAAGTTTTAACTTGGATTGTCGTCTGAGTAGTAGGTAGAGTGGTTTACGTCTTTGGTTTAAGGTTTTGCGTCTTTTTTTAGTGTGCGGGCCCTAAGTAAGGTAATTTAAGTCTTAGGTAATTTGTTTGGTCAGTGGTAATGTAGTATTGTCATTGTACACTGGAAAACAAGTTTGGTGTCTAAATGTGAATGTGATAAAACTAAAGAATTCGTGCAAATTACGAGAAAAAAAAATTAAACCAAGCTAATATATCCTTAACTTTGACTATTATTGTAATATAATAATATTATTTCCTCAAAATTGTTTATATTTAAGTTGAATTTAATTCCAGGAACAAGAAAATGAATCAATTTTTAATATTCAATCAATAACAGATCGAGCCATTATTGGACGTGACTAATGAAAACTGGTCTGAAGAACAAAAGATAGCTAATGGACTCAGAGGAAAGGATGAGTAGTGGGCTAATCGAAATTGATCTTAGCATGCTTACTGATATCCTCGACTGGGAAGGTATACGTTTCATAAGAGACATTTAAAAATTTATTGAAATATTAATTTTACTTATTTAAAATGAATTAAAATGAGAAGTAATAACATATGAGGGATACTGAATTTCGTTAGTGACATTTAAAAATTAATTCAGATGATTTGATTCAAGGCTGACACAAGGACTATAAGTGAGCACAAAAAGTAAACTGCCAAAATTCCGAACAAGACTGTTAAATCCTATACGGTTAAGAAGTTTTAAATTACTTATCAGACAGATATGTAACGTTTCATTTCCTTAAACCCTTACGGACTTAAGAAAGCCAAATTTACGGAACGGCCGAAATTAGATATTAAAATACAGACATTTCAATCTCAATAGTTAGGAATAGTAACGGATTCGCCTCACTACGGTCCTAAAAAAACCTTACATTCTGACACACGCATCCCGATTCTCACGGATCACATTCAGATAATCTACAAACGATTTTATAAAACACTAAATAATGTCAAAAGACTGGTAAAAGAAGGTCCACTTGAGCCTTTCGGCTAAAGAAAGAATAACATGGGACATGTTTTAGGGTGTGCCTCCTTGACCTAGATTAAAAATAGGGGTTTCAAAAGTGACTTTTTTTCATTCAAACCAATATAGCTTCTAAATGGTATTTCCTAACGACAAATAATATAGAAAAAAAAATATTTTCCAATAAATTTCTGCTGTCGTATTTAAGTGAATTCTCGATCTGAGCAACACCAACTGAGCTAAAGCTTATCGAAAGAGCTCCTACCCTTAAAAGTAGAGGTTTCAAACGTGAATTTTTTTATTCGATCCAACATAGCTCCTAAACGGTAGGTCCTAGCAACAAATTTTTTAAAACAAAAAATATTCTGCAATAAATTTCTGATCAGAAAATTGTCAAATTTTCGATTCTAGCAACATCAACAGAGCGTAGTGTCAAACTGAGCATAACGCCCTCACGTTCACCCAAAACGTATTGCTTTTGGCTGAACTTGGTCACGGGTAAAACATGTTCCATAAAAGTCTAAAAGCAACTCTATTCTTAAAGTAAACTCAAAGTGTTTCAATTTCTTCTATGTTAATTTTTGTAAATAATGAGTGGATTAGTTATAAGCAAATCGTTCTATTTATATTCTTTTTTATTCTTTTATAAAATGTGAACGTTGAAAATAAGTTTGAAATCAACAAAGAACAATATAACGCAAGCGTTACTTGAAGAGAGTTATTTGAGAGGATGTGAGGAGGTTTCTTTGAGAATAAGGATGTTTATTGAGGGGAGCCCGACAAAGGGTGTTTCACAAGGCTCTGTTCTCGCCACTTTCCTTCCAGAAACTGCAAAGCAACGGTGACTGTTAACCAATTCTCTATGTCCTCTTGTCTTGCCAACCTTTGTCACCTTATGAAAAAGATTCTTTGGAACCCTCGCTTTATTCCCCAAACTTCCATATATGAGAATGAAAAATAAAAAATGATCTCCATTATAAGGCAATATTTTTTTTTTAACTCAGTTTTATTTTAAATGTTATTATTATTTTTTTTTGTTTTAAACTTACTAAATATGTATCCTAAAAAATAATAATATCAAACTATTTTGAATAACTTTTTGAGCCCTCAGGTCTCAATATAATTTTCTGAAAACGATAGATTTTTTTTCAATTAGAGTTTGGTTTTGGTATCCTAGATCCTTACTAGCTTACCGAGTATTAAAAACAACTTTCATTAAAAATCCAAATATCTTTAATGCAAGCTGAATGTCAAATTATTTAAGATATACTTTTGCAGTCGGAGAGTAAATAAGCCAGACTATAATCAAAATAAAATCACCAAATTTAGCTAATCGCAGTGACAATTTCAAAGTTTTCTATAACAAAAATTCATTAACCCAATCTGTTGATTTTCGTTTAGCATTATCAGTAAAAGCAGGGTGTGAACGAGTATTATTGGTACTTTGATGAAACGTTTGGAGAACAAAACTGCTTTTAAAGCCCTCCTAAAGTATAATAACAGCCCTCCTATATATATATATATAACATATATATATATATTATATATATATATATATATATATATTAATTTTATTTCAAATTAATTAATTATAGTTGCTTGTCTGGCTTTCCATTGCTACGACACAAACTATTTATGAAATAAATATTATTTTCTGCTTTTCAGCTCTGTTTTCTATTCAAGCGTGTTTTTTTTTTTTTTTTTTTTTTTTTTTGTGTTTTTTAAAACTATAATATTTTAAATCTTAATCCAAACCACTGTAATAAACGAGAAGCCAAAATTGCTTAACCGATCTGTAACTATTTCATGTACATTATCTCCATAGCTCAAGGAAGATTAGGCAATAATAAAACTTACTGATCATTAATTCAATTGTTATTTAAAACGTGATAGATATGTAAATAAGTTCCTGTTACGATTAGGTGTCGATCACCATTCTACAAAAGAGCTTACTATGGTACTGTTTGATACTCTATCATCTATTTGATTCACGACAGAATCAAATAGATCATATAGCTCAGGCAGCACATCCATAGATGAAGGCTATAGTTTCCCTTGAGGCCTATAATAATATATGTAAAATATTAAGTAAATATCTCATCTATGTGTAACAAAGTAAAGAGTAATATATATATTTTTTCAACTATTTATTGGTATTTAAAACTGCATATATACAAGTAAGCTTGAGGAAAATAATTACAATTACATGTCAATAAAACGCAAAGAACAACTCACTAGTACCACGTCAATAAAAATTCTCTTGGCAATCTTTTTCTTGCCTTGGAGGATTATCGGAAATTCAGGGTGAGACGAAATGGGAGCATATTGGATTCGGGTGGGTATGGAGTTTACTATGAAAGAATAGGCATCTGGTTTGGAACAAATCAGCAACATACGACACATCGAGATCTTTAATGATAACTTTGTTTCTGGCATAATTAGGAGCATTGGGAATTTCACAAAAGAGTTGGGATTGTAAGGATTGCATGCGAGAAGAATTGGATGGTTTAATGGAGCCCCGAAGCTCAACTTCTTATGCCAAATGGGTCTAATTATTGCCATATAACTAAGTATTTTACTAATGTAATTTATCGGGAGCATTGAACGCTTGTCTGCTAAATATTAGAGTAGTTATAAAGTAATATTATATAAATGTGAACTAAATATTATTTTGGGGAAAGCAAAAAAAAAAAAAATTAATTTCGTATTAAGCTCGTTTATAATGTGTCCTGGTCTAATTACTCGTCCCTAGGAGATTCTAACATTTATTTATTTTGGTGGCATTGTGCTAGATCTCAGCCAGCTAAGAATATTACCCGTGGAGAGATAATATCCAAATGGAATATTTGGCAGGGTGAAATATATGTGACGCAGCCCTGAGGAAGACAAACGGTTCCTAATTCAAGCCCTCGTCCGAACCATGATTTGAAAGCCTTCTTTCGTATTCCGTGTCGCTGTTTCCACTGACTGAAGACTCAATCCTCCCCTCCTGATTTATTGACCTCGCTTCTAGCTAAGTGTCTTATCAATATTGAGCTTAGCCTGACCCCCCCCCCCTCTGCACGTGCTACATTAGCAATCGTCTGATGCATTCACTATCTAAAGTCTGTATATGTTTGCAATCAATAAATCGAAAGAATTTTATTTAATCCAGAAGAATTAATATTTTTTAACATTAAAAAAAAAAAAATTACAATCTGCATGCAACTGACAAAAAATAAAAATAAAATAAATTAAAAAAAAAAAAAAATGTTTGTTCATTAGAGATTGAGAAAATCTCTTGATCATCAACGCTCGAATTTTCTGGGAAAAAATGAATTAATGAATAAATGAATAAAAATATATAAATGTTATTTTTTTTACAGCTCACTGTTCTGGAGCCTTGTGCAATCCCTACCTAGTTCCACTCGCCACTATAATCATCCCCGCAGTATAAAGAGGCAGTGGATTCGTGATCTATCATTAAAAAAAATAACGAGGCGTGTATATATTATGAGTTGGAAAAATAAAAAGGAAATATAAAATGAAATAAATGGGGAAAAAGTTAAGAGAAAAAAAAAATAAAAAGAAGAAATTTATTAGTTTGTCAAGTATCTTATATTATGTTATGGGGTGTATAAAAAAAAAATGACCGTTTTTGAAACAAATATATGTATTATTATTTCTTTCATATAAAATACAATTAATACTCAAAGTATAGTCCATTGTTATCTACCGTTATTACCCATCTGCTAGCCACTTGCTCGATGCCACGCTGATACCGTTCTTTGGGATGGCTGTCAAAGAACTCTTGGAATGCATTTTCAACTTCCGCAAAATTATCAAATTTTTACCCTTGAAATAAATCGGTTATGGATCGAAACAAGTAGTAACCCGAAGGTGCGAGGTCTGGACTATATGGAGGATGAGGCAGGAGTTCAATCCCATGAAGTTCTGTAAACTTTTCTGCTGGACACCACACTCCCTGGGAAGGATTTGACTTAACAGCTTCCTTTAGAACCTCATCAATATCCATTAATGTCCGCCCGGAGCCCTTCTTCGTTTCCAACGTCGTATCTCCACTTCTAAATTTTTCAAACCAACGCCACGCAGTGCGCTCTTCAAGGACACCTTCCCCTTCATATTTAATAATTTCACGAGTTGCTTCAGCGGCTGTGAAATTTTTTTCCCAGTAACGTCTTAAAATTACGAGAATTTTGTAGGACCCTGTCATGTTTCTTCTTTGAAATAAATAACTGAACTGTGGCCTTTTTTTGAAGAAGTCCAGTGTTGGAAACAAGCTTAGAGAATGCTCTAAAGGGATTATTAAGTATTGGTAAATAATAAATAGCATTAAGATATTTACAGATTTTTGAACTCTGGAATTTGATAAAACGGTCATTTTTTTTTATACGCCCTATTATTATATCTTATAATTATACCCAAATTATAAATATCAGGAATTATTGCCATATTATAATTTTGTTATATTTAGTTAAAAGGATTAGTACCCTGTGTATGTAGCAACCCAATAAAGGTGGCAGCAGTATTTTTATATCAATAAATATTTCTCTCTTTTGACATGGTGATGCCCTAGCAATGGCCAGAATCCTTGCTCATGCCCTGAATGACTATACTTTAGCGCTCTCATTTGGCATCCATTGCGTATTTTAAACACCAAAGACGCAGCTGAGAGAGTTTGAGGTTGATAATCCCTAGGATATTGTATATTGTAAATAAATTATTACTATGGCTTTAACTTTAAATTTAAATCTTTTTTTTTTACTATTATTATTGTTTTTATTTAATTTAATATATATTTTTTAATTTAATCCATTTTATTGTTGTTGTTTTTTTCACTTTATATATTTTATAGTCTGTGGTCCTAAATTTTGTTTTTACATTTTTTGTTGTATCATATATTACAAGGTTCTTTATTCATTATTATTATAATTCATATTTATGAGGTAGAATTGACTGTTAAGTATTAGGAGAAGTAGATAGTTGGGATATGGAGTCATAAAGATACACAGCAATTAAAAAATAAGTTTTTTTTAATTTGTAATGCCAACGTTCCAACTTGCATTGCAAGCCTTCATCAGGGTTTTAGTCAGATGTAAACAGAAACTGCTGTTTCTGAAGTTTTGCAATGCAAGTTGAAACGTTGTCATTACAAATTAAAAAACTTATTTTTTAATTGCTGTGTATCTTTTTGACTGCATACCCCAACTATCTACTTGTCCCATTATTATTATAGAGAATAACGGTTACCAAACAAGTGCATGGTGTGCTATAGCGTCGCCAAATACTGCACAACGTTTAAAAGATAAAACTACCACGCGCGTATAAATTTCTTAGACTAAGGAGTAAATAAGTCATTTTTTATCCTAAATTAACGAACAGGTATTTTCAGTGGTTCAGCTGTGTTCCAAGCTTCCCTTCACAACTCACTAACATGCCCTATTAAAGATTTAAACTGTGAGAGGACACTTTGATGGAGACCGGCCTGTTCGGAAGGGCCCTCCCAACACAAATATGTTGGCCCGAATTGTGGTTTAATATTAAAGGAGTGGCTAGCGCGCCCGAGGACAAGGGCACAATGGGAGTGTTCCATCACAGGAAGGAGGGGGCAATACAACAATATCTGGAGGGGGTATGGCTCTTTCAGTTCAGGTAAGACTAATCTTACTAATGGAAAATGTTTTTATTTTACCAATACTATCGGTTGTTGGCAAAAGATGGAACTGATAACAACAAAACTTTGTATAAAATATTTAATGTTTTAACTCAGATAATCAATGTTTTAATTGTTCCAAAAAAAAAAAAAAAAAAAAAAAAAAAAAAAAAAAAAAAAAAAAAAAAAAAAAAAAAAAAAAAAAAAAATGGGGAAGTGAAAATCACAGTTTGCATTTTTAGCATAGCCACATACCAGACTTAAAATACAAGCAACTGCTCTTCGTTATCGAATATTTCAACATTTACCTACACTAGTTCAAAACTCCCAAAAAATTACAAAAGTCATGAAAGTAATTAGACCCATTTTTACATACGGAGTTAAGCTTTGGGGCTCCACTAAACCTTCCGAATTTTATCGTATCCAATCCTTACAATCCTTAAAATCCCCAATGCTGCTGATTATACCAGAAACAAACTTATCCTTAAATATGTAATAGCTATATAGGAATAGAAGGATATTTATAAAGATAATGAGAAATGATATCTCCCAAACTAGTTTTAATAATCAAAATTAATAATAATCATATGGGCGACGTTTCATGGCTTCGCCATATTTTGAAGCCCTAAGAACATAGATAATAATATAATAAAATAAAAACTGTATTATGTCAATATCAATTTTTTTTCTTTTATGCATAGATGATACATATAATAAATAATATATTCTGCATTTCCTTAAATACATTTCATAGTCACTTAGCTAGAAGTGACGAATTTTGAAACGAAATTTTTCATCAATCCTTATAAAATTATTTCTGCAAAACAATATATAAGGTCACTTATAATACATACTATTATTATCACTATAGTTGCAAAATTTATTATTGTATATGTATAGTAATTCAAAAATTATTGATATTTATCATATTCATCAGAATATAAAAGTGCCATCATATATAATGTGTCGCCATCCTACATCTTATCCATATTGGTACTGATATATATATTTGTATATTTTACGAGTATATATTTGGTGCAAAGGTTTGTTAGGATACTATTTACTTTAATTCTTAGTTTATCTTTAAAATGTTTTTATATTATTACATTTCTCTATTCTGTTTCTTTTCATTTATTATATATTTAATTTGTTAATTAATTATGCACAATTTGCTCTTATTTTTGCAATGTCTGTTTTAAAATCTACTGCTCTGTGAACATATTTTGTGATGAAAATTGTTTCTAAAACTGTTCTTCTTTGCTATTATTTTCATAAAATAATATATTAGTTTTTTTATCCTTAAATATCTGTTCTTAGAACGCTGATTTGTCTCAAAAGTGAAACTTATCCATTCATTGTAAACTCCATTCGCACTTCAATCCACTAGTATCCCAACAGACCTCAAACTCAATTCCCGATAATCCTCAGAGGTGTTTCAAAAGAAGATGGCTAAGAGACTTTCTAATATAGGACATTTATTGAAGTGCTACTAGTGAGTAGTTCTTTACATGTTATTGATATGCCATTGTAATCATTTTCCTCAAATTTACTTGTATATAATGTATACTTTTGTAAATATAAATAGTTTTAAAAAAGAAAAAACATATTCTGACTGTTTACAATATCTGGACAATTATTTTAAATTTAATTATTATTGTTAGTGTCACATGTTGATTTCTCTAGAGATTGAAAATCGACCGATGTATTGCTGATATGGTAAATGCTCTCTATCAATTTGGATTACCTAATTATTTATTTCCAATTATGCTCTTACCTACTCTTCAACCAACTAATACAAGTAATGGTATGAGATTTAAAACTACACCTATGCCAGGAAGTATCATTTAGGCTCTAATTCTTAATGATCTACCATTTTAATTCAAATTTTTAAAATTTCACATTGAAGTTTCTTTCGCTAATGCAATTCACAAGGGATGACTTACAAAAACATTTTAGTGGATCTTCGGACTCACCGTTTCTTTCATGGCTAATAGTACGTAGGTATGTGTTATGTAAGTTTCCAGAACTGGGGACAATAAAAATCAAATTTCTCATAAGAAAGGGAGTTAAAACACGAATTATTGTTCATTCGAATGTATTATGAATATAAAGGGTGGTTGGCCATGTCAAAAAGAATTACATCAGTTAGAATGCCAAAGAAACTGCTAGATATGAGAATGATTGGAAGGAGAAAAAGAGGAAGACCCCTCGATGGGAAGATGAAGTAGCAAAAGATAAAAAATTGAAGAATGGAAGCTGAGGACAGAGAAAGATGGAGAAGTAAAATCCAAGAGGCCAAGGGTTACCCAGAGGTGTAGGCCGAGGAGTAAGTATTGTGAATTTATTTATTTATGTATTTTTATTTTATTTTTTTTTTGCATGCTTTCTACAATTCAAGATTTTAATTGATGCATCTATAAAACTACAATTTTAGTTAAGATTATTTAATTTCTTTACTTATGAGTGCGGGTGAAGTTGCAACGAGTCTGTATACAATCCGAACAAATGTCGATATTTAAATATTACATTAATCTTAGCATTAAATCCTGTGGATCATATCATGTGATGAAATATATGGTTTTAAAAGTAAATTGGGTTAAATCCAAAAGTTGGTAAGGAATAGAAGGGCTAATGCGAAAATAATAAGGCTAACGGCCAATATGGAAGGATCTGGAGAACAGAAGCTGGACTTTATTGAGCCTTGTCCAGGCTTAGGTTGGGCCCAAATGAAATGTTTTTACAACCCGGCCGGCCCAATTCCCTCCCACCGCTTTACGAGTCTGTCGGCGAAATTCCCTCCAGCGAGGACTGTCTGCGGGTTCACAACCTGGATATGTCCATGCGTAAGCCTCTCTCCTCTGGAATACTAAATCAGATCTGCCTTCTTTCTCTCTGACGTTTCCGAGCGGGATTCAGGTGTATTCCAAGTATATTTATTTTTGTTTCATCAAGTAACAATAAAGTCGACCTAGAAGATTTACAGCATGGTTATTTAAAAAATATATATATAAATATATAAGACTTGCCCAAAAATATTTGGCACTTTGAAAAATCTTTTATCTCTAAAATCGTTTATTACAAAAACTCGTTTGTTGTTTCTTCCAAAACTTACTGTATTGAAAAAAAGGATCTTTATACTGGATTATTTATAATATAATTAATGCATTAAACATAAAGGCCGTTCCACACGCACCGATTTGTCTTCAAAAATGTTTGCGCTAAGCAAGATTGCGCAGACAGGACTGTGGTATGAAAATGTGTCTACACGCGCAGTTTTCAACACAAAGATAACAATTGTCTCATGTAAAATTACTTCGTGAATTGCGTAGTGAACCTGACGACTGGCAAAATTACTTGCTCATGAACATTGAAACATACAATAATTTATTGAGATTAGTAACACCTCTAATAAAAAAACAAAACTGGTGCATGAGAAAAGCTGTTTCCCCACTTAAAAGACTGATCGCATCTTTACGGTATCTGGCATCTGGAAGAAGCTATAAAGACATGAAGTTTACAACCATTATGTCTAAACAAGCTTTAAGTGTGATAGTTCCATTGACATTGACGAAGATCTGTCATCACGGTGTGTGTAGTCAATGCGATGCACGAAAACAACAGAAAATGACTGAGGTTTGAAGCGAAGTTTGAACTGTCGAAGTTCACACGCAACGACTTGTCTGTGGTTTGGGCAAATATGTATGCTCTTTACCTCAAACCTTAAACCACCAATCCAATGTCTGTACATTCCTCAGTTTTCCGGTCCACACGCACCCACTTGTCTGTGCAAACCTGGTTTGCGCAAACATTTGTGCAGACAAGTCGGTGCGTGTGGACCGGCCTTTATCAAGTGATTATGAATCTGTAAAAAATATTTCTCTCGAAGAAAATATTACATTATATACAACAAATAAATTTAAGGAAAATGATTAAAATGAGATTTCAATTACACGTAATTCGTTGGTAGCACTTCAATAAAAGTTCTACATTAGAAGATCTCTTAGCCAGCTTTTTTTTGTAGAGACCTCAGAGGATTATTGGGAATTGAATGTGACGCAAGGACACTAGCGGATTCGAATGAGTAAGGAGTTCGGGTCAAATCAGCAATATATGGAACATTAAGATAATTATTTATAAGTTTTTTGTGACATATTATGGAGGATTGAGGATTTTAGGAAAGATTTTGTGTTAAAACGATTGGATAAAAGAAGAATCGAAAGGTTTTGTGGACCCCCAAAGTTCAACCCCGTATGTCCAAATGGGTCTAATTATTGTGATGTAAATAAGTCTTTTGTAATTTATCGGGAGCTTTGAACGTCTAATAAATGTTCGAGTATACGAGTTGTTTCTTGTCGTTTAAGTATGGTATGTAAATGTACTTCTTGGTTAAAAGAAGGAGAAATGACCAATTAAGAGGGTCCATTCTATCAACAAAACAAGCTTCGAAACCGACAATATGAAATAATGATATGACTATTTTTCTATATGTTTACTATTTGTGGTCAAGGAAGTTCATATTTCAAATTACTAGCTAATTTTGAAGCAATGTAGAAATGTAAATATTAAGGACATTGTTCAGTCAGTAACTCAAATATATCCACACCTTGCATAATAAAATCTCTATTTCCCCCTGTCTGAGCAAAAGTATTGATTATGGATATGTCTGTCTATAATATACTGCTTTTCCCAATCCGCATTTTAGGATTAGAAGGATCGAATTACTTAAATTTAAAAAAAATAAATAAAATCTACAATCAATGATTATTCGAAATATACAATTTAGAGAGAAAACAGCGGTTTCCAATACGACTTTTCTTAATCAATCCAATATAGTTTCTAAACGGAAGGTCCTAGCGATTGTTTTACAACAGAAAATATTCTCCATTCAGTTTCTGACTTGAAAACTTTTTTTTTTTTTTTTTATATACATTTATTGAAATTTACAACTGTATAGAATATAGACATCAAGTAAATGTATTAGCAACGAATATAATAACATGTTAAAACTTGAAAAAAACTATTTATCAGTAGCACTTTATTAAAACTTCTACACTAGGAGGTCTCTAGGCCATCTTCGTTTCAGACACCTCGGAGATTTATCAGGAATGAAGTGGGAAGCAAGTTAAGAAACTAACGGATTTAAGTGATTATGGAGCTTACTATGAAAGGATAGGTATCTGGTGTGGGCTAAATCAGCATTATATCTTTATGGATAATTTGATTGGTGACAAAGTAAGGAGCATTGAGGATTTCACGAAGGATTTTGAATTGTAAGGATTGAATACGAGATGAATTGGATGGTTTAGTGGAGCTCCAAAGCTCAACTCCGTACGCTCAAATAGGTCTAATCACAGTTATGTATATGAGTCTTTTGTAATTAATAGGGAGCTTTGAACGTTTGTCTAGTAAATGTTGAAGTAGCAACATTTACTAGACAACAACAAGAAAAAATGGGCAGTTTCTTGTCGTTTTAGTCTTTTATGTGGATTCAGGGGCTGGGCTCTTCCTAGGATACGAGGAGCAGAATCTATCTGTAATGGTATTTGAGGTGAAGAGTTGCTCTGAACAGATCTGAGGCGGTAATTTTACCTTAAAGGCAAATTATTAACAGGAGTGTGCTGTTTATGGGGGTTGAGGTTGAGGTTTCTGGGGATGTGAATAGGAGATTCGAGGCGCCTGACGTCGAGTTTGATATCGGAGTATGATGCTCCCTGTGTTGATGATCGGTGTGTTGAAGTCGATTGCTGTGGTTCTATTCTATGGGAATTGGCTTCTTGAGTTTCTTGAAGTATTTTGTGGACAGTAGATTTCAGGTACATTGCTTGTATGTTTTTTGTGATTTTATGTTCGTCGACTTTGATGTCTCTGGCTGTGCACACTTTTATATACTGAGCAGCCTCTGTAGCTTGCTGGGTGGTCTTGACCACACAGCGCGCATAATCCCTTGTTTTTTGGTAGTTGCATGAGGGCCAGCACATTTCACACACCTGGCTTGGTGGTGCTTGGTGTGTCCGAGGCTTTGACACATCGGGTGCACTGGACTATCGTTGCCCTTTTTTCTCGGCTCTTCAAATCTCACAAACTGAATATACCAGCCTGGTTACGTTACGTTGAATATTTCATCGTTGTTTTCTGGCCGGCTCCAAATCGACGAAGAATAATGGCAAAGGATATTTTTCTTTGGGGTGAAGCACACAAGAGACTTGCCTCACGTTATGACCTATTGCTTCCAGATCGTTTTTTTTGTATTGCGCTCGTTGGGGTGGTGGAATGGAGACTTCGCAATACCACTCTGTACGATTTTTCTTCTTTCAATGGTAACAATGAAAGTCGTAATTTTTTATGGTTAGGTGATTTACCAATTTTTTGTAGTTATCTTTTGTAGAGGTTTTGATTTTTATATCTTTTGAAGCGAGAGAAAACAGTTGAAATTAGTCTCTCCGATTAAAGCTGAAGCAGAAAGATATAAAATTTTCAATTTTTGTAACATAGATTGGAGGTGGTTCAAGATCAGAAGAATGATGGGGATTTGTGTTATTGCTATTGGTGGTCGAAGAAGTAACGGGTTAGGTTTAGCTGATGTGGTTTCCTGAGATTTTTTGGCTGCAGATTACTGCGAGTTTGAAGATGTAATTGCTTTTTTGATTTTAAGTTTTGGTTTTGGTGAGTTGCCCGCTGAACCTGGGGCGGCATTTCTAAGTATTAAAAGTTTTAGTCGTATATGAGTCTTTTGTAATTAATAGGGAGCTTTTTAGTCGTTTGTCTGTTTAAGTGGAGTCCTAGACTTGAAAACTTAAATGTTAAATTTTCGGTCACCCCAACACCCAACAGAACAAGAGCGTGTCAAAACGTTACATATTTGATGGTGAAACAAATGTTACAACTTTACTGTTTTTATTATTTCAATCAATATAGTTTCTAATCGGTAGGTTCTAGTGACAAAAGTTATATAACGTAAAATTTTCTTGCTTAAATTTCTAGCAAGAAATCTGTCATCAAATGTTTCGATCAGAACAACACCATATAGTCTGGCAACCAGTAGTAAATATTTATCGTTATAATTCGGTTAATCTTCACAAATAGAAAGAAATTTATATTCATAATGATAAAAGTATAAAGCATAAAGCTTAGATTTATATTCTACTGAGAATTACAAAACTCAGAACGTATATTTCTTTTACTATTCCAGGATTTATTGCTTTGGGGTAATAAAATTGGCCAGAATGAATTGTAACAAAAAAAAATTAAATTAGTACTAATGGTTATACAATATCTTAAATATGATTAAACATATGTATACTGACATGGAATAAAATATATGTTAGTTTTACAACAGGTTAAAATGTTGATTGAACAACTTATAATTTAAATAGAATTAGTTTCTAATTGGGATACTTTCAAACAAACGTCGTAGCCTGGCAACCATTAGTTAATAACTAAACGCAAGTGTCAACAAAATCCCATTAAAATTGAAGAACTCATATTTACATACATGTAGATGTGTTTATTCAGTGGTCTACCGTATCTGTTTCACGAGATAGTGACAATGATTTCGAGTTTCAATAGATTCCTCTTGGCAAAGCATCATTTCTACTGAATTCGATTGAAAAAATCAATACGTTTGCTTAAGATTCACTCGATGAATATTAGATTGTTTTTTAACTTCTTCCTTCGTGTTTAACTGGCTAACTTCCTCATTTTCTCAGCGCATCTATGATTTAATATCATTTTAAAAATTATAATAGAAAAAAATTATATAACTCTGACTAAGTTTCTATGTGTCATTTTTCTTTTCAAAGGTTAGATTACCTATTAAGATCCATATGTTACAAAATATATTCAAATTATAGTTACTATTAATTTCACTGATTGCTAACCTTACATAAAATTTCATTTTAACTCCACAATGGATTCGACTAAAAACTCTGAATTGATCAAATCATTAAATAAGTTTTCTTTAGATCTGCACATGGCTTTGCGCCGAGATGGTGAAAATTTAATTTTTTCACCCATCGGTGCTCAGATTTTATTAGCTATGGCTCTGGAAGGTTCCGATGGTAGCACATCAGCTGAACTTTCTCAAACGCTATACCATTCGAAAAAAGACGAAAAAATACTTCAAGGCTACCAAAGTACGATAAAGTCTTTAGAAGGTGGAAGTTTAGCAATTGCCACTGCAATGTTTGTTGAAGATATCATCGATCTAAAGCATGAATTCAAAGATGTAATGAGCAAGTGTTTTTTCTCTGAGGTCCATAAGCAAGATTTCAAAAGTACACCTGAGATTTCTAGAAAGAATATAAACAATTGGGTTAGGGAAAAAACAAAGAACAAAATTAATGATATTCTCCCACCGAATTCTTTACATGCTGATACACGATTAGTTCTGGTTAATGCCTTGCACTTTTCGGATCTCTGGCAAATGGAATTCGACAAGGAGGACACAATAGATAAGGGATTCTATGTCACTCCCACGAAAATAGTACCTACAAAAATGATGGCTAAGAATCGAATCGAACTGCCGCTCATGGAATCCGCCATATTAGATGCTCAAATTATTGAACTACCGTACGCCGAAAAAATATTCAGCATGATTGTTATCCTGCCAAATAAAAAGGATGGCTTACCCGAGTTGGAAAATAAACTTAAATCTACTGATTTGAATGAGGAATTGTCCACTCGTATACATCAAATGGTAAATGTGTCGCTTCCTAAATTTCGGTTTGAAAAAATAATTGACCTTAACGGTATATTAGCAGATAAAATGCCTACAGCATTCAGCGATAAAGCTAATTTCACTGGAATAACCAATGATCCCCTCACGATCGGTAAAATACTACAAAAAACAGTAATTGAAGTTAATGAAAATGGGACTTCAGCAGTTAGTGCATCAACTGCAATCCTGAAGGTACCTCGTTCAAAGAAAATCATTAAAAATATTAATTGCGACCATCCATTCTTTTTCCAAATCATTAAGGGGTGTATCATACTGTTTCAGGGCGTTTTTAATGAACCTGAAGAACATTCGTGAATGGCCTATCCCAGACAAAAACCATCTACTGATATTGGGCCAGCGGAATTATGATTCAAAATATTTTCAATTTTAATATTAATGTTACGCTATGTAATATACTATATGTATTGTATGCATGCATAAAAATATATTTTTCATAATCTCTGTTATATTTCATTTTTTTTTCTTTTTTCTTCTTCTTAGGCTCTACAACCTACGAGGGGTCAAGGCAATGCCAGCCGTTCACCCCGTGCAGCGGCTCTCCAGTACCGGATTCCCAGAATGGTACGTGCATCACTCGCCACACCGTCAACCCAGCGAAGTCTTCGGCTTCCGCCTCTTCTGGTGGTGTGAATTTCTTCCTCAAGGATCCTTCTTGACATGGAGTCAGTGCTCATCCTGCTCACATGACCAGCCCAACTGAGCCAACCAACTCTAATAAGATGCACGACATCCCATTCGTCGAATATTTACTTTGTTGGGATTTTATTCTCATTTCAATCAGTTTCCAAATAATTTATTCAATTTTAGTCAAATCAGAGGTCAAAGAAAACATTTACGAGACACGGAAAGTTTATTTTTATAACTGATTTCATTGAATATCATAATTTTTGTCACACTAGCAAACTACATATTAAAATTGTAATGGTCTTTAAATATGAAAATATGAAATAAAATAAATAAAGAACTATAAATACACACTCGCACATAATTTTTTTTAGCCTTATTTGGAAAAATGTTTTATGGATGTAATTTAAATGAATGTGCCAACGTACGCATTAAACAAATTTTATTTGTTGGTGTAATTTCGGAATTAAAAGTAATTGAATAATAAAATGTATGCCAAAAAGTCTGTGTACACTATTCATAGACATAAAATTTCCAACCAGAACTTGTTAATCCTCAGGATTACTGGCATTGAAATCTTCTGAGCTATTTTTAGTATTCTAATATCTAATGCCGTGCAATGAAGTAAATTAAAAATTATATTTATTCTCATTATGGGGATTTCGTAGAAATTAGAAAATTAGTCATCATTTAAAGAAAGAAAGAAAAGTTTGGTGGAAATGGGCAAAACAATTTCTGAATTCTCTATAATATAAAAACATCAACAGGTTTGAAGAAAATGGGAACTTTCATAGTTCGCTAAGGTACGCACGCCACTTTAAAGGCTAGGACTATAACTGATACATCTTTAATCAAAGAATATGTATTCAATATGCCTTGCGATACTTTAAAAATGAGTACTGAAATACTTCGTGGTTAACCTACACTCTCCTCTATAAACAGACCAACGTTCTTTGGTGTTACAAAACACTCTGTTAATGAAAATAAAATAAATATATCTAACAAAACAAAGAATCATATATCTTTAAAGAATCAATCAGAACTTAAAATATATGTCAATCCTAACGAATCAGGTTTGCCATTTAAGAAAGTAAACGCAACTAGTTAAGTTCTTTTATTTTACAAACAGGCCCCCATTTGTTTTCGAAATTATTGGAAATATCCAAAACTCATAAAAGGTTAACATTAAGAAATTAATAAAAAAAAAAATAATAATAAAAGACCAAGGGTTATCATTAAAAACCCGATTCCCGGGCAACTGCAGAAGGGTTACTAAGGAATAATGGCAGTTATAAAAATACACAAGATAGAATAACTCCATTGAACTACTGTTGGCCGTTGACAATGACCGCATGGACAACCACCTGTTAGAGAGAACTTGAAAATAGTACCTCCACGCTCCGGTTGTTATATCGAAATAATTAGGAATAAATTTAGAGCATATCCTAGGGATTCACAAGCTTCATTGATAAACAAACGGAATAACCAACAAGTGTTTCTTGTTATTCATACTATAATGATCTTATAAAATTACATTTTAATACAAAGTTTCGCTTCCTTCAGAAATATTCATATATAAAAACATATATCACCTTTGATAAAAACACTTATCTTGAAACATTAATATATTGTTTGTTGCACTCCATATGATTTGTAAAATAAATTACCAATGCCGGCTATATCAGTATTCATTTCTAAATATATTTTTTGTACCTTTCCAAACTCCTGACACTTTTTATTCTACTTAATCCTAAGTAATGGTGTGTGCAAGGGTTCAGCAAGTGCTTACAACCTTCGCGTTAATCACAAGTTAGCGGTAACTTATTAAGCGATTCTCAAGTGCTTACTCATAAGCTTCAAGCTCCAAGCTCGGTTAATTGATTTCAGATTAACTACCGTCCAAGTTTAGGCCATGTGGTAACCTTGCTAAGGAAGTTTAGTTTTAAAATATGAAACACTTGGAACAGAATATTTTATGATGAACATGGATTCAAAACTCGAAAATTTAAGAGGTCGTAAACGGTAAACTGAATAAGACGAACGGGATTAATGAACTTTGAGAACGCTTGGTCGTTATATATAAGTCGAACTAGGTCAATTATTAAGAATACCTAGTTCCTTGGAAAAAAATGCCAATTAATGAATTGTATCTTTTAAAAAAGACCTAATATTTAGGCAATTTGATTTTATAATAAACAATAGAACCTCACTAATCCGACAAATAAGGGGCGATGGTTAGGTGGAACGGCCAAAAGGTAAGAATAACCGGTGTTATGAAACGCGTGTTTTTCATAGTTAAAAGTGTATTATAAATTATATAATAACATTTTTTTTTTTTTTTTTTAATAAATGAAATGTAAAGTTACTTTATGAATACCACAAAAAAACGAAATTCATTACTTAGGACTTACATTTGATAGTAGAATGACCTGGGGCCACACATAAAACAAAAACGTCTCAGTCTAACCAAGAGATTAAAACTTCTGTATCCAATACTTCATAAACGGCCGACATTAAAACTCCGACAACGATTGAATACATACACTTACTTAAACCCATATGGACATACGCCACACAAATATACGGGACAAATATTCTAATCAAAATTACTCAGACTAATCACGAAATCACCTTGGTACATTTCAAACCACGCACTTCACACTGATTTAGATATACCCACAGTAAAGGAACATATACATGACCTTTATAGACGATTTCACGACAGATTTCATGGGCATAACAACATACTCATTAATGACATCGTCACGACTGACATACTTGGAAATACTCTTAGAAGGCTTAAAAGAAGCTGGATGAGAGATTTGATAAAATAAATCTCTTTAATCCATGCCAGGAGGAGATACTATTCTAGTGCTAGTCTCCCACACACGCACTAGTGCTAGTTTCACACACGCATACAAGGCCTGAAGTATTCAGTTTCATTACATTCACTGATTGTTACCCTAATAACAGGTGTGAATTGAAATATGAAAGAGAAAAAAAAAAAAAAAAAAAAAACTTTATAAATACCAAAAGCTTGTATGGAGAAATATTTTAACCAGCTTTGTCATGATATATGGCTATATCTATGCATAAAGTATGGGAGGTGCGGTGAGCCAGTGAGTAACGCACTTAACTACCAAGCTCCCGGGCCCCAGTTTGAGTCCGATTAAAGGCAGATAATCTATTTTCTATTATTTCGGCAGTGGCTCGACTTCGAGGCCGGGAGACCTACTTGGTGGACACCCAGCCTCTAAAAGGCTGAGTTGAGCGTGATTTAGACCAAACCTGCTGCTTTCGCAACTGTTGAACCAGTAACAGTACATCCTTACCTGAGTACTGAACCCATACCTGAAGACTTTCATGAGTTTTTCTTGGTACATGCATTCTTATGTATTTTTTTTTTTTTTTTTTTTTTTTTAGCCAGCTATTTACCATATTTATAGAAGCATTGACCATAATAACACCGAATTGTACTTGGTTTACAGCAAACTAACTCATGTTTAATATATTTCATAATGAAGTATGTTCTAAACGTCTTGTTAAAAACGTTAAATAAAAATTTAAAAAAATGAAATAAAGTCTGCCCTATTTTGAGACAACTTTCTAAACTTTAGAAAGCCTATATTTTAGGGATACGTAGAAAAGTTCAAAATACTTGACAATTTGACCAATCAAAGAGCAGTGTCTCTTCAACATATAAAAGGAATCAAAGTTACTCCATATTTTGCATACCAAAATGTTCAATTTTACTAGACTATTATGATGGATTCAGTGAAATCATAATTCCGCATCCCCTCGGACTACGTTCGCGAGAGCATCGGATTAGTGAGGTTCTACTGAAATTTAAATTAGTCTGAATAAAGCTTTATAATTTCATACAGATGTTTGGCCATATATAAATTATAATACGTTGCTTTTTATTTGTCTTTTCGTAGAATTTATTTAGCTGTATCCCTCCCATATGGAATATTCGACATAAGCTACTTGAAAGGATGTAGCCTTATTGATTTATAAAATCCTTTAAAATCATGAATAACTTAATTAGTAATATGTAGGAACCATTTTAAAATAATAATGTGAATTTCTAGTTATTCAAAAACGTAATATTCACTTAAAAAGTGAAAGGTGTGTCTTCATATATTATCTCAACTTTCTGGGCAAAGCTCTACCTATCTTTGATATATGTATATGTCCCTGATGTTTATAAAATCACAGGAGCAACATATTCGTACATTTTTCAAATAGATAGTGTTTATAAACAATGGTGAGATTTCTAACACAGATAGTATTTCATGAGTATAATGTTAAAAATATTTATAAGGATAATATAGGGGAATGTATAAGCCGAACTGAGATAGGCTCATATTTACGAGGCGCAGTTCCCCAAGGCACCACAACTTCAGGTGTAATCTCTTCAGTGTCAGAGATATGGCAACGTCGCTTCCTTGGATTCGGCAAAGGGACGAAAAGGATGTCTAGTATTGAAAATACATAAAAAAATAAAATAAGAGTAAATAAAATAAAAAAACATTTTAGATTTACTTTTCACATTAAAACCATATGCCACGATCCTTACCATATACCTATTAATTACTAAATTAACACAGTTACTGATACAAAAGGACTTTTTTTATGACATTTTAAGCATATCATTTACGGATTTAATTATTTGACTATCAAACAGCTATTTAATCGGATAAAAATTATAATTCTAAAACTTGTAATGTGGCCAGATATATATATATATATATATATATATATATATATATATATATATATATATATATATATATATATATATTTTAATTCAAGACAGACTAACTTAGCTCTGTTCAATAGAACTTCTGACAAACTGACTATATTAGAACAATTTCTCCTTGGATACGAATATTAAATTGATTTTCGTTTGTTTTGTTTTTTCCCAGTTATTTTGTTGATTACTTTTTCTAAAATGTTATTTGAATTACTGATTTTTCTAAAGGTTGTAATGTTGTCATCATTCAATAATAATTAACGGTTTTAATAATCATTAATACATCGAATATTAAAAAAATGAAAAAAAAAAATTATTCCGGGATGACGAAAATTCTCCAAAGAAAAGCACAAAAATATTTCTCCATTTTCCAATAGCGACTTCAACAATTTTCGGTTAGCAAACTTGCTTTGAATGTAGTTAATGTAAAAGCAATGTCTATCTAGTATATGAAAATTGTCGTACTATTAGAGGAAACAAATATCGATTTAATAAAAATAAGGGAGAATAATCCTTGTAGAATAATTCAATTAGGTATCTCAAAACCATCGCCAACGTCGGTTCCTAAAAATTTACTTAGAATCTATGTTTTTCGGTGCCAATATTTTTCTCGAGAATAAGTAATATATCAGATTTATCTGAAATAAAAAAAAAAGAATTAATAATGTAGCGCGGTTTTTGTTTTAGAGGAAACAAATATCGATTTAATAAAAATAAGGGAGAATAATCCTTGTAGAATAATTCAATTAGGTATCTCAAAACCATCGCCAACGTCGGTTCCTAAAAATTTACTTAGAATCTATGTTTTTCGGTGCCAATATTTTTCTCGAGAATAAGTAATATATCAGATTTATCTGAAATAAAAAAAAAAGAATTAATAATGTAGCGCGGTTTTTGGAATCACAGTAAACTTTCCCTTACCCACTACCATAAGCGGTGCTTGCAAACGTGCAAAAATTCTTTATATTTAAAATTTCTTTAAAAAAATAAATAAATAATATCTGAACTATCAATAAAAATTAAAATTAAATTTACATATAAAAATATTCCAGCGCATACGCTGGTTGCCTTCATTTTAAGACAGGTGTGAATTAAACCATGAAGTCAAACAAAATAAAAAAAAATAAAAACTCTATTAAAATAAAATTTAATTATTAGTTTATCTGATGTATCGTTTTTTTATTTAAGATTAATTAAATATATTTAATCGCTTAGTAATATATACCACAGAAATTTATTTTTTTCTCTCTTTATTTCTTACACAATTTCTACCATTCACAAAATTATATGCTGTACCAAAAAAAAAAAAAAAAAAAAAAAAAAACAACACCAGTCTCAAAATTAAAATAGAATACCATTGACTTAAATATATGTATAATCGTTATATGCAATGAAAGAAAAAATATACAAAAAAAAAAACTAAGACTAAAAAAAAATAATAATAACCTAGTAATAAAATCAACAAAAATTGTATACCACAGTGAATAAAACAGCAATACAATATTTTATTACATAGACATATGTGCTTAATAATATTGTATGAATAATTTATAACTGACTGCAATTTATTTTATGACTTTTACTAAACCTATTTTCCAGAAAGGAAAACAAAGCTACCATGGTAACACAGAATTTCATTTTACTTGGTACATACTACACGCTTCATATTTTTCATGTAAAACCTTCTGTACAATTTGTTTGTTTTTTGGTTATTTTATAAATACATTATTTTCATTACAATTGATCATTTCCATCATCCTTAGTTTACTTTATTATTAATTTAATTGTTTGAAACATGACATTTCTTCAAATTTTTAAATAACGTTTTACCAATCAAGAATTTTAGGCGTGAATTATATTTAACTCAAACTGCAAACTATTTGGTAAGCTCATTTCCATGACCGATTTAGCATTCAACATTAGTTATGCCGTGTTAGAACCTAATTAATAGGTAGCTTTAAACAGGCTAACTAGTTGTAGTTCCTTTAATAGGTAACCTAGGTGAAACCATTAAAGTGATTGTGTTACAAGCTTTTTCAACTAGTTTCTAAACAGGCACCTCACTTAATCAAATTGAAACCGACACACACGATTGATTAAGATACTTCCAACCTCCCGTTCCTCCCCCCCCCCCCCCAGATGAGATAGGAAACGCCTCGCGGGTATCCATTTCACCAGAAGAGCAGTACTTCTCGCCAATTTCATTAGGGTCTAAGCACCTCACGCTTCTGTCGTATTCTTAAATAGGTTAGCAACAGCCTTCTAGTTTTTCTTCTAAGTCGATAACTGTAACCACACGATACCCGTTTGATGAAATATATTTAATATGTTATTGTAAATCTTGTTTTTAATATTTACACATTTTCACGATATGTATAATCTAAATACATAAATTAGAAGTAGAAAAGTTTGGAAGTAAATCAAAAATGACAAATAGGTTTGTAATTACCATTCTATGATTTTTCTGCTTTGCATCTTTCGTTTTAATGTGAAACCAATTTGAAAAATTAGTTTAACAATGATCCTCTAAAGGATTATTACCTGAAAAGAAAAAAAAAATATTAGATTTCAATATTTCATTATTTAGTAAAGAAGTATATATTTTATTTTTAGATTCACTTTTTCATGATTTTAATTTATTTAGAGTGTATTGTTAAAATAAAATGAAAAACAAAATTTATATTAAAATAAAATATGTAAATTGCATTTTAAAGATGAGATATCTTGAAACATGTACCGTAAAATGGGGTCACATTAGTACGGTAGGGTAAAATTGGTACACAATTGTTTCTGTGGTGATTTCCTTCTGGCAGGTGGTTTTGTCGACTATTACGAAATGAGAGCGCATGAAAGAGTCGTTTCGTGAGCTTTCATTTTTTCAAAGTCGACACAACAACCTGCCAGAAGGAAATCACCAAAGAAATTATTGTGTACCAATTTTACCCCACCGTAGTAAGGTGACCCCATTTTACGGTAAATATGTTGAGTGGATAATAAAGCAATGTTTTTAGGAGTAATGTTGAAAAAGCTAATCTAAAAATAAATTTGTAAGGTTATTCTTACAATTATTAATAATAAGGTGAACATATAATTAATTTTACTTTATTTTCTCCGGGCGCCGTAATATAATTAATGAAAGTGGCTTTTCATAAAATGATATAATTAAAAAAAAATACAATTTCAATCCAAAATTAGTTAAAGTAAAGTTTACACACAAAATTCAATATTTAAATAAGCTATTTTCTATATAATTCAAATTTAATCAACTCCTTGTCCAAAGAATCTTAATACAAAATGTACAAACATACCTCTTAATCACAATAAAAACAATAATTATTAAATTGTCTTGTTAAATACATCACCAATTCTTCTCATAAACTAACTTTAAGTACATTTCAATCAACATAAAAAAAAAACATTCATCTTATTATCACAAACATGTTTCACTATAACTGCTGCACACCATGTGGCCCTACACATCCTGTTCCCTCCAAAACACTGTCCCCCCACTCTCTTATTCTATGTATTGCCAACTAAATTTATTGTACAAATTAAATTTTAAACAAATTTTACAAATTACACTTTTTCTTTATATGTTATCAATATAATTTACATTATTCTTACCCACAATTATAAATAAAATTAATTATAAACAAAAAATTATATAATAGTTAACTCAGTTATATGCAACCATTTTTCATTATTTAAACAAATTTAATTTACTAAATAATTTTCTTAAATTTATTTATTTTGAATTATTTAAAATTTCCATATGAAAATAGACAAAATTTTAGACCCTTTACAAATTAGATCACAATATTGTTTATTAAAAGAATGAAAACACTGTATTTTGAATAGAAAAAATAAAATTACAGGTGGTTTTGACTTAAGAAATACTACATCATACGTACATAATTAAACCTATATATATATCATTATCGAATATTAAAAATTACATATAAATAAGTATTGTTCAACTGCATTGTTAAAAGACAAAGGATTTTGCAGCGTTAGGCAGGATTAGGTTATTTATTATATTTATTCAATTAATTTTGCTTCAAGGTTTGAAAAGCTTAGTACGCTAATCGTAAGTGTAACAAAGTTCGCCGTTGAACATTCTATATTTATAATTAAACGATAATCAAATAATTGTTTTGCATGTCATTCGTAGCTCAGCGGGTACTCTCTTCATTTATTAGATTTTTAAGTTATGAGTATTCTTGGGGTGTTCTAAAAGTTGAAATGTTTCTATTTTACAGGTAAAATTCAGAGTGCACTGCTTAATTAATATCTAAAATAAATAAAGGATTTTTCATTGCCTCAGTCAATATTGTTTTTTTTATATAAATTATTCCGACAACTCCTACTTAAACTATACAACAGTACAAACGACTTATTTACATCAGAGCAATTAGACCAATTTGGGCATTCGGCGTTGAGCTTTGGGACTCTACCAAACCTTTTTATTCTTTTCGTACCCAATCCTCACAATCAAAATCCATTGTTAAATCATATAGGTCCTTTATTACGTCTGCAAAAAAATTATCCACAAAGATTTTGATGTTCCATTTGTTCAGGTTTGGCCCAAACCAGATACCTTTCCTTTCATAGTAAACTCCATATCCCCCCGAATTCCCTTTTCACCAAACTTGCTTCAGACTCATTTCCGATAATCTTCCAAAACGTCTGAAAAGAAGATAATGAACTTCTAATGTAGAACTTTTATTGAAGTGCTTCTTGAAATAAACAAAGTTGAGAGAAATCCATAACGTGACATTTTTAATTTAAGCAATATATCCCCTAAATAGTAGGTCCAAGCGAAAAATTTTATATAACATAAATGTTTGGATTCAATTTCTGAACAGCAAAATGTAGGAAATGTTCGGTACATGAAATACCAGCAGAGCTAGAGCGTGTCAATATGTTACCTACATGAGTGAGAAAAAGACGTTACACATTTCAGAGTGAAAAAAAATCGTTACTCCGTGACTTTTAAATGGTAGGTCCTGGCGACAAATGTATTATAACAAAAGATGTTTCCCATCAGATTTCTGATAAAGAAACTGTTGTCAAATTTTCAACGCCATCAATGCTAGAACGTGACAAAGAAACCCCAATGCTTCAAAAATATAGGCAAAACGTGACTTTTTTTTTATTCAAACAAATATAGCCCCTAAACTTTAGGTCCTAGTGACAAATGTCGTATTACAAAATATATTTGCATTACATTTCTGTTTGGGAAACAGTAGACTGTTTCTCAATCCTGGTAACACCGACATGATGAATAGGTTGCTTGTTACATTATTAAGGTTTGAAAAAAACGTAAGACTAAACACGTTTTGACCTAGAAAAAGCGTTTTGACCAACTAAAAGACATTCCCATATTAAAAAAAATATATTACTTAAAAAAAATTAACCATTATTGTGACTATATGATAACGTCCTGATTTCAGCTTAAAAATTGTGATAAATATTCAACATCTTACTTTACTTATTGCTCTCAATGATTTATATATTATAATGTCCCAATCAATGTTGAAGAAAGACGACTATGAGGATGTCACCCTGGTCACATTTAGCGGTTACATGGGGATCCTGCGAACAAAGGTGGGATTTTATAAAATGCAATTTGGCCTGCGGTAGGAAGTAAAAGGGCCGTTTATTATTAAAACTAATTACTAGCGGTGGATCGTGGCATTGTGCTGCGGGGGTATAGGGGGGGAGGTCATGGTGGAGGGGGGTCAGGGGCAATTTATTATGGCACAATTAGCTGAGGCTCCTATGCAACCGTCCCATATGAATACATTAATCTCAATTACCGTGCCCTCGGCGTTTGGCGGGCTAGCGGGAAAAAATTGCCCGCCAACCTGATGCCCCGCCATTATCTGCCCCTGGCATCTGTTCTGCGGCATCTCTACTATCGAAAATTGATATCGTTCGCCACGGTCACAATGACTCCTATTTTGGTTTGTGAAATAGGTGGCCATTTAAAAGACAATTCTGGTTTGTTTTTATTACTGTCCCAATGTTGGATTTTTATTAAAAGAGGGAGGCAATGTAACAATCCCAAACGGTAAAAAATAATGTATATAGGTCTGATCTGGCGAAGATGGGTAACGGGCCAGATTTAAGTGGTGGGCCCTGATGGAGGCGTGGGTAAAAAAAAAAAAAAAAAACACTCCTAACAAAATGTTTAACGCCTTCAATTTTTCGAGGGAAACGGACCATCAGGATTGTCCGGCTCAACACTGAGGTCGTCGAAGTTAGTAGAATCCTTGAGTGCGAGACGAGTTGCGAGTTCCCTGTTCTCGGAGCGCTACGAGCATCCATGGCAAATTCAGGGGAACCGACCAGGCCGTTCGGACACTTGGTTCACGCGGGTTGGCCTCATCTGCAGGAGGTCTAAGCCTCTGAGCAGTGGACGAAGAGAGAGGCTCGGGCTGCTATAGGTGGTGAATCAAACCACACAATCTTGAACCTTAGGTATCTGAGGCAATATTCTACAGCTGGATTGCTGCTAGCATGCATATATAAAGTGGGGCAGGGTATATTTCACGTTGATTTCGGTCTGACCTGCCTAACGGACCAAGTTTAACCCCATTGAAGGGAAGATACTCAGTCATGGCGACGAGAATCACATCCATAGTCAGGAATGGATATTGTTGCTCGGATACAAAACGCTTGGGGAACACAGTTTGGGGGCTCCAGCCGGCAGTAGTAAGACGAGGGGCTAAGCTCGGGTGAGTAGCATATAGCAAAGAAGTCACGCCCACCACCGTCAGTCGAAACACAACGTCTCTTCAACACCTCCTTCACTCACCATCAGGGGCGACCGATGAGAAGTGAAAGTTCGGATGACGTGGACCAGTTGAGCATCCCCTCACCGAAGCATGCTAGTAGGGCACATCTAGGTGATTGGACTCTTAGGACCTGAGACTAGTTTCTGACCACAAAGTCTTGGAAATTGGTCGGTTCGTAGTATACAGAATATGGACAGGTCATCAAGTTAGTGACAAGGGGTTACATAACCCGAAGGTACGAGACTGGAGTGTGCTTTCGATGGTATGCTGGAGGAGGAGAAATTGCCGACGAACGATTGGGAAAAGGGCGGGAATCCGGGAGACGAGTGACGGATTGACTTGGACTATAGAGTCGTCAAAAAAATAATAATGCTCATTTTTTTGACGAAGAGCAACGGCAACGGATATCTATCACCGAGCTGAGAATGGCAAGAACACGGCGCACAGACCGAGATCGACTACGTTCCAATGGTGGACCACCGGCGTTTAACATACACAATGAAGATGAGAACGTCTACAAGGGCGCGGCGGTTGTACCAAGACGAGGCAGAAGAAGGACGAGAGGGACGCATTGCACTTAGTAATGAGTACAAGGCCCAAAGCTAATGAGCAGGGTACAGAAACGAACAGTGCGGTACGGAAGCGGAGAGGGTACCTGGGATGAAATTCATTGTCGATAGAGTCTCACGAAGAAGAATCCCATTGGGGGTATTTCCCGTACAGAGTTGCTACTGGCGAAAGCTGACTCCTATGCAAAACGCTGGCAAGCCCTCACGCATGTTAAGATGTTCAAGCTCACAATACACTTCGACGAAGCGAAGCGACCATTGTACATTGACAGTGGACTATCTAGAGGAGGTAGATCCGCTCTAAAGATAACGAAGCGGACGAATTCGTAGGACAGCAACAACGGCCATACCTACCGGGCACAGACCTATGTGCTACATGGGGACAGCCACGACCCTAACGGTATTGCTGTTGAATACGACAGAAAAACCGGACGTGCTCCCAGGGCTAGATTCTATAGACGACGCTATCTTAAAGAATTATTATCCCCTATTTGAGGTATTATGGGTATTTTCAATGAATGCCTAGATAGGATATTTCCGAGAAGGGAAGTGGCAGCTTGAGACTGCTCTACAAGGGAGGGAATACGGATAAGGAGCTTCCTAAGTGGTATAGGACCATTGCTTTCTGTCCGGTGCTGAGCAAGATTTGGGAAAATCTCAGTTCATAATAAGACTGCAGCCCAAGATCCAAAGCAAGACGCCCACGGAATTGGCTGACAAAAGGAAAGGGATACGATGCGATTCCTGGAATATGTCGCGGCAGACGCAGAATACAGAATCCTGAGCGTATGTCATGTTGTTCTTTTTGATTATTCTTAGCTCAGTTGATAAGCCATTGAACTGTCCTGGGCCCGAGTTCGACCCCGGCTGAAGGCAGAATATTTAATTTCTTTTTCTTCCACCTTGAATAGACTTCGGGGTCCGAAGACCCTGCCTCTATAAAGTGAGTACCCTTAAGGGGGGGGGGGGAGAATCTGGCTGGTTGAGCATGATTAATGATCGGTCACGAAACAATATTTCCTCAACTAGTAATGAACCCAAAAATCTTCAAGTGTATTAGCGGTACAGATTTTTTTAAAAATTTATGAATATAAAATATTGCGTGGAATACTTTAACGGTAAAGAATGAACAAACTAGTAAATTAAAAAAGCAACGAATGGTATAACCAGGGAAGATTCACAAGATCGGATTAATTATAATCAAAATGTTTAGAAGATAACCAGTGTTGGACAGTGAATTAATATCCGTGGAATAGAACAAAATGTAGATGGACAGATTGTGTTAAGGCCGACTACTGCATAGTAAAACAATAATGCTTTAAACCATACTTTATTGTGGGACAACCTGCCCTAAGAATCACATATAATTGCAATCCATAGGACAATCGTCTTGCAATGATAATTTATCACAAATTACATGGAGAGTCCAAAATAAATGAGAAATCTTGTAAAAAGGTAACAACTTACGTATACTATTATAATATCTATTACATACATATTCATATTTGACATACACATGTGAGATTGCAAATTCAGGAGGTAAAAAAATAGATAACATAGGAAGTTAGAGAGGAGCATTTTTGAATTGAGATCGGCAATGAATTCCATGCGCAGGAGTATACAGGTTGATAGGTTGGATTCTAGTATTTAAGAGGTTGGTGGAGGGACCCAGAGAAAGGAGATCATGAATACAGATACTTTTTTTTTTTTTGTCTTTGAGGATAAAAATGTAAAATCGTTGATCAAGTAAGAGATGGTGATAGGTACAGAATAAGGAAACTGTAACAAGAGCAGGATTCGGTAGGCTGGATAAAAGATTTTGGAGGCTGGGATGTTTAAGGCATGTTTTGAGGATAGAGAAAACAAGATTCCCAAAGAGATGTTTTAAGAGGAATCCTGGGAGAGAAAGGAAGAGGGGAAGGCTGAGAAAAAAGGTGTTAGAAGGCATAGAGAAGGACATCAGGAGGCTATGTGTAAGAAGATGGAAACTGGTTGCATTGGTGAGGTGGGAGTAGGGGCGAGTGGTTAAGGAGATCACGATCCTTGCAGGGCCGTGCACAGATTAATAAATATATAAAAATATAAATATGTAATAATTTATGTAAATTTTATCATAAATTTCTAGCTCTATACAACACTGTACCTTTGTAACCTCTCTCGAATGGTACTCGTCACCTATCGGTTGCTTATCAAACTTCACTGCGCACCTGATATTTATCGCTTTTTTTATGGCAATGTAATAGAAAATGTTTTATTATTGCCAAATCTTCCTTGATTCATGAAGATGATGTAGATAAGATTGCAGGACTGTGCACAGGCGAGATGGAAAATATATTATATTTACTCACAGTTTATTACTTGTAATGAATTAAATTCGTGTATATTCAACTGACATTAACCCCATTCAATAATGACAGAAACGTTAAATATTTCGTATAAATTCATAAGCTGTTATTTTCTATTTCTATTTGAATCTCTCGATTTTTTTTTATATTCACTTCCAGTTATACCTCCAGAGCCGGACGAGAGTTGAAAAAAAAAAAAAAAGTCGAGAAGGAGGTGACAAAGTTAACACTTTTTTAACGAAGACCCGAGCGAAGGTACTAGACCGAACCTCTGACTATCTGAGCCCTCAAAACTTCTTCTCTGACAGCGTTATTATATTTTCATAGCTGGCCTCGACGAAAGCCCTTAAAAGTAAGGGGGGGAAAAAAACTTCAAACGGACTACTGAGGGAAAGGAAGAAAAGAATAAATGTGGTGGTTGCGGCGAGAACTGAGAGCGAGAGAACTAACTTGGGGTCCCAGAAACTTTGCTTCGGCGGAAGTTGAAGCTAATATAACCCACCGCCTTTATTATATATTTTTTTTATTTCAGCCCATGGGGAATAATAAGGGAAAAGTTAACATCTGTAAGTTCCCATTCACACGTGTAAGCTTTTTTTTCAGTTCGAATTTTATTTTTAAATAATATATGAGTGTTCAGACATGGGCGTGAATGATAAAGTTTGTCTACTTTTTATGTAAGTAATAATTTTTTCCAATAAAGTTTGTTTTTAATGTTCGAACTTCGACGTTCATATGTTATTTGGTGTCATCATGTTTTATTATTATTATCTATACTATTATATAAAAGAACAAGCCATTTTTCACTAACCGTGAAAACTGCTGAACCTACCCGTACCAAATTTTAACAACATCGTCTTCATGAATCAAGAAAGATGTAGTAATAATAAAATTAAAGATTTTCAATTACATCGCCATAGAAAAGTGATAGATATCTGGTGCGCAGTAAAGTTTGATAATCCACCGATAGATGACAAGCACCATTCGATGGAGGATACAAAGGTACGTTGTAATATAGAGATAGAAATTTAGTTTTTTGAATTAGAGTAGTACAAATGGGTAGTTCCTCTACAAGTTTTATTCATGTCATTAGATGTGTTTTCTAATACTGTTGTACATTTTTATTAATAAAAGAATAAAATAAATAGTTTTTGAAAAAATAATCTTTATTTTGGGACTCATTGTCCCCTAAGAATAACTAAGTTGTATGTAGTACAATGTTCTGGTTTGTATAGTAACATACAGCGCTATTTGTATATTAAGAACATGAGACATGTATATATGGTTAATTGTAAATGGATGAATAAATAACTTCAGTATACATAATAACATAAGAAGGCGAAATGAAATAAAATTAAAAAAAAAATTAAATAAAATAAAAAATAACCATGAGAAATTAATAAAGTATAAATACAGAAAGTAAACTATATCTATATGTACATTAAATGACGAGTATATTTACAGTTACCACGATATATATTTACATACCCTGTACATATTCACTCACATACCCATACAAACAACCATACACATACGAATTGTCAAGTTAATATATAGTAAGTGAAGTCAATATTTCTTTGTTTAGCAAAAATAACAATTAAAGTAAAAACGAATTGGCATTTTTATAAAAGAAATGATTATGTACCATTGTTGGACCAACAGAGGTTTTTTATTAATATTATATAAAAGAAAATTTACCAACTAATTCACCGGTATTAGATTTATTCAATTTGATCAAATTAAATGTTAATTATAATTCATATTGACAGGTGTCTGACTGGGAAGTAAGGAGATTAAAAAATTTACCTATTTTCAATTCAATTGTTATTAAAAAAGTTTTAAATGTGTGGAGCAACATGTGGATTCCAATGAAGTTTAAAAATCGACCGATAAGTGGAAATGACAACCGAGTTTGTAGCGATAAAACTATTGAACCCATCTGTACCAAATTTTAACTAAGACAACTTCATAGTTCTAGGGAGGTTTAAAATAACGTTTACTATTATAATAATTTAAATTTTTAGTCTTGAGTGGCAGCAACGAGGTTTCCCAAACTGTCATATACTTTTATGGTTAGAAATTAAAATCCAACCAGATTGATCGATAAAATTATTTCTGCCAAATCAAAATGTCGATCCTTCTCTTTTTAATATTGCGTGTAACAATATGCTTTATATAGGCCATTAGTAAGCTCTGATGGTGCAGTCCATTATTCACGAGAATTTCTAAATAGTCTAAGTCGATCTGGAGTACCAATTCATAGATTAAAATTAAAAATTTAAAGATTAAAATTATCGTAATATTTAAAAACCTAATCACAGCAATTTTAACCAGGATAAAAATTACTGCTATCCGTAAAAATATAATTTAAATAATGATGCTCAATTCCATCAAAGATTTTTATCGATAAAGAAATCAAAATCAATTATAAATTAAAATAGTCCAAATTCTTCACTCATGAGAGCGGGTGAAGCTGCGACGGGGGACGCTAGTTATTATTAATTTAGTTGTTAACCTTCCATTAGTCACGTGATCCTGTTAGGTGCATGACGAAATTGTTTTGGCCGTATCTTTACCGTAGAAGGCAAGTGGAGGACAAAACTTCGGTATGTCTTTACCAGCGTTCCCTTCAAGTGTTAGCACCTAATCCGATTCCGCCCTGAACGTTTCTGGTCCACAGCATATCAAGGCGACAAAGCACATAATGTTTTAATTTTATTTTATTTTATGTTCAACGTCTTTTATATGTTTTTTAGTACTCAGATAAAGAGTATCGTAAATCTTTTCTAATGATATGTATTGTAAATAATTTTCATAAATTCATAAACAACTGTGAGGTGCACGCGACTACTACAGTATTATTTTGGTTCTAGAATCCAGCATGGCTTCACTGGATAATTAATACTTAAGAGAGAATTAATATATTTTCTTTATACCCTCAAAAACAGAAACAATCTACATTTTGAATTGTTTTTATTAAAGAATGATAAAAACACCCCACAGGTGCTACGCGACTACTCTTGTCTGTATTGGGAACGCGACTAACTAATTCTTATTCACTAAATTAAAGACAAAATATGTTAAGTGTTAATAATCATTAGCTGCTAAATATCGAATGCATGGTATTTGTAAATTATGAAATTCATCTGAAAATCTGTTATACATTGCTGTTTCTTTATCTGCACCTGAGTTATCTATTGTAGCGTAAGCATATAATAGAACTAGACCTAGACGATATCACTCATAGCAGATGAAATAATGTTAGTAAGAGATAATTCAATGTTTGAGTATGCAAGGGTGATATCCAAGTCAGAATTCTGGGCAGGTTTTCAAATATTTGATTAACTGATTTGTTATCCCTGTCCATTTTTCCGGGACTGAAACATTAGAGGGAATTAAGAAATAGTAGTGAAAAATGCTTAAAAGTACTATGGATGTTTGACCTTTTTCTGTACTGGCTAAGGCCTGTAGAAAGTACATGTTATCTTGGAGTGAGGGTTTCTAAAAACGTTTATATTTCGGTGATGGGGCTCACCTAAATCTTGTTGCGGAGAGACTTAAAAACTAAACTATTTACACTTATCAAAACTAATGAAGAAAATGTCTTTGGTGGAATATCCATTCGCCATCTTAAAATCGTTAATTCTTAAAAATATTTTTATAATATCCTCAAAGACAACAATGCCGGAATTGTAAAAAAAATAATTAAAAAAAAATAAATAAAAAAAAAACTTTATTCTGGGACAAATTCCCTTAAGAATAACATAGAGTAAGATCATAACTGGCCAAGAGGCTGTTAAAAATAAAATAACATAGATAAACTGAATACAAATATGTAAGAAAAAAAGATACAGAGAAAAACTAGAAAAAGAAAAAAAAAACTTTAAATAAAAAGAGAGTGAAAAAAATGTGTATACAAAATAGAGGTTAATATTGTAAATAGAATTGCAGAAGAAAAAAAAAAAAAACAGAATCTTGAAGAAAAATAAAAGATAGAAAAACAAAACTTATCATTACAAACAATTAAAACATTACAAATCATAATCGAACTATAATTTATGCTTATGTTTTATGTCTGACGGTCTTAGTATTTAAATTAGACGATTACGCACATAGTACATACATCCTTACAATTAGAGAGCGTCGAGTTGGAGGGAAAGAAGATGGTGAAAGAATAGTGATTTGAATGTTCCAAGGGAAGAAGCATTGATGATACGGGGGAGGAGGAATTATAAAGAGTAGAGGATCGGACAAGGAAGGAACGTTGGAATGCAGTACTTCTGTGGGATGGAGTATACAGATCGGAAAGACGAGGTCTTGTATGCAGTGATTTGATAGCAGATTTGAATTTCAGGTTACTGTAAATAAAGTGAGGGTGACGGGTGTTGATAACTTGGAACAGGAAGGTGCCTAGGAAGTATTTTCTGCGGAAGGAGGGGAAAAGCCAATTTAACTCAGTGTAGAGATGCGAAACATGGGAACGTCTTGAGGTTCCGAAGACAAACCTAATGAAGCAATTCATGATACGTTTTAATCTGACTTCAAGAACTGTCGAGAGCCCGCCATATACCACGCAACCATAGTCAAATTGGGAAAGATAAGGGAGGATACTAGGAGTCTGTGTGTGGGTGGGGGAAGGAGGTGAAATAGTTTTAGGATACCGATTGACCTTCGAGAGATTTGTGCAATATGGGATTTCAAGGAGAGGTCTATAGTAAAGCCTAAATTTTTAACAGAGGAATGGAAAGTTATTGGATGACCATTAAGGAATAATATGGGAAAGTTGGCATTTGAATGAAAAAGGGAATGTGATCCTAAGGCAATTGCTTGAGTTTTAGCTGCATTTAACGTTAATTTGGTCAGATTTGCCTAGGCACAAATATATATATCACGCAAAATTGGTACAATACTTAGACGAAATAGAACCAAACGACATGAACAGCACAGACATATACACAGACGGTAGCAAAACTGAACAGAATACAGCCTGTGCCTTAATAACCTTACGTAAACAAGAAAAACGACACGACGAACAATATCGATTGGGACCAAACTGCTCAAACAATCAAGCAGAAAAATTAGCTGTTTTGAAAGCCACCGAATACATTCAACGAACTAAAAACATGACAAAATCTTTCAACATATTTAAAGACAACAAAATATTGACAGACTCTATAAAAAACCCCAATATACATGACCCACTCCTAAACATAATTGTACAGAATTTCCATCAATTAATAAATGAGGAAATTTCAGTCAAATTAACATGGATTAAGGTTCATGCTGGGATTTATGGAAATGAACTGGCTGACGAACTAGCTAAATCTGCATCGACAAATATTTCTTTACCGTTTGAATACTCACAAACGCCTATTTCATACATCAAGAAAACTTTAAGAAACGACACGATACGAGACTGGAACTTACACTGGCAACAATCAAACAAAGGACGACCAGTTCACAAGTTTATAGCAGACGTTAATTTAGGAAACTACAACAAACTAAAAAGTACACATTACAAACTTACACAATGTCTAACAGAACATGGACCTACCAAACACTATTTTAAACGTTTTCACCTTTCGGACAACGAAGCATGCCACTGTGACGGACAGACAACACAAACATTTAATCATATATTATACGACTGCCCACTTTGTGACAAGGACAGATTTTTTTTAATCAAACATATTATAATTAGTGGAGAACCATGGCCAATGTCAGAAAAGATTCTCATCAAAAACTATAGTTCTGAATTTAAGTTATTTGTTCAAAGCATTGAACTTTAAAAAGAAGATCACAGGGCATGCATAGACATCAACTTTTGGTGTATTTTTATTTTATTTCATTTTTATTTTGTTTCGTTTTATTTTTATTTCATTTTTTTCTTTTATTGTTTTGTTTTTTTAGTATTTTCATTTCTATAAAATAATTGACAATGCTGTAATTAATTAAATTTTGTATTTGTTATGAGCTAAGCACACAATATGCTTGCATGCATGGGATGTGCTAATTTTTTCAATAAACGACTCTTTCATAGGGTTTCTACGGAAGAGAAAAAAAAAAAAAAAAAAAAAATATATATATATATATATATATATATATATATATATATATATAAAATCCTTAAGTACTTTAATAAAATGTACTTCTGTAAGTGAAGTCATTATATTTTTCATTGCAATTATTCTTAACCAGCAATGGCTCCAGAATCAAATTTGTTTTCAATTCATTTCATTTTATTGTATGTGTAATATTAAATATTATTTACTTACTAATTACTTGATTTCGTCGAGTTTTCTTCTTAAAAACGATTTAGTTAAAATAATTGAAAACATTATTAGTGTGGGAAGTTCTAAGCGTCGCTGTTACTTATTGTAATAAAAAAAACCCCGATAACTTTATAATTAATAATTGTTCAAAATACTAAATGATCACACTTAAATAATTTGTTGAAATTTTAATAGCATTCTTCTTCGATTTTCTTATTCAAATGGCGAAGTCAAAGCAAGGCCTTGACAATGGGAAGGTAGCAAGCGGTACGATCCAACCCAGCTTCGAACCATTTCTGCGCCGTTGAAAGGAACTCGGAAGCCATCGGTGTAGAAATTAATTAATCTTTGGTTAGAATTTAGGAATCAAACAATAGGTTGTCATTGCGTCTTAAGCCCGTACTCAATGCGGCAGGCAACCAACCAAGGCCTTTTGTCTCGTATCTTGTTCCACAAAATTCGTTTAAGTATAAGGTTTGTAAGCAGTTCTGAAGTTTCTTTCTTTGTTGTATTTAACTGAATTAGTTTTTACCTTTGATCAAGTATGAGCCATTATTTTTAGTCTAGGACTAAAAAAATAAAAAATAAAAATAACCGAACATACTTTTGTACTGCTTTCTCAAAATTGATAATTTTCTATTGTTCTTTCATTATTGTAGGAATCCAAGAAAAAGGAACTAAAAGTATATTAGATCTTGTTTTCCTATTGAGTTATGATAGAATGAGGAAAATCTTGCACTCAGATCTAGTATCAATCAAATTAAATTCTCATTTCACTAATTTATTACTAGCATTCCCCCGTCGCGGCTCCTTCTGATCTCCTAAATAAGGAACTTAGCTATTTTAACTAATGATAGAAGTCTTATTTATCTATCGGTAAAAATCTGAGCCAATATAAAACCATCCCAGAACTATAAAAACGATATTTTCACGCATGATTATTTGTTTGAAAATCACATAAAAGCAGAATTGGATATACAAAGTTTAATTTTAATCCACGAGATGGTAATCCAGATGGATAGAGGTTATTAAGAAACTATAGTGGATAATAGACTGCATTATAACTGCTTACAACAAAAGGCCCACGAATCATATTATTACTCACAATATAAAAAAGAAAAAGATCAAAATTTTGATATTTGGCAGAAATAATTTTATTGATTTTGTCTATTTGGATTTTAATTTTTAATCATACAAGTATACGGCAGTGTGTGAAACCTCGTTCTGTATATTGCTAAGCCATCCTAGAACTAGGAAAATGATATAGAAAAAATTTGTTATAGATAGGTTCTGTAATTTTACCATTGTTAACTATATTGCGGAATAGTAACAACTACATATCGGCCGATTTTCGTAATTCACTGGGATCCATATCTCTTACCACAATTTAAATCTATTTTAATAATTTGATTGATCATAAGTAAATTTTATTGTCAATTCCGAACTCTATATAATACCGTATTTTTGTAAGATCTTATGTAAATGGCCCTCGCGACCTATTTTAAATTTTTTGAACTTCACCAATATCAACATATTATCGCTGTTTAAATAATAAATTAATTGTAAATCAGTAGATTTTTTTTTTAAATTTTTTTATTTTATTTTTTTTTATTTTATTTATTTTATTTTTTTGTAAATTGTTGTTATCTTGTTAAATCTTCTTAGAACTATGAGGATATTGTAGTAAAAATTTGGTTCAGATGGATTAGGTAGTTTTAGCATAGTAAGTTCTACTGTGGAATGGTGCTAACCACATATGGGATGATTTTCGAACTTCACGGGGATTCACATCTCCTACCACAAATATAAATCATTTTTAATAATTTCATTAAACATAAGTAAATTTTATTATAGCATCGTACTTCTGTAACCTCTCATGTAAAATGGCGCTCGCCACCTAACGGTGCATTTTCAAACTTCGCTAATAACAACATATTACCGCTATTTAAATAATCGAAACAAAACAAAATAATTGAAAATCAATAGATTTTACTTTTGATAAACCTTCCTGGAACTATTATGATGATGTGGTTAAAATTTTATACAGATTGGTTCATTAGTTTTCATAGTAAGTGATCACAAACGAAAAATGGCTTGTCCTTTTATATAATACTATAGATTAATTTACTGTTGTATTGGGTTGTCACACATGAAATGACAGTTTTTAGAACCAGGAAGAAAATAAAAATTTGATTTCTTATCAAACATATTTTTTATTTAAAGTATTTACCATCATTTTTGATACACTTCTGCCAACGGCTTAACAAGTTTTCTATCCCAGATTTGATAAACGTTGAGTCACGTGATAAAAGGAATTCAGATAATGATAAATAGATAAATTTTCCTTGCAAAAAGTTGTTCAAACTCAAAAGTGGTAGTCGGTTAGATAGATCAGGGGAATATGGGGGGGTGGGGAGGGGTAAGACTTCATAGCCCAAACCCCTTAATTTATTCACAGTCTGTATTGAAACATGAAGTCAGGCGTTATCATGGGTAGGTCCCTTTTCTTTACCAGTACCGGCTGTTGCTTGATCAAATTTTTATGCATTTGGTCAATTTCTAGGCAGTATGATTATGATGGACAGATTTTCTAATGTCGTATCTCCTGAGGAAAATTGTGTAAACCAACGATGGATGTTTCTTTCATTAGCACTTAATTTGTAATTTGAATGACAGAATTTGTAATCATAAAACAAATTTTTTTAAAAGATTATCCATGGCCACGGTTAAAATTATGCCTACTTGGGGAAAAAAAAATATACACAGATTGCCAATAGAGGATTAACAAGTGCTTATTGCAGATAGTAAGTATTTTGCTATTAATCAACAGGCAACGCTTTAATCCTCTGTAAAGAACAATCGGACATTTCATGTGTGACAAACAAATTATTATCATTATAATTACTAGTAATATTTAGTAGATGTGACGACTTATTATTCTGACGTTAAAAGAAGTGACCTATTTGCTAATGTAAACGATTTTTTTTTTTTTTTTTTTTGAGTAAAAGTAAGACCTGCACAAAGAAAACACCCCCTCTTTCTCCCCCCAATACCGTAGACCTTTGAGAGTATTGTTTCCTGTCTTCGGGAAAGGCAATCGGCCGAGCTCATGATCCCATCCTCGAGGAGAAATTGAATATCGGAGCTCCCCCGCCAGTCAGCCGGCGAATCCCCCAAAACCCCAGTGCTACCTCTTAATTTCATTTTTCCTCCCGAACAGAGGAGAAACCCGATACGGGGCCACCCCACCGGGGGAAGGAACAGGGAAATGATTTTAAGATGAAGACTGAATCCACGGCCTGGAACATCCATCTCTTCCCCCGGATGGTAATTGTTTTAATAAAGTAGCCTTCAAAGAGTGGTTCCCTTCACCGCCTACTTTATTCAAGAGTTTCCAGGCGTAATCTAATTACGTCTTTAACATAATTTTTAAATGCCACCACCTCCCCACTCTTAATCTCCATCCCCTGCGGCCGGAGTAAAAGCTTAAAATTTAAATGACGTTGCCTCTTGTTCTAACCATGTATTGAAGCTAACTTGGAATAACAACTGCATAGGAGAAATATTCTAAAAAAACTTTTTTGAGAAAAACTGCTTTCATTGCCTAAATAGTACAATCTGCAAGAAATTATTTAAATTATAATTAAAAGAAAAAAGAAATAACGTGTAAAACAAATACCATCCGCCAATGCTATTCAAATTTTCTCAGGTACTGCTTACTGCCGCAATACTTTCTCAGAGCGAGTAAGCTGAGTTTTGAATTAAGTAATTTTATTTGTCAGAAAGGAGAAGTTAGAAGAAATAAAAGCTAAATCTTGTACCTAAGCATGTCTATCTATTATTTCTTTGGCCTTGGCTATGTGTCCGTCATATTCGAGTTTCGCTATAATAGTCAGAATTTTCGAAAAATTGTCGGTGTATAGAGAGGTTTTTAGGCAAATTCCATCTGTAATAATTGGTAAAGATAAATCTGGATAGATTTCCTTTAAAACTCTGACTCGGCTGGGCACTTTTAGAAACGCTATTTGTACATTGAAAATTAGTGAATCTGCTATTTAGTGAAGGTAAAGAAACGTCGAGGGGGGGGGGGAGCGAGATCCCAGGAAAATTATTATTAATAGAATTGAGGTAATTGGCGTTGTTCCGAGTATTTTCAGATTTAGGGTTTCCTAAAACAGTCAGTCCTCTATTTTGTTTAATTTATTTGCCACTATGAATGTTCTGGTTTGATAATATTATATTTTATGAAAATGTTTAATATTCTTCAAAAAAAAAATGCCTCGTTTGCTCCTAAATTCCATAAAATCAATAGTACGAACTTCAGGAACAGTCTGCGAGGTATAGAAAAAAAAATTAGGTATATACAAATCCGGTACCTAGTGATAACCTTGGATATTCTGAAGCATTATTTTATAACCCTTACCTTATTGAGTTTAATAATCTTAGCTCATCAAAGAAGTTCACCCGTTTAAAAATTAACATAACCTTGCAGTAAAAGCTCATTTCGGAGTAGAACATTATATTCCAACAGACGCTAGGATTTCTTGCACGACCCCTTCTTCTCCCCCCTCCAAGCGACGATGTTGCTCCCAAAGGGGTCATTGCCTTAAGTGGCATCCTAAAAGGCAGGAGGCAGCCTCTTCTTCTAACTCCCCTATATAATGAGTCTCGTCTCCTTATGGTCTTCCCTGATTCTCCCTTCAACAAAGTTTCCTCTACGCGCCTAAGTTTCCTGTTTAAATTATCCGTTATCTAAAGTTTTACCTTTAGATTTTTTAAGGCAATGAGCTGCTGGCTATGAATAAAACGTTTATAATAACATTAGCAGGTTAATATTCATTTATTGGAAAAATATCGCAAATGAAAGTTTTAGTGAATAAAGGGGTTATGTAACAGTTTTTACTATCTAGTACAGCAAAATCTGAATTTCTCAAAATAACTAGACACTAAAATATGAAGAATATGAAGAGGATATGACTATACTGTTAAAGAAAAATGTTATAAAAAAAAACAACAAAAAAACATTAAACATAAATTACTCAACATTTATTTTTGTTTTTCATAACCCCTTCATCGACCGAATCCTATAACTATTTTGATAATTAAGTGGAATGTTTTAAAAATATTAATTTATATATTTACTTTTTTTGGTGTCGTGTACCACCCAATTTGGTTAAAGACACCATACTTAGGTTGAGAACTAAAAGACATTGTACAGATTCATTTCATTCAAAAAGTTAATAAGTGGAGATTCCAGTTATTTTCAAGCAATATTGAGATGTCTTGATTCGTTTACCATTTTTCTTTCTTTCCTTTTGGTATTTTTTGAATTTGACGAGAATATGCTCTGTTGTCAGTTTTATCTAACATTTGTTGCATTTTAGGGGTGGCTTATTTTCCAATAAGTAACTGTGGGTTAATTTTGAGTGTCCAATTCTTAGTGTTGTAAAGAAGACTTGTTCTTTTTCATGGTCCTATTTTTTGTCGGTTCTAAGCTATCTTTCATGCCAAACTATATTGCTTTGATGGATGAAAAATGATTTGAGATCTGGTAAAGGGACAGGAATTGAGGGTAATGTTAAGAGGGAACACGCTTCTTTGGCTGCTGAATCCACTTGTTCATTACCTTCCTATTCCTGTTCTCTATTCTATTCCTGGGTGTCCCGGAATCCACATGAAGCTGATAATTTTGAGTTTGGAAATTGAATCAATTAATGTGGCTATTTCAGATATTATGCAATTATTTACGTTATGATTTTTATTGCCAATACTTTTGAAGGCCGAAAGTGAGTATTTCTTTAAAGAGGCAATTTTCCGTTACGAAAATACAAAGTTTATATTTACTGACGGAACACTTAAAAATACTGGACACGGAACAAAAAAAAAAATTATAATATGATAAATCTACGATATATAACCTTAATTGATTGATTTTAATGTATTTGTTTTTTTTATTATTTATTTTTATTTACAGCTGTATAGAATATAAATAGTAAATGAGTGGAATGATGATCATAGTAAATTTGAAAGTCCGAATGGTTCTTATTACTGTTATGCAAATGAACCTTTTATAATGAACTGGAAACTTTGAACCTTTGTCTCGTAAATATTGTAGTGTAAAACGGTGAACAGTTTTTTATGGTTTTAAGCTTGTGCAATAAAGATGTTTGTCCAGATACAGTCCTAGGTAGCAGTTAGGTAACTGGGATTAGTAGAACATTAAGGATAATGAGTAAAAAAATAAATAAATAGGCAATTCTACATACGATTATAAAAAAAAAAAAAATGTCATGAATGCATGAATGTTTTACTAGTTACTTTTAATTATTGTTAACTTAAAAACAAAACAAACAAAACAATGGGATTAACATTTTTCCCAGATTCCTTTAATGTGCAAACTTATATACATTTATTTATTCATCACATTGATTTTAATGGTGAATGTTAAACTAAACTATCACTGCCTGATAACAATTAATAACATTTTTCAAGTTAACAATAGTAAATTAATATAAATTATTTAATGTGAATAAGAATTATTTATCTGAATTAATTTTATATATCATACAACTCCAAACAATTATACATTAAATGATAAAAATATGCTTTGGACTACAGTGATTTTAATAGCACACAATTAACTGAACTAATACTAGCAGTTAACAATAAATAAAATGTTTCAAGTTAACAATAGTAAATTAATATCAATTATTTAATATGAATAGGTTTTATTTCTTTTAATTTAATATATCTTAGAACTTCAAACAATTATACATAGATTGAAAAATATATGTTTTGGACTACAGTGAAATTGGATATTTATGAACAAAAGGACGGGTTTAAATTGAAATATTTTTACCAAGTAATGTAGTTTTAATATCGCCTTTAATTTCAGAGGATCCAATAATTCTCTTTTTAATTTCTTTAATATTGAAAACAAGTTAAAGAATGTAAGGCTTAAATTACTGCCAGTAGTGAACTGCTGTTTCCAACCTTCTGTAACTTGAATAAGGAAAACTGAATGCTTGAAATTAAAATTCAAATTCTTTATGTCAGAAAACAAGCTGTAAATAAACGCTGAATACTTTAAATTTATTAGCCCTCTTTCAAATAAGGAGGAAAATACGTAAGATGTTTCAGCAGCAGATTCGTGCAAAATTTAATCAGCAAAACTTTAATCATAGCTGTTTGACAAATGATTTTCTTGAATCAATCACTTAATTTAATACTAATTAAATCCTTAATCATTTTAGTGAACTAATGATTATTGATTAGTGACTGCTACGATTAAGTTTTAATCAAATCTTTGCTATGATTAAATTTTGTCCAACTCTGCTGCTGAAACACTTCTACGTAGTAATTTGAAGTAATTTATTTAAATTTTAAAATGAGTATCCTTATATTCTATTAATAATAGTACGTAATTGTGTACTACAAAGTTTTTTTTTTTCTTTTTTTTGTCTTCACTTCAACTAAACACAAATTGAAACTTGAGAGGCATATAAGAGAAGATGAGGAGAGGAGGGAGTCGGTTTTTTTCCTATTGGATATTTTACGTTTGGAATTTTTACGTGAACTGCTCTATCTTTTTTAATTTGTTTATTATATCATAACCACCTTACATACCATACTTCAAATATAGGAATAAAAAACAGGTTACCTGACTGGTTGGTTACCAACCTATTTTAGCCATAATGAGAAAATCAAGATTTATTCCGTGGATTTTCTTGGATCAAACGATAGCTCAAACTCAGTTTCAAAATCCCATACAAGCGTTTCGCTATCTTAAATACGACAGAGGGGAGGAGTCATTTTTCTCTTCAACAAGGATAATTTTTGCTTTAAAAACTCTTGGATTCTTCAATTTAGTCCTTTTAATTATCAAACTTAAGTTTAAAAAAATATTTTAACAGTTTTTAAATTATTTTGAGTCGAAAAACATTGAAAAAAAAAAAAATTAGCAAAATGCCTCCGTAAATCAGCTAATTGGGTTCACCGAATTTGTTGATGAAGCATAAATAATAACAACACAAATATTATTATTTATGCTTATAAATAATAATAATAATATAAAAATAATAATAAAGCTTTATTGACGACATATTTATGATAAAAGCCTCTCCCTTAGGAGGTAAAATGGAGTTTATCTCCAAAATGGTATTTATATGTTTATAAATATATAGCTATTAAATTAACGACTTACGAACTATCTATTAATTAAAACTTGATTCAGTTTTTAAGGAACATTGGTATTTTCCACAAAAAAAAAAAAAAAAAAAAAAAAAAAAAAAAAAAAAAAAAAAAAACATGAATAGAATGACAATATTACTAGAGCAAAGGGACAAAAGGGTGTATGAAATGATTTTCAATGAAAATTTAATTATTTCTGTTCTGTGAAAAACCACGTATCTGAAATTTCCCGTCGCACCATCCCAATCCTAAAACGTCTCAATTACGTTCGCAATCTTCTTCCTTTCGAAACCCGCAAATTACTAGTTACTTCCATTATCTTCCCCCACTTCGACTACTGCTGTGCTGTGTATGGGGGTGTTTCTGGTGATCTTGAAGCCAGACTCAAAAGACTGTTTAACTGCTGCATTCGTTTTAACTTCGGGATCCCCAGAAACGCCCATGTTTCACAATTTTACGCGGAGTTACAGTGGCTCTTTCCTTCCTACCGTCGCCAGTATTTTCTGGCATCTTTTCTCTACCAAACAGTGAAATCCCAACGTCCACTTTACATTTCTCAACTCCTTCAGCTCAAATCCTCCGTTCTTACCCGCCAAACCCGTTCCCGCTCATCAGATTTGTACAGTCCTGCTGTACTCCGCTGCTTTCGACAGATCATTCCTAATCCGATCCTCGTCCTTATGGAACTCCATCCCTTACACCATTCGCCATTTAAACACCCTATCCGCTTTCAAATATCACTTATTTAACTACCTACTGTCCATCCAGATCCATGAAAACTGTCATTAGCCACATAGTTATATAAAATATAAAAGTTTTGTACACGAAATTTTATTGTTTTTACACAATTGATTCACAAAATGAATCAAAATATTTCTGTTTTCTTTAATCAATATTTTAAGTTTAATTTTGATTTGTTAACGCTATTATTTTACCATTTTATGATATTTAATAATATTTTATAACCATCTTGAGGCTCTGAGGCCCCTAATTGTACATAATTTTTTATTCTTAAGGGACTTAAAGTCCCAGAATAAATAAAGAACTTTTTTATTTATTTTTATTTTTTTTTATTTCTTTTTATTTATTTTACTAATACTTGATAAACTCTATTCCTTTTTGTTGTGCTGCTATCGTGATCACAGCACATTTGACGTTTAACTCTTAAATTTATAGAACTAACTGGAGGATTTTAGCTTGTAAACTGAGCTAACCGAAAGGATTTTTGTTTTAAAAGTGCGTTTGTTCTAAGTAGCCCTGATTGTTCAAAGTAGCCTTCGTTTACGGTTATATATAAATAAAATTATTCTTAAACTACCCTACAATAAGTAGGCCTCGGACTAGGACTTTTCCAGGCCTCGGAAATGAATCCATCGCAAAATTTTAAGTAAAGCACAAAGTATAAACAATTTTGGCCATGAAGTGACTTATAACATGTGGTTGATTATGCGTCGATATACTAATCATAAGTAAGTTGGATAAATCTTGCTTCTGAAAAAGGAATGAAACTTTCCAAATGCATCCATTATCAATAAATCTTACGTAATAAATACCTCAATTTTATGAGGCATCCCATCAAGTGTTTGAAGGAATACAGTCACTTTTTTACGTGAATGTGCTAAGCTTTCGGACTACTTATTTCAGTCCATGAATAGTTATAAATCGCATATCCATCTCAAGTATATGGAATATAACGCAACGTTTACTTACTCTTTTGTCAGAAAATATAAGTTAGTGATGGATCAAAATATTTCAATTGCCAGGGCCCTGAAGACAAATATCTGAGACAAACAGTCCCTGGAATGGGAAAGTAGAAAAAGTTTTCAGTCGGAAGGATTCCTTTCAAAGTTAAAGAGAGGAGAGGAGAAGAGATAAACTGTTTAGCAAACAAAGAGTGAAGAGGAAAAGTATGGAATATATCCTACTTTATTTAAGCCGCTCCTCATAGCGTCCTTCTGGGTGGATTTATTTTTTCAAGAGACGTCCTCCGGTTTCTATAGCCCCGACGGGAGCAACCCTGCTCCGTGGAACAGCCTTTCAGACCCGATGGTGTGTGCTATCCCCTTTCGGAAGACCTTTCCATAAAGGGCCGTGAGTGCTTACTAATGTACCCAGCCACGGTCCTTTAACACGCCCTACAACGTCTGTTTTCCAAATTCGGCCCTAGATGGCAGCCGTAATCAAAGTTAGTTTTTGAATCTAAAGGCAATCTATGTGGTATTAGGCAAGACAAAAAAAAAAAAAAAAAAAAAAAAAAAAAACAAGACGTAACAATATATATTTTTAAAATTAATTTAATATAAAAATAATTTACTTTAGGGCATTATATGTTATACTTAACTTACGTATGATGATAAAGAAGGATCAATAAAATCAGAATATATGTAATATTTTTATTTTTTGCCACTTCTATCAGAATGTTTTCTTTAAAAACTAGTTTCGATTGTTAAACATTCATTTTCAGTTCTAAAAACTTAAAACCTTTGCAATTTTCAACAAAGATTGTTTATTCTAAATTTTTAAAAATGTAATAAATTTGAAGCTAAATACCCGGGAAAAACTGGACGATGAGTGATAAATTATTAATTGAGCGTACAAGACCATTTAATAATATGATGCTGAATTCCAACTTCGCTATCCTGTTTTTAAATAAAAATAACCATATATCCAAACAAGACTTAGGAGTGGAACTAATTCATCACATAGGAAATAGCCTAAAAAAAAAAAGCCATAGAGAAAACATAAGGGACAATCTTTTTACCTGATTTTCTACATATACCCTCAGTCTGATATCTTTTTGAAGCCCGTTTTATTTTACTTCCTTATGGTATCAACATTTTTCATTTCTTGTTTTACATTTTTAAACATTTAATGTATATAATCTATGTAGCAAATCGCTGGTGTTTTGAATTGTTTGTATATCTTTAAAACTAGTAATAAATATTCATTCGAATCTATTTTTTAATATAGAAAATTCTAAAAGAAGCGGCTTTTTAATTAATCAATCTTTTATTGTTTCCCTTCAATTAAAATTTGACTAAATATATTTGGTATGCTAAGTCAATATACTTTTACTACAAATTAGTGCAATACGAGAATGAATCAGGAAACAGGTGCAATGCAGTATGAATTTTCAATACTTAAAGCTTGAAACAACAATGGTAGTCTTATTCCTTCATTATCTCCTCCGTTCTGGTTTTGTCCAGTTTTGTAACTCTGAACGCCTTTTGCACAACTTCCAAGTAGTCCAAGGTCTCCTTCTTAGTCTTCTTTCAAGATTCGTTCTGAGAAGTTACCAAATCATCATAATTTATTTGATTTGACAAGATCGTCGTGTTGAGGTCTTTCTTAATCATCTTCTCAACTTTCCTCAAGTATCTCATGTCCACTTCTCATACCTGCTCCTCTATTTAAGATGATTATCCATGACTACGAAGGATAAGTAGGAGTAAGTAGAAGGTTACATTTCTTCTGATTAGAAAACCTCACCGTTGACCTGTTCTGAAATTGGCCTGGTCAATTTCAGGATTCTCGTTACAATTTAAAGCTGCCTTCCTCCTCCTATTTATTTTGCTTAGATTTTCCTAATATGATTATTTTTGTCGTTAGTGCTGGTATTCTTTACGTAAAGACAGTCCATGCAACAATTCATCGAAGAAGGGAACAAGAAAACAATAATAGATTATTTTTTGGTTAAAAAAAAAGATATTTTTGAAGTAATTAATCCAAGAGTTATATACAGGAGATTGGAAGTGATCATTATCTTCTTATGCTTAAAAAAATCTTTAAAAAAAAAAAAATTGTCCTCGCAGCTTTCCTGCAAAAATAGTTTTTGTTTGATTCTAAATAAAAAAAAACTGCGGATGATTATTATTGCCCATTTATTTTAACTTAATTATACTGTCTAAATAGTAACAATAACATCAATGTTAAAATTAAGGTATAATGTTTTTGAACTGTAGAAATAAGCAATTTGAACGTAATTATTCCATTTGAAATAAATCAAAATCAACTATATAAAAAATAAATCAACTAAAAAAAAAATATGAAAAAATATATTAGAAATAAAATAATATATATGATATATATAATATTAAATAATATAATCCAAACTTATTTCGGAGTTCTGGTCAATGGCCAGCTTTTCTACGCATGTCCTGAGTGATTGTAATATAGCGCACTCACTCAGCCTCCACCTGGGTTTTTTACACCAATGACGCAGCTGAGAAAAAGATCTGGGACCTCTCTGTGCCTGGCTTGTTCCTCCTTAAGTGGGGGAACGGGTCTCGTCGGGGAATCCCTAGGATGAATGTATATTGTAAATTAAGTATGATTGTATTTTTAACCTTTAATTTAATTCTTCTATATGGAAGTAAAAGCTGGGTACCATTAGGGAAGCATCTAAGCAGAGTTACTGCAGCGGAAATGAGGTACCTTCGGAAAGTAGCGGGCCGAACCAGAAGGGATCGGATCAGGAACGATAGGACTAGAGAGGATCTAGGGGTTGTCTCTCTAAAGGATACCCTTGAAAAGAGGCAACTTAGATGGTTCGGACATCTCTGCCGGATGAATGAGGACCGAGACCAGAGAAAGTACTTTGAGGCCAGACCAACAGGAAAACGTCCCAGAGGGAGACGCAGAACTCAATGGATGGACTACCATACATCTCCAAGGTGGGAGAGAAGAGAGGCAAAGATTGGAATGCCATGAGGGCGCTGGCTCGGGATAGGGAGGATTGGTTTGCCTGGACAGAGACACCTCCACGCTGAAAGGCACTAAGGAGGAAGAGAAAGGAAGGAAGGAATTTAATTTTGTATTTTTTTTTTTTTACTATTACTATTTATTTTTTTTTTTTTATAAATGTATTTTTTTAATTAATATATATTTCAGTTTATGTATGTTGTATATTTTATATTATTTGTATAAAGCATAAATAATATAAAATAATAGTTCTTTTCTGCTCCATGTTTTCTCCCTTCTTTTTTATTTTATTTTATGTTATTTGTTTTTCTGTACATAATGTGTGAATGTCTATAAAGCCATTTATATTACTTATTGCTCTCATTTGTGGCTGATTGTAATAACTAATCAATAAAAGTTTTATTTAAAAAAAAAATATTATATATATAAAATCCAAGACTCGTAATGAATTTGATGGTACTACAAATCTACTGTTCATTATAGTCCAAAACCGTATAGAGCTGACGAGGTTTATTTATCCATATATCTCCTATGATTATGACATTCCACGAAAATGTTACCCGCTGTTAGAGCAATACTACAGATTCAGCACTAAGGGGGATCTCTCCTTGCCATCAAGTAATCGTAAGTAGAACTTTTATTTTATTTATTTATTTTTAGGTGGATAAGAAGATATCCAGGGATGCAATAAAAAAGAAATAACAAAGTCAAGTAAAATACTATAATCGTGTGCAAACGTTTCGACCTGCCTTGCAGCTCTTCTACAGGGCAAACCACCCTGGGAAGGTGATGAACAACTAAGGTTGAATTTTTTTTTTTAATTTCATTTTTAACATTTCCGATTTATTTGATCAATTAAGTGGTGCAGGTCAGAATAATGTGCTCAGAAATATACTGAATTCTGTACCTGGAGAATACGAATCTGTTCCAAGGCTTGAATGTCATAAAGCCAGGAATGGTGACATAACACATTATTAGCAGATAGAGCATTAGTACAACCATCAAGATAGAAATCCACGAAGTGGGCTCTAATACCTTTCCAAGTTATTGATCAAAATCTGCAGGCAGAATTAGATTATTAATCGCTTTATTGTCCAAATGTAAATTTCTCCATATTTTGCATACCTACTAATGCGAAACGTCCATAAATTATTTTAGGCAGTCACTACCAATTGATACGCTATAATATCCTTTCTGCGAGGCAGCCCTAAAGTCATAACAGCACTAATAGAACCAACAGTGTACCTGTGTGTACAGAGCGCAGGAGGATGCGTTGCACTTAAGCGCTATTATTATCTGAATGACAGGAGTAATGGACATTAGAGCGCTCTCGGTTCGAACTGCTGTCATCCTTCAGCAAAACTCGGGCAAAGGGTTAGCGCACAATAATGAACAGCCCTGGGCTCTTGTTTGCGAAAGCTAATTGAGGAGCTCCAGATTTGCCGATGATGGATCGCGTAACACTGGGAAATGGCTAACCGGTTAACTTCAGAGATATGAAGGATGATTTAGTAATTAGTATACTCTTTATTATAAAGGGTATGTAAAAAAGGTTTTACCCTTTCTAGGACTTCATTGTTTTAAGAATGGAAAAACCTATATTTGATATTACAATATTCGCAGAGAATTATTGTTTTAAAAAATTAATAATAAATAGTAAGTATACATAAATCAATTAATGTTTATGTTTAGAAACCTATACGTCTGTACTCCAACTAGGGCAAGAATGGCGGGTTTTTCCACAGTTTAATCACTTATAACCCTTATCAACCAATTATAAACTCTTGTAGTAAGACTGGGAAGGTTAAGGACTAATAAATTTTAACTAAACATGACCGGATTCGAAAGTGCCATAGAACTTGACCCTTTCCATTTCCCTTGACCATTCAGTAACTGTTAATTCTTGATAGATTGTATCCGCAATATATATAAATACTTTTAAAAAAAGAAGTTATTATTGAACAATTAACACAATAATAAAGCTGAGAAGTCCAATAACAAGATATCAGACAAAACAGTTAAATTAAGACGGGCTATTCACAAACTCCAAACTAAGAACAAGAAAGAAACGATCAAATAGATACTGGAAGGTTGTTTCAAATAAAGCTTATTGCATGTAATAGCACACTAGTGTCCTTACGACTATGAAGAAGAATGAGAACTAAGAACGAACAATAAAAAAATTATTACATACAAAGAAAGACATTATATACAAAGAAAATATTGCATACATGTAGCTCCTCTTAGATATGAATCTTCTCGTTTTAGAAGTTACAATTTTATTTCATAATTAGGTATAAAATATAAAAAAATATAGTATTGTTGATAGTATTTTTTTATACATAAAAAGCTTGTGAATTGGCCGTATTACAATGCAGAAGCAGAATACAAAGAAAAACAAAATATAATATTAATATTTTGTGATCTCAACGAAATAAGAATCAACTGACTTAGTACAGCCCTCATAGTTGTTTTCATTAATGTTTTTTTTTTTTTTTTTCAACTATATCGTTATTCTCTTTTATAAAGTATAATACTGATAATTATCAGATTATAATCTGTGAATCTGATAAAGTGAATATGGCTTGAAAGATATGATAAGGAGTTGAACCCTGAGGCACCTCCTACTGTCTCATTTTTTTTTTTTTTTTTTTTTATTTCATGAGGTCCATTACCAAGCTCCTTTTCAGCCTCATTTGGGTGTTGCTTGGTATTTTCATAGCGGTCATATTGTGTTTGATTGTGATCTCAAAATGCATGCAATTTTTGTGGAATCGGTTTATTTGGTACGTATTTGCTCATAACAGTTTAAATGCATGTTCAAAGGTGTTTCTGTGATTCTCCTGCATGTTATGCCTTGAAAATCTATAAACTTTGAACTAATACTTTTTACTCGTTTCATATATCTGCGAAGTGTTCATTTTCGGTTCCAGTTGTAAAATCAATTGCTTTAGAAAAGAAAAAAAAAAATTTTTCTTTTGCCCTTAAAAAACGTCTTTCTAAAAACAAAAAGATATCGTTTTTTTTTAAGGGGGTTGAAATTTTAAACCGATTATTGGTAACTGTTTTTGTTTTTTTTTTAAATCGCCTTTACTTTTTTTACACTCCATGCAATTTCAACGTAATTGGTATCGCTGGAAAGAGGAGAGACTCAGCTTTGTGTTCATATATATATATATATATATATATATATATATATATATATATATATATATATATATATATATATATATATCAAAATTATATTTTGTCGACCCTTAGAAACTATATAATTAACTGTTTAACAATAATCGGGTTTTTGGTCCTTTATATTTAACAATAAATATTAATTATCCATATACATATTTTATTTCTTCCTTCTCCTCTTTCCTTTCCTTTTGACGTTTCGACCCCTTATTTAATGGGGTCCTCATCAGAACTGGAAAAACAATACCATTCTTAAACATCTTTCCCGACATTGGCACACCTCTATTCATTAATAATACAAAATTTGACAAATACACACCAAAAACTGGGTACCCCGAAACTCCAGGCCAGTAAGCCCACCGACTCCTGCAGCAAGTGCTTGCCAGCTCAGACACCAGGGTACTGAGCTGCTCGGCGGGCTACCCGGCCAAAGAGTCCGAGGTCCAATTACATATTTTTTTCTTTTTTGTAACTAAAATTTAAAATCTATAACTAAAGAAAAACAATATATAAACATTCACACACACACCCATATGACAATACACACAAATCTATAGGGGATATTTCCCTTCGTTAAAATACAATAAAACCATTATGCTAAAACAATATCCAATTAAATATTTAAAACAATTTAAAACTTTTTAAAACAATAATAAATATTTAAAATAAATTAAATAAATCAAATATTTAAAACAATTTTAAACTTATAATATAACAATTAATATAACCTAAAAAAACATTTTTACAATTTTATATCCATCATTTTACAAACAATAAACCAGACCCTCCAATAACCTAAAAAACAACAACAGTATTTTGACACTTTTTATATTTTAAAACATTATTTTCAACTAAAAATTTTGATAATTCAAATAACAAATAAATAAATAAAATTTTTTAAATTTTGACACTTAAAAGTTTACAATTTTGGCAATTAGATAAAAGTAGACCAAACATGAATATTTTAGAACAGCCCATCTAATTTTTAGCTTATAGCCTTTAGAATATTGTGGTAGGCCTGATTTAATTTGGAACAATCATTTCTCGTGTTGATGCTGTTAATATCTTTTTTTATGTGCATCATTTCGAGGATGAGCCTTTTTTGTTGATTCTTTTCCACATCTAGTATCCTCACCCTCTCAAAATCAAACACGTGATTATTTTTGATAGCGTGTATCGCTAGAGCTGTGTCCTCTTTACCACTTTCAATGCTATATTTGTGGCTATACATCCGTCTGTGGAGGTATTGGGAGGTCTGACCCACCTATTTTCCCTCACAATTCTTACAATTTATTTTATAGATTACGTTTGACAGTTTCTCTTTGATGGTTTTGTCTTTTAATTTAGAAAATATTAGTTTGTTTAAATTATCATTGTATTTATGTGATAAAGTAATGTTGTAATCCTGAAAAATCTTTTTTGTAGTCAGTGCCAAAGGTTTGATATATTCTATTGTAAAAAAATGATTTGTTTGTTTACAACTATTGCGTTTATGGGACAAACTGTCAAAAGCATCCTGTAGACAATGTTCTATAATTCGTTTGGGGTAGTTATTATTTATTAATATATTTTTAACTTTTTTTATATTGTCATTTTTGTAAGAATTACTGCTGAGGGATATAGCCCGGTAAAAAAGGTTTTTTGCTGTATTTATTTTGATCTTTAAACTATGGTTAGACTTAAAATTCAAAATTCTGGTACCATTTTTATTTTTTTCCACCCAGGATACCTCTATACCTTCCCTCACTCGGACTAGTTTGGTATCTAAAAATACTATGGTACCCCCCACCTCCTCCTCCACAGTAAACTTTATATGTTGGTCCTTATTAAAATAATGTAAAATATCTTTTACATTTTCTGACGGTATGCTTAGTAAAGTGTCATCCACATATTTCTTCAAAAATTGAATCTTGAATGGAATCTGTCTCATGACCTCATCAATGAGGTCATCCATGACAAATTCCACTAATATAGGTGAAAGTGACAGACCCATTGGAAGCCCCATTATCTGTTCATAAAAATCATTTTTATAAGTAAAGTATGAGGCCTCCAAGCATAGCTCTATTGCGCTCATGAATAAAGTTTTCGGGATAGAAGTAAATTTTGTAATACATTTCCATCTCTTTAAGATCGCCGTTATAGCAATTTCTTTTTTAACGTTAGTGAATAATGAAATGACATCTAAGGATATTAATTTATTATCCGTCGGAATTTTTTGCTTTTCTACGAATTCTTTAAATTGAAATGAATTTTTGACATTCCAGTCATTATCTGTTTTTGCTTTGTTTAAAATTCCCGCTATGAATTTAGATAATCCAAAAGTTGCTAAATTTATAAATGACACTATGGGTCTGGGTGGGATGTTAGTTTTATGAATTTTTGGAAGACCATAAATTTTGGGTGCTAAGGCGTTGTTGGTATATATTTTATTATACTGGTCTTGATTTATGGTTTGTAAATTTAACAACGTTTTTGCCATTTCATTATTCTTTTTTATTATTTTCCGTGTAGGATCGGATATTTTCTTATAATGAAGACTGTCATTCACTATTTGATCCATCTTTTCATAATATTTCTGTCGATGTATTACTACAGTCATCCCTCCTTTATCCGATGGCGTGACTTGAATACGTCCGGATTGTTTAATAAAAATTGTAAACTTTTAAGTGTCAAAATTTAAAAAATTTTATTTATTCATTTGTTATTTGAATTACCAAAATTTTTAGTTGAAAATAATGTTTTAAAATATAAAAAGTGTCAAAATACTGTTGTTGTTTTTAGGTTATTGGAGGGTCTGGTTTATTGTTTGTAAAATGATGGAAATAAAATTGTAAAAATGTTTTTTTTAGGTTATATTAATTGTTATATTATAAGTTTAAAATTGTTTTAAATATTTGATTTATTTAATTTATTTTAAATATTTATTATTGTTTTAAAAAGTTTTAAATTGTTTTAAATATTTAATTGGGTATTGTTTTAGCATAATGGTTTTATTGTATTTTAACGAAGGGAAATATCCCCTATAGATTTGTGTGTATTGTCATATGGGTGTGTGTGTGAATGTTTATATATTGTTTTTCTTTAGTTATAGATTTTAAATTTTAGTTAGAAAAAAGAAAAAAATATGTAATTGGACCTCGGACTCTTTGGCCGGGTAGCCCGCCGAGCAGCTCAGTACCCTGGTGTCTGAGCTGGCAAGCACTTGCTGCAGGAGTCGGTGGGCTTACTGGCCTGGAGTTTCGGGGTACCCAGTTTTTTTGGTGTGTATTTGTCAAATTTTGTATTATTAATGAATAGAGGTGTGCCAATGTCGGGAAAGATGTTTAAGAATGGTATTGTTTTTCCAGTTCTGATGAGGACCCCATTAAATAAGGGGTCGAAACGTCAAAAGGAAAGGAAAGAGGAGAAGGAAGAAATAAAATATGTACATGGATAATTAATATTTATTGTTAAATATAAAGGACCAAAAACCCGATTATTGTTAAACAGTTAATTATATATATATATATATATATATATATATATATATATATATATATATATATATATATATATATATATATATATTTTAAGCAATAAATAAACAAAAGGGGCGGTTAGGGTTCAATTTGAAACCAGATGAGAAGATAAAATCAAAGATATATCAAGCGTATTACCACCTTATAATTTGGGTAAATATATGAAATTGATACGCTTAACTGTCTAACCGTTATTGAAATTTTTGTAATTAAAAAAAAAATACATACCATTTGGTTAGGAAAATGTTTGATCGTTAAGATCGATTATATTTCTTTTTGGTTAAAATTCGTGTTTAAGGGTTATTCAGAATGCTGAACTCAAATCTGTAATCGGTTTTTGGGAAAAAAGGCTATAAGCGTAGTTTGATTGAAAATCTAATATTTTTTTAGAACGTAACCTTAACTAAAATCTGCTCTCAAAAATAATAATTTTGACCCCTATTAATTCGAATTGCAAAATCCGAGTCGAATATTTTTTTACCAGAAACCTCTTAAACAATTACCAACAAGATCCGTGAAAGGCTGTGTTTGTAAGTCAAATGATAGATTGTACTAGTGGTTAAGGATTTTTTTTTTTTTCTGACAATGTTCTTATATCATCATATTTTATAGAAATTACCCTAGGCTTAAAACGACTTTCATAAATTTAAAGGAGAAGGTGATGCTTGATAATTATCTAAGAAAAGGATGAGCAAAGACTGAAGAAGGAAATAAACAATAAACAGCCGGTTGTAGCCTAGAGAAAATAGGGCCGGGACGATAGCTTCCTATCGAGCGGTTGCCAATTACTAAAGCAAACACCTGAGCGGTCTTATCTTGTCTAATGAGTCCTCTTAACCACCGCCCCAACAACTTTTTGCCTCTTCTATTAAAAACTTTTTTCTTATCTTTTTTTTTTTAATTTCTTAGGCAGAAAAAACCCCCCGGGGGGGAAACGTCAATAAACTGATTTACCAAGCCACTTCAATTAACTAATAAGGGTATATCCGATAATTGCATATCTTCGACGATTCATAACTGAAAAAAACGACTAATGAAGAAAGTTGTGAACACATTAAAGTTATTTTTCCCTTTTCATCTCAGATGTATATTTATAATACATTAATTGAAATTTGCCTGTACTGTTGAAAACTAAAACAACCATTCCATACTGATAAAAGTTTAAATTAGACCCCACCTTTTTTTATTAACCTTTATCGAGAATCAATAACACAGAGATCTGAGAGATTAGTGTGTTTACTGGATATAGATTAGTTATAAAAATTGTCACCAACGCCCTTCTATTGGGTTGTCCGGAAATTAATGCAGGATTTCATGTTTAAATCAAAACCTGATATTATTATTAAAGAGATTACTTATCTCTTTACCACTACCAAAACCTGTTACATTACTTTTATTTACTCTACGTCGTAGTTTCGTCCACCCAGATCTAATACAGTGTCATATCTTGGTTTCATCTTACAAGGAGACGTTTTGACTTGTAACAGATTGGAATGCCGATTTTTGTTCGGAGTAGTAGGAACCTATAATAGTGCAAAACTAGAGCTATTGCCGCTAATGAGCATTGGGAGCCGAGAAAAAAAAATAAAAAATTCTCAGCAACAAGAAACTGCTCGTCGTTACAGACTACTTCAACATTTATGGTACTAAACAAACGATCAAAGCTTCCAATTCATTACAAAAGACTTATTTACATGACCGTGATTAGGCCTAATTGGACGTACGGAGTTGAGCTTTGGGGCTCTACTAAACCATCTAATTCATCTCGTATCCAAACCTTACTATCCAGAATCCTTCGAAAAAACCTCAATGCGCCTTACTTTGTCACCAATAAACTTTTCCATAAAGACCTTAATGTTCTATGTGTTGATGAGTTAGCCCAAACCAGATACCTATCCTTTCATCGTAAGCTCCATACCCACTCAAATCCATTAGTTTCTTAACTTGCTTCCCACTCCATTCCTGATAATCCTCCGAGGTGTCTCAAAAGAAGATGGCCTAGAGATCTTCTAGTGTAAAATGTTTATTGAAGTGCTACTGATGAGTAGTTCTTTTCAAGTTTTGACATGTTACTATAATCGTTATCAGCTCATTTACTTGATGTATTTATTTATACAGTTGTAAATTTCAATAAATTGATATATAGAAAAATATATGAAAATAACGTGTTATTTTGTTTCTCAGCTCTCAAAATTGTAGTTTTGTATGCTATATCTTTAACATAACCAAAACCTGATAAATAATTTCTTTAATTATAATATAATAATAATATCAGGTTTTATTTTAAACATTCATTTCCGGACAACAGGTTTTGGTAGTGGTAAAGGGATATTTGGTTGTGAATTTTAATTTTAATGCAAAGCTTGCACATGCAGAAAATGTCTATTTTGTGTTTGGCATGGGTTTTGTTTCGAAGGTATGCCCAAAAATTAATTATTCGTTTATTTTTTGCTCTTTATCAAGTTTTCATAATTCTTTTATTTATAGCAGATTATAAATATGAAATATATTACATTTTATAAATATAATCTATTTAAAGAATGGCTGAAGATTGACAATGTTTTTAGAACTGATAAACTAGTTTTCAAATAAAAATAAGTACAATAGATGTGGCAATTCATTCATCAATCCTAATTGTATTGATCATACTACACCATTATGCGTATTTTAAGAGACAGATATAAACTGTGGTAGCTTACATGACCTAAACAGTTTGTAATGAAAGTATACGATAGCGGCCAATTTTTTTGATGATTTAGTGATTTTTTTTATCTATTGCTTTTATACTGTAGGTAGGCTTCTAGACATATATTAAAAATATATTTATAATTTATGATATATTCAAAAAAATTGGCCTAATTGGAGATTTTGAATTAAGTGTAGTTTCGTAGTCGTGCACTTCTGTAACATCGTAGTAAAAACAATATGTTTTAAATCAGCAAAATTTTGATATCTAAAATAATTGTTGTTGCTTATCAGTTATTTAATTTTATTGAGTAAGTATTACAATCTGACTCTAATGTGGGCTTAGCATATAAGTAATATGTTTTGCTTAAAGAATTCATTAACACTGTATGTACATGTAAAAATAAATGAAAAAAGAGAAAGAAAAAATAGCTGCAAAATGTATAAAAAAATATAAAACAAGGTACAATATACAAAGAAAACTGAACAATGTAAAAAATGAGATATATACAAAAGAAAAAAAAAAAGTAAAAAAGAAAAATACAATAAAATGAAAAAAACCACCATACTTTATTTAAAATATACAGTCATGCTAAAGATCCCCTAACCAAACTCGTTCCTCCGCCCATGAAGGGAGAGGCTAGGGTCCATAGAGATTCCAGTGCTTCTCACCAAAATGCTCTTTAAGTATCTTACTTGTGTAAAATACCCAGTGTAACAATAAAAAAATATTTGAAAAAATTAAGAACTATATGTGTGATTTCAATATTTCGGGACAATTCCAATTAAAAAAATGTTCACTACATAAAACATGTAAATTGATTTTTTTTTTCACAATTTGTTTCTCTAAGGTGTGTGAAGTAAGCCTGTAATGTGAACATGCATAATCTGCAATATTTCTAGATATATTAAATAAATAATAACTATTAAAATCTAGGAGTGAGTTGGGATCTAGGGAGTGATAAAAGCACGACTAGGAAGTGAGTTTATTATCTAGGGAGTGAGAAAAATATATTTATTACATTAAAGAAAATAAGGCGAAATTAACAAGATGTGTATGCTATAAACTTGGGATGTATACGTGTATTACATTTTCAGCGTTTTAGGTACGCACTGTCACATCTACTTCTAAACTTTATTATTACTAAAACCACATTTCATAGTGTGAGAGGGAGAAATCAAGAAATTTATTTTCATAAAAGCAGATAAACGCTAAAGCAATTTATATTCAAATATAACACAATTACCTCACTCCCTAGTATTAACATTTTTCATTTAAATGCCTAGGGAGTGAGTTCTAACAAAAAAACCTTGGTATCACGTTATACACGTGGCCTATTTGAAAAGTAAAACATTGTATCTATTGGTTTTTAGTTGAGCTTTGAATTTATCTTGTATCTCAAAAAAATATAATATTTTCAGCAGGTTGATACGCGCTAGCGAGAGAGGATGAATTAAAATACGGTACTTACCGAGTGGAGTCAATACACTTTTGCTTGTCTACGAACGAAGCGTCTTGAAACAGATGGCAGTAGACAGGTCTACCAGTAATATTGTTGCCCAATACAAAACACCACTCAAATTTACCTTTTAGAGAGCGTTGGGATTTTCATAAATAATCTAGGGAGTGAGATAGAGGGTTGTGAAACATATTTATGTTGATGTATATAGTGCTAAGAAGGCTAAATATCAATCACAAAATTATTTTTGGATAAAAAATAGAAAACAATACCTCTTCATTTTTTCATTATTGTTGGGAGTCCATAGTGGTACAATGGGTACTTGACCACGTAGACTATAATCGAAATTTTATGTTCAGTACAATTTTCTAAATACCTTTGTGACTTAAATTGTACCGAAATTTTGAAATCACCCATATATATTATAAATATATATCACTAAATATAAATTCAATAAATTGATTACAATATTATTGGAAATATTAGTGTCAGTTGCTGTGTTATAGTGCTTGGCGATAGTGGTTTGCACCAGCTGTAGGGCCCCATTGTTTATAGTTCTCGGGTCGAGAGTGCTCTAATGCACTGCATACGGATCCAATATTGTGGAAGCTATACGTCAAATAGTATAATATTCATTATAGCATAACTATATATATATATATATATATATATATATATATATATATATATATATATATATATATATATATATATATATGATATGATACAGTCAATATTAATTATTAATATTCCTAGATAAACCAATGGAAAATAGATATTTTTAAACTGTTTACTGCTGCTTTAAAACCGAAAATAATTTAATTATGCACACTCATCAAAGTAATGGAAAAGATTTTTCGAAAACTCTGAATGTTCTTAATACTGAATAAAATAAAGTTCTTAATAAAGGCAACAGGGAAAAGAGTTATTAATTAAAAGGTTCTTTGTTTCATTCTAAATAAGGGACAACAACTTTTGCAATTTGTATTTATCATTGCTTATCGTTTTTAAAACTCAACATCACTAATAACAATAAATTAGTGAAGCGTATTAAGGTTATTGAAGGGTTTTGTGGATGACGGGGTTATGACACTTTTTTTTAATATAAACTAGTTTGTTGGATGAAGAATTTATGTGTAGAAGAGTTAGGCAGAAAAAGCAGAATATTTCAATACAACTAGAAAAAGATTTATAAAGAAGATGAAGTGGCTATGTAATATTTTCCTGCTTAAAGGAAACGGTAAAAAAAAAAAAAAAAAAAAAAAAAAAAAAAAAAAATTAAATTACTCAATAGTGTTTTGCAACATAATCCCTTCATTCACCAAAACCTTCAATTGTTAGCTGTGGATTGAATATAGCCTGTAATAAAAATAAATTAAGGTTAAAAAATAATTGACAACGATTATAATAACATGTTAAAACTAGAAAAGAAGTACTCATAAGTAGCGCTTTATTAAAAATTCTACACTAGAAGGTCTCTAGGCCATCTTCATTTCAGACGCCTCGGAGGGTTATCAGGAATGGTGTGGGAAGCGAGTTGAGAAACTAACGGATTTGGGTGATTATGGAGCTTACTAGGAAAGGATAGGTATCTGGTGTGGGCTAAATTAGCAACATATGGAACATTAAGATCTTTATGGTTAATTTATTGGTGACAAGGTAAGGAGCATTGAGGATTTTTCGAAGGATATTAAGGATTGAACACGAGATGAATTAGACGGTTTAGTGGGGACTCCAAGTTCACATCCGTACGTCCAAATAGGTCTCATCACAGTCATGTATATGAGTCTTTTGTAATTAATTAGGAGCTTTGAATGTTTGTCTAGTAAATGTTGAAGTAGTCTGTAACGACGGGCAGTTTCTTGTCGTTTTAGTCTTAAAGATAAAAATTAATTATGGTTTTGTTAATTTTTTTAATTGATGCTTATAAGTAAACAAGGGAACTTAATATACAAAAATAAATGTATAAAATTATGTATTTATAAAATATAAAAGCATTATTTAAAGAAACTAACCATTTCTAAATAATAAATAATTTCATTTCATTTCTAACAATATGAATTGGAGAATCAGAACCAACATGGAACTGGAACAATTGTTCGGTGAACACATCATTTCCATAGTCAAAGTGGGCGGATTAAGGTGGTTTGGTCATGTACAAAGGATGACGGAAGATTTCCAAAAAATACGATGAACGGTAGGCCGGGAGGAAAATATTGAGAGGAAAACCAAGGCTGAGGTGGCTGGACAACGTTCAGAATGACCTACGAAGACTGGTTCGTACGAAGAATGATTGGAGAAGGAAGGTGGAAGATAGACAGGAATAGATAGCTGTCGGTACTTGTGAAACTAAGGTCCTAGAACTGTAGCGCTCAATAATAAATAAATAAACCATTTCTAGCACTTATAAGATTACCAGAACTAATAAATAAATGAAAATACAGAGTAAAATTCAGGATATTAAATGTCATAATGAAGAAAAACTATATGTATTATTAATTTCATGCAAATAATCCGTATCCATATTTATCTGTTTTATTTTTTCAGATTTCTTTAATTCATTGGCAACAGCGGGGTATTACTACTAACAAATATATACATACCTAAAACGTAAACCTACCGAGCCGTGTTCATACGAGTTACTAGTGTGGTAAATTATTATTTAAAATGGATAATTAGAGTTTTAATGTAGCATGTCTCTTGAAGAAAAAAAAATTGATAACAGTATTTTTTTTCTTATTTATTTATTGAGCAATTACAACCTACTTTACTCAAGGGTAATGTGTATTTTGGCAGACAGTGAATCCAGTCATGTACAATGAATGTTAAAAAAATAAAATAAAGGAATAAATAAAAATAAAAATAAAAACAGCTTCTAACTTTACAAGAAATAACATAAAATTTAGACAATGATAATATAAAATAAATCGTAGAAACAAAAAAACTAAAAATTAAGAAAGAAAAAGAAAAAAAAATCTTAAGTCCAGTCATACTATATATACAAAATCTACAGGCATCCCTGTAAAACCCCACACAAAGCTTGACAATTTGGCTCGAATTTTCCTGTGTTGTTCTTCCAGCTTTGTCACTATCAAAATCATTATGTAAGGTTTTGTTAAAGGCGTAATAGTAACAGTATTAGAACACTGAGCTAGGTGTAAATAATAATTTCGAAGGTAATGTCGAGCTCAATTTTCTTTCATACATAGGTCAGGACTTGACCTTTCAAGTCCCAAGCATTTTTTTCTTGCACATGTTAGAATTTTAGTTGACGTAAACGTGAGGATTAAAATATTTTAACTTTTTATTGATCAGAACGATCTTGTTTCACCATTCAACATGTTCCATCTACTTTAGGTATTTTATTTAGTAAAAAAAAAGCTGACTTAACAAATGGATCCACGAAGGCAAGTTTTGATCGCCGTGTCTAACTTATGTTAAGTATAATAAGGCCTGTTAAATTAGCACAATTAATATAAGATATCGTCAGTAGCAGAATACGAAATCTTCACCTGCCATAAAAGTTTCGTAACGGTTTACGAAGTTTGTTTTGTTCAGTTTCACATTATCTTAACCTGTTAGCGCTAACAGGAAGAGCTTTAAGTTTCCTCATTCCTCCAATTAAATTTAATTGACGGATGCCCTATTGCCTAAATAAGCCTAAACTGAAGAAAGTACGACTTGATTCAGAAAAGAAAAAAAAAATTGTTTGAGTGAACAATCGTAAATTTTATAATGAACTTGATCCTGAGTGATAATTTATTTGCAAAATGAAAAATTCAATCAACCCAATATGTCTCTTTTAATAAAAATTTAGAAGTTTGATTAGACAAAATTAATTTAAATGTTTCAACACTAAACCTACCATACGGGACAAATGACCCTTTTAAGACTTGAAATTCAAGGACTCTTTGGCAGAAGTCCTTGAAATCAACAATTATTACTATGCTTTCTAAACTATTACTTTTATTAAAAAATATATTAAAAGTGTTGTTTTAAATACCCCTTCTTCTCTTATTATTGTTCACCAAGAAACTCTGATAGGAATATGTACACATAAAATGTAGGTATGTTGAAACATTTTACAATAATAGATAGCACTGCAATAAGCAGGATTCTAATATCAAGTTATGTTAACCTACCGCCAGCATTTTATTATCTTCATTTATTTGTATGTGCTAGTTATTGCTTTCATTGTTCATTAACGGAGAAAAAATGTAAAGTTATATAGCTGAATTCTCACGTCTCTTTCCTCCAGTTTATTGAATTCGTAGAACGATGTTGCTTATTGAGGCTTAGCATCATTATCATCATCATAGGAGAGTCCAAAAAAACTCATTTTATCTCTTGGATCTAATCTAAGAAAAGAAAAATCAAATTATAGACTTTATTTATTTTTTCCTTAGTGAAAATGTAACTTTTCACAGCAGGTTGGGAGGCTTGTAGAACACAGTGGGTATGTATCTTGTTTGGGCTCAATCTGCAACATATTCGACATTCAGATCGTTATGTATAAGATCATTTGTGACACGACAAGGAGCATTAAGGATTTTTTTAAGGATTTTGTATTATAAGTATTGAATATGATGAGAATTTTAGATATAAGGAAAAGGTTTATTGAATTTCCAAAGTATTTTAAATAAGATATATTTTTTTATGAATAATTGGCAAGTATCACAGATAAATTGTTTACAGACTTTTGATTATGCATCTACAGAAAAATGTAAAATATCTCAGTAAGACCCATAATGCCCTAGGGTGTTTACATCTGTGGTTATGTAGACAGTTTTTATTTTGTTTATTAAAAAAAATTAAAATAATAATAATAAATAAATTATATCTTGAGTTCAGAAGTCCCTTCATTTCAGTTAAATGTTTCATTTTTTAATTATTTCTAATTCATTTACAAATAAATACATTCGATACATAAACTATGTTTCACTAGACATTTCGGTAAAAATTTCTCATCAATGCTAAAAGTAGCTGTCATTACGGTATCTCAGCCAGAAGTCAATTCCGCTTTGATTCAGGTCTATAAAAGAAAATTTGACTTACTGTGTCAAGAAACTCACTGTGAAATATTTTTAAAATAACTATAAGACAAATATTTTCTATTTTAATGGCCATTCTTTGCTGCTACAGATTCTAAACTTTATTTAAATACTTTAATTAACTCGAGCTGAAATATACTACGGAATAATATATGATGTTTATTAAAATAATTAAATATTATTAAATAAATATATACACACTTTTAAAATGGATATCATAACAAAAAGTAAATATGAGAAGCGTAACCTACAGTTACATGAATACAGAGGCCGTATAAAATTAGTTGAGTTTCAGATTTCTTTGAAACTTAATATTCAGAATATGAGCTTCGAACAAGATCTTGATGCTGATGTGAGTCCAGTAATGACATAGTTAAAAGAGTTTTGTTTCTTATGTTTCGAAAGAAGAAATCTTGTGTATTAAAATATCAAACTTATCCACAGTTTAGTAGAAAAATTAAATTCTACAAGACATATAGAACTACAAACAGATAAATGTTTTTAAAGAATTTTTTATGTAATAAATATAAAATTTTTATTGTTTTGGTAACTATGAGGTTATGATGTTTAACATAAAACCGTTAACGCTGAGAAAAAAATTATTTTCCAGCAGTTCTAGTTTATAATAAGAATTCCTGTACAAAAAAAATACTGCTAAATATCTGGGATAATATAAAAAAATTAGAACTGTAATAGCAATAACGAAACTTATCTGACAAGAAGTAAAACAACGCATATTACTGAAACATTAACTCGACAGTGGAGGCACGGTAGTCTGTAAGGTAATCGTAATTATACCTAGATCCGGACCCAAGTCAAGTCCGGCTGAAGGTAGAAAATTTAGTGTCTGTTATTGCAGCCGTGGATCGACTTCGTGATCGGGAGACCCTTCTGTGGCACACCCAGCCTCTAAACGTGGGTACCTATTATTGGAAAAAATCATGCGGTTTTGGCTGATTTCTTGTTTGGTTGTTATAATATATTTTTTTTTTTATTTTCTCAACAATCACCGCTTAACTTACATAAAAAAAAAATAAATAATTCTCTATCGAAACATATTTCAAAAGTACTTAAAACAATACTACACGCACTATGATGCATTTAAAATTACGAAACACACATTGAATTACAAATAATATTTGCATAACATTACACAAATATAAAATACTACAATTGTTACATTTATATGCGACATCCTTATCCACTTTAGGAAACAATTTATTTGTTCCTGTTACCACGAAACGCTTCACATAGGTCAGGAGATTTCACATTAGGTTATATTTTATTCTTCTCATAGTTTTCTTTAGATAGAGTTTCATCGACTTTGTTTGATGATATCGACTTTGATTACATGATATCAAATGTCAAATATTTAAATATACCTCATTCTCAAGATTCAGAAAAACGTTTCAGTTTCAGTTTATTAAATTAAATATTTAAAAAACAAATTTTAAGCATACTGTTTATAAGTGCATTAGAATGTCCATGGCCACAATAAATATACCAGACAACACCCAGAAAACGCTTTAAAATAGCTGGATGAGTGAGCTAGTCAGTAGGGAAATAGATAGAACTAGGGAACTAGGCTAAGATAAAAAAAATAATAAAAATCAAGACAAGAGGTACCATTGGGTTCTAACCTCCTCATGCCTGTAAGGAATGTAGAGATTAACAAATTGTCTGTATTGTAATAAACAGGTGTGAATGAATTTTAAAAAAATGAAATGTATAGCAGTTAAAATTTTTATAGCGGTAATGTCATTTTTCCGTAGAATAAAAATTTCTTTATAGTGCTATTTACTTCAACTAAAATCCATGCATCAATCATCTATATATGTATGTATCATATAAGTACGAACAGGAATATATTTGCTTCTGATTTAAGTGATTAAATCAATTTATGTAAAATTACTTCTGTATTTTAATATAATAAAGAACAGTACCAATTTATGCCTTTTCAATTTTTTCTGTTGTTAAGGATCAATAAATTTAACCGATTTAATTTCCTTTATTATATAAAGTATTTAATCATCCTAAAATGAAAACACACAAAATAATTCTTAAAATACCTCCCTTTAAATAAAACAATCCACAAATATAGTCACAAATTTCACAATACAAACAAAGAAGTTAGGACACTTAAGACTTCTAACTCACAATTCAAATAACTAGTTAGGACATTTCTACTACAACTACATTTTTTTTAAACCAAATGATATGCAATCTTCCCATACTGTTGCATAAAACAATTTTTTATCGATCCTTAACAACTATGAGATACCGTTTGGTTAACCTTGGTTCGATTCATGCATACCAAAGAGCGTAGAGGCATCGTTCACATAACCGGATAGGATACCATTGGATTCCATCCATCATTCCTTTACAGACAGCAATGTAGAACATGACCTCAGAAACGATCGAATTACGACCATACATATGGGCATAATTACTACAGATCACATTGCGAAAAAAAAAAAATTAAAACCAACTATTGGCTGTTAATTTACGAGTACATTATTGCATCGTATTGATCTTACATTTCAAAAGCATTACACAGAATAAATAAATAATAATATAAGTAAATTATTAATAATCACAATACCAAAGACTGTATACTATTAAAATAATAACTGATTTTTTTTTGTTTTTCAATTTAAGATTGTATTTCCATAATTCACATAAAATGTTTACCTAATCTAAGTACCTTTAAGAGTAAACAATGGAACGGTCAGTTGGTGAGATTTGAATTTCTCAATCAATTTGACCATTTGATTATATGCCAATCAATCCAATTGGTCTAACAGTGATATTCCTACATGCTTGCCAAAGCATTAGGCAATCACAAACCAGGTACCAACTTGCTCAAATTTCCAGATTCAGATTCTACTAATTCAGTAAATGTGTTAAGGTATCTATAATTTGACGTGTTAGTATTTAATATATAATTTTTTTTTTTTAATTTATAAAAGAGACTTGATAATTTTACAATCCTTATTTATACACACACACACACACACACACACACACACACACAAACAAACAGTTATGTGCATACTGTATATTTTATAATATTTATGTAGAGTATGTAGAGCATATTTGTTTCTTTCAATTTTTTTTTCTACACATAATTTTATTATGTTATAATCAGAAAAAAACATATATATTACTTAAGGACCAAATAAAAAAAAATAAAAATAAAAAAAAAAAAAATTTAAAAATGAAGTTTTAAAGTAAATGTAGTTGAAACAGATTTTTTTTTTTAATTGTCTATGCAGAATATCCTGACTCTTTTATTTACTTATTAACTAAAGATTTCCACCAATCCTAGTTTGAACAGATCCGCTACCAAGAGCTCTACCTGGATAAGTATTTTACTTCGAATCCACATACGCGTACGTCATAGATACTTTGGTATCAATCCCGGTATTGGAAAACCAAAAATTTTGGTACAAATACAAACAACAGTGGTTCAAGTATAATATGAATGAATAAAAGGGACACATCTTGTGGTCTGTATGAAGTCAACGTTATCTTTACAATGTATATAGTTGCTTGGAATGAAAAAGTACTTGGCGTCAGTGTCAGAACAATATTAAGCAGCTAAAAGCACCTAAGCTGTCTTCACCTAACTAAGGAGTCGTGCCAACCCAGCAAGTTTATAGCCGGCGTTAAAGAGCTCAACTCCTACCGAATGCGGATCATAACATTGCCAATTTTATCAGAGCGGCCAACTTTATGAAGTACTTTTACAAATATCAAGTGTCAACTAAGTTGTTAATTAAATTAGCAAAATATAAAGTGCCCCTTAGCCGAGGGTTCTAATGGCGAGGCAGGGCTCTTCCCAAGTTCTGCGTCAAGGAGAGCTTATTTAGAATGCTTTTTGCCTGTGGCATCTACTAGCATGTAAATTCCTTTTAACTACTTACCTGGATAATACAGTCTAGTTCAGTATTATACTTTGAAAACATTCCCGCTGCATAATGGAATATTTTCAGTAAAAATAATTTAAACAGTTAATTAAAAATAAAATAAAAATAATAAAAAAGACACCAACTTGAAATAATATATATCTGTACCTCGGAGGTACAGAACACTATGTCTTTTTTTGACCAAAAATATATTATTACGTATTCTTATTCACATTTTTTTCCCTTTATGCAGAGGTATAGAATTATATGTTCTGGACAAATTAATTGTAAGGTAAGTTGCATAAAAATGTTTTTATTTATTTATTTTTTGGGGAGGGCATAACGTCCTTATGTACTCCAATTAGGACAGGAAGGACGGGTTACCAACCTATTCTAGCATGGATGGGAAAGTCAAGATTTATTTCGTACACTTAAGTATAATAAACAGTTCAGGAAATGAAATCTTTTTTCTTTAAACTGCTCTCCGGAAGCAAACTGCTCAGTTACGGAAATGTGACTTAGCGTCCTGTACCTCCAAGGTATATATATATCCATCTACATTAGTGTTGTAACGACACATAGATGAATCAAGACCTCCTAAATCTGCCTGACAGTGAAACTTTAGTTCGCAGAAAACAATTTCATTAAAAAATTTTTTTATTGTTTTTTTTTCTCATCAATATCCATTAGTCTTATTATTTATTATTATATGCTATAATCGGTCGTTTTCTGATTAATATGCAATGATTGCTAACATAAAACCTATTGTCTCAATGCCTAGATGAAATAAAAAAGAATCAACTGTTAACTAACTTATCAGGTAAGTCTCATTATAATGATGATAATAATAATAAATAAAAAAACCGTTACACTATAACCCTTGAAAAAGTGCCCTGGGTTCTATACTGTCGTAAGAATGTACTGTTACCAAGCCCAATGGGTGTAAAAAGAGATATTTTAGTGTAATACTCTAAAAATGTAAATTATCTTCATTATTATGTCTTCTTCATTTAAAAAATCTAATGTCTAGATTTAACTATAAAATCTTCTCATATTTTAGAGGCTTTAATAAAATTCACCTCAAAAAATGGTATTCTTCAGCGTCATCAGCATTCAGAAGCTCACATCGAAATGAGGTCTATGTTCATTATCATTGGGTTTTAAACCTTACATTGAATATCTAATCAATTTAAACCTAAATAATAATAATGAATAAATATGTGTAATAACATAAAATACTTTGACCTTGTGTCGTTTTATTGACAGTTTTCCTTTATTTTCTTTTAAACAATAAATTCTTTCTTCGCTTTTTATTCCAATGAAGAGTTTATAAAGTTTAAAGTGCATATTTCCATTAAGCGATTATCGTAATGTCTTATTTAAACAAGTAACTGATTTGTAGGCCAAATGAAAATTCTAAGTTTTTCAGTTTTAATAGTAAATTTATCTATGAAATCGATAAGGATCTATAATATGATTATGCCATATGGAAGCTGGTTAAATTTTTCAAGTTTCTTTAAGATTTGCAGTTTTGTGGATAGTTTTTTAAGAAAACGGTGAGCTTTGAAGTATTATAAGACATTGTAACTTCCCTAATGAAGGTAAAGATCAAGCTGCTCTTTAGGTTCTAAGTTTGTCGAAATCGAGGTTACTTGTACTCTCCTCTTATAGAAAATTTAATGCTAAATTTTAAAATGTGGTCAAAATCAAAAAAATATCTGAACAAAATGGAGATATTTTAACTTTTATGGTCAAAAACTTAATTTCCTCAAAAAGAGTTATTGAATTATCGTATATCTGCAAAGGATTAGAATAGAAAGGTAAGTTCTGCGGTAGTTTTCTCCATTTCTGATCTAGTTTCATCCATTTTTTTTTTTCTTTTCACACTAAGAGGTACTCACCCCGAATATATATATATAATATATATATATATATATATATATATATATATATATATATATATATATATATATATATATATATAGATACATTTATTTAAAATTTAAGATGAATTTTATCTTTTTAACTTCCTTAGCGGAAATACACTTCAAAACGCATCCACAAAAGTTTTTCGTTTGTCAGTCCCTAATTTTTTAACGAGGTCGGAATAATGAAACGTTGAAAAGATCACAAGAGGTCATCAAGAGAATGGGAAATCGTTTAATTAATAAGATTTATTCTTGGTACAAAAAAACAACCTATAAATAAACGATTTGTTATGGTCTATATTATTCGTTTATAATGAAATAAAAATAGAAAAAGAATAACTTAAATAAAATTATAAAAAAACTTTTAATATAGAATCAAAAAACGCAATAGCAAGTATATATGTATATGTTATACATAGAACCAAAATAAACTTACCAAAGGATAGATATTTCATTTAAGAAGTGAAGAAATATAAAAATAAGAAATAAGACCATTAAAAATTAATTAATTTCCTTTTTTTAAGTATTAATAATCATTTTCATAGTATATCCTTTGTAAGTAGGATTAAAACTTCTATACAATCATGCGTACCTTAAGTAATTAATTATTTGTTTTAATTTCATGAGTCTATGTATTATTTAAACCAATTACAAATTCGAATTCGATATTTAATGTAAAAGCTTAGGAGTATGGAAGAGCACTTTTAGGCTTTGATTCCTAAGTTGGGTTTTTAGATAATTATTTCATGGTGGTTTCGTGAATGAATTATAGATTTCCAACTCTAGCTAGATCAGGCTGATAACCTGTTGGATAATCCATCATTCCTGCCCTAGTTGGAGAACATAGTTAAGCACCAACAAATCTATCTTGGCTCCAAGTATGCCCACTCATATTGTTATTTCAAGCAAAACCTCAATAATTTATTATTAGTACATAAAGTCTAAACTTCGCCTCAAAAATTTTTGGTATTCTAAGGAGTTTTACAAGGTTATTACTTATTACTACAAACATATTTCAAAGACTGACGTTTGGTAAAAAAATAAATTGAATTCCTGACTGGAAAAACAACAGATCATGGATATGTCTCTTAATAATCTACTGGTTTTCCCAATTTACATTTTATAACTAAGAAGGTCATACTTATATTAAATAAAAAAATGAAATAATTAAATAAAAGAAGTTGGGAGAAAGTGGGGGTTTCAAATGTGACTTTCAAACCGATATAGCTTCTAAAAAGCAGGTTCTAGTAAAAAACACTATACAGGGTGTTCGGAAGATCGTAGGACGAAGAGGTATCTCGGGTAGGGAGGTTTATTTTAAACTTATTTAAGGTCACTTACCGGTATACAATGCCTTATGGTTTTTATAATGCATTTTTTTTTTTTTTTAAATGGTTAAAATCAAACATTTTTGCCTTATAATTTCGTTGTTTAGTAACACCAATGCCATATTTTTTTTTGGCTGTAATTACTCATACATTTTTCATGTGAAATAAAAAAAAAGTAGATATTTTAGTCTTGTTAAAGGCCAAAAAAAACTTGATTTTAAAATAATTTGGATTTAGCTGTTGCCCTTCCTTTTTTTTTTTTAAATCTTTTTTTTTTTTTTTTTTTATAACAATTTATTGAAATTTAGAACTGTACAAAATGTATACATCAAGTAAATGCGCTGTTAACTATTAGAATAACTTGACAAAACATGAAAAGTACTACCCATCAGTAGCACTTTTATAAAAATTCTACACTAGAGGGTCTCTGGGCCATCTTCTTTTCAGACGCCTCGGATGATTATCAGGAATATTGTGGGAAGCAAGTTGAGAAATTAGGGGATTTGAGTGGTTATGGAGCTTATTATGAAAGGATAGATATCTCGTTTGGGCTTAATCTGCAACATATGGAACATTAAGATCTTTATGGATAAGTTTATTGGTGAAAAAGTATGGTGCATTGAGGAATTTTTCGAAGGATTTTAGTGTGTAAGGATTGGATATGAGATAACTTGGATGGTTTTGTGGAGCCCCAAAGCTCAACTCCGTACGTCCAGATAGGTCTAATCACAGTCATGTATATTAGTCTTTTGTAATTAATTGGGAGCTTTGAACGTTTGTCTAATAAATGTTGAGGTAATCTGTAACGACGGGCAGTTTCTTGTCTTTTTAGTCTTGTATGTGGATTCCAAGTAAGACGTTTGTCCATGTGGAGTCCAAGCTAGCGGATCTGTTCAACAGGGATTCCTGGAACAACATTAGAGGATACTGTAGGACAGGAAGTCGTGGGCTTACGACGAAGGGTAAAGGTTATTTGGTGAAATTTTTTTGGATTTATTTTGGTTCTCCATTTTGACACCATTCTTGAAGGGTTAGGATATGGGATTGGAACGTTCGGGAGGCAATGAAGGGATCATTGTTTACTGATAACACACATGTGTCATCAGCGTAAGTGGTGAGGACAGTGGTAGGGTGAGTTGAAATGTCAGCCGTATGCATCGTGTAGAGGTAAGGGCCTAGGATACTTTTTTAAATGTTCTTATTTTTTATTTTTATTTTTTCCCTTTTACACGATTTAACGATCTCCCGTTTTTTTATTAGTCTTTTGCATCAAATCATTTTTAACTTACATGGACAATGTATTAGTAATTAGTAATAACCCGAGATACCTATTTAGCCAACGATCTTCCGAACACCCTGTATAACAAACAATATTTCTGCAATTTTTGTTCAGGAAACTGTCGTCAAATTTTCGAGGCGAGCAACACCTAACAGAGCTATAGCGTTTCCAAAAATCCCCAACACTACAAAACAAAAATGTAGGCAAATATCACTTTTTTCATTCAAACAAATATAGTTCCTAAACAGTAGTTACTAGTGACAAATACTATGAAACAAAAACTATTCTCTATTAAATTTTAAATTAGGAATCTGTCTGCAAATGTTCAATCTGAGCCACGCCAACAGATTTAGAGTGTGTTAAAATATTTTATTTTTAATTGTAAAAACCTAAATACTTCTAGCCAAAATCATATTCATTTAAAATGTATTCACTTCATTTAAGTTCAAGTATCTCTTCGTTTAAAGTGTTGTTTTACCGAATGGAAATTGATGGTTTCATAAATTATAATTTATGGTCATAAATTCTCATCACTGGAGAAGTTAAACAGTACATGATCAATGGTTTGTCACGGCTATGGTGATTTGTCACAGGAGCTTTTACCATTTTACTTGTTAATGGAAATGTTTTACTCGTTTCAGTACCTGTCATTTACTAATACTCCATTTTACCATGGTATTTCAAAACAGTTATTTCTATATGGAAATTATCCTCAAGAACTAGCATTGCTATTAAATCAAGAGCGTAGAAGAATTCTGTAAGCGGCTGGTCCGATTAAGCGTGAAATGTGCCCCTAGCGGCCATAAAATTGGACAAATTACCTTTAATATCCCTCGGGAAACGCGGTGGAAGGGAGAAAAAAAGGGGGAAACGGGAGCGCTACGCTAATAAAGAGTCGTTAGCATTCTTCAGCGACAAATCGGATCGGAAGTCCTCCATGTTTATTCAGCGTGTAGGCTCCAAAACTTCCGATTTATTGTCGCTTACTTTTGTACTTTTAAATTTATAAATTTTTTTCTTCATCTAAGCATTTTTTATTCTTGTTGCGGACCGAATTTATTTACGACCGGTAGTGAGCCTACACTAAATCAATGTTGTTACCCGAAATGTGTTATTTATGGACAGGTAAGGGCTATGGATCATGAAGAATTATCATGCAGGATCCGGAATTGTCGTCCGGTGGAATTTCAATCCGAGCCTTTATGTAATTTTCTTTAAATATAAAATAACTATTTGTGATTTTTCTTCCATTTTCACTGTTACGAGTAGTAATACAACCATGCAGCATACTAATAAAACCATTTTTAGGGTTTTTTATTAAAAAGTTTAGATGAATATTTTTTTATATTTATTGTATTATATGAAAGAACATCCCATTGGTCATTTATGGTAACTGACCATAAAAACACCTGAACCAATATGGACTTTGGACCAATCTTTACAGTTCTAGTATGGTTCAGTGATAAAAAAATCGACTGATTGTTAATTTCTGTTAATTTCTTTTTTTAAATCCGCCTTTTAAACTTTTAAAGTTTGAAAATCGGCCGATAGGTGGCGAACGTCATTCTACATTAGAGGTTACAAAGGTACTGAGTTTTATAAAGCTTGAAATTTACTTCGGCCTTCATACCTGTTGTTCAACTTTGCTCTCGGGAACTTGTCTCAGGAATACAGATGACCGGTACAATTCTGACCAAACCCATTCAAACACTTGCCTATTAGAAAGGTCATAGTCATTTGGATGCATTCTTTGCCTTGCAGCAAGCAGGACGACGAATGGGGCACTAAGTAATTCAATCCTAGACTAAGTACATGGCGGTTAACTATCCTTGACCACCATCAACTTATATCACTTTTAGTGAAAATGTCGATGGCTTTCAGTACCTTGGATCACTGATAAAATCTGACAACACAACCTGCCCAGAAGTACAGAAAAGAATATTACTCGTCAATACGTGTTATTCTGGATTAGCCAAAACATTAGGAAATCGTCTATTATCAAGAAAGACCAAAGCTACACTGTAAAAAAACACTATTTAGACCTACCTGTATTAACTTATGCCTCAGAAACCTGGCCTTCGTTGAGATCTGATGCTAATAGTTTAGCGCTATTTGAAAGGAAAGTGTTAAGAAGAATGTTTTGAGCGGTAAGAGTGGGCGACTAATCCAGGTTTAGGCCTAACGCAGAGCTGCACCGGTATGTGGCTAGGATGGACGACAATGCCATTCAGAAGAAACTTTTTTTTGGGTCTGTGGATGGGAGGAGACGTGGATGACAGCAACTGAGATTGGTGCGCGAGGTCGAGAGGGATTCAAGTGTCATCGTAGGATCAAGAGCTTGGCAGACCCTGGCACAAGACAGAGAGGAGTGGAGGCGCCGCCTTGATGTGGCCAAGACCTGTGCTGGGTTGTTGAGCCCGTGATGATGATGATGCTTGCTCATTTATATTAATACATTTTTTTAATATCTTGTTATTTAGAATTGCACATTTCAACATAAATGATTTTATTTTCATGACATTTTATTTTATTTTTTTTTTCCACCATTCATATTGGTTATTTATGTAATAAAGGTACTTTTATGAAAGCACCAATCTATGTTAACAACTGTGATTGATTAAAATAATTGTAAAGGAACACTTTATAAAAAACACTTGTATTGCACCTATTATTATTCTCAGGCTGTGCTGAAAATGTATTTTTATGAAAAGATTATAATTGGTGATTAGACACTGCGGGGATTTTGAACGTCGGCATATAAGCGAAGTCCCATCGGTAACAAGGTTATGGGAATGAATCTTGTTAATATCAACATTATTTATACATATTTCTTCTTATCTGCTTGAAAACGGCGGAGTTTCAAGATTACTTTTAACGTCGAAATCGCGGATAACTATTTAGCTTTCTCAAATCTCGTTATTAGTCTTTCATGCTAGTTGCGTCAACAAAAATATCGATCTGAGTCAATACCAATATCAAAAGACACCTTAATGTTCTAAAAATCCATACACTTCCATTATTTTCGTCCGGTTTAGATTTTTTATACTGTTTTCTCTGAAGTTATGAGAAAACGGATGCATTGTTTCTTACACCGAACAAACTTAACCTACCATGACGGCTCTAATAACACTTTTCGGGCTTTTTGGAAGAAGTTGTTGAAAACAACATTCATTACATTGCTTTTGATTTTCAGAACTTTTATCACAAGCATATCAAATTTTTTTTTTTAATATCCACTCTTCTGCTATTTTTTTTATTACCAAGAAGTTGTGGTAGAAAATTAAATACATGAAATGTCGGAAGGTTTAGTGTCAATAGCTTCAGGTAAGCTTGGTATAGAAAGATCAACACAATTAAGTACACAAAATACAATGAAACTAATACATCATGAAAAAATGATCTAGAATCAAGCATATACTTATGATAAGAAATAATAAAAAAAATTAAAACCAATCTAGATCTTTGTTAAAATGACAAGATATGCCTATCATATATATCCTATATTACCTATACTATCTTAAAGCTATCAGGTTTTACATTAAACTGTAAAAAAAAAAAAAAATAATAATAATAATCGTTCATCAATCCTAAGTTTAATAACCACACCCTAACCGTAGTATTGACTTTAAGGTACCAATATCTATAACAACTCAGTTACCATTAAACGAAACCTTTTTTAAAAAAATAAAATTAATAAATGAAATAAAAGGCAACAGTAAACCTCAAAACAATGGTATGAAGCACACAAGTGAAGAAAGACCTGGGAAATAAAAAAATAAAAAAATAACTCAAAGGAAGCTCCAGACAGCTCCAGATTTTTTTAATGGAATTTTAATTAAATGTATTATCTAATTACTTATTCGTATCGCTAAAATTATGTTTATTTGAAAATAAAATTGAATGAATAACAGAATTATTTTTTCCATGAATGTTTATAAGAGTGATTCTAGTTATTTTTCAGAAACTGCAAAAAATGAACTACAGGGTGAGTATCTCTTAGTGTAAAAAAAAATTGGGTCAAATTAGATCAAAAATGTAGCTAAATGCCGCAGATCTTATCTTTCTATTCTAATCCGTTGCTGATATACGATAAATCAAAGACTTTTTTGAGGAAATCACGTTTTTTCCCATAAAAACTGTAATATCTCCATTTTGTCAAAATATTTTTTCAAATTTTGGCCACATTTTCGGATTTAGCATTAAATTTTCTATAAGAACAGAGTACACGTAACCTTGAATTTTACAAACTTGGTATCTAAAGAACAGCTTGATCTTCACTTTATTTGGGGAAGTCACAATGTCTTATTTACTTCAACGCTCACAGTTTTTTGTAAAAACTATCCACAAAACGTCAAATTTTACAAAAACTTGCAAATTTAATCAGCTTTCGAATGATATGTTAAACGTAATGATTTTGTATCAATTTCATGGTGATATTTACTTTTGAAACCGAAAAAACATGGTGTTATCATTTGGTATACAAATCAGTTACTTGGGTAAATAAAACATTATGACAATCCCTTAATGGAAATGTACATTTTAAACATAAAAAAAACCCTTCATTATAATAAAAAGCAAAAAAAAAAAAATATTTTTTAATAGAAAATAAAGGAAAACTGTCAATAAAGCGACACCAGATCAGAGGATCTTATGTTATTACATTTATTTATTTATTATTATGATTTAGGATTTATTTTATTAGTTTTTCAATGTAAGGTTTAAAACTCAATTATAATGAACATAGACCTCAATTTTGCTATAAGCTTCTGAATGCAGATGATATTAAAGAATACCACTTTTTGCGGTGAATTTATGGCTAAATGAGTCTTATTTTTACAGGGAATTTCTACCATTCTAAGACCTAAGACCGAAATAGTTTATTTTACATTATTTTAAACAAAACCTACCATCAGAACAGAAGTCATTGATCATTAAGGTAGTAGGGTATTTGATTTTTGTTTTCTTTGGAAGTATGTTAAGAAATCAAAAGTTTTTTTAACTATTAGCTAGTCCGCTTTAAATTTTTTAAATATTTTTTCCGTTAGTTGCACTTCATTTAGAACATATTTTTTTGCCTACAGCATGTTGTATATAAAATCATTTCGGCGACCGAATCAATTTATTGCCTATAACACGTTGTATATGTTTGTACATCATGACAAACATCATCAAGAGCATACATCGTTTTCTGAAATTACATCATGTACCTGAAAAATCACCACCAGATCTAAAAAAGTGTGAAGTAATAATTTACAAAAAGGAACGGTTGCGATTTGGATGGGGGTAATAATGAGGCACGGATCGAAACGGATATGATTTTAGGGATTTCATTAACACAAAATAATGGACATCGACGTGATATAAGTTTCGACATCGTACTCCATCGTTCTTTTAAATGCTGCCTATTTTTCCAAAAATTTTACTTTTAGTTTTTGAAGACTTATTTTTAATAATTCTTCAAAAATGCGCTTAATTTTGAAATAATCGATCGTACATGATTTTGCTGTGTTAATACATAGAAACAGCTCATTTGTATCATATTATATTAAAGAAATATCATCAACAATTGAGGGTTTACAGCCATTTCATTTAACCGTACTCCTTGCATTTTAGGTCTACAATTCAGTAATTTATTATGAACTCTTCCACTTTCATGAAAATTTTTTAAATATTATTCCCGTATATCGGACGTCATTTAAAACATATTTCTGCAATAAAATAATTTTGGCCGCCGAAATGGATTTTTTGCCCACTGTGCGGCGTCTTTTTTACAACTATTTTTTCTTTGGTGACGTCTGCAAATGATTTAATAAAGGTTGTGGGATTTTTTCCCCTATATAACCTTTTTGCCTCATTATAAGGAACTTTTGCAGTGACCAGAATTGATTTTATTTCTTTTTGAAATAGAAATACTGTACCGGTACAGTTTATACACTTTTGATTTTTATTAAATTTTAAATTATCTTGCAGTTTACGTTCAATCGATTCTTTTTTGCATTTAAAGGTGGGGTGGGAAAATCCTAATCAATTAAAGCACTTCATTAGGTTTGGTGTGTAAGGTTGGACCCTTATTGTGTGGAACCCTATTTTAATAGTTTAATTGGGAGTTTTGGAACAGCAAATGTTACAATGTAGGTGTGGGTTAGTTTTTGCTCTTCATTAATTTTAATTTATATTCTATTTATATCTACGATGATATATATAATTCATTTTTAATCTTGTCTATTTCAACGAACTCGAGATCAAAACCCCTTAGCTGTAGTTGATTGTTTTATGAGGGGTACCCCCAACTTGGAATAAACTGCTGAAATATTTAATATTTAACAGAACATCGGATTGCTTGTTATTAATGGTTTCTACAAGTAGAGTACCATCTGTTTGAATCTGAGCCATGTCGAATGAGGTCGCGCTTTCGGGAGTTGCAGTAGCATTTTACATAGCTCTAAGGAGTAACAAAAGTGCTACTAAAAAAAAGCCACCGCGTTGGTGGGATGCGTGATTTATTTAAGGATCGGAATAACCAGGGGCACGATCATCTTGACACACTGAGGTTGGAGGATGGAATGGGTTTTCGCAATTTCGTTCGTATGAGTCTAGTCAATTCGAATGTCTCCTAAAAATGGTTGTACCAAGTATTTTGAAAACGAAGACCAATTTTAGGGAGCAAGTTTATTCAATCAACAGGCTTGCAGTCACTCTTCGGTTCCTCACAAGTGGAGATTCATAAACAAGCCTCATGTATACTTACAAAACTTCGAAGCAGATAATATCCAAGTTTGTTCCTGCAAAATGCAAAAAAGAATAGATTGAAGGTAAGCATCAAGATAATTCAAAATATAATAAAAATCAAAAGCGAATAAACTGTACCGGTACAGTATTTCTATTACAAAAAAAATAAAATCAATTCTGGTCACTAAAAAAGTTCCTTATAATGAGGCGAAAATGTTATATAGCGAAAAAAAATCCCACAATCTTTATTAAATCATTTGCAGACGTCACCAAAGAAAAAAATAGTTGAAAAAAAGACGTTGCCATACAAGCAGATATTTTTTTTTTTAATTTTCAATTAAACAAAAGCACATCAGCTGTTGATCCATCAATCCCATATTTTTTCGAAATATCTGGCAAGAGGTATGTACGAGGTGTGATCAAAAAGTTCCAGGGCTGAATTTTTATACCATACATTTATTCATACAAGATACAGGTTATTCAAATTTGTCTCCTTCGAAGTACTCCCCTTGGGAAGCTACACACTTTTCCCACCGGTGTTTCCACTGATCAAAGGCCCCAGAAAACTCTTCTTTTGTAAAGGTGTTTAGCAGCTCCGTTGTTTATTCTTTAATTTCGTCAACTGTTTGAAATCTTCGTCCTTTCAGGTGTCTCTTGAGCTTCGGGAAAAGAAAAAAAGTCGGCTGGAGCCAGGTCAGGTGAGTAGGGGGGCTGAGGAATGACAGTCATTGCGTTTTTTACACAACAGTTACGGATAACTAATGCAGAGTGAACAGGAGCATTGTCATGGTGAAGGACCAAATCACCACTTTGCCACAGCTCAGGTCTCTTTCTTCTCACAGCATTACGCAATTTTCTGAGGGTTTCAAGATAAACAAAACGATTAATTGTTTGACCTTGTGGAAGGAATTCATAGTAGACAACACCTTTACAGTCAAAGAAAACCGTAAGCATGACCTTCACATTTGATTTTACTTGGCGTGCTTTCTTGGGTCTTGGAGAACCTTTTGATGTCCATTGTGATGATTGGGCTTTTGTTTCCACATCGTAACCAAAAACCCATGTCTCGTCTCCCGTAATGACATGTTTCAAGAAGCTTTCGTCGTCATTTGCCTTTTGAAGAAGTTCCTTAGAAACATGAGTTCTTTCACATTAATTTTTATAAGATAGCCAAACTCTATAAAACTAACCTCAAACAAACTGTGCTAATGTTACTTTCAGTGATGTTATGATTGATCTGCAATCACAGCTGTGTTCCTGTTGAGTCAGGCAATACAATGCTGCCAACCGCATCGCTGTGAGACATTGCATTCCCATAGTAAATAAAAAGTCCTGGAACTTTTTGATCACACCTCGTAACTGTCCCACGAAAACAACCCGGGTAGCATAGAGAAAATTATTTCCATTACGTAAGGAATGAACTTATACAACAAAATTTAATTACCAGAATATAAGGTGAATTACATAGCAATATAATCTCCCATCATTATTTATTTAAAAAACATATAATGCTGCTTAAATAAGCGAAGTTTCATCGCTACCAGAATATGTTCATTTTATTTTTAGTTTATTTTATAATTGTCACATTACTAAAATATTCATTAAATTAAAAAGAAATATATATATATATATATATATATATATATATATATATATATATATATGTGTGTGTGTGTGTGTGTGTGTGTGTGTGTGTGTGTGTGTGTAATAAATAAATAAAAATAAAGGGAAAAATGTATATATATACATACAAAATAATTAAGAAATAAGTATAATGTAATGAGTAACCTAAAAGCTAGGGCGTAAGAACCTCTGCTGTTAATCGTCCCATAATTTGATCCTATCCTATCCAATCAACAGATAAGCGATAACAACAAAGATATTGCGCGAGAATGGTGAGAGTCCCACTCTGTTCGAGATTTACGTACGCACCGACTCAATGTTGTGACAGATTGTGTAAAGAATCCCATTCCGGTTGAGATTCAAAAAATACTAAACCGCAACACACGAGATTCATTGTCGCGGAGCGTCTCAGATGCATGAAAATGAATACGAGATGCATCTCAGCGACAATGAGTCCGAACAATGAATCCCAGTGCGTACTAGTCTTTAATCTTTACAGTGAGACCGGCAGTTTGAGTCGAAAAAATTGAAAAAGGCCTAATGTGAAGTTTTGGAAGATGCTGTTTACACATAATATTTTTTTTAATGAATTTCGATTATCCGAACTACTTCTGACAACATTATTTCGGATAATCGACGTTCTATTGTAAAGAACAGGAGAACAGAATCAAGAAGACTGGAACAACTTGGTCCGAAGATGGAAAAAAGAACATGGAGAGAAAATAAAGATTTTGGCGCGTCGTAAGGAGAGAAGAACCACAAGAGTTTCACGTGATCTATCTTAGGTTAAAATCGTTTCTAATAACTATAATAAATAAAATAAAATAAAAAAAAGTTATTTTTATGTTATTAGGTTTGTTTTGATATTTTTTTTTTCAAATAATAGGTTTAAGGTTTTAAATTAAATTGATGGTGAAGCTATGTGTTTTGGTGCATCACAGAGCACAGCTTATTATGTCTTGTCAGGTATCAGCATTGCGTTGAGTGGAGTAAAAGAAAAAAAGGATTTTTATCGGTCTTAACTACTAAATTTGATGCTGCTATTATTTATGATTAAGGTTATTATTTTCATTATTTCGTAAAAGTCTCTTCAGTTGATGAGCCCATATCAAGAGTGGGGTGTAATTAAAAAAAAGTTAAAAGAATATTATTTTTTTTTTTTTAATTTTAAATCTCCACTTACACCCGCCAATAAAAGTGATCAACAAACAGTAATTAAGACATAAAATAAAACACAGAAAACATAGAAAGATAAAATACGCAAGACTCAAAAAAAAAAAAAAAGATTTCTAATTAACCGGTGAGAGTGAAATATAGAGAGGAGGAATACGCACTAGTGCCTGGATCCAGCTGACATTAAATATGGACAGATCGGTTAATCCATTCAGAACAGAGAGCTGTCGCTTTCCGTCGAAGCCTTTGAAAATGTTTTAATCGGAGCAGCCGACACAGAGGGCACAAACGCACCACAAAACTCCAACTGCCCTTTATACCTTCGCAAAGGATTACCGCTTTTCCGCTCACCACACTCTGTGATTAATTTCCAATTACACCCCACTCTTTCCTATAGATACGGGCTCATCAACTGAAGAGATCTTTACCAAAATAATGAAAATAATATCCCTAATCATAAACATTAAATTTTATTAATTTTATAGACGATTCATTTATTTCGTATTATTTTTAGTTGAAACTTAAGTAATATCAAATAATTATGAACATTACGAATCTGTTACTTTTTCTTATCTCTTTGGTGCTGCAAATTATGAAAATAAATAAAATCTAAAATTATTTTTCTTTTAAATAACAGGCCCTGAAATACTGTTTTTTTTTTTTTTTTTTTTTTTTTTTTTTTTTTTTTTGTTTGTGTGTGTTTCTTTATTATTTTATTTCATTTTACTTTTCTTTTCTTTTTTTTAAGATGGTATTGTTTATTAGGGTTCTATCACCGTGCTAAACGCTTTTTTAAAGGTTAATTCAATAAATTCTAGTTTTATTTAAATGATACATAAAGTGAAAAAGACAAATATAGAATTACGTTATTTTGTACTCCAAACGGAAAGTCCCAAATAAATAAAATCAAAATTAATTAAAGTAACCGGTTCATGTTTTGCCAAACCGATCATTAGGATTAAAATTTTATTTTCATTTTATGCTGTTGAATAAAGTCCTCTATCTAATAATTCAGATAGCTGACATAGAATTTAATACCGAATGATCAAACATCACACACACACATATATATATTGCATTTACAGATACCCATGATTAATTAGTAGTAGCTATAAAATTGGTGGCAGGAAAAAACATTTTCTAGATAAATATTAGTAGTTTTCCTACGTCTTTTTATTATTATTTTATAATTACAACTCATCCATTTAAATGAAAATTATCAACTTCAAGTCCAACTAAGACTTGGCTAGGAAACTAATCCATCAGGTAGAAAATAGTGAAAATTAAATATTCGTGATTCACCAGAAATCATATTGTTTAAAACCAATCCAGATTTTTCTTTAAATGACCAAAGAAATATTTCGAATATTCCGATTTTAAATTAGTTACTAGTAGGTAAAAAATAAAATCGATCAGTCGTAGGGAAAACCTAAAAGACTAACTATCTACTTGCCGCTTTCGTCTCTCTGGGATCAGTCTGATCTAAGTCCTGATATATTTTAGAATATCTTGCGTTTCACCTCCTTAGTCATCTTGTTTGATTTCTTGTATTAGATTTAAAAAACAAAACAAAATATGAATAAATCTATATAGTAAAGTACTGGTGTTTGAAATTTGTCAATCTATTTTATTTTTATTTTATCTATTTAGAACTGATAATGAATGTTTAACATTCAAAACTAGTATTTTTTTAAAAACTTTTATTTAGTAAGTACTATAATCTTCCTCAAATGTAGGCAATGAGTAATATGAATGACATTATGGATTTATTCACAATATATACAATTCAAAATAAAATATAAAAAAATAAGATAAATTAAAAAAAAAAACACTATAATTTATTTAAAATATACACTTATCCTAGGGATCCTCCTACCAAACCCTTTTCTCTTCTCTAATTAAGGGTCCAGCCAGCCTCAAAGTGATCCCAGTGTTTGTCTCTCAGCTGCGTCACTGGTGAAAAATACACGAAACTAGTCTTAAATAAAATAAAAAAATTCAATAGAAGAGGCAAGTACTCCATCAATCCTAAGACTATTGATCCTTCTATACCATCATGGATACCTCAAGTGAAGCAGATATTTTTTATTAAACTCAGAGCTGCCTAGAAGGTGAGCCAGGTAGACTCAGAAGGAGACGAGTGCCGCAGATGGAATGGGAGATGAAGTAGCCAGAATGGTGTCAGATGGCCGGCTCTAATCCCGACCTAGACCCACCCCCTTTTAATTTAAGGTGCCGGACGGCTGATGCATTTTTCATGAAGCCTCTATTGTCTGTCTCTCTCATTACCTCCAAAAACTCCGCAATCTCGTCTCCGGCTACTCTCCTTTCATTAATAATTTCCACCCTTTTCTTCCTGTCCTTTCGGCCTGTCTGTTTTCCTCTACCAGGTTGACATTGCTATATATTTTTCCCTCGACTTTATTCCTAAGGAGGCCGATGAGTGGAAACAGGAGATCCGTAAAAATGAGGTATTTACAGATGGCTATGAATTTTGATATAAGATAAATTTGAGGAAATTATTACGAGGACTTTTCAATAACATGTAATTAACCGCTTGCTAGTAGTACTTCAGCAATATGTATCATCAGATTTATTCAAATTCAATATTTCGTGAGACAGAAATACTAAATTAGAAATACTAAGGCGATCGTTACCAGAAAATATTCGGTTTTTTTGTATCTTGAAGTTCCCACTGCCAATCATGTCTGCGGCACAGGTCAATAATAGGTAGAGTGGAAAAATACTATTGTTTTAAAAACGCAATTTTTTTCACAATGATTCACGAATTAGAATTTATCTCTGTAATAGCATCATTACTAATTCCATTAGACACAAATTAAGGGGGAAAATAGCTTTCTGGTGATACTCATTTACCAAAATTCACATACACACTTAACACACTAATTCCAGTTAATCAATTAATCACAAGTGCCACAGATATATCTCCCAAACTGTTGACTATAACTCTATAAAAATACGCCAAATTCCTCCCAGACGTGGACACTGTCCAAAAAAGATGAAAAAAATCTTCTGATTTCGAGAGGAAAATTAATCACAAGCGGACAATTAGACTGAATGCTGAGCTGGGCTGGGCATGTTGTCAGTGGTAGACCGAAGCTCAGATGGAATTCGTAACTGGACGGCGGCCGCAGAGGCAGAGAAACATGGAGAGTTCTCCTTGAGGAGGCCAGGACCCCATCTAGGGTTTTAGAGCCATGAAGATAGATAGATAGACAATTAATCACAAGTGCCACAGATATATCTCCCAAACTGTTGACTATAAAAAAAAAAATATTCTTAATAGCAAATTCTATATATTTCAGATATAAAATACGTTTAGCTAAAGCTGGTATTTCTTAGATATAAAAAAAAAAAAAACAATAGAAAAACGACATTCAAACCGCACTTCTCTGCAAACCCTAGTCTTATTGTATTTTGTACAGAACACTATAATCTAATACTATGCGATTGCTAGTTTGCTTTAATTTTTCAACATGAATACGTCTTTTGGTAAGGGATTAATACTTTTTTGATATAAGGTTTTTTTTTTTTAAACTATCATTTCGACACGCTCTAGCTCTGTTGGTGCTGCTTGGATAGAAAATTTGACTACAGTTTTTTTAATAGAAATGACATGGAGAATATTTTTGGTAACACAAAATTTGTCACAAGGACCAACCATTTAGGAGTTTTATTGGTTTTGTGACAGTCATGAGTGACACATATTTTCTTTTTTTATTGTAAATTTTTTTTGTAATACATCATATTTTTTTATTCATTACATTTTTAATTGTTTAATTTTTCCACTTCAAATTTTATAACGTTCTTAAAGTAAAACATATGGCAATTGGATTAGCAGATGAGAGGTTACCTCTAAATATGTAGTACGTGTTGGGTTTACAATTACAGTGTGACTATTTTCTCTTTCCAGTGTATTTATTTTCTGAATTAGTAAATCTCCTGTTCATAAATTTCTGTGTTAATTTAATCTGACACCAACTACCAAAACAGTTTAAATGACAAAAGTCATATTTGAAACAAATATTATCTTTTGACTTTGTTCTATCATCATTTTTACTTCGATTGACCTTTTGAATTTCGTTATTAAATGTTTGACCCATTCTTTATAAAAATCCAGGGTTCAAAAGTTAGATCTTAAGGGAACTTCCAGCATTAAACAGTTTGCTCGATGTTGATTACGCCGGCAGCTTTCAATCTGATCAAAGGGAAATATTCAAGAGGTGTACAATAACTATGAAATATTATGAGGATAATAATTAGGAGACCTAAGGCACTTATCCCGGGGACTAGAAGCGCTAGGAGGGCTAGTATATGCAAATGTCTATCGTGGAGAGGGCCCCGCTCCATTAGGGATGATACAGACCTTGGCCGGTCCGTTTCATTAGGCACAGCTGATGCACTGGATTACTCATTCACAGCTTAAGGATGGTAGTTGGGACCTTCCTTATGGCATCTCATATAGGAGAGGATCTAGTCATTAATTAATGATAATGTTGATAGCGGCAACATCCGAGCGAGTTTGAAGAAATATAGGGCGAAATATGTAACGGAACGTTGCTTCAATGGTTCTATGTGACGGAAATGCGAAATAAAATTGATTTTATTGAATTCGCCATGTCGCTTAAAAAACAACCATGTTTGTTTACTATTACATACCATTATTATATATTTGGATTGTTTAGGCTTGAATTTAAATTTTATTATTTTAATAATATAATAATAATATTTTATTTACATTTTTTACAATTTACAATTCATATTAAGTATTCATGTACCGGCATACATCCTCTACATGATTAATATAATTTTATTTAATAATAAATAGGCTTTACAATTCAAAGTTTATCTTTAAGAAGTAGGTAATATAAGGAAAAAAAACTACAAAACAAAAAAAAAAAAATAATAATAAAAAAAGATATACTACCTTTCTACGGCCATATGGTCAGGATGAACCAGAGCAGAATAAATAGGAAGATCTTTGGGAAAATGTGGTGATTTAAAGGTGTTGGGGGGGTACATCGGACAGATGAAGAAAGAAACGGGGGAATTGGGAATTTGAAGTCACGACTGTTTCGATAGGGATAGATATAGGGAAAAACTAAGGGGAATAAAGGTCCTTGTGGGTACCAAGGATGTGAGGGGGAGGAGAGTATGGAGTGAGGAAGAAAAAATAATGCAGTCTGAAAGAATGAAGAAAAGGTGGGAGGAGATAAAGAGGGGTGGATGAGTGGGGAGAGTTGGGAGGAAATGATATTTGCGTGGTCTGTAAGACCGTTTCTTGTAAAAAAAAAAAAAAAAAAAAATAGATATAATAAAAATTAATCAATTACAATAAATTATATGTATATATCTTACACCATATTATATAAAAATATGAATATAATGAAAATTATAAAAATATACGTATAATTACAAATAATAAAACGTAGCTGAAAAGATACATATAAACTATTGAGTAAGGATTACATATTTCGTTCTTTTATGCTTGTATATTTTAAGTGAAGTTTTATTGTAACCGATTTCTCAGATAAGCGAATTTTCTGAAATTGTTTTTAGTATGTTTTGGTTTGTTCGTATACGTGAAGGTGAATATGATTGAGATCGTGCAGAAATAGATATTTTTGTATCATTGATGATCCTCATACACAAGTTTTGAATCCTTTCGAGTTTACGGTAATTGGTTGTACAGGTTGAGCTCCACACGGGTGAGGCATATGTAATACGTGATCGAATAACTGTTTTACTCGTACAATACGAGGACTTAAATTAGATTTTTTTGTGAAAGTAAGGGCACATTTTGTATAAGATTTTTTTTTTTTACTTCGTCTATTTTATTGTTTATGTGGTCTGTGTAAGTAAGTTAGAGGTTTGTCTAGCGTTATACCAAGGTATTTTATTGATTTGGGCCAGGGGATGACTTCTCCGTTTAAAGTTATATGCATGTTTATAAGCGATCTGCGCTTTGTAAAAATAATGGTTTCTGATTTACTTGTATTTATTTTCAGTTTCAATGTTTGGCAGTATTTAGTGATTTTTTTGAAAGTTTGTTGTTACATGTTTATTATTGTGTCAATGCGGTAAGAGATGTGAGTGTACACACAGCTGTGTATATTATATTATATTACTAGCATCCCTGTCGCGGCTTCGCCCGCCCTCCATAAGTAAAGCTAATTTCAACTAAAAATTAATTTTTTATTCGTTTATCGATAAGATTCTTGTATTTTAGCATGTGGTTCAGCATTATTTCTTCAATGATTTTTTCACGCATAGCAGTAATTATTAATCTAGTTATAATCGCACTGATTAGGCAGTTGGAGATTGCATAAAAGCACCATTAGACATAAAATTTTTTTTATTTTAATGTATGAATTGGTAATCAAGTTGGATAAAGACTAAGAAACTTTTGCGGAAAATAAACTGCATTATCAGTGCTTACGACAGAAGGCCCGTGGATCATATTTTTACACACAATATAAAAAAGTAAAGGATCGACATTTTGATTTAGTAATAATTTGTATTCGGCAGAAATAACTTTATTGATTTCATCTGGTTGGATGTTGATTTCGAACTATAAAAGTATATGACAGAGTGGCAAACCTCAGTCCTGCCTCTCAACATTGTACATTTAAATTTTAGTTATTGTAAATTTTACCATTGCAAAACCTTCCTAGAATTATAAAAATTATTTATTTAGATGTCGGTACAGATAGGTTCAGTTTACCATTGTTAACTCTATTGTGGGATGGTGCTATACACAATCGTTCGATTTTCAAGCTTCACTGGGATCCACATATTTAAATCTTTTTTAATAATTTTCTTTATAGTTTAATAAGTAAATTTTATCATCGATTTCAAGCTCTTTTGTAACCTCTCGCGTAGAACCTCTCCACCTATCGGTAAATTTTCAAACTTCACTGTTGTCCACATATTTTCTTTTTTTATAAAAAATAAATGAAAAATCAGTAGATTTTAATATTGCTAAACCTTCTTGGAACTATGAAGATGATGTAGTTAATATTACAGATTGGTTCAGTAGTATTCGTGGTTAGTGATCACAAACGTAAAATGGCTTGTCCTTTTATATAATAGTATAAGTTATTATTATGGTAAACTTTCTAATTTTAAATCTTTCAAGAACTATGAAGATGATGTAGTTAAATTTGGTTCAGATAGGTTCATTAGTTTTACTAAAACGCTATTGTCGCTTGCCACATATTTATAGCTTTTTGGATAACAATTTAATTGAATTAAGTAACTTTAATCAATTTCTAGCTATATTTAACACCGGATCATTGTAACCTCTCTTGAATGGCGCTCGCTTTACTGCACACCACATATTTATCGCTTTTTAAACAGTAATTTAATAGAAAATATGTAAATTTTATTATTGCTAAACCTTCCTTAAACTATGAAGATGATATAGTTATATTTGGTACAGAGTAGTTCTATAGTTTTCGCGGTTAGTGATAACGAACGAAAATGGTTTGTCCTTTTATATATAGCTTCATCATCCCCCGTCGAGGCTTCGCCCGCTCTCATAAGTGAAGATCTTAGATAATTTTAACTAATAATTAATTTTTTTAAAAATATTTATCGATAAAAATCTTGTATTAAAGTGAAGAATTGAAAATTTTATTTTTGATGATATTTTCACGCATAGCAGCCATTATTAACTGGGTTAAATTTAGATTGATTAGGTGTTTGAAGATAACATAAAGCATAATTAGACATCCAATTTTCAATTTTAATATATGAGTTGGTAATTCAGATGTACAGAGACTATTACGAAACTGCATTATCAGTGCTCACAACTAAAGGTTCAAAGTTCATATTTTTACACACAATATTAAACAGCTGAGAATCGGCATTTTGATTTTTAATAATTTTCACTCGACAGAAATAATTTTATTGATTTGATCTGGTTGGATTTTAATTTCTAACCATAAAAGTATGTCATAGTGTGGCACAACCCGTTTCTAACACTCAACATTGTACATTTAAATTTTTATTGTTGCTAAACCTAGAATTATGAACATGATGTAGTTAAACTTTGGTATATTTCACTCCATATACCTGTTTTTATAACAATTTAATTGAAAATAAGTAAATTTTATTATCAATGTTCACCTCTATGTAACACTGTACATTTTAACCTTTCATGTAGATTGCAATTGCCGCCATTTTTGAACTTCATTGTTATCCACTTATTATTCATTTTTCAATAAAGAATTAGTTGAAAATTATTAGATTTTACTATTGCTAAACCATCCTATAAAGATGATATAGTCAAAATTTGGTAGAGATTGGTTCAGTAGTTTTTGGCGGTTAGTGATCACAAACGAAACATTGCTTGTCCTTTTATATAATAGTATAACCTTATTCCGCCATATGTTAGAATCGTATAGAGCTAACAGATAATTGTGACTTGCAGATAATATACAAATAATATTGCGACTATAAATTAAGATATAAGGTATCCTATCTTTTTTGTTGGATCAAACTGCACACGGTGTGCAAATTTGATTAAAATCGGTTCAGTAGTTTAGGTGTTAGCCGGCCCCTAGGCGGCGACACGTAATTTATATATATTAAGATTTTAAATGTTTTAAATTAAAGAGTCAACTCTATTATTTACTTCTTCACCTTCCCAGTTATAAAAATCAAACAATTAATGCGTTGCTTAGAATATATTTTTTTGTTAATTTTAGGTGTTCAGTTTCATTTATTGTATTTATAATTAAAAAAAAAAAAGACAGACTGGGGGTATCGCACCTTGGGTTGCCTGTTTACAGAGTCTGGACTATTATCGCTGGAGGATTGAACTTCGCACTACAGTGGTTTGCATAAACAGTTGTAATATAGATCGCAACCAGTACGTATCGAAGTTTACCCGCTTACATATATATAGTCTGGATCCTGATCTAGCATAGTAAGCACCGCCCGCTACAGTCTGGGCGAACTCATTGAAGTGAACAATCACGTGAAATAGTATTCATGGGTTAGCTGAACTTATATTTAGTATTATTTTTACTAATATAAAGGTAAATGTCCCTTTGTTCAAGGTAATTTTTGTTTTTTTTTAATTTTTAATAGATGTTCTTTATTTGTGGTAAGCTGTCCATAAGTTATAATCTTAAATTAACATCATTGATAACAATAGATTTAACTTCAATAGTACCTTGTAATTCATGATAAATTATTCTTCTGGATATGGATTCTGGGTGTGAGAGGATGGAGAAGGGCAGCTGAGGAAATAATACAACTTCATTAGATTCTCGGGAACATGTCTTTGATTTTCGCCATATTCCTGTTTGTTTTTTTTAAAATAATCTAAGCACGTTTTCTACTCCCCGAAATGAATAAGGTACCTAATTGGAAAAGATTAATTTTGTTTCAACCTTTCAAACATGCCAGAACGTTAACAATAAACAACTAATCGGCAACAGTTACCGATTGTCTCACTCAAAACCATATGTTTTATTAAAGAGTGATTTGTGGTAGTAAAGTGAAAAATAGGGGTCACCTGTGGTGTAGTGGTTAGCTTAGCAACCTACTAAACCCAAGATCGCGGGTTCACAGGCCGGCAGATGACCTTAGGATTTTTTAAAGGGAGTAAAAAATCCTTAGCTATATCCTAATTATACCTGGATAGGCAAAATTTAGGACTCCCACTGTAGCATCGTCCGATTAGCCATAGCAGCAAAAAGTGACGCTAAACGAAATAAACCACAAGTGAAAAATATCCTAGTTAAATAAATATGGTTGTATTTTTTAACCTTTAATTTAATTTTGTCTTATTTTCTACTATTGCTGTTATTAAATTTTCTTTTTTCAATGTATTTTTTTTATTTATGTATTTCAGTTATATGTATATTGCATATTTTATGTTATTTATGTAAAGCATAGTTCTTTTCTGTTCTCGGTTTTCTTTTTTCTTTTTTTTTTACTGTACATAAAGTGAGAATGTAAATATAAATCCATCTATATTACTTATTGCCCATATTTGTGGACGATTGTAATAATTTCATAATACAAATTTTATTTTAAAAAATGTTGAATAAACATGCTTAAATGCATTATAAGAATTTTTTTTTTTTAATGCTTTACTTAGCATATATGCTAGCAACATGCGATCTTTTTTTTTATTATTATTTCGGAGCAGATCTCATGAGGACAATAAAATTGCCAATTGTCTGAGAATCATCTATATACATATACTATCTCAAAATTCTTGAAACTTTGAATATTATTTATAACTCTAATAACTATGTATACGAGGTATAAGTCAATGCCACATTTACGAACAATAAGTAATAATCCTCTAAAGTAAACATTCATTCTTTATTTATGAAGAAATATTTATTAAAGGTACATAATCACAAAGGTAACTGAGCCATCTTCATCTGTAAACAAAGGGGCTGTGGATTTAGAAGCTCCTTGGGGAACTCCACCAACAAGGCTATATCGACTCCTTCTGATTCTGTTCGCTGGTCCAGGCAGACCTTGATGTCTCCCCTGTGACCATCTCGTGGAACGACACAGCAACACCAGAACTATTGTCGGCTTCATGGACTTTATGATATCCATTTAAGTAGGAAGATAAAGAGAATATACTACTTGAATAATTAACATTGAAATTTTATTTAAACTATTCAGAAATATTTAATTGCCTTATTTCTCTCGCTAATTTAATGTTTACATATTTTTTTCGAGCAGTATCGCATGAATCAATAAGATTACGAGGATTCTGTTTAATATATTAAAAAAAAAATTTTTTTGGGTCTATGTTACTAAGAGCTGAATTTATAATGATAGATATAGTTACATTAATAGTTTACCCGCAGTAACAAATATAACGCTAAACATATTGTTCACACAATAATAAATAATTACAAAAATAAATTACAAAGCGTCTGATTTGGAGACTCACAAGTACTGCTTTGCGAAATACTTACCGACTTTAAAGACTTTGTTCGAAACAATTATGTTCGGTCATCAAATCCTTGTCTCATCAAGAGATAAATTGCGATGAAAATTTTAAAAAATGTTTTTAACAATTGTAAAAAGAAATAATGCGACGACTTTTAGCGTCTCAAGTATAATATGAGTGAAAATTTATGAAAATTAAGAAGTTTATTTGACAAAAAAAAATAAAAGAAAATGTGTCCGTTCCTTAGTAGATATCTTAACAACTCAGTAGTGCCAAATTTCAAGCGCAGAAGCACCAAACCGTGGAAGAAATTATTTAAAATGATTTATTTTTTTTTAATCGTATTGGCCTACTAAGGACCACGTCATTTCAGCTGTCTGTTCTTGGCTTTGACATTAGCCCAGTACTCCTTCATACTTTGCCGGTGTTGCTCCTTTCTGTCTTCTGTTCACATCTTTCCCGTCTTTAATAAGTGGATCGCGCTTCTGGATGTCTTCGAAAGTAATCCCGATTTCCAACAGGTCTACCTCAGTAAATTAGGCTCCCTTGATTTTCTTATCCTTAAAGTAAGTGAATAATGTGTTTATATTTATTTTCCATCACCTAATTTTTATTTCAACCCTATTATTAAATAAATAAAATTATGATAGGTGAATCATGACCACTTAAAATGCTAAGAAACAGAGAGAAGAGTATGTTCATAACTGACATAAGGAGAAACAAGGAGCTGTAAAATTATAAGAAATAAAAAAAATAAAAAAAACTGTATATATAAAAATCAATAAATGTGTCTCCTATTTATAACATAATTATTTTGTGTTGATTACGACTTGATATTTTTGATTCCTTGTAAAATATTAAATGATTGTAAATATACTTTCCTGAGATAATATTTTAAAATTAAATTTTATGATCAGTAAATTATTTTATTAGGAGCATGCCATTTATAAATTTATCGTATATTCATATATAAAAAAACGAATAAAAATAGATGTTTTAATAATTTATTGAATATCTTTCATTACAGATCTGTGCAATGGTGATATAAGACTCTCCCCCTCAAATGGGTTCTGACACCAGTGGCGCAGCTGAGATAGCAACGCTAGGATGTCTTCGTGTCTGGCTTACCCTTCCATGAAGGACGAACAAGCTTGCTTCCTGGTCTTCTCGATACTTTTATAAATAGTATGATCGTATTTAAATTGTGTTTCCTACTTTAATTTATTTATTTCTATTATTATCTTTTTATTTATATAAATTCGTTAAAATTACTGACCTTATTATTTTATATCATTTAAAATGTATGTCTCCATAACTGAACGTGTCCTGTGATTTACCTGAAAAGTAAGAATAATGAATTAAATTATATTTATATATAAGAGTCATTAAAATTTAAGAACTTCTAATTCTAATGATTAAAATAGCTATTAAAAAAATTTAATTATAGATTTAAGAACAATAAAAGTTATTGAATCATCGTAATGTTATACTTATCATCATTATTATTTGTAATATAAGAATCTAAATCTATATTTTTGCCTTTTATTTCAAAGCATTTAATTCCTACCAATGTATTTAAGAATTGGTGTAAATATATATATATATATATTGATACCAAATACACTGAAACATGAAGACTTTAGTAGAGCACTAAGAATAAGAAATGGACACCATAAACATAATAGGTACGTAAAGGAAATGGGGCAGACGTAACAATATAATGGAGATATGTAGTTTTATTTATTCTATTAAATTTAATTACTCTTAGTTTACGACCAGGAAAATATAAACACTATTTTCTTTTCAAACTAACTAATCCTTTAATCTTCTGCCGGTTGAAACAACCAAAGTCATCTTTAACTTTTACTAAAGTGAGGAACATGGCCGCTACTGCTATGCAGCTAACTAAAACAGCTCCCTGTTTACTCAAGTAATACCAGTGGTATTAGCTCACGTATCAGCTTGGCTCTTTGCAAATATTGTGTATATACATAATTGAACAATTAGTGAAGTTTTCCGGCTAGGTGAGTCCCTAGAAACTAATTTATAAAGGTGGACATTAGGTGTGTGAGGGGATAGTTGGGCACGACGTAGGTAGAGTTTCGACCTGCAGACGGCTGTGACTGGCTATCACTTACTTAGGCCTACCTGAAACTATCATCCTAGGTGGCGTAGTCAGTAGAGCGCTCGGCTCCTATCCTAGAGCACCCGAGTTCGTAGCTCGTTAAAAAATTTTTTTTTTTTTTTTTTTTTTTTATTTTTAATTTTATTTTATAGATGTGTTTTTATTTATATATGTACATTGTTTTTAATTATTTTTCTCTCTTTAAATAATATTCTTGTTTAATAACTATTAGCAAAAATAATTATTTATACCATGGAGTGTGAAAAATCATCCTGCTTTGACTCCGATGAAGAAATGCCGTGTTCCGACTTCAGCGAATCGGACTCGAAGTTCCTTAAGGGTAGAACTTTGTCAAAAAGACAAAGAAATACTGCTCTTGAGCCCCCTGGAAACTCTCCGGACAAAAAAAAAAAAGAAGAAAAAGAAACAAAAAAAAAAAAAAAACGAATCAACCTCCCACTCCACCACAAACACGCAGTAAAGCTGTCATCACATCAGTTACACCCATAGAAATAGCAAACAGATTTCAGCCATTGTCTAACATGCCTTCAGAAAGCTCAGTACAACAACCACCAAAACCTCAAACCGATATAAAGCCACCTCCTATCAACGTTACGGGCGTAGATAACTACATCCAATTTTGTCAACAGATTTCAGAATTAATTGGTCAAACAAACTTCCAATGTCAATCCAGATACCACGACATAAAAATAAACACCGAGACAAAAGACCACTATAAATCATTGGTAGCCCACTTAAAAACTCAAAACATTCAGTTCCATTGCTATCAATTAAAAGAAGACAAGGCCTACAGGGTAGTACTTCGGGGACTTCACCAATCAGTGCCTCCTGATTTCATCAAAAGAGACCTGGAGCAGCTAGGCCATAGCGTCAGGCATGTATCCAACGTACTCCACCGCACTGAAAAACGCCCACTCCCATTGTTCTTTGTGGATCTGGAGCCAGCAGATAACAATGTGGAGGTTTTCAACATCAAAAGACTGGTGTACTCCGTGGTAAAATTTGAAGCACCTCGAGTTAAAAAAGAGATTGTACAATGTACTAGATGTCAAAACTTAGGCCACACGAAAACGTATTGTAATCGTCAGGCAAGATGTGTTAAATGTGCAGGGCCACATTTAACAGCAACATGCTTAAAAACAAGAGATACGCCAGCCTTGTGTGTCCTCTGTGGTGAGAGTCACCCTGCTAACTATAAGGGCTGCCAGGTATACAAATACAGGCAGAAGCAAAGAGCCTCCAACTCCACCACAAATAGAAATTCTGTTCCTGAAACATCCGAAACAATAGTAACTTCCATCCAGAATCAACAGAATATTTCAGTCAACAATTTTTCTAGACACTTTCCTCCACTGCCATCAACATCAAAAGCCCAACAACCTCTGAATCAACAACCCATCACTCCAGCCGTTCAACTTGCAGAACCCCAGCCATCAACCTCAGCAGCGGTGTCATCTCAACTTCATCAACCAACTCATGAATTCACGACGGTTGAACGAAGAAATCGACGGCCACAGAATCAGGCGTCTCAATCCTCCCTTCCATCCCGACCTCCTAAAATAACCAACTTTTCCCCATCAACAACCCAACAGACTCCACAACAAGTAAACCAACAGACCAAGACTCCACTACAAACTTATGAGCAAATCACACCTCAACAAAATCCAAGCCAAATCCCATTCCAGTTACCGTCGTCAAGACAGTTTAACCTTCCGCCTCAAATATCAGAATCCTATCTATTTCCTCCCAAGGTTTTGGTGATATTTCATCGATTCTCTCCTCCTTCCTCCGTGAACTCCAAGAAACCATCAGACCTTTAATTACCCTTCTCACAAGAGCCCTGACAGAAATCACGTCTACTGTTCCTCGATGATCCAAAACTCCTTGGCAGTTCTTTTATGGAACGCAAATGGTTTGCTCAATCACAGAAATGAACTAGACATATTCTTACACGACAATAACATTCACGTTGCCCTAATTACCGAGACCCACTTGACGCCTACTTCTTATTTCCACATCAAAGACTACATCACTTACAGATCTGACCACCCCGACAAAACAGCCCATGGTGGTACTTGTATCCTAATCCATAGATCACTAACCCACACCCTGATTCCTTCCTCTCCAACTGACACCATTCAGTCTACCGCACTGATCCTATCCTCTCTTCCATTTAACCTTACTCTTTCAGCTGTATATTGTCCTCCAGGAAATAGCCTTTCCCATAATATTCTGCTTTCCTTATTCCAATCCTTTGGGCGGCGCTTCATTGCAGGTGGGGATTACAACGCTAAAACACCAGCGATGGGGCTGTAGAACATCCAATTCCCGAGGTAGTGTACTTTCCCGTGTATCATCCTTAAACAATTACCCTATCCTTTCACCTAACAATCCTACCTACTGGCCTACATCCCTTAAAAAAAAAACGCCCAGATATTCTCGACATATTCGTCACCTCTCAAATACCTACTTCCCAAACTACAATAGATTCCTTAGATGACCTTTCCTCTGATCATAGCCCAGTTTTGCTTACATTACATTCTACTCCTATTATCAAACCTTCTCCTCCATCCTTAATAACTGGACGAGTAGACTGGGACAAATTCCGGTCGACTTTAGAAAACCATATAGACTTAAAAACTCCTCTAAAAACATCTCAACAAATAGACACGGCAATAGAACACCTTACTAAATCAATACAAACCAGCATAGCAGAAAATACCTTAAAAAATAGAATAATACGCTCAGAAGGCATGGTCTTACCTCAATATATTCGGGTCTTACTAGTCGAAAAAAAACGACGAGCTAGAGCCAAATGGCATAGAACTCGATACCCATCTGACAAAACCAATTATATACCAAATTAACCAACAAACTTAAAACAGAACTTAAAAAACTAAAATTTGAAAATTTACAGAAACAAACTGAACAACTATCTGTTTCCGACAAATCATTATGGACCACGACCAAAAAACTTTTAAAATTCAAAACCTTCAATCATCCTCTCCTCACTCCAGCTCAAACCTGGACCAAATCTGATTCAGAAAAATCGCAGGTATTTGGTGAACAATTACATAACACTTTTAAACCTCATCCTGACATCCTAAATCCTAACCATGTAGAACGTATTGAAGCAGAACTGACTATTCCTCTCCAAATGACCCTTCCCCCTAAAGCCTTCCACCCATCAGATATAATATCCATAATCCGTAGATTGCCCTCCAACAAAGCTCCTGGACATGACCTTATTACCTCAAGAATCCTCAAATGTCTTCCAAAGAAAGCAGTATTACTCCTAACTTATATTTATAACGCTATCCTCCGTACTACATATTTTCCCGATTCCTGGAAATTATCAATTATTAAAATGATTCCAAAACCTAAAAAACCACCAGAAAATCCTTCCTCATACAGACCTATCTCTCTCCTACCTATCATGGGAAAAATCCTTGAAAAGCTCCTTTTGAAACGCCATTATCCCTTCCTCGATTCCAATCACATTATTCCTGACCATCAGTTTGGATTTCGTCAGTTTCACTCCACAACCCAGCAGTGCCATCGTGTGGTGGATGTTATCTCATCTGCATTGGAGCGCAAGATGTATTGCACGGGTGCCTTTCTAGATGTTGAACAGGCCTTTGATCGGGTATGGCATTCAGGACTGCTTTATAAACTTCGCCAATTCCTTCCATCTACATATTTCCTCATCCTCCGTTCCTACCTTTCTGATAGAGTATTTAGAGTTAATCACAATTCTAAATACTCATCTATCTTTCCCCAGACCGCTGGTATTCCTCAAGGTAGTATCCTGGGTCCCATCCTTTATACAGTGTATACAGCTGATATCCCAACACATCCTAACACTATCCTCACAACCTATGCTGATGACACCAGCGTGTTATCAGTCAATGAAGATCCATTTGCTGCATCCCAGACACTCCAGTCACACATCACTTCTCTTGAAGAATGGTGTCATAACTGGAGAGTTAAGATAAATCCTAGCAAATCCCAACAAATAACCTTTACCCTCCGTCGAAAACCTACCTCATCCTGTCCTCCTGTATCCTTTAATAGTGTACCGCTAAATAATGTGGAACAAATACGATACCTTGGATTTCATCTGGACAAGAGACTTACCTGGAACCCTCATACTAGATTGAAAAGACAAGAAGCTGCACGTCGATTTCGACTGCTACAACACTTACTTGACAAACGTTCAAACCTCCCGATTCACTATAAGAAACTAATCTATATGACGATTATCAGACCTATTTGGACATACGGTATAGAGTTATGGGGATCCACCAAACCATCGAATTCTTCCCGCATCCAATCACTCCAATCCAAAATCCTTCGAAAAATCCTTAATGCTCCTTACTTTGTCACAAATGAAGTAATCCACAATGACCTTAATATCCCTTATGTCGCTGATTTGGCTCGAACCAGATACCTCTCCTTTCATAATAAACTTACTCCGCATCCAAATCCACTTGTTGCACAACTTGCTTCCCATTCCATTCCTGGGAATCCTCCGAGGCGCCTGAAAAGAAGATGGCCTCGGGATCTTCTTCTTTTGTAAATTTCATTAGAGTACTACCAATGGGTAGTTTCTCTACAAGACTTAATCATGTTATCATATTGTATTGTATACAGCACATTTACTGGATGTATTTTCTAATACAGTTGTAAATTTCAATTAATAAAAGATTAAAAAAAAAAAAAAAAAAACTTTTACTAAAAAAAAAAAAAAAAGCAGGTATCAAAAGTTAAAAATGTGATATTGGTTCTAAAATTGTATAACGTAAAAAATTACTTGACGTTATGTATATTACATCAATCAATTTCTAATTGAGGTTAGTCAGCAAAATATAAGCTATTATTTTTAAATAACCTATTATTAGCATATGCCTAATGACCGACAGAGCAGCGAATGAAGTGTTGAGACGGTCACGGAAGTGCTTTAATAAGTTCTTCAGACCTATCACTATCACTGCACAATAAGATAAAAGAGGGCAGTCAATACGAGATGAGAACCCGTAGAGCAAATTGAGAACAATTAAAAAAGTGCCGAACCGTTTCGATCTTCCAGCTGAAGCAACCGCCGCGAAGAGGTGATCCTGATGCGCCTGCGGATAGGCCACAAAAGACTGACTCACCAACATCTGATTAAAAGAAAAACACTACCTAAATGCCCAGGATGCAACGGAGAGTGGTCAATTAGTCATATTTTTAAAGTTTGTCCTGATTACGGAAACATCCTCCGTCCCAAAAATGTCCCGACAGACTTGGCCCAAGCATTAGGGGATGATGAACAAACGATCAAGCGCCTCCTAAAGTTCCTAAATAAGGCGAAGATACTGTCGTTATTATGATCAATGGTTCTTCCTTTACCTAATTTACTTAACTTTAACTCTGTGTAATACTTATTATTATTATTTTTATTTATCTATTTTATTTTATTATTTTTATCTTTATTCTTTTTCTATATACACCAAAATTTAAGTAGTTAGCGGGCGTTCAATATTCCAATTGATGAAAAGAAGGTAAAATTTTATTTTATTAGGGTTTTTTATTTTTTTTTAATTTACTTTTTGATATTTTTTAGATATCAATCGACCATTCCTAAGAATTTAATTATTGAAAGACTGATTGAGAATCAACAGACATCAATTTTATTATTCATTTATTTGATTATTTTTTGGTGCAACAGTCCTTAGAGCAGGGCCAGGACCTCCTCAATAAGTCTCCTCCATCCATCTCGGTCCACGGCCTTGCGGCGCTATCCTCTCACTCCTGCCTGACGCAGATCTTGCTCCACGTCATCTAGGCATCTCAATTATAGCCGCCCTCAAATTCTAAAACCTTCTGGCTTTTCTTTTAGCAATTTTCCAGGTAATCTATCAGCTGGCATCTTCACCACCCTAAAATTCATCTACGCGCTCTCATAAATGTCTACACAACTCTTAAATGTCATTTATATATCTATCTCCTTAATCTACCGAACAAATCTAAGATGTAAAAATGTAAATGTGATAAGGTATTCTTTGGATATTGATTTTTTTTTTTTTCACCCAGCAATGAACAAACAATAACCACTCCCACAAAGCGCGGAAGCACCCTAACGGACAAACCTCTAATGATTAAGTATTGAGAACGTTGTTTACGCTAACCATCGTAGCCGGGGGTTTATAGGCGATCGGTTGTGTTGGGCTTAGCAAATAGATTAGTTCCGATTCAGCTCGCAAACAAATTGTCCCATCAAGGGCCGTTTGTCCGTTTATCGCTACATCACTCGTCACGTAGCCCCGCGCAATCAGTAGCCTGTAAACATGTCATGTATCGCTGCGGCTGCATTCAATTTCATCTTATATTTATCTAATGAATTAACAGCAATAATGTTCTAACGGATAAATCAATGGAGGGTCATTCATCAGTTGGAAATTCTATACATAGAATAAAATTGAAAAATTAACAATTGGTAAGCTAGAAAGTTAAAAAAGTTATTTAAAATCAAGTATTGTTATGCTATTCTTAAAACAATTCACTCCAAAACCAACTGTACAGCATTACATAAACATAAAAAAACAAAACAATGATTATCAAATTTTATTGTTCAGAAACTAATGCAGGTTTATGGTTTTAAAATATTTTTGTCTGTCCGACAAGGTTCAGAAATCTCCTCTATTTATCCAGAAAAAGCCGGAGTACCACAGGGGTCAATACTAGCCCACTGTTATATATTCTTTACACTCACAATATGCCACTTAGCCCTCAAACATTGACAGCAACATACGCTGATGAAACAGCAATATTAACTAGACATAAAGACCCCACAATTGCATCATTAACTCTTCAACACCACTTAACAATACTACAAGACTGGTTCAAACAATAGAAAATAAAACTAAACTACACCAAATCACAGCACATAACCTTTACACTCAGACAAGACTCTTGTGCACCTGTCTTCATCGACAATCAACCCATACCACAAACAAACCAAATTCATTACTTAGGACTTACATTTAATAGAAGAATGACCTGGGGCCCACACGTAAAACAAAAACGTCTCAGTCTAACCAAGAGACTAAAACTTCTACATCCAATGCTTCATAAACGGTCGACATTAAAACTCCGACAACGACTGAATACATACACTAACTTACTTAAACCCATATGGACATACGCCACACAAACATACGGGACTGCAAAAAATACACATCTTAAAAAAATACAAATATTCCAATCAAAATTACTCAGACTAATCACGAAATCACCTTGGTACGTTTCAAACCACACACTTCACACTGATTTAGAAACACCCACAGTAAAGGAACATATACATGACCTTTATAGACGATTTCATGACAGACTTCATGGACATAACAACATACTCATTAATGACATGGCCACGACTGACATACCTGGAAATACTCTCAGAAGGCTTAAAAGAAGCTGGATGAGAGATTTGCCCAAATAAATCTCTTTAACCCATGCCAGGAGGAGGTACTGTTGAGTACTAGTCTCCCACACGAATACAAGGCCTGTAGTATTCAATTTCACATCACATTCACTGATTGTTACCCTAATAACAGGTGTGAATTAAAATCTGAAAGAGAAAAAATATATATATATATATATTTTTAATGGAATAAAATATTTGTTATTATTAAAAATACTCTCCATGATTATTGATTACATTTCTGAAACTCTATTAAGAGAAGTCTAAGTCTTTCAAATTAACAAATTCTAAAAACGCATTTTAGAAGTTTTGCAGGAAACTGCTCGTCGTTTTCGACTTCTTCAACATTTACTAGACAAACGTTCAAACCATTTGATTAATTACAAATAGTTCATTTATATGGTAGTTGTCACACCTATTTGGGCTTATGGAGTTAAACTTTGGGGCTCCACTATACCATATAATTCATCTCGTATCCAATTCTTTCAGTCAAAATCCTTCGAAAAATCCTTAAGGCTCCTTACTTAGTCACAAATAAACATATCAATAAAGATCTTAATGTTCTATATGTTGCTAATTTAACCTAAACCAGATACCTATCCTTTCATAGTTAGCTCTATAAGCACTCAAATCCACTAGTCTCTCAACTTGTTTCCTATTCCATTCGCGATAATCGTTTGAAAAAAAGATGGCTGAGTGACCTTCTAATATAGAAATTTTCATTGTAGTGCTATTATAGTATTCCTTACATGTGATTGAATATCATAGTAATAATTTCCTCAAATTTACTTATCGTAAAAATGTAAACAGTTGTAAATATAAATAAATAGTTAAAAAAAATAGAAAATAATTGTACACAGCTTAAATCCCAACTCATCCTAGCACCATCCGCACCACATAAGCTGATGACAGGTGTGTTATCAGTAGGTAATGATCATTTCATTGCATCTCAAACTCTCCAACCTCATATCACAAACCTTCACGAATGGTTTCAAAAATGGGGAATTAAAATAAATCCAAACTAATCTCATCAAATTACTTTTACCTTGTGTCACAAACCTCCGACTTCATTTCCTGCAGTATCCTTTGACAATATTCAACTGTTCCGTTGACCATATCCGCTTTCTAGGATCCCATCTGTACAGACGACTTACATTACATGAAAGTAATTAGACCCATTTAAACATGCCGAGTTGAGCTTTGAGGCTCCACTAAACATTCTTTATCTTCTCGTATCCTTATCCTTCTTATATATTGTATCCTCCAATCCTCGAACAATTCAAAATGCTTCGTGGAATCCTCCATGATCCTTATTATTTCAAAAATAAACTTATCCAAAAGCCCACCCTTCCTGCCTTAGTTTGAGTATATAAGGACGTTAAGCCCCAATAAATAACAACAACAACTTATCAATAAGGATCTTAAAGTATATATAGCTGATTTGATACAAACCAGATACCTGGTTTTTCATAGTCAACTCTATACCCACTCGAATCCACTACTTTCCCAACTTGCTTCACACGTATTTCCCAATAATCCTCTGAGGTGTTTAAAATAAAGATGACCGAGAGATCTTCTTATATAGAACTTTTATTAAAGGGTTTCTAGTCAGCGGTTCACTACATATTGACAAATCATTGTAATAATGTCCTTAAATTTTTTCATTGCATATAGGTATACAGTTGTAAATAGCAATAACTAGTTTAAAAAATCTAAAAGGATATTTGGTTAAGAAATTTACTGTATTACCCTCACTATTCATCTTGACTTCTATTTAATTTACATAAGAAATATTTTCAATAAAAATTAGAAAGATAAACAAATAAGAAATTCTTAAGTGTAAATATTTAAATTCGGCTATAATTTTATATTTATCAACCTAACTAGAAAATTGTGACGGTTAAATAAACTCTGAGTGATCTGAGTGTATGGAGGAAAACACTAAAGGTCCATTAGTTTTATGTATTTGTAAGAGAAATAACGAATACGAGCGATATTTTTGCAAAAAGACGCTTGCTGTTTATTTAGACCAGCTGCTGAGAGTGCTGTATAAATTTGGTGTTTTTACATCATTGCAGAATATAATGGAATTTCTTATTTTTAAATAATCGTATCATAACAACAAATGTATATCATTAAATTATACTTTTTTTCTTTTTAAATACATATTTATTGATGATTACAACTGTATACATTATATACAGTATTAATATCAGTAAGTAAAGTTGATTATAATGACATCTCAGTACATTTTCATAACCACTAACTGCTGAAATTCAATGGTCTTAATACGACAACTCATCAACTAAGAATAACAAATTATACTTGGTTTTTTTTTTTTTTTTTTTTTTTTTTTTTTCTTTTTTAAATCCTCGCCAGTCAAATACATGATTGACGAACAGCGGATGCTATGTGCTATGTGCTAAAATTATAATATAAACAAAAAATTCCATGTAAGGCATGAAAAGAGGTAATATGGAGTGACACCCTTTCCTTGTCTTTGATTTAATTTTATGTAAGTCGGTCCATGATTCAGTTTTTCTTTTTCAGTCTCCTCCTGATATTCTCTGTCATGAGATATGTGGCCATACTATTGATAAGTTTTTTGGGTGTCTATTTAATATTTCATACTACAGTCTGTAGTGTGTCCGTAAATGAGTGTTGCTCTGCGTAGCCCACTGTGTTTAGTTTTATTGCTAACGTACCAAGATGCTTGTGTTCTTAGTCTTAATGTCTTGGACAGAAAATTTTATTTTTAAACTCTGGAATAAAGATACCTCAACAACCTGAACATTTCTTAATTCAATTTATACCTAACTCAGGTTTTAATTAAGAACAAGCAGCTTAATGTAAAAAACCTGAATTAAGGTATACATAACTGTTTTCGATTGGCCATCAGTTAGTGTCCTATATTTTTATGTATCGTATAAATACAAACATATGTAAACAATGATATATAATTCACCAATATACTATATCAATAATAAGAATGATTTATCCCAGAATAGGACCTAGCTGCTCATAAGTAAAATTTCATTTGAAATATATATTTCGGAAATATGAAACATCCAATGATGGAACGACCGAGACGTGACCACCGGAACACAGTAGGCCAGTCGGGATTTGATTTATTTCTGACCATCAGAAAGTTTTCTATTAGGTCTCCTCTAGAAAGGAGTTTCTTTAATCGCTTCCATCTCTCCGGGATAACAACATTTTACCTTTAGCCGTTGTGTTCCAGTTGTTATGTAACGGAACTTCATAACGTCTTGTAGTAAACACTGTTTGGTTTAATAGACGTGAACTACACTTTAAGTAGTTTAAATACAGGATTTTGTTTTCAATTATTACTTTTGTGGATCTAAAGATCTGATTATTTGGAAAAAATAAACCTGTACCACTTACAACCCATGAAGGGTCTCGGGTTCAGTACTTAGGTAGGCTGTACTGTTTCTGAGCCAACGGTTGTGAAAGGAGGTGATTTGGCCAGAATTCACGCTCAACCGCCAGATTTTTCCCCCAATTAAGGGTACCCACTTTTTTAGGAGGCTGGGTGTGCCCCAGGAGGGTCTCCCGACCTCGAATCCGATCCACGGCTGAAATAACAGAAAATAAATTTTCTGCCTTCAGTCGGGCTCGAACTCGGGCCCGGGAGCATGGTAGTCAAGTGCCTTACCCACTGAGCTACCGCGCCTCCTTATTTGGAAAAAATAGTTGATCACCAATGTGAGCATCAACAACTGTCTTGTTCTTATTCAACTATTTGCATCTCTCTCTCTCTCTCTCTCTCTCTCTCTCTCTCTCTCTCTCTCTCTCTCTCTCTCTCTCTCTCTCTCTCTCTCTCTCTCTCTCTCTCTCTCTCTCTCTCTCTCTCTCTCTCTCTCTCTCTCTCTCTCTCTCTCTATAATATATATATATATATATATATATATATATTATAAATATATATATATATATATATATATATATATATATATATATATATATATATATATATATATATATATATATATATATATATATATATATATACATGCACACACACAGATAATAATATTTCATAATAATAATAAAATAATAAAATTCAATCAAAATTTTAAAAAATTTCAGTGATTTTGAAACTTCTGCTTTAATGCTTATAATTAAAATCATTCTTTTTTAAATGAGATTATTCTTCAAAATGTCCCGAATTTAAATGGCAAAACTTCAGGAACTTATAGGGGACCGAAATACTATGACAAAAAGTCCTTTAGAGATTTGCTCGTTTTTGCTTAGTTTTAGAGAAAATTGCAAAAAAAGAAACAAAACAGGTTTTATTGTTTTATTGTTACAGGTAGCGATTATCACCTTTCAAAATTCGTCAGGCTAGTCAGTGAGATATGTATACACTAAATGTTTTTCTATACATTCTTTTATTTGTTTACAATTTACAGGATTATAATTCCTAAATCAGTCTTTAGTCAGTTACTCAGATATTTTTGTGTGAATAGCATCAGCCACAATGCCGCATACATATTCTAATATTGAATACGCTGATATGATTTTTGTGTATGGTTTCTGTAACGGTAATGCTTTAGAAGCGGTGCGGGAGTATGCGCGCCGATTTCCAAATAGAAGAGTGCCTAATCGAAGAGTCTTTTCGTTACCTTTTAATAGACTACGAGAGGCTGGGTCATTCTTAATACGTAATGAAAGCGACCAATTCCAGACAGCAATAAGAGCAGATTATCGGAGAAAAAATTGTGTTCAACGCCACTTCGATAACAATCCTGAGACTAGCATCCGAAGAGCATCTGCTGCATTAGCAATATCGCGGCAAGCAATATGGCGAACTTTGAAAAGCGATAATCGCTACCCATACCATCTTCAAAAAGTTCAGAATTTATTACCTGAAGATTATGTCAAGAGATTGAATGTTTGTAACTGGTGCTTGACAAAATTGGCGACGATAATTTATTTCCATTAAAAATTATATGGACCGATGAAGCTACCTTTACAAAAGGAGGAATTGTTAATTAAAGAAATTATCATGTATGGGCTCTTAAAAATCCCAGAGCTTTAGAGAGAATAGGTTTCAGCATGAATTTGCTATTAACGTTTGGCTCGGAAATTGGAATGGATTACTGGTGGGACCATATTTTTTACCTGGAAGATTGAATGGTATCACATTTTTTGGAGAACGACTTTTCTGATTATTTAGATGACATTCACTTACAGCAACGGATTGAAATGTGGTTCCAACTCGATGGATGTCTAGCTCATTATAGCAGAGTTGCTCGAGCTTGGCTGGATATAAATTATCCACAACGATGGATTGGACGTGGAGGGGTATACCTTGGTCACCCAGATCACCTGATATGACACCCATGGCTTTCTTCCTATGGGGAACCTTGAAGCAGAAAGTTTATTCGGTGTCAATCAACTCAAGAGAGCAATTAAGAGACCGAATCATGGATGCAGTGTACCAAATATCATCAGAACAATTTTTAGCTGCAATTTATCAAGTGAGTGCTAGATTTAATGCTTGAATTGGTGCAAGAGGACAGCATTTTGAGCAATATTTACATTTAAAAGAACATAACATAAATATAAATGTAAATAAATAAGTATAAAAATGAAAACTAGTTTTGTTTCTTTTTTTTGCGATTTTCTCTAAAACTAAGCAAAAACGAGCAAATGTCTAAAGGACTTTTTATCTTAGTTTTTTGGTCCCCTATAAGTTCCTGAAGTTTTGCCATTTAAATTCGGGACACCCTGTATAAAAGGACAAGCCATTTTTCGTTTGTGATCACAAACCACAAAAACTACTGAACCAATCTGCACCAAATTTTAGTATCATCATCTTCATAGATCAAGGAGTGTTTAGCAATCATAATATTTACATATTTTCTATTAAATAATTAATAAAATACAATAAATAGGTGGTGTGCAATGTAGTTTGAAAATTGAACGATAGGTGGCGAGCTCCATTTTAGAAAGGTTACTGATATACAATGTTAGAGCAAGAAATTGATAATAAAATTTGCTTAATTCAATTACATTGTTACAAGAAAAAGTTGAAATATGTAGTGTGACGTGTGGATCTCAGTGAAATTTAAATCGACCGAAAGTGGCTAGCGCCATTCTGCAACAGAGTTTTAGTAAATCTATTGAGCCCATCTGAACCAAACGTTAACTATATTATGTTCATAGCTCTAGGAAGGTTTACAATAGTTAAGATTACTATAATAATAATTTATTATTCTTTACACTGTTACAAACTTCTAAGGCTAGAAATTAAAATCCAACTTGATGAAATCGATAAAATTATTTCTGCCAGATACAAATTGTCACCAAATCAAAGCTTCAATCCTTTGCTTTTTTTGTGTGTAAAAATATGATCTTTACAAGGCCTTTAGCTGCAAGAACTGATAATGCAGTCCATTATCTTCAGGATTTTATTAATAAATAGTCTCTGTCCATCTAGATTACCAATTTTATTATTATTATTTTAAATTAAAAATTGGATGTCCAATTATGCTTTTAGGCAATCTTCAAGCAGTATAATTATTACCAGATTAAAAGTTACTACTAAATGTGAAAATGTCATTGAAGAAATGATGCTCAATTGCATACTTCAATACAATAATTTTAATAATAATAAATTAAAACACCAATTATAAATAAAAATTATCTAAGATTTTTACTTAAGAGAGTGGGCGAAGCAACAACAGGGGATGCTAGTATATAGATTTTTTTTTTTTTAATACTAACGAACTTAAATATTCATTTTTAAACCCAGAGCATCAAGTTAAACGATCCATTCATAGATATCAGAATGAAAAGTCAAGAATTAAAAAAATAAAATCGATAAAAAGTAAAAAACTTATATTAAACCTTTCTTTTTTTTAAACCAACTCGTTGATTATGTAAATTAAACGAACTGTATTTTTTAACTAATTAAGGAGTCCACTTAACATTAATTAAGATACTTATTTTGTTTACATCCTTAAAATTTAATATAGAAGATTCTGTTTTTCAAATGGACGGGGAATTTCAAAATTATCTTATTAAGGAGGACTACAAAACATAATAATGAAGGAAGATCTCAAATTTATTTTATTATAAATCATATTTTAATCATTGCTGCCTTCTGAAGATTTGATGATATAGCTTAATCAAGAAAAGAATCATAAGAATAAAAGAATCATGAAATGTTATGTGACATTAAAAACGGGCGATTTAGGGATGATCTTTTAGATCTCGTTCTCTATGTATAAAAATTTAATATTGAAGATTATTTTTATTTTTTTTTTTTTATTAAGGTCAATATCAGTCTTATATAGTTATAAAACCCCAAAATATAATCTGATATGGCCTGAATTGATAAAAAGTTAAATCAGATAAATTTGGTATAACTGTTCCAGTGATTCAGAACTTAGCAATATTAGATAAACCAGAAAATTTAAATGTGTGTAGGCATTGGACACACCGACGACAAGCTTAAGGTTATTAGTTTAAACTATTAACTATTAATTTAAAAATAATACTTTTGTGATTTATTAGATCTAAACCTAGCAATAGTTTTTGCTCGAGCAACTCTCTAATAGTAGTTAACTTGATTTTAAAGTTTTTAAATACATTTTATTATTATAACTCTCTGTTAATCTTCATAATGTAAAATAAAAATAATTTTCTGAAAGAAATATTTGAATGTCATTTTACTCAAAATATAAAATAAGTTACAAGATTTTTTTTCATATCCTGTAGAGCCTAATAGACATTAAAAAGTACGGATTTTTTTTTTTTTTCAAAAAATATTGGTTTACGACTTGCTTCTTGATAATACTGGGACTGAGAGGTTGGGAAAGGAAAGCAGAAGATAGACTGTGGTGGCAGTCAACTCTTTGTGAAGCCAAGGCCCGGCCAGGTTTATAGCACTAAATATATTAATAATAATATTTTTTTTTTTTTTTTGTAAGCAGTGCCAAGCCCTACACAAAGGAGTTCGGTTATTTATTATGCACTATGAAATACAATATAAGTACAAATATCATGTACATTCTTATACTATACAAAATATAATCCCAGTAATATAACAAAGAACATACGACTAAGAATTAAATACTAAGAATAATAAGGAAATACACGTTTTATAAAACAATACTTAATATTGCAAACCATACAGATTTCCTGTGGATTAATTTGTGTGATTTTATCTGGAGTGGTTATTTTTATTATATGTTTTTCTGAAGTTTAGTAATACTGTTTGGCACTTCTTTTAGTATAACTATATTTAATTCAAAGGCTATTTCCCTTCTCCGATTTTAAGCGATAATTTTTTTATATGTAAACATCAATTATACTTACAAGGGGACGTTTGCGGTTGTAGCTCATAGATTTGAATGCCGATTTTTGAGTGGGTAGTAGGGACCTATAATAGTGCAAATCTAGAGTTATAGCCGCCAATGAGCATTAGGAGCCGAGAAAAAAAAAATATGAAAATCACGTTTTATTTTTTTTCTCAGCTCTCAGTTAAAATAGAGAAATGATTCTTTCACGTTTAATTGCAGTTATGTATGCTATTAGAGATGAAAATACTTCCGTAATGCTCAAAACATTACCTGGCTTTAGAGTGCTCAAAAACTCCGAAAAAATGACAAAATTACAAGGAAATCCGCTGTAAATCAGAGAGATAGCGCAAATTATTTACATTTTTTCAGAAATAGACAGCCCTTGCCTACTAAAATTTTATACACAATACAAGGTAAAAAAATTATTTTTGATTTCGACAATTTTCTACGTGTTTTTTTAAATGAGAAATTTGAAAATAATAACAGTTTTTAGTTTAAAAATTTTCCTCCCCTATATTATATAAATAAGACGTTTTAAAATGATCTATTTGTTATTATTTTAGTTTTTACACGATAAATTTCAAATTAGTCCATTTAAAAAATATATACACATTCATCAATCTTAGGATTTCTATGCAATTTGAAATATAAATATCATTTTAAAACGTCTTATTTATATAGTATAGGTGAGGAAAATTTTTAAACTAAAAACTGATATTATTTTCAAATTCCTTATCTCAAAAACATATAGAAACTTAATTTTGTCGAAATCAAATTTTTTTTTTTTTTTTTACCTTTAAAATTGTGTATGATTTTAGTAGCAAGGGGCTGTCAATTTCTGAAAAAATGTAAATAATTTGCGCTATCTCACATATTTCGCCACCGATTAAGACCAAATTTTTAGGTCATCTAGAAGACATAAAACTGCAAACTTTAGCTCAAATCCGGAGGTCGCAGGATTTCTCCTTATTGAAAAATAAAGTTATAGCTAACCTTAGATTTTTTCATTCACATCAGTTTTTGTCCACTAAACTCTAGAGTAAATCCAATGTTATACTCATGGATAAAAAGCAGAATGTATGCTGATTCTAGTGATGCTATTATTATTGTAATCGGTTGAACGCAGCCGTTGTTATGGCCGGTAGAAATTGTTGATGAAATCTCAACTTCAAAATTTGAACCTCCTCGAAAAGGGTAAAAAATCAATATTTTTTTATTTTGATAAAATTTCACATATAAGTGTCGCGCCGCTTGCTAGTTTTCAATTATTATTTTCTGTTATTATTATTATTTGTAAAAAGTGTTAAATTTTGTTTACTGAACCTGGCAACACTGAGTGATACATAAACAGATGATTACCTTTTCCTAATTCTAATTCTAGTAAAAATCTTATATAGTTTATTTTTTGGTTTATGCTCTGTGATATTGTGATTCTTGTTAAATAAAACAATGAAAAGATATTGATGAGTCTGAGTTGATCAGTGAACTGTTAAAGAAAAAAAAAGGTCTGTAGCGGATAGTCCAAAGAGACTATCCATATAAGGGTTTTATGGTGCATTAAATGGAGATTCAAGGTCGGTTGTTCATGAAAAAAAGTTTCCACTGATTTACAGCGGATTTCCTTGTAATTTTGTCATTTTTTCGGAGTTTTTGAGCACTCTAAAGCAAGGTAATGTTTTGAGCATAACGGAAGTATTTTCATATCTAAAAGCATACATAACTGCAATTAAACGTGAAAGAATCATTTCTCTATTTTGACTGAGAGCTGAGAAAAACAATAAAACGTGATTTTCATATATTTTTTTTTCTGGGCTCCTAATGCTCATTGGCGGCTATAACTCTTGATTTGCACTATTAAAGGTCCCTACTACCCGCTCAAAAATCGGCATTCAAATCTGTGAGCTACAACTGCAAACGTCCCCTTGTTAGCATTAGAACATCTACTTGAATTACACTATTTGACTAAATTATAAAAAAACAACTTTGGAAGTCTGTCAATCTACTTTTTTTTAATATATATATGAGTTCTAAATCACTTGATAATTGAATGCACAATGTTTCGGTCGTCCTATAGATATTAGTTTTGTCTCTTTTCAGCTCAAAAAGATTTCATTCTCCCTTTTTACATTTTTTATACACAAACCTTTCCATCTTTGTAAGGTTTAATGAGATCTTCCTTGTCAAGGGATATCTATTAATTAATATCTAATGTATATTGGAATAATGTCAGTGGTGACTGATGAATGAACGTAGCAAGAACCTTCAGAGGTTTCCCTAATTAATAGGGTTTAGGGTTTAGGGTTTATCCATTCCGCACTTCCAAGGTGTTCGGTAAGCCCCGAGATTCCGTGCAGTCACCAAAATACGCATTAATATTACGAGTTACAAGTGAGTTAGTAATCAGATTGAAATGAACTAGTTTTATCAACTACTAGCATCTTCCATTGCGGCTTCGCCCGCTCTTATCAGCAAACAGCTTAGATAATTTTACCTAATAATTGAATTTTAATTTTTATTTATTATAAAAATCATTTATTTATAGTGCATTATTTCTTCAATGATATTTTGACGCATAGCTGTTATTTTTAACCTTATTTAAATCGCACATTTTAAAGAGTTAAAGAATACATAAAAGTGTAATTTGCATATAATTTTTAATTTTAGTGTAAGAGTAGGTAATCCAGATAGACAGAGTCTATGAAGAAACTAATGCCAATAATGGACTGCATTATCAGTACTTACAACCCATGAATCATATCTTTACAAACACGAAAGGGACGACATTTTGATTTGGTAATAATTTTTAGTAAGAAGAAATAATTTTATTAATTTCATCTGATTAGATTTTAATTTCTAGCCATAAAAGAATATGAAAGTTTGGCAAATCTCGTCACCATTTAACATTGTACATTTAAAATTACAAATTAAATTAAATTAAATTAAATTAAAACATATGTACGCCTGGGTTCAGTAGTTTTGCGGAGCGGTGCTAATCACATATCGGTTAGTTTTCGAATTTCACTGGTATCCACTTGTCACACTAAATATTTATGAATTTTTTAATAAAAATTTAATTGAAAATAAGTAAATTTTATCATTAATTTCCACCTCTATAATACACCATACCTTTGTAACCCCTCTGGAATGGTGGTTAGGGGTGGTTTGGGTATATTATCAAACTTTACTGTGCAACCCACATTTATCGCTTTTTTATGGCAATTTAATTGGAAATACGAGATAAACTGGATGGTTTAATGGAGCCCCAATGCTCTATTCCGTATGTTCAGAGAGGTATAATTACTTTTAGACTGTTATGTCAATGAGTCTTTAGTAACTAATCGGAAGGTTAGTACGTTTGTCCAGTAAATGTTGATAGAGTCGAAAAAGGCAATGTTTTATTTTTGAAACTTTAAGGAGTTGTTTTTCTCTTAAGTTAAGTGGCCACGTTTCGCGTGAGTCGAATACCCCAATATAAGTGGCAAATCCTAATTTTCTTGATCCTTCTATACCATCAATGTACCTTGATACATTAATCAAGTTCAGAATGTAAATATTTATTTTTTTGCAGCTAATATAGATTGATAAGTCAAATGAAGAGTTTAGAACGTTTCCAAGGAAGTTCGAAGCATTCTGGAATAAAGTGAAGGAATGGGCAGAAGAGCGAAAATGGAAAGCAGATGCCAGTGCAAACCCACTTAAGGCGCAGAGTATACAGTTGGCAAGAGAGACTTTGCGGGTTCACGGAGGAGGGGCAACACTGGAATCAGTGCTAATAAATAATCTGATTGGTTAAGAGGATTAGGGGCGGGGCAGAGGGTGTGATTTGATCCGATTTGCGGGCTCCAGGCTCAGCGACAAAGAGGCCGTATAATCAAATTAACCAAGTGCCGCTGGCTGTTAAGGCCTCCAGCTAGTTCTATCTGTAGCATCGTCTCCAGGCTGTCTTAGCCCGGGCCATATGAAGAACATGTCTCCCAACAGGGCTGGAACTCCAGAAACTTAATTCTATCGCAAGTTGAGAAGTAATGTAAGTTATGGTGATCACTGGTCATTATCCCTTTCTTTTCTTTTTTTATTAAATATTAGCTTCCCTGATAAGTTTCTCTCATCACATACCAGAACATCATCTATGTAGAAACATTTTTTTTAAAATAAACAAACCTGAAAACACTCACTACACATCAGACACTCACCAATGACACCAGTTTCATAAATATTAATAGCAATTTCTCAAAACAGACATTTAAACTAAATTACCTCAAAAAAAAAAAAAAAAAAATTGCCTGTTGGAACATAATCTGCACCATTTACGAATAAGGAGGTTGCCTTTTTAAACTGCTAACAACTTGAAGTGGACTACTTAAAAAATTTAAGATATTTTATAATTTTGTTTACTTAATTTCGGGACAAACTCCAACGCCAATTACACATGCGTTCGTCTGGTCCAGTTAACTTAAGCTTTAATGAAGGAATAGACTTCTTTATCTCAACATTACATATTGAGCTAAATGAAGCATTAATTCAAAGTACAGAGGTTCCAAAACTTTTCTGAACAAGTTTAAAGAGAAAAAAAACACACAATAACTATGAAAATTTAAAAAAATGCAAATGTTAATATTGCAAAAAATATGTTATTTTTCCAATTTTGTTTAACAAATACCAGTACCAACGCATAAATAAGGTATAATCACACAAAGAAACAAAAAAAAACCAGGAGTATGGTTAAAAAAAGAGTATTTCCTTACTTTTTATGTGTGGTCCACTTCAATTTGAAAACCAACATTGATTTTTTTCATATTGTATTTACCTATAATCTTTTACATACTTATGTTATATTGACATGTATACAGCTTGTAGCTGTAAAAGCCACACTTTTTTGGTGTAACGTTTTTTTCACCTTCATAAATATAACATTTTAACACGCTCTAGCTCCATTGGAGTTTCTCAGATCAAAAAATTGCCGGTTATTTTTATATCAGAAATGTAATGGAAAATATTTTTTTTTTTCGTATAACTTTTGTAGCTAGGAACTACCATTTAGGAGCTATATTGGTTTTAATGAAAAAAAAAAAAAATCACCTAAACCTACATTTTTTAGGAGATGGCCTTTTTTAAACACGTTCTATCTCTGTTGGTGTTGCTCAGTTAGAACATTTGACGACATTTTCCTGATCAGAAGTTTAATGGATAATATTTTTGTTTGTTATGTAGCAATTGTCGATAGAACCTACCGTTTAGGAGCTATATTGGTTTTAACGAAAAAATTCGTGTTTTGGTTTTTTTTTTTTGTGCTGCTTGGGTCAAAATTTAGCCGAAGCAGTTTGTTATATCTGGGCATATCCATAATAAATTGTTTTCTTAGTAGGGAAGGAACCGATTTTTTTTTTTTTTTTTTTTTTTTTTTTTTTTTTTTTTTTTTTTTTTTTTTTTTTTTTTTTTTTTTTTTTTTTTTTTTTTTTTTTTTTTTTTTTTTTTTTTTTTTTTTTTTTTAAATATCTCGTTCTTTTTTATCAATAATAATTTTATTTTTTGTTATTATTTTCCTACCTTTTTATTCGTTTATTTAATAAAAAGAAGTCAATTTTGGCGCGATACAGGAAGTAACCAAAACAATTTTTTTACTACACAAATGTCTGAAAAATATAAGAATTCTTTTGAAGTGAAAAAAAAAGGGCTCTAAAGAGGGTAGCAGTTACAATTTCCATTTTCATACGAGCAACTTTCAGAAAGGTTGTTGCTTTGAAATACTGAAAAAGTTCCACTTTACATACTACAGTCATATGAATAACCCCCTCACACCATTCCTTCCTCCATACGCTCCAAATTAAAACTCCGTTCAGAAACATTAATTTCTTTAATGAGGAAGTAAGCCCACCGAAATTGTTTTTGAATGGCCGCGATTATATCAGCCGGAGAAAGAAGGCGGTTTGAAAGCGCGGTAGAGTTAGAACTGAAACGAATTCCCTGAAAAGAGACAAACCTCGAAAATCCCTTTAACGCCATTTTAGGAGACGCGGCATCAAAGAGCTCGGGTATTTTTCAAGGGACAACCATATCAGTTGGTCCCTAAACCCTTTAGCCCTTCCGATGAATACCAATCACGGATCTCCCACTTCTGATATTTGAATGGCCTCAAAACACCGAGAAAAGAAGGACGGGTGCTCTATAATCAAATGTAATCACAATCGATAGAAAAAAAAAAGTATAAAATTGATATTTCATGATTCTATAAATTATTATAAATCTGAGAAAATATTTTTAAAAAAAAGAAAAAAGATTTATTATCATAACTTAAAATCGAACGTTGTATTCAAAATATTGTAATTTATTTTAAGGTATTATAATAAGAAACTGATCGTTGTTACAGACAACTTCAACAATTGCTAAACGAACGATCAAACCTTCCAATTTATTGCAAAAGACTTATTTACATGACTGTGATTAGACCTATTTGGACGTACGGAGTTGAGCTTTGGGGCTCTACTAAGCCATCTAATTCATCTCGTATCCAATCCTTACAATCCAAAATCCTTCGAAAAATCCTAAATGCCCTTTACTTTGTCACCAATAAACTTATCAATAAAGATAATCCTTTCATAGTAAGCTCCATAACCACTCAAGTCCATTGGTTTCTCAACTTGCTTCCCACTCCATTCTCGATAATCCTCCGAGGCGTCTGAAAAGAAGAGGGCCTAGAGATCCTCTAGTGTAGAATTTTTATTGAAGTGCTCCTGATGAGTAGTTCTTTTCAAGTTTTGGCATGTTATTATAATCGTTGTGAATACATTTACTTGATGTGTATATTTAGTACAATTGTAAATTTCAATATACATAAAAGGTATTTATTATATTACTTTATTCTTGAGTTTCTAAACTCACTTATTAGATCACAATGTATTGTATGGGCAACAAACATCTGAATAACCAAAGCAACTTTTGCAATCAGCCATTTTTTTCTTAGACCTAAAAGGATATAATAGATAAATCCCATGAAATAAAAATGATATTTTTATAATGACTCTGTTCCGTTATAGTAAATACACTGGCAGGTGTCAGACGTCACCAAATACTTTAACAAGGGCACCTTACTTTATTAGGATTATCAATGATATTAATTAACAAATGAAAGCGGTATTAATAGTTAAAAAGAAAAATTATAAAACTTTCAGTTAATATGATGTATACAGTTTTGTAATAGATGGGGTATGTCTCTCAAGTATTCATTCAAAATTACATCAGACCTTTAATACTTCATCGAATGTAAGACAGAATTCAGAAGTCGGATATAAACCTTCTTAATTTACAAATTCATAAATTTAAAATATCATATGTTTAAATACAGCAGTATTTTACATAATATTTTAAATAATTCTGATAGCTTTTATATGCCGTGGTTAATGTATATAAAGACGTAAAAACATTTAAACGATTAATTTATAAAAATCCGTCGGTAATGTTCACAGTTGATATCATCAATATTTATAACTGAAATTATCTTAAATGCGTCTTCATATACGTGAAAATTTTACTGTGAGCACCAAATGGTCATTTATGAAAAATCGATCAAAGAGCGTTAGTTGGCGTAAATGGGCACACGAAATTCCGTACAGTGACTACATTATTCATGAATGTTCGCTAACGCAGGTCGGTTTCTGGGAAAATCACTGCCTTATGTAGCAATAAGAGCCCTGGGAACATGGCACATCTAATATTTATCTTTAAGCTCTTCTCCACCAGCCTTGTCAGAATATAGAGCCTGTTATAAAGCAAATAGCTCCTTCTTCACCACCTTTTAGGCAAATTAGAACGCCTCTCCCTTCACATCCCTTATTGCTACCGCTATATTTCCCTGTCACATTTATTTGTCAACCAGATGTGTAAAAGAAGAATAATGGAAAATGAATGGAATTGAAGGGGAGCGGTGGATGCTTTCACATATTGATAAGTTATGCCTTAAGAAGGCTTAATGTCAGAGTGAGAAGGATAGGAGTTCAGAACGTGTATTTCATTTAAACATTTATTTTAAAATACTATATTAAATACTGATGAATTCTATACAATTTGGTTCTTTCAAATAAACCCATATTTTCTTGTTTTGTCAATAAAACTAAAAACTTGACTATCCTCTCATATTTTTTACATTTTTCTGCCATCTTTGGGGACTGGAGTTACTATAATTTTGTTGAATAAGTTTCACACAGATAGTGGTAATTTTAACTAAATTATTGTTATAGTTTTAGGTTAATAATGTTTGTTTGGTCTATAATTGAATCTATTCATTAATTAACTTGGTATTTTTCTTCTCCAATGACGTTCCATTAGCTACTTTTGTAAACACAAACCTTTGTAAATTGTAAGGTGCACTCAGGGACAGTACCCTCATTCAGCCTCCATTGGTATTATTTTTACACTAGAGATGTAGTTGAGAGAAAAGCTCTGGCTTCTCTACGGGGGATCGTTGCAGACAAAATCGTTTTGTCATAAAATTGACATTAATTTTATATTATATAAATGGTATGCTTGGAGGTAAAAGTCACTAAGTGCAATTTTTTTTTCAAATTCGACAAAATTTTATTGTGTTGATATTATCATTTCATATAAGCATAAAAAGTCAGAAAGTGAATATAACAACTATATATGCACATTAGAGAATGGGAAAACTCACTATCTACATAACTTTCTTTCTTTTATGTTTATGTTTAACTTTTTATTAGAATAATTACAAGCTGCCTCACTCAAGGGCAATGAGTAATATTGATGACAGAGACTCATTCACACAATATGTACAATGTACAAGAAAATTAAAATAAATAGCCTTTAAAAATACTAGAAATAAAATTTAAAAAAAAAAAATATATATACAAGAAATAAAATAAAATATACAAGAGATAAAAATAGAATAAAATAAATGATAATATAAAATAGGTGATGATTTTTGTAACTAAAAAATAAAAAATTAAAAAAAATAAAATTAAGAAGAAAAGAAACAATCATAACTACATTCTTAGTCTATATACAAATTTACAAACATTCCAGGGAACACCTCGATCCAAGCTCACCCCCCTTAAGGAGGGGAAGCCGGGAATAGAGAGTTCCCAGCGCTGTTCTATCAACTGCGTCACTAGTAAAATCCATTGGAGGCTGAGGAAGAGCGCTATGGTACAGTCACACAGGACTATATAACTTTCTGAGAAATTTTTAATGAGCTTATGCCCTTTTTTTGTTCTCATGAAAAATTTGATTCTGTTACTTAATAGCTTTTACTTCCAAGCAGTATATATACAGGGTGAGTACCTCATAGTGAAAAAAAAATGGGTGAAACCAGATTAAAAATGAAGATAAATGACGCATTTCCTAACTTTCTATTCCAATCCGTTGCTGATATATTATAATTCAAAGACTTTTATGAGGAAATCACGTTTTTTGTCATAAAAGCTCTAATATCTCCACTTTGTTCAAACATTTTCTAAATTTTGACCAAATTTTCAGATTTAGCATTAAATTTCCCACAAGAGCATAGTACATTTAACCTTGAACTAACTTGGGACCTAAAGAACAGCTTGATCTTCACCTTATTTAGGGATGTTACAATTTCTTATAATACTTCAACGTTTTTCGAGAAAACTGTATAGTTTTGGATACAAAACTGCAAATCTTACAAAAACTTACAAATTTACCCAGCTTTCATGTGGTAAGATCAAATTTATAATTAATTATCGATTTCATGGAGATAAAATTTATAATTTCATCGATTTTAAATCTACTTTTAAAACCAGGTAATAGTGTTTTGATTTGGCGTACAAATCAGTTATTTGTGTATTTTCACATATACAGGGTACTTACCCTGTATATTCACCTTTTAAAACAGTTTAAAATATTACAAATGATAATAAAAGTATTTACTGGTACAAAAAAAAAACAAATGTAGAAACTTGGGTACGAGAATTTGGAGTTCAGTACCTTACCCACTTAGCTACAACGCCTCCCAAGGTAACTATTTACTTAATATTATGTATTTAACGCAATTAAAATCAATGACCATGAATTCTAATACTTGTTGTCACATGATTATTGGAATACTATTTTCATCAGATGTTCATGATCAGTTTTGAACTTCGGGCCCAAACGTTTTAGATGATACGTTTTTTATTCAGAGAGTAAGCTAAGGGGAATAGGAGCGGTATAAGAGCGGGGACAGGAGAAAGGCCCAGGGGAGGTGGTGGGCAAAAACTCGGCGTTTACTGTGCCTCGTCTTCCTTCTTTATTTACTGGCAGGGTCAGCCTGCCTCTTCCACCCCGCCCGATAAACTAACTTATTACCAGCTCTCTTCAACAGGTCGGTATAGTTATAGGGGTCAGGGGAGGACGCAATGATAAGGGTTTCAAGTGGTCTACCAACGTGGAACAACTAAAAATTATTAAATATTTTATTTATTCCTTTTTAGCCTTAGAGGTATAAGAACAGAAATAATATAACTGAAACCAATTAAAATATCCTTTTATCTAGGGTATTTAAATTTAAAACTACATGGTATTTTTTTTTTTTTTTAAATAAGACTTTTACTCTTTTATTATTGATTTATCAAACTTCAACTACTTGTTTCGGGAAAACAATTTTCCCATCTTCAGGTCAGAACCAATTTATCCATTTTGTCGCGTAATCTAAATTTAAAAATTGTGTCTATTATATATGAGCACCGTACTTCGTATCATGAAAGGTCGTTCGATTGTTGATGTGAAGAGGGCTTCCACATTCGTAAGTAGTCGGATTAAAAAACACTATAGATCATGTTAGGTTTGCTACAAAAGCCTTAGTGATTGTCAAAGATTTTGAAGTAATGCAGGACGTTACTTTAGGATCATTTCCCTCTCATTGTTTAAATTAAAACGTTTATATCTAATAGAGAAAAAAAATAAAAAAATATTCACTAAAATTAAATGGAAACAGGAAAGATCTAATATTTTATTGTAAAAAAGTTAATTATATAATTTCTAAGGGTCGACAAAATATAATTTTGATATTTATATATATATATATATATATATATATATATATATATATATATATATATATATATATATATATAGTTTTCTCATCAGAATGTGGAGAATATTATTTTTTAATTTTTTCTTTTTTTTTTGACCAACAGTTTAGGAACTATAATAGTTTAAATTAAAAAAGTCACGTTTAAAACCCTTGTTTTCTCTGGTGTGTGTTTATTTCAAATTATCATTAATAGTTAATTTAAGTTAATTATTAATTGAAATAATTTTATCCTTTTAATTCTGAATTGGGAATTGGAAAAAAAACAGTAGATACTAGATGTACATACCCTTGATCTATTGTTTTTACCAATCAGGGACATTTTTTTTTTTCAGAGAATTTTCTACAAAAATAACAATCAGTATAAATAAATATTTTTTCAATTAGTAATTCATATTAAAGTGCTGACCTCAACGGTCAGTCTTAGATTTCCTAAAGGGAATGGATACAAAAGCATTCTAACAGTAATCAGATTTTTATCACTTCAGGGAATCTCAAGCCTGGTGATTAAATCTCTTCGGCCGTGAGAGATCGATTCTATATAAAGCCGCGGTCTCTGAAATATCGAGGAGTTTCCAGCCAACACCGAACAGTCACGAACACAATGCCCAACTCATTCTGATACTGGGATGAAGTTACTAACTTATCTTCGGGCATAAATTTCAATACGCATATATCCGTTCTCCCACCTTAGATAAAACATAGAATGATATTCCACATATATGTGCTATAATAATATACAATAATTATCGGTGCTATTAGGTAAAATTAAAAAAGTAAAATGACTTCATATCGCTCAGGTAAATTCATATGCCAGTCATACAAAAAAAAAAAAAAAAAAAAAAAAAAAAAAAAAAAATTGAAATTGAAAGTGTACATTAAATAAGTTAACTTAATATTTCACTTGAGGTAAGCATATTGGTATAGAAGGATCAATACAATTAGGACTTATGAATTAATTGCCAATTCTATTTGAATTATTTTCTTAGAATACTAGTTTCAAATGCTTAACATTCATCTTCAGTTCTAAAATATTCAAAATTTTCAACACATCAGCGCTATGTTACATGGATTATATACACTAAAGTTTTTCAAAAATGTAAGACAAGAAATCAAATATTGGTACTCTCCTGAGGAGATCTAACAGATATCTGAAACATATTTATCGTGGTATTGCTTCATCTTCACTAATTTAAATTGGCCAAACAAATTTGAATTTGTTTCCAATATAAACGGAAAAATCCTATGAGTCATAAGGGAAAATCTCATGACAAATCCTAAACATCTAGCCTACCTGCCCCCTTCCCCCCTTCTACGATTGATATATTTCATATATCTGTTAGACCTCCTCAGGTGAATACTATTATTGGACTTTTTGTCATACATTTTTGAAAAATTTGGTATACATAAGCCGTGTAACATAGTGCTGATGTTTTGAAAATTTTGAATGTTTTAGAACTAAAGATGAATGTTTAGCATTCGAAACTTGTATTCTAATAAAATTAGAAGTGTCAATTAATTCAAAAATCCTAATCACATAATATTTGTCTTTTGCTGCTTTAAAAGTCTAAATAAGAAGCTCTAATGTATTAAATATAGAGTCGATAATGAAAATTAATTAATAAATTTATAGAGAATAAAAAATATTTAAGGAAGTTTTCTAAAGTTACTTCCTTCTTACTTTTAATTTTTTTTTTTTTTTCAATATTTCCTTTTTGTTTTTTTTTCACTCATATATGTGTCAGGTGTTTTCCTCAGTATTTGAAGTTATAAATTATATGTGAAAATAAATACAATAAAAACCTATTCACTCACTCAAGTTTTAGAAATATAACCAAGGACTAGATTTCTTTATAATTAAATAATAAAAATATTGAAATAAGTAATCTTGAAAATTCACTAAAAGACAAATAATTCTACTCAATCATTTTTTTTATTTTCTTGGCTATACGTTTTATTCTCTTTTATGTGTTAACATCCTCATATTTTTTAACCGGGGCATATAAAATGTATAGAGGTTATTAAAGATATTAAGTGAATAAAACAGCAGAATTAAAAAAATATTACCAAGCAATTTTTAAATTAATCAGGTTAATATCCACCTCTTGCGTTCATTACGTCTTGCTATTAATAAATTCATGAGGTATATTTTAGATCCAGTGCAAAACTGTAATATATCACGTTAATTTAAAATTGTGTAACTATATTTTTTTTTTATTACTGCTTGCTTTTGTTTAGTTTATGTTTATTTTTTTGTAATCCTAATAAGTTGTATGTGCCTTGGTTGAAAACACTAAAAACATAATGAAACTTTTAAGTGAGAAAATGAAAAAATCAATTGTGTGGAATTTTTCATTCGGAATTTGTAAGTCATGATTCTATTGAAAAACAGAAACGCGAAACTCCTTTTTAGTTAGGAAAAATCATTCTCCCACAAAATAATTTAGTGTTTTATCAAAGTCAACTTGAAATGTATAATAGTGTGTACCTTGATATAGTGTTATAGACCACCCAGTAAATTAGTTTTATATTCTCTAGTTCCTAATTCTTTCTCAGTCTTTTTACTAGTATCTTTTAAATAAAAGTGATTGTTGGTTGTGTACTAGTCAATTTTTTTCACGATTTTAAAGATCAAATAAATAAGCATATAGTAGTTTTTACATTTATCTGTTTATAAAGTTGTTTCCAGTAACTTTAAAAACTCTACAATCAAACCAAAATTAGATATTAGCCCCAATATATGCATAGTTGTTGCATATAAAGTTGTTGGCAATTTTACAATTTGATAGTTTTTTTTAAATGATCTTTTTCGTGTCAGATATCAATGAATTTCATTTTAAACAAAAATACTTATTGTGAACCTATTTCTACTAAAAATCTCAAAGCTAGAGGGTAAATTTAACTATACATATATGTATATATCAATAAATATGTATAATATATAAGAATATAAACACTATAAATACATCAGTTGTTTATGGATATGAAGACTATTTCTATGTAGATGATTTTAGTTCTAAATTTTTAAACAGAATTTCAGAGTTATAAATGTAAATCATTTTATTCATACGATTATATCCTAGCATTATCAGATTTCCTCATAACTTTACAGACTTACGCACAAAGGAGCAACAAGAACAGAACACGTACATTTTCATAAAGTGGCTCTAATACAGTTAATACAAGCAAAGCCCCCCCCCCCCCACTACGGTGCTAACATACAAACGGGTACTAGGGCTTTATACACACTCTTCAGCGGACTTCTAATCCCTGATAAGATAGGAGCTATAAGCAGTATTTCTTGATAAAATCTGCCCTGGAAGCCAGCTACTTAGACTGGAATTTCCCAGCGGATGGGACACATTTCATTGTGGTCTCTAAATTCTAGGGAAAATGGTGTTGCGTGATCCCATTCCCTCTAACGAGACCGAATCATTTCTGTCAGCAAAACATCTTTGTTTTCAAGTAACTTGAAGAATTGAACTTAATGGCTTAATCTCCTGACTTTCAATAGCTAAACCGATTTTATTCAGTTCTGTCTTGTAAGGTTTTATGTTGGTTTTAACTAAACTGTAACGTGCTACGAGTTAATGACAATGTTACTGATGGCGGCTAATATATTTTCTCCTCATTTATAGTTCTTTATCAATCTTTGATTGATTTACTGATAATGGTATCATAAAAATATGATAAAACTCAAAATAGATCCCGAAATAGTGATTCACTTACTTTTAAAATTTCTTTTAAATAAAGCGTACCGTATCCTAAGTTAAATGCCACTACCCTCATGACAATAGTTCAAAAAAATGTATGCTCATTCAATCATTTTCTTTATTTTTGGATCTTGTTTGAAATTTTAATCTTTAATGAAACTGACATCAAATTTGGGTAAAATTTGGAAAGCTAACTAGTGTCATAAAAAAAAAATAAAAATGGTATAAAGTTGCCGGAAACGACTGTAAATCTGCTGAATTAGTCAAAGCGTGCGGGGAAGCTGAAGTTTCTAAACTATACCAATTATGAACAAATATCTAGGAGAAAGAATCTATAACGCTTATTTGAAAAAAGAATGAATTTTATAGTTGCAATAGCATTCGTTAAACCAGAATGAATTACCTTCTAAAGTGTAATAAAATGTTTCCATCAATTCCAACAACCACAGGATAAAAATTATGTGCGACTATTATTTGGCTCACTGAAATATCTACAAAATATTTTCCCTTTGGCAAGTTTCAAAATAGAAATCAGATTATTTTTTTTATTTTTATACCTGATCTCTCTAAAAAGTAAAACAAAACAAAATAAAATTAGTAATTCTATTATGCAAAAGATAACATAGACGTGCTTTCTTTTTCTACTTTGGTTATTGGAAGGGTGATTAAAATAAATGGAATATTTTCAACTTATTCAAGTCGTTTACAATGCAATGGCCGTTACGACTTACCATTCCTTAATTACCTGCTTTATTTTTTTGATTTAATTTAATTTATTATTATTATTATTTTTTTATTTTTTTTAATGATTTCATTATCACAGTAACCCTGTGAGAGGGGCGTGTATTTTTAAATATTTATGCATGCTTCATGCATCTAGCATATTACATGTATCCAACATGTTTTGTATTTAATAAAATATGTGATTTAGAAATAATTTAAATTTAGTTTTTAAGATGAATTTTGAATAGATACAACAAACAATATCAACAAAAAAAAAAGTAAAAATTTCCTAATGTAACAAAACTAAGTAAACACAAAACAAATAAAAACAAAACTAAAAATATCAATGCGTTTGGCTCCACTACTACTTGCTTATGTTTTACTTGAGATAAAAATACATCAAAAAATAGTACATCTAGTAAAAATGTTTAAGTCTGAATCGGTGATTCTGGAACTTTTTAATTACGTTCAAGTTTTAAAAATGGAGGCAATCTTTCTTAATTATTATTTCATATTTAAAAGATGGGTGATGAAACACCGGTGTTAAGCTGATGATTTTGTACTTGGAACAGTACTCATAAAGCTGAAGGTACTATCAAATGAATCACCATGTATATGAAATCCGTTGGAGTAATAGGTTTTATAATTAATACCGATAAAGAAAAACATATGGTTAGTAGTTGGAATGGTAATTTCTTCGCTTATACAGATAAGTTTGAATACGTAGAGCAAGTTTCAGTATCGTGGGTACTAAAATATCTCGGAAAATGAAATTCATTAAGAAAAAGTGGCAGGAACGCTTGTTATTTTTCGGAGATAAAACTACTTAGTTCGCGCGTTTTGAACAGGAACATAAAATTAGGATTTACGAGGCTATAATTCTATTCAAAGTTTTTAATGAGTGCGAAAAGTGGCCACTCAAGTGAAAAGAAAAGCAACGTTTTAATGTTTCAAAAATAAAACATTATTACATTTCAATTCCAATTGATCCAGGATGAGTGCACTGAGGAAATTTAGATGGCTACACGATGTTAGATTTTAAGACTTTTTTCTGGCAAGTATATATTAAATAGTGGATTTATGAAGATAAAAATGGGATATTGTTGGATTGATAGTTAACGGATTCCCGAAATAGGTAATAATTATTGAAACAGGGTAGGCAAGATGTATATCTAGTTCTTCATTGTTTTGATAGCGTAGATAAGAGGAATTGGTTTCGACATGGAGCCTTTTAATTGATATGGATATTACTTAGTTGATTGCTCAGACTGAAAACTTTCCGACAGTTTCTTGGTTAAAATTAAATGTAAAATATTTTCGTCACATATTATTTCTCGCTAGGACCTACTGTTGTAGAATCACGTTGTAACGGTTTTTTCAACCTCAGAAATGTAACATTTTGACACACTCTAACTCAGTTGGTGTTTATCTGATTGAAATTTTGATAACAGTTTTCTAATTACAAATATTGAAAAATATTTTTTGTTCCCTAGCATTTGTCAGTAGGACCTACTGTTTATGAGATATAGTTGCTTGAATGAAAGACGTTACGTTTTGCCTACATTGTTTTTGTTTTGAGGTTTTTTTTAAATGTCCTAGCTCTGTTATCTTATATTTGTCTGGATACTTCGAGTGGTGCAGCTGAGAGAGCTGCGCTGGGATCTCATGTGGTCTAGCCTTGACACCCAATAAGCGGGGCCTTGATTCGGGGTTCCCCAGGCTGAATGTGTTTGAATCATAAAATAATATGAATGTATGTGTTTTTTATTTTTATTTTTGTTATTTAATTTTTATTATTGTTCGATTTTACTGTGTTATTGATGATTGTAAATAACTAATTAGTTCTATTTTTATGATGATTATTTCTTTTAATCTCTTATTATTATTAATTGTGTGTGTGTGCATTTGTATATATGGTATATATGAAATAGATCATTAGGACTGTTACCAAGTGAAAATTTATAAAAAACACCACCCCTTCACTGAGGTAGATCATACATCTAAAAAAAAAAAAAAAAAAAAAAAAAAAAATTAAATTGAAAGTGTACATTAAATAAGTTAACTTAATATTTCACTTGAGGTACGCATGATTGGTATAAAGGATCAATACAATTAGGACTTATGAATTAATTGCCACTTCTATTTGAATTATTTTCTTAGAATACTAGTTTCAAATGCTTAACATTCATCTTCAGTTCTAAAATATTCAAAATTTTCAATACATTAGCGCTATGTTACATGGATTATATACACTAAAGTTTTTCAAAAATGTAAGACAAGAAATCAAATATTGGTACTCACCTGAGGAGATCTAACAGATATCTGAAACATATTTATCGTGGTATTGTTTCATCTTCACAAATTTAAATTGGCCAAACAAATTTAAATTTGTTTCCAATAGAAACGGAAAAATCCAATGAGTCATAGGGGAAAATCTCATGACAAATCCTAAACATCTAGCCTACCTGCCCCCTTCCCCCCTTTGCAGCCCGGCAGATGACCACGATTGATATATTTCAAATATCTGTTAGACCTCCTCAGGTGAATACTATTATTTGACTTTTTGTCTTACATTTTTGAAAATTTGGTATACATAATCCGTGTAACATAGTGCTGATGTTTTGAAAATTTTGATGTTTTAGAACTAAAGATGAATGTTTAGCGTATTCTAATAGAAGTGTCAATTAATTCAAAAATAATCACATAAATTTGTCTTTTGCTGCTTTAAAAGTCTAAATAAGAAGCTCTAATGTATTTATAGAGATAATGAAAATTAAAAATAAATTTAAGCAGAATAAAAAATTTTAAGTTTTCTAAAGTTACTTCCTTCTTACTTCTCATTTTTTTTTTTTTTTTCAATATTTCCTTTTTTTTTTTTTTGTTTTTTTTTTCACTCATATATGTGTCAGGTGTTTTCCTCAGTATTTGAATTTATCAAATTATATGTGAAAATAAATACAATAAAAACTATTCACTCACTCAAGTTTTAGAAATATAACCAAGGACTAGATTTCTTTATAATTAAATAATAAAAATATTGAAATAAGTAATCTTGAAAATTCACTAAAAGACAAATAATTCTACTCAATCATTTTTTTTATTTTCTTGGCTATACGTTTTATTCTCTTTTATGTGTTAACATCCTCATATTTTTTAACCGGGGCATATAAAATGTATAGAGGTTATTAAAGATATTAAGTGAATAAAACAGCAGAATTAAAAAAATATTACCAAGCAATTTTTAAATTAATCAGGTTAATATCCACCTCTTGCGTTCATTACGTCTTGCTATTAATAAATTCATGAGGTATATTTTAGATCCAGTGCAAAACTGTAATATATCACGTTAATTTAAAATTTTGTAACTATATTTTTTTTTATTACTGCTTGCTTTTGTTTAGTTTATGTTTATTTTTTTGTAATCCTAATAAGTTGTATGTGCCTTGGTTGAAAACACTAAAAACATAATGAAACTTTTAAGTGAGAAAATGAAAAAATCAATTGTGTGGAATTTTTCATTCGGAATTTGTAAGTCATGATTCTATTGAAAAACAGAAACGCGAAACTCCTTTTTAGTTAGGAAAAATCATTCTCCCACAAAATAATTTAGTGTTTTATCAAAGTCAACTTGAAATGTATAATAGTGTGTACCTTGATATAGTGTTATAGACCACCCAGTAAATTAGTTTTATATTCTCTAGTTCCTAATTCTTTCTCAGTCTTTTTACTAGTATCTTTTAAATAAAAGTGATTGTTGGTTGTATAAGGTATGTGTACTAGTCAATTTTTTTCACGATTTTAAAGATCAAATAAATAAGCATATAGTAGTTTTTACATTTATCTGTTTATAAAGTTGTTTCCAGTAACTTTAAAAACTCTACAATCAAACCAAAATTAGATATTAGCCCCAATATATGCATAGTTGTTGCATATAAAGTTGTTGGCAATTTTACAATTTGATAGTATTTTTTTTAAATGATCTTTTTCGTGTCAGATATCAATGAATTTCATTTTAAACAAAAATACTTATTGTGAACCTATTTCTACTAAAAATCTCAAAGCTAGAGGGTAAATTTAACTATACATATATGTATATATCAATAAATATGTATAATATATAAGAATATAAACACTATAAATACATCAGTTGTTTATGGATATGAAGACTATTTCTATGTAGATGATTTTAGTTCTAAATTTTTAAACAGAATTTCAGAGTTATAAATGTAAATCATTTTATTCATACGATTATATCCTAGCATTATCAGATTTCCTCATAACTTTACAGACTTACGCACAAAGGAGCAACAAGAACAGAACACGTACATTTTCATAAAGTGGCTCTAATACAGTTAATACAAGCAAAGCCCCCCCCCCCCCACTACGGTGCTAACATACAAACGGGTACTAGGGCTTTATACACACTCTTCAGCGGACTTCTAATCCCTGATAAGATAGGAGCTATAAGCAGTATTTCTTGATAAAATCTGCCCTGGAAGCCAGCTACTTAGACTGGAATTTCCCAGCGGATGGGACACATTTCATTGTGGTCTCTAAATTCTAGGGAAAATGGTGTTGCGTGATCCCATTCCCTCTAACGAGACCGAATCATTTCTGTCAGCAAAACATCTTTGTTTTCAAGTAACTTGAAGAATTGAACTTAATGGCTTAATCTCCTGACTTTCAATAGCTAAACCGATTTTATTCAGTTCTGTCTTGTAAGGTTTTATGTTGGTTTTAACTAAACTGTAACGTGCTACGAGTTAATGACAATGTTACTGATGGCGGCTAATATATTTTCTCCTCATTTATAGTTCTTTATCAATCTTTGATTGATTTACTGATAATGGTATCATAAAAATATGATAAAACTCAAAATAGATCCCGAAATAGTGATTCACTTACTTTTAAAATTTCTTTTAAATAAAGCGTACCGTATCCTAAGTTAAATGCCACTACCCTCATGACAATAGTTCAAAAAAATGTATGCTCATTCAATCATTTTCTTTATTTTTGGATCTTGTTTGAAATTTTAATCTTTAATGAAACTGACATCAAATTTGGGTAAAATTTGGAAAGCTAACTAGTGTCATAAAAAAAATAAAAATGGTATAAAGTTGCCGGAAACGACTGTAAATCTGCTGAATTAGTCAAAGCGTGCGGGGAAGCTGAAGTTTCTAAACTATACCAATTATGAACAAATATCTAGGAGAAAGAATCTATAACGCTTATTTGAAAAAAGAATGAATTTTATAGTTGCAATAGCATTCGTTAAACCAGAATGAATTACCTTCTAAAGTGTAATAAAATGTTTCCATCAATTCCAACAACCACAGGATAAAAATTATGTGCGACTATTATTTGGCTCACTGAAATATCTACAAAATATTTTCCCTTTGGCAAGTTTCAAAATAGAAATCAGATTATTTTTTTTTTTATTTTTATACCTGATCTCTCTAAAAAGTAAAACAAACAAAATAAAATTAGTAATTCTATTATGCAAAAGATAACATAGACGTGCTTTCTTTTTCTACTTTGGTTATTGGAAGGGTGATTAAAATAAATGGAATATTTTCAACTTATTCAAGTCGTTTACAATGCAATGGCCGTTACGACTTACCATTCCTTAATTACTTGCTTTATTTTTTTGATTTAATTTAATTTATTATTATTATTATTTTTTTTTTTTTTTTTAATGATTTCATTATCACAGTAACCCTGTGAGAGGGGCGTGTATTTTTAAATATTTATGCATGCTTCATGCATCTAGCATATTACATGTATCCAACATGTTTTGTATTTAATAAAATATGTGATTTAGAAATAATTTAAATTTAGTTTTTTAAGATGAATTTTGAATAGATACAACAAACAATATCAACAAAAAAAAAAGTAAAAATTTCCTAATGTAACAAAACTAAGTAAACACAAAAAACAAAAAAAAAACAAAACTAAAAATATCAATGCGTTTGGCTCCACTACTACTTGCTTATGTTTTACTTGAGATAAAAATACATCAAAAAATAGTACATCTAGTAAAAATGTTTAAGTCTGAATCGGTGATTCTGGAACTTTTTAATTACGTTCAAGTTTAAAAATGGAGGCAATCTTTCTTAATTATTATTTCATATTTAAAAGATGGGTGATGAAACACCGGTGTTAAGCTGATGATTTTGTACTTGGAACAGTACTCATAAAGCTGAGGGTACTATCAAATGAATCACCATGTATATGAAATCCGTTGGAGTAATAGGTTTTATAATTAATACCGATAAAGAAAAACATATGGTTAGTAGTTGGAATGGTAATTTCTTCGCTTATACAGATAAGTTTGAATACGTAGAGCAAGTTTCAGTATCGTGGGTACTAAAATATCTCGGAAAATGAAATTCATTAAGAAAAAGTGGCAGGAACGCTTGTTATTTTTCGGAGATAAAACTACTTAGTTCGCGCGTTTTGAACAGGAACATAAAATTAGGATTTACTAGGCTATAATTCTATTCAAAGTTTTTAATGAGTGCGAAAAGTGGCCACTCAAGTAAAGAGAAAAGCAAAGTTTTAATGTTTCAAAAATAAAACATTATTACATTTCAATTCCAATTGATCCAGGATGAGTGCACTGAGGAAATTTAGATGGCTACAGGATGTGAGATTTTAAGACTTTTTTCTGGTAAGTATTATTAAATTAAATAGTGGATTTATGAAGATAAAAATGGGATATTGTTGGATTGATAGTTAACGGATTCCCGAAATAGGTAATAATTATTGAAACAGGGTAGGCAAGATGTATATCTAGTTCTTCATTGTTTTGATAGCGTAGATAAGAGGAATTGGTTTCGACATGGAGCCTTTTAATTGATATGGATATTACTTAGTTGATTGCTCAGACTGAAAACTTTCCGACAGTTTCTTGGTTAAAATTAAATGTAAAATATTTTCGTCACATAATATTTCTCGCTAGGGCCTACTGTTGTAGAATCACGTTGTAACGGTTTTTTCAACCTCAGAAATGTAACATTTTGACACACTCTAACTCAGTTGGTGTTTATCTGACTGAAAATTTGATAACAGTTTTCTAATTACAAATATTGAAAAATATTTTTTGTTCCCTAGCATTTGTCAGTAGGACCTACTGTTTATGAGATATAGTTGCTTGAATGAAAGACGTTACGTTTTGCCTACATTGTTTTTGTTTTGAGGTTTTTTTTAAATGTCCTAGCTCTGTTATCTTATATTTGTTTATTCCGTATAATCATTGATTGTTTTACTTAATTTAATTATTCACTGGATACTTCGAGTGGTGCAGCTGAGAGAGCTGCGCTGGGATCTCATGTGGTCTAGCCTTGACACCCAATAAGCGGGGGCTTGATTCGGGGTTCCCCAGGCTGAATGTGTTTGAATCATAAAATAATATGAATGTATGTGTTTTTTATTTTTATTTTTGTTATTTAATTTTTATTATTGTTCGATTTTATTATTGATGATTGTAAATAACTATTAGTTCTATTTTTATGATGATTATTTCTTTAATCTCTTATTATTATTAATTGTGTGTGTGTGTATTTGTATATATGGTATATATGAATAGATCATTAGGACTGTTACCAAGTGCCCTTCACTGAGGTAGATCATACATCTATTTCAATAAAAACATTAAAACAAAAAAAAATATTAATTTTATTATTTACATAATTTGATGCTTTTAATTGTAAATTGAGAGAAGCAGTAAACTATAGATAGTCATATCCGTGATATAATGTTTTTTCCCAAATATTTGACTTAATAAGAGAATTTAACAAATTAGTATGAACATATTGTAAGATAATTTGTAAGTTGATATTATTGTCTAATCAGTCTTTTATTTTACTAATTTTAATTATTCATTTATTTATGTTTGAAGATATAATATAGCTGAGTATTTTTCATACTGTGTTGGACATTCCTTGAAGAAAAGTTATATATTTTAATAAAACATATAACTGTAGTAATATAACATAAAAAGAATGTTTGCACATTTAAATGTCTAGGATTTAGTAAAATCTACCTTTACCTTTGCATCTGAAAGTCACAAACTACTTTTTAGTTTTCCAATTTTCCGAAACGAGAGAGATTTATATTAAGGGAAAAGTTCTAACAGAGAGCTGTTGGTTTTTCCTCGCTACTTGTTAGGGCGCTCAAACGGAATCACTCCCTCACACAGTCCTCATTGTCAAAACACAAAAATAATTCTACACAACTTCCCTGCCGGCCGAACTAGAATAACGAGCTGCTGGCTAACTTTCAAGAGCTACGCCATTGTTGCCTCATCCCCCCTCCAAACAAAACTCAACTTGTTTGAAAATTTATAAAAACACCACCGCAGGGAAGGAGGGGGTCATTATGTTTTTGGAACAATTACTGTTCCTAACCTCTGTGTCAAAGAATGAAATTTGAATGCTCTTGTGTTAAAAAAAAAAAAAAAAAAAAAAAAAAAAAAAAAAAAAAGAGCAAGTTAAAAAAATAAATCTGGTGTAATTTTGAGGTCTTTATGTTCGCTGATTGAATGGGACGGTAATATAAACAAGAAAGCAATGTATTAAAATAAGAAATACTAGGATCCCCCGTTGCGGCTTCGCCCACTCCCAAAACTAAAGTATTTCGATAATTTAAATAACGATTGAAGTTTAATTTCTTCATTGTTAATTTGTTTGTTAAAATTTAAAACTCTTTTGCTGAATGGTGCCAAGCACACATGTTGAACCACATACTTAAATATTTTTTGATAATTTAATTGGATAGTTTTAAGATCTATATATATTAGCAGTTTTAAGCTCTTTATTACACCGTACCTTTGAAACCACTATTGTAAAATGGCGCTTGTTACCTGCCGGCCAATTTTCAAACTTCATTGTTTTCCACATATTATCGTTTTTTTTAATAAGAAATCAACGATAAATTATTAGTTTTTATTATTTCTAAACCTTCTAGAGCTATACAGAAGACATTGTTAAAGGTTGGTACAGAACGGTACCGTATTTTTTGTGGTTAGTGATCACAAACAAAAAACGGATTGTTATATGCAGAGTTGGGCAAAATATATACATAGCTAAAAATTAATCATATCTTATCAACTCGACAACTTTTTTTCTGGAATCAATCATCTAATTAAATAATGACTAAATCTTTTGGTTAAACAATCATTAGTTGTTTAATTTAAATGTTCAATTAAAAAATGCCTAAAAGATTTAACCATTATTAATTTAGGAGAACGATTCCAGGAGATTAGTTGCCATTAAATTCATTAAATTCTTCCCAACTTTAAATATAATATCTTGGTTACATGGAATAATTTAATGAATTGTTAGATCTGTGAACAAAAACCGTTAATGAAAAGAATCGTTGATGTTGTCATGTTTATGCTACAGTCTCCGACCAGTTGACCTTTGTGTGAATGCCGTGGCATTAAGTTTTCGGTGACAGAATCTCACACAAAGGTTAACTATGATTTAACTTCTGAAATGATCGTACATAGAAGTTGTTAATGAAATCCCAACTTTAAAATTTTAACGTGCCCGAAAGGAGCAAAAAAACAATTTTGATTTTGATACAATTTCAAATATAATTTTTTTTTTGCTGCGTTAGATGAAGATTTGAGATCTTCATGAAAACTCTATTCTACTGATTTTTTAGTTTTTGAGCACCCTAAAGCCGGGTCGTGTCTTGAACTAGTTTTATTTTACATAGCATACTGAACTACAATTTTATTGAAAGAACCATTTCCCTATCTTGACTGAGAGCTGAGAAAAAAAATTAAACATAACTTTCACATATTTTTTTCTTGGCTCCCAATCCTCATTGGTGGCTATAACTAGTTTTGTATCTACTACCCACACGAAAATCGGCATTCGAATCGGTGAGTTACAAGTCAAAACGTTCCCTAAACAGTATTTTACATGTCTATATTCCTATATGCTTATAACAATTTAATAAAACATTTCTATATAAATAAAATATGAGAAAGCAGTTTGATATTTTTTTACTTGAAATTCTCTTATGTGAAAAAGTGTAACACAAGTATTTTGCTATTTACACTTTCCAAAATGAGAAAGTATATAAGAGGTCAACAATATTAATTTCATTATTGATTTAGAGTTTTCTATTTTGGTATATAAAGTTATTTCGAGCAGGAGCATGGGTGGGACAGTGACAGGATATCGTTACCTTAATTTTTTCCCAGCTTAAAACACAATAATTTCAAATGTTTAAAATTCAAAAGTAGTTTATTTCGAATTAAACAGTAGGCTGTACATACACTTAGATATCAATATTATGATGTCAGTAATTAAACTCCAAAATATCGTCAACAGTGGATTGTATAAAAAGACACTTTCTTAAAAACTTATTAATTTATCCCCCTTGGGTGAGATGGTTCGTTATGCTCTGAAAAATAATCGCTCTTTTGGCACTGAAGCGGAAACATTAGCAGCATATTTTCTAGGCAACCTACATGAAATTGGAAAATTTGCATTTCAAACACTAAGCATTAAAAACGTTCCCTCATTCAAACCAATTGTTTATATTTTAGTAACCTTGTTTTTAATATATGTATTTTTATAATATAGTATGATATATAGTGAGGTATGTATCGATATATCGACAGAAAAATATGGGGACTCGATGGCCGAGTGAATTGGGGAGAGGGTCTCAGCACGCTTGGTACTGAAGGTCCTGGGTTCGAATCCCATATGGGCGGGTTAAAATTTATTTCGTGGTGTACCCACGAATAAATCTTGACCTTCCCGCTCTGGCTAGAATAGGTTAGTAATCTGTAAGATAACCAACCTGTCCTTCCTGCCTTAGTTGGAGTACATAAGGACGTAAATCTTCCAAAAAAAATTATCAATATGCAAACATTGTATTATTGGAAGAAAAATATAGATATTTCGATGTATCGTTTATCTATGAACACCTCTACTATGAACACCTCTACTGGTGGTTAATTGTGATCATAATAAAAATGATAAAACCGTGGGTCTCAAAGTCTATTTCTCTATCATGTTCTAAATCAAAAAATATTTGATTTTTTTTTTCTTGATTTTCTATTGGTTATTTGTAAAACAAATGATCTCAATTTTTGTTTTCTAAACATGTTGATTTAGAAAAATCTATATATGCAAAAAAAAATGAAAAATCCAACCTAATATTAGGTATAGGTTCTTCTACAAAACATAGTCCATGGAATATATTAACTTGAAAAATCCATCTTCAATACAATTTTCATTTGAAATTTTATTACCAAGAATCGTGCAGCAAGGATTGTTTTATAGCTGGGGGCGCAGAAAGCATCTGTGATATCTCTAGTCTAGTGTAATAACTCTAAAAGCTAGTGTCGTTCTAAAGCGAGAGAGGGCATGAAATCCACTGGCTAGACAACCTTTTATATTTATTTTTTAAAATTATTTTCAATAAAAACAAAACGAATAAAGACCTTTGGGGTGTAACATGTCACAGTATCGACGCAATACCAAAACCGAAATGAAAAAATTCATTCTAAACAAAATTAATGGAATTAAAAACAAAAAACTTAAAGAAGAAAAATAATCTTTAATGCAGTCTATAATTAAAAGGAAACACACCCTCGTTAAAAATCATTATTGAAGTGCCGAAGTTTATAGGATAAATTTGGAAAATATTTCAATACATTATTTACACCTATGACAAATTCCGAAAACAATTTTACTTTTTAAAATGTCGACTTAAACTTCTTTAACATTTACTAGACAAACGTTCAAACCTTCATATTAATTACAGAAGGCTCATTCATAGCAGCTATAAGACCTATTTGGAAATATGGGTTTAAGATTCTGGGCTCCACCTAACCATCTGATTCATCTCGTATCTAAAATTCTTCGAAAAATCATTGATTCTTCTTACTTTGTCACAAATAAACATATCTATAAAGACCTTAATGTTCCACATGTTGCTGATTTAGTCCAAACCAGATACCTATCTTTTCATAGCGAACTCCATAACCATTCGATTCCACTAGTCTCTTAACTTCATACTCTATTCCTGATAATCCTCCCAGGCGTCCGAAAAGAAGATGGCCGAAAAACCTTCTTATATAGAATTTTCAATTTTTTTTTAATGAAGTGTTACTATTGAGTGGTTCTTCGCATGTTTTTAACATGCCATTGTAATAATTTTCTCAAATTTTCTTATTGTTTACATGTATACAGTTACAAATACCAATAAATAGTTTTTAAAAAAAAAATTAGAACTTTATTTAATTTATTTTGACATAAGCCTAAATTAAAGGCAATAATTAATAGTACTCCATATACACATTTATTGCTTATTTATGGCAAAATCAAAGAAATAATACATTAGTAAGAATTTCACTATCAATTAAGACAAAAAAGCTGAATTCGGAGACACCTGGAGTCACACTTTAAAGTTTAAAGTTGAACTCAAAAACATCAAGTAATGGAGCAGTTTCCGCTAACACTCATATTTTTTCTTTTTAATTATAATGATAATATTTTTTACATAACGCGAGTTCTTATACGCATCAAATCATATAATTTATTTTAAGTATGAACTGATCAATTCATTGTATCTTTTACATAGTTGTAAATTTCAATAAATAAAAAAAAAAATCCATTTGTTTGTTAAATCATTAAAAGTAAAGTCATAAAAAAAAAAAGAAAAAAAAAAACACCGATAGTAACATTACCAGACTTGGCACAAAACAGCGAACCGAAGATATCCCTAACCCATATTCTATCTTGATGTCTACTGTTCAGCCTTTAAGAGGTTGTAAAGCGCTTGTTTATTGACAATGTGTAGGTTTTATGTCAGAAAATAAATGTCAAAAGGACTGTAGCCTTGAAGTAAACAGAAGCTAATCTTAACTCTTCTATACGATCGGAGTGTTAAGATCCGTGGCTTAATCACCTTCGGGAGCGCGGTTTGTGAGTGTAAGAAGAGAGCTGTTTACCGTCAATATTCCACTGCTATATAGCAGACCACAAACCCACTGTTTACGTTCATAATTTATGATATTTACTTTAGAATCTCTTGTAAATATACATAAACAATACTATTAGGTGAGTATTTCAAAATAATGTTTTTTTGTTTATCAGGAATATGTTTTTAATTTTTTATTTTTTATTTAATATTCTGGATACATATATTATATTACCTATTCAAAGAAATTAAAAAAATATAAGTACCGTAGATAAAGATAAAATATTTTTAATAATTAGTAAAAATGAATATGAAACGATTTAGGTCATATTAATAATTATTTTTAACTAAACTGTATTTACGTGGAAATAATTCAACTAAAATCAAATAATCTCTCTCTCTCTCTCTCTCTCTCTCTCTCTCTCTCTCTCTCTCTCTCTCTCTCTCTCTCTCTCTCTCTCTCTCTCTCTCTCTCTCTCTCTCTCTCTCTCTCTCTCTCTCTCTCTCTCTCTCTCTCTCTCTCTCTCTCTCTCTCTCTCTCTCTCTCTCTCTCTCTCTCTCTCTCTCTCTCTCTCTCTTTCTCTCTCTCTCTCTCCCTTACTCTCTCCCGTAACTAAAATATGAATTTGAAATTGATCTATAGACCGGGCTCACTTACCATACTGTAGTCACACTTGCGGCGGCGCATAATGGGCCACATGAACAAAAACTGCTTAAAATACATTTTTTAAAAGCTTTTTCTTCCGTTAAATCAGCGACAAATATGTGTTTAATATTGATTAAAGCTAATAGAGCTACAATACATTTTCTAGAGTAGTATTAGAAAACTAATAGAAAAGTAAAGTTTTAATAACAAACTCAAAATAACGAAAAAAAAAATAAGCGTGTCTTATCCTGTTTGGAAAAAAAATTATGATGTACTAGCTAACTTATCAAGTTAAGGCCTAACTTATTTCTAGATGCCTCATCGGATACATCGTAAAATAACTACTAATAGAAACCCACTTGGTTTTGAGAAAAACGTATCAACAACAAAAATGAATTTTTTTTAAACCAATTCATTTTCTCACAAAATTTTTTTTTGTTTTATCATGCCATCCAATTAGTTCGAGGGATGAGACTATTAAACCTCCTTACTGATCTAAAGAGTGCAGAAATTTCAAATTTATAGATATATTGTTCCACGAGCTATTGAATTTTAAACACTTGTATGCGTTTTAACAATTTTCTTTAGCTACTGATAATATATTCAGTCCTGATATGAAATTTTTATATTAACATCGATTCTTATTGTTTTTAGTTTTAAAGGAATGATATAACCTCAAAGTAATAATTAGTTATTTTTTTTTTTTTTACATTATGAAAAATACTATGCTAAAGAAAACAATATGAGAAATGAACTTTTACTTATAAGACAAGATATACATTTTTTTGTATTACGCTACTATTATAATTCTTCATCAATCATTTTATTATCTTAGGTTTCTCAGTTTATACAATTTAAGAATTTAAGCACGAGGAACCTTTTCATGGAAAAATTATTTTTTCATCTTATCTTAGCTTTTTATACTGTTTCACTATTATATTCCGGATCAGAATGATTTATAATTTCATCTTCAGAGTTCTTATTTTCTTATATTTCATTTTCTTAAAGAATCAGACACAATTGATATGCAAGTGCTTGTTCTAGCCTCTTTTTCCTCATCAGATTGCACTTTAAGCACTTGTAAATAAGTAGGAACGTCTTTAGTTAAAAAAATAAAAAAGAGATATAAAAACAAATACTTATGTGACCGGTCGCATGGACAACATTGCCTACCTATTTCCTATATATTGATTTCAGATATTCAATTTCAAAAAACTTTATAGGTGCTCACTATATTAAGTTTGAAATGGTACCAAGGAAGAGTTGTGGAAGGGTATTAGCGAGAGAAAGCAAATGGGTCCGAGTCCAGGAAAAGTGGAGAGGAAAATAGCCAGCTGGTTGGCAAAAGCTACCAGCGCCCCCCCCCCCTCCTACAAGGTTGAATTTTATTGTTAGAAACCTCAATATAATATTAAATAATGTATAAAGAAGTATCGCTCTCCATTAGTAGCAATTTGTGTATTATTTCTGAGGAAAATAGGGTCAGAAAGAGTAATTTTAATTTTTAAAGACCCATCACCTTTTAGCTAGATAATACAAATGTGTTCCAGGTATTTGTTGGAATTAACGACGACCTACAAAGGGACGCTGCCCCGCCAGGTTGGCATGGTAACCACTCGCCTCTTAATCTCTTACATAAATATACGTCCGCTCGATAGCCGGTCACCGTTCCACGCTGTTTTCCGAATTTTTAATACAAAGTCCTACTAATTTTCCATAATACATGGGATAAAATTTTTATATATTGCATTTTAAATGAACTAAAAGTAATTCAATTGTACAAATCTCTAAAACAAATTGTTAAATTTTAAGTTCTAATATTTATTTTTGTACATCTTATATATCGGACGATAAGATACTTAGAACTTCATAATTCCATAGATTGATAACTTATATGCAATTCAAATTAAATAAACCTGTACCACTAACAACCCTTGAAGGGTTCTGGGTTCAGTACTTAGGTAAGGATATACTATTACTAGGCCAACGGTTGTGAAAGGAGGAGATTTTGCCTAAATCACGTTCAACCACCAGATTTTCCTCATCTAAGAGTACCCACTTTGTAGAGGCTGGGTGTGCCTCAGGAGGGTCTCCCGACCTCGAAGTCGAGTCAACCGAAATTACAGAAAATAAATTTTCTGCTTTCAGTCGGACTCGAACTTGGTGATCAAGTGCTTTACTCAATAAGCTACCGCACCTTCTATATACAATTATGATTTCAAAATATCCACAAGAGCCCAACAAAATCACAACAGCACAAGAGCTATTGTTAATAAACCCAAAAAATCCACTATGGTGTGTTTAGATTTATCTGTGATCGATTGAATGTCAAATTTTGAGTTTTAAAAACTGTTAATAATTTACAATGAAACACATATTGTAAATATAAAAACGAAGTTGAAAAAATGTATTTATGTAAAAAGGTTTTAAGACATGTACCCCTACCTTGAAAAAAAATAAATAAAGAAAATAAAAAAAAAATGTGTTTATATATGTTTATTTCGATTTTTTTTTTTAATTTTATTTAAAAAAAACTAAATTTCTCCCTGACTGGGTAAAACCGTGTATCATGGATGTATATCAATAATTTACTGTTTTTATATCTACTGCTTCTGAAAAGGAAACTCAAATTTTATCCGACCAACACCAACGTAGGAAAAGCGTATCAAGAAAGATCCAACCCTAGCGTATCAATATAGCTCCTAAATGGTAGGCCCAAGCGAAAATTTTATATGAAAAAAAAATATTCTTTATAAAATTTTCGAACAGGAAACTGTTAAAAATTTTCAATGCATCCTACAGAGCAAGAGTGTTTCAAGAAAGATCTAAAACGTAATAAATTTAGGCAAAATGTAACTTTTTTTCATTTGAACCAATATAGCTTCCTAACGGTAGATCCTAGTTACAAATATTATGTTACAAGTAATATTTTCCATTATACTTCTAATTAAAAAATTATTGGCGAGTTTTCAATCCGAGCAATAGCAACAAAGCTGCAAATTGTCAAAATGTTAAATTTTTTAGGGAAAAAAGAAATTTAAGGAAATTATAGACCACAACCAAAAGGCATACCTGTGTAAAAAATAACATCAATAGGTATTGTAGGTTTTACATGAGTCCATGATTTTTCCCTGTTTTTATTTAAACGTAGATTTTTTACGAAGAAAAGGAATTTACCTTTTGAATGGTTTCAGAGAAAAAATCAATCGTAAAATTCAAGATATCCCTGATTATAACGATAATAAACTTTTCCATTATGATTTTACTGGGGTATACGTAGCTGATTTGACCCGATTTTACCTTCCACAAAGAACTTTATCCGCTCCAACTTGATAGTTTAAAGATCTGCTTCCAATCCGATTTCTAAAAATCCTCTTAATTATCAAAAATGGAATTTCTCACACTGATATATTTGTTTAATATAGTTGAAAATTTCATTATATATATATATATATATATATATATATATATATATATATATATATATATATATATATATATATATATTAAAAATATATGTTTTTTATATTTATTCGGAAACTCTAAGATCTCATAATATTGCTAGAGGAACGAAAAGTGCGTTCTCTAGCAATATGAATAACCGAAGATCTTAGGTCTGAATGCGGTCAACAGCAGGGAAGGATTGATTTTTAGTAATTAATTTCCTGCTCCAGCCTCCTCTCTTGTGTTGTCAAAAATACAAGGAAAGGAAGAAAAAAAAATGAATGAAAATGGCCACCATCATAGTGATTAATTATTGTAATACGATCTAATGACTTTTTATAATTATCAAATACATATGTTTAGAAAATAGGCTACTTATATTATTAAACATTTATTATTATAAAAAAATAAAAAAAATATATTAATCGTAAGTATAAAATAGTAAATCGTGAAATTATTTTATTACAATTTTAGCCGTGTACATCTCAGTTAGTGGCACCTTGATAGATTAACATTAAACTAGATGAAGCAGATTGTTTTTTTTTTGTTTTTTTTAAACGATAAAGAGTTTGATCCAATTTTCGGGTTTCAAAGCCTGACGATATCCCTGGAGTTGCAACGAAGTTCTGGTTTGTAACAGTCAGGTGCAGTTATCCGTAAGGTGAAACGTTGTAAGCAGGCAGTTGCAGGTGCTGCAATCTTGTGGAATATTATTTTCAAGATTGTACTGGTGGGTCAACTTGGTATGTCCAGTCCTAAGGGGTGTTACTAGTACGTTACTGCTATTTATTTGGAGAGGTGATAGCGGAAGAGTTCTTATATATTATTTTCATTTTATTTGTTGAAGGACTTTTACCCAGAAGTTGAACCGTACTTCTCTGCAAATTGTATACAGAAATCTTGAAGTCGTATAGTCGCACGTTAGTATTGGGAAAAGGTAACATAGTTCTTACTTCCTTAGCGCTTAGGTCTGATAGTTCATGTCGTAATATTCCCATTAAGGACCCTAGGGACCCAAATAAATTTCATATTTTATCAATATTTTGGGATGATATTATTATTCTCATCAGGATAGGGTTTCCAGGTAAGTGGAAGTTTGGGATTGCTTAGAAGATGGAGCAAGAATCGCTACAATTCAGAAATTGATTAGGACATTGAAGGATAGCTAAAGGGTCGGGATGATTAATTATAAAGCGAAAATTCATAGAACTGTGGACTGGAAAACGACCTTATTGCATATTTGTGAAAAAAAAAATTATAAAATTAAATCACTCCCATTAGAGAAATTATACCAGATTTTTATATTTTTATGTGTGCTAAATTTGAATCATAATGCGAACAAAGTGTATCTTCATCATTTTTGAGAAATTGGACGTTATTTTTGAAAAACCCGAAATATTTTTATTTATTATTTTTTTTTTTTTGTTTATTTCATCTATTTATTTTTTCATTACCATGAAATTTTTCGTGACTTTTATACTTACAGGTTGTAAAAAAAAAAAAAAAAAAATCATATATTTTTATAACACTGTTTTTTGGTGGAAAACACTAATATATAAAACAATAATATTTAATTTTGAACACAATTAATGTGTATATTTTTTTTTCTTTTGTACTCATACATCACGTGTATCCCATTGTTGCATTATTCAACAGTATTTGGCTAGCATTTTCTTATTGCATTTACCGCTATACTTTTTTCCATCAAGACTATCTCTTGATGAAATCGTTTTCCCTTTGTCATCTAAAACTGCTCCCAAGGTGGGAGGGAATAAATTCAAATGGGACTACAAAAAATGAATCTTTGAGGACAATATTTTTTTTTTTTTTTTTAATGCTTTCAATGGTAAAAAAAATGTTTTAAGTGTCTAAAATAACCTAATTTTTTGACCTAAAACACAAATGTGACAAAAATTGGTGCCTGATTTGAGATCATATGACTTCGGATTCGTATTCAGCATAACTTCAAAACATAATAAAACAACATTTTTGTTGAAGGGTGTATTTTAATGCCGAAAAGTGTAAAAGATAGTGTCTACACAGTCCTGGGGACCACTCATCTGCCTCCCAGAGCAAACTACTAATAGGACTGCTTTGGAACGCTACAGTCGCCCTCTGAATCCTGGAATGGTGTACTGTGTCTAACATTAGTAAAATTCTTTTGGAAGAATCTCCGTAAATTTCGCAACCATAATCAGTGACCGGTCTTATCAAACACCTTTATACATCCATATACTCCCAACAATAATGTTCTGTCAGAGCCATAGATTTAGCAAGAAAGTACTTTCATTAAATTGCATATTTTGGATAGCTTTGACATGGGTTTCTATTGTAGCTTTGAGTCAAAGATGACCCCTAAATATCTGATGAAATTAGGTTTATATAGGATAAATATAATGATGTTATGATCTTCATTTATTTTTTAATACATTAACTAAAGCTGACAAAAGATGAGGTGAAGAGATTACTAATGGGAAATGATAATTAGCGATGAAAGGAGGAGAAACATAGCCGGTACTAGCCGGTGGGGTCAAACACTAGCGGGCACAAGTTAAGACCTGCCTACTCGCCCCAGACCCCGACCCTTAAATTTCATCAGCCCTCCCCTTCTCCCCCCTCCCCACAAATTTACTCGCCAACTTGCGACAGTCTGACAGCAACAGCAGCTGCCTGTCCTCATTCCAAATTAATGTCACTAAAGCTTTTATTTTATATTCATAACACTCTTTCGTGGTCGCTGTGGACCACTATGAGTGCTTTACTTAACTCCCTGACGAATTATAAAAGAAATTAGTTTATAAAATTATTCATTCTTTATTAAATTTGTATGACATATCTAGGAACTATTATCGCCTTAAGTATACCTAATATGTCACTGATTTCACAAATTATTCGACAGTTTTTTTTTAATTGAACAAAAATACCTTACGATACAATTGTATATACATTAAGTATAGTTGACTGTAAAGATGAATGGAGAAGAAGATAATCAGAGATGCAGTCAAACAGAAACACCACGTCTAAGTAGAAATACTTTAATGCGTGCAAACGTTTCGACCTGCCTCGCTGGTCTTCTTCAGGACTATAATGAACAAAATACTAGAAGTGACAAAAATAACAGACTGATAAACAGATGACAAAAGGAATACTGAATGACATGGATAAAAAACTATATACAAATAAGGCTATATAGAAAATAACATATACATAACTCAGTAATAACCTTTCCTTCTATTCTTCCCGTCTCTATTTTGTATTTTCATTTTTATTTGCATTATTTTGTTATTTCTCTGTATCATTTTATATTGTCGTGTCACTCGTGATGGCATGTGACGATGGCACCATCGTGATGGCATTAGCATTATTGTATTTATTTATTTTTATTCTGTTTGTTTTAATTTGTTATTTTGTTACCCTATGGTCCCTCAGCTGTTTCTGCTTCTTTTATATTTTGGTTACATTTACACTATTTCATTTTTCTATTTTGTATCCAGTTTTCGGCGCCTTTTCTCCCTTCTACCTTCCCAGCTGTTCTTACCGTTTCACATCAGTCATCGTTCGTCTCCTCTCCAGTGTGGCTCGGTGGGCCTGTGCCTTTTACTTTTCTTTTTATTCAGCCTTACATTTTTTTTTTTTAAATTTTAGTTGTTGTTTTCTTCCCCTGAACAATATTTAATTCCCCACACTCAAAATTTAATTAACATCATCAAATATGTATATAAAGATGCAAAAAGAATAGTTCGCCTAAATGGTATGTAATCTGCTTCCTTTGAGCTAGGCAAGGGTGTTAAACAGGGAGACTGCCGGAGCCCACTTCTTTTATAATGGATGGAGTGTGGAGAATATGTGAAAGGAGGACTCCTAGGGCCACTGTATGCTGACAACATTGCCATTGTTGCTGATAGCTCTGAAAGACTGCAGATAGCTGTAGAGGAATGGTTTCAGGAACTAAAATGGAAAGGATTGGAGATTAATCCACCTAAGAGAAGGATTATGCACATTGGGAGAGAGGTACAGGAGCTTAATATTTTATGCAACGGCGTGAAATTGGAAGTGGATCATTACGGGTATCTGTGAACAATTATCATGTAAGAATTGATCAGGAGGTCCTGAATCGTGTGAGGAAGGCCAATGGTGTGTTCTACCAGATATCTAATGTTCTACGATCCAAGCAAGAGGTAAGCAAAGATTCCAAATTGAGACTCTTCAAGTTAGTGTTTCTCCCAGTGCTTTTATATAGATCCGAAAGCTAGACAATCCTAGATAAGCAGATTAGTAAAACACCTGGTGCCGAAATAAGGTTTCTACACATAATCGTTGGTAAAACCTGGCGAGACCTCGTGCGGAATGAAACCATTCGGGAAACGTTAAAAGTGAGACCGGCCAAATACATTCTTCAGGAAAGGCAGCTCAAGTGGTTTGGTCAGGTCTGCAGAATGGGCGACTAACGAAGAGCCAGGTGTCTATTAAAAGCACGACCGCGGGGGCAGCGACCAGTTTGCAGACCGAGGGTTATGTACCATTGCTATATGGAGAGGCTCGGAGGCGAAAGGGGCTGCTCTCTGGCAGAAATGAAGAAAATGGCTTGGAATAGAGAACAATACAGAAGATGGTGTGAGGCTACTCCATGTCATACGGCTCGAAGGAGAAAGGGAAAGAAAAAAAAAGAAGAAAAATTAATCATAGGTCTGGATATTGATAAGATTGGGATCGTGCAGCATTGCTGATATTTTTGCATACCGAGGGATTTATTGATGATACTCATAGGTTTTAGCCATTCGTTTTGTTGTGGCCACACATTCGTTATAAATTAATATGCAGAAAATTAATATTTCATTTATTTTCTTCATATTGTTTTTATTTCATTATAACTTACAATCATATAATTGTTTGTATTTCATTAATTTACTTTAATACAATTATTTAATTAAAATGAATGGTAACATTGAAAGAAAAAGATTGGGAGACGTCGGTAAAAACCAACGAGAGGGTTTTATATGATATGATAAAAAATTACAGAGCTCTGTTAAAGTTATTTGGAATGTTTTGAATTCGATAGTTGATAAAAAAATGAAAGTGTTTCAGACAATTTTTTACTCAGCGAAAACCTATTGTTATATCTGAAGGATGCATGGAAGTGAAAGAAAAGTGATGTATGGATTATAATTGTATGGTTAACCCTAGAAACTTAAGTAATAAATGTTTTTAAGGTTAATTTGGACAAAATTTCCTTGTTATGTATTACTCTTTTGTTTTTAATTGTTTATATTCCCATATTAGTAATAAAATTAAAACCAAGCTGGTGTTGGACCTTCTTTTTTTCATAATATAATAACCAGTCAGACATCAGGCGGATTCAATTCTGAACCTGTAGCCGCTGCCACACGTAGAATATTTTTTCTTATTTATGTATTTATTTGTTATTTGTAAATATTGTAAATATGTAAGTGAGTATTTGTAAATATTGTATGAATGGACACATCACTATCACTACTGCCTCATCATACATCAAAACTAGATAATTGTTCTTCACTGAGGCAGATATCAAATTTATTAATCCTGTTTTTATTAATCATGGATTTAAAAAAAAAAAAAAAAAAAAAAAAAAAAAAAAAAAAAAAAAAAAAAAAAAAAAAAAAAAAAAAAAAAAAAAAAAAAAAAAAAAAAAAAACTAGAAGAAAAGAAACTAGACAAGGAAATATTCTAGGGATTATTGGGGAGAAAAGAAAAACGTTTATTTCAGATGACACTTGCAAAATCCTCGAGGATAGAAGATAAAAGGACAATCTGGAGGTGATTGCTAAAAGAGGCACAAAGGGCCCAACAGGGGCGTAATATACCCTCCACCGACCCGCAACAACGGCTCATCAAGTGCCGCGGATTTATGAAACTCCTCTCCTTGTGAAGGTGAAATTATGAAAGAGAGATTCCTTCACGTCTAATAAAGGTGATAAAGGGCCACCGGAAGAGGGAGTAAGATAAACAATATCCCTAACTTACCCTAAGGTAGGGCCTTTCTTGGCCTTTGGGCAGCAAAACACCAAGTTTTGTTCATTTTTAACTACCAAAATATTCCCTCGTTTAAGTATCAATCAATGATGTTCTGAAAGAAAGGATTATCTTATTTTCCAAATAAAAAGTATTATTACCTACATATTTTTCATGTTATCTTCCATTAAAGCCCTATATTAAAAGCCCAATTTGGCTCTCTTCGGGTGGCTCAAAGGAATATCTAGAATAGAAAGATAGACAACTTGAGAAAAAAGTTAGAATTATAAGTTAATTATGGGCCAAGTCAGTAATACGTGGAACATTTGGATTATTATGGTCAAGTTTACAAGTGATATACCAAAGAAGATTGAGGATATTTTTAAGAAGTTTAGATTGTAAAGCTTGAATGTCTAGTTTTTTATGACACATTAGCATACATTATCGATCAACCATCGAAAGCTAGCGCGATAGATCATATTCATATCAATTCGTGAAACAAAGGACAAATACAGAGTGAGTACCTCTTAGTTAATTTTTAAAAAATCGGTGAAACTAGATCAAAAATCAGACATCAAAAGATGGAACATCTCCATTTTGTTTAAATATTTCTCAAATTTTGACCACATTTTCGGATTTAGCTCTAAGTTTCCTATAAGAACCGAGTGCATATAACTTTGAATTTTACAAACCTATGGCCTACATAACAGATTGATCTTCACCTTATTTAGAGAAGTTACAATGTCTTATAGTACTTGAACGCTCACCGTTTCGAAAAAAACTATCCACAAATCTGCAAATTTCACAAAAACTTGCGAATTTAATCAGCTATTGAATGATATGTTAAAACTATTGTTTCAATTTCATGCAGACATTTTAAAACCGAAAAAACACGGTGTTCCCAAAAGGCATAAATAACAGTTAGTTGTGTAAATAAAACATTATGACAATCCTTTAATAGAAATGTGCATTTCAAACATAATAAACTAATCATTGGAATAAAAAGCAAAGAAAAAATAAATTGTTTAACAGAAAATAAAGGAAAACTGTCAAAAAAACGACACCAGATCAAAGGATACTATGTTATTGCATTTTTTTATTTATTATTAGGAGTTATTTTATTAGATTTTCAATGTGAGGTTTAAAACCCAATGATAATAAACATAAACCTCAATTTTGCCGTTAGCTTCTGAATGTAGATTGTGTTGAAGAATACCACTTTTTCAGATGAATTTTATGGGCAGATGAGTGTTTTTACAGGGGGAGGCATTTCTACATTTATTGGGTTTTAATTTATTTTTTTTTTTTTTTACACTAAGAAGTACTCACCCTGTATAGTAAAAATTTTAAACAACATAAACATTTTCAGTTTGAGTCTAATTGTTGTCGATAAAACCTTCTTATATTCTCTATTTTACATTAAACATTTAATACACTGAGTGAAAAAAAAAAAAGTTAGTTTCATCTACAGACTGATAAAAGTTAAATACCAGTAGAGAAAATGTTATAAGCTCGAAAAATTAATGAAACATAAGCGGCACAAGGCTTAAATCGACCATTGTGAATTATTTCGTTTGAGTAGGTTGCTTTCTGGACTGGAAGTCCCTGCTTTTGTCATTGATATAGATAAAAGCGATATTTTCAGGGATTAAATAAAAACTATTCAATATTAGCTAAAATAACAAATAATGATTTTATTTTATTTTTTTTAAATATTCGAATACATGTCATAACCTCCCTCAGTTAAAGACAATAATTACAACCATACACAATTATAATCAATAAAAGGTAAAAATAGAACTAATAATTATCATAAACGTAAAACTAATAATAATCGTACAATCATCAACAATAGAAAAATATTAACAAAAATTAATAAAAATATTAACTAAAATTATTGACAAGACGATTACTTATATTAACGGCTAACACAAGACATAATGTTGAAGTAACTGGTTCAGTAAATACATAAGGGATAGACATGGGTTATGAAAATGAGAACTTAAGAATATTAACCAACCCACAGTTTATTTAAAAATTATAGCTTCAGATAACTCTTTTCTAATTTTTGGAGTATTAAAAGTTGGTTATTAATTATTTAAATCGTAAGTCTATTTCACTGATTCCGTTGAACAGATCCGCTACCCAAAGCTGGACAAACGTTTAACTTTGAATCCTCATACAAGACTAAAGCGACAGGAAACAATTTTTCTACCTGATATATCAGATACACATCAGTATATAATAATTTTACAACATATATAAAATAGACTAAAATTAATCGTTTAGTAATTTTCTAAATTAATCAAATCGTACAAAACAAGTCATTATTTTTTTTTTTTTTTACCTTTTTAATTTTTATCTTAGTGCATTTTCAATTTCTTAGTGCATTCTTAGTGCATTTCAACATGAAGAACAAGAACTAATATTGGTATATACATGAAAATAAGGGCCTCAGTCTTCATGCATTTAGCTTATTTTATTATATACGCCCGAGAAGCGTATAGTGTTAGTAACATGGATAAAATCGAAGGTTTTATCTGCAGGATTAACCAGTCCATGATTTGAAGAGTGTGGCGTAAGTTCCATGATAACTTGCATGACGTAAGATTGTACGGAACCAGAAGCGAGAAGAACGTCTGACAAAAATTATGTTCCTGAGGGAAAAGCTAGACTTAAGTTATTCAAGAGAGGAAGGAGTAAGTATAGAACTGGAAGGAACCACAACTCCTAGCCAGCAATATTTAATTGTGGCTCTTGGTTTAATAATTTAGACGCGGCAAAGCGGCTAGGGAAACAGTTAAACGGCTTCCCATCGAGAATACTTCTGAATATTTCTAGAGACTTCTTGGGTATTTCTCTCGCGTGTCTCAGAGAAGGAAATCCGTAGAAATCCTTTCAATCCATTGCTAAGAAGAAAATACATTTTTGGGAACACGATGGATTCCATTAGTACTGTTAAACGTGTATACACTTTGCTTAACTGGATTAGGTTCGATTCTAATTAACGAATACTTTATATATTTCGTTATTACCTACTGATATAGTTCTATAACACATACAAATTCGGTACCACTATCGACAAGTACGTCCAGTATACCTTTTATCGATTCTAACCTTGTTCCGATTTATATCCATGTTCCAGTCACTACTTTTCGGGAGGGAAGGTTATTCTCTTTCATTTACACACAAACTCTAAATCTATTTTTAAACTAATATTAACTTCTGGATATATTCTCGTATTAAAATGAGGGTAATGCTAGATGAAAGGCGCTCCTGCCCCTTCACGCCACCAGAATACCTTTTATCGATTTTAATCTTGTTCCAACTTATTTTAATGTTTTAGTTGCTACTTTTCGCGTGAAAAGAATAAAAATATTATAATACATAATAAAGTCAAATAAAAGGCTTCGGTGATCGAGACTCGGTTAATCGAATAATGACTGTATTGTATAAATGGAATCATTGTCACTTGTATTATGTTTAGCCTTTCAGTAAGGCAAATTGTAATATATATTCAATAAAACAGTTTATTTACTAACAATAAAAATAATAATTAATAATATTGTTTAATTTTTATTTTCAATTCACAAACGATCAATTTGCATGCATTGCTTATAAACATTATCTTCCATCACAAAAACCTAAATTAATTGTTCACCCTACTTATCCATAATGATCGTAGTGTGTTCTGTTGTTAGTTTTTATTCGCACCAGATACCTACCCATTCTTGAAAATCTCATCAAAATCCTTTAAACCCATCAATTTCTTACCTGATTTTCTACTCGATTTCTGATAATCGTCTGAAATGAAGATAGCTCCCCGAACTTTTTAATTCAATACTTTTATTGAGGTTTTGCCGAATAATAATTTCATAATTCATTATATTCATTTTCTCTCATATTTACATCTTGTATTATGTAGTTAATACAGTAAGTATGATTCATAAATATCGAAAAAAATAAATAGTTTTAATATTTATATATACATATACATTCAATACTGGAGCCATTTGAGGTGAAAAATCAATAAATTAGAGTAATGTCCCAGTTACATGTTTAAAACTATATTTAAAAAAATGTCAGAGTATTTCTTACTCATTTTATTAATGAAATATTAACCTAATGATTATTATATTTAAAAAATCATAAATTATAATAATAACTTATTAAATAGTGATTTTAAATATCATATGTACTCGAATTCTAAACAATTTTTGATGAAAAATCAATTGTTGGTATGCTACTGTAAGATGTTTAAAGCTATATCTGAAATATGTCAGTGTATTTATTTTACTAATGAAATATTAACTAATATTTATGATAAATAATTATTATGTAAAACTTGCTCATACATTTTAATAATAAATGAAAATATTAAATTAATTCATAATTTATTAAATAGTCAATTTTCATAATAACAATCTCTTATTTTAGAGCTCCAGTCGTAATCAAACAAATTACCCCATTTTTTTTTTTTTTTTTTATATTTCCAGATAGATCAGCCTCTCGAAATGCTCTCCAAGTTATTAAAACCGCGAGCATCTGACGTTAATCACAAACCGAGGGTTCTACAGTCTGATAGCGAGGGACTTAACGAGACAGAACGCCAGGCGGCAATGAAATGACTACTTCTTGGGCTAGATTCGAACCCGCCCTTTGTGGAATGGACACCGATAAAGGGATACCCCGTTGTTAACTAAATTGCTTTCGAAACCACCCCCTTTAATTAAGGGTGGCTTTTTTATTCCGGCACCGCGTTGAGGAAAGTGATCATTTTCTTTTGTCGATGAAATCAATTTGTTTTCTTCCCAGACCGACAGCTTTTTCTGTCCGGCAAAAAGCCTTAGTGTAAAAACAAAGTTTCGGCAATTTCCTTAATAAATAGTGTTAAAATACACTTAAGGTAGGACATAGAAAATGGAATGTTCTAAATCAATAAAACAAGAATGTATATTATCGTTTATCTCGCTAGAAGAAAAAATATTAACCATATGTGTTTTATTTTATATCAGTTTATTTAATACTAGCATCCCCCGTCACGGCTTCGCCCCCTCTCATAAGTAAAGGACTTAGATAACTAATTGAAATTTTATTTGTTCATTGATAAAAATCTTGTATTGAAGTATGGAATCGAACATTGTTTATTTAATGATATTTTTACGCATAGCAGTTATTGTTAACCTGGTTAAAATTGCATTGCTTAGGTGTTAGAAGATTACGTAAAAGCATAATTAGACGTCCAATGTTTACTTTTAATTTATCAGTTGGTAATCCAGATGAACTGAGACTATTATGATACTCTTGCGGACAATGGACTGCATTATCAGTACTTACAACTGAAATAATATGTTTACACACAATATCAAAAAGCTGAAGGATTGTTATTTTGATTGAGTAATAATTACTAACCATAAAAGTATATCACAGAGAGGCAAACTTCATTTCTGACACTCAATATGGTACATTTAAAATTTTATCATTGTAAAGGGTATTATAACTAAACCTTCCTATAACTATGAATATGATGTAGTTAAAATTTGGTGTAGATGGGTTCGGTAGTTTCAAACTGTATGGTGCTAACCACATTTCGGTCGGTTTTCTAGCTTTACTTAGAATCACATTAAGCCGTGTCCACACTATGTCGACCGACAATGTAGTTCGACACGATCAACATTGTCGTTCGACACGATCGACTTCAGTCTAATTCACACTAAGGTACGTCCACACTACGTCGATCCGAGTCGAACAGTTTTGTCGGTCGACAATTTTGAACCAGTGTGTACGTGTTGTCGAATTAGTTGAATATGTCGGGTCGAACCAAACCGCAAACCGAATAAAGTCGGTAAAGATCAAAGGAAGTCGAATCGACAGCGACAGTGTAGACGTGTTGAATGTGTTGTTCGACATGACTGAAGAATAAAACAAATATTATTCAGAAATAAATCTAAATTATGTCAATAAATTAGGAGGAAAATGAAAATATCTTTTCACCAGATGTGAGATGAAAAAAAGAAATTTTTGAACCAGAAAAATATTTTCGCAGTTATAGCAAAAGATGTGCTAAAAAACAAAGTTGGATCATAATAAATCAAGGTTTTTAGCATGTCACGGGATTTAATAAAAATTTTGATTGGATGAAATCAAGAATTTTGGGATCGGAAAAATATTTTTTGGAAAGTAAGTTTTTTGTGAAGTACGTAAATTGACCTGCACACATATACCATGGCAACGTGAACTAGGCAAAAGCCAACCGTGTCGACCGACATTGTCGGTCGACCAGGTGGAATGTTTCTGTTCGACCTGACATGAATCGACGAAGTCGGTCGACCCGAATCGACATAGTGTGGACACGGCATTACGCTCCAAAAATTTAAATAATTTTTAATAATTTAATTGAATATATGTAAGTAAATTTTATTATCAATGTCTAGCTCTATATAACACCTCATCTTTGTAACCTCTCATTCGCCATCTATCGGTCAAACTTCCCTGCGTACCACATATTTATCGCTTTTTTAATAGCAAATTAATGGAAAATCAATAGATTTTATTATCGTCAAACTATCCTGAAACTATAAAGATGATTTGGTCAAAATTTGGTACAGATTGGTTCAGTAGTTTTCGCGGTAAATACTCGCGAACTAAAACTGGCTTGTCCTTTTATATAATAGTATACATATAGTACAAATTAATAGATTTTCTTTTTTCAAAAATATAGCAAAGACATAAAAAAAAAAAAAGAAAAGAAAAATGAAAATTTGAATGAATCCGTTACAGTATGGATAATTTCAACGTAAATTAGGATTGAAATGAAATAAATATTATGCATATTATGCATTGTCCTTTATAGTGGCAACTTGTAATATTTATTAAATAAAACAATTTCTAAAAATACAAAATACATGTTTAGTACATGGATTCAGGTATACTAAACAGTTTTTTTTTTTTTTTGTTTTATTTAAAATTGTTTGTTTGTTTGTTTGTTGGGGCTTATAGGCATAAAACCCTAGGGTCATCAATACCTATGTGTATATATATACGTTAATTTTCACATAAGAATTAGGGTCAGGAAGGGTGCCACGAACAGAGGTGCGCTCCCAAGAACCCAATTTAAAATTAATTTTAAAAACATTAACCTCCACCACCAAATTAAACACTGAGAAATAAAGATTAAAAGAAGGCGAAAATATGAGAAAAAAAGTGTTAATAGAGGAAAAGTTTTGAAAAAAAAAATTACATAATATAGATTGATGTATAATCGAAAAAAAGTAGAGCACGCTTGGAAAAAAGAGCGAAAAGCAATAGTAAATAGGTGAGGTAATCTAGAGGTGAAGGAAGAGAATATAAGATAAGAAACTATTACGGTATGTTATCATCATTGAATGGCGTTTTAGAATTTAAAAAAAAAAAAAGTTTAGTTCCTTTATTTACATTTTTATTTATTATTTCAGCCCTTCGGTCCTGCACGAGCACGGGCTTCATTTCCACGCATTTTAATTTCCACGATCTAGCGGTCTTTCACTTATTACTTGAAATCCTAAAGCCTTAGCCTTAGATCTTCCTCAAAAGCGTCCAGTCATCTGATCCAAGGACGCCCCCTCCTTCTCCTGCCATCCGGTTTCCTGTAGAGCATCTTCTTTGGTATCCTTTTGTTGGTCACTCTTCCCACATGACCTATCCACCTTATTTGCGCTCGTTTTATTAATTCAACGATATCGTGTTCCCAAAAAGGTTCATGATTTCATCTCAGGCTTATGACTCGATTGATAGAGGGGAAGCATAAATGGCCATGACAGAAATGAATATACCCCAGAAGTTAGTCAGACTGGTGAGAATGACAATGGAAGGCAATAAATGCTTTGTAAGTATGCATGGGGCTTTCTCAAGAGGTTTTGACACGACAGCAGGTGTGAGACAAGGAGATAGTCTGGCTTGCCTTATACTTAATTTTTGTTTGGAAAAAGCCATAAGAGATTCCGGAATCCAAACAGGAGGCACAGTTCTAAACAAAAGTGTACGAGTTCTTGGATATGCCGATGACATAGATCTAGTCGGAAGATCATTAGAAGCAGTACAAAACGCTTTTGCTGCAATCGACAATTCGGCGAAGAGACTAGGACTATCCATCAACGGAGACAAAACCAAGTACAAGTTTATCGAGCCCCTAGTCAGTAAAGTGTGGATAAGTAAAGTTAGGACTACATGACATCGAAGTGGTCCAGGAATTCGTATACCTGGGCACGCAGATTTATGTCCGAAATGACATCAATGACGAGATTGAACGGCGTATTATGGCAGCCAATCGATGCTTTTTTGCTCTACAGCAGCATTTGTCTCGGAATGCTAAGTTAAGAGTATATAAAGCACTAGTCAGACCTGTTCTCACATATGGATCTGAATGCTGAACGATTTCAAAGAACAATGAGTTTTTCGCTCGTGAGGTTTGAAAGAAAAGTCTTTCGCAGAATCTTTGGCGGTGTATACTCGGAAGGAACCTGGAGAAGAAGATCCAATGCAGACATACAAAGTCTGTACAAAGATATGGATATCTCCAAGTTTATTAAGCTCTCCCGGCTACGATGTTGCCAGAATGAGTCCGGAGGAGATGCCCGCGAAAGCTTTTACTGAACAAATCAATGGTACGAGGTGTATTGGAAGACCTAAACTACGATGGAAAGATGGTATTGTTACTAAAACATTAACTCTACTTGGTGCCAGAAACTGGAAGGCGGCAGCACTAACCGTGATGACAGGTGATCTATGCTCGAGCAAGCCAAGTCTCTACTATCAGGAATGTAGTGCTATGTTAATAAATAATAATCTAATAATAATAATAAGTTATAGAATGTTAGGAGAAAGCAGCACATTAAATCGTAAGGTGCTCACATCGCAAGCTCGCGCAAATAAATTTCGACAGTGTTTCCATAATTATTTTTAGAAAACATAAACACATTTTTATACGTAGTTACGTGGGGGACTAGTAGCCCAGTCAAATGAGTTTTTATACAGCAAATCTCGGAAATAAACCAATGAAGCTGAATTTTTGCTTATGCCTTTGTTTTGGTCTTCTAAATAAGTGGGATGAAAAGTCACCGATCTCAGCACTTTGTACATCATTAGATATACACGGTCAAAGTTCACTAGAAATCAGTTGTTTCTTTTTTTCTCAAATATCTGCTATTTCTATCGCATTCGGCCTTCATCAAATAGTTTTCAAAACTTAGCAAATATCTCTGGTATTTTTTTGTTTCTATCATTTTTATTTTTTTTCAAGATTAACGTGTGTTTCGAGACATGTAATTAGCTCGCGGGAAATGGGAGTGATGCGGATAACCAGTTCAACCACCACTTTCTACTAGTTGCCGTTTCCAGGATCGTTTTCTCCAGAAATATTGTCAAATCAAAATTGTAGAATCATTATTATACTTCTTCATTTATTTAGGTACATTTTTTCTAGCTCTTCAATCAATGGCTTAATCTCGAACACCGTGTGAGAGTAGACAACATGTATAGAAAGCATTTTATAGGAAATTTAATTAGCTTTATTTCGATCCATAATATTTTTTTAGAGTCCACTGTGTTCCGAGATAAAATCGAAAAACCTAAACACGGGTATCTTCTCCTCCCCTTCCCTCACATTTCTCGTACCCCAGGGACCGGAACTTTTGTAATTTACTTTCTAATTACCACCTAACGAATCTATGAATCAAAAATAGACGCATAATTTCTGCATCTACACCCGAATTTCCAGCACTCTCACTGGGGTCGCTCTTTCCGTGAAACACCGACGTTTTCCCCTGTGTCCCAGTCCCGAAAATATCCTCGTGTCAGCACCTTCCACACCGCTCTGTTTTGAAATCCAAGTTTTTTGTTTTTGGCACATTTGCACTTTAACCTCTAACTTGTTTCTTCCGATCTGAACTTTCATTTTTCAAACTCATACCTGGTTAAATGTACTATTAGACCCTTTTTATATGAAAATTTTTGATTACCTCTTCCGTAGTATATCCAACAAGGCCCTAAAAAGACCAAATCGGTCAGATGTTGCCAAAACACATGTATTTGCTGGCTCAGGTGTATTACGTGGATTTCAAGCAGTGCGGCGGGCGGGTTTGGTGAGCGGTTGCGCTTGACATCGAGGGTTGATTGGGGGTTGAGGGGACTATGATACAAAATTTATCATAACCATATTCTTCGGTATCTAGACGATGTAACGTACTGCGAGCTTTCAGATAGAAAAAATATAGTCCATCTCCTCCAAATCGCGTTCTTGGAAACTCCACCCCATATTCTCCTCAACACCTTCCTTTTCCAGGAGTTGTAACTACTAGTGTGTAGTTCTTTACATGTTATTATAATCAGTTTCCTCAAGTTTACTTGTTTTAGATAATGAATAAAGTTGAAAATATCGATAAATGGTTAAAAGAAAAAAACAAATTGGATTTCCTGTAAATAAGTAATATTTGAAATAACATATCTCACAATTTTGGGTGAAATATTACATTAATTAATACATTTTATAAATCAAATTGATTTATTTTTGTTCATTATTAAAATCGAAGTGATGTTTACAGTGCAGGCAATTGAAAACTTAACTTAGGCTGAAACGTAGACAGACAATAAATAACTGTATTTTTAATACTTTGATTTATTTTGAGGTCGCCATTTTGAACTCAAAACGAGTGCTTACCTGTCACTATAAAAATAATGTACCCTACCCTGTAGAGTTAAGTGAAGCATTTATTTTAGAAAACGTCCAATAATACAATATTTAAATTAAAATAAATAAATAATTTGATATGGAATTGAAATATTGTATTTATTCTTTTTATTAATGAGCCTATTTTAATCAATAAATCATCTTTTTTTAAAGTTTATTATTGTGGAACAAGAAAAAAAAGTTTATCTAACTCCAACGAAGCTAGGAGGGAAACGGGAAAAATATTTTTCTTCCCTTTTCTTCCATTCCTTGTTTCCTGGAAAAAAAAGAAAAGTTTGCAGGAGTGGTAATTAAAAGCTATTCACTCTGTTGATTCCACTCTAAAGTATAATATACCTCTTGCAGTTCTTGAACAATTCTAAGAAAAATAAACGGTGCCATTTAATTTTCTTGAAATCATCATAATTTTTACTAAAACTGTAAGTAAAGGAGTTTCTTTGTTAATTATCTATTTATGAATCTCCTATAAACAGACAATTAAGTAGAAAATACATTATACTCTGAAGAGATAGTAAATTTTTAATGAGATTATTGTTGAAGGTGGAATAAAAAAATCAACAACCCAAGAATAAAAGAAACTTAATTTTTTTAAAATAATAGACACAAATACAATTCAAAATTATGTAACCACACATCTTAATATTTATCCATTTAATAATTAAAAAGAAAAAAGAAAAATGAAAAACTTCAATATTTAATTTTTTTTTTAAATCCATTTATTGAAATATACAATTGTACAAAACATATACATCAAGTAAATGTGTTGGTAATTATTACAATAACATGTAAAGAACTACTCATCAATAACACTTCCAAAAAAATTCTACCTAGAAGGTCTCGAGATCTTCTTTTCAGACACCTCGGAGGATTATCGGGAATAGAGTGGAAAGCAAGTTGAGAGACTAGAGGATTAGTGTGGTTATGGAGTTTACTAAAAAAGGATAGGTATCTAGTTTAAGTAAAATTAAAATGAATTAACTGTGCATTTTACACAAATAAAAGGATAAATAATATTTTGCCTCTTAGAAAATATATTATAAAGAGAAAAAATATAGTCAAAGAATTGATCCGCCAAGTAAAGTCTTTAGAGCCTACAAAATAATGGCACCTACTAGCTTAAAAGCTTACAACTTTTATAAGCCCGCGGTTGTAGATTCCAAAGCATTTCAAAGTCTAACTTCAGAATGATAGACACAATGGAGAATTAAAAACTTATTTTGATTCTAATTATAGAAGTTTAAACCTCAGAAATGACTTGAAAACTGTAGAAAACTCTTTACAGGTTAACACAAAACAAAAATTTAATTTGAGTTGATATTCCACTAATCCCTGTTGAACAGATCCGCTACCTAGGACTCCACTTGGACAAACGTCTTACTTGGAATCCACATACAAGACTAAAGCGACAAGAAATTGCTCGTCGTTATAGACTATTTCAACATTTACTAGACAAACGATCAAACCTCCCAATTCATTACAAAAGACTTATTTACATGACTGTTATTAGACCTATTTGGACGTATAGAGTTGAGCTTTGGGGCTCTACTGAACCATCCAATTCATCTCGTACCCAATCCTTGCAATCCAAAATCCTTCGAAAAATGCTAAATGCCCCTTACTTTGTCACCAATAAGCTTTATCCATAAAGACCTTAATGTTATTAATAAAGACCCTCCATAGTAAGCTCCATAACCACTCCAATCCTCTAGTCTCCCAACTTGCTTCCTCATCCATCCCTGATAATCCTCCGAGGTGTCTGAAAAGAAGATGGCTTAGAGACCTTTTAGTGTAGATTTCATTGAAGTGCTACTAGTGAGTAGCACATACTAGATTCGCTGTCAACACATTTACTTGTTGTATATTATTCTGTACAGTTGTAAATATCAATAAATGAAAAAAAAAATTTGAGTTAAATTAAAATAAAAAGATTCTACAATTATAAACATTTCCATTTTTATTTACATCTTCTGTTTAGCTCGTGAAATGATTCTTATAATTTATAATATAATTTAAATATATACTATCTGTATTTTTTTTTCTTCAAGTCGCATTTACATTTAATTCCTATATTCATTACTAGCTGAAAGTACCCTGCTCCGCTACGGTTTAATATCATTAGGATTAAGGACAACTTACATTAGTAAAAGTTAAGCTTAACGTTGATAATTATTATTACTTAAATAAGCCTGAAGAATTCCATTGTTAGAATAATTTCAATAAGTAAATTTGACAATTTGCAAAAGTTAATTTTATATTATTTTGATAGTCCTCCAGTGAAGCTTCGAGGCAGCACTACCATCTTACCCAGCTCTGATACCAGACCATCAGAGCCTTTTCTTATGGCATACTTTGAGTGAAAATAGTCTCAACTTCTCAACTTGTTTGGTTTTTTCGAATAAACTTTAGTCTTTCTGGTTCTTTTTTTGCGTACATATCAAGCATAATTTGGTTGAGGAGATTACGAAATTAAAGTAAATAAGGTTCTACACCTCCTCGCTCCATCAACACTTAGGCGTAAAAATCAGTTGCAGACACAGTTTTTTCAAGTGGTGTATGGGTGTTAGGGTCACGCTGAGAGATGTTAAGTGTACCCGTCTTCTCCATGGCAGAACATGAGATGATACTGAAGAGAATCATACACGTGATAGAACTCACTGATTCTTATCAGTTTTTTGTCCCTACATAGTTTTTTGTCCTTACATGTCATCCCCAGAGAACATAAGTCTTTTAACCTCCTCTTCAACATAAGTCTTTTAATAGCTTCACGACACGAAACAACTCAAACTTGTAAGGGTCCACTTCTGCAGCCACATAAAGTACCATATTATAAGGTTTCGACATCGATTGTATTTTTGTTTGTTTACAACTAAAAGGAACTTAATTTGTGGTCAAAGTGTGCGGCTTAAACACCTAACCTATTTTTTAACTTAGCCTATCTCCAAATACCATATGACAATTAATCTTTTATTATTCACCCAATAAAATTTGTAATCGCATTTTTCGCGAATTAGCCACAATCCAGGCCGATTTTTTTTAAATTCCTTTCTTAGCGAGCACCTACGGCCCTAGAGGAAGCAAACACACAACAGTATTTTTATGTAACAAATTTACAAATTCTTAACTCGATAAATTGTTTTAATGATCACATTTCGTACGTAATGATATTCTTTAGTATGATTAACAAATGAATTTGATTAGTTTTTCATAACAGGTTTATTTCCGTTATACGTTCGATTTATTTTGTTTTACTTTCATATTTTATTTGAATCCCCTGTATTTAATTTAGGATTTTCTAACATGACGTTTTTCATTTAAACCAATATAGCCCCCAAACAGTAGGCCCTAGTGACAAATGTTATAAAACAAAAACATTTTCAATTCAATATCTAAATAGAAAAATATTGTCAGAGGTTCGATCCGAGTAATATAAACAGGCTATAGCGTGTCAGAAGAGTCTCTACTCTTAAAAGTAGGGGTTTCAAACATGACTTTTTTCATTCAAACCAATATAGCTCCTAAACGGTAGGTCCCAGCGACAAAAGTTATATGACAAAAATATTCCCCAATGAATTTTTGATCTGGAAAATGTCGTTAAAATTTCAATATAAGCAACATTTATAGAACAAGAGTGTTTCAAACTACGCGTAACGTGCTCGCGTCCTCGAAAAACGTATCACATTTGACTAGGTCACGTGTAAAAAATGTTAAAAAAAAAATTGAAATTCTTGCAGGACTATTTGATGGCGAAATATCCCCCTCAGTGTCAATTCTGTCAAGTTACTCTCACAATGAGACACGTCTCCGAGGACTCTCCTCAGTACTGAAGAGATATGGATAAATGTGGTGTACCTCGTCTGCTCCGTATGGCCTTGGGCGATAGTAAACAGTACGTTTGTATTGCTATAGAATTTGTCAAGAAAATTAGATTATGTAATTTTATGTAATGTTCATTAATTCATTTTTTTCCATTTAAATTATTTTTATTTTATTTTATTTATTTTTTTGTAAATCGTATTTATCTTTTTTTATTTGGTTAATATAATTAGGTTAGAACTTTATTATTGTTATTGTTACAATGAAGACGGTATAATTAAGTTCATGTATATGGGCAATAATTGAATGGATCTGAAGAAAAACGTTCTTAGCAACAAACATAAAATTTTGAGTAGTCAGTGAAAGAAAATCATAATCTAAAGTTTTTGTTAGTTCTTTTGGTTAGATTTTATATTTACATATTAATTTGTTACGTTTTGCATGTATAATGACATAATAGAATACTATATCATACTATGACGTACTATTATACATTTTAAGACCTTCGAGCCCGTTTATAATTGTTAATTTTATTTTAAATATATATTATTATCATTTTATTAATAATATAGTGCTTTTGTTTATTTATTGTTAAATAAATCTTGTGTTGTATTAGGTTCACATGCTCATTTATCTTCCGCCTTAGCTTTCTCTACTACAGGGAGAACAATAGGAGCCACTAAAAAAGACTGTCCGGAGACCGGAAGCGGAAGCTGTTGCGAAGAGGGGTTGGTAATTAACGAAGAAGTGGATGGACCATTAGAATGGCACACACTGTCAAGAAGAAGACAGCCTTTCAAGGGATATAAAGCACATGCTAGAGCAGGGCCCTTTGTCTAAACTTGTTGGACTCTTCGTTGGGCAGTGGCCCTTTATTCTCTTTGTCACCGCTCGAGGCTCGCCCCTTTGTCATAGCCAATATCCAATATCTGCCCTTTCATCTGTATTTACCTGTGTACTTTATCAAAGGGCTGCGATATACATTAAGAAACATTTCCGAAGATGAAAAATTGTTGCAATACTTCTTATAATAAATGTTTTTCCGATTCAATGCTGTTTTAATCAATTCTTCTTACTGAACGGCCGATCATCTTATTAATTAATCATTGAGAGATGACATCACTTAATATAATGTATGATAATAAAAAATATAAACTAAAAACTAAACATATTAGTGTTACTGGAGGCACGCATGATGTTATAGAAGGATCAATACAATTAGGATTGATGAATTAATTGTCACTTTTATTGGAAATTTTTTATTAGAAAACCAGTTTCGAATGCTAAACATTCTTCGGTTCTAAAGCATACAAAATTGTCAACGCATCAGCACAATGTTACATGGATTATATATACTAAAGTTTTCAAATATGTAAGACAAGAAATCAAATTATGCTGCTCACGTGAGATCTAACTGATATCTTAAGCGTATCTATCGTGGAAAGGGGAAGGGTGTTTACAATGGGATTTTACTTATAACTCATTTGATTTTTCCGTTCCTACTGGAAACCGATTTAAAATAGGACTATTTAAAAAAACTTTAATCAGTAAACTGTAAACCCTACCTGCAATAATTTGTTATTTAAAAGCAGTTTTAGAAGTCGGAAATAAAATTAATTATTCGGTAATTTTTTATTCTTTATCGAGTATTTACGACTCTTTTATTTATTATAAATTAAAAATATGAAAGAAGTTAATCTATGCGACAGAGGAGTTAAATATATGAAAGAAGTTAAACTATGCGACAAAGTGCTGATGTTTTTAGAGCTAATGAAGAATGTTCAACATTCAAAACTAGTTTCCAAGCAAAATAAAAATCAATAGATGTGGCAATAAATTCATTTATCCCAATTCTATTGATATTTCATTTTTATTTTTTTATTATTTTTTTTTTTATCATCCTGTGTGCAAATAAATAAAGATCTCACATAATAGAATTCATTGCAAACTACGAATGCGTACATAACTAAAACTATTTGTAAACAAACTATGCGATAAAGGCTGATTGAGATTCATTTTTTGTTGGGATCTAGTGGTTTTTATTCTATTGCCTTTAAGCTATAAGTAAAGGAACTTTAAAAATTAATAAAAATTAAACGGTTTTGATCCTGGACGACTCGATAATTATACTGGGAAATGTTTTTAATTTACAGATACCTAGATGTTTCCAAATCAAGTGAGAGACTGCATTCATCGAAATAATAATTTTTTAACCGAAAATGGATAGTCCTAATTATTTGTGTGTTTTTTTTTCTTTTTAAGCTTTCATGAATCATAAGTAAATTACCAATGAAAAAAATAAAGGTGCTCAAAATGAATTAAATTTTAAAATTTTCCTCTCTCTGTAGCGAGAAATTCAACTAGTATATTAAATTAAACTCGTTGACGTTCCATTTGAATATGAACTAAAACCCCCTGTATTTTTTTTTCTCTAAGTATTTCTATATAGTTTAATTAGAATGGATCATTTTTTTCTTCTATTTGTTCGATTTTATTAAATGTAATATGGATCGTTATTAATTATAGATATTTATTTTTTCATTGAGTTTATCAACGAAATTTAATAGAATACAAACGCGATATAGAAAGATCTTAATAATTAAACGATTATTTTATAGAAAGTGCAATCTCGTTCCGGAGGAATCGTTCCATGAAAATCATATAAATCTTGGGTGTATTTAACGCTGATTGAAGTCCTGGTAAATTTTTAACATGAGCCTATAAAGTAAGTCGGCCGGTTCTCATTGTAAAAATTGAAAAACTTTACAATGAACAAATTTTTATCTGTCCTCTCATATAAAAAAACAAAACAAGAGTGGTAGACAATTTTTGATAAAAAGTTAAAATAAAAAAAAAAATAAAAACTACTGCAATTGGTAGCAACCGAAGACTAGGCCTAGACAAGAAGTAGCCTTTACCAGGTTGAGAGTATTTCATGCAAAACTGACCAATGGGTACTAGTTTTCAAAAACTAGTGGTTTTAAAAATAACATTGCGTGTCAAAAGGGACATTTCATTTAAATCCACCCGATAGGTAAGTTACTGCTTCTAAGTAGACCTTAATTTGAACATAGCTGTTATATATATTCTCAAACTATGAACAATTTTCGTGCTCTCATGAGATCGCACAAAAATAAAAAATAGATAAGTTTGCATATATGCTTTTTAATGCATTCTTATTTTTTATCAACAACGACCTATATTGCATTTTACTGTATTCTCGGCATATTTTTTTAACTAAAGTGCCAAATAGTAATTACTATGGTTGTCCCGAAAATCAGTATTGACAATATTCAAAACCTTGCTAACAATGATCAAAAAAAAATTTTTTTGTTGTTTTAGAATAATTTTTATTTTTTTGCAAAGTTGAAGGATGAAATTTAAATAAACGATAATGGTAATGAATATATTACGCCTAAATTCTGATCAGGACTACTTAGTACGTTTTCCTTGATTTTAATGTAATTACTGTGTATAAAATTTAATACCAGAACGTCTTAAAAGTTAAGTTAGAGAAGAAGCTCATCATAAGTGTTAGACGAGTGTTTACTAGCCCTTCTAGTACGATAAACAACTTCTTCATGATGGCAGCCAGCGATAACAATTGTCTTTTCAACGTAAAAAGCGGTTATTACCATGGACCTTTTTATCTTAGATAATCATCAATCAACCATATAAGAAGAAGAAGAAGAAGAAAATGAACGTTATTCTGGGACAACCTGTCTTTTAAGAATAATACATGATTACAGTACATAGGACGATCGATTTGCTAGGATAATTAATTATAATTAATAATAATAAAAATTTATTTATTATTAAATTATGAGTTACAAAATAAATGAGAAATCTTGTAAAAGGATACATCTTATGCACACTATTATAATGTATATTACATAAATATTCATGTTTTAAATTTGCTCGGAAGATTGAAAATTCAGGAGGTAAAGAAATATATGATGTTTAAAGGAAGTAAGAGTGGAGCTTTTTCAAAATAGGCAATGAATTTCATAAAGAGGAAGCACGGATAATCAGGATCGAAGGATGCAGTTCAATGCGAAGGAGTGTACAGGTTGATGGGTTGGGTTCTAGTATTTAAGATGTGGATGTATGAGCGAAGAGTAAGGAGGTCATAAATATAGATGTTTTTTTTTTTTTTGGTTTTCAAAAATCAGAATATGAGTGCACCTAGAAAGTATTGACGTTGGAAACTGGAGTAAAGCTAGAATAAATTTCAGATCATCTGTGAGATACGTGAGTGAAAACGTCTAGAGATCATATTCGTATTATCTCATCACATAAAGTTTGATTTCTTAATTGATAACATATTATTGTTTTATCAGAAGATTAGCGATCACTACCACTGCAGGAAACGTAAAATTTCCATGGGGTTTTAAAATTCCACGTTAATTTTTTTCATCTTGGTAATTACTGATTTTGAGCCTTAATAGCAGGTTAGGCAAGACACATATCTGTCACGCCAATCATCAAAGTGACATTCAGGAATTTTTGGATCTAGTGATTTTTTGGAAATTTTTTACCAAATTATTTTTTAAAAAAAATAAAAAAATAAATTTTTAATCAAGAGTTGTGATATATGTAAAAAAATGTTAAAACTGTACCAATCATTGAACATCTTAAAATAATTGGGTGTTGAAATTATTAGAATCGATCCGGTTAAGGCTATAACGGGAACGTTTTGTGAAGAATTAACACTAGACGAGGCCATCAAATATTACTGGGGACTGAGGTGAGACGGAGGAAGACAACCAAATTTAGAGACGGAGCTCCCATCGGACAGGGCAGGTCACGGAGGGATGAAAAATGAAAGAGCTCGACGGGAGTACGTGATACCCTCACCTCCCGGGTTGGTGAATAATGCAGGCTATTGCTACAAGAGTTAATAAATTCCATACAAAACGAAACCGCAGCTCCTTCTAACCCACTACATCCTCGTCCTAGTTTTTATTTCTTTGAGGATTTTTATCATGTCTAAGAACAGAACCGAAGAGAATAGGGAATTAATGCAAATAGTTTCCCCACGGAGTGAAAATATCCGCGGTAAAACAGCACGTGGCATAATCTCTAGAACTTATTATAACAGTTTCAAAGACAGCTAGCAACAAAAAATAAATTATTGATTTAAACTTTAAAGCTTAATTATAAAAAACTGTTTTCCTTCTCTAATCAACAACTCCATCATAAAGTATTTTAGTAAAAAACTATTTTGTATTAATATTTATAGTACACATTATCGAATAATTACTAAAAAATGATCCTATATTACACCCAAAAGAGAAGAAAAATTTTGAATATTGTAATATCACGTCATATATATATATATATATATATATATATATATATATATATATATATATATATATATATATATATATATATATATATATATATATATTAGGGATGTGTCGATTCCAAAAGTCGTTTCTCCATCGGTACCGAGAATTTATGTATGATACCGCTAACGTTGGCAATAGTTGTGTGATATATAATTGTTATTATTATACATCAATTCTTCTGCTACCGACCAAGCCTCTTTTTTACAGAATTTAAAACTAATTCCATGCAACTGAAAGCTAAACTTCAGTCTGTTAATGATACTTATTCGTAATTTGAAAATGAATAAATTGGGTTATAATCTCAAATACTAATGCCACTCAGAAAAAAGCACCCGTTTATTAAATATTTTTGTTATTCTTAAGAGACAATATCCCCATAAAATAAAAATTATTTTTTACTTAACAACGCGTAAATACTAGTTTTCGAACGCAAATACTCAATTACAACAAATCCAATGCATCTGCAATGTTTAGGGAAATAGTTCAGTAATTATATATATAATTGCGATCAAGAATACAATTTTGCAAACATTTCCTTTTTACTGGATAGTTTACACTAATCTTTTCATTTTAATTCTTAAATAGAATTTATTATTCCACCTGCAATAAACAGTTTCTGGAAATGTGTTTCTAATTCAAAAATATATACTTCTTTTATTTTTTACTTTATCATATTCCCTTATTTCCTTGTTTGCTATTAATCCATTGTTTATTAAATACTTGTTAGTTTAGCTGCTAAATTTGAGAGTTAGGTTAATAGAGAAGTGTTGCTGCTGGTCAGTAGCAGAGTTATATTTCAGTGGTTAGTAAATTTCCTAAACTTATCTTGACCGCTAAATAAGCATGATTAATAAGGTTGTTATTTAGAAATAGGTCATTTCCGCCACTATTTATTAATTATTATTTATATATTAATTAAATAATATTCTATTTTCGTCATAGTTAATTTTTAAAATAATTAATATTTATCTTGTTTCTAATCTTGAGTGGTACCTCTATAAAATTATAAATCTACTATTCACATGGTAATAACTTGTTATTTAATTTAAATAAGTTATACATTTAACTATCTGACAATTATAAAATAAGCTTTGAAATGTTTTATACAAATTATTAGTTTGACTCCAGTTAAGGATATGAGAATTTCAGTTTTTACACTCACTGTTTCTCTCACAATCTATATGTAGGGCTTTCCAGAACTGGAAATTCTAGCGATCTTAACAATTTTCATAAATTCAGGAGACAAAACTCGAAATTCTAATATTATCTGATTTTTTTTTTTTTTTTTTTTTTTTTTTTTCATATTTTCTACAATACAAGATTTTTTATTAATGAAGAAAACTTCAATTATCTATTAAAGTTCTTTTCTTACGAGAGCAGTCAAAGCCATGGAAGGGGATGTTAGATATAAACAGGAGGACTTAAAAAATATCTGCATTTGAGGCAGAGAAAATATTACCAACTTTTATCTTGCTGCATATCATTGAAAAATTATCTCTCCCTAGCCGGTAGTTTAACAACAAATATATCATTCTCAAGGCAAACAGCAATAAAATAAATTATATTTGTTATACCACCAGCTACAAAAATACTGACTAATACATCAGAGGGCCCTTAAAAGAAATTCAGAGTGGCTTTATTATTAATTACATTACTTTTTTTTATTTAACTTTAATTATACTGTATAATTTACAATGATTTTTAACATCTAACCTTAATATTTATTTTTAATTTTGATTCTTTTTTTTGTTCTTTTATTATTAGAATTTTACAACTGTTTTAGAAATACATCTAGTAAATATGCGGTATATATCAGAATTAATGACATGAATAAAACTTGAAGAGGAACTACCCATTGGTAGTACTCTAATGAATGCTTACAAAAGATCACGAAGCCATCTTCTTTTCAGACGCCTCAGAGGATTGCCAGGAATGGAATGGGAAGCTAGCTGTACAACAATGGATTTGGATGAGTGTTAAGTTTATTAGGAAAGGAGAGGTATCTGGTTCGTACCAAATCGGCGACATATGGGATATTAAGGTCATTGTGGATCAGTTCATTTGTGACGAAGTAAGGAGCATTAAGGATTTTTCGAAGGATTTCGGATTGGAGTGATCGGATGCGGGAAGAATTTGATGGTTTAGTGGATCCCCAAAATTTTATACCGTCCAAATAGTCCAATAGGTCTGATTATCGTCATATAGATAAGTTTCTTATAGTGAATCGGGCGATTTGAACGTTTGTCAAGTAAGTGTTGTAGCAGTCGAAATCGACGTACAGCTTCTTGTCTTTTCAATCTTGTATGAGGGTTCCAGGTAAGTCTCGTGTCCAGATAAAATCCAAGGTATCGTATTTGTTCCACATTAATTAGTGGTACACCATTAATGATACTGGAGGACAGGATGAGGTAGGTTTTCGACGGAGGGTAAATGTTATTTGCTGGGATTTGCTAGGATTTATCTTGACTCTCCAGTTATTACACCGTTCATCAAGGGAAGTAATATGTGACGGGAGTGTCTGGGATGCAGAAAATGAATCATCATTGACTGATAACTCTCTGGTGTCATCAGCAAAGGTTGTGAGGATAGTATTAGGATAAGTTGAAATATCAGCTGTATAAACGGTATAAAGAATGGGACCTACCTTGAGGAATAAATACTCTCCTACAGAAAAGTAGGAACGGAGGATGAGGAAATCTGTAGATGGAAGGAATTGGCGAAGTTTATAAAGCAGTCCTGGATGCCTAGAAGAATCTTGATTCTTTACTCTTTTTATTTATCCCTAATACAGAGATAATATGATATCAGGAATTAGTTTCATATATTTAAAAAATTTGTTTTAAGGAAGTGAAAAAATATAAAACAGTAATGATGAAATAAAACAACATTTCAACAAAACTTGCATAAAATATATTTTAAAATTTTCTTAAATTTATTGATATCAATAACTGCTTAACATACACATATTTAATTAATAGGTGTAAAAGTTTTTTATTAACTTTTTAATAACCTATACAAAGCACCCATTGTTAGGTTCCATAAAACCTCTTTAGTAAAAGTTCCACTTGCCATTTTCTCATTAGAAGCCTTTGAGGTTCATCAGGAATCGAGACACGTGTTTAGAGAAAGATAGCTGGTTCGGACAAACTGCAAAAACAACATATCGAATATTGATATAACTATTAAAAAGTTTATTAGTGATATAATAAAGAGCTTGGAAAATTTTACGAAAGATTTTAGATTATAAGGGTTGGATACGACAAGACACTACTACACCAAAGTTCAACTACGTATGCCCATATAGGTCTAATTAATCTAGTGCAGAGTTGGGCAAAATTTAACTATAGCTAAAATTTATGCATAGCTTTGCCAATTAATTTTCTAGGTTTAGACACCTAATTTAATAATGATTGAATCTTTTATTCAAATATCATTAGTTTACTAGTAATAGAACTGAAATTTGGTTGAAATTAAATTAGGTGATTTATTATAAGAAATTAGTTGCCAAATTTTAACTATAATTAAATTATAATCAAATCTGCTGTGATTTAAATTAGTCTTTAATTAATTTAAAGCTTAGAAGACGACTAACAGTTAGTTTCTTGGCCATTTAGTCTTGTATATGGATTCCAAGTAAGAAAATAATCAAGATGGAATCCTAGAAAGAACATCTGTTCAACAGTGATTAGTGGTATACAGAAATATTTAAATACAAATCACAATGAACTTTGGAAAAAAAAATAAAAAATTGAATTAAATTAAATTTTAAAAAAAAATCAAACATAATAAATAATCATTGTTTAATAAATAAGATACAAACACTTTGATTAACAGATAATTAAGAAATCATACCTGATGTGGCGATATTTAACTAAGTTCTAATAGCTGCATATGATCCCCGTACCTGTAAAATAAAAATATAATTAAATTTCATTATCAAATTGCAAATTTACTGTTGTAATAAAAAATAATTATAATGCACACTAATGTATATTTACAAAAAACATAAATCTATACTATATATATCTATCTATATTTAAAATTTAATAGTATATAAGAAATGGAAATATGCTGACAGGTGGTTATGAATAAAATAATGATATAAATTGAAGAATATAAGTTTTAAAAAAAAACAATTATAGTTAAAAATCACGCTTTAATAGCGAACCGAACTAAACCTATCTTAGACAAAATCTATTGATCTAAAACTTTTATTATATAACATTTTTTGATTGGATTAGCCATTTTTGTGTTATAGACTCTTAAACATGGCAAAACTAACTTTTTGAGATGGTTAGCGAAATTTGTCAATTTTGATATTCGATTGTGGCTATACTCTTCAATCAAATTCAGCTTAAGATCAAAAAAAAAAATCTGAAAAAAAGTGAAAAAATGTTGGGTTTTTTTGCCCCTCAAAAATTGTCAGCTTATCAAATGTAGTCATTTGACATTTTTTATATTTTATTCTAAGGACCCATCTGGACCATAATGGGTCATAAAACCTACTTCTCCACCTTTTGAGAGGTATTCCCTCTTTTTACGAGTATTTTGACTGGATTAAGTAAGGATATTAAAACAAAGTTGTGCAATTATTTTATTGTCATTGGTCCTTGATCTGATAGCTGAAAATTACGATGTAAGATTCCGTTACATAAAGGTAAACTTAATATAAGCGTATTAAAAAAATATATTAGGTTACATATATATTAAGTTAAATTTTTTAAAAGTTACTTTTAAAACAATTGCGAATCAAATCAAATAATAACTAAAAAACAAAACAAAAAAAAAACAAAAAAAACATTCATTCATTTAAACTAGTGACAAAATAAAGTGGAAATCAGTAAATCAAATTACTGAAACAAAATATTTTATTCAACGATTATTTTATAATTATTTCTAAATTGAATATAAATATTTCACAAAAAAATATAAAATTTAAATAACCTACTACGTACATGTCGGTAAAGAAGCATCTATCAATTTGCTGTTAAACAAACTAGTCTCCCCCCCCCTCTCGTATACAACAAATGTCGGCCTGTACTGAAACAAAGATCGAGTTAAAATTGATAAATAAAACAATACAGTTATAACCGATGCAATTTCTTCGTGGAATTTTCAACATATTAAAACAATCGTGGGCAACAACCAATTTTTGTTTTAGTCGTTACCTTGGTAATTTTTTTTAAAGCTTTACGATCGTTATCGATACTGAATTATTTTGAAAAATATTTATTCCACAAGAGTATATATTAATTTTTATATCATTTACGAAGATGGGAAGTACATAATTTCAATTTTTTTTTCCATATAGAAAAACCGATATTTTAAGGAACTAAACGAAAGGAGATGAGATAAAAATATATGTGCTGGGGCCATTGCCCCTAATAAATAATTGTGTTGTATAGTGGTGGCGATACTGCCGTTTTTATTGCTCAGAAAATAAAACTAATTACAGATAGTCATTAAAGAAATTGAATTACTGATCAAATAAAACTAATTACTGATTATTAAAAAGTATAATAAAATAAAATTTTCAAATTCAAGAATAAACTAAAGGACAAAATAAATAAAATAAATGAAAGATTGAGTTTAAAATATAGGCAAAAACTCAAACGAACGATCATTAGATCAGAAATGAAATACAAAAACAATAATATATTTTCAAACTAGTGGTATTAAAAAATAATATACTGAAATAACAGTATATTTCAAGCCAAAAATGAGAAGGATTTTTCTAAAAAGTTCCAGGAGCCAATCTTAATCGAATTCTCCCCTTTCTTTAAGGTAATGACGAAATTTTTAATCAGCATAAAACCCACCACGGATATCAGAATATTAAAAGTTTGAAGTTATTGCAGAAAGACAATATTTTTTTACTTTAAAATAAGTCGCTAAAAATTCCCCCCTTCCTCCAATGCCAACAGTATAATATAAAAATGGGCCCTTATTTCCAATAAAGAGGAAGGATTGGAATGCCAACTTCTCCATTTCCCAAGATCTTACTTATTGGATTTTCTAGAATTATAAGAAGCGGAAGTGAATTAGGTGGGAGTTGTGGACCCACCAATAATTCAATAATAATTCCCTAACTTGATAATTCAATAATGTCTCCATCCTCCTCAACGGAAGGATTAAAACTGGGGATTTGGGAATTACAAAACGTAATTAAATCAATTTTTATTTCTTTGAAGTAAACGTAACGGCGAATCCTAAACATCGATCTGTCAACAGATGATCACGAAGCTAAAATCGGGTTTTCTTAATAACTCTCATACCTACCTAAATATTAAATATAGATATTTAATAAATGTTAAGCTAGCAGTAATTATTACTTTTGTGTTATATATTCACATGATAATTAAAAACAATTAGAATCTAGGTATTATTCCGCAAGCCGGTCTCTACAAAACCTATCTAACCAGCACTACACCGTCCAGTTCGATCCTTAGGCCCCTTTCACACTGCGATACCGAGCAGCCGATACACGTATCCGACGCTGTATGAGACGCTAAATGGGCCCTTATTTCCAATAAAGAGGAAGGATTGGAATGCCAACTTCTCCATTTCCCAAGATCTTACTTATTGGATTTTCTAGAATTATAAGAAGCGGAAGTGAATTAGGTGGGAGTTGTGGACCCACCAATAATTCAATAATAATTCCCTAACTTGATAATTCAATAATGTCTCCATCCTCCTCAACGGAAGGATTAAAACTGGGGATTTGGGAATTACAAAACGTAATTAAATCAATTTTTATTTCTTTGAAGTAAACGTAACGGCGAATCCTAAACATCGATCTGTCAACAGATGATCACGAAGCTAAAATCGGGTTTTCTTAATAACTCTCATACCTACCTAAATATTAAATATAGATATTTAATAAATGTTAAGCTAGCAGTAATTATTACTTTTGTGTTATATATTCACATGATAATTAAAAACAATTAGAATCTAGGTATTATTCCGCAAGCCGGTCTCTACAAAACCTATCTAACCAGCACTACACCGTCCAGTTCGATCCTTAGGCCCCTTTCACACTGCGATACCGAGCAGCCGATACACGTATCCGACGCTGTATGAGACGCAAAAAGTATCGTGATTCAGTAGCCTGGCGGCTCCTTCTCCCACTCTCCCCCTTGCAGCCGACGCTGTATGAGACGCTAAAAGAATCGTGATTTAGCCGCTCGGCTGCTGCTTTTCCCACTCCCACTTCTCTCCACACCTTCCACATTTTGCATTGCAATGGACGAAGTTGAAGTAGTAGCACTCTTGTATTTAGCTAGAAAATCAAAAAATAAACGTAGGCAGTGGGTTCACGGAATAAATATAAGCCGTGAAGAAAAAGCTAATGGATGACACCACGAAGTTTTTTAATTATTTTCGGATGATGCCATCAACATTTGAGGAACTTCTAAAGAAAGTACAGATGTCTATTCAGATGCAAGACACCCATTTAAGGAAGAGTATTTCGCCGCAAGAAAGGCTTTGTTTAACGTTAAGGTAATTAATTATTTTAAAAAAATTAATATTTAACGATATATTATTTTGGAACACAACAAGTATCCATGTTTAATATTTTTTCTTATAAACTAAAATTATTCATATTTTTAAATTCACACCTTAGTACAGATCAGTGAAATCTGTCGAATTGTCAGAAGCATGTTCGGTGTGTTGTGGTACTAGAGGAGGGGAAGAGTAATCTGTATTGCAAAATTTGAATGAAGCATTTTGGGGTATAGGGCGTACACTACTAGAGGATGAGCCGCTGCTTGGTGACACATGGGAATGACCAGTCTCATAGTGCGAACATGTAGGTGTTGTTGGAGGATATCCAACTGATTCGTTTGAATGACGTGGTCATCCAAACGTACCATCATCGATAGCTTTAATGATGGCTATTTTCACCGAGGCTTTTTTGTTCATAGGGATTTTTTTTAAAGTCTTCTAGCGATGATAACAAAAAAAGTCTGTCTGGGTCATTTTCCTCTGATTCTTCTTTTTCTTGCCTCCATTTCAATTTTTTGGCAAGTACCTCAGCCAATTGATCTTCTGGTCGATCCTGTTTTCTTTTCCTTCTATGACCTTCAGCAGGACTTGGATCTGGACAGGTTACACCTCCATGCTCATTCTCATGATTGGCCTCTTCCTCCCCGGTAGATTTGAGATTTGATTCAACCCTTTTTTTAGAAACAGAAAACAATAATAAATAATTAAAACTTAGCTTAATACAGGAAAGTTCTAACTTATTCTTCATTCTACTTTGCATGTCTCATGGTGGGCATCAAAAAGGACAACTGATCAAAATAGATGTAGGTTTTCCATGTTCTACCAGAACCAGATGGGGTCTTTTTCCTTTTAGAAACTTCTCTAGAAAAACTATTTCTAAGATTATTCCATTTTTTTTTGGAGTTCTTTTCCTGAAATTATCACTTATTATTTCTCTCACATTTATTACAGTTACTTCGGACAATAAGTTTAAGAAACGTTAAGGTAAAGGGAAGAAAAGGACGTTTTTATAGAGGGCAAAAATGTGATTTTTCGAAAAAAAAAAAAAAATTTAAAAATCATTTCCTGAGAACGGATTGAGATAGAAAAAGGTGGATGGGGGCATTCTGCTTCTTTCTATCGAATTTTTAAGTCTAGAACACCCTATATAAACCGAGTGCACGATTTCGAGGGCCACAATACTTTTACTTGATCAGTGATCAGTTTGGTTAAACATGTTGTTTAAAAAAAATTAAAATATGAGTAAAATCCAAAAAAATTTATTTTTATTTTTAGGTATCTGGCTAGTGGTTGCTCAATGACCGACTCACATTATTCATACAGAATGGGTGTCTCTACCATAAGCCGTATAATTCAGCAGGTTTGTCAAGCCATATGGAACTGTCTGAGAGAAGAAGAAATGGCTCAACCAACGAGGGACAAGTGGTTAAATATTGTCCAACGTTTTCACGACAATAGTAACTTCCCCAACTGCATCGGTGCTGTAGATGGGAAGCACATACGTATTGTCAAACCAGTACATAGTGGTTCATTGTTTTACAATTACAAAAATTATTTTTTTATACAACTTTTAGCAATCTGCGATGCGGATTATCGTTTTATTTATGTGGACATCGTGGATTTCGGTAAAAATAATGATTCATCTAAATACAGCAATTAAATATTTTACAAAAAGTTAAAAGCTGGTTCACTCGATATTCCGGACGCAACATTTTTGCCTGGAAAGAGTGATATGAAAGTCCCATTTGTTCTAGTAGGGGATGAAGCATTCGCTTTGACAAACTCGATGATGCGTCCTTATGGAGGTAAAATTTTATCAGAAAATAAAAGAGTGTTTAACTACCGATTATCGAGAGCTCGAAGGTTTATTGAATGTTCTTTTGGTATTCTCACCAATAAATGGAGAATTTTCCACCGACCGCTAAATGTCGGTGAAGATATGGCTAAAAGTATTGTAAAAGCTTGCGTGGTTCTCCATAATTTTGTGCGTGTTAGGGACGGTTATTCTCATCAGGATACCCTGTTATATACAGGTTTACTAAATGAAGAAGAAGTTACCACCGGGTTTTCAGGTGGCTGTGGCTCAGGGGCGACCTTGATTCGAGACTATTTTACACGATATTTTATGACAGAAGGTAAATTACCGTGGCAGTCGTCCACGATTACTTAGACAACCATTAAAATATTTGATGTATAACGCTAATAATTACAAAGTTAATCAAAAATTAGGGACCTACGAATACGGGACCTGTGTTATACGAAACTACCCACATTTGTTGTAATGTTTAATTTAATTTGCTTGTAATGAATAAAATGTAATGGTCACTTACAATTAATGTTATGGTAAAAATAAATAAATAAATGTAATGGTCACTTACCTATTTCATTCTTTCTTTTCACATCCCAATCCATTATTTCTTCCTCTCCGTACATTTCTGAAATAACTGTTCGCCATGCATTGTCTTTATTATTTTTATCACAATATTCTACGGAACTGTTGTCCCACAATGCCGTTTGATTTTGGATTAAACTAATAAATTTATCGTTATCAAAAAATGTATTCATTTAAAAAAATTAAATTATTAAACTATTAAAATTATTAAATTAAAACTATTAAAATTATTAAATTAAAACTATACAATTATTAAATTAAAACTATACAATTATTAAATTAAAACTATTAAAATTATTAAATTAAAACTATTAGAATCATTAAACAGACAACAAAAATCCTAAACGAGTGAAGTAGCACGCTTCGGAATCTCAGTGTGAATAAAGCCTAATGCGCAAAGTATCTTCCCCCTTTCACACTAGGATTCCGAGAAGCCGATACAAAAAGTATCTTGACGGCTGACGGGGACAGGCTACTCGTATTCAGTATCGGATACGCGTCGGCGGCTGGAATCGCAGTCTGAAGAGGCTTGGCCTTAAACAATGATTCCTTTGTTCTATCAGTAGCTTGGATACTTGTATCGGCTGCTCGGTATCGCAGCGTGAAAGGGGCCTTACGCTTCACTTCGAATTAGCATTTATCGATAGTTCATTTCTATAGCCTCACATGTAAACAATCACTGCTACAGTTTCAACTATCAATTATTTTGATATTTTATATTTTTATTTTGATATTATTTCCACTTCAGTATTTTCTTATTTCTAATTTTAATATCACAATGAAAACAGAATTTAATATTACTTTGAACAGTGATTTAGATTTTCTCCGTTAATGAAGGAGAATAACCTTTCCCCTCGAAAACTAGCGACTAAAACACCGACATAAAAAGGAACAAGGTTAGAATCGATATAAGTTGTTCCGGGCGCGTGTAGTGGCTGGAGACCGGCTTGCGGAACGGTACGAGAATCAATATTAATACAAAGCCAGTTCGGATCAAGACTTAATTTATTCTTAGAAGATAATGAAAACAGTAGTAGTTGACAAAGTCAACCGCGCGCTCGGAAAAGTGACTCCAGTTGGCGCACCCGGTTCATATTAGGGTTTGACTGCAATGGATGTGATGCTAAATATACAGTAGGAACTGTACGATCACTGAATCAGAAACTAAAGATGCACATTAGAGCATACTAATAATAATGAAATGCAGAATTTATTTTTTTTTTAATGTATTTTATTTAAAGTATTTAAACGATTATTTTTTATGTTTCGTCCACTGAGGTGACCGCTAGAAGTAGAGAATGATAGACGACATTAGGTGGATTATAGCTCGTGCAATTAGGAGAGGTTCAGGTGTATTAATACAGAGAGCGGCAGAAGAGGAACTAATTTGCTATCAGTTTAATTACCAGTGGGCACCGTGTTTCATTAACTCAGCCCTGGTGGGGGAGTCCCTGCAAAATGGATCTGAAAATATTTATAATTTCAACTGGGAGAAAGAATTGCAAATGCCGTGAGGTGACTATGCTAATGCAGTTATATAACTCGTGCTGCGCTCCGGGCGACTCGAGAGCTGTTTGTTCATTAGGAGACGGATGGCTGGAGGCAACGTCTTGTTACAGAGCCATCGCTGGAAGACCGCTTTCCTCGGCCTCGTCCTAATGGAGGCACAATTTATTCTTGAGTAATTGACATCAAACACTTTACAAGTGGGTCTGGAAGGAACAACAGCCCACAGGACTTACACGACGATCCGTCTTTGTTTATATCTTTCAACGTCTTATAACTTAACGATATCTTTTTTTTTTTTTATCAACTTTCACAAGATAGTTTTTTAGAACTATTTATTTATATTAGCAATTGTATGCAACTTGCGGCCTAAACAACAGGTTGGCCTTCCCCTTATTTAGGGAGGTTGTAATGTCTTATAATTATTCAACGCTCACCGTTTTTTGAAAAAACTATCCACAAAACTGCAAATCTCACAAAAACTATCAAATTTAATCAGATTTCATATGGTAAGATCAAATTAATGATCCGTATATTGATTTCATGGAGAAATAAAACCAGAAAAAACATGGTGTTTTTATATAGTTTCACGTTTCATTCATATCAACTTGTTCTTGAGGTCCCAAGTTCGTTAAATTTCAGTTTTGTGAATAGTTTTTTTCGATAAACGGTGAGCGTAAAATTAATATAAGACATTTTAATTTCTCTAAACAAGGTGAAGATCAAGCTGTTCTTTAGACCCCAAGTTTGTAAAATTCAAGGTTGCATGTACTCTGCTATTATTGGAACTTTAATGCTAAATCCAAAAATGTGGTCAAAATTTGAGAAATTTTTAAACAAAGTGGAGGTATGAATGAATAAATGAAAAATAATCTTTATTCTGGGACACCTTGTCCCCTAAGAATAACACAAAAGAACAATAAAATGGTATTATTGCCTGGCTGCGTACATATCAGACAGCAACTTTGGAAGGTTAAGGATTGGAATAGAAAGGAACCAAGGAAGTATTGTCGCCGAAAACTTGGATAAAGCCACCTCAACTTCAATAATCTTTTCACCTTCATTTCAAGCTAGCCAGACAGTACTCCGTATACAAAGCATCCATAATTGAGGTGGGAAAGGATAAGGGAAGATACTAACAAATGACGGGTATTGTGAGGGAAAGATTCACGGAATCTTAGGAGCTGTTTGAGGATGGAGATGGTTTTTCTGGTAATGTAGGAAATATGGTTGTTCCAATACAGATGTTATCGAGTACTACTCCGAGGTTTCTGATAGAGTTTGTGAACTGAATGAGAACCTTATTGAGATAAAGAAGTGGATAGCAGGAAAGGGAATTAAGGGAGGGTTTCGATCCAATTAGCATTGCTTTAGTTTTTTCTGGGTTCAGTCGTAACTTATTCTCTATATGTTATATATGCTATATATGTCATCTTGAATCTTACGAGTTGCCTCAAAAATCTCACAAGGATGAAACGATAATTAGATTTGAAAGTCATCAGCATACAAATGATATTCGGAATTATTAATAGCGTCTGTCAAATCATTAATGTAAACGGAAAAGAGAGTTGGTGAAAGAGAAGATCCCAGAGGAACACCTCGCGTTAGAGGCACAGATTATGAAGGAGGTTGGTTAGGAACAATAACTGTTTGGGAACGGTGAGATAAGAAGGAATGGAACCAGCCAAGAGCACTATTGGAAAGGGAGAGTTTTTGTAATTTAGTCAGAAGAATTTTATGATCCACGGAATCAAACGCCGTGGAGAAATCGAAGAGGATTAGAATAGTAATTTTCTGTTGGTCAATTGAAGAATAAATGTCTTGAGTAATTTTTAAAAGAGCGGATTGGGTAGAATAACATGAACGGAAGCCTGATTGAAGAGGAGTTAGGTGATCTTTATTTTCAACGTATGTAGCAAGTTGAGAATGGACTATTCTTTCTAGTGGCTTAGATAGGTTTGATAGGATGGAAATAGGCCTAAAATGGGATGCTGTGGTAGGTGAAGGAACTTTATCCAATGGACAAACTAGTTCCTTTTCCATGCTGTGGAAAAGAAAGAGGTTTGTAAGGAGAAGTTATAAATATGCATGAGATCAGGAAGGATGACAGGAAGAGTGAGTTTGATAATTTTTACCGGTATTTGATCGGCACCGAAATCATTTGTCCGGGATTTAAAAACAGAATCTATTATATCATCGGGGGGAATATAAAGAAAGTAAAAATTATCAGGATTAAATGGAAATTGAGGAATGGAATAGGATAAAGTATTGATTGGAGAACCATTGGGAGGGGAATCTACAAAAAAGGAATTATGTTTGTCAGAAGTCACTGAATAATATGTTCTGGAAGAGTAACTCGTAACCGAAAAGTTCCTTAGAATTCTTCACTTAGATTTTGAATCTGGAGCTTCGGATAGGATGTTTCGAAAATACTGCGCCTTGGCACGTCGCATGGTAGACGGTGAGGTTTCGAAGGGATTTGAAAGTGGAGTAATCATCAGGAAATCTGGAACGCCTGAAGCGCCTTCTGGCTGCATCTCTTCTTTTCAACAGATCTCTAATTTCTTGATTAATCCAAGGAGCAGGTAAACGTCGGAAGGTAGAGGTTTTGAGTGGAGCTAGATGATTAAGACATGTTAGTTGATTAGATGAAAGGCATTCTACCATTTCATCTATAGATTGGGAGGAATAGATTGGTTCAATAGAAAGAGATAATGAGTCTAGTAGAGGGTTTATATTTTCTGGAGTTAAGGAACTAAGATTACGCGAGGAAATTTTTTTATTGAGGATCATAGGTGTGGAAATATTGTAGGAGATTTGGATAAGATCGTGACAAGAGATAAAGTATAATGGATTTTGAGAAAAGGAAAGTAAATTTTGAGAAGAATCAACTATAAATAAATTAAATAAAGTGTCTGAAAACTGAGTATGGTGAGTAGGTTTGAAAGGTACGATGAATAGATTAAGAGAATAAGCTAGATCTATCAAATAAGATTTATCAGGAGAAACGGAAAGGAGATTTGTGTTAAAATCGCGGGCTATTATTATGTTATTGTAAGCGGGAACATAGTTAAAAAGTGAGGATTCGAAGGTTGAGTCAAATTTGACTTGAGACGACGGTACACTATGACATAGAGGAGGGTAAACAAGTGAGAAGAAATTTCTGAGAAAAGATATTCTAGGTGAGGTGTATCAGTTGACGGAGATTTGAAAAGGATTTTAGCCCTCAGACTGTCATGAACGAACAACCAACGCCACCACCAGTCCGTTCCGCCCGATCATGACGAATGAGGATATAATTAGGAATGGATATCGATGAGGAGAGAATATGTGGTTTGAGCCAGGTTTCCGAGACAGCAACAATATGGTAAAAATTGTGAAGGAAATAATCATGAAATTCATGGAAATGTGCAGGAAGGGATTGGGAGTTAACATGACAGGGTGTTATTCATATTGATTGAATAAAGGATAAGCTACAGAGGGAAATGGGAGCAAAGGGAATATTTGGAGAGGAAAAGCAAGGTACAATTCCTAAAAGGTAATATACATTACAAGTACTATCAGAACAATGATATAAATAAAATAAATGAACTAGTAATCTTTGATAGAAAATCTGAAATAAAAAAAAAACGAAACCTGCCAAATTTATCTTGGCGTATAATAATAAATAAAGTATGATAAAACGAAATATATCATCAATAAATATGTAATTTAAAGAATACATAATTATGTTTAAAATAAATGTGAGCAATAATAAAATGTACACAACTATATCCAATCCTAAAAAGCTAAACAAATAAATATAAAAACAAAAAAAAATATTTTTTTGGGGTAACAGTCAATCAACCGTCAATTAAACGCTTCCAAATCTTCTTCTTTGTTAATTACAATAACAGACGGAGAGAATCAGGAAACTTGAAGAACAGATGATACGTGAAGAAGAAGCCATCATGAATCAAAAAGAAAATGGATCAAATCTTCCAGCTGCTCCTGCTTGGAGGCGGATAGGAGAGGATGATAGATATGGTAGGAGAAGGGGAAATGGTGACCATTCTGGAAGGAGCAGTGTGATGGCAATTTTAAAAGGAGAGTAAATGATTATCGCTGTGGAAGAAAAAGGCGACCATGGCCGAGCAAAAGAACACAAGTGCGATATCTCTCTACCGTGAGAAAGAACGACTCAGTTGCGCGTCCTGAAGTTCTGGATGCCCGTGGAGTGACCCAAACAATCTACAGAGACATCTTCTCGCTACCAGTGGACTGTGCTCTGGCCCATTGCGTCCCTGAAGATCTGAGAAACTCCCTCGAGGGATCGCAACTGTTTTTAGGAAGAAGTTTGCCGGAGCTGAAGAATTAGAACAGCAAGGACCCAGTGTTGGAAGGGCGCTTCACCAAACGCACGGAGGCCAGCATCTGTTTTACTTGGTTACCAAGCGTGCCTCCCGTCAGAAATCAACGTACGGCGCATTACAGCGAAGCCTCAACGACCTGCGCAGCCAGCTTTTAAGACTGCATCTCACTAAGCTCGCCATCCCCAAGTTGGGCTGTGGATATGACGGCCTGGAATGGAAGACCGTAAGACACATGCTTGAAGAGACATTTGCCAACTCTGGGATAGTCATATTGGGTGTGCACATTTAACCCCTGGAGATCAAACGGCGACTACTTCGGAAAGAAGATCATCGCATCTAATTGCTCCAAATCGTGCTCTGGGGCAGAGCACTTTTAAGAAGGGGGCAGTGTTACGGTCTGGTGAGGTGTGAGGGTACCCTGGGGGACCCGGGGGCAGGTAGCTGGAAAGGCCGCCAGAGTGCCTAGATTTGGTGGTGCCGTGGGCATGGCGAGCAGGTAGCCGAAAAGGGGCGGCAAATGGCCTTGGAAGGGTTGAGGTGACAGTGGTCAGTGAGTGATCGGTCGGGCAAGTGTCAGTCAGGAGTCTGTGGATATCCTGAGGGAGGATCCATGTGTCAGTGATCAGTAACGATCGATCAGTCAATGTCAGTGACAGTTCAGTCTGTGAGTTAGTGACAGTGATTAACAGTGTCAGTGAGTGTAGTAACAGTCTCTGTGTGTCAGTGTAATAGATTCTTATGTATAATTGTAACATCTAGTATTAAGATAGTAAAGATAAGTATTGTGTAATATACATATTAGTGTAATTAGACCTAAGTACAATTGTTATTAGATTAAGTAGCTTAAGGGAAACCTATTTGTATTTCTTAAGTAGTAAATAAATTAGTGTTTAGTATTTAATGGTTGTGATTTGATTAGTCATACCCCCAGTGGCCCGTAACATTATGTTTAAAATAAATGTGAGCAATAATAAAATGTACACAACTATATCCAATCCTTAAAAGCTAAACAAATAAATATAATTACAATAACAGGTTGTTAATTACAATAACAGGTTGACCATCGTCACGCCGGCAGCGAACCCTTCCTCGCGCAAACCATACATACTTCACTTTGCCAGCCGCCCTCTTCTGCCTTGCTAGCCAATAAAGCTGCCGGTTATCGGGGGGTCATCTCTTCGCCGACGTATATTTTTTCGTCCGATTCCCAACCGAGGTGTCTTGTGCTAAAATCTCTTTTTACTTTTCGAAGGCGAATAACCACGTCTCTGGTCATCTGGTCATCTGGTCATCAAGCGCACTACGATTGACGGTGGCTGAGGATCCTCTTTCCTTTGTCTTTTCCTTTCGACTAGATCTATGACTTCAACGCTGGGTTTAATTCCCATAGCCGCACCGACAGAACAAACTACGCCCTCTGTTGATTCTCCAGATTTTAAAGGAACACCTCTTATTTCTAGAGAATTTGAGAGCTGAGTCTGCTCAGTTTGATTTAGCCTCACCTCTAATTTTTCTATATATCCTTTCAAATTATTGTTTTCCATTAATAATTTCTCAATTAATTCCTCTTGTCTTTTGGCCCGCTCTTCTAAAGATTAAAGCCTCTCAGAATTTTCAAAAGCAAGGTCTGTCTGTTTATTGACTGTGCCCTCGATTTCCTTTATGTCATCGGTCACTTTTCCGATCTCGCACAGTATAGAAGATGTATTTTCCTCCATACTCTTACTGGGAACCGCCATATACTGCCGTGTCGTGGTGGCCGATTCACATTTAGGGCACTGCCATTGGTTAATTTTTTGCTCCGTATTTTCCGCCTCTTTTAAATTACTGCATTTTACGTGGCACAGTGTTTGACACAAAACACAGGCCAATGCAGATTTATGATCTCTGGAAATGGTTGAATTGCACAAAGAACACAGCGCCACCACTTTAAAAGAGGTTTATTTATTAAATAAAGACTACGGCGATCTGAGTAGTTGGAGTGGGGGCACGCTCTAATCCCAATGGCTCTCTACGTACGTAAACACGGCCGCTATTATTTTCTTTTTATGTTTATTACGACACTCGTTGCCTTTAAAATAAATATCTGCACTTTATAACTGAGTTATTTCAATATAATTAACTGAAATACTCACAGATCAAACTATTGAAGAAGAGAGAGATAAGAGAAGGAAGAGCACGCACTAAATGTTGATAGGTTGAAGGCTAGAGCCAGACTCTAAGAGGAATTATTGCTTTTATGGGTAAAAAACGTGGTTTCCTCAAACAAGTGAATTATCGTATATCTGCAACGGATTGGAATAGAAAGGTAATGTCTGCGGCATTTTTCTTCATATCTGATCTAGTTTCACTTTATATATATATAGATATAGCTTTATACTAAGTGGTACTCACCCTAAATATTTGTTTGTGACATAATAAGGAGAATTGAGGATTTTACGAAGAATTTCGGATTGTAAGGATTGGATAGGAGAAGAGTTTGAAGGTTCAGTGAAGCCCCAATGTTCAACTCCGTATGTCCCAATTGGTCTAATTACTGTCATGTAGAAAGGTATTTTTTAATTTATTTGTATAAAGCCTTAAACGCTTGTCTTGTAAATTTTGGAGTAGTTTGATAACAATTTTTGTTTAAGATTAGTTTACATTAATATAATTTTGTGGCACAACTTCTAATTTATTTAGCTTATATCACAAGATGTTTCGGAACTTTATTCCCATCTTCAGGTTTCTCATTTACTTAGCAGTGAACTGGGGTTGTATATATACTTTAATTGAAAGAAAATGTGTATATTGTCTTGTATATACACAGTAAATGAAAAAGCTAAGGATGGCAATAAAGTGCCGTAACATGTGAAACAAGCTGAGTATATTAGGAGGTTTACCACAAAATTATATTAACTTTGGAGTAGTCGAAAATGACGAGCAGCTTCTTGTCTTTTAAGTCTCCTAAGTAGATTCCAAGTCAGTCGTTTGTCCTGATAAAGTCCTAGGTACTGCATCAGTTCAACTGGGATCAGTGGGATATTATTAAAAGATGCTGCAGGACAGGAATGTTATTTGATGGTATTTATTTTAATCATCCATTTTTGTCACCATGTATGGAGATTTGTGATATGAGATTAGGGTGATTGGGATGCAATGAAACGATCATCATTTACTGATAACAAACATATCAGCGTACGGAGTGAGAACAGTGGAAAGTTCAACCATGTAGAAGAGACTGTAGATAATTTGAAACCAATACATATAGATGATTTACGTTACAAAAAAAGTGAAAAATTCCTTTTTATATAGCAAATAACAAGAAAAACATGAAAACCTGTAAAGTACGTTTTCTCTCATACAATCAAATAAGGGGTTCCTTTAGCTCAACAATAATTTAGATAATAGGGTCAATATAATATTGACAAACCGTTTTCCATTCAAATAATATGTAATAGTGCAATCCAATAGAATTTCTATATATTTTACTTTATTGATACAATTGACAATCTGTCAGTATGATGGAGATGAAAATAAATTAACGAAATGAGGATTAAATACTGTATTTTTGTTTTTATTAATTTAATTTACTTATAATTGCTGAGTTTCTCTTCTACATTCAGTAGTTGAGATGAATTTCATTTTTCTTTCGAAATCATGAAATTATAACTATATCGTTGACAAAGTAAAACGTTGGGAAATAAAAAAAAAAACTCATGAAGCACTACAAAACATAAAGGGTTTTGGATTCAGTATTTGGTAAGGATGTATTGTATACGCCAACGGTCGTAGGAGATTTAACCAAAGTTACACTAACCTGCCAGATTTTTTTTTTTTTATAAATAAGGATACCCACTTTATGAAATATGAGTATGTCATAATTGGGTTTCCTACCTCTAAGATTATTTAATCTGAAATAACAAATTGTAACTTTTCTGCCTTTCACCGACCTCCAACTCGGGCCCGGGATGTTGTATGATGTATATAAATGTAAAAATTGTTCCATTTTTTGTTCACATATATTTTTTTTTAACCGTATGTTTTCAAAAGGCACCAATGTGAGTTTTGTATAGCTCTAAGTATTTTTTACTTCACGTTTTGTATATTATAAATGCGTGTGAACTATGTAGAACCCTAAATTTCTTTTAAGTTGGCCCAAATTAGATTTAGTTTTGTGCCATAATGCGTAAATATTGGATTGGTACAAAAATAATGCAGATTTTTATAAATGACAAAACAAAATGTATTATAATTTTGTTTGGTTTATAATGTTGGGTGGTCAACACTAACTTAACTCCCAATGTCTGGAGTAGTTTGGCGAGGGATTTCTTTTACCAAAGCCTTTAGATGATCATGATTAACTGAAGGACTACCGCAAGCTTCCATGTATTCGAAATCAAAATTTCCAAGACAAAATTTTTGAAACCATCGGCTAGGTGCTTAGAGGAGTTGTTACCTTCGAACTTAATATCTCCGAGGATTCGGGTAGATTTGAGCTTTTCTAAGAATGACATTGTATACATTAGTGGATCATACAAATGTTTTTAGGGTAAATAGTTTTGACCCTCATCCTCCATCGGTCATCACAACTCTATGGGTAAGACCGTAATGCCTATAATGGATGTAAAAAAAAAAAAAAAAACTTTTAATGTTTACTTATGTATGTATTGTTATTTATTTAATTTTCCTTTCATAAAATAAGGCATTACTGTGAAAACCGAACAAACAATAAAATGTGGAAATTTCACCTACAGTCCATAACGTTTTCTATCCATATTCTTAAAATAATATAAATAATATTTAGTATTAATAATATTCAATCATTTTTATTCAAGGCAGCTCTCTGTCTCTGGGTAAATCATTGTCGGAATGTGACCTGAAACGGTTATATTTTAAACCGCATCAAAAGCAAATGACAAATACCAAGGCTTAGAGCATCCTCATAAGCCGATCGATTCTGTGGTGCCCCCATACTTTTCACATAATACCATTAGATTAAACCACATAATGAAAACCGATCATGATGTTATAAATGGGACAAGAGAATGGGAAGAGAATATGAGCTGTATAGCGGGGGCCCTGCTAGCGCTCCCTGCAGGATCCCTTTCCCAGATCTCATTATTATTCGCTCAGCGCTCGGTGACTATGTAGGATCGGCTCTATGTCAATCATTTGCTTGATGGGGTTATTTGCTACATATGAAGACGAAATTATTGACATGGTATAATTTTCATGCGGTATTGTCTCATTTTGTTTATTAATATAACTTTAATATTGTATATTTAAACTTGAGTTTGATATATATGTGGTGGTCTCCGTCGAGAAATTGAATAAAAATTATTTTATCTTATTTATTTTATTGTTATTTTTATTTATTTATTTTATTTTTTTTTTTTTTTTTATGGAATCAGACGCGACTAGGCGGAGAGCAAAGAATTTCAAAATTGGTGAGACGATATGGGTTCCAAGAACCGGGGGACTGGTCCAAGAGGCTGTGGTGGCATCTATTATGCATGTGGCTATCACAGAAGGCGAGGAAAAAGAATTTATTAAGGTTGAATGGGAGGGTGAGGACGGCCGAGTTTTAGGCAAGACTGTGTCTGTTGACGATGTGCTGCCTTGTCCTCCCGAGCTTCAGGCTGGAATTGTTCAGGTCCCCGAAAGTAGGGTATGTCCCATATGTGGATTAAGTTTTAAAGGAGAAAAAGGTCTGGGAACCCATATCGCAAAAAAACATCCCAGGGAGGCAAATTGTAGAACGGTCAGGGATATATTAAAAAAGGACTGAATCCTATCAATGAAGAGGGGGAGGCTTGTGGCACTAAAGCAGAGATTGATAAATGGTCGGCCACCTTTAAGAATTTACAAAAAAGGGAGATAATTGAAAAAGGGGATTTTGACGAAGCGGTATTCAGCTTCCTCAAGTTTTTAAGAAATGTAAATGCTGAATTGCCTGGCCCCCAGCACCCTGCCGTTAGATTTTACAAAATGAGAAAAAAAAAAATAAAACAATTATGGCAGATAAGGGTGTTGGGAAAGTGACGAATCCCCAGAGAGCCAATAAAAAAGACAGGAGTCGTCGGCAGGAACAATACCAATATGAACTAGCACAGTATAATTACTACAATAGGAGAAAAAAGGTAGTACAAACTATTATGAATGCCGACGCTCCCAAGCAATGCCCTTTGAAGGTGGCTGAGGTTGAGTGCCACTTTAAAAACCTCTTTGAGAATACGAACTCCCGCAAACGTGTGGATTATGAACAGTGTTCCCCGAGGCCAAATTTGATGTCCATCGATATTCAAGCAATTAAAAAAGCTATAAAATCTACATCGTTGGATACATCGCCGGGGCCTGATGGAGTATTAGTCCGCACGTTAAAATATTTTGATGTCTCTCACATCATCAAGACCATTGCGGAGATAATGTTGAAGGAGGCCTATGTACCGGAATCGCTGCGTCAGGGGCGTACAATTTTAATTTACAAAGGTAAGGGTGAAGTTAAGGATATTTCATCCTGGAGGCCTATCACCATTTACTCAATTGTACGCCGAATAATAGAAAAGGCTTTGGACTGCGAGCTTAGGAAACAGGTCGCCTTCAACAAAAATCAGAGAGGTTATATTAAAGGTCTCCCGGGAACTCATGTCAATGCCAGGATTGTGGATGCAATCATAAAGGACGCCACTACTAAAAGAAGGGATTGCGCTGTGGCCTTTCTTGACGTGATTGGGGCTTTTGACAATGTTGGGCATGACCACATAGTTTGCTCACTGGAGGCTAGAGGTGTGTCACCGGATCTCAGGGATGTAATTGCTGCTCTCCTAGGCACCAACAAGATTAGTATCAATGTTGGTGCTCATACGACAAGCCAGATCAGGGTGCTAAGGGGAGTACCCCAAGGCGGCCCCTTGTCATCATCTCTCTTCAACTTGGCCATCGACCATATGTACCGTGAAATGTGCGATCAACAATTTTCTATGCAATACGGGTACAACCTGAAGAGTGACCAAGAGAGTGTGGTCCTCACAGGCTTTGCTGATGACCAGGTTGTGTCGGCGCGAGACAAGGGTGCCGCGGAGAGAGTGATCAACAGCATCCAAAAAATATTTGATGAAATAGGTCTGGCAATTAACCCACAGAAAAGCGTGGGAATAATATTAAATAAAGGAGAGCTGCAATCAGCGATGCTCTCCCTAGAGAATGGAAGTGCAATCCGGACAATAAAGCAAGAAGAAACAGTGAAGTATCTTGGATGCACATTCTCGGGGGAGCTAATATTTAACGAGGATTCGGTGACAAAGATTAATGGTAATTTGGACAAATTAGTAACGTCCAGTTTGCTCAAGCCGGAGCAAAAGCTCAACATTGTTAATCAATATTTGTTCCCGGGTCTCACGTACCCTCTTCAAACAGCGCCCTTAAAGAAGCTGCGTCCTTCTCTACTAGATGGAATCGATACAATGATTCGGAGAAGCGTCAAGTCCATTGTTGGTCTTCCAGCGAATACATCGACGGCGATGCTGTATGCACCAAGGAGGTTTAGAGGATTGGGACTGATGCGTTGTCAATGGGAGGCCCCTCTTCAGCATTGGTCCATCGCCCAGCGACTGTCCAACAGCATGTGCCGGATGCTCTGTTCCAATCTGTCTTTGATTATACAGCGGAAATCTCCGAGTGCGCTGATAGATTGGGTGTTGATCAGGGGTACCGGAATGTGAGAGCTCTACGGCAGTCGCTGAGAGAAAATGCCTTTGAAGAGTGGGCCAGTTGCAGGTGGCAGGGCGTTGGTGTTCGACACTTTAAAGAAACCCCAAAAGCTAATAGTTACCTGTACGACAAGAAGGTGCTATCCGGGTCTGAATGGTCCAACGCCCTTAAGCTTAACATTAACTACGCACCCCTGCGTGGAGTCCCAGGCGTCAGCGAGCAGAAGAGAGAAGTTGGGCCCCTCTGTCGCAAATGCGGCAGAGAGTCTGAAACACCAGCACATGTGCTGGGAATTTGCCCCAACAACTCCCTCCTTATAACACGCCGTCATCACAGAGTTAAAAAGGAAATAGTGAGGCTCCTTGAAGAGAAAGATTTTGCCTGCTTCGATGAGGTGTATTGCATCGATACCGATGGATCTACACGATACGCTGATATCGTTGCTTTTTCACGAAAAGGAAATTCAGCACTGATTATAGATCCCACGGTTAGATTCGAAAGCAACGATCCGGATCAGGCAGGTAAAGTGGAAAGGGAAAAGAAAGGAATATATGACAAATGCATCCCTTTCCTTAAAGAAAAGTTCCGTGAGACTTTCGGCGAGAGAGAATTCCACGTGAGAGGCCTATGGTTCGGAGCTCGCGGAACTATACCTAATAGAACAAGGAGTTTCATGGAAGACCTGGGCATTGATATGAAGGATTTGGCTGTGTTAGCGGAAAATATTATATTGGACTCCCTGGGAATAATCCACCACCACATATATGGTAACTGATGGTTTGGGAAGAGCAGGGGAGATGTATTGCATGTTTATCCTAGTTTTTATATAGTTATTGTTAATGTTAATGTTATTAGTTATATAGTTATTGTTATTGTTATTAGTTATATAGTTATTGTTATAGTTATTAGTTATACAGTTATTGTTATTGTTATTAGTTATACAGTTATTGTTATTGTTATTTATGTGAATATTTTTATATTTATGTTATTTATTATATTTTATATTGTTATACCTAAATAAGGTTATATATTATCTTTTTAATATTTTAAATTTCGTTTTAATTGTAATTCCGCATGGGATCGATCATTTTTATATGTAGACTTTTATATTTTTTAAAATAATGACTATTACGGGTTTTTTTTTTTTTCTTTTTAATATTAAATATTGTAAAATGTCATATTTGATTGATTAAGTATGCTGTGTATTTAGCAACCCATTTAAAATGGGCAGCACCACTTAATAAAGTGTTTCTCTCTCTCTTCTCAATCATTTCTGCTTCAATGGAATTCATGCTATCTTGTGAAAGGGAAAATGTTTATATTTCATTTTCTCTTCATACGTTTCTGAAAATTATCAATATGATTTTTGGAGTTATTTGCTGCCAGAAATTGTTATTTGCATATGTTCGGAATGATAAAGAAAACATTTCTCCTACATTTAACACTCGGAATAAAAAAAATAAACAATGCGTAATATTGAAAACGTTTTTTCAGAAAAAAATATAAACATAAAATGTTTTTTAACAATGTCATTTCAACATTTTTTTTTCTAAACATGTTTTATGGCTGAAGCGTCTATACTTTTGGTGTAACGTTTTTTCACACAAATTCGGACACTCTCTAGGTCTGTTGGTGTTTCTCAGATCAAAAAATTGACGGTAGTTGCATTATTAGAAATTGAGTGGAGAATATTTTTTAAGAAAATATGACTTTAGAAATGACGTTCTCATACATTTGTTAAGTTTTGGTGTTTTTTTGACACAATCTAACTTTGTTTTTGAGTCGGATTGAAAATTTCTGACAATTTCCTAATCAGAAAATAAATTAAGAATATTTTTTATTTTAAAATGTTTGCCACTAGAATCTACCTTTGATAAGCTATGTTGGTTTAAATATAAAAAGTCATGTTTGAAATGTCAACTTTTTCTAAATTTTGTTTGCTAACAATTAGTGATTTTTAATTTAATTTAATTAATAATTAATGTAATTTGTTTTTTTTAATTCTAAAATTTAAATTAGGAAAATCTATGAAACAATAATCTATTGTTTTTTCCAGTCAGGGAAAAATTAATTTTTTCTATTGAGGATTTTCAATTTACAGTTACTCTGCTACGGTTGCTTATATTTGTATACGTTCTATCAATTGAATTAAAGCTTTGCAAATTTTATATTTTTAAAAATAATGCTTTATCTAAAATACTTATCAAAATATTTTTTTTAGATAAAATAAATTTTAAAAAAATACAAATCAACATTCACTAAACAAATTTACTAATATGGGGAAGGCACCTCTAGTTAATTCTATACTCACTGGCAATGATCTGTTTCTTGTCTTTTGTTACCAGTGTTTACGGCTTACTATTATAATAATATAATAGTATAATAATATTAATATTTGTAATAATAATAGATCGTGTCACTCTTATTTCCCTTGATGTGAAATGTTTCAATAACGAACAAAACGAAAAAATAGATATATATTTAAATAAGGGGATGATTTCGATTTTCATATTTAAAGATATTAATTGCAGTCATCTGTAATCATTTTCAGTTCTATTATGTTTTATTTTATAGTTATGTAAAGTTTCTTAAATCAATTATTTTATTTTTATCAATATTATATATATATATATTTAGTCCTATGACATTTCGCACCGTTTTCACTTTAAACTTTGCGATCATGATATGATAAGTTAGTCCTTTAAGGAGAATTTTATAATGTATATATATATATATATATATATATATATATATATATATATATATATATATATATATATATATATATATATATATATGTTCTGTATTAATGTCTTGTCTCGCTGCAGGAAGAACGTATGGTTTAATCCTTGAAACTTTTATCACAGGTATAATTGAAAATCCCCGTATAAAACTCTTTCCAAATCCAGTATAAATCGTCCGTATGTAACCATACTGCCTCTCACTTGCGTTCGCATCTCCTCAAGTTCATTGTCCATTCGTAAAGGTCACTGGTTCAGATAAGTCGAAGATCTAACAAGAACTGAAGAATGGTATGATCGTGAGGATAAGATCGGCTACCCTGGCATAACTTAGAAGAGGCGGGAGAGGAGGTCCAGTAACGACCTTCTGATGGTGCTCTGGCGTGCCCAGTCCTTCTCGTTAGTTGGCCTTCCAGTTATCAGATTTGCTTTATGACTTTTCAGCTATCTGGATTTGTGGTAGTTACGAGCAGCAATCTGTTACACTCCAAACAACAAACTTATCCTTTAACATAACCAGGACTTTGCGAGTTGAAATCCAGCTCCGTGAACCATTGCTCTGTATTGACTTCCGCCATTACTCCAAACTGAATTTAACTAGGTGAGAACGAATAATTATTCACAGTAAGTAATGAACTTAAAGTGTGACCATCCTCTTTGGGAAACCAATTTTTTGGGAAACCAATAAAGTCTGGGTAACAGAGTTCGTTATAAGTTGATCACGGACCTTTTTCCCTTCTTGGAACTCTCTAGGCACTTAAGGAAGCTGTTATTTCAAGAGATGCTTTAATATAATAATATTCTATCAATTTGAATGATTATCAAATTACTAACCTTATTACCTCAACATCTTTTGCTTCCACTTAAAAGTTTCATCTTTCTATTATTAGATAATAATACTTGAACAATTACATATTAGTTGTAAAAATATTTAACAGTGGTATATTCTGTTTATAGAATAATCAGATGTTCTATTTATGTATCGAAAGGTCTGTCTAATTTTCCGGGGGCTCCCTGCTGACTTTTGTTAATTTCTCCCAAATAAACGTGGCTCAAGGAGATCCTAGCGCTTATTTCTCAGCTGCGTCACTAGTTTAGAAAAAAAAGGACCCAGTGCAGGCTCAGTAAGAGCGCTAAATTTCAAGTCACACAGGGATTAAGAGGAGAATCTGGCCATTGCCAGGACTCCATGTCGAATTTCATAATATATCACGAGGACCCTGCCTTTTTAACCTGCGCGGAGAATTATAGGGGTGAATGGAACTGGACAGGGATTGGTACTTGATTTGGAAGATGGAAAGCTTTTGATGAAATTTTGAAAATTTGACGGCTATGGACTCAAGACAAAAGGTATACTAATGTCATTATGTAAGATTTTGATGTAGCCATAGTAACTGGACATAGGCGCTGGTTATGGTTCTCAGGAGTTTGGATTGGATACGATTGATGTTCTCCATATTTCATGTCCGAAGGTCCAGACAGGCTTTAGAATATTATTGTAAATAAAAAGATTGTTTTCTATTGAAAGTTGTAAAGTCTTGCATAGTATGCGCTATAGCTGGCTGAATCGTGGTTTAAATTCTTAGTCTTGTATGTGGGTTCCAAGTGGGGGTTATAGGATCTTTTTTAATAGGATGTTAACTTAGTACAACCTGACTTAGTCCCATCTTGGGCAAATGCTAAACAACCTCGGTGTAGCAGGCCCTACACTGTAAGGCTAAATAATTTTGAGATTCCTTTATCTAAAATTATGAAAGAATTATGTTCAAAAAAATATAATAATAATTACTTTTCCCGTATAAAAATATATCTTTATAATATCTAGAAGTTTGCAGATTATTTTCTTGCCAAGCTGTCACATAAGACGGAGCCAACGGAAACCCCTCCATAGTCGGTCATTGGACATAGAAGAGAGGGGGCTGTCAAATTAGAGACCTGGAAGAAGGGGAGAGCTCGGGACAAAGACTCCCTCAGCCAGCTCCGGCAAATTGCATCTGCTACAGTCGGCAGTCGGCCCCCGGTGACACGCAAGCGGTTTTATATTTGTGCCCTAATGGTTCTTCACCCTTCGTCAAACACAATTAGGCCGCGTTTGCCTGATCGTTGAAGCCCGCACCAAGAGCTAACATCACTGTTTGTTTACTCCTGGAGTGGATGGAATAAGTTCCCATAGTAGATATGTGTGGGTTACACACCCACAGAGTTTGAAAGCGATCCCTTATAGAACGTTTCAGAGAAAACATTTAACAATCTTATCAATAAATTTAAACGAAATCGAATTATATTATATATATATATATATATATATATATATATATATTTTTTTTAAATTAAGAGTTAAATTTTTAAAAACCTTTGTTGCTGAAACATCAATGAAGAATAAGATTCAAAATAATTAATTAGTATCTTTTGAAATCACTCATAAAACACTGATTTGTAATGATATAGTCTATATATATATATATATATATATATATATATATATATATATATATATTATATATATATATATATATATATATATATATATATATATCATAATAATATTTTTAAATATATATTTTAATTTTATTAGAAGGAAAATGTAACAGATAAAAACAGTAACTTATATATTTTATTTTTTTAATAGATAGTATTATAATTTGAGAAGATTATTATAAAAAAATTCAGTATAAGTACCTAATTCTTACAATCAATATTTCATTATTTCATTAATCTTTTCTTTAATTTTAAAGTGAAAAGTTTAATTACATTTTTTTTGGTTAAATAAATGAAAATTTACATTTTATTTTATAATTAATAATTATATTTTTTAAACATTATTTAAAAAGGCAGTAGTATAGTTAAAATATTTAAATGTTTTTGGTAAAATGGTTTAATTGCAAATACGGTTCACATAATTTATATAATTATGAAAATATTTTCAAACAATTATTTGAATTTGTAGTAAAATAAAAATATTTTACTATTTAATATGTAATATAAAAATAAAAATATATGTTGAATATATTTAATAATATAATATATTTGACTAAAAATAGTTACTGATTAAACAAAAGACAAATGTCGCAGATTGAGAAGGCGGTGAAGAAGATGAGAAAGGAGTTATGCTAAATGAAGCCACTGTGAGTTGAGGATTCAGTCAAAGATCATATCTTGGGCCCAAGGCAACAAGAAGAAAGAATCATTAAAAATAATAATGAATTAATGTTGTGAAATACAGATGTGAATTGATGACAGAGTGGCAAATAAGTGATTATTCAAGGAAAAAAAAAAGAAGGTTGAATAATACAAATTATTTTTTTAACTCAAGAATTATTGAAGTTAAAAAAAAATAAATGGGGTCACAAAAAACTTTTAATCATTAAATGAATTTATAATTTTTAAAATATAATTCATTATTTAATGAAGTTACTTATTAATGTTTTTTGGTGCTTAAGGTCCTTATGTACTTCGACTAGGATAGGAAGGATAGGTATCATGCATGTTCTTTTTGTGGGTCCGTCACGAAACAAATTTTAAACATACCAGTTGGGATTCGAACTCAGAACCTTCAGTATAAGTAGAGTTTGGTATTTGCTGTGATATTGAAATAATTTAATTTGCTTAATTTGTTACTATTATTTTGTTATGTTAAGTAGGTATGTCGTGTGTGTTAATAATGTAAAGCAAAGTGATATTAAAAATATCCTTATACACTTACATATTAAACACCATATGTTATTACATATTTTTAGAAGATTGTAAATTAAGCATGGCTAGTATGTTGGACTGATTTTGGACATTCATTCAATTTTCCAAGATTATTATTTTTAAGTTAGTGACTTTTTTAGGTGTTTTATTTTTTTACTTCTTAGATTTTTTATTAATTTTTTTTAAGTATGGCTATTAATATAAGCAAGTGTGGATGGATACTCTGTGGCCGGATATCAAATCGGATAAAATACAACAATTTATTCAATAGTCCAGGAAATACCTGTCTTCAAAAGCTCTAAATGAAAGCCTGTTGAAGTTGATGTATGAGCACTCAATTTGCCTTCCTTTATCAATTTAGCCCCTTAAATCAACATCTTCTAAGGCAGTAGGGAAGAATTGGCAAAGACAAGGCCCGGGTACCAGGTGCAATTTCGCGTAAGGTAAACAAGTAGGGACTTAATGCCAGAGAGAGGGAAAGGATGTATAAATCTTATCTAATGAGAATAGTTGAGCTGAGAGCTAAGGCGGCCCGCTATATTAACCTAATACATGCCCCTTTAGAGGAGTAGAGGGGGTGGGGAGTAGAGGAGGGGGGAGGAGAGGGATGAGAAGAAGGGAAGGAGGGGAAGAGGAGGAGGGTGAACCGACCTTTGACCTGTCTCGGGCACATATTACTTCGTTAGCCTCGTCGCTCTAGTCTTGTTTGTCCTAATGATGCTCATTAAACATTTTGGTCTTTTAACCTTGTGTCGGCCTATACTCGCGCTAATTCTATCTAAATCCTCTCCCTTCGTTATTCTCCTGATTACATTATTTCATTTCCGGGGTATGTGGATAAGGTTAAAAATTTCAACCATTTTTAGTATATTTCTTTAAATTTCATTAGAATTATTTTTTTATTTCTTTAATAAAGGAGCATATAATTTCATTTCCGGGGTATGTGGATAAGGTTAAAAATTTCAACCATTTTTAGTATATTTCTTTTAAATATATTATCTTGTACACTTGATTTCAGCTAAACCTCTCATATTTCAATTTATTTTCGCTACAATGTGACATGTTTCGGGATATGTTATCCCATCAGCAGACACTTTTTTTTTCTTCTAGTGTTACCCTACCTGGTCTATCTAAAATTTTAAATAGACAAGGTGGGATAACACCAGAAGAAAGATAAGAGCCTGATGATGGGATAACATATCTGGAAACATGTTGCATTGTAGTGAAGATAAATTAATATATGTGGAGTTTTATAAATAAATTTTCTTTTTTTTTTAACTTAATTTTTACATAGAATAAACATAACTCTCGGTTGACGCCACATATGACGCTTCGAATCGGAAGTGGTCCAACAAATACCTACACACACCTACTTGACTCTATTGTATACAATAACCATGTCTGTGAAACAGGAAAAAAAATTTTAATTGGTAACATAATTATTTATTTTCAATAATCTAAGATTAAATATTATTAAATTAAATTAAACCATTGTCGAAAACTAACTTAAATCTTTCGTCTCAAAAAGTTGCTTTTACTCAGACTTGGATTTCCCCAACTATTTCATATTTTTTACTTGTTTTTAATCAAACTTTTAGGAAAACAAATATATTTCAAATAAATGTCCTGTGAAAAATATGATAAATGGTCTTAAGTTTTAATCTTCTCACATCTTGAATATCTGAGCAAAATATTGAAGCTATCTCACAGATTTCGCCACCGATTGAAACTAAATTTTAAGGGCTTTCAGGAGCCGTAAAACTGCATAGTTAAGCCTAAATCCGGAGGTCGCAAGATTTTTTCTTATTGAGATATGTTAAGTTTTAGTGTGACTTCGGAATGTTTATATTAAAATTAGTTTTTTTTTTTCCTACTAAAATCTAGAGTAAACATAATCTTAATACATAAATAGAAAGAAGAACGTACGCTGGTTCTAGTGCTGTCGTTATTATTTTAATCAGTTGAACACAGCAATGTTATTTTGTACAAAGCAAATGTTATGGCCGTTAGAAGTTGTTGATAAAATCTCAGCATCGAACAAGTTAAGGTCCTCGAAAAGAGTAAAAAAACAAAAACATATTTTTTTGATTTTGATAAAATTTTACATGAAGTTTTTTTTTAGTGTATCGAATCGAAATTTGAGGTCAGTTATTCATTTCCAGCTGATTTACAAGGGATTTCATTGAAATTTTTTCTTTTTTTCAGAGGGTTTTTGATCACCCTAAAGCGGGGTCGTGTTTTGAGAATAACGAAAATATTTTCATTTTGAATATAATACAAAACGACAATTTACTTGAAAAAATCATTTCCATATCTTGACTGAGAGCTGAAAAAAAAATATTTTTTTCTTGGCTCCCAAGCTCATGGGTGACTATAACTCTAGTTTTGCACTATTATAGTTCCCTGCTACCCACAAAAAAACTGACATTCAAATCTGTGACCTACAAGTCAAAATGTCTCCTGGTTAGATTAGTGTTTCAAAGGAAAAAAATAAACAATGTAAAATTATTTATATTTCTGTGTATTCATGGATTCGCATAAACGGTAATTTTTTTATAGACCCCATTAATATCAATTGGTTTTAACAAAATTGATATAAGTAACATTTAATTTATGAAATAAAGAAAAAAATTGATTGTTAAAATTTTGTAAAAACTTATGATTTCATGTGTCTGGTATTGTTGACTGCATTGCCTTTGTTTATGAAAAATTACTATTTTTGATCTAACAATTTAACTTCTTATCTATGTGAAATGGAGGGGGCCAAGAAATCGATCTCACTTGTTGATTACCAGTTTTCTGATTCTGAAAGCGAAGACGACAGTAGCACAGCAGGATTTTGTTCAAAGCCTGAAGAAAATCATCAGACAAAGCTGCCACCACCGAAATTTGATGAAAAGGTGAAAAGTTCCTTATTCGTTAATCCATATCGGGAAGCCGAGATAGCCCAACTATCGGCTCTAGAATATCACGTCTACCTTTCGCCTGAGGTAAAGGAGAAGAAGCTGATGCTGTGTCGACAGTACGAAAGGACGGGAGTTTGTATTTTTGGTACTAGCTGTGAGTATGAGCATCTTCCCGGCCCGAGGAAGGAGCCGCCTGCGAGGAGGAGGCGAAGTTTAAGAGCAATCAAAAGGCAAAGGATAAATGCATTACGTTCTAAACTTGCGCTCGCCAACAAGTGATTAAGGAGATAAAAAAAAAAAAAAAGGAAAGCAGTAGAGATATTAAAGTAGTGGATAGGTACTTTGGTTCGAAACTTCATACCACATATCCAACGCAGAAATTAGTGTGTTTATTCACTACATGTATGATCCATTTTGATTGGTGTAAACTTTATAATATTACGCGAATATCATATCATGGTCCGTCTTTTAAATACATATCAAATTTATTCTTGTAGTGTTATAGTAACCTATTAAGAACTCTTCGGTTAAGCAGAAAGATTAAAATACCTAGGACCCCCTTAACTTATTTTTGCTAAGATGATTCAAAATAAAGCTGCTTTTCATAGACTTATGTATATTTTATAAAGTCAAAAGATATATAAAAAATATTGCATGCGATGTTCCAGGTATAAACTTAGGTTGTAGGTTTATATATATGATTAAAGAATTTATATAATATATCGCTCATGGGCTGCAATAGTGGCACAACACAAAAAATTATTTTTTGAGATATATGGGTTTAACGTTTTCATTGCTAAGGAAAATGCATAGGAAATGCTCTGTTTGCTTAAACAAGAGAAGGTACAACCTGAAGGTAATTTCGTTTAAGCAAACCAAAGAATTTCCTATGCATTTTCCTTAGCAATGAAAACTTTAAACCCACTTACCGCAAAAAATGATTTTTTGAGTTGTGCCACTATTGCAGCTCATGAGTGATATGTTCTTGTTTACATTTTTCTGACACTCATAGTCTACAAATTCGGCAACAATTTTTTTCCAACAGTCCGGTTTTCCCATCTAGGAATATCTTCGATTATAGTGGTTAGGTGTGCCCAAAATGGATCCCCTAGAAAATTAGAATAAATAACTTACTGCCTTAACTCGACTCGAACCAAGTCTAGTGAGCTAAGAATCTAGTACCTTACCTAATGAACTTCTGCACTTCCCTAATAAATATGTTTGGTCTTTTTGCCCTACCGCAAGTATGGTGTACACTACGGCTAGTGATTTTATAATAGTTACATCAGATAAAAATTGCCAATTAAAAATATTAAAAACATATGTTTTATCGCAGACTTTTGTTTACACTACAAAATATAGAAACAGGGGTATTCTTAAACAGGCCAGAATTGAGTCACATCGTCTGCTTGCAGGTAAATATGACTAAGTGAATGTTTTTCCAAATTCGACTAAAAGTCATTGTGTTGATGATATCATTCCCCCTAAGTATAAAAAGTCACCAACTTTTTACAGCTTTCAATATAATCACAGATCGTGTTATTTCGTAATTCTGTAAGATGTTTTCATTCATCTTGCTAAAGAAAATCTATTGACTTGTTTTAGTAATATCAATATAGCGGTATTGTATGAGCTTAGTTGTGAAGTTCGTATCGTATCAGCTTAAAGCAATATTTACTTACTTTTACTATGTAGTTATGGAGAAGGTCCATTGTCCCTGTGATTTTCGTACCTTATTCAAAAGCTATATCTGTTAGTATCTGCTATTTGCTGGAACAATGACTATTAAGAATCAGTTGCTGATAATAGAACAACCCAAATTTTAAGGGTTTTGTAACCGGGATGATTTCAATTATTGTGTAAAACATCCTTGGTAGAGGCATCGATGACACTAGGGTTTCATATAAATTAAGCTTTTCTTTTTGCGTAATAGCTCTTTGTATGCAAGACACGTTGATTTCTGGTGGTATAATTTTATTTATGAACTAACATCTTTCGCTGCTTCGCTCGGTCCCATCAGTAAAGAACTTAGATAATTTTAACTAATAATCGAAGTTTTATTTGTTCATCGATAGTAATCTTGTATTGATGTATGCAATCGAGCATTATTTCTTGAGGCATAGCATTAATTTTAAATCAGGTTAAAATAGCAATGACTTGCCCTGTTAAATTAAATTAAGAATCACTTGCAGATAATGTGCTGAATTATGAGTACTTACAACAAACGACCCATGGGTTATATATTTTCTTTCACCCAATACCGAAAAACAAAGGATCGACATTTTGATTTGGTAATAATTTAACTGATTTCATCTGATTGGATTGTAATTTCTAACTTTAAAAAAATGTGAAATTGTGACGAACCTCGTTTCTGCCACTCAATATTGTACATTTGATTTTTTATTATTGCTTGACCTTCTTAGACTATTGAAAATGATCTAGTTAAAATTTAGTAGACATGAGTTCGACCATTATTAACTCAATTGTAGAATGGCGCTAACCACATTTTTTTATATTTCCAAACTCCACTGAGATCTATATGCACCACATATTTAAATATTGTTTAATAATTTAATTGAAAATAAATAAATTTTATTTAAAAATTTTAAGCTGTAATGCCGTATCTTTGTTTGCTCGCCTCCTATAGGTCATGTTTCATACATGAATCCACATATTATCACTTTTTAAGTTACAAATAATTTGAAAATGATTTAATTTTATTATTTCTAAACCTCCCTGTGATTATAAACATGTTATTAAAATTAGGTACAGATAGGTTTAGTAGTTTTCGTGGTTAGTGATCACAAACAAAAAATAGTTTGTCCTTTCATATAATAGGATAAATGCCGATAAGATAACTTTACAAATGATTAGTTAACTCCGTTTTTATTATTATCAAACTCAGTTTACGACGAATCCTACTCCAATAAATACTTTCATTACATTACCTGTTTCTTCATTGTAGAACATAACTTCCTTGCTCTGAGCATAAACTAAACTAAGAGCTCATAAACCTGGGTGCGTATAATAGAAGCGATACCTGGATTCGTCTAGACCTGCGAGCCCCGGGTGTATCGACAGAGCGAGCCGTGGATAAGGTCGGGTTTACGATGCCCCAGGTTTATAGTCCCGCAGGTCCCGGCCGTAGTCTGCATCACAAAGCCCCTCCCCCCTCTCGCCCCCGGCCCACTCCTTATTGCAGGGGGCCCACACCCCCAGGGCTATCTCCCTCTACATCAATTGCTAAGATATTGCAGCTCAGTACTGTATTTGGATAAATTATTACCTCGATGTTAATAATAATAATCGTTATACTCAATATTTTAAAATAAAATACAGAAGAGGCAACTGCCGCCAAGGAAGCTGAGAGTGCTGAAATGAGGAATTATACAACTATTTTTGACTTCACAGCTTCGTCAGGAATTGTTAGAAGGTAAATATACTAAAAGTCCCGGTCCCTTGGGGTACGTGAATCTCCAGTGTATGGCGGGGAAAGGGAGAAGGTCCCATGTTTAGGTTTGTCGATTATATCTCGAAAACAGTGGACTCAAGGAAAATAAACTACAAATAAAAACTAAAAATAATTAAATTCTCTGTAAAATTGTTTTATACATATCTTTAGACTCTCAACGGTGTTCGAAATATACTTTATTAAATATCGATAATTATAGAGAAAAAATATTTTTACCTCACTTTTTGTCAAACATTTGATTCAAGTGCCAGAAACGTATATATGAAATTAAAGTAAATTTAATGCTCTACAATTTTTTTTCTGACAATATTTCTGAGAAACAATTGTTGAAAACACTAGAAACAAATGTTTGTCCGAACTGGTGCCCGCTTCTCCTTCACCACTTCTCGAAAACCGTTAATCCTTAAAAATAAATTAATAGAACCACAATTATAGAAATATTATTATCTACAAGTTTTATAACTATTTTGATTGACGTCCGATGCATAGAAATCGAGATATTTGAAAAAAAAAATATTTTTGTCACCTTTGATCTTGAATATCTAAGTATGCTAACATACTAAGATCGGTGACTTTTCACCTCTTAGTTAGATGGCCAAAATGAAGGTATATGAAAAAATTCAGCTTCATTGTTACCTTTCCGAGATTTGCTCTATAAAACTCCTTATTTGACTGGGCTATGGGGAAGTCTGACCCAATGCTGAACTCCTCTTTTAGGGCGACAAGCCTATTTCAAAGATATCTAAGATCTGCTCTATCAACTGCTTCATTGGTGAAACGTGCAATATATGTATAATTATTAGAAATGAGTCAACTATGGCTTTGGATGCCAATTTACTTTAATTAGCCTAGATAGTAAATTGTTTAATTTGAAATTTGATCGCGCTAAAAAATAGATCATGTTTATGGACTACACACTAAAATATGTTGCATGAAATCGTTAATAAAAACATATGCGAATTCCTAAAATACTAAATACCTTTTTCGTCTTCCAACCTTCGTATTACATTTCAATTAAAAATTAACATTTTTTTATTTATTTCACGAAACCTAAACTGATTAAAAAAATTAAATTAGGTTACGTCAGCTCTGTGTTCATGATTGTAGAAGTTATCTTTAATAAAGAGTTACTAAAGTAAATATTATTGCCAAATAAGGACATGTTTTCATTCCAATCAATCTATTTTTAAGCGAAGAAATATAAATTAATAAAATGACCGACTAGTCGAAGACTACAAAAGCAGAAGATAGTCAGTTCATCTCTAAAAATGACGATGAACACCAAAAAAATAAATAAACATACATTGTATGAAGCGTAGAATTCCAAAACCAGGTAAGTACATTTTTCAAAATTCGTCACAACTTGTCGAAAAAGGTAAATGTAAAATTACTGAAATAAAAAAGGGTCTTATCTTATTTATGACCGTTCTCAATGTGATTTAAATAATTTTGGGACAAAACCTTTTAATCTAAAGATAATCTACTAAAATAAATAAATTAATAAAATTTAAATAAATAATAAAATTTAAAAAAAATCTGGCTTTGGTTTTAAAATTTAACGCTTCATACAAGCAAAAATTTTATACGAGCCAAAGATCATCCAAGCCAAGTCCGTCCTCTCTTTTGTCTTTTTATTAAGGATAAAGAAGTAACTCCCAGGAGATCATCATCCACGCCACTTAAACCTCAGAAGTCCTTGTAATATTAAAATGAAAATAATTTTTTATGTGTTTGAGGAAGAATTTATAGCCGCAGTGGGGCGAAAAGTGATATAAAACTTAATCCACTCTTATATATGATTTTCCGGCTTCTTAAATTTACTTTTCATTAAAAAAAAAAAAAAAAAGACGAGAAAAAAAATGATAAAAAGAGTTTTATTCTTTTTGAACTGGGTCGAGAGCCTAAAAGAATAAATCTTATTTTGAAGGGGGTGAGATTTATAAAGAAAGTTAGCCTGAACAGTGCCTAACAAATCACCAGGACACCACTCTTCTCTCTCTATAGCTCCCCGCGTCGTTGATTTTAAATTTCGTAGGAAAGTGGCGTCTCCTAATGGTCCCCGATTCAATTTGCTTTTGGCTCGGGCTAGGAACAAGTCCTCTAACCGTCCATCCATTATTTCCTCACCCAATAGAGCTGCGTTTTCGATAAGATATTCCCATTCCACTTTTAAAGAATCAAATGATTTTTTTCAATATAACTATCTATCTACAAAATTAATAGAAGAGTGCAATAAGTTTTTTTTTATTTTTTTCTATTAGTAGATATATTTTTACTAGTTATAGTTGATATCGACAATCCCTATTACTTAAGCTTGATAGAGATATTATGGGTAAACGATAAGAACAAAAATATTTAAACTGAATATGTACATATACATTATAAGTTGACCTAATCCGCTAAGGTGGCTCGGTCATGTGCAAATAGTGACTGAAGATAGACTTCCAAAAAAGATGATGAACGGCCGGAAGGAATAAGATTAAGAGGAAGACCAAGGCTGAGATGGCTGGACAACGTCCAGGATGACCTGCAAAGACTAGGAGTGAATTGCTAGAGGAGGAAGGCGGAAGACAGGAATGACTGTCTGTACTTTGTGAAGCCAAGGTCCGACTAGAGCTGTAGCTCAATAATAAACAAAAAATCCACTCAAACTCAACTTAAACTGGTCAAAAATTTAACTTTGACTAAAACAACAAGATACCGCATATCGTTTTCGAGTTATTGGATATTAACTAGACAAACGCTCCATGATGCCATCATTTGGGAATTTGGAGTTGAGATCTATGGCTTCCACTACCCATCTAATTTATCAGGTATCAAATCCTTGAAATCCATGATCCATTAAAAAAATCCTTAATGCTACTTTGACACAAACATATTTATCAATAAAGTCCTTGATTTTCGACTTGTTACTGATTTAGCCCAAAACAGATACCTATTCTTTCATAGTAACAAACTCCATAACCTTACAAATCCGCTAGTCTCTCAACTTGCATCCCATTCAGTTCCCGACAACCCTTCGAGGTGTCTGAAAAGAACCTCTGTAGAAAGGCCCATAATAACATTCTCATTTATTTCCAATTCCATTCAAAAGACGATGTCTATATCATAACTTTGTTATCAATTTGTTCTTCATTTCCAAATTTTTGACCAGCCACACAATTTAAAATTATTATTAAAACCTGCTATAAAGGTCACTTATCTTATTGTTGATGGAATGGCTGATTGTTTTTTCAACTAACTCTTGCGTTCTATGCTTAACGCTAGTTCTCGGACCCCCACTTTCCAGCCGGCTACAGCGTGATCGAAATAGGTCTCCTAGCATACTTTGCATTTGGTACTTTTAGTCATTGTCTAGCCCATTGGTTGGAAGGGCTAGAATATTTTTTAACCAAAAAAAAAAAAAAAAATACAAACAAGTGTAACACATATATTACAAAAATATTACCCAGATTTTTTACTGACATCTGAATTTAAATCTATTCATATTCTAAAATACTATCTATTATATCATATTATTTAAAATGGAGTAAAGCGAATTGTAATGCTATATAAATAATTTTGCATATAATAATTCTTTAATTGGTTTTCAATTTCTTATCAAACCTTTATAGGTAATGATTTCATTAATAATTTTTAAAAGAGTATTATTTTTTTTCCTCCTTTCGTTTAACGAGGAACTAGGGATCACTTAATTGTTTCTATTCTTTCTCAATTGTTGCTTTCTTTTTCTCTATTCTTCCTTCATCCTTCCTCTTTTTTCCTCTGTCCACTTCGTACCGATTATCTTACAGCATCTACATTGGCATCCTAAATTTTACACTTTATTTCTGAATACATTTCTCAGTGCTGCTTCTCCTGCTTTCATGTTGTGTTTTACATCCTTTTTTTTTTTTTTTTTGAATGCAACTTGTTAAACTGTTTTAGCCTGTTATCCATTCTGTATAAGTATCCAAAAACATACTTTTCCTTATTGCCAATTTTATTTTTTTCTGTTTTCGATACATTTAATCATTGTTTCATAATTTACATGTATCATTGCTTCCTTTTTTTTTTTTTATTTCTAAATAATTTTAAGATTATTTATAGATTTGACAGTACATTTATTTTTAATAATAATGGTTTTACAATCTAAGAATGAAGAAAGACGAACAGCTAATTTTGGGTAATGTCACCTTGTCTGAAGGGCTATAATTAAGCAAATTTGCGGCTGCCAATTAAACCAACGGTAGGCTAAAGGACTTAGTTAATTGAATTATTAATTATGAAATTTCCATCACTCAAACTTAAATTTTCATAATGTTGCGTCTTTACATAACTAACAGGACTACAAGAAAACGTAAAATAAGTACATTTTTTTGATGAATTTGATAAAACCAATTAGTTGTTTTTTTTTGTAGGTGCTTAAATTCATAATTTAAGATACTTTATGTTATATTTAAGCATTAAATAACTTTTGCAAACTTCTATTCTAAAATATTCGAATTATATAAATGATAAGTGAAATAATAATAAAATCAACTAAGACTATATTATTGATAAAATTGCAAATGTATTTACACCTAGAGTAGTCTTGGTAAATAGTTCTTAGGTTGATAAAGTATAACTATTATAAGTGATATATATGATCCTTTATAACAGGTTGCCAAGACTTGTTACTGAGAATGAAAGGTGGGTTTTTAGATGACGCAGCATATATATACGTATATATTTCCTTGATATTTCGTTGAAATGATAAACATAGAAAAATATAAAAATCGTGCAATAAAAAAAAAAAAAAAAAATCAGACGTCCTAAAAATCAACATATGTTATTTCAATTTAATACACTCTGAATAATTGTGTAATAATAGTAAAAATAATAATAATAAGTAAAAAGTGTAATAGTATTATATATTAATATATATAATGGACCATTTATCCATATAATTACACATCAAATGAAAATTCCGTCTATTTGTAAAACCCGAGAATATAACGTCTGGAAAAAACCCTCCTAGCCTGCCTGACACGTCCTCCAAAACCCTCACTTATTCCCTAACATTTCTATCCTTAATCCTTGTACACTACATTTATAGTTAGTTATATAGTTGACACATTCATGTAGTTTACGTGGAAATGTCCTTAGTAACATTAGATTAGTAGATCCACACTCCTCAATATATTTTATTTAGGCCAAGTTATTCAAACTTATGTATTTTATATATTTACATTGCTAACTTTATTATTTTAATTAATTAATTAACTTATATGATTGTATTGTATCTTATTATTTTTACTATAGGGCATGATTTTAAGAGGAATATAGAGTAAACCAGACAGTTATTGATACCTTAACATAAAAATTTAAAACGAATCATGAACAGTTTTATGAGATTTGTTTTCGGAACCCCGGTACGTTCCCATGTTTCGCATCTCTACACAGCCTTGGAGTGGATCTATCCATCCTCCCGTTGATAATATTTCCTGGGCACTTTCCTGTACCATGTCATTAATAACCACTGCCCACCCTACGTTTATAACCTATTGAAATTCAAGTCTTCCGTCCACTCCCAACTCACAAGGTCACGTCCCTCTGACCTATATACTCCTTTCCACCGAACAGCATTATACCAACACTCCTTCCTAGCTCGATCCACTACCCTCTGGAATTCGATTCCTTCTGAAATTAGAAATGCTTCTTCCTCAAACTCATTCAAAACTCTCCTATTCCAATATCTCATTAAATCCCAGTTAGATGCCGCCAATATGAGTGATAATTAAAAGTCAAGTTAATAAAATTCAGCTTATCCGATGCCAATGAATTTGTTTCAATAAGTATATCATTGTATAAATTTAAATTCGTTTTTATTTTTGATATTTGTTTCCCCAACAATTGTTTGTTTTTTCCTCATATAAATTATTATTATTATTTCTTTTCTCTTTCTAATTCTTCTAAGTGCTATTATCAATTGTATATATATTACCTTTTAGTTATTTGTAAATATTTTGTCGTATTAACATTCAAATAGCTCTTAATATTTTTCTTCTCTATATATCATTTCCTTTTTATTCACTATATTCATTTTATTTTATTGATTTTTTTTTTAATTTATTTATTTTTCTGAACCCATTGTAATTATTATATTAGCATATAGTTATTATTATTTTTCTGTCCTATTTTTTTTTTCTCTCTTATTTTCTCATGTATATATTTATCACAAAGTTCTATTTTCAATTTTATATACATATATTACCTTTCATACATATTATTATCTTCATTTGAAATTAAGATAGCCAGACTATTATACAACCTTATTATACAGGTATGTTATTCTCAGAGGACAATATGTCCCAGAATAAAGATTGTTTTTTTTTCAAAAAAAAAAAAATTGTTTTATAAAATTCCTATATATCCTAAAACTCAATTGTGTAAAAATACTTTCAATTCTGTCCGCATTTTAAACGATATCCATAGGGGTAACAATAACTGATTTTACAGTAGTTATTGTCACTATCTTCTAAAATACAATCCAGGAATAATGTTTGGTGTGAACTTTCTTGTTTAGCTCAAAGTATAGTAATTAAGAAAAAATTCTGTAAATTTCAACTTCATTGAACTATTTTTTTTATAATTTTAGTATGAATATTTCCGAATATTTCCTTAAGGGTGTCAACAACTGTCTGGTTTACCCTTGTCTTGAAACGTCTGTCTAATATAGTTATTACTTTAATTATTGAATGTTATATATATATAATTTCACCCAGGTTTAATAGCAATTTGAGGACGATGTCCCACTAAGAGATGAGCATTCTTTTCCTAAATTAGCCCCTCCTTCTTCCCTCCTGGAATGAAGTATCATCATATCTCAATATTGGCATCTGGAGCGGTTCCAGGGCGAGGATCTGCTGGCCTTATGAAAAAAGTTGAGGTGAATTGGAGGTCTGTCAATATGGCGGCAGATCAATCTCCAGGAGGTCATTAGGTTGACGGTAGCCGCACTGCGCTCGACAATAGTTAGTTCCTTCTTCCAACAGCTGGTGCCTGTCTGCTCCCATCTCGCTTATCCTGGCACTGCGGGCCATCGGATGAATTCTATGTTATTAATTAAATATTAAAGAGATCAGAGATTAAACTTGCGTTTAAATTAGTTGAATATGAAGAAAATCTAATAAAAATATTGGGTTGCTCGAAAATCAATGGAAGTTATTGTTTTAATATTTTCTATACACCCTATTGATAATTACAACAGTATACAATACCTACATACAAATAGTAAACGTGTAGTTAAATGAATACAATGGCATGTCAATAACTTTTAAAGAACTAACCATTAATATAGATAGATAGAAAATAAATTTTACTCTGGGACAAAGTCCCTTAATAATAACAAAAATGAATCATAAAAAGTAAATCAAATCTGGCCTAGATATTTTAAATAGAATAATGCAATAAGATAACGTAAAGTAAATACAAGTTTATAATAAAATAAATTAAACAAAAAAAACATGAAATTTCTGGATTTACACATACTGAAGTATGAAGAAAAATAATATTTGTTGAGAGGAAACAGACAAAAATGATAAAGAAAAAATAAGAAGAATTGAAATTTGTTTTTATTTAATATCATAAGAAGAATTGAAATGTTTTTTATTTGATATGCAGGTATGACATCCGTTGTAAAGCACCCATATGATTAAATAGCATCCGTCTGGAGGGAGATAAGGTGGTGGAAGAGGTGTGTTTTAAAAATTCCGAGGGAAGATGCGTTGCGAATGGAGGGAGGAAGAGAATTCCGAAGAAAGTAATCTCTACGGAAGGAAGGGGAAAGCCAATTTAAATCGGTGTAGAGATGGAACATACGTTCTACATTAGAAAAAATAGGTATTTTGTTTGGTCTAAATCTGCAACTTAGGTTGGATAATTATGGATAAGTTTATTCATGACATAATAAGGAGCATTGGGGGGTTTTATGTTGAATTTTTTGTTAGATTTGGATACGAGAAGAATTCGAAGGTACAGTGGAGCCCCAAAGATCAAATTCCTACGCTCAAATGGGTCTTATTACAGTCAAGGTAATAATGCTTTCATTATTGATAGGGAGCTTTGAACAGTTTAGCAAATGTTAGACTAGTCGAAAACGATGAGCGGTTTCTTGTCTATTAAGTCCCGGCTTTGAAAGGTATAAAAAATAAAATAAATCATCTAAAACATTTTTATTTATTCGAATACTCTCTATTACTTTCAATCCATTTTTCCAACGAGTTAATAATTTGCCAAGGCCCTATAATTGAAGGTGTGTTCTTATATATTAACAAATTTGAAAAAAAATGTGTTTTCTATCGTTGGAAACAATTTTTTTATCTCTTAAAAAATCTCTCTATAGAAAAAAAAATAGTTATCAGTCTGGAGAATAGGATGGATGAGACATTCTCATAACCAAGCTCAAACTATTTTCATGAGGTCAAACCTGAGACGTTAATTTAGTCAAGTATCTAGTCAGTTTATGCATTAAGTACCAAGTTCTGAGTTTTTTTTTACCATTCCGACTGCCTTGAGTTGGTAAATGTTGATCGATTTGCTGAAATAATCCTTAAACAACTGTATAGATCTCGAGATTCCTTTTCCCAGAGTACCCGTCAACTTATAGTGTCCTCTCTTGTTTTCCCTTGCTTTGATTACTGTTGCTTGGTTTATGGGGGACTGTCTGGGGATCTCGAGATGAAGCTGAGGAGACTGTCTTATTAGATTTATCTTCAGGATCCCCAGGTGGTCACACGTTACTTGCCGATGTTCTGAACTTGGATGGCAATACTTTCTGGGTGCTTTCCTATTCCAATGTCTAAAAACTAAAACTCTGTGTTTTTCTATCCACCTCCTGAACACTAGATCCCATTAACCTATATATCCCCTCACATAAAACCGCTTCGTTTGACAAATCCTTCATCATTCGTGCTACCTCCTTCTGGAATTCCCTACCCACTTCTATTCGTAAAGCAGCTACCATAACTTCCTTTAAAAATAATTTATTCCTGTACCTTTTAGACAATCGATCTTCCGCAAATATATCAATAATCAAATGAATACTTAGATTTTTTTTTCTCTTTCTTTCTTTTATATGTTCATATATATATACGATTGTATTTTATGTTATAATTATTATTTCGTATATTTATTGATTTTTATTTTTTTTTCTCCTGTAAAAAATGTATGCTGTAATTACGGAAGCATCTAATTTGTAAATAATAGGGCAGACAATTGTACTTTTAACTGTGCATTATTTTTATTCTTAGGGGACATTAAGTCCCAGAATAAATTTTTTTTTTTTTTTTTTTTTTCATTTTATAATAGCTCCTAGAACAACACTATCGAGCGTTAAATGTTCATAAAGTTCATCTTCTAGGCTAAAGTCTTTCACTTGAAATGTTTTAGGCCATCGTTGAACGGTGCATTCACTCACGCTGCCATCAGAAAGGATTTAAATCTTTGTTCATTTTTCTGTCCGTTTGGGATCCATTCCGACAGATTTCAAACTCATAAAAAGAAAATCACGACTTGGCAACGAGACTCCGATGGCCTAGCAAATTGGGTCGAGGGTCCACCACCAAAAGAAGCTAATAGTGAGTAGCTCTTTACATGTTATTGACAAATATTTAATTGTTGTATATAATGTATAAAGTTGTAAATATCAATAAATAATTAAAAAATAAGTATCCAGATCCTCGCTCACACTTTTGCGGCGATCCACCGTATAAATTTCAAATTCCTATCTTCATACGATGGATATTTCATTAAAAGACAGGCATATACCTGCATAAGCCCAACCGGAATTCCTTCCTCTACACCCTTCTTCGGCAGAACCCCAATAATCACCGGGACCGATATTGACAGGCCTAGAGACAGCGAGCCAATTAGGACGAGGTAGCCACGGCGCAGGTGGGAGGCTGCCAACTCATTGTCTCCACGCATTACCGCCGGATTATTTACATCATTAAATCCTAATGGATCATTACCCTTCTCATCAACATCTGGTCCTCGGGATCCTAGCCTAATGACCCGGCTCATTCTGCTTTCAGCCTTATTATGTCTAATTGTCGGGGCTCTTTGAATATCTCTTGTCCCCTGAAAATTTGGACGTAGCTTTCCAGCCACACCTGCCCTAATGCATCCACTATTGTATAGAAATGATTTCGATAAAGCTTAAAGCTTAAAAGAAACCTCCACCGGTCGTGCCAATTTCTGTGGTACAAGGTACAACACCCTGTTTTTTTTTATCCACTCTTATCCTAATTTTATTTTAGATTTATTAAATAAAATGTTTTGACCGCTATAGATTTAAAATAGAATACATGTACAGCATATTACTAGAGAGAATAATATTTTAAACGAAAATAAAAAATATGGTTATGATTGAAAATAATAAAAAATAAATATATAGATAAATTTTTATTTACAATATTACAGTCAGATATAATTATTTTCATGTCTAAAACGGTTGTTTTATGTGAAATTATTGCAAACAACTTTCTTAACGAATGATTTGTACAAATAAAATGTAGAAATCACTAGCCTCTTTCCTCTTCGGGGCATCTCCATCACTATCCTTAACATCATTTTATGTGTCATAATCTAGAACATTTTCTATTTCCTCTTTACTCAAACCCAAATTTTTATTTGATTGCCTATTTCTTTTTTCTTCCTCGTCTAGCTCCTGAAAAATGCGAGGAATATCTTCTAATTTTATACATTATTGAAGTATAAATAATTCATGAAAACATTCTGAATAATTAAAACTTCTATCACAAAAATGAACAGAAGTGAAAATGAAAAAGAATCCTACTTAAATTACGTCAAACCCACCTGATTGCCGAGAAAGGGACCAGAACAAATCAAAACGAAAGGGGTAGCTTGTTGTACACTGTGCTACAGTGAAGACTAAAAATTTTCATGCAGGAAACTATCCCTCCTACCACAGTAAAAAATTACTGGCGGCAAATAGGGGAGTATCTCGAGGAATAGCTGAAGCCAATTTTCGGAGAAGCTCACAGGAAACGAAGGAGTAGGAAAGCATTCGGGCGTTAAAATACACAGCCCGACCGTTGGGAGGTTAAACATTGTGATTACTACTCATTTGTCTATTACTAGTGAATGTAACTCAAACCCCTAGGACTGAAATTAAAAAATCAATAAAGGAGATGATCAGGGATACATTCAAAAGAAACAACACGTCCAAGTAAAAATACAGGTCTTGCAAGTCTTCTTCAGGGCCCCCGAACTACATAGAAGAGGAGACGAACGATGATCCATGAAATGATTATATTTAATTATTTTTCTCTTATAGATTACTGCATTAACCATCGGGATTAAAAATTAAATTTTAAATATTGATATAGATCTGTACATTTTTGGTGTAAGGTTTTTTTTTTACACTGAAATATGTAACAAGTCTGTTGGTTTTGCTGGGATCAATATTTTTGTAGAAATTAATTGGAGAATATTTCTTGTTATATAAGTTTTTGGTTTTTTTTTACAAGCTCTATAAGAGTTGCTTTGAAAATTTGCCGAAAGTTTCCTTATCAGAAACAATATATATATATATAAATTTGAAGAAATTATTATTACAATGATTTGTCAATAACATGTTACTCACTAGTAGCTCTTAAATAGTTCTACATTAGAAGGTCACTCGGCTATATTCTTTTGCCTGGGATGTCTCGGAAGATTATAGGAAATCCTGCGCGAATTCATTTTACTATGGAAGGACAGGTGTTTGATCAGCAAACATAGGGAACATTCAGGTCTTTATTGATAAGTTTATTTGTGGTATAATAAGGAGCATGGAGAATTTTACTGAGGATCTCGAATAGAAAGGATTGGATACGAGAAGAATTCGAATGTTTAGTGGAGTCCCAAAGCTCGACTCCATATGTCCAAATGAATATAATTACTGTCATCTTTATAAATATTTTGTAATTTACTGGGAGCTTTGAACGCTTGTCTAGTAAATATTGGAACACGCGGAAATGACGAGCATTTTCTTATTTATTAAATCAGGTAAGTAATAAATAACTTTTAAAAAAAATCGATAGTTCAATTGACTACTGTTTAATTTTGTTAAATCAATCTCTTAAAACTAAAATGAAATAATGAATTGCCTCATAGTAAAACTCTGTTTGAAAAAAAAGTGTAAACTACTAAGACTTCTTGAAGCTTGGTCCGTTATTTCTTTCAATCGCATACGCCAGTCTTTCTTTTGTGGGTTTCCTTGTCTATTATATTTATCCCTCTCGGCCGGAATCATCTGAGTCTTATCAAATATATCCTTTAATCCTAAATACCTTAAGAGGTATTTGGTCTAATGCCATTCTATCTTCCAATATGGCTATCCATTGGAGTAGTTTCACCTTCCTAATAATTCTTATGTCAGATATTGCAGAATTACGCACAATCAATAAGCATCTATTTTACTGATTCACTATATTATTTGCTTTAGTTGTGACTAAAATTTTAGTTCTCTTATAAGATTTAAACGTTTAATCTAAAAAATTAAAAAATCAGGTAATTGGATCATTATGATATTTCTTTGATATGCCATTTCTTTGTGAATCAATCATTAATCATAATTAGAAAAAAATAAATAAAACAAAAAATTGTTCTGGAATATAGTGTAGTCGTTCACGTTAGGTCAAATACAAAGTAAAAAAAATTCATTACCAATAAGTAAGCTAATAAGCAATCATAATGTACTTTTTACAGAAAATTGAAGTTGACAATTTTCTATTTTAAAAAATCCGCAATATCTTTCTATTGTTTTTGATCTCATTTTATCACGTCCTTCCTGCTATAAAAAAATATTCCCAATGTTAGCACAAAAATATTAGGGATATTTTAACGATTTCTGTACAATGCACGACATTTTTCTGTGCATCTGCTGAAGGAGTCCTCAGATGTCCGTGTTACCGGTGCAAATGATATGATAAATCATACCCTTCCATTTTTTTGACGTGCGTTGTTCTCTTCCTCTTTACATTCTCACTAATAGGTCCCTTTGCCACTCTTATGTGATTTAAAGGTATGTGGTTTCAACATTTTTATTATAAGGATTGATGAGTTAATTGCCAATTCTACAGGAATTATTTTATTTGAAAACTAGCTAGTTACGTATGCTAAACTTTTGTCTTCAGTTCTATAAAACATACAACATTTTCAACACATCGTAGTGGTGATATTAACTATTGGTTAAATATAAATATTGGTTTATCAATATTTGATTTCTTGTTTTAAATATTTAAAAACTTTAGAATATATAATCCATTGAGTGTTTTCGACAATTATTTTAAATATCATTGATGCAAATCGAATTCTGAGGTCAAATAAATACTGTTCACACTTTATAAACTTAATTTCTTTCATTGACATAAAGTGTTTGAAGATTTTTCATTCAATTGTAGTGAATTATACTCCATAAAATTTTTATTAAATTGTTTACTTTTAAGCAAAAAAAAAGAAAAAAACCTTATTTATCAAAAAAAAAATTAATGAACAATATACTGTACTTTGTAAATTATAAGGAATGCCTTTAGCACACTTAATGTTTAAAAGTATAAAAACTGAAATAGAGGAATTTTTAAATACATTGTATCTTTTTTTTATATTTTTTTAAAGTACATACAATAAGTGAAGTAGTGTAAATTATATAATAAATTTACATTTAAATAAATTATTGGGACAATAATAATAATTTCGGATATCTGTTAGATCTCAGATGAGTACTAATATTTGACTCCGTGTCTTACATTTTTGAAAACTTTAGTATATATCTAATCCATGAAACATAGTGTTGATATGTTGAAGTGTATGGTTTAGAACTGAAGATGAATGTTTATCATTGAAAACTAGTTTTCTAATAAAATAATTCCAATAGAAGTGGCAATTAATTCACCAATCCTAATTGTATTGATCCTTCTATACCAACATGCGTACCTCAAGTGATTTCTATTGTTGTTTGTATGACTTTATATTTCCTGAAAACTAGGGATTATTATTTTTTTTATTTTTTTGTGTGTGAGACTTCAAAATGACTTAATTTCGGACTGATTTTTTTTTCACTCGTATTAAGCCACTTTTCCTGTATCAGGGATCCTCAAATTCTGTTGTTTTTTTTTTGTTTTTTGTTTGTTTTTCGCTCCATCCAAATACACTCTTCTGGATGCTTAGTAACGTACCAGTTTCAGAAGCGGATGCAGTTGACAACTGAACAGTCAAAGGCACCTTGTTCCTTGTCCTTCAGACTGTAATAAAAAAGAAAAAGGAGAAAGCTGTTTGGTAATTGAAGAGAGAGAACTCTGAGACAACTGTGTCAGGGGATTCATCATTAATTCGTGAATCGGGACCCAGGTTCGCTGGGTGGGAGCCAAGGACTCCTAATTGTGGAAGGGTGGCTCCAAACAGCTAATTACACAACTTCTTCTTCTGAGGACTTTATACAATGAGCTTCTTCTAGAGTTGAGCACAATCAAACTTGACTCTAGTCAAGATTGCTTCTCTTCTTTCTTCTGTTGCTCCTCCCAAGTTCGTTTGATGGGCGTTCATTTTAGCGGAAGTGAGGTAGTGCATAGGATATTGTCCTCATCTCCTTTACAAGAGTTGAGAGTTTCACTGACGTAGGAGGCCGTACTTAATAACACGGTAGTATTCGTGTGATTTGATCGTAGAAGGTCCACAATAGTTGACCCATTTGTGTGCGTGTCTTATTCTATATATCAATGATAATACTTGAAATTATTTATCAGAAAATAGAAAAAAATATGATATTTACACATCAAAATACTTTTATTATTCACCTATTTATTTTTTCGTAGTCCATTATTTCTTGTTATACCAATTTAGTTAAATATTTTGCGTCTTCTATATATGCTACAAAACATTTTGAACGTTTCTGTTTTAATTTTTTTTTTCATCAATATAATTAGTGTTTCACAATTACAATCTGATATATTGTTTTAGTTGTTAATATACTTAGTAAATTTTGTCTTTTAGTACATGGTTTCTATTCATATGTTTTAAAATAATAAAAAAATTCTTGTGTATAATTCTAATAAAAACGTTTAATACCTACAAAACGACTAAATTTAGTAATCTTTCACATTTTTTCTTTAAATTAGTTTGATTGAACTGGAGATAAAAATCTGAACTTACACTAATTGTAGTCCTTTTGGACAGGTAAAAAAACGATGGACGAGAGAAAAAAAAACTTGTATAATAATGTATAAAAAAAAAGTTATAATACCTGAAAAAAACGACGAAGTTCAGGAAAATTTAACATTTTGTTTTTAAATTGCTGTGACAAGACTAAAGCTACAAGAAACTGCTTATTGTTACAGGCTACTTCAACATTTACTAGACGAACGTTCAAAGCTCCCAATTACTTACACGACTATGATTAAACCTATTTGGACGTAAGGAGTTGAGCTTTGGGGCTGTACAAAACCATCCAAATCATCTCATATCCAATCCTTAGAATCTATAATCCTTCGAAAAATCCTCAATTCTCCTTACTCTGTTACCAAGAAAATTATCCATAAAGACCTTAATGTTCCATATGATGCTGAGTTAGCCCAAGCCAGATACATATCCTTTCATAGTAAAATCCATAACCACTCAAATCCATTAGTCTCTTAACTTGCTTTCCACTCCATTTCCGATAATCCTTTAAAGCGTCTGAAAAAAAGATGGCCTAGAGAGCTTCTAGTGTAGAATTTTTGTTTAAGTGCTACTGACGAGTAGTTCTTTTAAAGTTTTGACATGTTATTGTAATTGTTGTCAACTCATTTACTAGATATATATGATTATGCAGTTGTAAATTTTAATAAATTTATATATAATAAAAAAAAAAAATTGTTGCTATGGGACTGGAGATAAAAATCTGAAATTTTCACTAAATTTAGTTATTTTGTATATGTTTCATGAAAAAAAAAAAAAAAAAAAAAAAAAAAAAAAAAAAAAAAAAAAAATCTTCTGTATTATTCTATGAAAAAAGTTATAATACCTGGAGAACAAAAACATGCAACGAAATTTTACGTTTTGTGATTTATCTAAAAACTACTGAACCTTTATTTCTCCTCACAAAATCATAAAAAAGGTGGTTTTTGTTTTATGCTTCTATGACAAATAGTTTTTAAGTTATGAATGTTCTTGTAAACGCTTATAATCGAAAAAATCAGGTGATTGCAGCGAAACGAAAACAGCCACTGTAACTACACTGTTTGAGTAAAAATTAAATAAAATATTTTTTTTTTTTTTTGGTTTGGACTTAAAGGGTAAACAAACTAGAGTGTTTCACAATTTTTAAAAATAGTCAAACAACCAATAAATTTATTTTATTTTTTTAGCTATTGTTGGCATTTACATGGATATGGAAGCGTTAGATATCAGGTATTTGGATTGTTTTATTATATGCGGCTGTGGGACGTATAGTGTTCCTAACAAGGGTAAAATCGAGGGTGTTTTCTGCAGGGTTTAACATTCAAATAAAATAATTATGAGGCAAACGAGGAAATAAAAACAACGATTTAGAAACAAAACTATTGATAATATCAAAAACAATTTTAAGGATAAAATAGTGTTTTAAAGTAAATATAAGGATTTAAAACTTTCACAATCTGGTGTCTTTCTGATTCAGCTATAATTATGGCCTGAAAATGTTCCTAAAACCGCTGAATATTCAGGTCAGTTATAACGAGTAGGAAATTGATAAATTTCAGAAAGGGCGTTTAGCCTAGGCCTAGCCTTTATAATTGAATGAAATTAACTTCATAACTCGAGCATTTTTAATCACCCTGAAATAACCGGAGCGGAAAATTGACATCCTGAATTATATTCGATATTGACTTGACAATAAAATTATGTGAGTCTCTTTATCATATGAACCCTCACAATCGTTATGGACCTTTTTCGTACAACGTAAAAGTACAATATTTTGTTAATTAATTAGAGAGTAAATTATGTATTAAACTTTGGACTTATTATTAAAAATTCTGATTTAACTAAGCCTTATCCAGAGGATTGCCAATGTACTATTTTACTAACATAATCATTTCATATGTATTAACTGGCTTAAAAAAAAAGCTAACTGATCAATTTAAAATAGGTTGACGCAGGATGTTTTATGTATATTTTTCTTTTCAGGATTTTTGAAAAAAAAAACAAAACATGAAGAATACTTTCACCAAAAAATATGAGTAATAATTATAAAAATATTTATAATAATATATAATATAAAAATATATATAAATTCCACAAATGTATCACATTACGAATACCAATTCTTTTTAATAAGTTTTTAATATGAAATTTAACAATTTCTCCCTGAGTGTGAAAAACAATAGACAATAGATCATCGTTATCGCCGATGTATTTCAAAAATGAAACAACTTAAAAATTTTTATTTTTTGTTATCATCATGGATAAGTTCAATAGTCTTCTATGAAATGTCAAAAATCTATCAAATTATCTTTAAATCCCACCTGATACATCTCACTACAACTGTGCTATTTCATCAAATTTTTAATTCAGATTTTTGAGTCGTGTCACTCTTGAAATACATGTGTGGTATGGCTGTTTTTGAACTAGATGAATCCACTTGTTAGGATAATTAACCTATTTAACTCTAAAACTATAAATTAGTACGAATTAATCAAATAGATAACAATTAAAAATATGCCAACTCAGATATGATAGTATCGCTACCAAAATATTCCAACAAAGGTTTATATACCTAATTCAAAAATTGAGTAAGTTATAATTTTAATGAAAGAAGTAAGTAATACATAAACATGGATAAAACTGCAAAAAAATTTAATTTCTCACTAAATGGGAGAAACATAAGATCATGCATACATAACCTAATGCTTCTGATATGAACATTGTTTTTTAAATTTTCGATCCGAGCTACACTAAATGAGGTAAAGTTTGTCAAAAAAGCTCCAACAAAAAATTACGCTAAACGTGACTTTATACATTTTAACTAATGCAGCGTTAGGTCCTAGAGACGAATATTATATAACAAAATAATATTCTCTATTCAATTTCTAATTTAAGGTCATCAAATTTTCGATCCAAGAACCACCAGAACTAAACTGTGTAAAAATGCTATATTTTCGAGGATATAAAAACGTTACAAAATATTTCTATGATGTTAAAAAAGAAAAAAAAAAAAAAAAAAAAAAAAAAAAAAAAAAACTATAGACCCCCAGTCAAAATATATACCCGTGACGAAATAAATTCATGAATTAGAATTCAGACAATGTTAATTTTTCCAAGAAATTTTAGAAATGAATGAATCTAGTTGAAATTACATTCTATGCCTTAATATTCCTTGATAATAGATTTCAAAACACATGAATTTATATTTAATTTAGATAAAACACTATGTGAAAATAGCGGGATAGCTACACCTTCTATGAGATGAAGCCACTCAAATAACCTGTTGTTTCTTTCTAGCCGGCTTGTTTAGCACGTACACCGTCTTCAGAATCCCACAGGTCGTTGTATTGAATTTCGAAAACAACATTCATCACCCAGAATAAGTTTTTTTGTGAGTGTATTTTTTGTTTTACAACTTTACAAAATATAGACATCAAGTAAATGTGTTGATAACGATTACAATAACATGTCAAACTTGAAAAGAACTACTCATCAGTAGCACTTAAATAAAAATTCTACACTAGAAGGTATCTAAGACACCTTCTTTTTAGACACCTCAGATGATTATCGGGAATGGAGTGGGAAGCAAGCTAACTCAGCAACATATGAAACGTTATGATCATTATGGATAAGTTTATTGGTTTTTATAATAAATCTCAAGCGCACCTGGAGGAAATCCAGGATGGAAAAAGAAAATTTTATCATAGCTGTCAACAAAATTTTACTCGTTTATTTTATTAAATCTTTAATTTATTAATAAAAAAGTAATAAACCTATAAGTCATACTACTATAGCCAAATCCCTGTTAGTGAGAAGTTTTATATAAGTCAAAATAAAGAGTAATTAATGATTAATATTCACAGCTTAAATAAATAGATCCAGGGATAAATCAGATTTAAAATGAAAAAGGATTATTTATTAAAACAACTTCGTTAAATACATAAAAGTATAGTAACATTATTATTTTTTACTTAATTCTGTGTAAATTTATGAGATGAAGCGAGAGCCAAGAGAAATGAATCTGGGGCTGAAAATGATTTAGAGAAGCGTTAGGGATAGTCATCAGTCACTATAGTCTTAGATAAGATAGAAAAAGAGTTTCCTAGAAAAACTTCTCAATTTTCCAAGATATGAGTAATTTTAAACAAGAAAACAGTAATTTTCTTAGTATGTTATAATCATTCACAAAAAAAAAAAAAAAAAAAAAAAAAAAAAAGAAATTTAAAATTAATATGATTTACCTACTAGTTATACCTGAAGAATTTACTCAAAATCACCTATAAATAAGGTCTATACAGCGTTAAATACAAGAAGTAATTGATGCAAGCGGTGGATATGAATCTTATTTACTAAAAATTTCGTGACTTTAAAATATCAGGGTAATTTCCTTTAAATACTGCCTGTTCTATTTTATTTAATTAATTATTTTAATGATTATATTACGGCCCTGCTTAAAATGCATGGGAAAGAAAATCCCCAAAAAATAATGAACATTTTAGCCGAAAAAATGAAAAATATAAAAAGGTAAAATTATTTGCCTGCCAGTATATATTGATTTAAAAAAAATTGATCCTATGTCAATACTTCGAAAAACGTAGTATTTTATATATCATTTGGTGGTTCCAAACAACTAATTTATGTAGGAAGTACATTACTTACAAAAATTAAACGAACAACATTAAAGTGATGAATCAATTTTTTAATCTAACAGCCACTAAGTCATATTGTAAAGCTACTCTAAGAAAATTTCCTGACAAGTAATTTTATTTCCAAGTTTAAAAGAATGAAGGAAAACAGATTAAAAGTTGGCTGATAAATCGGTGTTTAAAGCTATAAAGATAACCGAACTATGTAAGCAGAATATTATAGCCCATAAAATAATAATATAAAATTGATCGTAAATTAGATATATAAAGGTGGCACAGTAAAAGTTATAATAAAAAAATAAAAAAAAAGGCAATAAGTTTCGGGGTTTCTTGTGGTCCGTGGTTGGAAGTGATAAAAGGAGCTATTAGAGTTGATAGGGGCTTTGTTGGTAAAGTACCTTAATGTTGTTTCTGAAAGTTATTAAACTGGTATACTTTTATAAGTCAGTTCAACTTAGCCGCGAGGTGCTTGTAATGAGAAGTCATCTCGAGGGGGCATAAAACAATCGCTTACTCATGCATTTTGATGAGAACTAGGTCTAGATTCATCAACTATGACTAGCCTACATCTACATAGTTCTATATTACACGGATAGTAATAATTTTCAACCTCGCTAAAAGTCCACCCACTGATTAGCATACTTACACTTCCAAATTTTATTTCCAATGGACAGAGACTTAAGAAACTTTTATGGATAATGGACTGGATTAACAGTGCATACAACTAAAAAACCACATACCATATTTTTACACCCAATATCAAAAACAAAGGATTGACATTTTGGTTTTGTATTAATTTTTATTCCGCAGAAATAATTTTATTGATTTCATCTGGTTGGACTTAAATGTCTACCCATGAAAGTTTATGACAATATGGAAAATCTCATTTTTACTCTTAATGTCGCACCAGTAATTTTTTATTATTGCTAAACTTTCCAAGAACAATGGAAATGCTGTAGTTAAAATTTGGCAGAGATGGATTCAGTTGTTTTTTCTTTGTAAACATTACTACGGACTGGTGGTAACCACATATTGACCGTTTTTAAAACTTCATATAAATATGAGACTTCAAATATATGAATCCACATGTCGCTCCATATATTTATAGCGTTTTAATATCAATTAAATTGAAAATAAGTAAATTTTATCATAAATTTATACCTTTATATAACACCGTACCTCAGTAAAGCTTATAAATTTTCTAGAGCACCTTTGTAACCTCTCTGGAATGGGGCTCGCCACCTATCTGTCGATTATCAAACTTCACTGCGCACCATATATTTATCGCTTTTCATCTAGAAATGTAATTGAAAATCTTTATATTTTATTACTGCTAAACTTTCCTTGAACTATTAAGATAATGCATTAAAAATTTGGTAGAGATTGGTTCAGTAATTTTCGCGATTAGTAATCACAAACGAAAAATAGCTTGTCCTTTTATATAATATTATTGATTATTTAGGGCTAGAAAGGAAGTCTTCAAAAACATTTTTTTAGTGACTTTTCTTTTCTAGTTGGATTAATAAAAGATTTTATTCAATACTAAGCCATAATAAGCAATTTAAAAGAATAGATTTTGTACGAAAAAAAAGTTATATGTTTTTATGTGTTAATAGAAAATGTATATGTGATTCTTTGTCACGTTTCTGGTTAAATAGCGATTTTGTTACTGCCGAAAAAATGGCTTGATTTCTCTTCGTTTCAGCAGCGATTCAATAGCACATCGAAAATAAAAAAGCAGAGTAAGTCCTAACAACACATGGAAATCGTAAGAAGAATGTGGACGGAGGATATTCCACGTTTAAGGTGTTTTAACCTTTGAATATCGATATATTGTGATTTTTTAAATATGAAATGCCATTTTAAATATTCCAATCACTTTAAAATGATATTCTCGTTTATTTTATCTTTTTAATTAAGTTAGATGACGACATAGAACCACTGCTCTACCGAATTCGTCAATCCCATATCAATTTTATAGGTCGATTCCGATTATTTACTTTGAGCGTTATATTTATCGTTAGCTCTTTCCAATAACTTCATATGTAAACTTCAATTCTATAGTATAACGTAGTTTGATAGTTTGATATTAAGAGAATATAAACAGTTAAGAGATGTGCTAAAAATTCTTTTAAATCAATATTTAAATAAATGGACCATTCACCAATAGATAAAGGTCATGACCCGGGACCCTTAACCGGTATATTTTATATCTAGAGATTAAAAATAAAATACGCCAACAACCAAAAACCAGTTGTTCTATCAACAACAGGACTGAGAAAAAAAAGTGGCTAAAAAGACTGAAACAGACGGGAGACGGGTTTTGAGTGAGATTGGTCGACCGTAATCAAACCGATGAACCAATCGCTCCAATTTACCGGCCAGGACCGACATCCACAGAAACTACTTTGTCACCTTCAGAAACAAACTTCAGACGTTATAGGTCCTGTTTACGTTGACGTATTTTTGTTTATGTGCAAAAGTGTCAAGCATCCTTTGCTTAGTCGGCAGAGTTGGGCAAAATTCAATCATAGATAAAAACAAATCAAAATTTAATCATAGCTGTTTGAAAACTAATTATCTGGAAACGATCATTTTATTTAATATCGGTTAAATCTGTCAGTCACTTTTAAGTGAACTAATGATTATTAGACTAAAAGATTTAATCATTATTAAATTTGGTGACCCCAGGAAATTAGTTGACGAATTGCTATGATTACATTTTGTCCAACTCTGATAGTAGGAATGTTTTTTTTTTTTTTTTTTTTTTTTACTTTCAAAGGTCATAATGAAAATTCCCAACACTCGGCACCACCTTACTTGGAATCTATATGTGCTCCGACCTTAATCGTCACCCGTAATAAAAAATGGCTCGACTTTGCTTCAGCGATTCACGAATGTAAATAGGTATAATAAATATTTTACTCTTAATGAAAGTTGAGCCCTATTCCATCGTCGATGGTTTATATGTTTTTCTACCTTTTTTTTATTTTTAAGAATTTCATCGATCATTCTTACCGGTTTACCAGCCAGTATGTGAAATAAATATGATTAAATTTTTATTTTATTGTATTTACTTTCAAATGTCACAATTATCGCTTCCATTACGAAACAACATATATTTCGGAAAAGCTAACAGCATAATTTAAAATATGTATCTGAATCATGCTGGAATATAATATTTTATTATTTAATTACAATTATATATTTTTCATTATTTATTATATAAAATGCACAATATGAAATGTTTGCCCATTTTTTTTTTGTTTATTACTTTCTTTTTACATATTATATGAATGGATTCATTGCCATCTATATTCAACTTTTACGATTTATTAACTAATGTTTCAGGGTTAAGAAATTAAAGCTAAGATCGTTTTTTTTATTAAAGTTTATTCATCGTGTCACAATACATATTCCCGGCCACACACCACAGAGATGGCTAAGAAGGTGCTGGATGAGAGACCTAGACTAAAATAAAAATTAAAACAGGAGGTGCCGCTGGGTTCTGCTCCCCCTCATGACTTTTACACCATTTTCTTTCTCACAACAAATTAACTGGTTGTCTAATTGTAATTGACAGGTAAAAATAAAGATATAAAGTAAAAAAATAATAATAATGGTAATATATTTAAAAAAAAGGATCGTTTCTAGGTTATTTGCCGTAAGGTTGGTTAAGCTAGTAAATTAATAATTAGATTAGGTTAAATTCAATACATTTTGAGCAGAAAATTATTTCTGTGGCTTAAACAGGGAAAAAGACACATACTTTTTAATTTTCGGAATTATCATAAAAAGTGGCAGATATTTTTATTGTCTTTGCTTCTATACATAAATAAATTGTTGTATATGAAATTTCTTTATATATCCTTCACTTTTTTAAAATGTTGAATATTACTTTTAATATAATTAGAATACACTTTCAAATATGACTACCTCGGTCGGACGTATGACGGAACGACATGGGGTCCACATATAAAAAAAAAAAAACGGTAAACGCTCAACCAAAGACTAAGACTTTTATAATCACTCCTCTCCAAACGTTCAACTCTGCAACTTTATCAAGAAATGAACACTTACACCTAGGTACTTACTGAAACATAATTGGGCATACGCTTCTCAGACAACGGAACAGCTGAAAAGACACATATTAACAAACTGCAAACTTCCAGGCTAAAAAAATCAGGACAGCCACAAAAGTACCCTGGTACGTAAACAACATAACTGTACATACTGACGTACGCATGTCAATAGTTAACGAACAAATACGAACCTACTACAAACGATTCCACAAAAAATTACATGCACACCCTAATACACTTATTAACGACATAGCCACAACACATATTCCAGACAACAACCTGAGAAGACTAAAAAGGAGCAGGATGACAGACGCCCTAGACTAAAATAAAAAAAAAAAAAACTGGAGGTTCTGCTCCCCCTCATGCCATTTTCTTTCTTACTACAAATTCACTGGATGTCTAATTATAAATGACAAGTGAGAATGAATATATAAAGTCAAAAAAAAAAAAAAATCATTGAATTTCCGGTTAATCCGACCTTTTAGTCACTTGACTCTACCTCTTAGTCTCTTACGGGTCGGATTAGTAAGATTCCACTGTATATTGTATTTATACATTCATTATCATCACTATCGATCATAGTTGTTGTGATTGGACATTTCAATAAATTCGTTGATAAAGCAAGTTCCTTAATATTCATCTTTAAACCTCTTCATGAAACAGTACAAAATTTTTTTTTTGGAACCTTCCTCGGATTAGGCTTAATCTTGGGTACCAACTAATCAAAAGACGCTTAGCTGAGATCAATTTTAGATTTTGAAAATCTCTTAGCAGCGCTCACGAAAACTCATTTTGTAAAAATCCTCCCCAGGGACGAATTCCGCCAGGGCATAATGAGTAATCAACAGAAGACTGAGGAGCTAAGGACGTTACCGGTTTCAATCATGACAGAGCTAGGAGCCCTAAAGCTGTTAGCCCCACACACCTGGGGCCTGAAAGGAGGCTATAATTACTTCCAACCCCTCTTATCCGGGCTGACGGATGGCCCGGGGCACGGTCACTTCCTCTAAGTACGGGGCTTACCTCGGGGCCGATGTATGATGAGTAAGCTTAGTTTTCGGGGTTTGCGTTGTAAGTTTATAATTTGTGTGGTACCAAGCCTGGGCTACCTCAACGTTGTTAAAGTAAAGCAATTTATTATAGGTCCTGGAATATTTTCAATTTCCCAATTATAAGAGACAATAACACTAAAAATAAAAACCTACTACTTCTTGTCTTATAGTATATTTAGATGATATTCCATTAATCCCTGTTGGACAGATTCGCTATCTACGACTCTATCTTCACAAGCAACTTACTTGAAACCCACATACAAAACTATAACGACAAGAAACTGCACGTCGTTTTCGACTTCTTCAATATTTACTACACAAGTGTTCATACCTCTCCTTTAATTACAAGAGTCTCATTTTACATGACAAACACATTTGGAAATTAATGCATGGAATGATACTCCTTGGATTTAAATGTGTGAATTTAAATTTAAAATTTAGGTAACCTAGTTTTAGGTCCGTTAGTAAGTGTTAAAACATTCAAAATCTAAACATTTCCATAAATTCCCAATATTTTGGGATATTCCCATTTCATAAGTTCCACTAGGAATATTCCTGGTCCACATCACTACCCATAATTAATAAAAATAAAATATAAAAATAAAACAAATAATCATCATAAGAATAAAAGTAAGAATTATTTACAATTATCAATCAATCAATTTTGTGAAATCAAAATACAAAAATTGATGACACATTCATACTATATATAGAATACAAACACACTCATCCTAATAATATAGGAATAAAATAAATAAAGCTGAATATGAACAAAAGCATGATGACATAGATATATAGCTGGAAAATACTATAATAGTGTTATAACAAAACAATGCCCATGAAATAAACAGTTACCTTTCCAACAATAATACGATGATTCTAAGTAGTAAGGTAAATATTCCTAGATCAAGATAGGAATGGCTGAGTATTTATAGTCTTCACAAAAAAATGTCAAGAAAATTTCTTCTGGGAAACTAACAAAAATTCTCAACTATAATACAGATATAATTTAATAAACGTGACATAAAAACCAACGATGCCTCAAAAGAGCGGATCTAAAATAAATTTAAAAAATCGGGGATACAGTCGAGAATAAGCACATCAAATTCGTATTCAGCAATATTTTTTGGAAGAGCTATCTAATACGAATTATAGGTAGGCATGGAGGGGGGATTTGGCCCAGTGTAAGGTGCAAAAAATGGAGATTTCTCCGCAAATCAAAAGCTCGTCGGGTTGCCCGGCCGTTCCATTCCAGCCCTAAGCGGTCGAAGGAATAAATAATAAAAATGGCCTTACTCTTCAATTTATCATTCAACTACCACTTCGGCAAATGGCGCATAACTACAATGTGGGTGTTAGAAGCCACGAAACACCAGTTGGCATTTATCAGTGTCGAATCATTTTACGTATTCTTGAGATTAAGAAACATTGCCTGAAAGCGCTATAGAATTTATAATTTTCTACGATTCTGATGTAACTGAATTGGTCAAACGAACATAATCTGAAACCAATTATTCATCAATAATGTTGTGTTTTCATTATAGACGAATAATAATGTAGCATGGATTTTATACGGAAGTAAGTTGATAATTATTAAATAATTCTTGAGAAATACCGTTATTTCGTTAGCCCGTCAATTTCATATAATAACATAATTCCTGCATTATTTTGAAGCTTAGACAATGCAGTTATGTGTGGAATATGACATTGTTCAAATTTCCACCATGCTTACATTTACACTGAAACCGATCGCTCCAATTTCCGATTACTCTTCACAATAATTCCTTCTGCATTGCTCTAATAACTTGAATATCCTTTTTTAAGTGATCCAAAGACTTTGTTGGCATAGACTTGTGCTTGCACATATCCAAAAGAAAATAACCTAGGAGTATCAAAAAACAAATCCTAGTCATAGGATGATTCAATTGCCAAGCATTTTTCTAAGCAAAGCGAAGGTAGTTCGAGTTGTATGACACATTTCAATATCTGGTCTTACGAATTGGAGTAACATGATCCTATAGCGATCACCATTCGAGATTACGGCTGTTCTATTCTCATTAAAAGGCCCAATGACACAGCCATACCATTAACCGCTCCATAAAGTTAATTTTTCGGAATGCAACGGAACTTCATGTAACACTTCTGGAGTTAACTCGCACCAATAACGGTAATTGTGCTTATAAACAAAGCCATTCAACTAAAAACGTGCCTTTGAGAAAATAATTTTTTGGGCAAAATCAGGATCATGTCCCAAGTGCTCAAGATCCAGTCAGTAAAGTCCGTGATCATTCGGCTTTAGTTCTTGAGTCAATACGACTTTATAAGGATACAACCCTAGATCTTTACAAAATATTTCCCAAATAAATGTATACACTGTTCTTCGTGAAATCTACAAATTAAAATCATCTACGACACTGGCTGCTGCTTGGGTCTTATAGTCTAGTAGAGTTTTTCAACAACCTGCACAAAACACTGATGACGGTAACTCGATTATTTACTGAATAAACGTTGGATACCCAAAACACTTTGGCAGTGGCGTAACGTACACCCCCGCGGTGGGAGAGGGGGTTGAGGATTTAGAAGGGCCAAGATCGAGAGGGTTCGAAGGTTTTAGTACATTTTTTTCATTATTTATTTTCAGATTTTTTTTTTTAATATAATCTTTATTTATTTTATTCGTTTATAAAAAACAAAAAACACAGTTAAAAATAACGGCAGCTGAAGGTAGTTCGCTTTCGTATTAAAAAAAAAAAAAAAAACTCAATAAACTAGGGCCCAGGATTTTTTTGGGGGGCAGCCGAAAAACGTTACACTATTACACATTGGTCAAATCTTTTTTTATTACTACTAATCGATCAAGATGAAACAAACGCTGCATTATGAAAATGCACACTATTCTAACGTTAGTGACAATAGAAACAAAAAATATATAAATGAGAAAACTAAAACTATCATACGTTTTAAAGGACTGTTTATTCGTAATAAAATCCTAAAGGATGAGTACAAATGAGAATACAGAAATAAACAACATAGATGTGCATATTATTCATGTAAATTTAATTCATGTAATAGAATTTTGACGCTTCAAATGAGAATTTTAAGTCCTTAAATTAGATAACAACCGAAACTTACACAATTACACAATTTTAATTTTTTGTTGTTGTTTGAGTTACCACTTATATGTGGTATACGGTTATTTTGTTTAAGTATAGGAACAATAATCAACGTAAGCAGTTTTTCCACTTTTACATTGTGCATTAAATTGTAACAAACTAGTTTGATTAAAAAGACCAAGTAAGATTAGGGTAAAATAAAAAAAAATAAAAAAACGTAAATGGGTTAACTCTGCTTGGTCTTGAAAAGAAAGAGAGAAATAAGAAAGGACTAACTATTGCAGCAACATAAGGTAGCTTTGAATAAACTCAACCAGTCTTAATTTAATTTGATTCGAGGAAACGTAAACTTGGATCTGAGAGCATTACTCTCAGGAGAGCTGTTTTAATTTTTATTGCTTTCAGGGAACTTTTCTAAAATACATTTATTCCATTTCTAAAGTGACTAAAAATTCTGTTTAGTTTTTTTCTTAATAAAAAATTAAACTTCACATTAATACTAACTTTTTGGATTTTTTGAAGCACTTCCTAGATAAATAGGTTTTTTCCTTTTAGGTTAAGGATGAGTTCCAAAGGTGAGATGTGTATATATATATATATATATATATTATATTATATATATATATATATATTCATTATAATTCTATAATGAATTTAATAAGCATGGCACATCTTTATTTATATGTTATTATGAATTATTTAAACTAATTAAAATTATTCAGTGTTAATTAAATCATATTATAAATAAATATATATTTTATTTAATTATTTTTAATATATAAATAGTATTCTATATTAATTAAATCATTAAACAAATTAAATGAATTAAATATTAATTAAATCTTGTTACGGAAATATTCTTTAAAAGGCAATGTTAATTAGTTCTGAGGATACATAACTTTTTGTCTCGATCGCTTTAAGTGATACCAGAAATGAAGAAAACCTTTAAATGCTATTATGAAATTTTCATTGAATGAGATAGGTGCCGCTTGATTTTGAGAAACTAGGCCATCTTTGTGAGGATAACAAGATCATTAGGCCTGAAAGATATTATTGAAATCTTTTATTATAATAATGCTGGCCTAGATTCAATATCTGAAGTCTATATCGTTCTCGATTTCCTTTTCATCCGTTACTCAATATTCTGATCTTTATCGTCACTAAACAATTGTGACATCCGATATGATTATTTCCCGAATGAGAGAAGAGATATATATATATATATATTATATATATATATATTTTTTATAATTTTTCTATATTTATTATTCTAGGATTTAAAAAAAACCGTCAAAATATTTCCAACCATCCCAACCCTCTGGTTTATTCATTATCCAATTACGCTCACCCATACCTACGACGCACAGTGGGGTATTTGACTGGTTTTCTTGGCCAAAAATATTTCTGATGTTTAATCCATTTTATTTGATCCGATATGCTAAAAAATAGTTAATACATGAATATAGAAGTAGATTTTAAGAAAATAATAGTGTTTTTACTGTTATAAATAAAATAAAAAAAAATATTAAAGTTAGGTATACAAGTATATTTTTATTAATCAACTATCAGTCTTTATTGATCACACACACACACACACACACACACACACACACACACACACACACACACACACACACACACAAACACACACACCAACACCACTTCCTTGAAATCATTCAGAAATTGATCTCAATGCTTTGTGTCAATGCCTTCTTCATCAGATGACCCATCTTCATTATTTGAAGAAAAACTTCGCTCCTGAATGTCAGGATAGTTATATTTCTGCTCAGGTGGTAGAAGCATGTCTATAGTTTCCTTAAGGAAGGATTTGGTTTTTTTCCTAGGTAGCGGCCTCAATCTAGTTATGAGAGGATCTGAAGTAAGTAGAAGTCTATTTAGGACATCTAAATTGCAAGCTTCTCTCGAACATTTTCTTGAATAACTCTGCCGGTATTCACGAAAGTTCTTATTTCTGGCTTCGGCTGCTTCTTCAGACTATTGCCCTATAGGCAGGAGAGCATGTTGCACAATAATTGGCCCGTGTACTAAAATTACACACTTTAGCGTCAACCATTGTCAATAACAACCTATCCTTAACAGAATACAATCTTTATGCCAATACAATTGTCGATACTTCTAATTGGTTTGCTGAATTTTGAACATATTGTATTTCTTCATTCGTAATATCTGCATTCTCCTTGACAAACCTAATTCTAATTGGACGGCAATACCGCGCGGCGAGGATGGTGTTGGATTCTGCCAAACAACTCGTTTTTCAAATAAGCCACAAGTTAATTGTAGCGGTACAAGAGAAGATTGAAATATGTTTGCATCAGATTCACAATCATTTGCAAAGTTCTGTTTATATTGTGATTGCTGGGATCCATCACATCCCCATTTATAAGTCATCATTAACGAATTGGAATCCTCTTCGTTTAAGGTTTCTAAAACAACTTCTAAATGTGTTAGTAGGCGAGTGACAGTATGATTCAACAATGCTTGTAAATTTATTTCCGCAGAGGTAGCTGTCACAAGAAATGAATCTTTATGAGGGTAACATGTCTTCTTGGCCCTTTGTAAAATTGAGTAGCAGGGGAAGAATTTAAGATTTGTGTTTCTTATTATATTATATTGTTTTCTAGTGAGTCCAGCTTCGACAAACATAGCTAGTGCTTGCAAAGGTGACAGTGGTGGGGTTTGATCTGTATTCATTCGTTTTGAACAGGTACCCATGTATTTCTTTGCGCGTGATGGAGAGCTAGTTATATTCTTTAATAAATCACTAGCTTGAGGATTACCTTCAGCTCGTAATTGCATTTGTGTAGCATACATCAATTCCATTGAGTCCATAGTAGTACGTAACTTTTCTGTCTTACGCCTACGACTGCGCTCACTGGATTCTTCAAACCTCTTTAATGGTCGTCCTGGTCGCATTTTTGCCATTGGCAACAAAAATTTACCCTGAAGCCATACTTCATTATTTTTGATAAAAATAGCATATTTTTTGTGTGCTGCCAACCATTTTTGTTTAAAATGTGACTGAAAATGGGAAAAATTGTGTTTGATTTCATTAATTTGCTTTTGTGACCAATCATCATATTTTAACAAAATATTAAGGGCATAATCTAATTGTTCTTTATAATTGAGGTCTTTTTTTTGACGCATGATGTCAAATACACATTTTCTAGTCATTATTTTGACTCCTGAAGGTCCTAAAAGGAAAAACAAAATGACATTAAAAATTATCACAAAAACAATCACATTTAACAAAAAAAACAACAGACATTAACAGCCATAATGTACACGCACATCCGCGCGAATCCGCGATTACTGATTATATATTCTTAAAGTTGAATCATTCCTCTTTATATTGATATAAAAATAAGTGGTTGGAAATGCTTGGAAGTATAACAAAAACATTCGAATAACTTGAAATTCGACACTAAAAACGCCAGAAAATAAAAAAAAAAATAAAAAAACGTAAATGGGTTAACTCTGCTTGGTCTTGAAAAGAAAGAGAGAAATAAGAAAGGACTAACTATTGCAGCAACATAAGGTAGCTTTGAATAAACTCAACCAGTCTTAATTTAATTTGATTCGAGGAAACGTAAACTTGGATCTGAGAGCATTACTCTCAGGAGAGCTGTTTTAATTTTTATTGCTTTCAGGGAACTTTTCTAAAATACATTTATTCCATTTCTAAAGTGACTAAAAATTCTGTTTAGTTTTTTTCTTAATAAAAAATTAATACTAACTTTTTGGATTTTTTGAAGCACTTCCTAGATAAATAGGTTTTTTCCTTTTAGGTTAAGGATGAGTTCCAAAGGTGAGATGTGTTTTATTTATATATATATATATATATTCATTATAATTCTATAATGAATTTAATAAGCATGGCACATCTTTATTTATATGTTATTATGAATTATTTAAACTAATTAAAATTATTCAGTGTTAATTAAATCATATTATAAATAAATATATATTTTATTTAATTATTTTTAATATTAAATAGTATTCTATATTAATTAAATCATTAAACAAATTAAATGAATTAAATATTAATTAAATCTTGTTACGGAAATATTCTTTAAAAGGCAATGTTAATTAGTTCTGAGGATACATAACTTTTTGTCTCGATCGCTTTAAGTGATACCAGAAATGAAGAAAACCTTTAAATGCTATTATGAAATTTTCATTGAATGAGATAGGTGCCGCTTGATTTTGAGAAACTAGGCCATCTTTGTGAGGATAACAAGATCATTAGGCCTGAAAGATATTATTGAAATCTTTTATTATAATAATGCTGGCCTAGATTCAATATCTGAAGTCTATATCGTTCTCGATTTCCTTTTCATCCGTTACTCAATATTCTGATCTTTATCGTCACTAAACAATTGTGACATCCGATATGATTATTTCCCGAATGAGAGAAAGAATATATATATATATATTATTATTATTATAATTTTTCTATATTTATTATTCTAGGATTTAAAAAAAACCGTCAAAATATTTCCAACCATCCCAACCCTCTGGTTTATTCATTATCCAATTACGCTCACCCATACCTACGACGCACAGTGGGGTATTTGACTGGTTTTCTTGGCCAAAAATATTTCTGATGTTTAATCCATTTTATTTGATCCGATATGCTAAAAAATAGTTAATACATGAATATAGAAGTAGATTTTAAGAAAATAATAGTGTTTTTACTGTTATAAATAAAATAAAAAAAAATATTAAAGTTAGGTATACAAGTATATTTTTATTAATCAACTATCAGTCTTTATTGATCACACACACACACACACACACACACACACACACACACACACACACACACACACACACACACACACACAAACACACACCAACACCACTTCCTTGAAATCATTCAGAAATTGATCTCAATGCTTTGTGTCAATGCCTTCTTCATCAGATGACCCATCTTCATTATTTGAAGAAAAACTTCGCTCCTGAATGTCAGGATAGTTATATTTCTGCTCAGGTGGTAGAAGCATGTCTATAGTTTCCTTAAGGAAGGATTTGGTTTTTTTCCTAGGTAGCGGCCTCAATCTAGTTATGAGAGGATCTGAAGTAAGTAGAAGTCTATTTAGGACATCTAAATTGCAAGCTTCTCTCGAACATTTTCTTGAATAACTCTGCCGGTATTCACGAAAGTTCTTATTTCTGGCTTCGGCTGCTTCTTCAGACTATTGCCCTATAGGCAGGAGAGCATGTTGCACAATAATTGGCCCGTGTACTAAAATCTTGTGCAAAGTTGGTGTCATAGGATGCCAACCATACAACTGAACATATAATTTAGCTGTATTTGCTGTATATTCTGCAAATTTTTCAATATGGATACGATGACCACTGGAAATAGTTTCCAATATCACTTTGATGCGATATATGAAATTATAATCCAGGCCAGTTATTTCGGCTGCTAACATTGGATTTGCAAAAAATCTACGACTTGTGTTCCCGTCATTTGTGTTGCCAAAACCAGGCTTAGGAATATCTACAATAAGTCCCATTTTGTCTTTCATCTGTTTTTGAATCTCTGCCTTCTTTTCGTTTACAATTAATTTGTCCTTTTCTTCCCTTACTTGCCACTTCTTCACTGGTGATTTGTAGGCCAAATGTAATAATCCTTCAAATAGTCGAATCCTTGAATGCAAAATAGATAAACCAAATCGTAATGATTCTTCATTAACTGATGTAATCTGTGACAACTCATTAAATGTTTTTGATGTTGCACACCACATATATAACACTTCATTGTAGAAGTAGTTTGAGTTGCGGCATTACACACTTTAGCGTCAACCATTGTCAATAACAACCTATCCTTAACAGAATACAATCTTTATGCCAATACAATTGTCGATACTTCTAGTTGGTTTGCTGAATTTTGAACATATTGTATTTCTTCATTCGTAATATCTGCATTCTCCTTGACAAACCTAATTCTAATTGGACGGCAATACCGCGGCGAGGATGGTGTTGGATTCTGCCAAACAACTCGTTTTTCAAATAAGCCACAAGTTAATTGTAGCGGTACAAGAGAAGATTGAAATATGTTTGCATCAGATTCACAATCATTTGCAAAGTTCTGTTTATATTGTGATTGCTGGGATCCATCACATCCCCATTTATAAGTCATCATTAACGAATTGGAATCCTCTTCGTTTAAGGTTTCTAAAACAACTTCTAAATGTGTTAGTAGGCGAGTGACAGTATGATTCAACAATGCTTGTAAATTTATTTCCGCAGAGGTAGCTGTCACAAGAAATGAATCTTTATGGGGTAACATGTCTTCTTGGCCCTTTGTAAAATTGAGTAGCAGGGGAAGAATTTAAGATTTGTGTTTCTTATTATATTATATTGTTTTCTAGTGAGTCCAGCTTCGACAAACATAGCTAGTGCTTGCAAAGGTGACAGTGGTGGGGTTTGATCTGTATTCATTCGTTTTGAACAGGTACCCATGTATTTCTTTGCGCGTGATGGAGAGCTAGTTATATTCTTTAATAAATCACTAGCTTGAGGATTACCTTCAGCTCGTAATTGCATTTGTGTAGCATACATCAATTCCATTGAGTCCATAGTAGTACGTAACTTTTCTGTCTTACGCCTACGACTGCGCTCACTGGATTCTTCAAACCTCTTTAATGGTCGTCCTGGTCGCATTTTTGCCATTGGCAACAAAAATTTACCCTGAAGCCATACTTCATTATTTTTGATAAAAATAGCATATTTTTTGTGTGCTGCCAACCATTTTTGTTTAAAATGTGACTGAAAATGGGAAAAATTGTGTTTGATTTCATTAATTTGCTTTTGTGACCCATCATCATATTTTAACAAAATATTAAGGGCATAATCTAATTGTTCTTTATAATTGAGGTCTTTTTTTTGACGCATGATGTCAAATACACATTTTCTAGTCATTATTTTGACTCCTGAAGGTCCTAAAAGGAAAAACAAAATGACATTAAAAATTATCACAAAAACAATCACATTTAACAAAAAAAAACAACAGACATTAACAGCCATAATGTACACGCACATCCGCGCGAATCCGCGATTACTGATTATATATTCTTAAAGTTGAATCATTCCTCTTTATATTGATATAAAAATAAGTGGTTGGAAATGCTTGGAAGTATAACAAAAACATTCGAATAACTTGAAATTCGACACTAAAAACGCCAGAAAATAAAAAAAAATAAAAAAACGTAAATGGGTTAACTCTGCTTGGTCTTGAAAAGAAAGAGAGAAATAAGAAAGGACTAACTATTGCAGCAACATAAGGTAGCTTTGAATAAACTCAACCAGTCTTAATTTAATTTGATTCGAGGAAACGTAAACTTGGATCTGAGAGCATTACTCTCAGGAGAGCTGTTTTAATTTTTATTGCTTTCAGGGAACTTTTCTAAAATACATTTATTCCATTTCTAAAGTGACTAAAAATTCTGTTTAGTTTTTTTTTTTAATAATAAAAAATTAATACTAACTTTTTGGATTTTTTGAAGCACTTCCTAGATAAATAGGTTTTTTCCTTTTAGGTTAAGGATGAGTTCCAAAGGTGAGATGTGTTTTATTTATATATATATATATATTCATTATAATTCTATAATGAATTTAATAAGCATGGCACATCTTTATTTATATGTTATTATGAATTATTTAAACTAATTAAAATTATTCAGTGTTAATTAAATCATATTATAAATAAATATATATTTTATTTAATTATTATTTTTAATATTAAATAGTATTCTATATTAATTAAATCATTAAACAAATTAAATGAATTAAATATTAATTAAATCTTGTTACGGAAATATTCTTTAAAAGGCAATGTTAATTAGTTCTGAGGATACATAACTTTTTGTCTCGATCGCTTTAAGTGATACCAGAAATGAAGAAAACCTTTAAATGCTATTATGAAATTTTCATTGAATGAGATAGGTGCCGCTTGATTTTGAGAAACTAGGCCATCTTTGTGAGGATAACAAGATCATTAGGCCTGAAAGATATTATTGAAATCTTTTATTATAATAATGCTGGCCTAGATTCAATATCTGAAGTCTATATCGTTCTCGATTTCCTTTTCATCCGTTACTCAATATTCTGATCTTTATCGTCACTAAACAATTGTGACATCCGATATGATTATTTCCCGAATGAGAGAAAGAATATATATATATATATTATTATTATTATAATTTTTCTATATTTATTATTCTAGGATTTAAAAAAAACCGTCAAAATATTTCCAACCATCCCAACCCTCTGGTTTATTCATTATCCAATTACGCTCACCCATACCTACGACGCACAGTGGGGTATTTGACTGGTTTTCTTGGCCAAAAATATTTCTGATGTTTAATCCATTTTATTTGATCCGATATGCTAAAAAATAGTTAATACATGAATATAGAAGTAGATTTTAAGAAAATAATAGTGTTTTTACTGTTATAAATAAAATAAAAAAAAATATTAAAGTTAGGTATACAAGTATATTTTTATTAATCAACTATCAGTCTTTATTGATCACACACACACACACACACACACACACACACACACACACACACACACACACACACACACACACACAAACACACACCAACACCACTTCCTTGAAATCATTCAGAAATTGATCTCAATGCTTTGTGTCAATGCCTTCTTCATCAGATGACCCATCTTCATTATTTGAAGAAAAACTTCGCTCCTGAATGTCAGGATAGTTATATTTCTGCTCAGGTGGTAGAAGCATGTCTATAGTTTCCTTAAGGAAGGATTTGGTTTTTTTCCTAGGTAGCGGCCTCAATCTAGTTATGAGAGGATCTGAAGTAAGTAGAAGTCTATTTAGGACATCTAAATTGCAAGCTTCTCTCGAACATTTTCTTGAATAACTCTGCCGGTATTCACGAAAGTTCTTATTTCTGGCTTCGGCTGCTTCTTCAGACTATTGCCCTATAGGCAGGAGAGCATGTTGCACAATAATTGGCCCGTGTACTAAAATCTTGTGCAAAGTTGGTGTCATAGGATGCCAACCATACAACTGAACATATAATTTAGCTGTATTTGCTGTATATTCTGCAAATTTTTCAATATGGATACGATGACCACTGGAAATAGTTTCCAATATCACTTTGATGCGATATATGAAATTATAATCCAGGCCAGTTATTTCGGGCTGCTAACATTGGATTTGCAAAAAATCTACGACTTGTGTTCCCGTCATTTGTGTTGCCAAAACCAGGCTTAGGAATATCTACAATAAGTCCCATTTTGTCTTTCATCTGTTTTTGAATCTCTGCCTTCTTTTCGTTTACAATTAATTTGTCCTTTTCTTCCCTTACTTGCCACTTCTTCACTGGTGATTTGTAGGCCAAATGTAATAATCCTTCAAATAGTCGAATCCTTGAATGCAAAAAATAGATAAACCAAATCGTAATGATTCTTCATTAACTGATGTAATCTGTGACAACTCATTAAATGTTTTTGATGTTGCACCACATATATAACACTTCATTGTAGAAGTAGTTTGAGTTGCGGCATTACACACTTTAGCGTCAACCATTGTCAATAACAACCTATCCTTAACAGAATACAATCTTTATGCCAATACAATTGTCGATACTTCTAGTTGGTTTGCTGAATTTTGAACATATTGTATTTCTTCATTCGTAATATCTGCATTCTCCTTGACAAACCTAATTCTAATTGGACGGCAATACCGCGGCGAGGATGGTGTTGGATTCTGCCAAACAACTCGTTTTTCAAATAAGCCACAAGTTAATTGTAGCGGTACAAGAGAAGATTGAAATATGTTTGCATCAGATTCACAATCATTTGCAAAGTTCTGTTTATATTGTGATTGCTGGGATCCATCACATCCCCATTTATAAGTCATCATTAACGAATTGGAATCCTCTTCGTTTAAGGTTTCTAAAACAACTTCTAAATGTGTTAGTAGGCGAGTGACAGTATGATTCAACAATGCTTGTAAATTTATTTCCGCAGAGGTAGCTGTCACAAGAAATGAATCTTTATGAGGGTAACATGTCTTCTTGGCCCTTTGTAAAATTGAGTAGCAGGGGAAGAATTTAAGATTTGTGTTTCTTATTATATTATATTGTTTTCTAGTGAGTCCAGCTTCGACAAACATAGCTAGTGCTTGCAAAGGTGACAGTGGTGGGGTTTGATCTGTATTCATTCGTTTTGAACAGGTACCCATGTATTTCTTTGCGCGTGATGGAGAGCTAGTTATATTCTTTAATAAATCACTAGCTTGAGGATTACCTTCAGCTCGTAATTGCATTTGTGTAGCATACATCAATTCCATTGAGTCCATAGTAGTACGTAACTTTTCTGTCTTACGCCTACGACTGCGCTCACTGGATTCTTCAAACCTCTTTAATGGTCGTCCTGGTCGCATTTTTGCCATTGGCAACAAAAATTTACCCTGAAGCCATACTTCATTATTTTTGATAAAAATAGCATATTTTTTGTGTGCTGCCAACCATTTTTGTTTAAAATGTGACTGAAAATGGGAAAAAATTGTGTTTGATTTCATTAATTTGCTTTTGTGACCAATCATCATATTTTAACAAAATATTAAGGGCATAATCTAATTGTTCTTTATAATTGAGGTCTTTTTTTTGACGCATGATGTCAAATACACATTTTCTAGTCATTATTTTGACTCCTGAAGGTCCTAAAAGGAAAAACAAAATGACATTAAAAATTATCACAAAAACAATCACATTTAACAAAAAAAACAACAGACATTAACAGCCATAATGTACACGCACATCCGCGCGAATCCGCGATTACTGATTATATATTCTTAAAGTTGAATCATTCCTCTTTATATTGATATAAAAATAAGTGGTTGGAAATGCTTGGAAGTATAACAAAAACATTCGAATAACTTGAAATTCGACACTAAAAACGCCAGAATATTTTATATTTTCTTTTGTGGTCTATCTAATTTACAAATGGTCTAATTATTGCTAAAAAATGATAAATATTCTCTCACTTACCTGCTTCAGAGTGATCCATAATCAAAAATTGTCTTGAAAATTCCCAACTCGAGGAAAAAATAACCTTTTTACAAAGATAAATATCCGACTGACAGTTACCATGTGAGTGCAAAAAAAAAAAAGAGTGGTGACTTTGTTGTATTACACCTGATTCACAGATGATCCAGGCAAAGAAATTAGCCTTATACATTGTTGACAGACTATTCAACTATATCTGACAGTAATTACTTTTCGTCTGAGATAACTTTTACAAAATGGACTTTTGGCCAGCATTTGAAGGCAAATACCCCACTGTGCGACGTGGCTCGCAGATTGCATTTATATAAACTGCACTTATAGTAAAAATTTATTTTATTAGAATTATGACAATGTCCATTCTTCACTCAAGTCCTGACACTGACTGTGTCTAGTGCACTCTTGCCCAATGTCCACTGGGAGCAGCGCTTGGATCTCTTTGAGCATGGCTTGCCCTCCCATAGTGGGGCACAAGCTTAGTGCTCATCACTATTGTCGTATTAAAGTTTTCTTTTTCTCTCCCTATTTTAATGTATTTTTATCTACAAATTATTACTTCATATTTGCGCGGTGTGGCAGTTCTTAAGCCTTGACCTCCTTTAGTGGGCGCGTGGTTGACAGTTGTTACCCACCACCCTTTGTTTACTTATAACTCCACACCCTCAAGGCTAAGCTCTTCATACCTTTCCATGGGGATCTTTAGGAGCGATTTGTTACCATTTTTAATCGATTATTTCACCCAATTTGAAGCGACAAAACAATTTCCAATTTTTAAGCAATCTTTGTAATTTACCAATTTATATAATTGTTATTACACATACTTATCTACTTATTTGTTAATAATATTTTTATTAGTTAATGATTATTATTTAGATTATTTTCAAACAACTTTTGCCCTATTTTGTCTCTATCAAAAATTTATTTTATTTCATTAGAAAATATGTCACAACTCAAAAAACCAAAAGTGGAAGTCTCTTCAGATCCCAAAGTTTAGAAAAAGTGGTTGGATGAATTGAACGAAATAAGTGACGAGGAAGGAATTGACCGTGATAAATCAATGTGAAAGCTACCTGAATCAACAGAAAGAGAAGGTGCCAGAGGTCGTTGGCACGATTTTGGACGTAAACTCGACAGAACTACTAGGAAATGGTGCGAAAAGTGCAAACATATATGTGTAATGAACACTTGAAAAATGTTTGCAATAATTGTTATATTTCCTCTGTATAATTTTTAATTTGAAATTTTGGTTTCTTTCAAACCTTTAATAACACTCAAATAAAAGTTTATAAAAGCTGCAATTACAAAAAATGTTTATTTATATGGTTTAAAACTAAAATTTAGCAAGGTCAACCACGCGCCCACTCATGTTACAACCAGTAACGTGCCTACTCATGGGTTAATCTTCTCCATCCATCTCTTACTTCTTGAGGAGTTCTTGTTTCAAATCATCCAGCCTTCTCAGTTGTGGTCGCCAATGGATTCTGAATCCTTTTGAATTTTCTTTTAATAATTCCCAAGGTTACCTCCCTGAACAGATCTTCTCCTCATATCTGCCTCTCCAAATAACGTTATTAGCTCTTTATTTTTTCATACCTACCAGTTGCGATTCATCCTATATTTTTCTCTCTGGGACTCACGTTCTTTTTTTTGAACCCATGTTTCACTAGCGTACGTAATGATGGGTCTAATGATGGTTTTGTAAGCTGTTATTTTAGACTAATGCGATTACTCCTAAAACTTGAGAACTTCTTGAACAGTGACAGACATGTGTTCCCACAAATTATTATCCTACTTTTTTTTCTTCTTTTTTTTTTTGTATTATTTGATTCATTTCATTAGATTTTTTGCATTTTTAGAGACTGTTCATTATAATATTTCAAACTCTATTTCTGTATTTTCTTTCTTTCTTTCTTCCATTTTTTTTTTACTTTCATTAAACATATTGTATGAATATATTCATTATCCATATTACTCATTGCCCATGAATTAGGCAGTTTCTCTAATAAAAAATAAAATTTAAAAAATATGTTATTATAGATGTGAGTTCACTAGTCAATCAATAAATATTGCATTAATAAAAATTATAATTACATTTTGTTAAAACTTTTACAGAAGATCTATCTATATTTTTTTTTAGATAGATGGAGGAGTCTTGAAGATTTCAAGAAATTAACCTAACACATTGTTAATTGTTCTTCATTGATAAAATTTAGAGAAATAAATGACTAAGGTTTAGATATAATTGTAAATTTTATTTTTAAATATTTTAATCGGGGTTTGACTTGACATTATAATGTAGACATGCTAATAAAATAAAATACAAAATATATATCGGTATGATACTGTACATTAAGATTTGATTTATGCTAGTATCTTTTATTTTATTTATTATTGCCTGAATATTCGAAAAAATACAAAAATATGTATGGTATAGAATAATGAAATTACAGGGAAACTCTGCTGTTTTCCAGCAATATTTTTGTTAGGAATCCAAGTCATTGAAGACTTTTTGTGAGATAAAAACACAATTCCAATGAAAAAACAACCATAAAAAGAAAACCAGTTTTTCGTCATAACAAAACAGTTGAGAAGGTTTGATAATGATGTATACAAATACACAGATATATCTTATTTCCGAAGATTGCATTTCCAAATGAAACGAAATATGAGCATATATTAACTATTGTTTGTTTATAATTCTCGTATTTGAAAGCCTTATAATTTGTCTAAATTAACATAACAAACTTATTCATAACTGCAATACTATGTATAAAACTATGAATGTGATTTAACATTGAAGGTTCCTAATCAACCTTTGTACCTCGGATTTTTAATGCCTTAATGGGATTGTAATTATTAATTGCGTTTGCCATTTTCTACAATTTGTTAATATCTCTACGCAACTTATTATAAAACTATTCGTAAACTTCCTATTAGGCCCACATATGCTTAAATATTCGATTATGTTTTAATGTTTTCTAGATTTTCGTTTTTATCGAGCCAGAAATTTCGGAACATCAGTCTACTGTAAACTTTTTTTTTATTAGTAATTGCGACATTTTCTTATATTCAATTTAATTATAATTTAATACAAAAACAAAGTGCCATTCTTTTTCGATAAGGAAAACATAAAACAAACTATTCTAATATAAGAGATATAAAAGTTTACCATAGCTTTTATAGATTTTTCGATATATCTTCTTAGTAGTAAACCTCCAATATACGTAACAAAAATATTAAAAATCAGATTTATAAAACGAAAAGAATAAGAAACATAAAATAAGATATATTTTTTTGTTTTTAATTATTTTTAATACAACCAAACATTATTATATAATAATTAAAATTAATAAAATTATACCTTATAAACCACATCCAGTAATTAAAATTAAAGAAAAAATAAATATAAATAAAGTTTTATTAAGCGGCACATAATATATTTTAAAAATAATAAAAACGTTTCAAATGTAAAAATATTGATTACTGTTTTTTAAAATTATTATATATATATATATATATATATATATATATATATATATATATATATATATATATTTTCACTTAATCTCTTAATTTTCAGTATCATTAACAATCCACGTGAAATATTAAAATATCTACTGTCTTGATTATTTTGTGAAAATGATTTCTTTATTTTTATATAGTTTTTATAATTGTTACAATTAAGGCTCTTACTAGTTAATGAAAAATTGTAGACCTATTATATAGTAAGTCAATTCAATTGGCAATATTTGTTGCAAGCCTGTCAGTGGACCAAATTAAATTGACATTTTTTGAGTAAGTATTACATCCTTGCACAAATGTAAGCAATAAATAATATGGATGGCTTTATGAATTCATTCAACAATATGTACAATAAGAAATAAATGCAAAAGAAGAATTAAAAAAAAATGACAGATAAAGAGCTATACAATATATAAATAATATACAGAACTGTACAATATATTAAGAAAAACTAAAAGTAAAAATAAAAGCGTATTAATATAATAAAATTAAATGAAATGTTAAAAACACAATCATACTTTACTTAACATATACAATCATCTTAGGGTTCCCCAACCAGACCTCTAACTAAACTTGTTTGCAGAGGGAGAAGCTAGGTACAATGAGATACCAGCCCTTCTCTCTCAGCTGCATCACTGGTTTAATATACTCAGTGGAGGCTGAGTGAGAGCGCTATAGTGCAGTCACTGAGGGTATTAGTAGAGAAGCTAGCCACTGCCAGAACTCCAACATAAATACGTATTAAGAAAATATCTCGTGTCCACTGCCATTTAAATATGCAAAGGGGTTTATCAGGATGCGTGGAACTGAATAATGTTTGAGCTAGAGGGTTAGGATGAAAAGAAAGGTTGAAAAGGTTAAGGGGTATACGGTCGAGTATGATATATTGAGATCATTATGTAGGGTATTGTTGGATACATAGCAAGAAGCATTCACTATTGTTCGGAAGATTGAGCGCATTGCATGATTTTGATATTTTATTTTTTTGCTGTACCCCACAGTAAATAAACTTTAAGCAAACATAACTAAGATAAATAACATTTTTTTTTCTTTTTTTTTTTGATTCGACCAACTAAGGACCATGTCATTTCAACAGCTACGTGCTGCATCGAGCTGTAGCATCCACCTAGTACTTGCGCATGCGTTCTCGATGCTGTTACTTCCATTCTTCAGTCTACTCTTTTCTGCCTGTTGGAAGCTTAGGCTTTTCTTAGAGGCACCGATGTGCTGCTACTTTCAGCTTAATGGGAGCATGTTCCCTAATATCGTTGCTAGCAATTCCCACCTCTTTCAAATCTTTGTCAACCTCAGTGAATCAAGCTCCTTTAGTTATAAATTCTACAATGAAGGAGTTATATATATTGATCAATAATAGTATTATAAAAGCATTCAACTCCTCTTTATTCATAGTAAAAAACATGTAACATGTTTCGGGAAACAAGGTCCCATCATCAGACTGAAAACAGTATTTAACAATTTACTATAATCACACTACATTTTCTAACATCTAAACAATACTATTCTAATTTCAATCTACTACAATATATCTCATTATAAATTTAATTTTAAAACAATCTCTTGGTGTTAACACACCGTGTCAGTTTCATTTACATTGTCTATTGAATACCTCTTCTACTTTATGGGTACAAGGGTCAATCCTAATCTCTACTATTGTTATTAGTACTAAGTTGGCCAATCTTATATTATTAATTTATTAATTATACCAGCATATATAGATCCTATTTTATCTGTGTCCGTTTTATAGTTTATTGCATTATTGATTGTTTTATTAATGTATATCGCTTCTTTTATTTTTCTATTATGTGTTTTGGTTTCATGTTGTAAGATTTTAACGTTATCAAAAATGAATTTTTGGTTCAGTTTTTGTGCGTGTTCTAAAAGGGCTGTTTTATTACTGTATGATTTGCTTATTTTTTTTAGTGTCGTATTTGTGCTGATTAATTCTTTTATATAAATTCTGCTTAGTTTCTCTAATATAATGTTTATTGCAATCCAAGCAGTCAATCTTATATATGACATTTTTCTTATTCATGCGTTCTCGATGCTGTTACTTTCATTCTTCAGTCTACTCTTTTCTGCCTGTTGGAAGCTTAGGCTTTTCTTAGAAGCACCGGTGTGCTGCTACTTTCTGCTTAATGGGAGCATGTTCCCAAATATCGTTGCTAGTAATTCCCACCTCTTTCAGATCTTTGTCAACCTCAGTGAATCAAGCTCCTTTAGTTATCTTTTTGAGATAGCACGTGAAAATCATATTTGTCAGTCGCATTGGACTCATTCTTGTTATATGGCAGTAAAAGGTAATTCTCCGTTTCCTCATGGCGTCAGTTATTTTTTTTTCACGTGGGTGTAAAGTTCGTGGTCGTGCCTCCTCCTATATTCCCTGTTTTCTTTCACTGGGCCCAAAGATTGAAACGTATAACGCCTCTAGACGGATCTGTGTGGTAGTGTCTTAACTTGGCATTCTTATTTAAACGGCCTTTGTAAGACTGTATTTTCCTTAGAATTTTCCTTTCTTTCACTTCCACTCTCTCCAATAAGTCCGATGCATTACAAGGCACTCTGAAACGTATAACGCCTCTAGACGGATGACTGTGTGGTAGTGTCTTAACTTGGCATTCTTATTTAAACGGCCTTTGTAAGACTGTATGCCATTTCCATTTTCCTGATTCGTGATTCGAAAACTGCCTTGGGATCTATCCATTCACCCAGATATTTGAATGTTTAATCGTTAACTTCAATTTACCTTGTCCTACATGCAACTCTCTGGTTGCTTGCCAGAAATTAGTGACAAACTCAGTTTTTTCAAAAGAGATCTTAAGGCCTGCTTTTGCTGCTTGCATGATAAATATATATTTCTTTTTTTATAAATAAAAATATTTGCAAAGTAGATTTTGTTCAATTAATTCAATATATTTATATGGTTAACCTAAATTCAGCACATTCCACGAAGTCGTGATATCCTTTGCCTCTGCAAACACACTACAACTTCTTCATTAATTTTCAACATTAGCAGGATTATTTAAGTTTTAAATTTTTAGAACCGACAATGATGATAATAAAAGTAAACATTACTTCAAAGATAAGTGTGTATTAGAAATAAGATGCTTATTAATGTAAGCTTTGTGCTTTGTGAACTAGGAACGCACTGACAGTAAAGTACAAAGCTCCACAATAAACACATGAAGGCGCCCTAAACCACAAAGTTCCATTTGTTATTAATGCTCCGGTTCATAATTAAACTTGGTATGCTCCCCGTGTTTGTCTTTGCCTACAGGTTTTCGGAACCCACGCGGTCTACAGGTCAAGCAGAATTTTCTAAATCTGAATTCCAAGGAAATATCTTATAACCAATGGTTATTTAATTAATTTATATTATATAAAACGCCTACTTCTATATGGTAACAGATACTTCTTTTATTTATTTATTTATTTTTTTTTTAATACAAATTTTATTCAAAACTGAAATTGTATATTTCACTAGCGGTAGTGATGTATGATAAGGCATTAGTGATTTATTCCTTACAGTTTTAAAAATAGAATTGTTTGAGCTTCAGAATAGATATACTTATATTTAACAATCTACTTTTTTTTTTCTTTTTTAATTATTTTATTGAATAAATATTGCAAGCTGGCTCTTAAAAGCAATGAGTAAAGTGGGCGACAAAGAATCCATTCATACAATACGTACAATTCATTAAATAAAAAGAAAAAAATCCTCTAAAAGAACTATACAAGATATTAATAAAAAATAAATCAGAAAATAAAATTATAAAAAATTTAGACAATAATAAAAAAAGTTATAACAATAGTAATAAGCTTAAAAAAAAAGTTGAACAGAAAAAAAAAAAATTAAAAGCACAACCACTCTATATATACAATATACACAAACATCCCAGGGAAACCAGAGACCAAACTTGTCCCCCACTTATGAATAGTGTGAGAATCTAGCGGAAGCTGAAAGGAAGCGCCACAGTCGCTCAAGACTTGGTTGGAGAAGCTGGCCATTGCCAGAACTCCAGTAATATATATGTATTAAAATAAGACACAGGGCAATTGTCGTTTTAATCTGCAAGGAGGGTTAAAAGGGTGTGTGGAGCTGGATAATGAATGTGCGAGGGTGGTTGGAAAGGTTTTAATGAAATTTAGAAATCTTAAGGGGTATCAGGTCAAGGACAAAATGTATATTGAGATCATTATGTAGAGCTTTGTTGGAGATATAATTAACAATCTGCTAGATTTAATAACTGCATATAGGAGGTAAATTGTGTATGTTACATGAAACTCTCATTTGTCAGGCAAATTACAAGTGACACCAAAACTACTTAAAAGTGATATAAGTAATATTTTTCATACATTGGGGAAAAATCGCTTGTTGCTGACTCGTGTGAGTTCTTCTACTCTCTAACTAAATCGCGGAAATAAATACAGGATTTGATGTTTTAATAAATCACCTCTAAAGATAATGGACTGTTTACATTGAACGGATTAATTCTTTATATTGCTGTCTTCATTTATAAATCCTCTCCCAAAATAAAAGGCTGCTTAGTTTTGCACGTCATTGCGTGATAATCCAGTTCCAGTAAAACATAACAGATGGAAAATTGAAAAAAAAATTATATCAATATAACACTCTTTCATGAAGAGAACTGAGGCAAGCTATACAACAATTGTTTATAGAAAGGTGTAAACAGTTTTTAATCCCGTACGACTTTAGCATTTGCAGACGACGTCGTGATGGCAGAACAGAAAACTCCCTACTAGGAGCATTTGAGGAGTGTAGTAGAAAGGTCGGAAAAGTAAACCTTCACATAAACGAAGAGAAAGAATAAAGGCTGGTAATTATAGGCAAAAAACTCTCCCTAAAAATCTAAAAGTAATGGTCTACCAAACCATTCTTAAACCAGTCGTATTATATGGGAATGGAGTCTGGAAGAATAAATTATAAATAGATGGGAGAGGGAAATTTTGAGGAGGATATATGGCCCTACTAGAGATGGAGATGTATGCAGGACAAAAAGCAACCAGGAAATAAGAGACCTGCACAAAGCTCCAGATTTGGTTGCAACAATAAAGCAAGGAAGATTAAGATGACTGGGCCATGTTCATAGAATGAGCCCAAACATAATGCCAAAAATCATTTTCAATGGGCATTCCAAAGGAAAGAAGAGATTGAAGCGAGAGGACATTGAAGCGGACCTAAAGACCCTTGGTGTGAGGTATTGGAGGAGAGCGGCTGGTGACCAGAATAGGAAGAGGCGAATCGTGAAAGAGGCCAAGGTTCTGCATGGACCGTAGCGCCATTGTTGTTGTCGCTGTGAGGAGTTAACGATTTAAAAAATGTTTTTTTATATATAAAAAAAGGAGATTAATTATTAACCAAAGAGGTAGCAAGGAGCATTGAGGTAATAAATGTTAATAAGAAATGAGAATAAAGACAGAGAAGGGAAAAGGAAAGAGAGAAGAGAAAGATATAGTGGAGGTGGCTTCTTTCTATGATTATACTTCAGGATCTGACTGAAGTCCTTCCACTTTACCTCTTTATGTGAGCAATTTAATATGTATAATTTGCGTACTGAAGTTCTGATGTGTTTGGTACCTTTTTGATGTTTAAAGTTGGAAGTAGTATCTCGAATAATAAATTAAAAGTACAGATAATTAATTTTTAATTTTTTTATACCATCATGCATTCCTCAATTTTTTTTTCTTGTTCATATCTTACAATATACGCAAAGTTTGGATATTATGTTCCCCAAGATGGAAAAGCTACCAGGAACACTATTTGCATCAGTGTTTGGGAACCGTGAAGGAACCTGTCAGCCGAGAAGTTGCATTATGTGATGCCTCAAAGGCGAGCTACAAGTAACTTAGCCCTTAAGATCTCCCCGCACCAGGTTGACAAGACTTAAGTGCTTATCAATGTCGGGAGCAGCGGGCAAGTTGTGTCGCACTATCACCCGCCTCAGACAGCTCGCTCGCTGGCCTGACACGTTTTATCTATATTGCGGCTCTAGTTCATGCAAAGTCCTATGAATAACCATATAATTTATACATTCCCGGATGGAATAATGCCATCACTAGCTGCTATATTCAAATGCTAGTTCTGGTTGGAATGGTTTTGATGAATAAGAGCTAAGGGTGCTCAACATGTAACGGAAAAAGAGAGGGAAATAAGACTGGAAAATAAGTCGAATGGAAGTTTCTTTAAAATAAAGAAAGTAATTAAAAAGTCAGGAAGGGTTGATAACATTCGATAGTGTACTAAATCCATTCACAAGAAGGGAATACATTTGAGACACACTGTAAGTAAGAGGTATGTAATACATTTAACCCGGCGTTGGTCGCTAGGTGAGTATTTCCCTCACCCTTCCCAAAAATCTTTAATAAATCCGTCAGAATTTAACTTTCATCGCTGTCCGTCAGTATAGCCGAGTTTAGGGCATTTGCAAATAAGAATACTTGGTTTCTAAGAAAAACGGATGCAGGGCCTGGATATTGGGATGTTTTTTACAGACAATTGCGGGAAATGAGCTCCTCAGTAACACCTTATCTCTCGAGTAGTTTATTCGTGACATTTTACTGAGCGAGTTTTATAATTTCTTTCGATTGATTAATGATTACTTGGGTTCAAAATGAGTCGTGTATCTAAAATGCTTGAATTGTTTGATAAGAAGCCTGTTGAGAAGATAAATAGTAATTAGTTGATCAATCGTCGTGAATTGTATTTATATTATTTTTCAAACATTTACTAGGAATCTAAAATTTTCTTTATTCTAAAAAGATTCTTATTCCTGGCTGCTCGAGGCAATACAAAATATATCTGGTATAGGTGTGCCCAGGAAATAAAAAAAATAAAAAATGAAATAATTGTATGTGCTATGTTTCAATTTGCAATAAACATACTATATATACGAGGGTGAATCAAATATAAACGGTAATTTTCAAAATTATATTTATTGAATAATATTACACAGAAACTATACCTTCAACATTTTTCAATGTAGTCTCCTGCATTATCCACACACTTCTGCCACCGATTTGGAAGCTTGAATATTCCCTGTTCATAAAAAGACTGAGGGCGAGTTTTTAACCATTCGCGCACGTGCTTTTCGACGTCTTCATTGTTTTCAAATCGTTTTCCTCCAAGTGATTCTTTCAGGGGCGCAAACAAAAAATAGTCACAAGGGGACAGGTCTGGACTGTAAGGAGGGTGTTCGAGAGTTTCCCAGCCCATTTCTTCCAATTTATCCCTTGTCAACAATGCGGTGTGAGGCCTTGCGTTGTCATGGAGAAGGATGACATCTCTAATGGGCACACCTCGTCTTTTGTTCCGGTAACTGGTTTTTGCTGACTGTAGCACCTGGCAGTAGTAAGCCGCATTCACTGTTCGTTGATTGTGAAGAAAATGAATGAGTAGAACTCCCCTTGAGTCAAAAAAAAAATGTTGCAAGAACTTTTCCGGCTGAGAGACGAGTTTTGGCTTTCACTGGGCAGCCTTCATCCTTCCTTCGCCACTCCTTACTTGCCATTTTCGATTCGGGGGTGTAATGGTGGACCCACGTTTCATCACATGTGACGATGCGCCTCAAAAAATCTTGGAGGAAAACGATTTGAAAACAATGAAGACGTCGAAAAGCACGTGCGCGAATGGTTAAAAACTCGGCCTCAGTCTTTTTATGAACAGGGAATATTCAGGCTTCCAAATCGGTGGCAGAAGTGTGTAGATAATGCAGGAGACTACATTGAAAAATGTTGAAGGTATAGTTTCTGTATAATATTATTCAATAAATATAATTTTGAAAATTACCGTTTATATTTGATTCACCCTCGTATATATATATATATATATATATATATATATATATATATATATATATATATATATATATATATATAAGTAATAATTGTATAGAAATAGAAGAAAAGATCTAGCTGGTAAATAACACATTATTAGGAAAATACTAAAATATTTAATTTTTGTTTGGTTAGGTTTTTTGTTGTGTTTTGTTTGTTTTTTTTTAGAATAGATATATTTGTAAATTTTGTAAAAATATATTTTTAATCCTTATATTACATACTATAATTTTTGATACATTTTGATGACTATTTAATATTTCTAACTACATATTTGGCAATATGCATTTTTCATGAAAATCAAAGAAGTGAGGGAAGTTCTCACCTAGCGACTAACGGTGTACCGGATCGACTAGCAACCAACGCCGGGTTAAAGAAACAAGAAGTTGAAATTACACTTTCAACTAACTACAATAAAGTTTGGGTTTATAGTTACTTATATTTTTTAGTATAGTTTCAGGTGGTGAGGTAGCTCAGTGGGTAAGGCAAAGGTTCAAGTCTGGCAAAAGTCAGAAAATGTATTATCTGTTATATTAGCCGTAGAACAACACTGGGGAGCTAAAACTGTTCATCAGGGCATATTCATTTAAGCAAGTACCGATATTTAAGCTATGAAGCTGACCATACCACATCACATAACGTTCCTTGAAAAAAAAAAAAATATGCACGAACTGCACGCACCCATCATAGGTTGTTAGTGACACTGCGATATTTGTAAAAATATTTGTCAACAATGATTTTTTTTATTCTAAGATGTTTCAGGTTTATTTCCACCTTAGCTTCAATTCACGTGAAATTATAATTTAATTATGTTTTATAATAAGCCGAAGGAGGAAAAATTTGCTGAGAATGTTTTTCTTTTCACAAGACATTGGTGCACTGTTGGTAAACAAACTGTACATTTATTTTAAATACTAGACCCATTATTCTTCATGAGTATTACAGGTTTTCATATATTTTTGTTTATGCAGCACCCAACGTGAGATCTGTTGATTTGTATTTTATGGACTTGAATATAGATATTAAAAATATAACGTTTTATAGAAAATAATATTTTACATTTAGTGTTCGGAACACTGTTGCGTTGTAGTCATAATTTTCATAATAAGAGTTATTTTAGATTTTGGGTATTATCTATGTAGTCTTATTTATCTATAGATACTGGATCAATATCTGTATATTTATTTATATGGACCTGCATTTTCAACAAGAGTTTAAAGAAAAAAAAATGAGGAAATATACGATCTGTTCGCTGAGTAATTAGGTCTTTAAACTGGAAAGTTCAAAGTGGGTAGATGAGCAGGGTCATATGGAGAGAATGCGCGTGTACATGATCCCTAGGAGACAACTGACCGAATTTATAAGTGAAAGAGGAATCTCAGGAACAAAAGGATTATTCGCGGCAATTCCTTTGGAAGCTGAGACTTGTTAGCTAGTTGTAGACCTGCACAACTGAATCTTACATTTAAACAGTGGGGTAATCCCATGTCCAAATCAACCAATGGTTTGGACCTTAACCTCTCCGATTTCTGTAGTATTTACATAGTATATTAGTTGTACTTATTACATATTATCAAGACTAGTTAAAATGCAAAATATTACACTTTTCTGACTTTTGGTTTTTGAGTTATAAGCTTTTGAAAATTCAAAAAAACTTCTATTTTCTGTCCTAACTCAGTAATTATGACATTAAAAAACTATTGCTCCTAGAGAGCTCAAATTTTCGGCATTCTCTTGCATTTGAAATGCCCTTTAATTTGATATATCACTTGATATATTTTCTGTTCACTTTTTGAAATTTTTCTTTTTTTTTTAATAACAATTTATTGAAATTTACAACTGTACAAGATATATACATCAAGTAAATGTGCTGTTAACTATAAGAATAACGTGACAAAACATGAAAAGTACTACCCATCAGTAGCACTTTGGGGCCATCTTCTTTTCAGACGCCTCGGAGGATTGCCAGGAATGGAGTGGGAAGCAAGTTGAGAAACTAACGGATTTGAGTGATTATGGAGCTTACTGTGAAAGGATAGGTATCTGGTGTGGGCTAAATCAGCAACATATGGAACATTAAGGTCTTTATGGATAAGTTTATTGGTGACAAAGTAAGGAGCATTGAGGATTTTACGAAGGATTTTGGATTGTAAGGATTGGATACGAGATGAATTGGATGGTTTAGTGGAGCCCCAAAGCTCAACTCCGTAAGTCCAGATAGGTCTAATCACAGTCATGTATATTAGTCTTTTGTAATTAATTGGGAGCTTTGAACGTTTGTCTAATAAATGTTGAAGTAATCTGTAACGACGGGCAGTTTCTTGTCTTTTTAGTCTTGTATGTGGATTCCAAGTAAGACGTTTGTCCAAGTGGAGTCCAAGGTAGCGGATCTGTTCAACAGGGATTAGTGAAATATCATTAAAGGATACTGTAGGACAGGAAGTCGTGGCCTTACGACGAAGGGTAAAGGTTATTTGGTGAGATTTTTTGGGATTTATTTTGATTCTCCATTTTTGACACCATTCTTGAAGGGTTAGGATATGGGATTGGAGTGTTTGGGAGGCAATGAAGGGATCATTGTTTACTGATAACACACATGTGTCATCAGCGTAAGTGGTGAGGACAGTGGTAGGATGAGTTGGAATGTCAGCTGTATACACCGTGCAGAGGATGGGGCCTAGGATACTACCTTGAGGAACGCCGGATGATTGGGTAAAGAGGGGAGAATAGGAATTTTTATGGTTTACTTTGAAAGTTCTATCACTCAGATAGGAACGAATAATTAGGAAGTATGTTGAAGGAAGGAATACTTTTTGAAATGAAAATGAAACGTCCAAAAATAGGTTTTAGTAATTCCCAAAATACCTACCCTTCGATTTTTTTAAAACAAATATATCTGATTTTTACTACAACTGACTACATGTTGGCAACATTTTGGAATGGGACGGAAATCAGATCTTGATTAAAATAAATATTTTGCCTTTTTTTTTTTTTTTTTTAATGAAAAATGTGTATATTATAAAAGTTATAGAGAATTTGATTAACATTAATTTAGTAAATTGTTAGGTTTTGCATACGATGCACCGTTTTCGAGATATGAGCGCTAAATCAAAAAAAGCGACCTTCCTCTTCACAAGCCCGAAAACTCCAGGACTTTGGAATGTTTACTTCCTAACTATCCTGAACATGTTTCCGAAGAAAAACCTTAGATTACAGAAAACGCACTCTATAACACTTTATTTATTGGACCAACTTTCTATTAAAAAAAAAAAAAATGTAAAAATATTTATTTTTATCGAGAACTCATTATTATTATTATTATTATTCCAAAACTTTGCCCACATGTAGTCGATCGTAGTGTAAATCAGATATATTTGTTTCAAAAAAATCGAAGGGTATCAGTTTTGGGAATTACGAAAAGAGTTTTTGGACGTTTCGAAAAATTTTAAATGAACAGAAAATATATCAAGTGATATATCAAATTAAAGGACCTTTCAAATTGGAAAGAATGCCGCGAATTTGAGCTCTCTAAAAGTTATGGTTTTTTAAAAGCGAAATTTTTAATATACTGAGTGAGGGCCGAAAACAGTAGTTTTTACATTTTTAAAACCTTATAACTCAAAAATCAAAAGTCAGAAAAACAATATTTTACATTGTTACTATTCCTGGTAAGTACAACTTCTATACCAAAAATCATATAAATCAGAGAGATCAAGGTCCAAATCTAGTGTAGAATTGGTTGATTTTGGCATGGAATGACCCAGTCTGTAAAAATATGGAGCACCACTAATTCACGGTTGTGATAGATTGTTAATGTAATAGGAAATTAATGAGCTCAGATAATCAAAAAATACATTCCCTTTCTTATTAAACCACTAAATAATATACCAAATTACAGTTTGGATAAAAAAACAAAAAAACAATAGTCTTATAACTCCTATATATTATTAACTAAATGTACTGTAAAAGTAATTTAAAAAAAAATTAAACCGACTTCAAATTGGTTGATAGGTATATAAAATTAGAAACAGCCAGTGAAAAGTCAACATTGGTGGACTTAACCAGCTCCTGCTCCTGGCTGGCACCAACCTTAAAAAAAAAGTGTCGGCATGTGTACCGAATTAGGATATCTTAGACGAATCCGCTTTTCAATTTTGTTTTTATTTTCCGTAATTTCCAAAAATATTATTTTTTTTTTTCATTTGAGTTCACTGTCTGTTTCTAATTTTGTATACCTATCTACCAATTTGAAGTCGGTTTAATTTTTTTTTTTAATTACCTTGTTTATAGTCGGTTAAAAATACCAACCTATATTTTCTTAATTTACCAATATCTCTGAAACTACTGAACCGATCTTAATGAAACTTAAACTGTTCCCTAAGCTAAAGTGTACCTAACCTAAATAAAAAAAAGAACCATCTCGATATGACATCTCGATTTTAGTTTTCGAGAAATTCTTGAACAAACATACATACATACTAACATAAATACAAACATACATTTTCGAAATTAAGCACACGTGGCTGGAAGCCAAAATGGATTATCATAATCAAATATGATCCAATTCCAACAATATCGCATGTATACACGTCAAATTGATGACCTCCTTTTTTTTTTTTGAAGTCGGTTAAAAACGAAAATATTTTAAGCTAAGGAATCTGGTCAATATAATGAAAAGGCTAAATAAAAATGCAAAAATGAACATTAGTACAATAGTTTTATTTACGTATAATTAAACCTAATTTGTAGATCGACAGGTTTTTACAGACATCGAATGGCTGATACAAACAAGCTGTTTATTTTACGGCCGTTGTTACGTTTACCAGTAAAATTTAACAGAAGCTAAAATGTATAACTCTAATAAGGGCCTTAAGGAAAATTGTTTGGCATGCATTAATTACTCAAAAGCGTTTTGTTTATTCACGAACAGGAATCTCATTTGCATTAATAGCCATGTAAAAAGTGCAGATGCTTATCTCATAAATATAAAAGTAAATGGGAGCTGGGAGTTAAGCCTTAATATGGCACTTTAGGGGCGATCAATAATTAGTAGATGGTGGGGCAGATTAAGTAGTTACTTGCCTGATTTGTATTCGATGGAAGTCGGTTCATAGCCTGCCAATTTATAGCTAAATTGCTTAGCCCACATGGCACCCCCAGGAGCGACCAAGATAAAAAGGGAGAAGACTAAAAATAGTACATATCAATGAACTCGAAGATATCTTACACCCTAAACAGATGTTTAATTAAAGTATTAAACAATTGAAAAACATGTAAAAAAAATAATAAACTATAGGACTAAACCTACCGACATTTTATAAATACATAATTCTACCACAATTTTTTAGAGAAAAAAAACAATAATGAGATAGGAGTAGATATTGAAAGATTTTTGATATATTTTGAATAAAAGTAGTAAAGTCAAAAAGGAAAGTAATGAATTCTAAGAAAAGATCGAAAATTTTACTTTATTTACTTGCCATTTTACTTGCCATGGCAGGTTTAGTATTACATATCTCAGTCTGTATACAATGACATTATATAAATATATATATTGTAGGGGCTCTTCTGAAAGCTTGAATAAAATTTAAAAAAATACTAGACAAATGTGGACTGTGAAAAAAACTTAACGCTGGTCTGAGGAGCAAGTGAAAACAGGAATAAAAAATTCACTTATCAAATTTCTTGTCGTCCCTGATTTCAAAATGCCGCGACCAGAGCTCTGACGCAGCAAAATGTCGACCAAGAAAACGGGATTTTCTCTTTGTTGTTACGTGGAAATCTGGAGATTCTATACTTTCTTGAACCGCCTTTCTTAATATTTATTATGGTGAAATTTGAGACGGCTGACGTCGGACCGATTTCGAACGTTCAGAACCACGAGATAAAACAGGTAAAAAAAATAAGCAGAAAAATAAAGGAAACTGTGCACATGTGATTTGGAGACAATACCGATATTGTGCTCTACTCGGAAGCCGGAATAGAACAGGATTATTACAAGATGGGTAAGGTCCGTTGGTACAAATGTTACGTAATATAAAGAAATAGTAAATATTAAAGTTCTGACCTACCGGAAACACTAATAAAATAAAGATTAACGACGATAATGATAAAGGTCGCCAAGAGGTCTAAATAGTTAAATTTAATATAATAACATGAGATGGATTAAAGAAAATAAACAGAGCAGCAAAGTCGTAGCATTTTAATCGAAAGTAAACAATAATGAGAAAATAAAAGGAAAGCACTTATCATCGCCTTAACATATATCATGTTCAGTGAGGTTCATTTAATAAAATAACAACTTATGTTGTTCTCATAATCATGCACTTACAGTTGATGCAGATGGCATGTTCTACAATTAACTAAGAATTGAAAGGATAGCTGTCAAGCAATACATGATGACTAACCAGAGCCGACGAATCCGGTAAGATCCTTCAACAAACAGAAGAAATAGACTTGGTGATTATCAAACTACCAATCGTTATTAACAAATTCAATTTTCAGTTGTCATATGGAAACAAACTGATGATATGAATAAAAGGAATAGAAGACAATGAAATCAGTAATAACAAATAAACAATGAAAATTTCTTTAAAAATAGAAATTTTATGTGATGCATTTATATAAAAACAAGGAATGTGATATAATGTCATTTATTAAAATAATATATAAATTGTATTTATTATAATATTAAAAAAATATGTAATTGAAATGCGAGGGGGTCTCGATGATCGAGTGAGTTGGTGCGAGGGTCTCAGCGCTCACGGTACTGAAGGTCGTGGGTTCGAAACCCATCTGGGCGGGTTAAAATTTATTTTGTGGAGAACCCACGAATAAATCTTGACCTTTCCACTCTGGCTAGTATAGGACTTCAATGGAAGTTTAGGGCCAAAAAAAAAATTGTAATGTAATGCAAACAGGCATGATCTGGCATGACAGAATCAGCACTTAGAAATGTTCACAGAAAATTAAGAAATCTTTACAAATTTTATAAATTTTCAAAAGGTTGTTTTGGAAACCATAGAAATCAAGTGTGTGGATGTTTTAAGCACCTAGGTTTTTTTTTTTTTTTTTGGTTTATTTTTTAATCAGTACTGGTGTGAGTTTATTCCGTCCAAACGAGCTGAACTTTCTTACCCAAGTTGGAACAGGTGGTAATCTAGTGGAAAATCTTCTTTCAAGATCCACAAAAAATTATAATAGGGTAAACCAGGCGGTTATTGATAAACCATATAGTTATTGACACCCTAACTTAAAAATTAAAAAAAAAAAATATTAATAAAATTCTTACAACTAAACTGTGTAAAAATAATTTTAATTCCGTCTATATTCTAAAAGATATCCATAGGGGTTCAATAACTGATTTAACAATAGTTCAAGAACAGTACAAGTCATTATCTTGTAAAATACATTCCAGGAATAATGTTTGATGTGAATTTCTTGTTCATCCCATGGTATAGTAATTAAAGAAAAAAAAAAAAAAAAAAAAGCAAATTTCAACTTTTTTGGACAACTCTTTCTATACTTATAGTATGAATATTTCCAAATATTTCCTTAAGGATGTCAATAACTGGCTGGTTTACTCTACAAAATTATGAAGTCATGTATTACATAAGAATTAATATATCCATAACGTCCATTTAAATGGTTAAAATATTGTAATTATCAAAATAAAAAAAACAACTATACATTAAGCTAAATGGACTTTATTACCAGGTCATATGAATGTCTCAACAAATTATAGTTAAATTATATGACTTTTAAACGTATTTCCACATTGATTTATTTCTTATAGGAATATGGAATATACTCAATATAAATAAATATATAATATCAGATGGCAAAATAAATCAATTTATTCACCATCAGCAATGATAAAAGTTCTTCCCTACATTTTAAACAAGCTAGACCTTTAGCTGTCAGTCATGGAAGTAAGTACTGTCAAGAAAAAAGAAAAAAAAGAAAAAAAAAAAAAGGAAAAAAAACTGTCCCCTTTCTCCAAAAGTTAATCGTATTGATTTCAAAAAGTAACCTCCACGAAAAGTAGACTCTACTAAATGATTTGGTTCTGCCCTGTCAGAGGAAGTTTTGAAGAGATGAGAAAACAAATAAGATTGGCGGCAAGATATGATTGGTTAGCGGGGCGCTGTCGGCCACACCTTTCTCAAACAGCCGACCAATCATAGCTGCTTACCTACCCCCTCAGGCAGCTCTCCAAGCGTTGGACCAATAGCCAAGAGCCGTTTGCCCAACTGCTCACAATTGGATCTGTATTTCTTAGTAAAAATCATTAATTTCTAATTTGATAATAATAGTTTTATAAGAAAAAAAAATACAATTTTAAATTTAACATTAATTTTTAAAGTGAGTGATATAAACTAATATAATTAATAAATCTCTTTTACAAATGATTTAAAAACTTACTTTTTGATAACAATCAGAACTTTTTTTTTTTTAATGCTTAAATTCTGAACAAATTTTACTTCATTAGGGAAACAGAGAGACGCGGTTGCTCGGTTGGTAAGAACGTACTCCACTTACATGCATGGGCCTAAATTCGAGATTGGCTCAGGTCCAAGGGTCCTAGGAGGGATCAAAAGGTCGTATTAACCTGAGACTTCAACGAAACATGTTTTTATAGTTAAAAGTTTTTTATAATTATATTAAAAATTATATATTAACATTATAAAAAAAATAATAGAAATAGAAACGTATGTTATACACCCTAATATGTTTGCACAAATATGCATTAGATTATATATAAAAGCATTAGCCTTAGTAACACTCTATTTCTTTAAATTTAAATCACACTAACAAACATTTAAAATTATTTATAATGAAGTATGATCTAAACGCCATAAGGTCATAACGTCATTTAAGGACGTAAAGAGCAAAACCGGAAAAAAGTAAAATAAAATATTATCCCTGCCATATTTTAAGAAAATTTCGAAAATTTAAAAGTTTGTATCTACGTCACCGTTTAACTTGCTCACTTATTTTCTTGCCAAATCGTTGGAAACTTAGTTTACTTCAATTTTAAATATAAAAACGTTTTCATTAGAACCAACCATGTAGCAGATATTTAGGTAAAACGTAGAAAAGGACGAAAAGTTTGTACGCTACCGATTTTGGAAGGTCCAAAACTTGGATTCTAGCACACAAGCACAATACTAACAATATATAAATGAATTAAAACTACCCAACTTTTCACACAAAATGTGCACAATTTTACTGGACTGTTAGGAGTTCCTTGAAAATATTGCTACTCTACCTTCGACTGGGAAGGTCGGATTACACGGAATGTTGGACTAACGGAAAGTGGATTAGTGAAGTTCTGTTGAACTAATAATGAAATTAATAAAGAAAGAAATACAAATATAATTATTTAAAATATGTATAAGAATTATACTCCCCTCAGGTTATGAAGATGATCTCGACAGCTGGATGTGGCCGATAATCTTAGTGTACAACTGAGGAAAATGCCTCCGAAAATTAATTAATTACTTTTTAACGAGAAAGTTGTGGAAGTGAGTAGCTGTAGCTGTAGGCCGACCGCTCCTCTCACAAAGGAAAAGTTTATTAATTAAACAATACCAATCAATAGCCCATTAAAGCCCAAAAAACAGCCGAGAAAAAAAAATAAATTGATGAAGTTTTTGAGTATCTAGAATAAGAGTTTCTCTCAGACCCGCTGATGAAGGGGTCTTAACTAAATCAATATGCATTGCTCAAACTTCATGGTAAAGTATTTTAAGCATCTTGAAAATAAATTTTAAATTGAAAAATAAAAATAATCTAAAACGGAATTCTAATTATAATTTTTAAAAAGGTATACAATCCTTTAATAGTGTTCTGTAAGAAGTGTAATGAATATTATGTACTAATAAGTATACTGTTGATTTAGATCTATAATAAAATGTACTAAAGAAAAAAAAAATATCTTTTAAGATCTGATATTATCTTTGAAATTATATTTTTTTTTCGCCTATTTCTTAGCAGCTCTGGAATCTGCCATGCCATATAATTACCAATAGTCGCTGTGCATCCATTAGCTACGAACAGCGAGGAGATATACAATAGAGCAGTCTCGAGTGGAGTTGGGATAGGATTCGTTCCCCCTCCACTATACTACCTTAACTTCCGAAGCGTACCACGTGTGTGCTGCGTGATTTCCTTGAAGCTACAAGTGTTTGCTTTTAATTTCTTATTTTTTACGTAAACCTATTCTCGTTGAGTTTTTATTTTGTTTAAAGATTCGTTTCACATTAATTATGCCTTTTTTTGCTGCAATTGGATGTAGGAACAAAAACAAGACTAGGAATAAAAATGATAAGCAGCTTAGCTTTCATAGGTGAGTACCTAACGCAAAATTCTTTCATTGTACCTAGTCAAATTTAGTTCACGATGGTGTTAAATGCAATTATTTTTTATAATAAACTCCAACGTATCAAAAGTATCGTCAAACGTGAAAAGTATCGCAATACTTGGAAATATTTGAACTTTTATTATTAATTATAACTTTTATATTCAATAAAAATTCTTCATATTAACAACATTTAAGTAAAAAATAAAACACTGTGTTTGAAGGAATTTTATTACCTATACCTGCATCAGCAGTAGTCTAAAATAATGTTGGTGAGTTGGAAACTGGGTTAACTTTGGGTAGTATAGTGGTGGGGGAATACTGGTCCGACCTGCCTGTAGCTCCGCCCTACGTCAATAGCAGCTCTTTTTGTATATCTCCTGGCTGGTTACGAATGATCAATTAAAAATTAAAAGGGTCCACACACTATCAACCTGGTTGTCAACAGTGTTGAGGTTGTTGCCCACACACTAGAATTTTAAACGTCAACCATTGCGCTCAATGGTTAAACGTCAATGGACGCTAAACACCGTCTTTAACATTGCAAGTTGCCAACAAGCTTGACAACCAGGTTGTTAGTGTGTTGCCCCCTTAAGAATATTTCACTGGTCCCTGTTGATCAGATCCGCTATCTAGGACTTAAATTGGATAAACGTTCAACTCGGTATCCTCATACAAGACTGAAACTGCTCCTCGTTTTCGACTTCTTCAACAATTACTAGACAAACGTTCAAAACTCCCGATTTACTACAAAAGACTCATTTACATAACAGTTATCCAACCTATTTGGGCATACGGAGTTGAGCTCTGGGGCCCAACTAAACCTTCTAATTCTTCTCATGTATATTCCTTACAATCTAAAATCCTTCGAAAAAATGCTCCTTGCTTTTTCACAAACAAACTTATCCATAAAGATCTTAATGTTCTATACGTTGCTGATTTAGCACAAAACGGATACGTATCCTTTCATTGTAAACTCCTTAACCACTCAAATCTACTAGTCTCTCAACTTCTGGTTATCCCCCAAGGCGTTCGAGACCTTCCCCCAAGAAGATGGCCTCGAGACCTACAATAGAACTTTTATTCAGGTGCCCACCAATAAAAGGGCGGTTGCTTTACTAGTTATTGTCATGTTATATTCATTTTTCCACACATTTATTAGATGTATGAACTATACAGTTGTAAATGCCAATAAAAAAGATTAATAAAATCTAAGATGAATAAAATTTTATTAATAAAGCAAAATAACGAATACATACCTCATTATCTCACTTACGTTACTCATTTTTCTATTTTAATCTTTCTTCTTTTTTTCGTAGCTCTCTATCTCGTAGAGATTTTTTTTCTTTTACCTTTCTTCCCTATATTCCTTTTTACCTTCCAGTTACGGATATTTAGAATGTTTACGGTATAATTGGTCACACACCGTCTATCCATCGCAGTCTGTGTCTATCTTTCTTTCTGGTTGCATCATCCTTTCATTCAGAATCATACAAGTAATTTAGTCTGGTGGCATTCTGTCAATATGATTGTCTCAACGAAGTCTTCCAATCTTAATAATAGTAATAATATTTAGGTTCTTGTAGAGTTCTACTAATTCTGTGTTGGTTGAGATCCTCAAGTTACCATCTTCACAAACAGGCCAAAATATTTTCCTCAGGATTCATCGCTCGAATCATAGATGCGCCTCCTGTGTACCACAATCTTTCGATAGTTATAGAGCAGAAACATTTCTATGTTCTTTTTTCTTTTGTCTATTTTTTTTTTTTTTTTTCTCATCTTCAAAAATGTAGAAAAATATATTTAATAAATAAAACAAGTATCAAAGAACTGTATTTTCTACAAAAATATGATCAACAAATGATAATTGAGATTCCATAAGGTAAGCCCGAGTTCAACAGTTGAATGTTTGATAACCTTTATTTACTAAACCTTAAAATAAATTTGAACCATAAAATATTTCAAAAAAACACTTTTTTCATTAGTATTATCACCATCGCTATGTTGAAACTGTATATTTATTTGTGATTTAAATTATTAAAGGCTAATGATAGCACTATTTAGTTATTACTTACAGCCCGGGAAGTAATGTGACAAATAAATAACAAATATTTTCATTTTTAAATGTTCCGACATCCTTGCCCAACCGTTTTGGAATTGTGCCAAACTTTTATGTAACCCAGTTTCTTTAAAGGGCTTGAAATTTGATGTACACGCCAAGTGTTGCTCAGTAAAATACACATTTTGTAATGTTATGCTTTAAACTATTCGGCAGTAAGTAAGTTTAAAGCAGTTTTTTTTATTTACTTTTTTTAATATTACAACCTCATTATTATACTTAACCTTATATTATACTAAGTCGTTGTCGTTTTCAAGTCGTTCAAGAGAAAAAAATAAAGAAAAACCATAAAATATAGTGCTTACATATATCCATCTATATAAAATTTCAATTTAATTATGACTCTACTTGAGATTAAATTTTGGTGATTTTTAATATATTTAAAAATAAATGCTAGAAAATAGCTTTCTGCTGCATTTGTACAAAAAAAAAAAAAAAAAAAAAAAAAAAAAAAAAAAAAAAAAAAAAAAAAAAAAAAAAAAAAAAAAAAAAAAAAAAAAAAAAAAAAAAAAAAAAAAAAAAAAAAAAAAAAAAAAAAAAAAAAAAAAAAAAAAAAAAAAAAAAAAAAAAAAGCTATCTGACAACTAATTTTCTGGAATCAATCTCGTAATTTAATAATAATTAAACCTTTTAGTTAAATAATCATTTGTTCTCTAAGAAATTTCCAAAGAATTTAACCATTATTCAATTATGTGATTGATTCCTGAAAATTAGTTGTCAAATAGCTAAAATTAAATTTTCCATACTTTCTTGTAATTCATTGAATAAATAAAAAAATACAGAAACCATTACAAGAAATTCATTAAAATTATAATAGAATTGCGGCACTGCAGCAGCCGCAAGAGCTGCATTATGTGGCTGAAATCAAGCTGTCAGCAATGTAAGTCATTTAATGATAAACAGATAAATCATCTTGGTAAATTCATCACATTATGGTGAATATTTATCATCTATTTGTCATCTATATATTTAATTAATGAACAAAATAACAATACACTTATTTTTTTTATCTTATTTTTATAGGAACTTGAAAGTACAAAATATTCTACAACTAATTCAGTATCTTCCCTCCCGACATTCCGCTGTGAAAACAGTTTTTTTTATTTCAAAACATCTTTATTCAGAATAAAATAGTACATTGATACATATATTATTAAAATATAATGTATCTAGACAAAGTTTTACAAAATATCATCCTTTTGGATGTTTTAATGTGATGGAGTGTTAGTTAAAAACATAGTGTTACAGTTAAATAGCGACATTCAGTGGCGATGTTACACTGAGATTAAGGTAGCAACAAAGGAAAAAAAAAGAAAAGGTTAGATAATTAAACTGATAGGGAAAAAAATAAATAAAAAATAAAATTTAAATAAATAAATAAATAAAAAGAAATTAAAAGAGAGTTTTAAGACGAGAATTCGTCCTTCCATTCCAGTTGGTTGGCTTTGAAGGAGGATTTAAAGAAGAAAAAAGAGGATTGGACAGGGTAGGAAGCATGTCGTAAAATTTGATGTGACAACGTTTTATGTACTGAACAGGGTTTTCTAGATTAAATCGAGATGCAAAATCAGTCAGTCGGTCTGTACGCCAAGGGGACTGTCTTCGTATAGTCATTAGTGTTCTGTTTTGGAGTCTGTTTAATTTATTGATGGTATCTTGAACTAAGTGCCGAAAAAGAGGAGCTGCATGAAGAAGTCTAGGACGAAGGATAGCTTTATAAAGAAGAAGTTTCAATCGGACAGATAAAGTTGGAGAGCGAAAGAGATGCGAAAGAGAAGTGAATGTTTGACGAGTGAAGTTTAGACGATGACGGAAATGACTGGAAAAGGTTAGGTGTCGATCGAGGCGAACACCAAGGTAGTTAATAGATGATGCAATCGGAATTTCGGTATTATTAAGCTTGATTGGCTGAATCTTTTTCCTTTGGGATTGACGGGAAAATGAGAAAACTATGGCGTCAGTTTTAGAAGGGTTTATACAAATACCTAAATTGGAAAGGGAATCTGAAATTTGTTGAGCCACCGCTTGTATATTTTGAAGGGCTTTCGTAGTGCTGATGGAGGAGCTGTAGATCGCAATATCGTTGGCATAAGCTGATATTTCGACGCGTGGGTAACGAGTGCCGATTACATTTGCTGTGTAAATGGAGTAGAGGATAGGAGAAAGTACAGAGCCTTGTGGAACACCAATCCGAGAGGACTTATATGATGACAAGGAGTTTCCAACTCTATAACAAAAGGAACGATTTGAGAAAAAAGACCGAAGTAGATTAAAGAGGAAAGGAGGAAATTCGTGATGAAGAAGTTGAAGAAAAAGTTGCTCATGTTGAACGCAATCAAAAGCTTTTGTACAATCAAGGGAGATCATAGTGGTGGCGTGGTTTTTAAGAAGAGCAGTGGTAACATAATGTTGTACACGTGAAAGTGAATGTACAACATTTAGACGAGGTTGGAAGCCTGTCTGTTCGTAAGGGATAATTGAGAGTTCATCGCAATAAGTTTGAATATGCGGGAGCAATAATTTTTCAAAAAGCTTTCCTAAATGGGAGAGGAGGCTAATGGGACGGTAATGATCCGGGTTTAAGCCAGTTTTATTAGGTTTCAAAAGAGGTATAATAATGGCTTTTTGCCATGAGCTGGGGAAATGTCCAAGAACTGAGCAATTGTTGTAGATGGAGGTAAGATAATTTAAGGTTATGCGAGGAAGATGGCGGAGAAGAATAGCCTGTATATTATCTGGCCCAGGTGTATCTTAGGTGCCATTCGAAATATCGTTGCTTTAACTAATTTAGCATCAAAATGGGGTACATCGGAAGATTTAAATGGCAGAAAAGGAGGAACATGAGGAAGAGGTACAGAAAAATGTTGAGCATAATGATCACAAAGAGCTTGTGCTTGCTCTTGTGCTGTAGGAAGCGGAGAGTGTAAAGTGGGAAGGTTAATAGGAAGGCGTTTATGATAAGATGATCGCGATAATTTCCAAAATTTTTGTAAATTTTGGGAGGCAGCTGTTATTTTATTTTCCCAGATTGAGTTTTTCCATTTTCTGTAAAGCTGGGAGATTTGTTTTGTAACAGAACGGAGAGCAATGCGGTCTTCTGGTTTATGGCATCTCCGCCACCTATTTAGCAAACGATGACGGACAGATATTAACCAAAGAATATGTTTCGGAGGTGTTTGTAATACTAAAGGTTTTGGTTGGAAGGTAGGGATAGAATGAGAGGCTGCTTCTTGGAGCAAAGTGGTGAAACGATCAACTGCGTTGTCTATATCAGCCGTGGTTGGTGTATCAGGTAAAGGAGGCAAGGAAGAAGGAGAGTTTTTGAAAAGAAAGGATTGAAATCTTATCCAGTCAGCTTTAGAATAATTGTAATGGAATGAAGAGTTGGGTGGGGTGCTAATAGAGGATATGTGATAGACTACTGGGAAATGGTCTGAAAAGGAAATGTTGTTAAGAGTATAACAATAAGTAATAAGATGGGGTGCATGGGTTTAAAGTAAATCTATTGTACTAACATGGCCTCGAGAAGACTGAAATGTAGGAGAAGAAGGGTAAATAATAGTTCCTGGAAGTTGTGCGATGGCTTTTCCCCTCGGATTGGAGGAAATATTATTCCACATTTGATGTCTGCTATTAAAATCTCCTATCACAAACGATGATCTTGGAACAGATTGAAGGAACTGGGTGAAAGGTTTCACTGGAGAAGAAGGACGAGCGTAAATTCCATACAGCTGATGAGGAACTCCATTGACATATAAAATTATACCCAGAAGTTGAATTGAAGGATGAGGGGATGCGGTTTGAAGGAAGCGATGTTTAATGGAATTGTGAACAAATATGGAAACATCAGTAGTATGATAGGAAGAATAAGAGAGAAAAACGAGTGTTTAAGGGAAGTGAACCAGTATCAGTAAGAATAAGAATATCAGGGCGTGCAGAAGTAAGAAGGGCGTGAATACCTGGAATGAAAGGAGAATGATTAATATTAAAGTTAACTACCTTAATCTCAACCATTAATGTCCATATTTGATGAGGCCTGAAGAGTGATAAGAAGTGGCTGAAGAGAAGCAGAGAGCTGCTGGATGCTTACTAAGAGAGCCTGGAGTTAAGTGACAATGGGCTGAAGCGTAGAAGTGATGGTTTGTTGTATTATCGGAGTTATCTGCTGAAGGAATGAAACTGCTGGCTGAGGAGAATGCGCTGAGCGAACATGTGTGCGAGATGGCTGCGGTGCCACGATATTAGGAGCTGAAGGTCGTGGAAGATTTGGAAATTCTTCTGAGGATAGTGGTTGCGGTAAAGGTGTTATTGTAGGCTTTGCAGGTTTATTTTTTGCAACATTTATGTATTCCAAACGTCGTGTGCATTGCCTAAATGAAGCCGTGTGCTCTTGATTACATCCTGCACAACGAAGTGGGGAGTCTTGAGGGCAGTCTTTTAATTCGTGATTGCCACTACATTTCACACATTTAATAGGGCGAAAGCAGTAGGTGGAAATGTGCCCGAAGGATTGGCACCGAAAACATTGGCGAATTCCTTCTGACGGTCTTTTTCGTGGTAGTTCGACCCTGTATCTCATGCGATTGACTGATCCGGGAGCCTGGAGATTTTCAGGTTTTACTGAAGGGGATGTGGTGACTATAATCTCAGGGAGATCCATTTTGGTTCCATCTGAAAGTGTTTTCTTTAGTCTTCGTACAGATTTGACGCCAGGAATGGCCAAAAAGGTCCTGTTAATATCTTCTAAAGGAGGAAAGTCTGTTAAAAAGCCGGTTATGAAATATCGTTTATCATTGGGTCCGGATCCGTATGTATGATGGCTGATTTCTTTCGAAGTGAGCCAATTCATGATTTCTGTTCTCTCTTCAATGTTTGCGGGATGTAGGCGAATGTCTCCAGATCGCAGTGAGGAGAAAGAGGCAGTTATATGAGGTCGAGAGTTGAGGAAGGTTAATAATTCATTCCTCGTTATGTTTGAAATAATGATTGGTGGAATCTTTGGAGGAGAATTAGATGAAGGATGTGTAGAAGCTGATGTATTTAGTAATGGCCTTTGGTCAGGATGAAAATAGTCTAAATTTAGATCGGGAATTAAATTTCCATAAGAGTTGGGAAGCGCTTGTCTTTTGGCTGCTGTACTAGACTCGTCAGGCGGCCATGGCCTCGCCCTGTTCGCCATGGCAACCAACTATAATAAAGCTTGTTAATTACCTTTTTGGAGCTTCAATCCTAACCTCTCCAAATTATAACTAATTATTCTTCTTTAAAGTTGCCTATAAATAATATATAACTTCTTTAAAATGATCAATTTATCTAATAGTTAGATTTAAAATGCTAATATGAAATCTAAAACACTTCGTAACTTGAAGAAAATCAAAACAAACACAGAGAAATACTACAGCGTGTTCTAGCTTTCACAAATCATATGGTAACTGTGAAAACAGTAGAACAAATCCCTTGTTAAAAATGTGTTTGGTGAATTTTAAATTGAAGCGTGGAAGTTCATTTTTTTTTTTTTCAGCTGGCCGATCAAAATAACATTCTAATTAGATAAGGAAGATGACTTATTTTTTGTACGGCCATTTTCAATATAATTTAACTACTGGGAAAAAACCTTTTACTAGAGATGGACCAGTAGAGAAAACTATAACAAAATGCTGAATTGGAAATTGGACTTGTCTGCTTTTGGAATTTTACACTAGAATTCATGTACATAATAAGGTTGAAAGAGGAGCTAGATATTAGAAGTGATACGCGAATAGGAATTTATCCCTATTCGATGTTTTGAGATAATTGTCCACTTTTAGGCTCCCATAGAAATATCTAGCAACATAAATATCAGAAACAATACTATGAGTACTATTATATAAAAGGACTAGTCATTTTTCGTATGTGATCACAAACCACAAAAACTAGTGAACAAATCTGTACCAAATTTTTACCAAATCATCTTTATAGTTCCAGAAAGGTTTATCAGTAGTAAAATCTACTAATTTTATGTTAATTTGTCGTTAAAAAAAGCGATTGTATGTAGATAAGCATAAAGTGTGGAAATTGACCGTTAGGTAGCGAGTTCCTAAGAGAGATGTTGTAGAGTTAGGATCTTTATATTGAGTTGGAAATTGATAGTAAAATTTACTTATATTCAATAAAATTATTAAAAAAGATTTAAATATGTGGATCCGTTGGAAGTTGGAAAGTTGACCGATATGTGGTTAGCACCGTTCCGTAATAGAGTTGTGTATTATAATGTATATGTATATAATGTATATTATAATATACAAAAGAGTTTCATGATAGTCTCTTTCCATGTGGATTATCAACTCATACATTAAAATTAAAATTCTATATCTAATTATACTTTTACGTTAATCTTCAGCTACCTAATAATTGCAATTTCAACCAGGATAAAAATGACTTCAATGCGTGAAAAAAATCATACAAGAAATAATGTTCAATAGCATGCTACAACACAAGATTGTATCGATAAACAAATAAACCTTTAAATTTTAGTTAAAATTATATTTATTTTTGTAAGCGGGTGAAGCCGCGATGAGGGAAGCTTGTGAATTATATAAGATTGATAAATCAATTTGTCAGAATTTGAAGACTAATTATTAACACTAAACATACTGACATTTTATGTAAACATATTTCTACCATAATTTCTTCTTCTCCTTCTTTTCCTTCCTCTTCAGTGCCTCTCAGCGTGGAGGTGCCTCGATCCAAGAAATCCAACTGTCCCGGTCCCTCGCCAATGTCTTCATAGGATCCAACCGCTTTCCTCTTTTTTTCTCCTCTTTGAGCCATACTATCCAACCATGACATCCTTGGCCTGCCTCTTGGTCTTTTGCCAGTTGATCTGGCTTCGAAGAATTTGCGTGGTCCGCGATCTTCATCCATTCGGCATACATGTCCGAACCACTTTAGCTGCCTCTTCTCTGTTAGTGCTTTTACCCCAAGCTCCTCTCTTATTCTGCCACTCCTAACATGTTCCCTGCGTGTTCGGCCGGCAACTCTTCTTAGATATTTCAATTCTGATGCAGTGATTCTCCTCTTCAATCGGTCGAGAAGGACCCAGCTCTCACTTCCGTATAGTAGGGTGGGAAGGTAAATTGCATCAAAAATGTGCAGTTTTACCTTTCAGGTAATTTTCAGGTAAAACCATAATTTCTTGGTGAAAAAAAAAACAAAAAAAAAAACAAGAATACGAGAGGAATGGATATTTAAAAAAAACAACAACAAAAAACACTTTTAATATATTTTTAAATAAAATTGTGGATAAGAGTCAAAAATAAAGTCATGAATGTTGTTTCCAAGAGCGAATTTGACGTGGCTTTCCGAGAAATTGACGAGGGATCATTATTTTTCCACACATTAGCTTATTGTGAAACCTCATTTTCCAACATCAATACTTCCTAGGTGCACTCATATTTTTTTTTCTTTCCCAATCTCTTTTGTGCCGTAAGACGTGGAGTAGCCCCACACCATCTTCTGTATTGTATTCTTCCATAATTAATGATAATTGTTCTCAGATATTCCTAATGATCCACTTCCAATTTCACGCCGTTGCACAAAATATTGAGCTCCTGTACCTCTCTCTCAATGTGCATAGTCTTGCTGTTAGCTAGATTAATCTCCAATCATTTCCTTTCTAGTTCCTCTAACCATTCCTCCACAGCTATCTGCAGTCTTTCAGGGCTGTCAGCAGCTATGACAATGTCGTCAGCATATGTAAAGCTCTGAACGAGAACAGGAAGTAGATTCCAGAACCCTACAGTGGCCCTCCTTTTACATATTTTCCACACTCCATCCATTACAATATTGAAAAGAAGTGGGCTCAGGCAGTCTCCCTGTTTAACACCCTTACATAGCTCAAAGGAAGCAGATTTCATACTATTTAGGCGAACTATTCCTTTTGCATCTTTATATACAGATGTAATGGCGTTTATTAAATTTTGAGGAATCCGTTTTTCCCTTAGAGAGTCCCATATTTATTGCCTAGGAATAGAGTCAAAACCTGATTTCAGATCCATAAAACCAAGATAAACGTTGCGACCCTGATCCCAAGCACTCGTATTTCAATCCTTGAAAACCAAAAAACCTACCTATATTAATGACCTCCTTACTCTGTGCTCCTCTATCCACCTTCAAAATACTAGAACCCAGCCCATCAACCTGTACACTCCTGCGCATCGAACTGCATCCTTCGAAACATCCTTTATTTTCCATGCTTCCTCTTTATGGAATTCATTGCGCATCTTGATTCGAAAAAGCTCCATTCTTACTCCCTTTAAACATTATCTATTTCTTTACCTCCTGGATTTTCAATCTTCCGAGCAAATGTAAAGCATGGATATTTATGCTGTATACATTATAAGAGTACACATAAGATGTATCCTTTTAAAAGATTTATCATTTCTTTTGTAACTCATAATTTAATTATTAATCAATTTTTATTATTGTTTTTTTTTTTTATAATTGATTACCATAGCCAGAAGATTGTTTTATGTATTTTATTCATTTGTTATTCTTAGGGGACTAAGAAACTTTGTCCCAAAATAGAGTTCATTTGCTTATTCTTCTTAATATTCATATATTATACATTTGGAAGTATCGATAAATAAAAAAAAAATACCTCTCTCAATTCTTATCCATTATATTCTAGTGTAAAAGCATGATGTTCTTGTTAATATGCTAGGAATCTTAGTTAAATCTATTTTGAGAAATTATGAAACATCGGTGCTAAATAAGTATGTTTCATAGCTATGCAATGTACATAATACACTTGATATACGGTCACTTACTCACAACACTAAATATGTGGAAGTGGGTACTGTGAATAAGCGAGCCAGGAGGCAGAAGCTGAAAGCCTAGCCCCAGTTGGGATTAAACTCCAGTTAAACTGTTGTTAAGAGCCCGAAATACGGCTTCTGTTGCAGACAGTTCTTCCGCCAGTGTAGCTTACTATTCCCTGCAAAACGTTACGATCCCTCTATTTCAAGTCTTCTCATGAGTTATCATGATGGGCGGAAAGTCGTGTTTAGATAGGATTATTCTTTATAGAACAGCTGGGTATTATTTTGAACTATTTTACATCATAAAACATTTTCACTAAACCTCATAATTTATTTAGAGGCTAAACATCTGCTTGCTATGGTAGGAGTCTCTGACATCTTGACTTGTCCGAATTCAGAAATTATTAAAAGGTACAGCGTTGACCTCGAATATGCAATGTGGTCCCATCATCTAAGTTTCGATCGAGTAGCGATTTCAGAGTTCACTTTATATTATAAACTCACTACGTTAGTCCTTCAGCTTCGGTACTTTGAAATTGTAACAAATACATATTTTAAGCAATATGCAATTTTGCTTGCTGTACCAATTCTTGATTTTCGTAACTAATTATTTTAAATTATATACCAAGCAGTGTTGATCTAAAACATGAAAACATACTGTTAATTACGTGAAGAACTAGTCACTAGTAGCATTTCAATAAAAGTTCTACATTAGAAGGTATATTGCCCATCTTCTTTTCAGACGCCTCAGATTATCGGTAATTGAGTGTGAAGAAATTTGAGAAACTAGTGGATTCGATTGAGGGAGTTCGCTATGAAAGGATAAGTACATGGTTTGGGCCAAATCAGCAACATATGTGTTGTGACCCCGACTATTATGAGACGGGAAACTTAAAATTCTGTGGGGGGCTTGGTAGATGGAATGTAGAATAATATTTAAATTAGGACCACATGAGAACACATGTATTTCAACAACAATAAAAAAAAAGGTTACACAGAAAGGTTCATATATAGCAAAGAGAAATAAGTATTAGTTTAAATATTGCATTGAGATAATACACTAGTTCACTATAGTGACATCACAATATCCCTTAAAAGAAAATTTTTCTGCTTAACGAAAATGATAATAAATGAAAATATATATATCCATACACAACTGTGTTTCTCTTTGGTAAGAACCGCATTGGATTACGAACAGCTCTTTTTGGAAGCGAAGGTGTTCGTTGTTCTTAATCCGGATTTCGGTTTTCTTCCGGTTAGAGATTCTTCAGGGATAAGATCATCTTGTTCGCTGAGAACATCTTTTGGGGAGTTCCATTACTGTTGTGCTTTCTTCTGGTGTATCGGTCTCACAACTTCTCGCAGAGCCAATTTCGTCATTGGAAGGTGATGGACTGATAGATACGTTCATACCCCGCGAATTGTTTCCTTGGAGGTTCAGGTGTCTTTTCAATAACAAGTTATTTTTGTTTTAATGAGGCATGCTTGTGATCCCAGGGTGTTTTATAATATGGAACATCAAGATCTTTATGGATAAGTTCGTTTGTGACATAATAAGAAGCGTTGAGGATTTTACAAAGGATTTTGGATTGTAAGGATTCGATACCAGACGATTTGGAAGGTATAGTGGAGCCTGAATCTCGACTCCGTATGTCCAAATGGGTCTAATTACTGTCATGTAAATAAATTTTTTGTAATTCATTTAGAGCTTTAAATGCTTGTCTAGTAAATGGTGGAGTGGTAAGAAACGACGAGCAGTTTCTTGTCTTTTAAGTATGATATGTGCACTGTAAATAAAGCTGAAAACTATATTTTATCGTTAGAAGAAGAATTGATGTATAACAAAAGAATGTCTAACGTCACAGGCATCGATCAGTACCTAAGTATTGACTTTGATTCATCGATTTTTGATTTCCATTCATTTCTTCCTAAATGACATTTCGATGTGACGCATATACAATTAACAAGAATAACCATAATAGTTATTTCCGATATTGAACATATTGATAAATACAGCAGTTAGTTTAATAAAGACGCAGGCCGCGACAGTAAACTATAGTTAGGCCAAGTTGTGATAGTAATTAATAACCGGAAGTAGGGACAAACTTTTAATGACTTTCCCTCGCTGAGCCACAAACAGCGACTGTTCCCGGTCACGTTTAGGCCCTGTATCCGGCTGTACTCCAAGGACACAGCCACTAGAGGCCTGTCGAGATTTATGTCCTCCATAAAAAGAAAGGGTTCTAGATTCTATTTTATTGTTACGTAAAGTTTTTTTTTTCCTATTGAGATTACCGGTGTGGTTGAGTGCTCATAAATATTTATCTCGGGCTTCACGATACCAAGTTAGGACTCATACAGAGGGATTTTGGAAACACTTTCCGAATATGTGAACATTTAGGTTATTTGGACAAATGAATGGAAACAATTAGAACAATTACTAATGTGGCGGGTCTAATAGTTGATTAATCTGAAATTTAGGTTTCTATGAATACATTTTTCGTAATAATCAAAATAATTATTACTAGAGGTACGCATGATGGTATAGAAGGATCAGGAAAAAGAATTGATAAATTATTTGCCAATACTATTTAAATATAATAAAATTACAATTATTTATTATTGAATCAATATTCCAATTTTATAATCTGAATTTGTTAAAAAATAAATAAAATAAAATAAAATATTGATCACTCACGAGAAAAACCATTGTCCAAAACTATAATTTATATCACTTGTCTCCTGAAAGATTGGTGAGTTGTAACTCTAAATTGCTGCCCGTTATTTAATCTTTTATCAATCTAGCGCTTTATTCGGAAGCTCGTATATTTTTGTTTGTTTTGAATGAATGTTAATTAATTATTAAATTGAATGAAATATTTAATTCATACTAATTATTTTGATTATAATTAAGTGGTTTGAGAATTTATCTTTCAAAACTAAACATGTCCGATCTAGAAAATGTTAAAAAAAAAGAGCGAAATATTTACACCAGAACGAAGAAGAAGTAGTAAACATATTCAGTTTTGAAAGGGAACTTCACTAACCATGGTTTTTATCATTTTTCTCTCATTTTTGTTTTAATTTTATTAATATTTTCACGACACAACTGCTCACTAATTTATGCTTATAGAACCCACTTGATTTTTTCCTACCTACTACTAGTACTTGATTGATTTTTTGTACCTATAGTAAAAATCTATATAAAAAAACATAAAATAAAATAATATGCAAAGTCAATTTCAGTTCGAAGTTTGAATCAGAGTGTTTTTTTTTGTTTTTTTTAATGTAAATCATAGTGCCTGTAGAGACAGCATTAGCAATTATCTCAAAAATGAATGCATGTGTCCCGGCAACAAAGGACGGTTATAAATGAGCCCTTTCTTTCGGCTAAATTACTACATTGGATAATTCATAATACAGGCGTTAGTGGCTAGCAGTGTTTCTAATTTAAGCCTCCAGGTAATTTACTGCTAATAGCTGTTCAATAAGTGAGCATATCAAACTTTTAAGTACCGATTCCGTCCACGGAATATCTTAATACCTGTGAGCAAATATTTACGCTTTAAAATGATTGGTTTTCGAACTTCTGCTTCCGATATTTCATAACTAAATAAATTAGATTTGATGACTGGGAAAATTATAATTGCAAATGTACGTGTTCATACTAAAGGCGATTATTTGTCATTGGTATAAATAAAAATATAAACATTTCATAGACATAACAATATTAGTTAATCAATATACAGTTTTAATTTGAAACGTGCGTTTCTTGACTGGATATTTTGAAGGATTTATTCGGCGCTACAACGCGATGTCGAGTTTTGGCCTCTTGTACCAGCTCCCACCAATTGTCTCGATTCAGTACTGTTGCCACCCAGATCTCGCCTTGTTCCATACATCACATCCGTCCTTACTTTTTTTAGTAGGTCACTCAGTCATCCGAGCAACGTGACCGGCCGATCTCAGCCTACAGAGTTTCATAAACTAACTTATGAAAGTAATTAGACCCATTGGTATAGAGTTGAGCTTTGAGTAAAACTAAACCAATTCTTCTCGTATCTAATCCTTACAATCTAACATCCTACGTCAAATCCTCAATGCACCATATTGTTTCAAGAACAAACTTATCCATAAAGATCTTAATGTCTCTTATTTCGCTGATTTGGCCCAAACCAGATACCTATCCTTTACTAGAAAACTCCATAACCATTCAAATCCATTAATATCACAAGTTGCTTCTGATCCATTTCCAGTTATCACTCTGAGGTTTTCGAAGAAAAAAAAATAAGGTTATGATACCTTTTAATGTAGCTAATGTAAGAGTTAATAGTGAATAGTTTTACGAGTTATTGACACAACTATTTATTGATAAAGTTGTGAATATCAATAAATAGTTTTAAAAATATATATTCATCAATGTCTGATTGGCTCCAGTCTTTACAATTTTCACAGATAAAAAAATACTCATTGACTGCATAAGAAATCCATAATCATAAGACACACTAACGTACAATATCAGGAAAAATTTATTAAATAGAATTGACAAAAAAAAAAGGTTAAGTTGGCTCGGATCAAGGGTCATTCTGGCATTAGGGGTAACGAACCAGCAGATGCATTAGCAAAATCAGCATCAACAAATAATTTGTTACCTTTTGAACATTCTTTGATATCTATAACTCACATCAAAAATGTATTAAGACCGATATAATTAATAAATTGAACATATCTTGACATCAATCAAGAAAGGTTCGGCCTTAAAATAAATTTATTCCGGGCATTACATTAACAAACCATGACAAACTCAAAATCACACATGCATAGAGCCTAATTTTTCATTAAATACATGTCCCTTCTATTGGATTAGTATGGAAGGGAAAATGATAAATCAATGTCCGATTATTCTCGTCTCATTTTAAAATAGCATAACTTATACTTCAAGTAGATAAAAAGGTAACATCTTTCCAATATAATGAAACCATCAAGATCTTTTTCAGATTTACAAGGATGTGTATAACATTTTGACTCTGAGAATATGAGGGTAAAATACATGAAGAAATATTATGGAGTATTAGAACGTAGATCTGCTAAAATACTGATATTGTATCACCAAATCCTCTCTAACCATTGGAAAGGTCCGTTTGGAGGCCACCGACAACTCGTATAAAGAAGTTGTGGCCATATTGAGAGGAATATATGTGACACGGAGGAAGGAATGTATGTTTTATCAACAAGGCCGGCAACTAGGGGAACAATAGCCCTACCCATCAATCTGAATCTCGGTTCATCTGCCCACTCTCTGCGCCGACCATCCTTCATCGCGTGTCTACCCCTCGCTCCCTGGCTATTGATGGGACTTCTCTGTATAACTCCTCTTGGTTTAGATGTATACAATACAGATTTATAGGATGCGTCCTCTGTTATTATTCCTTTTATATCGTAAATTTGGGTTTGTTCTTTCATATAACAGAGATATAGACCCAGTTTCCGAAAAAAAAAAAAAAATTATCAGTAAGGGCGGATTCTTCAATAGTATTCAAGGTACAAATGTAGGATCAGTGCATAATAAAATTAAATATATATTAAATAACATATATTCCGGGACTTACTATCCCCTAAACATAAAAATAATGCACAATTACAGGACAATAGGTACAGTTATCATGCCGTTACTTACAAATTAAATGCTTCAGTAATAACGCCACATAAAGTCGACATAAAAAAAAAAATACAATTGTATCTGAAAAGATAAGTTTTTATGGAATTGAAATCGTACATTCTATATTTGATTAATGAATAATTTTCACATTTTCTTGACTTTGAACTAGGTTTAAAAGTTAGATAGAATAACTTCACCTGAGGTCATAAAAATACAAGCTTCTTTTAAATATTACTTTAAAAAACATGACATTTTAAACTTTAATCAGTCTAATATATAATAGTATTATTATATACAATATAATATTATTATATTTAATATATTTCAAAAATATATAAAATAAGCGTATTAGCACATAGAAAATAAAAAATTTATGCAACCTATCGAATCAAATCTTTAATATCTCTATATAATATTAAATGGAGATAATAATTAGAAAACGGCTTGATAATTTTGTTAAACTTATTGAATAGTTATGGAATTTACTATGAAAGGATAGGTGTCCGGTTTGGGCTAAATCAGCAACATATGAAACATTAAGCTCTTTATGGATAAGTTTTTTTGTGACAAAGCTGTATTAAGGATTTTTAAAGGGTTTCGGATTGCAAGGATTGGATACAAGATGAATTAGATGGTTTAGTGGAGCCCCAAAGCTCACAATAAAAATTAATACATGGACAAACGGAGTCAAATTTCCTTTCTGCCGTATAAAACCTTTGAATAAAATATATTATATATATATATATATATATATATATATATATATATATATATATATATATATATATATATTAATTGGAATTTGCATAAATATTATATATATTGTTATTAATTTCCAATAATTACTATTTTTTAACTTTATTAATTTTTTTATATATGTTTTTTATATTTATATATTTTACTTATATGCATATTTTATATTTCTTTTATCATTTAAGTTTAGCATGGTTTCTGTTCTCCCTTTTCCTTCTTCTTTTTAATTATTTTTTTTTATTGTTCATAATGAGTGAATGTAATAATTAACTAAGCCATCTGTATTACTTATTGCCCGTATTTTTGGTAGATTGTAATAATTTCTCAATTAAAATTTAATTTATAAACTAATAATAATCGCTATCGTTGTAATACTAATTATATTTCTTCTACATCGTATATTGATCTCAATTACAAAAAATATAAAAAAATTTTCTTGATTCTTTATGCATTCATTTCTTTATGTCTGACATCCTTCTTATGCCCAAATCAATTAAGTAATTACAGAAAACTTTTAAAAATTATAGATACATAAATCCTAATGATTAGGTAGAATATGAAATAAAAACAAGAGAAATGAGAAACCCGTACCCAACGGATTTACTGCCGTCACTGTAGAATTAATCGTACTTAGGTTTTATGATAGAACCTAAAATAGAGGCATTTCTTCCCTGAGGGCCTCTGGAAATATTACGACATTCCGACTATTAAGTTTTCTTTCCTGGAGGAAAAAAGTATATCAATTGTGTTTCTTTAATGAAAGATTACTAATTATTATTTGTAAATGTACTTTTTATTTTCTAAATACATTATTATGTTAAGGAAAAAGCAACTTTCTATCAAGCCAACATTCTCTTTTAACTGAGCCCTCATCAATATATCAATCAAATTTAGTTTTTAAATTTTATGTAGCTGCATCCGTATTTAACTGAACTTATAACAAATAAATTGAAAAACGATTCATTCATATAATCAACTTTTTAATATTCCTCCTTCCTTGTCGCTCCCAAAACATGGGTCTACCTGGCTGGTAGTCCAAGCAACGAAGACAAAAAAAGGCCAATTAGGGGACATAATTCATGTAGAAGCCAATTTTGGCACAGTTGTAGGGGGAGGTGTCCTTAACAACATACTAAAGTACTGGGGGGTGGGGGTGGAGCTAAGGGTGGGGGGGCGCCCCAAAGGTCGGTTTTTTCAGTTTTTCGTTAATAACTCGAAAACTCTTGCCTCTAGCAAAAATATATTTATGTACTAAATTAATTTACATAAAATTGTTTACAAAAAAGGTTCTATACGTTTTTTTTCTGGGATCAATGCTTAAGAAGTTATAGTGGGGGGAATATGGAAAATGTAAAAAAAAAACACGTTTTCATTGTTGAAATTTATATATTTATTGTTAAAATACCAATGTTTATTGTTACAAATGAATAGTTTATTATTATTAATTGAATGCTTATTGCTAAAAATAAAATTTTTGTCGTTAAGCCTAATATGCTTATTATAGTACTTGCGGTAAGTCGCACTTTTCCTCAAAAACACGTTTGTCGGTACTCTTTTGGCTATAACTCCGAAACTATTTGTCTAATCTTGAATTTCTTTATTTCATCTTAAAGCTGGTTAAATTTATTATCAGAAACCATATATTTAATTTTAATTAAGTTCCGTGAAATATCCATTCCACCTCGCTGAATTCCGCGTACCGTTGTGAAATCCACATTTTTTCGGAACATTTCTTGTTATAACTCAAAAAATATTTGTTCAATTCCGAATTTTTTTTTCCATCTCATAGTTGGTTAAATTTGCAATTAGATCCTATATATCAATTTTTGATAAAATTCCGTGTAATACCCTTGCCAGCACGCTAACAACTGCAAACTTTTATAAAATTCTAATTTTTTTAGCATAATTTCTCTCTAACTCCGAAACCATTTGTCCGATCCCAAATTGCTTTACTTAATTTTAAAGCTACTTAAATTATCTATCAGCTCCTATCTATTACTTTTAATTATATTCCGTGTAATACCCATGCTAGCACACTAAATGGGTATGTTTTGGCAAAACATGTCCTTTCTGATATGCTAAGTGGGCTGGCGTGGGTGTTTCACGGAAATTTATCAAAATTTGATATATAGGATCTAATAGAAAATTTAACCAGCTATGAGATGAAAAAAAGAAATTCAGAATCGAACAAATATTTTTAGAGTTATAACGAGAAATGTTCCGAAAAAATAAGGATTTCACAACGGTACGCGGAATTCAGCGAGGTGGAATGAATATTTCACGAAACGTATTTAAAATTAAATATGTGGTATCTGATAATAAATTTAACCAGCTTTAAGATGAAATAAAGAAATTCGAGATTAGACAAATAGTTTCGGAGTTATAGCCAAAAGAGTACCGACAAACGTGTTTTTGAGGAAAAGTGCGACTTACCGCGAGTACTATAATAAGCATATTAGGCTTAACGACAAAAATTTTATTTTTAGCAATAAGCATTCAATTAATAATAATAAACTATTCATTTGTAACAATAAACATTGGTATTTTAACAATAAATATATAAATTTCAACAATGAAAACGTGTTTTTTTTTTACATTTTCCATATTCCCCCCCACTATAACTTCTTAAGCATTGATCCCAGAAAAAAAACGTATAGAACCTTTTTTGTAAACAATTTTTATGTAAATTAATTTAGTACATAAATATATTTTTGCTAGAGGCAAGAGTTTTCGAGTTATTAACGAAAAACTGAAAAAAAACCGACCTTTGGGGCGCCCCCCCACCCTTAGCTCCACCCCCACCCCCCAGTACTTTTAGTATGTTGTTAAGGACACCTCCCCCTACAACTGTGCCAAAATTGGCTTCTACATGAATTAAGTCCTCTAAAAATCCTTCGTTGCTTGGACTATGGAAGGTATAATGAATTAACTGTGCAGAACTATCCTGACGCCAGCTGGTTTCGAACTCAGAATCTTCGGTTTTACTCCTCGCTCTCCAACTTTCTATAATTTTAATATATACAATAAGAATTTCTTGATTATTCCCGGGTAATTTTTAAAACACTGGATAGAATTGAATACATCAATGTGTTTTGATGCACTCTATAATTGAAAGCTGTAGCAATATCTTTACTCCCAAATATTCTATATAAAAGAGTCTGAATCTTTTAACACTTTATGCTTTGAAATTCTAAATTTTTGATCTTATCGAACGTGCCCAGACCGGTAGGTTTGAATTTAAATGAAATATAAGAAATTCTATTTGATGGATCCAGGACATAAATGTTATTAATATATTTTACATTAGATCTCGAAATCAGTGCCTTCTTATACCACGAGAGACATTATAGGATTTATATAGATAGAACTAGATAATAATGGAGCCAGAGTTGTTGGATGATAAGAGTGGTTTTTAAATGAAACGTTTTGTTGGAATCGTAGTAAGAATTAATATTAATAAACTACTTACATAATTTAAGTAAAACACACCAAATTGAAGATGAGAAGAATTTCCGAATTACCTGTAACAGATATCAATATTGCATTAAATACTTACACCATATAATACTATAGATTATAAAATTTAAACTGAAATTTCATACATTCGTGGACTATGCAGTAAGAAACCTTCAATGGTTTGTTGCCTATATCAATTTTTTTTTTTTTAATACAATTACAGGTCTGATTTTTGAAACAATACATTTACAAAAATTATATAAGATATTTTGACATGGAAATGTTTTAGTTGTTCGTTGTTTGGAAATGTCAAAATATGTAACGGCGTTTCACACTCAAAAATGTTGGTGTTGTTTGGATCGATAATTTGACAACAGATTCCTTATCAGAAGCTGTAGATACAAAGCAGTAGATTATAAATATACCATTTCATATCTATCGTTTTTCCAAATTGTATATTTTTTATAACTGATCAGTATCCTGTTTTAAATGTGTGGATTGCATATAAATAAATATCTTTCAATTGCTTTAAATTGTAACAATATAAAAGATTTTGAAATGTCAACTGAGGAGTAAGTTTAGATATTAGATACTACTACTATTACGGAGACCAAACCAAAAAAAGTTTCACTTTTTGCTAGGAATATGCCACTTCGTGTGAATGACGTCTATGCCTAAAGAAAACGTTTCTGATATGTTCATCATATGTGGAGTAATAAAAAAAAAATTGTATTTTTATAAAAATAAAAATCCATGTACAATAAAATTGATTTTTGAATAAAGATTTGAAAAAAAGAAAATTTCAGGTAGTTGTATAAGAACAAAAAAGTACCCGTTTTACAAGAGATTTCAAAAAAAATAATAAGTGAATCAAAATCGGATGATTAGAAGCAGATATACAGAACAATTAACAGGCCGATGGCCGCCATCTTTTACGGCCGACATTTTGATGCCCCTCACGGATTTTCAAGTGCCTTCCAATCTGAAAAATTTTCTTTAGGCATAACATTCATTCACACAAAGTGACATATTCCTAGCAAAAATCTAACCATTTGTTCTAATTTAGCTACGTAGTCACGGTACTATGTTTTAATTAGAGTCTTCAAGGGTTAATAGACTATTTTGCAAATTAACTATTTTTCACATTTTTTCTTTGTAAGCTATATGCATAATTAGTGAGGCCGGTGTTAGAGTAATACAACAGACAAAGCTAGAGGACTGTTCCCTAGGGAACCTAACTGGAAGAGAGAGAGCTTGGAACTTGAAGGCGGCAACTTCGACATGGGAGACCATTGGGCCGGTATTATCCTGCAGGAGCACACTTAAGATGACAAAAGACCTCCATTGGAAGCTCCTAAGGAAGACTTTAACAATTTACAACGAGCCCTTGCATTAATTATGTATGGAAGACTCTGCCATCTGCATTTTTATTGTGTGCAGTCCTCGGAGCGACCGCCCCTTTTATTACCTCTTATAAGTACACCGCCTCCTTGATCCTAGGGGAAATTAAACATGGCAGAGCCATCCTCGGCTAACGGGCCATACGCTGAATTCGAAATTTGATGTGATAGCTGTAATATGCAAATGCAGCCAAACCTGTATCTGGGGAAGGTAAGGCGCTAGCATCGGCTCCAGGTGTAATGCTGTAGTTGCTAGGTCATCATAAGTTTGAGTTTAATTTTAAATTAATGTCTCAGTATTAATCTAATAACTTGATAACAAATGGCCCGATGTTATTTTTTTTTTTCGATATCTCATATTCCGTTCCAATGAGTCTAATAAAGTGAACTTTTGATGCTTGATAAAATATCGAGACTACTACCTATTTTTAGTAACTATATTTTTTTTTAATTTACAGAAGAACCTCCCTAATCGGACTTCGGCTAGACCGACTCTCCGTGTGATCCGACTTTCCCCTGGAGTCCAAGTTGGGTTGATAATATTATCCCGGAAGTCAAAATAGCCTTGTAAAACTGTACATTTTTGTATGAAAAAGTTAGGGTAGTTTTGATTTGCTGTTTAGATAATAAAGGGCTACCCACCCGCTAATTGGTAGCGTCTAAGCTTCAAATATTTTGAACTATTTTATGCTGTACCAAAATATCTGCAGCATTATATTATATGTTTAAGGGAGACGAAGATACAGGCTTTCGAATTTTCAGAATACTCTCAAAAGTTGGTAGAAAATTGTTGTTTTTGCTCTACATATCCTTATCATCGGATTTTATATATTATTTATAAACCGATAGTGCATCGATAAATGAAGGAATTACCAAACTGGAAATACTGAACTTCTCCACTAGAAACATCTGAAACAAGAAAAATCGATCCCCTAATGCAAAAATATGAGATGGAAACAGTCAGCCATTCGAGCATGGAGAATGTCCTGAAGATTGAGAGAAAAATTCTTTGGAGAATTCACGTACCAGAAATAACATCAGTTGTTTATATGCGAAATCCAATGAAAAAATATACAGGAATTTGGAAGATCTGTAAGCATTCACCAGAATAAGGTAACTAAGGTTCTATAAGCACATGATTATAATGAACACTGAGAGACTAAACAAGACAATTTTTGACAAAGTCTGTAGCTATAAAAGAATGGGAGGTATGTAAAAAAAATTAAATAGGAACTGGGCAGGCTGAAAACTGCGTGTAAAGACTGCTTGGACAGAGAACTTTTCAGGGAGAACAGAAACCCCACAAGAAGTTATGGTTCTTGTGGGGAAGAGGGAGAAAAGAGGATAAAAATAAACTAAGGAAGAACTGGAGTATTGTAGTAGAAGGAAGGCTAAAGTGTGTAGAAGAATAAGTGATATTCGCGTGTTTTAATTAGCTAGGAAGGACAGCTAATTCGTGTTTATAAAAAATGCTTTTATAGTTACTTTTAATTATATTTTTTCTAGAAGTAAAATGGAAACGATGATTAGAAGTGTTAAGTAATTACACGCTTTTTAAACATTTTTTTTTTTACTTTTTTTTTATTGAAAATAAAATGTGGGCTGGTTCTAGGCACTTTACTTTACCTTATAACTTCAAGATCTAGAAACAGTAAACTAATAGAGTGATAAAGAGAAAACAGAACAGTAACTGCCACTAAATCAGCGAGAGAGGAAGGTAAATAAAGTGATACAGTACTGATACACAATGCTACTGATACACCAAGTTTATTCAGGCTAGCTCCATTGATATCAGTAATGAGCTCCTTAGCATAAATTAATGCGCTAGATAAGAGCGCATGGGGAGAGCACATGTGCGCCATCTGATAGCCTCCTTGTCCAACCATTAGGCCCCCACAGATCGAACTACACTTTCAACTAATTAGTGGCCCTTATAACTCATCTCCAGAGCTTCCACTTGATCCCCAACAAGCTCAGGGTTTATTGTCTTGTCGATGATAGTTCGGGGAAGGTTAATGACAGTCAACCAGGTTTATCGATTCAGTCTTTTCACATACATGCAAGATTATATCTGAATTATAAAGCACCTGTAATAATTAACGAGTAACATTATTTTATTTTATTTATAACTATTGATATTCCAGATCCCCTATCTAGGACTCCACTTGGACAAACGTCTTACTTGGAATCCACATACAAGGCCAAAACGACATGAAACTACTCGTCGTTACAGACTACTTCAAAATTTACTAGATAAACGTTCAAAGCTCCCAATTAATTACAAAAGACTCATTTACATGACCGTGATTAGACCTATTTGGACGTACGAAGTTGAGCATTAGGGCTCCACTAAACCATCCGATTCTTATAATCCAAAATCCTTTGAAAAATCCTTAATGCTCCTTACTTCGTGACCAATTGACTTATCCATACAGATCTTAATGTTCTTTGTGTTGCTGATTTAGCCCAAACCAGATACCTATCCTTCTATAGTAATCTCCATAGCCACTCCAATCCACTATTCTCCCAACTTGCTCCCCACTACATTCCCGATAATCCTCCGAGGCGTCTGAAAAGAAGATGGCCTAGAAACCTTTTAGTGTAGATTTTCAGTGCTACTATAAAATAAATATTGTTAATAGGCTAAAAATAATCACCAATATAAATAGTTTTAATTTTTTAAGTGTATAGCTATAAGTGTAAACAATAGTTTAACATTTTTCAGTGGATTTAAAGCGTATACTGACTTTTAAATTAATGAAAATGTGTGAAAATCACAGTAAAGAGGTAAATTATTGATTGTAATGTAAAATTGTAGAATTAACTAGGTGATATTTATGTACTGTGTACAGTTTTAGAATACTGAAGATAGGAATAAAATCCCGAAACATGTTGAAGAATAATCATAGTTAAATGAGGAGTTAAACTAGTTTATATATTTACTTATTTATATGATAATTTTTACATATACACGCTACTGTAATAAACTAGTTAGATCCTGTGTTAGGAGAACGTTTCCATAGTTTTTTTTTTTTTTTTTTTTTTTTTTTTTAACTACAACACAATTCTTCTAGCCAAGTGATTTCAGTGTGGCATTTCCATTTCAAAGCCTAAACCACTTTTCGCCTTGTAATAAATTTGCTTGTAGTTGGATTGTCTTATATATGGTTTTATTTTTAAATATTTATAGAATAAAGCAGTAGTGAGATAAATAATATTGAATTTTAGCCACAGAAATAAATTGTTTATTAAAGGTGACGTCGACCGAAATTGGTTTACATCTAAAATTAATCTGTTTTTTAAATAAAAAGGGTACTGATCATTTAATTTAAAAACGGTTTAAATAAAACGAAACTCAATTTGCAAGAGTTACAAAAAATAAAAATTGCGTACTTTGAAAATCAAGCTCAAAAGAAACTCATCATGTGAAAGCTGTTGCCGGCGAAACTGATAAAACCCATGATTCTTTTCTTCCCTTCCGGAATTAAACTGTCAGAATATACACAGCTGAGCCCATGATGTGTGTTCTTTCTGTTCTGAAAAATAATGTTATGGAGAAATACATTTTCAAATATAGTTAGTGATATTTCATGTATTTACGTAATTTTAAATGAGGCCACGCCCAATTACATTAGCGAACTTTAAATATATCTAATTTCATTCGATAAAACGTGAGGTGAATAAAAGATCAAAGGTTAAACTTTACTAACTAAGCTTTCGAAGATTGAATTTCGAAGGGAACTTAATAAAATCATTATTAAATTTTGTTCATTTATCTTATGTATTAATATAAATTATTCCACTTAAGTTAGACAAAAAAATCTATATAAGAAGTTTTACTAATTTTAAGAAATACATAAAAATACTTATATATTAAGATAAAGATGAAATAAAATAGTTAAAGAAATTTATAATGTGTGCTATAAAGAAAGATAATGTTATTTTTTTTTTTTTTTTTTACTATTTATTGATATTTACAACTGTATACATATATACAATAAGTAAATTTGAGGGATTAGAATGGTTATGGAGATAACTGGGAAATGAAAGGTATCTGGTTTGGGCTAAATTAGTAGCACATGGAACATAAGGATCTTTAAGGATAAGTTTATTTGTGACAAAGTAAGGAGCATTAAGTATTTTTCAAAGGATTTTGGACTGTAAGGATTAGATACGAAATGAATTAGAAAAAGTTAGGGTAGGTAGTCATAGGTACTCAGCAGATCAAAATAAAATTGTTATTTTATTTTAATTGTTAAAGCCAACGTTTCAACTTGCATTGCAAGTTTTAATCAGGGGTTCAGGTAATGGTAAAAAAACTGAAGACTAGGGATTGGCAGTTGACCAAGTTGACTTATGAATAAGAAATGAATTAGATGTTTGGTGGAGCCCCAAAGCTCAACACCATATGCCCAAATAGATCTCATAACTGTCATGTAAATTAGCCTTTTGTAATTAAATGGTAGTTTTGAACGTCTGTCTAGTAAATGTTGAAGAAGACGAAAACGACGAGCAGTTTCCTGTCATTTCAGTCTTTAATGTGGATTACAAGTTAAACTGTTGTCTAGTTGGAGTCCTTTGTAGAGGATCTGTTCAATAGAGATCAGTGGAATGTTATTAAGGGATACTGTAGGGGACACACACACACACACATATATATATATATATGACAGCAGATATTAACATTCAAAACTAAAAATATTAAAAACCTAAAAAAGAAACAAAATTGATTCTCCTAATATATTGTAAATAACTTCTTCACATTTAATGTCACAAATTTTATTTTCTGAGTGCATTTAATGAATATTTCAGAATATTTTATACCCTTATTTCGTCATCCAAACTGCTGTTTAACGATTTCTCTAATAACAAAGAAACAGCAGTTTATTCATGAGGAATTCCTCCCTATTGTAAAGCTAAAACTCTTAGGAGCACCCTAAGGACCACAAAGAATCTATGTGCTTTTTTTCAAATAAAAAAATATATTTTTTTCAGAAATCTGATATCGTTTTATAAAAAACGAGCCTTATTGCTTTATGAATTAGGTTTTATAATAGAAAGAAAATGTTTATTTAGAAAATAATATACAGATATTTTTTTTTAATAAATGAAAGAAAAAGTTATTTGTTAGAATAGGAAAGGCCAATAATCCAGCTTTGATTGTGCTATTTGGTCAAAAATATATATATTTTTTTCAAATCTTCTCAACGCAAATTCACATACATAAGAGCTGATGCACAGCATGGTGTCTGAAACCACATTTTTTCTTTTTTTTTTTTTTTTTTTTTTTTTACGTTAAACTTTTATTCTCACCTCTAATACAACATTACAAGCAGCAAATGTAATATAATACAATCGTCATGGTTGACACTTGGAAAGACACCACCCAGTGGTACATACGAAAATTATCACAGAAGAAAAAGCGTCACTCACGGAGATCTCTCCTCCAGCTCTTTTTTAGCCTCCACCGTGCTACATTAAGAATTTCTGTTGTTGCCATATGTTGTGCGATACTGCGAATGTGTTTAGAATCTGTTTTAACATCATTTTTATTTCTTCCAAATTTGGTTTATGACAGTAGGAATACGTACGACTAGATGTAATGCTTCGTTAAAAACGTAGGGAGGGGAGCCGGTATTAGTCTTAGCAACTTGGATAGAAACGCTCCTTACTGAAGATCCTGGGTTCAAATCCTAACTGAATTTGACTTCCTTTCAAGAATAAGTTGGTAACCCATAGGATAACCCATGCTTATTCTTGCCCTAATGGGAGTCCATAAGGACGTTAAGTCCTAAGAAACAAACTTGGATAGAAATGTTTGGATTTTTCGAATATGTGTTCTTGGCCGGTCCTTAATTTTTCTTGGCATGCGTAAGTGTACTGTGATTTTAAAAATAATTATTTTATGCTTCTGACAAATTATGTGCCTATTGTAAAAAAAGCCCCGAAGTTATTATTTATCATATCAGAAACTTTGTTAATCATCAGTATTGACAAAGCACCGATGAGTGATTCTGGTATTTCAATATTAGAACACTGTATCACAACAAAGAGTTTAAATAAGACATTTTCAGAAAGTTTCTTATAATGTGTCACTTTATAACAGCATTATCTTAGGTAAGTTGAAGCCATGCCCGACCGAACTGCCAAATTCACTGACAGCCAATATACTGTAGGAAACACGCGACCTTTATTGGTGGATGCTGAAAGCTCACCGCCAACCGCAGGCGAAGACTCTGGATAAATTGGACCCCGACCAATCAGAGCCTACGACACATCGCTGACACAGCGGCAATAAAGCAGTCAGGTCGCTGACCACTATTATAGTTTCCTGTCCAATTATTTTGACATATTTTATGTAACAGCCTTCTGTGTGAGGCGTAAAGTTTTTTATAGCGGCAATGAAAAGCAGTTTCAGGTCCCGGCAGTGAACCCTTAAGGAATTGCTTTGAAATTCTTCGCCAATTTCAGGTTTTAAGTCTTCAGTTCCATTTCTGTTTTTCTTCACCCCTTTGTTTTTCTCGCCCCTTAAATATCTATGATTTTAGTTATGGTTCCTGTCAAGTTTTTTAGTGTTTACCTAAAAAAAAGAGATTGTCCCTGGTTTAATTGTATTATCTAAAAGCAATAATTTCTGTTAGGTCTATCAGTGACCATAAATAAATTGTGGGGAATGCCGCAGCAGTTGTTGACGGTTTATGCTCCATAAAATGATTCTAAAATATAAAACATATATTAGTTTTTCTTACTTAAAATACCTAGTACCAATGTTTATAATGACCTGTTAGAGAAAAAATTGTTAGACGAAAAATTGATTTATTCTTGATGATCATAGTTTCGAACTGACAATGTAAATTTAATGGAGGGGTTTTTCTCCGTCGCCACCCAAATGTCTCCAGTAGAACCACTATAACGTGGCTGTACTCGTCACCCATCGCGATTTTTACTACGCGATTTCTTTTAAATTTCAAAAAAAGTGTTTTCGGAGTTTTATTTTTGATTAATTAATCCTTAATTTTTTATTAACCTCAAAAATAATAATAGTGAATTTTTAAATAAAAAAACAATTGTTTACAAAATTTTGGTTCATATGACCATAACTAGTTTTTACTATGACCATAACTCATACACTGTGCCCATAACTGGTAAGGATATTTTCAAAAAACTGAACAATTATTGTACAGAGCTTTAGTATTCATTGATTTGTGAATTAAATATGTAAAAAAAATAGTAATTTTTTTTTGTTACTATGACCATAACCCGTGATTTACCCTAGTATTCATTGATTTTTTTTTTTGTGTAATTTTTTAATTTCCGTAAAAAGGCGTGACTTTGCACCGTTTTTGTTGAACTTCATTTTTTAACTGCCTATCAGTAATGTTTAAAATTCATGTATTGAACAATTTGCTTTGAATAATAAGCTTAAAAATGTTGTTGATTCATCGCATAATCTTGGAATCGCAAAATTAACAAAACTTATAATTAATTTCATTGTTTTTTTAACTTTGGTGCAAAGTCAACCGGATACACGTGACTTTGCACCACCATATTTTTCAATTGAAAAAGCATTAAAAATGTATTCTGGAACAAAGTCAAAGCATAATAGCAGTTATGAGATGTAAGTCTTTTCTTGATTGTGTTTGGAGATTAGCCTAGTGATTTTTTTCTCTGTCTGTAAGGATTTATTAAAAGGAAACGATTGTAAATTACAATGTTTTCATTGAAATGAGAAAGAAAATGGCCCGATTTTTAAAGGATTATTGAGGAACGATAGAAAATACAATAACACACCAACAAAATACTATATAAAAACAAAATAACGACTTAAAACATGCCTAAATAACGTAAACAACTATCATTTTGGCAAACAAGGAGCAAAACGATACCTATAAAATAAATTACACACAGATTCTTAAAGAAACACTTTTGGAAAAATGCAATTTGCAATAGTTAGACAAAAATTGTTAAAATCTAAAAATGAACACTATAACTTGAAAACATTTAAAGCTATAACTAGGCAAAATTCAAAAAGCATTCGCCAATATACTTACACATAGATGGTAAAAACCTTATTAACAAGAAGCAAAACGTTATCCTAAATAATTCGGATTTTAACCAGCCTATTAACTCCTTAACTTCTAAATATCCTCGTTTATTGATTTTTTTAGGAAGAGCATTGATGCCTAAGACTTCTTCCCACAAAGGAATCACACCTGTTGAAACACTATAATCAACTAACTGTTATAAAACATGAGAGGTAACTAGGATCAGCGTGAAAATTCCATAGACCCAATCATTATTGTTAGAAGTAAGTAAGAAATATAAAATATCCCTCATTTAGACTAGAACAAAACACTTTTTCTTCAACTGAAACGTTTTAGTGAGCTTGGTGCAAAGTCAGGCCGTTTTACGGTATTTTTTTTTTTAATTGAATTTTTTTTTTAATTTCATTTTATTGAAGTTCTGATGGGTACACAATATTTTTCGTTTTTCCATCTGTTGCGTATACAAATAAATAAGATGATTTTCCAACGAGTAAACAGGCCACATAAAACTTTCCTTGAGAGAAGCATGGATTTTCGAAATTTAGTCCTTCAAACTTGTGATTACCCCTGTGCCTTGGTCATTGCAAAGGCGAGTCGTACAAATAGCACTCGTTTGAATTCATTGAAATCATTGGGATGCGCGGCACTAGTACATCCTTGCCCTAGTATACTATTCCAGATAACCCTCCGAGGCGCTTGAGAAGAAGATGGCCTCGAGACCTTCTTATTAGAAGGTACTTCATTATATAAAACCTTAATAAGTGCTACCAATGGGTAGTTTCTTTGAAAGCAATTGACGTGTCATTTTTATCATTATCATCACATTTACTTAATGTATTGCATACATGTATTAAATGTATTTAAATTGTATACAGTTGTAAATTTCAACAAATACAAAAAAAAATTCTTAGTGAAACATCTTTCTATAATCGTACTCTAAAAAACTAAAACTAATCAATCGATTCTATATTTCTGGAAACTTAATATTCGAAATGTTGGACTATGATTTTATCTAGCTCTGAAGAGACCATGATTTCGCTGATTTACAAAAAACGGCACTGAAGTTTCTAATTACTCTTTTTTTTTTAAAAAAAAGGCATCGACAAGCTTTAAAGTCCAATATCTTCACTCAAGCTAAATTACAATAACTACTGAAATAAACGGTATTTCCGTCTAGAAATTTGAACAAAAAACAGCAATTTCTCAGGGGCATTGTTCCAGAAACGAGGTCAGGTTATTTCCAGGCTTCAGAACCGTTTTAATATTTCAGATAATTATCCCTCACTGACAAGGTGGATGCCGACGATTTAAAAGCCACTTTTATTATTTATTTCAGTTCCATTCCTTAAAGTAATTACATGATATTAGCAAAAATGGGATAGATGGAGGCAGTTATGAATAGCGTTCCTACTTTTTGTTTTTGGAAGAGATTATGTTCCAGTTCCAGGCAACGGAACATTTTATTTATAACAAGAGTGTTTCGAAGAATTTAAATAAATTCAATTAATCAAAACTAACCCGTGATCTTAGACTGCAGATTGTGTTTAGGTATCAAAAACAACGATTTCAGTTTTAGATATGTATCACTTGTGGTACGCTTGATGGTATAGAAGGATCAATGCAATTATGATTAATGAATTAATCGCCACTCCTATTGCATTATTTTATTAGAAAACTAGTTTCGAATGCTAAACGTTCATATTCAGTTCTAAAACATAAAAAAATTTCAACACATCAGAACCATGTTACATGGATTATATATACCGGTATCAAATATCGGTACTCACATGAGGAGATCTAACAGATATCTGAAATATTTCCATAGTGGGAGAAGGAATAGCCGGGTAGGTTAAATTTTTTGGGGATCCATCTTGGGAATTTCCACTTTGGCTAGTTGGATTTTTCTGTTCCTATTGGAAATCAATTTAAAATAGGACTATAGGAAATGTTTGTCCGTTCATCTAAACAAAAATCTGGATCGGTTTCAAACGATTTTATTATTTATAAAGGTAGAAAATTAAATGTTTATGATTCATTAGTAAGCAATGGTGCAAGGAATGACTCTTGTGGTAATCCTTTCAAGACTGGATTAAATATTATGAGTTGTAAATAATGCCAGAACCTATCATAAGGAAGAATATATGTCTGGCAGAATTGAATGAATAAAGAATAAAATAACAGTATGATAAGAAAAAAACCCTGATCAATGTTTTGAAATTAAATTGTAAACTCACTGGAATCTCTCTGTGCCTGGCTTGTCTCTTCATAAGTGGAGGGACAGGTCTGGTGGGGGTATCCCTAGGATGAGTGTAAATTGTAAATAGAGTATTTACAATGTGTAATTTTACCTTTGTTTTATTTTTTATTATTACTATTATTTATTTATTTTTATTTTTTAAATTTTACTATTTTAATTTATATATATATATATATATATATATATATATATATATATATATATATATATATATATATATATATATAATATTTTATATTGTTTATGTACAGCATAGTTCTTTTCTTTTCTCTTTTTTATTTTTTTCTCCCACTGTATATAATGTGTGAATATAATCATACCCCATCTATATTACTTATTGCCCATATTTGTGGCAGATTGTACATATATATATATATTGTAGACCCAACACTGAAGTGACATCTCAAATGTTAAAAATAACCATTCAACATAATTATTGCTATCGATATGTATAAATGTGAATTATAGTTTGAAATTTAAATATTGGATTTAAAAGTAAATTTAAATTTACTAAATGAATTTGATGAATTAATGAATACATTCATTATTAATTATTTAATTTATTAATATTAATGGTTACCGAACTCTGCCAACGCGTTAATAAGTAGTGTCATTTTCAAATAAAATGGCAATTTAGCTTTCCAAAAAATCCGTGCAACCTTAAAACAAAAGTTACTTATTCATGTTTGTTGTCACACAACGATGTTACTACACTACTTGAGAATATATACCTGAATCGGATCGTCAAATTTCCACTTCCTTGATTTTTAAATGAATTTTAAGAGAGAAAAAAACTTTAATAACTTGACGTTTGTTACCGGGTTTTTAACTTGTCAGAATTATGCTTTTTATTCAGTTTCCAGTAAAGAACTTAACAAATGGGACCACAAATTTAACGTACATTACCAAAGTTTCATCATACGTTTCGTTTTTTTTAAGGTAAAGGTCAATAGTAACATATGTCAAATTGGACGAATTGTAATTAGAAAAAGAATATTTAACTACAATTTTTTTTTCAAATATAATGGAATTGAAACATTCGTAGAGCTTAAAACATTTAAACATAGCTTGTATTGAAAGTAGTGGAATCAAGGTGAGAAAACAATGATTGCGAAGGTCAAATTTAATTAAGGTACTCACCACGTTTTGAGAGTCGAGATCGTCTTCTGTTGGTCAATACAGGAGGATGAACCTTTGGTTGCTAATGGTTACAATATGACGCCATTCTCAAACAACAAGCTCCGGACCACAATTTTCTACGACCGGTAACGTACATCAATTGAATAAATTTGAAAATTGTTGGGTACAAAGAAAATCATGTCTCCTCTAACCCTCAAAATATCATATTTTCTGAAACACTAGTACTATTTTTATTTAATATACTCATAATTGAACAAGAAGTAACAGAGGGAGTACAATTTATTTTAAATTTCTATACGTTTTTAGAAGGTTTGAAGTAGGAAACTTGACCTGTAGACAGTAACCTATGTAAAAATTCGTAATACATTTTTTAATTTTTCTGTTTATCAAACATTTCAAATTGAAACTCTAAGACTTATATTAATTAAAACAAATGAATTCGACAAGATAAAATCGACAACAGTGAAATATTGGAGCTAATTATTTTTTTGCAGCTATTCAAAGTGCTGGGACAGCAAATTGCCATTTTATTTAAAAATGATACAGCAACTATTTTTAGACCAGATGGGACTGATTTGTGCGATTGTGGAATAAATGATTGCACGTTAGTATTATCGCTGTAGACAATATTGATTGGATGCAGACTTATCAATTTTAAGGTTTAATTTTTCTTTTTTTTTTTAAATCATTGCTGTGTAAAAAATTAATGTTTTATGAAATATATAATTTATATATATTTGTCTTTGTGTCATTTTTCTTAAACAGATATCATAGTTATCATAGTTTCTGTTTTTTATTTTAGTTTTGAGCCTCAATCAACAGACTCATTCAATTCATTTTTTTTTTACTAGTTCATTTCTGAGCTTCTTAATTCTGAAATTTAGCCAACCGCGATGATATAATTGATCATTGATGACAGCCAGTGACAGACATCCATAAAATACAGCAAAAGAGGGGAGGCTTGGTTGTTTGGTAAGGAGCATTGAAGGGCACCCACTCGTCATATTCGAAATTGAATGAGATCCCCCTCCCAAGTTGGCCTTTGCATACTTAACCCTCACTTTCACACAATATTATTACTCCTACGCCCACACCGTCCCCAAGCAATTTAGTAACGTCACAGATCCTTTTGAGTCTTGAGGTTTTTTACTTTATATAAAACTATTTTTTTTTTCAAAGGTTATTAAAAATCACAAAAGTTATAAATACAAATCCAATCAACGATATAGATATCAAAATATGTCTTATTGTCACTTTTACTGTCTTATTGTCACTGTTACATTTGGAACGTTACCTCTGGATGTTACCTTATGCTGTAATCTCTTATCATATTCATATGTTTTGTTAAGAATGTGGCATAAATACTAAAATTTTATTTATTTCAGATATCTGTCAGATCTCCTCAGGTGATTACCAATGCTTAATTTCTTGTCTTATATTTTTTAAAAAAAAATTGTATATATAATCCACGTAACATAATGCTGATTCGTTGAAAATTTTGTAGGTTTTAAAACTGAAAATGAATATTAAGCATTCGAAACTAGTATTCTAATAAAATAATTACAATAGAAGTGGCAATTAATTTATCAATCCTAATTGAAACTTCATTATCATGGTGTCAGGTAAAATTTATGAATAACACTATAACATTGTTACCGACTACTAATCCTCATACTTTGAAATAGAGATGATCAAATCCGTTAAGACTTTCTGATCTCTTTCTTTTAGAAAATATTTGGTTGATTTGAGGCGCCTGACAAATTGGTAAGTGACCAATATTAATGTTACATAATTATTATAGCTTTTTGTTAAATATAATGGAAGTTATTTCAAATAATGAAACCCCGAACTGATTATTTAAAAGTTGCATTATTCATTAATTAACAAAATATTAAAACAACGAATGGTTTTAATATTTTCTGGCTTAGAGGAGTAAAAGGTTACTTATTTAAATTACTTTTTTAATTACTCTTTTTAAATAAAAGTATTCCTTTACAATCGGCAGAGTGTTAGTAAAGTAATCAATATAATTTAATAGCGCATACATAAATACATTAAACATAAATTAAAAAAAAAAAAATACTGCTCTCCTAGAACACTCTTAGGTACTTGATAAAAAAGTAATGTCTTATTCACTCTTGACAGCTGAAGTTTTCTACTAACTTATAATGGGGAGGGCTAAGATCCTAATAGAGACTGGAAATCCACAAGGAGTACCTTTTGGCCCCTACTTTTAGTCCTATCTTATAGTTACTAGGAAGAAAAGAGCTTATGATTTAAATAATCCTATTTTATTAGAACTTGGCACAGTATAATATTGGCTCTGATTACAATCAGAAACTGCGAAGTGGCAAATAAATCAAAAGAGAATCAAATCGAACAGTTGGATTTGGACTTTAGTCGTATCGAGTTTGTCTTTCCTTTCTTTCGAAATATGAGAAGAGATGGAGACAAAATGGTGGAATATTGCAGAAAAATAAATTGCGGTAAGATAGAAGAAACAGATGGAAGACAATGAGAAATAAGTAGTCCCAAACTTATCTGTATTTGGTGGATAGTCATGGATCCGCCTTGGATGGGACAATATTTATAGGTAAAGGGAAAATTTGATTTGAGTGAGAACGAAATAGAAAATGTCCTAAATCATGATACAGAAACCGATGTTGAAGGTACTGATGAACAGTACTTGGCAGGGGGAATTTAACAATTTATAAGTAAAAATCATTCCTCAAAAAGTAATTGTTTGCAATAATTGTTTATAAAAACAACCATTTTAGACATGCGAATAAATTTATTTGACTTTAATATTGTGAATAAATAAAAATTTATGTAGTTTTAAAATTTTGATTTTTATTATTTTCAATCATTAGCATTTTTTTTATTTACGTTCAAAATATTATTAACGTAATATATTGTACATATATTCTATTTTAAATATAGAACGGTTTAAATATTTGATTTTATAGATTTAATGTAAAATTTGGACAAAAACGGATAAAAAACATGGTGTTATAATTTGTACAACGTGCGACCACTCGTGTTACGAGAATTGGTGCAATCGGTGGAAGGTTAATGAACTCAGCACTAGTTTTGAATTCATTGAAAACAAATTTCTCATATACAAAACCATCATCAAACCTATTTGGACTTATGGACTTGAACTGTGGGGGACAGCAAAAAATTCGAATATCAAACGCATTCAATCCTCCCAATCCAAAATCCTCCGAACTATTGTAAATGCTCCTTATTATGTCTCCAACAAAACCCTACCTAATGATCTCAATATACCATACGTCCTCGACCTCATACCTCTTAAATTTTCGAAATGCCATAGTAATCTTTCCTAACCCTCTGGCTCAATCACTATCCGCTTCCACACATCGTGATAACCCCCCTCGCAGACTAAAACGGCAGTGGCTCCGAGATCTTTTGTAAAATTTATTTATGTTGGAGTTCTGGCAATGGCCAGCTTCTTAACTCATACCTTAAGTGAATGTATATAGCGCTCTCAATCAGCCTCCACTGGGTTTTTTTACTTCAGTGACGCAGCTGAGAGAGAAGAGCTGGGAATTCTCTGTGCCTGGCTTGTCCTTCCATAAGTGGAGAGATCTCTAGGATGAATGTAAATTGTAAATAAGGTATAATTGTATTTTTAACCTTTAATTTAATTTTGCCTTATTTTCACTTACTGTTTTTTTTTTTTTTTTTTTTTTTTTTTTTTAATTTATATATTTCACCCAGATGTATATTCTATATTCTATATTATTTATGTACAGCATAGGTTTTTCTTTTGTTTTTTATAGTTTTTTTTTATTATATCTTTTATTATTATTATATTTTTTTTAGTTTTTAGTTGTTTTTTTTTCTGTAAATAATGTGTGACTGTAATCATTAAGCCATCTATATTACTTATTGCCCACATCTTTGGCAGATTGTAATAATTACTCAATAAAAAAAAAGATAAATAAAAATAAAAAAGTTTTGAATTATTTTACGACAAGGTTTAGAATTACGTAATTTACAATCTGAAAAGAAACTTTGTAGCATAGATTTTATATATGATAACGATCTTGGATGGGCACGGATACCGTTTTACGCTGAAACATTCACAATCATTGAATTTACAATCAGTTGAAAATGTTTACATTGGTTGTAACATGCAAATACAGTTGTCAGCGCCCCGATGAGACATAAGTGAAGTAACTAGACATGACGGCATTACAGGGACAGTGGGTCAGAGGCATTGATTACTAAGTCATGTTATTAACAAGTTATGAACTAACTTAAACTTGCCCTCGACCACATTTGCATTTATCTACATATGAAATACGGCAGGAATGTTTAAAGAAAATTGTTTCAGAGAGAATTTATAATTTAATTTAGATAACTGGAACACCATAATTATACTAACAGAGAGAACAACGCGCATTCCCCAGCGTTCATTATATATGGAATTAATATTTCTAGATTCTTATATAATATATAGCAGTCGGCTGCTTATATCTTATTCCGTTGATTGAATTTTAAATAACGTAAAATAAGAACATTAATATGAAAAAAAACAAAAAAACTTTAACACTAAAACTACCATGGCGGGCGAAATGGAATTTTTAGAAGACCTTCTTGAAAACAACATTCATTACATTGCTTCTTCACTTTACTACATTTATTTAGAAAATATTAAAAGCTTTTTTTCAATACTCGCTCCTCCCTTATTATTGTTATTTTACCGAGAAATTGTGGTGGAAATATGCATTTACGAAATGTAGGTTAAGTGTTAAAGTAATCAAGATGAATGCTAATCCACGAATAAAAAGATTTTCCTGATTATGTTTAGAAGATGGAATGAAATTCTGAAATATTGTTTGGTATAATGTTGAATGTTGAATGTTGAAAAAAAAATTAAGTTTAGGTTAAGAAGAATATTAATAACATTGCCATTATAAACCAATATATTTTTGCTTGAATTTACTTTGTTGCAAATTCCATTCGCCCATATCCTTTAAAATAAAACTGGGACGAGTATATGATTTTACTTGACTAATAATAATTAATAAAATTTTGTAAGAAATGTTTGATTCTAAACATGTAAAATGCAATAATGGTTGACACATAAAAACACAAAGTTTAAAAAGTATTCATATTGCAGTAAGAAGAGATTTTTGCAGAACTTATAACAAATAATTAACTAAAAAGAAAAGAAAATAATAGTATGCTATAGCAACTATAGAAACCTTTTTCAATATTGCCATAAGCATTTATTTTTCATAAGAGTAATGAAAAAGTATAACCTCAATGTCTCTCTGACTGAGAAAAACTGCTATTCCCAAATAATATACCATAAAACGGCGTGATTTTGCACCACTTTTGTTGAACTTCATTCTTTAACTAACTATCAATAATGTTTAAAATGCATGTATTAAAATATTTGCTTTGAATAATTAGCTTAAAAATGCTGTTGATTCATCACATAATCTTGGAATTGCAAAATTTACAAAACTTATAATTAATTATATTCACTTGAGGTATGCATGATGATATAGAAGGATCAATACAATTAGGATTGATGAATTAAATGCCACTTCTATTGAGATTATTTTATTTGAAAACTAGTTTCGAATGCTAAACATTCATCTTCAGTTCTAAAACATACAATAAAATTTTCAACACATCAGTACTATGTTACATAGATTAAATATACTAAAGTTTTTTAAAAAGATAAGACAAGAAATCAAGCATAGCATTCACCTTCGAGGTAACTAAAACACTGAATTTGTGAGAAGTAAAAGGGGGCAGGTAGGTTAAGTTTTAGATTTACAACGGGGTTTCCTATAATCTATGTAACATAGTACTGATGTGTTGAAAATTTTATTGTATGTTTTAGAACTGAAGATGAATGTTTAGCATTCGAAACTAGTTTTCAAATAAAATAATCTCAATAGAAGTGGCATTTAATTCATCAATCCTAATTAATTATATTGTTTTTAAACTTTTAGTGCTAAGTCAACAGGATACCCGTGACTTTGCACCACCACATTTTTCCAATTAAAAAAGCATTAAAAACGAATTCTGGAGCAAAGTCAAAGCTTGATAGTAGTTATGAGATGCAAAGTCATTTCTTAATAGTATTAGGAGTTTAGCCTAGTGATTTTTTTTCTCTGTTTCTAAGGATTTTGTTAAACGAAACAATTGTAAATTACAATGTTTTCATTGAAATGAGAAACAAAATTGCACAATTTTTAAAGGTTTATTGAGGAACGATAGAAAATACAAGAACATACCAACCAAATATTAAATAGAAACAAAATAACGAATTAACGTAAACAACTATAATTTTGGTAAACAAAAAACAAAATGATATCTTAGGATTGATGAATTAAATGCCACTTCTATTGAGATTATTTTATTTGAAAACTAGTTTCGAATGCTAAACATTCATCTTCAGTTCTAAAACATACAATAAAATTTTCAACACATCAGTACTATGTTACATAGATTAAATATACTAAGGTTTTTAAAAAGATAAGACAAGAAATCAAGCATAGGCACTCACCTTCGAGGTAACTAAAACACTGAATTTGTGAGAAGTAAAAGGGGGGAGGCAGGTAGGTTACGTTTTAGATTTACAACGGGGTTTCCCTTATGACTCATTGGTTTTTTCGTTCCTATGGGAAATAAATTTAAAATGGGGCTATTTGATATGTTAATCTGATCATTTAAACAAAAATCTGGATCGGTTTTAAACGATTTTATTATTTCTAGTGATTCAAAAGTATTTAATTTTAGGCTATTTTCTACTTGATGTAATATTTTTACTCCCGAGTCTTTATTAAATTTGTGGTTATTTTCATTTAGATGGATAGCGAAATTGGAATTTTGGGTCTTATTAGTGTATGCTCTTATATGTTCATTTACTCTTTGATTTACTGATCGTCCGGTTTTTCCCCGTGCATTTTGCTTCACAGTCATACACGGGAAAAACCGGACGATCAGTAAATCAAAGAGTAAATGAACATATAAGAGCATACACTAATAAGACCCAAAATTCCAATTTCGCTATCCATCTAAATGAAAATAACCACAAATTTAATAAAGACTCGGGAGTAAAAATATTACATCAAGTAGAAAATAGCCTAAAATTAAATACTTTTGAATCACTAGAAATAATAAAATCGTTTAAAACCGATCCAGATTTTTGTTTAAATGATCAGATTAACATATCCAATAGCCCCATTTTAAATTTATTTCCCATAGGAACGAAAAAACCCAATGAGTCATAAGGGAAACCCCGTTGTAAATCTAAAACGTAACCTACCTGCCTCCCCCCTTTTACTTCTCACAAATTCAGTGTTTTAGTTACCTCGAAGGTGAGTGCCTATGCTTGATTTCTTGTCTTATCTTTTTAAAAACCTAAGTATATTTAATCTATGTAACATAGTACTGATGTGTTGAAAATTTTATTGTATGTTTTAGAACTGAAGATGAATGTTTAGCATTCGAAACTAGTTTTCAAATAAAATAATCTCAATAGAAGTGGCATTTAATTCATCAATCCTAATTGTATTGATCCTTCTATATCATCATGCGTACCTCAAGTAAAACGATATCTATTTCATAATAAATTTCACCCAGATTCTTAGATAAACACTTTCAGAAAAATGCAATCTGCAATAGTTAGACAAAAAATTTTAAAATGTAAAAACGAACACTATGGCTTGAAAACATTTAAAGCTATGACTAGGCAAACTTTTAACAGTCAATATATGACATAGATGAGAAAAACCTTATTAACAAGAAGAAAAACGATATCCCAAAAAATTTGGGTTTTAACCAGCCTATCAACTCCTTCAAAATATCCTCGTTTACTGATTTGTTTAGGAGCAATGTAAGACTTCTTCCCACAGGGAGGTCACCTAGCGCCAAAATATACTTGTTGCAAAGTCAATCCTAATTCATATCAAAAAGGGAATTCTATTTTATTTTCAAATACCATGACTTTTGGCACATGTTTTGAGGAAAACTAATATCATATAATTAAATTACAATAATTATAGAATAAAATGAATGCAAAACTTAATCGATTCGAGAAATATTTAGTTGTTGAAAGCAGGACTTTATCCCACAAAGGAATCACACCTGTTGAAACACTACAGTTTACTAACTGTTATAAAACATGAGATGTAATTAGGATCAGCGTGAAAATTCCTTAGACCCAATCAGTAAGTAAGAAACAGGCCTTAAGTAAGTAAGAAATATAAAATATCCCTCATTTAGACAACAGCAAAACACTTTTTCCTCAACTGAAACTTTTTTGTGAGCTTGGTGCTAAGTTAACTCACAGGTGCAAAGTGAGGCCGTTTTACGGTACTGCTTTTCCCAATTTAGATATTAGAGTAAAAAGGATCAAATTACTTAAATTATTAATTTAATTTAATTAACAATCAAGGATTATATAAAAAAGAGAAAATAGGGGTTTCAAATGTTCCTTTTTTGAAATGTTTAAGTTTAATGTATAAATAACAAAAAAATATTCTCTATCAAATTTATGATCGGGAAACTGTTGTTGAATTTCAGAGCCAACTAACACTAACAAATTTAGAGAGTGTCAAAATGTTATATTTCCGAGTGTAAAAAAAAAAAAGGTTATACGAAAAAAGTATTACCTTTGAAACTCGTAAAATGAACTAATAGTTAACATTTAAAAATCCAAACGTTTGGAAAGTTAACTTTTACAGTTTCAAAAGTTTGCCACATGCATTTATTTTCCAATGCACACAGAGTAGTAGTGTTAACTATTTAGATATAGTAAAACTTATTGTTCCAATAGTTCTCACCAATATTTAAGGCCTAAAAAAATGTATAATCACACTGAAAGCACCAGTTATTTTCGTGAACATATTTCACATCACAAAAGTAGTTTAAAAATAGCTGAACACCAATAAACAAACTAAGAAGCTTATTTGACCTAATACTCTATTTAAACGAGTTAGCTGAAACCACCTGTTCTGGGCACACAATACTTTGCCACTATAACTTCCTAAAAACTAAAATTAATTTTTTATCAAGCTGTAATATATGCAGAATAACTATAATACCTTGGCAAATCACCGTCAAATATTGAGTTATAATGATCAACCCTAAATCTATTCATTTAAGCACATTGTACAAAATGTCAAATATTTGACCGACGTCAAATATTGGTACACTTACTCTATGTAATGAAACGCTACTATTTTATAAAAATGTTTTTTGTATCAATTCAATTATCTCCAGAAAAGATTAAAAAAATTATTATTCAATAAAAATTTAAAAATTTATATCTATGACTACATACTAGATAAATCTAGTTAAAACTATTCTAGATACTAGATAAAACTAGATAGATCTAGTTCGGTGTAACGAGGATACAACTAATGATAGGGATGCAAGCAGAGAGTTATACTCACAGGCTAGGAAGGCACGCTACTTTCTGACCAATAACCACATAGATTATAGTTATATCTGTCTCATATAACAGTTATATCTAAGGAACCATCAACGTATTTGAAATTTTTAATTTTAAATAAAAGTACAGTAAGTATTTTAAATAAACTACGCATAATTTTCAATTTATTTTATTTTTATATTCTTTTTTTGTATTTACTTTTCTTAATGTATTTCATAATTATTATTCTAATTATTTGTTCAATGTTTAAGAAATTTTATAATTAAGAATTATGTTTCTGCATAACATTCGAATGATGGAAATATATATGAGATTTTATATAAATTTTCCTTAAGGGATAATATATAGATATTTTTCTGGTTTTGATAAAATTTATATACACAGTTTTATAAAAACATTCTAGCTCGTAAAATTATTTTTTGTTTCTAGAAATGTTAAAAATACCAAAAAATTAAAAAATTAAAAAATAGTTCAAAAAAGTTTGCTTGGTTGAAAAACATCCAATTAAAAAAGCAGTAAGACAATTATTAAATCTTCAAAAGAACAACAATGGCTTAAGCACCTTCCATTAAATTTGTTACTCTGAGTCAACAAGGTATTAAAAGCTTCTTCTTCCAACCTTTTTCATTAGCCTAATTTCAGTCTGTCTGGTTGCTTTATGAGATTCACTCCCTTATTCCGTTTTAAAGTGTTCACTTTATAGTTAATAAACTATTTTTTAGAAATGAAATGTTACTCCAAAATGCTTCTCTTATTTCAGAATAATTATTCCATCCATTAGACAAAAGATGGGCAATTATAACACCTCTCCAGGGGTTAGCTGATTGTGATCTTGAGGGGGTTAAAAAAAAAAAAAAAGTAGTGAGATAAAGCTTTATGATACCATAATGGTTGACCTAGTAAATCGAAATTGTTAAATAATAATATTGTTAAAAATTAACGAAAACGGAGTGGGAAAGTTTCAGTTTAGCTCTTTCAGATACTTCACTATTATATTACGATATCATGTAAACTTACTTAAAGAGATAGGAAAAAGGAATAGTATTGTTAAAATTAAGAACCCAATATTTTATCATTCCAACGTTTCGGCCATTGGCATGGGTCCATTATTAGTTCCTAAAAAAAAAAAAAAAAAATGTCAAACCTAAAGAGAGAAGAAGCCCAGTTGATGGCCAACAATGTTATGCCCGAAATGTAATAATATGCTGTTATTTCTAATTGTTTAATTATTTTGACTGATCCCTCTTAATAATCTTCAAGATATTGATGCCTTAGGTTACAGGCATCACTCATTTACTGCAACAACGACATAACTGAAAGACTTCAATTTTTCAGGACAGCCTTGTGAATAAAGTACAGGACGATCTGTAGACATACAATGGTGACTTATCCTGCGCTCTCTTAGTGAATAGTTGAAGCTCAAATATAACGTTCTACCGACTAAAATTACTTAGGTGAGTGGTTCATTATACAGCCAAGAGCTCGGCATTACTCAAAATCTTGTTTTTAAATGTCGTTGTTGCAGTAAATAAGCGATCTGTTAAGTGTAAGTTTTTGCAAAAATTTTTTCAATGCATTATTAGAGCATTTAGATGTTTAGATATTCACCAAAATCTTGCTTTCCAAACTCAGATAGTTCGAATATCTCCTGTTCACTTAAAATAATTAAATATGACTACCAAGTTGGGCTTCAAAGTTTCAAATTTGAATAATGTAAAATTATATTTTGTGCACTTAACACATCTGTGAGCTAAGCCATCAATATATTAATTAATTTAACAAATATGCCTCTTCAATTATACTATGATTGCAGATGTAATGTATTTAGGTGTATCGTAATTAGATTTATATATCTCTAACTAAAATATGCCATGTATCATGTGTATATAATATCATATTATTTATGTATTTATTATTTAAACTTAAAGCTTGTTTTTTTCACTATGTTTAGGAATATTTATTTTTTTTTATTAATAATTTATTGAGGAGGAATTATTAAAATCTGCCACTAATATAGGCAATAAGTAATACAGATGGCTTTCCACATTCATAAATTATGTACAGTAAAAAAATAAATGCAAAAGAAGAAAGAGACAAAAAAAAAAAAAAAATTAAAACAGAAAGTAACTATGCTATACTTAAATAATATAAACTATACAATGTATAAGTTAAATATATAAATACGAATATAATAACATAACTGAAAATAAATAATAACAATAGTAAAAATAAGAATTAATTAAATTTTAAAAATACAATTATACTTTATTTACTTTATACACTCATCGTAGAGATCCCCCAACAGACCTACCCCTCCACTTACACAGGGAAAAGCCATTCCCAAAGAGATCCCAGCTCTTCTCTCTCAGCTGTGTAACTAGTGTAAAAAACCCCAGTAGAGCGTGAGTGAGAGCGCTCTAGAACAGTTATTCAAGGCATGAGTACAAAAGCTGGCCATTGCCAAAACTCCAATATAAATAACGTTTTGCAAAAAGTTTCGGGGCCACTGCCGTTTTAGTCTGCAAGGGGATAGTCAGGATTGAGCCAGAGGGCTGGGATGTTAGGAAAGGTTGCGATGTAAACATTAATGGATATGACATTGAGGACATAAGGTATTTTGAGATAATTATACAGGGTTTTGTTGAAGACGTAATAAGAGGCATTAGCTATAGCTCAAATATTTTGGATTGTAAGGACTGAATGCGTTTGATATTCGACTATTTAATTGTCTCCCACAGTACAAGTCTGTAGGTCCAAATAGGTTTAATGATGGTTTTGTATAAGAAAAATTTGTTTCCAACGGAAAGATGAGATGCCCTATTTAGTAGTCCGTGCAGTTGGCTGAAGTTTCTATTAAGTTCTTGTCTTTTAAGTCTGGTATAAGGGTTACATTTAACTCTCTTGTCTAACTAGAATCCAAGATACCGAACTGTGTCAGCTTTAGGTAGTGGAATATCATTGAAACAGAAAAAAAAGGACAGGATTAACAGCGGAGGATAATAAAGGTTACGTTGGAAACATACTTAATAAATACCTTTATTAGTTAGTTCTTATTTATTGAAATGAAAAAGTTAAAATAGACACAAACCCATATCCAGTGGACATGGGTATTGTATATGGGTGATTCTCAAACTATGGGCAATTTTCTTATAGAACTGATGAAATTTTTCGATGTGGATTAAAAAAAAAAAAAAAAAAAAAAGTATTAATTCTAGGACTCATCCACAACAAATCTAGCTTAATAGCAGCTCATGATCGTCACTTGAAATTTGTAAAATTCTATCTAAAATTTCATTGCCACTGCAATTACCTTATTGATTATTTTATTAAAACTACCTAAATTGTGTCAATTATTTTTTTTCCTTTATTGATGGCGCTACTGCCCTCAAGGACAAGTACCTTGTCCACAAATTGGACGCCAAGCTGCTCTATCGGCAACAACGTTCCTTCACCAAGTCCTCTATTTCATCCAACCATCTCATTTTTTTTTAATTTTCGCCCTCAAATTTGGATTTTTTTTTTCATGACCCGATGAATCTGATTTATTTTATTAGCTGATGGGCTTATTCAATTCAGCAGTATACAAAAAAAAAGAACGACGCCAAACAATGTGTTTTTTTAATTTTCGATTTAGAATTTTGATGTTTTCTCATGATCCGACAAAGCTGATTACCGTTTCATTCAATTCAGCATCTTGTGAAAAAAAAAAATGTGGTCCCAATAATTTATTTTATTTTTTTTACTTCAATTTTTGACCTTTTCTGATTATCCGATGAAGCTGGCAATGGTTTAATTCGATTCAACACCTTATTAAAAAAAATAGCGGCCCAAAGAATTTGTTTCCTTTTCGCTCTCAAAGTTTAACATTTTCTCATGATCCAATGAAGCTGATAATGATTTCATTTGAATCAGGACCTTATACCAAAAAGAACATTTCTGAATAATTTTATTATATTTTCAACCTCAGACTTTGTACATTTTCTGATTAACCGATGAAGCTGATAATGGTCTATAACATTTAGCAACTCATAAAAGAAATAGTGGCCGATTTTTTTTTTTTTTTTTTTTTTTTTTCGACATCAAATTTAGATCTTTTCTCTTCACCCGATTGAAGCTGATTATGGGTTTATTCAATTCAACAGCTTATACAAAAAAAGAACGGTGAAAAATAAAAATTTGTTTTTTTAATTTTGACCTCTAGTTTTTATTTATTAATTATTTTTTTGGATGATCCAATAAATGGGCATTAAAATTTTGTTGGGTTTAATTAAAGGGCACTGGGAAATATAAATATGCCTAAATTAGATTAAATAAGGGGGAAACGTGCCACATTTAAATTCGTCATCAGTATGGAAATTATTCATTGACATGAATAAATGTTTGGCCATGGGAATGACGGAAAGCAATGTCTAGAGTAATGACAAAACGACATTAACAATATTCTCTTTTAAAAAATATTTGATGTACCCAACAACAAATGTCATCACGTTTAAGAGCCAAATAAGGGGGAAAACATGAAACTATTTTAAAGTTTTAAATGCAAACGGAAAAGCATTAAAACTGAGACCATTGGAATGACGGTAATAAACATTAACTTAGCTTTCCGATGAAAGAACAGGGCGGCATCCGCTGACAAGCTGAAGGAAGGTAGTAAGAAGTTCTAAAACTTCACAGGAAGGTTTAATTAATTCTTTCAATCACTAAACCCCCAATTTATGGATGTATGAATCGATTATTCATTGACCCACGGAATGACAACTGACCCCGAGTGAAAATTTTCAAAAAAGATTTATTAATGTATTCCTTAGACCAAATTTCTTAAATAGCGTGTTATATTCATACTCCTTCCTTGACTTTACAATTAAAGGTAATTGTGACTTTATAAGGGCAATTAAGGGTTATAATGACTTTATAATTTTAAGGGCAATTAAGGGTTATAATGACTTTATAATTTTGGGAAATAATTAAAAACTATCAACCAAAGTATCTAGTTTAAAAGAAAATCGTCATTGGTGACAACCATGGAAATGACAAATTGCATAAAAATTAAAAAAAGATTTGATCACAAAACCTTGTTATGATTTTCATTTGATAAGCACCAGGTCAGTTCACAGAAAAAGTTTAAATCCAAAGAAGAGGCCAAAAGGCCGTGTTTTTCATTCAATAGGTAGTGACATGAAGTTTCCTATATTTTGAGAATGACCCATATATGGATATTATCCATACATACAAACCATATGGTAGCTAACAAACACTCAAGTTATATCTGTCTCACTAGGGCAATATGGCTGTTTATGTAACAAGAATAAAGAAATAAGGACATCAGAGTTGAATAAATAAGAGAAAAAAATATATATTTTTTATTTTAATGATAAGCGATGCTTGGGTATTATACCAATTAAACCCAAAATAATGGTCACTGGAATTGGACCTTTTTAATAGCCGGATGCTCAAGAAATTTTCGATATTCATGATATGAGTGGGATGTTTCCCTTCTCATAAACCAGAGGCGGTGCTTTTACTGAAAATCTCTTTTCTTCGAATTCCTCCTCAAGTTTGTCCTAAAAGAATGGATAACATTTTATGGAAAAGTCCGTTTTTCTTCTAGTATTTTAATTAATACCTTTTTCATGAACACATTTTCTGTGTTTTCTTAAGATAATGGGCTCTTTAACATAAACCTATGTAAAATAACTAACTAAAGGGTCGCATATTTTTTGAAATAGCGATCACAGTCACATTGAACAAAAACAACAGAATTTCAGATCTAGATCTAAACCTGCTTAGAAAAATTTAATCATGAACAAATATTTGACAACTCATATTCTGGAATTAATCATCTAATTAAATCATGAAATTAAATACATTATTAAATTAGATGATTGATTTCAAGATATTAGTTCTCGAATATATATTCATGATTTAATTTGTATGGAGTCGAACTCCAGGACTTTACTAAAACACCTAATTTATCCAGTATCCAATTCTTGCAATCTAAATCTTTAATGCTCCTTACTTTGTAACAAATAAACTTATCCATAAAGACCTTTGTTCCATATGTTGCTGATTGAGCAAAAACCAGATACCTGTCATTTAGTAAACTCTTTAACCATTTAAATCCACTAGTTTTCCCACTTTCTTGATTCATATTCTATTTCTGACAACCCTTCGAGGCATCTGAAAAGAAAATGGCCTCGAGACCTTCTGAAATAGAACTTTTATTGATGTTACCAAGTAGCTTCATAACCATTGTCATGTTCATTCATATCCATTGTACTTGTATGTTTTATGTATATAGTTGTAAATTTCAATTTATTAATACATGAAAATATTATTATTAAATTTTTCCCGACTCTCCCTACATAACTGATATAATTGATATCTATATAACTGTTTGGTAATATATCACTCAATAACTTTGGAACTGTATTATTTATTGTGCGACTTAGATACACATTACTTTAGTTATAAGCTGTCAGTTCGTGATCTCAAGTTGGACATAGGAACTTTTGATGTTTCTATTCCACGACCATACATTATGGTTGTTCGGGGCCATGTCGTTGTGAACCATATATATGCAGCTTCTCTCGGGTCAGAAACCGGAGGAAGCTATTTTGAATCCTGGCCAACCAATACTTAAGAATGATTCAATGGTTCTTCTTCGAGTACTTTCCAAAGAAACAAAAGCAACGTGGTTTTAGTTGAAGAGGGATAAAACATTTCCGGTTTAGATTATTTGGTATTTAACTGTTGTTATGAAGCTTTTCGAAAAGTTTGCATTGTGAGAACAAGCCTAAATTTCTTCACGCCATCTCTCATTCTAATATATTAAGAAATCAAACAACATTTATATTTACCAAAGTTAAATCATTTTGACTAAAACATTTTTTTAAAATTTACATATCAAGACGAAAGTGACAAGAAACTGCTCGCCGTTACAGACTACTTCAACATTTACTAGACAAACGATCAAAGCTCCCGATTCATTACAAAACACTTATTTACATGACTGTGATTAGACCTATCTGGAAGTACGGAGTAGAGCTTTAGCTTGATGATTTAGCTTCACTAAATCATCCAATTCTTCTCGCATCCAATCCTTACAATCCAAAATCCTTAAATGCCCCTTACTTTGTCACCAATAAACCTATCCATAAAGACCTTAATGTTCCATATGTTCCTGGGCTAGTCCAAACCAGGTACCTATCATTTCATAGTAAGCTCTATAACCGCTCAAATCCCTTAGTTTCTCAACTTCCTTTCCACTCCATTCCCGTTAATCCTCCGAGGCGTCTGCAAAGAAGATGACGTAGAGATCTTCTAGTTTAGAATCTTTATTAAAGTGCTACTGATGAGTAGTTATTTTCAAGTTTTGACATGTTATTGTAATCGTTATCAGCTCATTTACTTGATTTATGCATTTGTACAGTTGTAAATTTCAATAAATTTAAATATAGAAAAAAAAATACATATGTATCAGGAACGCATCAGAAATGTTTGTTTAGTCTTCTTTGATTCTTCTCGGTCTTCGGATTTTCCCTCTTTTCTAATCTATTCTTTTGTTAGGATTGATCCTTCTATATCATCATGCGTACCTCAAGCTATTCTTTTGTCCCAAACCTAGCAAAGTATTGACTGAGGATTCTTACAGCAAATAGTAAGATAGAAAATCGTGTTTTGTATCTCAAGAATACGCACGTCTATCCACTTAAGTTTAAGTTTTTTAAATATTTTATTTTACACCGAAAATAATCTTAAGAAAAGATGTTTACGAAAGCATTATGATGAACTTGTACTGGAACACATAAAAATCGTCTGTGAGGTAAAAGCCATTAAGTAACAAAATCATTTTTTTTTTTTTTTGTTTGAATGTTCAACCGGGAATATGCACATTAAAATTTTCTCAGATTGTTATATAGTCAACAGTTATCAACACAAAATGACTTTTTGTCGAATTTAGAAAAAAATTGCACTTAGTGACTCTTACCTCTAAGACGACGAAATGAGACGTGCAAACGTGACAGGAGAACTTTATAACAAAGTTTTTAAAAAAAGTGTTGCTTACGGAAGAGTAGAAGATCAAATTCAAGAACCTTCTAAAGAACGACGATAATAAAAAAAATCAACCGTTTCAAGTGTGAAATATGTAGGCAGTTTATTTACTTGTAGCATTCAAAAACTGTTGCGATAATTGTATTGTTTGTTTAATGTAATTTTATATTTTTTCTGAGTTTCTTGAAATGATAAAACATAACCTTTTTAAAATAAAGTTCTATTGTACAATATACCAATTAGCATATCTGCCTTTTAGACATGTATATAATATAGATACATCGATTAAACATACCGATATGCTTATAAGAAAAAAGTGGTATTTGGGAGAAACGTGCGTCCGTCCTTGTTTGTCTAGAAGGTGCATTTCGGAAGGTTTGACTGTGTAAAGTTTAAAGAAAATACATTAGTGCAGTTACAAATGAATTGAATCGTTGAAATTATTGGAAGGTATCATTCAAGCAAACAAGGTCACGGGCCTGAAGTAAAGGGTAAGGAAAGAGAAACGGGAAGAAATTTCTGAAAGCTTTAAGGACACGGTGATCATTAGAAAGATAATGAAATCTGGAGGGCGATGACTGATTGTTACAGGGGGCTGATTGAAGTGCCGTCCCGGCGACCAATTACTCTTTTTCGTTTAGAAATAACAACTTCTTATCTTAACTAATTTAACAAGCGGAAGGGGGCTCTGTCTCAAATAGATGGCTCTTGGTTGTACTTAGAAGAAGATAAAAAGGAGTTTTCAGAACAGCTTTGTCGAGGAAGAACCGATAGAACGTAAAAGAGTGTTCTTAGAAAAAAAAATGGAACCTATCAAACCTCTTAAGATATATTCATAAACTTTCTGATATAACTTTTTAACAGAAAAGCACTTAATTTAAGACGGTTTTGGTGAAAAAATAATGATGAAGAAAATTTTTATTGAAATGATCAAATTGGCCTTTTTCAGAGAGAAAATGCTCCCCTTAAAACAGTTTAGTTTCAGTCCTCATAACAGTGAAATTCGCATGAAAAATCAAAGAGAAATTGGGGTAAAATTAAATGTTTTATGCGATAAATATTGTAAGAATATTGTAACGCTATTTCAAATATTGGCAGTTCATTTTGCCCATTTTCAAGATATTTTTGCAGCTATTCCTACGTTATTAACAACACCCGTTCTTTCAATCTTTTCGGGTAATACTGACAAGAAATAGTGACAAGACATGCTCTCGTAAAATTTTGAAAAATTGTTTCGTATCGACTTAACGACTTAAAACGGAGTATTTGCTACAGATCTGACAATTTCTGAGATAAGTAAGAGAAGTTTTTATTTTATTTAGTTGCTAAAACAATAATATCGCAAGTATTATAATTACAAGTTATAGGATTTCACTGTAAAGAAAAAAATACTTTTTTTTTTTTTTTAATTAATTATATGTGTAAATAATGATTATGATAGCCAGTCATTAACTTCTAAAGAAATTACCCATTAGTAGCACTTGAGTAAAATCTACATTAGAAGGTCCCCAAGCCATCTTCTTTTTAGAAGCTTCGAAGGGATAACGTGAATGGAGGGGGAAGAAAGTAGGGAGAAGAAGGGTTTTGAGTTAAGACAAGGTGTAATGGAAGGAAGAATACCTGGTTTAGGCTAACTATGCAACAAATGAGATATTTCGATCATTATCAATGTGTTTATTTATGACTTAATTATATATATATATACATAGCAATTGTAAAGGATATATAGCGGTGAGAAAAAATATTGTCGATTTAGAAAATATTGAATTATATCAAATACCAGGCTATAAAACATCGTAACACCTGAAAGACCTTATAATGCCCAATGGAACGAATAGTAACCGGGTATCCACAATTAATATTTTCACAGATGACAGTAAAGAGAAATACAGAGTAGGTGTTGTTTTTGTTTTAATTGTCAGAGATGCATGGTTTCACATGGGAAAATTTAGGCTAGAAAATTATTGTTCCAATAATCAAGTCTTACTGTTCGAAATCCTTCAAGCCATATCATTAAAGACCGTGGTATTAGTTATTATTATTGTATACACACAGATAGTCAAATAAGTCTTTTTAAGATTAAAAACATATATCTCCATGAATTCCTCCTTGAAGAAATAAGACGGGGAATTAATCTCTTGTTACAGTAATACACGAAACGGCCTTATAGACCACGTGAATGCCATTTCCTCCCTACTGTCCCCACACATCTCTCCCTCTTCTTCTCCTCCCACCTATTCTTCATTCTTTTAGAGACTGGATTCTTCATTCTACCTCGCACGATACTCTCCTCCCCCTCACCTCCTTGGTACCCACAAGGACCTTTCTTTACCTTAGTTTCTCCCTATATCTATCTCTATCGAAACAGTTCTGACTTGAAATCCCCAATTTCCCCGTTTCTTTCTTCATCTGCCTGATGTATCCCCCAACCCCTCTATACCCCCACATTTTCCCAAAGATCTTCCTATTTATTCTGCTCTGGTTCATCCTGACCATATGACCGTAACAACGTAGCCTCCTTAACCTAATATCCGTTTCCAGGTCATCCATTTCTCTGTATAATTCTCCATTAGGCCTCAGCCTATATCCTTCCGGTAATTTTATTAACAAACAGCTATATTAGAAGGATTTGATATTAAAATATCGCTGCTCAATTTAATCGATAAGCTGAGCCCAACACATTGTTTTATAGGTAATACCAAAAAATAATATAATAAAATAATGATAATTTCAATTGTAGTTATATTTCAAAATGCTTAAATTGTCAATGCTATTAAACTGAGAAAATGATATTTTCCAGTACTTAACTAGTCTCTTTCAAACTATAGCCTTGGAGACAAACAAGACGAAAAAAAGAACATAAACCACAAAAAGACGACCAAGAACTGATCTACTTCTGCAGAAGTTGTTTAATAGAAGCCGACGGGCTGAATCTTATAAGGAGCCTGAGTGGTACTCGAGATGCTACGGAGTTGCCAAGTTGAGAAGGTACCCTTCAGTCGAGTGCCTCCTCCTTGCTACAGTAATGTTTTCAACTCTACGTTCAGTCCACACGGTGCAATGCTACTCAATGAGTCCTTAATTGGATCATGTCACGTAGCGATGGACCGTCAGGAATCATTTTTTAAAATTCTAGCTTAGGCAAGATCCCATATAAGCGACAATTTTTACGAATCACCGACGATGAGGTTGAAGAGACACCTCACGGACAAAATGCTATTAAAATGTAAGGTAGCTAAGATATTTTAATATGCTTATTTGACTTTGAAAGGCTTGAAGAAGTGTTCTGAGCTAGCATATTCAAATTAATCATTAATAATATTCTTTAACATAATTGAAAAGTTTGGTGGATGGAGGGGTTGGGTTACTTTTTTTTTCTTTTTTTAAAATGCTATTTAGTTCATCGGATGAGCTGAGGATTTATTTATGAGCATAAGAAAAGAGGGGTTGGGTTACTTTTTTTTTCTTTTTTTAAAACTATTTAACTAGAAAAAGATATACGAATAAGATGAACAAGTTCTTTTTATTTCTATTTTTTGGAAAGTAAAAATTGGTAGCGTTAAACGGTAAAATATTCCGATCTTATCTATGTTTCAAAAAAATATCTGTTTAACGGTTGGTTTAAAAAAAAAATAAAAAAAGCTTGTTAAAATACGGAATCATCAAAAGAGTCCCACACAAATTTTCGAACCTTCGGAGGTTTGAGAAAAGATCACAAGAAAACAGGGAACTATAGCTGAAGCAAGCCTATAGAAGAACTTATGATGCCTACAACAAATAGTGGTTAACCATTCAAGGAAAGATCAGACACTACAACGCTGTTATAAAACCAGCACAATTTGTTAACAAATGTTTGCTCGTAATCTGGTGATCTGGAGAGAAGGTTGGTTGAGGCAAAGACTCATAATCTGCCCTAACAATTTTCACCATGACCAAATCTTTCTTTCATAATTTTTTTTATTTATGTCAGATGCTCTTTTAATTGAAAATATGGCCAGCATTATGATTTTCTGTTATTTTCTACGCAAATTTTCGAACTTTTCTGGAATTTTAACTAAACCAGCTCGCAGAATATCGTCTACCAGTAAAATATTCCTGCTACGAACCCACTTGCCTTTGACCCAGCAGTGGTCGCAACCCGATCTGGTACACCGTTAGTCGCTAGGTGAGCATTTCCCTCACTACTTTGATTTTCATAAAAAAATGCAGTTTTATGTTACAAAATATGTAGTTATAAATGGTAAATAAATGTCATCATAATGTGTCAATAATTGTAGTTTGGAGTATAAGGATTAAAAATATATTTTTACAAAGATTTATTGTAAAACAACCAAAAAAAAACAAACAAAAATAAAATGTTTTACTATTTACATAATAATGTGTTTTTCATCAGCTAGATAATTTTCTTCTATTTCTATACAAGTATTACAAGTATATTGAGTATGTTCATTGTGAATTGGAACATTGCACATTTTACAATTTTTTTTCGTTTTTATTTTTTTATTTTTTCGGCACACTTATACCATATCTATTTCGTATAGCCTCGAGCAGCCAAGAACAAGGATCTGGAATAATAAAAATTTAAGATTCCTAGTAAATGGTTGAAAACATAATAAAAATACAATTCACGACGATTTATCAACCAATTACTTATAATTTATCTTCTCAACTGGCTTTTTATCCAACAAATCAAGCATGTTAGATCCACCTCTCATTTTAAACCCAAATAATCACTTATCAATCGAAAGAAATTAGAAAACTCGCTCATAAAATGTCACGAATTAACTGCACGAGAGATAATCTGATACTAAGGAGTGTGGACATGGCAATTTTCAGTACAAATCTCCCAATACCCTGCCCACCTGCATCCGTTTTACTTAGAAACCGAATAATCTTATTCGCAAATGTCCTAAACTCAGCTATTCTGAAATTCAGCGATGAAATTTAAATTCTGACGAACTTATTAAATTTTTTAGAAGGGTGAGGGAAATGCTTACCTAGCGACCAACTCCTGGTTAATATAGAAGTCTCCCTCACGACATTTACTAAGCTATAGTTAAACGTTGCAAATGCGCTATTGTCACGCTGTACTTTATTATTAATAGTATTAATAATAATTTATTAGTAGTAGTATTAATTGTAGAAAGAGAGAATAGGAAGGGAGGAAAAAAAAATAATAAAAGGGAAAAAAGGAAATAAGAACAACGAGACATGTGAATATTAGTGGGGAAATAAAATAAAATGAAAGAATGAAGTAAAATAGGAAAAGAAGGGGACAAAAAAGAGGGAAAAAATAAATAAATAAAAAATAAAAAGGAAGGAAAAAAAAATAGTTTGTTTATTATTAGTATTAAGTATTATATTATAGAATTATAACTAAATTATAAATATTATAAATTATACTGTTGTCTTTAATTGGATGGGTGAGTATGCTGTGTTTGTAGCAACCAAATAAAATTGGGCAGCACTATGTTTATTGTTTATTGTATCAATAAAGAATATATCTCTCTCTTGCTCTTTGAGCCCCGTTCTAACCGAGTTTGAGCTTGACTAAAATTTTGTTAAAATCAGCTAAACTTCTGAGTAAAGACTGAATTTCCAAGTTGTGAAATGTTAAAGTGGTAAAAAAAAAAAAAAAAAAAAAAAAAAAAAAAAAAAAAAAAAAAAAAAAAAAAAAAAAAAAAAAAAAAAAAAAAAATGTTCAGCAGAGGATTAATTAATATTTACATTTATAAAAAAGTAAAATATTAAACTTAAAAAAGTTATAACCCAAAGGGCCAATTTAGAGGAAACAATAAAAACTGTATTATTTTCTGGACAACCTAAAGTTTTTATTGCCATATCAAAAATACACGCTAAATTAAAATTACCCAGCTTTTCTCCAGACGAATGGCACTCAATTTACAACTAGCGTTTCAGGAGCTAATGTTTAACTGCCCTTAGCTCTAGATAACAAAAACAAATGGCCTACAACAATGTTGAAACAAGCCCAAATATCAGCCAATTCCCCGGGGTCTGTGAAGATGTTGCCTAAGCAGACAGAGCTGAGGCAGTGTTTGTACTAGCTCCTCCTATATTGTCTAAGGAGAGGGGAGCTCCGCTGTCACTCGGCTAAGGTAAATATCATTTCCCAGTCTTATAAATAAAACTTTTTTTTTTTTTTGTAACATTTAGTTCAAACAGTTCTATCGACTGTGTGGAACAAGATCTAATGATACCAATTTCGAAAACAATAAACACAACTGAAGGATTCAGTGGATAAAGGGGTTATGTAACAAAAAAAATACAATCTACTTCTTTGGATAGATAATTTATGTGCGGAAGTGTTAGGTAGAAAAACCTGAATAATAAAAAAAAAAAAAAAGCTGTTTTTAAAAAAAATTATCTGGTGTGGGCTAAATTTACAACTACAGTACATGATTCAGGATGATATTGAGAACATCAGTGGATGGGCAATGAAAAATAAGTTACGCCTGAATCCAGAGAAAAGCAGGACTATTCTTATCGGTTCAATACCTACCCTTCATTCCCATAAATTTCATACGTCCAGATGGGTTTTAGCAAGTAACTGTAAATGTTATGTCTCTGTTTTAAAGGTAGTTTTGAGTGTCTGTGATGTACTGAGTATAGAATTCGCAGTCTTAACGGTAACACCTGTTTTTGTTTTGAAGTGTGGGCCCCATGTTTGTCTTCAATCAAAGTCCTAAGTATGTACTTTTTCAGTTTGATGTAAAGGTTAGTTGTCAATGTAAACAGGCGGGCAGGTCTTAGTGTAAATGTATGTAGTATGAAGTGATTTGTCATAATTAGGTTTTATTTTCCATTTCTTACAACAAATTTGAATCTCGTTGAGGTTTTGTTGAAGTGTTAAGGTGGCTTGCCTAGGGTCCGCGGATAGGATAAATAAAAATGAAAAATATTTATGGTTCTTTCAATTCATGCATATGTCGAAAATGTAACCTTGTGACAGAATATTAGGTCTTTACACGTGTGCTCATATTATTTATTTTAAAATTTATTTATTCTTAAATTAATCCTAAATATTTTGCATATTATTGCTGTTGACGATTAAAATAAGGAGACAAATTTTATCATGTCGCTGTGCAAATATTTTAAGTAGCAATGGACGGTTTAGCTATTATTCTTACAATACCAGGTATGCAAGTTTAAAATGTCGTTTTAATTCCAATAGAATGCGCTCTTAGCCTATTGAAGGATTTGCTTATCTCTAAACGCTATTTTGTTTGTTAGTCATTTGTTTACAAAAGTCAGTTGTTTTTAAGTCGTTTACGTGGACGTATCATACCTTTCTTTGGTGTTAAAAATGTCTAATTTTAAGCCAAATAAAGAGCATTTGCGGCATGTCATGATTTTCTTATTTAATCAAAAGAAAAAGGCATCTGAATGTCATCGAATTCTTGTTGAGACTTATGGCGATGTTGCTCCAACCGTCAGGACATGTGAACGTTGGTTTCAAAGTTTCAAACGTGGTGATTTTGATGTTACTGATCAAAAACGAGAAAATCGACCAAAAAAGTTTGAGGACTTCGAATTGCAATCTTTATTAGAAGAAGACAATACCCAAACCCAACAAATGATGGCAGAACAGTTGAATGTCACTAGGCAAGCCATTTCCGATCGCCTGAGAGCTATGGGAAAGATTCAAAAGGTTGGAAAATGGGTTCCACATGAATTGGACGAACGACAGATGGAAAAAAAACGAAAAAACTGTGTGCGAAATGCTGCTTTTACGCCACGAAAGAAAGGGTTTTTTGCATCGAGTTGTAACTGGCGATGAAAAAATGGATTTATTTTCAGAATCCCAAACGAAAAAAAAAATCATGGGTAACGCCAGGACAACCATCCACATCGAGTGCAAGACCGGATCGTTTTGGGAAGAAGACAATGCGTGTGTTGGTGGGATCAGAAGGGAGTAGTCTACACGAGCTTCTCAAACCCGGCGAAACAGTCAATACCGAGCGCTACCGTGTCACAGGCACGGTTCAGCATGATAACGCTCCTGGATTGACTAAGGAAACGATTTCTTCTCCTACCCCACCCGCCGTATTCACCTGACCTGGCGCCTTCTGATTATCACCTCTTCTCATCGATGGGACACTCATTGGCGGAGCAACACTTCAACAATTTCGAAAACGTACGAAAATGGCTCGATGAATGGATTTCAAATAAAGATGAAGCATTCTTTTGGAATGGTATCCATATATTGCCCGAGAGATGGACAAAATGTGTAGAAAGCGAGGGTCAGTACTTTGAATAAAATATATTATACTTTTTTTTAAATTACTGTGTATATATTTTAAGAAATAAACGACATTTTAAACTTGTATACCTGGTAATTGCATGGTCTTCACGTCCTGATGTAAGGTTGGTGGAGTTTTTGTAGTCATAACTATTCAAAATAATTATTAAAAATTTTTTAAAATTTTTTTAAAATAATAACGGTCATGACAGTTCTACAATTGTCTTTTCTCTTTATAAGGACAAAAAAAAAAAAAAATCATTCGGCGTATGATATAAAAGTCCTCGGCTCTTACTGCAGATTAAATGGGAAGAAAAAACACCTGCTGTCCTCCCATATTACAAGGCCTTTCAGATGTAATAAAAAACACTAAATAACAATCAAGTTTACTAGAATTAAATTTATAAACGTATTTAATTATTAAATATTAACGTGCCAAAAATCACGTTTGAAACCTAAATATTTTCTTTCAATTTTATTTTATTACGAATTATCATTATTTCTTAATTTATTTTATTATAAATTTAAGTGATTTGGCCCTTTTGATTTTTTTTTTTTCCTATTTATTGAATGTTACAACTAAGACTATAATTGCTCCCTAGAAATTCAGGAACAATTATTCTAAAACTGCTAGTGCCTTTTATCTGATGGAGAACGCTTAAATTTCATTAGAAGTTATGGGGGGCTACTTTCTTAATTAGGGAGGGGGGAAATTATTTTTTATGAAGGACGAGTAAAAGGTAAGCTCTATAACAGTACATCCTTAACTCAGCCATGACACGAGTACTTTATTTCGTACTTTCACTAAGTCTAAAGCTTTATTTTTTATTAGAAAATAAAACATTTTTTTTAATATTATTATTTCATGATTAGGATTTTAAATATTGGGGATTATATCTCGCACGAATACTTATTGCATTACTACCATTGCTCATTACATTATGTCTTGTATAGCCTGAAATGGAGTGTAGAGTGCGTTTTCTGTAATCTTAGGTTTTTCTTTGGAAACATGTTCAAGGTAGTTAGAATGTAAACATACTAAAAGCCCTTCAGTTTTCGGGCTGTTCCCAGGCGGGGTAGGGGCGCGAAAGGTCACTTTTTTCGGTTTTGCGCTGATATCTCAAAAACGGTGTGTCATATACAAAACATTACCATTTACTAAATTAATGTTAATTAAATTCTCTATAACATTTATTTAATATACATTTTTCATATTCTGTACTGTCTCCGAGATATACGCTTGGCAAATGTAATTTTTAGTATGTTTGTTTTACCAAGAAAAGTTAAAATTTATTTAATTATTTATCCTTTATTGACTAATAATTTGAATTCAATATTTCTACCATTCAGCCTCAAAGTGCAATTTTCTGGGTCAGGTCATATAGTAGGATTGTCTTTTATATCCTATATAGTATATAGAATAAGAACATAAACCTTCGAATAAAGATTTGAAACACTATTTTAATATCGTCAGTTTATATATCGTGGAAGTCTCACTCCGTTATTTCCATAAAATATAAACTTGATTTAATAATCATAATTTTATTTTTATTTTTTAAGCATACAACACCGAATAAACCCGGTGGAAGAGATTATGTAAAAAATAAAATAAAAGAAGCACTTGCGGTACTCTTGATAGTATAGAAGCATTATAACAATTAGAATTGATATATTAATTGTCCCTTCTATTGGAAATATTTTATTTAAAACTACTTTCGAATGTTGAACATTGGCCATCAATTCTAAAACATACATACATATATATATATAGGCAAATTATACCGATATATATATATATATATATCTTGTATTCGGATATATATATATATATATATAAAAAAAAAAAAGGACTAACGGGTAACGGGGCTTCTATCACTGGGCTAATCACCCGTAAAAATGATGCAAAATACAAAAATAAAAAATTATGAAATGACAAAATAAATTAAAAAAAATAAAAAAAAACAATGACAAAAAATCAAATATATTGGTAAGGGAAAGGGCTCAGTGGGTTAAACCTTTTGGATCTTTCCTATGACTGATTGGTTTTTTTCCCGTTCCTATCGATAAAAGATTTAAATTTGGACTACCACAAATATTTATCTTGCCATCTAAACAAAAATTTGTATTGGTTTTGGAAGATTTTATTATTTCTAATGATTCATAAATATTTAATTTTAGGCTATTTTCATATATACCTCGCAGAAAATAGCAATTGAAAAAAAAAAGTTCTTTGATGAGATTTGTTTTCATTTATTTTAATATCTAATTTTCGACACCGTTCTGGAAGGCTTATGATATGGAATTGGGGTGTCTGGTAGGCAATGAAGGGGTCATCGTTTACTGACAACAGACAAGTGTCATCAGCGTACGTTTACAGAATTAAAAAAAAAAAATTATTTCGTCTGAAAAATGTAATATTGGTAACTCATCCTGTAGTTTATGAGTTTTAAATCATTGCGTTAAGTTCCTTTTTTTACTTTTCTCAAAAAGACATATTAGCATTAGGTGCTTTGTAGTTTTGTCTATGTTTAAAAACAATGCTACGTTATACATCAGAGTTAGTTGTAACACACTTTTCTATAGAATTAATTACAAACGTTGAGACAAGCTTGAAGCATCTAGTGAGCGGTTGAGTTCGTGTCGTTTTAATCCCCCTTTTTTTTTGTTTTTAAGAAACTTGGCTAAAAACTTGAGGTTCCCATAAATGTAACACCCATATAAATAAGTTGTTTTTTTTTCAGTTTGTTCTCATGTATTTGAATTTTGCCGAAAGTATAGGCTTTAAAAAACAATTACTATAAAATAAATAATTCTATTTCCTGGTAGTGTAAGGGACTGAGAGGAGGGACGGACGAGTATGTATTATCTCACCGCATCCTCATCTCAAAGAGGACTAACAAGCCCTTAAAAGTTCCTAATCCTATTACACCCCTGTCCTGTGTGCAATGGAATTTTTATTTTCTAACTTTTCTACCCCAATTCCTGCTTATGAGAAAAAGTTCTATTCGATGGCATACATTTCGACTGTCCTCATTATTTATTGAGAATCGATGTACCAACTGTGGTCGTTTTAAAACTGGAGAAAAGTTGATCCTAAATTTCTTGTAAGATGATTTTTCGTCGCCTATCATACAATACTGACGATAAAAGCAGATTTTTTGAAGATATAATTTGTTCCAGACATTATAGAAATAGATATAGAAATAGAAAAATAATTTTAATCTAGGACCATTTTATTTTTTTATTTCTGCAATATTTCTGCATTCCGAATTCTGCAAACATTAGAAATCAATTATGTAATAAAATATTTTATAATATATATCTAAAATATTTTATTCGATAATCTATGCTATTAAATAGAAGTACAAGCCATTTATTATTGGTGATCATTAACCACGGAAATTGCTGAAGAAGTAAGCAGCATTGAGGATTTCGGATTGTAAGAATTTGATACGAGATGAATGGGATGGTTTAGTGGAGCCCCAAAGCACATGTTTTATCAATTTACAACTGTACAAATATATAGATCGAATAAATGTTTTAATGACGATGATAATAAAATGTCAAAACTTGAAAAGAACTACTCATCAGTAGCACTTCAATAAAACTTCTGCACTAGAAGATCTCTAGGCCATCGTCTTTTCAGACGATTCGGAGGATTCATTTATTTTTAAATTCAATATTTGTCTATCAATTTTTAACACCTGTATGTACTACATTTCCTAATTAACATTTTTAATTTTGTTTCCGTTTTATATTATTTCCCGCTTATAATATTTTCCCGCGTATAGAGCTCTTTACCTTCACTTACAATAAGTTATGACGAGTTTTTATAGTATATCCCTCATTTTTTTTAATGTCTTTTTTCATAATTTATATTTATTTTTTATTTATTTATTATGTTTTTATTTATTTACTTTTTTTCTAATTTGGAGATCGAGTTAAAATATTAATGGAAACAAATAAAATAACATATGATCAAACGGTCTTTCCTAGAAAAAAAAAATAAATTTATAGAGCGCAATAAAACAACGTCGAATACAGGCGGCCATAAAATGATCCGCTGTGGACCTGTAAGCGATGGCGAGGGCTTAATTGAAATTCCAAACGGAATAATTGTCCCAGGGAGCGGATAATTAACAGATATTGCCCGCCTAACCGTCCTCACCATTTATGTATTTTTATATCTGGGATCTGGTGCCTTCATGGGTTATTTGTGTGTATTAACAGAAACACATGCAAAATATGACTAGATTAACGTATAATATTTTTATAATATTTAGTACTAGCACCCTCCGCCTGTTCTCAAAAGTAAAGAACTTAGATAATTTCAATTAGTAATTGAATTAATAAATTGAGCATTACTTCTTCAATAGTATTTTCACTCATAGCAGTAATATTTAACCTGGTTAAAATTGCACTGATTATGAAAATTATATAAAAGCAAAATTGGACAACAATGTTTTTTTTTATTTTTAATATATGAGTTGGTAATCCATAAGAATAGAGACTATTAGAAAACTCTTTTTGATAATGGACTGCATTATGCTTGCAAATAAAGGCCCGTAGATCATATTATTACACACAATATCAAAAAACATTCTGATTTTGTAATAGTTTTGGGGTCTGTTCAGGATTATTTATTAGATATCTGTTATTTATGCTATTAAATAAAATATTCATATAACATGTGTATATCAAATATATAAAAGGACAAGCCATTTTTCGTTTATGATCACTAACCCTGAAAACTACTGCACCAATGTGTGCCAAATTTTAACTACAACATCTTCAAAGTTTAAGAAAGTTTTAGCAATAAAATCCTTTAAAAAAGGTTGTTATGTTTCGCAAAAAAACTGCATTTTTAAAACTTTTTTTCCGATTCATGTTATGTTGTCATTTTCGAGTTACTTCTCACAAAGCGACGATATTCATGAAGGAGTTTACTGCATTTAGTCATTAAAAAAAAAAAAATGATTATCTCCATCTTTGAAGTATCGTATACATTACTAGGAACTTTAAATAAACCTCTTAATATTTTTCGATATGTTTGACAATGAAAATAAAGAGTAATTGGCAAAATTTGCTAATGGAATGATTATTTCCATCAAAAACGTAATATTTACCGCCTGAAACTGTTAAAGATAAGAACCTAGTGTACAATGGACGGTAAAGGTCAGCCGTAATAAAGGAATCAACTATTCAAAGTTAAGTCTATTCAAGGAATAATAGATGAATGAAAACGATTTCTCAATTATACTGCCTCTAAAGAGTTCTTACCTTAAAAACGGGAAAATAGCGGGGCGATTTTCAAAAGAGATAACTTAAATTACAGCTAGAATGTCAGGAATCTTGCAGATAAGATCTTTCCCCTTGAAAAAAAAAGAAATCAAGTTGGTATCTTTCGACAAGTAAAAATCTTCATTTAGCTGTATTTCAGCAGTGGCCTTTTGAACGGAAATATTTTTTATTTAAATATTTAAAAAATGGCAAGGAAAATGTGACAGGATCACATTCCCAAAAAAATATTATGGGATTCTGAAAAAAAAAAACTCGATGCAAAAAACCCTTTCTTTCGTGGCGTAAAAGCAGCATTTATGTTTTCCATCTTCGTTCGTCCAATTCATGGGCTCCCTTTCTTTAGTTCACACCATTGTTCAACAGATAGTTTATTACTCAACATCAAAATCACCACGTTTGAAACTTTCATACGGTGTGGAATTTTCCAGCTTTTAGGTTAGAATGTATTGTATACGTAAACATATAACAAACAAAATAGCGTTTAGAGATAAGCAAATTCAATTATTTTATTTTAGTTTATTTTAATTTCCAGCTTTTAGGTTTTTCTTATGTTATATTTATTTTAATTTCTTTTTCTTATGTTATAGAACTAAAAACTAGATACCTCAAGATCAGTCTAAGATAAAATCATAAAACCATTCCTAAAATTACAAAAATATAAAATAGATAACAAAACATGTGAATATAATATACAGTAAAAGTGCTTTCTATTACTAATTACACTTCAACAAATCTAGGTAGGACAACTGAATAGACAGAAGTAATAAAGAACTATTACCTAATATTCTTCTTCAAATTTCTGATAAGGAAACTATCGTCAAATTTTGTGTTCCCAGCAACACTACGAACTAGATCGTGCCAAGATGCTAGATTTTTAAGTGTAAAAACAATTTCTCCTTGACTCAGAAAAACAATAGAACGTAGATATGTCTAATTTAATTTCAGAACTGAAAGGATCAAATTACTTAAATTATTAATTTAATAAAATTAACAATTAAAGATTTTTTTAAATGAAATGTTTAGAGAAAATAGCATTTTCAAATTAGGTTTTTAGACTTTTTTCATTCAAACCAATAAAGCACCTAAACGGTAGGTCCTAGTGACAAATTCTTAAACAAAAAATATTCTCCATTTAATCAGAAAGCTTTACCTAAATTTTCTTTTCTATTCGAGCAACACCAAGAAATCTGGACGGTGTCAAAATGTTACATATTTTAAAAGTGAAAAAAAGCGTTACATCAAGAAATTATGGACTACCAGCAAAAAAAAAAATATTTTTTTAATAGTTTTTACCGTATTTGCAAAAAAATATCATTTTAATTATTTAATGTGACGTAATATAAACTGTAAATTAACTAAGTACCAGGAAACATAATAGCATACATTACGCTAATATTACCAGACATTAAGACTTTTTGAACTTGTTAGAAAAAACTGTTGTTTTTTATGTTAAAAAAACTGTTAATATGAGTTTAAAAGATTGGAAACAGTCATGATAAAGAACTAAAATCTTTACAACAATAAGAGCTTCTAGTTCAACAAAATACAACAAGATAACACTAAACATACCATGACCGGTCAAATCACCCTTTTCACGCTTTTTGATAGAGGTTTTTGGAAACGGCTTTACTTTCTTTTTTGGCTTTATTACTTTAAAAAAAGTATATACATATACTTATATCAAAAGTTTTATTTATTTTTTTACCACTCCTCTCTTGTTGTTTTTACTCATAAATTGTGGCAGAAATATATACTCATGATCACTCGACTCAAAAGGTAAGAACTTAACATACGCTTCAGCCAATTATGTAGACTAATAAATAGGGCATCTCATCTTTCCATTAAAAACAAACTTCTAATATACATAACCACCATCAAACCTATTTGGACTTATAGACTAGAACTGTGAGGGACAGCAACAAAGTCGAATATTAAACGCATTCAAACCTTCCAATCCAAAATCCTCCGAACTATAGTAAATGCTCCTTACTATGTTTCCAAATAAACCCTACATAATGGTCTGAATATATCACACGCTTTCGACCTCATACCCTTAAATTTTCGAAATTCCATCGCAATCTTTCCTTCCTTCCTAACCCTCTAGCTCAATCATTATCCAGTTACACAAATCCCTATAACCCACCTTGCAGACTTAATCAGCAATGGCCCCAAAATCTTTTGTAAAATTTATTTATGTTGGAGTTCTGGCAGTGGCCAGCTACTCCACTCATGCCCAGCGTGAATGTACTACAGCGCTCTCACTCAGCCTCCACTGATTTTTTTTTTTTACCTCAGTGACGCGGCTGAGAGAGAAGAGAGCTGGGAATCTCTGTGCCTGGCTTGTCCTTTCATAAGTAACGATACAGGTCTGGTCGGGGGATCTCTGGGATGAATATATATTGTAAATGAAGTATAATTGTATTTTTAACCTTTAATTTAATTTTGTCTTATTTTTGCTTATTGTTATTTATTTATTTATCATTTTTTTTTACATTTATATTTTTTAAATTTATATATTTCACCCATATGTGTATTTTATATTTTATATTATTTATGTATAGCATAGTTCTTTCCTTTTTTTCTCTTTATTTTATTTTATTTTTTACACTACATAATATGTGAATGTAATCGTTAGGCAATTAATATTACTTATTGTCAACGTTTGTGACAGATTATAATAATTACTCAATAAAAATTTTATTAAAAAAAAAAAAAAAAAGATTCTGGTCAAAACATTATTTATATGTAACGTCACGATACTTTGATAATGTAAAAAAAGTAATATAATAAAATAAGAAGATTAAAAGTCTCCAACTACACTTCATACTTCCCTTATAAATATTTAACCCAAATAGTATTCTCTTGTTGTGATTCCATCAACTAAAAAGTACTTACAAGACTTTTGGCGGAAAGGCGTTTTATTCAAAAGTTCAAGGGCTCAGTTGAAGCCATTTATTATGAATACTTCCTACCTAAGAAACTTTACTTTTAGCAGAGATGACCTGTTAAGAACATCTAAGATTTTTTTTGCCCCACTAAAAACGTATATCTCATAAATCCTACATTTTCCCTTCCGAGAAATCTTGCTTTTCCACCCATACCATCCTTTCCGAAAGCCTTTCCTTATTACTTCGTTATACTGAGAGTTTTATAAAGTATTTATGAATATTTATAACATTTTCAAACGTTCTGCAAAGGTCCAATTCACTAATTTAGCGTACATCTCAAATTTTGAAACTATAATTTTAAGACATAACAAAGTCTGAATCAAAAGTAAAACTAAACATAACAAGTCGTGTGAGGCTACATTCTCTCTTCCTCCTAATTTACTCCCACAGCTCATCAGTTTTGTTAATGCTGTTGCTCAGTGAGCATTGCTGTTGTTTAGATTTTTTACAAGATTGATTTTACAGAACATAAATGAGGTTTTAAAATAAAATAATCTGGAAGAAAAATCGTTGCTATCCTTGACTAATTATTTAAAAACATATCGACTAACGTGCAAATTACAGCACTAAATTACATTTGAGCCGGTGAGAATAAAAGAGGTGTAAAGTCAAGTCTCCCTTATTTCGAGAAAACAAAGGTTTTGCAAACGTTTTTATTAAAATTTCCATAAGAAAGATAGAATGAGCTGTTAGACAACAATTCTCTAAAGCTTATAAAAATGGTTGATGCAAGTTTTAACCCTTTGCACTCCGAAGCCGCGAACCCAATGCCTGCACAGAACTCATATGCAGGGTATCGGCCGGCAATTCTTTTCGTTGCTTTCACTCAGGTGGCTGAGTGCTGGGACTATTTTCCTCCCCCAGCACTCAGATCGTTTTTTACACTTTTCTGTAGAATGATAATCAATATTTTTTTAAAAGGCATAAATAATATATATATATATATATATATATATATATATATATATATATATATATAAAATGTTTACACTTTTTTTATTACTTAAAGTATAATAATATAAAACAAACACAAACAATTTTTAAAAAATCAAAAAACAATATAATCTTTAAGAGAGGATCTTGAAAAAAATAATGCCTGTCTGTACCCGGCTTATGAGTACTGTGGCAGACAAGTGGAATCTATAATCTGAGTAGAACTGCATTTTTATTTTGCCTGATTATAACTGGCTAATGAGCACAAAGGGTTAATAACAATTTATTTATTGGTTTCAACTGGCTAAAATTTATGACGCCACTTTAATTTGTAAACATATTAAAAATTCGTTGATAGTAATGATGATGTAAGTAAAATTTTCTTTAATTTGATAATTATACCCAAAAATTACATAATTTAAAGGGAGGAAAATCACGGAAGTGCTTGGAGGGTTAAGCTCGGTTTTTAAATTTTTTATTAAAGTTAATTTATTTTTTTAAATTGGGAAACGTGTCCTATACAGCACAAAGTTATGTTTTTAGTCACTATTTTCGAAGCGGCAAATACAATAACAAAACTAAATTTAATAAGCAAAGAAAGATAAGGAGTCACCAACAATAAAAATTGTATTAAGCATCTTTGGTTCGAAACAAGATACGTGTAAACTTCTTCTAAATCCTAATATTACTTCGAACCCAAGATACATTACACAATTCGATTAATTAGTTTTATGTAGAATATTTTAACTTTAAGTTATTCACCAAAGTTTTTACTAATGAATATTTCCTAAACCTACCACACCCTCAGGTGGCAACATGCCGTTTCATGGTCAGTAGGACCCTCTGAACAATAATCAGAAGTGAAACATCGGTGCGTGATTATTTAGTAGATTTTTGCATACTCAACCACAGTCAGCATGTAGACTATACCTATTGACTTACACAACTCTCATTCTCTACAGATATCCGTTTTTGTTAAATTTGATAATGACGGTGTGTTTTTACAGGCTTTAGATAAAAAAAAATCAACATAATGGACAATGTCAATTAATAGAACATTGATAAGGGAGCAATAATAGTGAATAATCCCAATTTTTAAATTTTTTGACTTACACCACTTTCGTTCTCACCGGCCCATTTAATGGAGAAAAAGTAAAATTTAGTCATTTGTGACCAATTTGTTGTAGTTGATATGTATTTATTCTTCACCTAATTTACTTCTATTCAAAACAAAAATCAGCTACTTCACATAAAAATTGATACGATTTGTTTTTTTGGCAATGAGTTCCGCATAAGTAAAATAATCGAACCTTATTGCCATCCACATTACTACAAGGTTTGAATATTTATAATCAATATTATTATGTAAAAACACAAACCATTTTTTATTTGTTAACACCAACCACGAAAACTATTAAACCAAACTGTGCCCAATTTTAACCACACCATCTTTGTATTTCAGAAAGGTTTATTAATAATAAAATTTACTGATTTTCAATTAATTTGTTATTAATAACAGATAAAATGTGGAGAATGGTAAAGTTTGAAAATTGGCCTATAGATGGTGAGCGCCATTCTACTCGAGAGGTAAGGCTACAGAGGTACGGTGTTATATAGAGCTTGAAATTTATACTAAAATTTACATATATTAAATTAAATTATTAAAAATAATTTAAATATGTCGTGGGATATGTGGATCCCAGTAAAGTTTTAAAATCAACCGGTTAGCACTATTCCGCAATTACAATAGTAATTTGTACAAATTTTAACTAGTCGCTGGTTAAGCATTACCCTCACCCTTCTAAAAAATATTTAATAAGTTTGTCATAATTTAACTTTCATCGCTGAAACTCAGTATAGCTGAGGTTAGGACATTTGTGACTAAGAATATTCGGTTCCTAAATAAAACGGATGCAGGTGGTCAGGATATTGGGAGATTTTTACTGCAAATTGCCATGTTCACACTCCTCAGTATCAGATTAACACTCATGCAGTTTATTCTTGACATTTTACTCAGCGAGTTTTTTAATTTCTTTCAATTGATTAGTGTTCATCTGGGTTCAAAATGAGTCGTGGATCTATCATGCTTGACTTGTTGGATAAAAAGCCAGTTGAGAAGATAAATTGTAAGTAATTAGTTGATAAATCGTCGTGAATTGTATTTATATCATTTTTCAATCATTTACTAGGAATCTGAAATTTTTACTATTCCAGATTAAATTTTTACAAAAATGTAAAAAGTGTAATGTTCCAATTCACAATGAACATACTAAATATACTTGTAATAATTGTATAGAAATAGAAGAAAATGAAACACATTTGAAAAACACATTATTATGTAAATAGTAAAATATTTAATTTGTTTTTTGTTGTTTTACAATAAATCATTGTAAAAATAAATTTTTAATCCTTATACTCCATATTACAATTATTGATACATTATGATGGCATTTATTTACCATTTATAACTACATATTTGGTAACATAAAATTGCATTTTTTATAAAAATCAAAGAAGTGAGGGAAATGCACACCTAGCGACTAACGGTGTACCAGATCGGCTTGCGACCAACGGTGGGTTAATAACATTTTATCGATAAACAAATAATATTCAATAATTAGTTTAAATTATCTATAAACTTTACATAATTACTCTATGTTTAGCGGGCGAAGCCACCACTGGGAATCCTAGTATAATCTAAATAAATATAAAAATGATAAAATAATTCATCATTTCTTCCAGTGCGTTCAATTTTAAACTATTTATTTTTTTAATGATCTATAACAAACCTTTCCTAATTATAATAGCCTCGCAAAACTTTTAGATTGTTCTCATTGTAAAGAAAAAAGTACAGGGTAGAGCTCCTACTCAGCTGACCAGGAACAAGAGAGAAAAAAAAACCTAGCAAGGACTATCTATCAGCGGGAGTAGAATCGAGAGGACGATTAGGTGAAATCTGTTCAGCCCAGAGCCGACGAAAGAAAGATAATGGACAAGCGCTTCTTTGACCTCTCAGCCGTCGTTGAGTATAATCTGCCCTCAATTACAACTAGAGCTAATAGCAGCTCTCTAGTGTCTACTAGTTCCTCTAATACTACGATTTGAAACAACTATGTTCTTTCTAAATCGTAAGACATTAAGCGTAAATATTCTTTATAGCTCTATTTTCTGACTAAATTCTTTATTAAGATTCTAATCTATATTTCGGAGAGATGGAACAAAAAATAAAGGAGTGCTTCGAAAAATGAATTTTAATTATTTGTGATGAGTAGGGCTGTGAATTATATACAATAAAAACACAAAAATATGCAAATATATTGTACTTATACATAAGTACAAACTCAAGTCTAACTAATTGTGTTGAAATGGAAAACAATTCAAAGGAGACTAATAAAAAAAAAAGACAAGGCGAATGTTAAGAAAACATATATGGAAGGGTATTTCAGCTGGGCATAAATCAGAATCGAAACCTGAATTTTCAGAATCCAGCGGCAGTTTGTGGAACAAAAGTTTTGTTTTCAAATTTTGATTTCTTGCCTTTGTTTTATAAGTACTTTGCTGTTTTTATGTGCAGTAGTTGATACAACTTTATAAAAAAAAAAACAATATAAAACGCCTCCATCGCACTTAAAAGTCTCAATTGAGGACTTACATTCTTTCCAACAAGATATTCTGTCTTTGCTAGATCAATTTTCGAGAAAAAATAAAAGTGAAGTTATATTCCAAGTAATAGGGCGTATAAAAAAAACAAAATGACCTTTTTTTCAAATTTCAGAGTTCAAAAGTGTGTAAATATCTTAATGCTATTTATTATTTACCAATACATAATAATCCCTTTAGAGCACTTTATAAGCTTTTTTACTAACACTGGACTTCTTCAAAAAAAGCCTCAGTCCAGTTATTTATTTCAAAGAAGAAACATGACGGTGTCCTATGAAATTCTTGTAATTTCAAGACATTACTGGAAAAAAAATTTCACAGGCTCTGAAGCAACTCGTGAAATTATTAAATATGAAGGATAAGGTGTCCTTGAAGAGTGCGCTGCGCAGCGTTGGTTTGAAAAATTTAGAAGTGGAGATACGATGTTGGAAAGGAAGAAGGGCTCAGGGCGGCCATTATATAAGGTTCTGAAGGAAGCTGTTAATCCGTCCACCAGTACTCGCAAACTTGCCAGGGGGTGTGGTGTGACGAAAGATACTGTTAGTCGGCATCTTCTCTCCACGGGGAAGGTGAAAAAGAAGTGTATACTGATTCCTCACGAACTTACTGCTCAACAATCAGCACTCGAACCAAAGAAAAGTTTACAGAACTTCATGGGTTTGAACTGCTTCATCAAGTATATAGTCCAGACCTCACACCTTCGGATTACTACTTGTTTCGATCCATGGCCCATTATCTTCAAGGGAAAAAATTTGATAATTTTACGGAAGTTGAAAATTCTGTCTAAGAGTTCTTTGATAACCATCCCAAGGAATGGTATCAGCGTGGCATCGAGCAATTGGCTAGCAGATGGGTAATGGCGGTAGATAACAATGGACTATACTTTGAGTATTAATTGTATTTTATATCAAAGAAATAATAATACAAATATTTGTTTAAGAAACGGTCATTTTTTTTTTTTTTTTATACACCCCATTATTTGAGTAGAGCAAGAACAAGAATTAATCTTATTGAACGATTCCAAGAGAAGCTAATACGATCCAAAGGGAAGAATCGGCATCTGGATAAACACAATCATATTAAATTGTTAAAAACACGTAGCTTTTTTTCGGCTTTTATTCATATTTTATTTTTTGTCTGCTCAGAAACAAAAATCTAATAAATAAAAATAATCAAAAATCAAATGCTGATATGCCGGATACAGTTCGAAATATGTATTTATCGTAAAATATGCACAAATGTGTAAAATAAAAATGCAATAAATGTAGATAAATATGCAATTGAAGTACAAAATGAGTATTTATGGCCAAATATGCACAAATATGCAAAATAAAAATAACTCAAATGAACTGCGCAAAAATGAATAGGGATATGGCTTATTTATTCCTTATGCGGTCATTTAAATTAGCCAATATATTCAATATTAGTAGGATACAACAAAATTGAAAAACAAACCAAAGTCAAAACAATTGTTAATCCTTTTATTTAAAACAAGGTTTCTTAAGAATAGTAAACATGAAGATTTATCATTTTGTAAATAAACAGCTTTTCTTGTATTTTAACCCAGTAGTACTTTCAATAAACATAGAAAGACATCATCTTTAACCCGAAGTTCGCGAAATTATAGTGAGAATGCGTAATCAAGGCCACCGACAAGCTGATATTGCAGAGGCGGTTAGCGTTTCCCAGAGTGACGTCTCCCGGGCTTTAGCTCGATTCCGAGAGACTGGGAGTGCCAATAGAAGGCCGGGCAGTGGATCGCAACGCATTACAACTGAAAGAGAGGATAGAAATATTGTTTTCACTGCCAGGAGAAACCCTTTTCATAGTGCACGCCAGATCCTCAATGAAGTTGAAGGTGTTTTACCTAGACATTTATCGACACAAACGATTCGTAATCGTTTGTGGGAAGTTGGCCTTACATTGTATGCTCCTTTGAGACGACCTGCAGCAACAGCTCTCCACCAGCAGCTAAGAAGAACGTGGTGCAGTGAGCGCCTAGAAGAGGACACATATTGGAATGCTGTGATGTTTACTGACGAGTCGCGTTTTTGTCTGTATAGTGACAGTAGACGCCGAAGAGTCTACAGAGAACAAGGAATGCGTACAGTGCCCAAGTTTATTGTGCCTTCAGTGCAGTTTGGAGGAGGTGGTGTAATGGTCTGGGCTGGCATTTACACTGGGGGACGAACCGACCTCCATATTATTGAAGGTAACCTCACAGCAGCTATGCACATGAAATTATTGAGGAATACCTCCCTCCAACTAGGGATCTCATTGGGAGAGATTTTTGATTTCTGGATGACAACGCTCGACCTCATAGAGGAATAGTTGTTCAACAAGTTTTAGAAAACCTGGGAATTTCCCACCCTTGGGGAACTTCCCCCATTGTCTCCAGACCTCAATCCTATTGAGCACATGTGGGACGCGTTACAGAGAAGGCTTTTTAATCACCATCCACCGCCAATTGACCTTCAACAACGGAGCGCAGCATTGCAACATCTCTGGGGTGAAATTCCTCAAGAAACCAGTGACAACATTATAAATAGTTTGCCTAATAGGTGCAGACAGGTTTTGGCTAACAGAGGACGATATACAAGGTATTAATTGCTTCCAAAATCTAATCTGTTAAATTAAAAAAAATATGCAACTAAAACGTTTTATTTTTGTTATTTTTTAAAACCCATTAAATGTATTTTATTTCAGCATAAAACATAATAATTTCTAATAAATTATAAAGAATGGTAGGCAAAGTACATAACCCAAAATTAGCAATATACCTATTCATTTTTGCGCAGTTTAGATTCCAAATGCCTCAAATATATACATTTTGATGATATTAGATGTTTTAGTTTTCTAGGAGAAATATTTTTGAAGATTACGTAAAAGTACATTAAAACATCCAATTTTTAGCTTAAATGTATGAGTTGTATGTATGGTAACATCTGAGTAGTTCCCTTGGGCAGCTATACACAGGTGGAATTCCCTTCTTAAAAGAGGCGCAGAATGGTTTCAACTGGCATTTAACTGGTCGGTCACGTTCCTTTCAATGTGCTCTAGAGGGCCACAATGACAATCCTTTCTAGACATATATTAAAGAAAAATGTCACAACGACTTAATTCAAACGAGCAGGGAGTCATGAGGAACAAGAAAACGTTTAGAGAAAATTTTACAATATCTCATCAAAAATTTAATGAAGGGTATTTTTCGTAATGTAATATTTGTCATTAGGACCTACCATTTAGGAGCTATATTGGTTTGAATAAAAAAGTCACATTTAAAACCCCTACCCTATCTAAACTTAAATAATTATTAATTGTTAATTTAATGTTAATTTACGTAATTGGATCCTTTTAATTCTAAAATATAGATTTGAAAAAGAAGTAGGTTATTTCATTTTTTTCTACATTTTCCAGCTCAATTTTGGTTTTACTATTAAATAAAAAACGTACAATGTTTTGATAAATTCATAAAAAAAACAGCTTTTTGATCTATTTAGAGGTTGACTAGCAACGCAGAGAAGCGGAAATTAAAAGAGTGAGGACTCATTTCTGGCAAAGCGCGAAGGGCACCAATGCCAATAGCAATCCCGAGCCAATTCCAATCCTGACCGAATTTATTGGGTTTGTGGTTGCTGTTGTGTCAGTTAAGGTGCAACCTCCAGGCCTGGAGCTCTCATATTGGCTGACTGGAAATAGGACAACGTATTCGTTTAATTATTAAAATATCTGACTTAATTTTAGTTACGTACCTAAGTCAAATCACAATGGATAACTTTGATTTTTTTTATTTTATTTTATTTTTTTTATATCTATGAGAATAGTTTTATCTTATTTGAATCATCAACAGTATTATTGCAAATGAATGTTTATGTGGAAATTATTGGGGTTGAGCAGACCTAGTAAGAGTAGTTGAAGAGTTATAAAAAATATATGCACCTGTTTAGGGCCATATAAGCAGCATGGTAGATATTAAAATGAATATGGATTTTATCTTTATTTTGTTTGGGTATTTGGTCCAGACCATAGACCTACTTTCCCATTATAAGCTACATACCTACTCGGATTCACAAGTCCCCCAACTTGCTTCCAGCTCAAGCGACATATAGATTTCTAAAACAAGATCTAAGCAACATAAAACTGCTAATCCATTTAAAAATCAGTTCATATTTTATAAGTCACTAGAACTCCGAAGAATCAAACGAAGAGCATGAATATGAAGATGACCGAATGCACACCTTGCTCTGAGTTAGACCACTGACTAATCCATAAAATATTTTACAATAGTTACAAATTCTAAAGCATTTGATTATAAATAAAACAGCTTTGATGGAGAACCAAAATCTTAAATATTGCCAGACCATTCCAATGAGTTTACCGTTGGAACCTTTGCCACTACAACATGTAGAGTAACCAACGTGGATCGAGTAATTGGTTAGGATTTAATGTTATCAAACAGAGGATTGTTAAAGGAGGAGAATTTTGACAAAATGGTTTTAAATTTTGACAAATTAAAGAGTTCTCCTCCAAATAAAGGGTACCTACTTAATAGAGTCTGGTAGTTCAATATTGACGGAAACCACTCTTATTGGTCGTTGTTTTACTATATAATCAATACAAAATCAAATCCTTTGGTCTGAAATAACGATTAACTAAAAACCTTAACCCTCCAGTAGTCGCAACCCCAGGACTAACCAATAGTCACAAAGATCTGACAGATCACCTCTTTAAATTCAATCGTTTTACTGATGATTTCATCACTTTTATTTTTCTCACTTACTTTATGCACATAATAATACGCACTAATAAAATAAGTAATACAAATATTATTTATCTAGAATAACAACTTTTAACTATTTTTCTGTTATCACAACTTTTTAATTATTATTTACTTCACTAATTTTATTTATAAAGCTTATAAAGACAGGCAATTTTCGAATGTTCTAAACAAAAATACATTTTACCTTCTTCACAAAAGTATTTAGTCAGCCATCGATTTTCTCATAATTCACAACGTCGTTTAATTGAGCTGCGTTTTTCATGTCTTGCTTTAGGTGGAGCATCCTCTTTTCTATAATATATGAATCTTACCTTTCAATGAATTATTGTTAATACATTCCTCATCACTAGAATTTTCTTTATCACTGTATTCTGGGTTGTTTAAATCGAAGGTGCGCTTACGATTCATATCGTAATAATGGTAGAATAAAATCTGTCGCGTCAGTAGTCGCAATGAGTCTAATAGATCTTGTCCCGGTAACAGCGGAATAGAAACTAAATAACTAAAAATCTAGAGAGAATATTGAGGATTTAATGTCACTAATGCATTCGAGGAATCTTAGTTAAAAGGTACTGAGTCGCCTATCTCATTTTAAAAATCCTACTCGGAATACTGCGCAAATAATACTTTAGGTGATCTGTCAGATCGGTTGCGACTACTGGAGGGTTAATCATATACATAGATCAATCACAGTAATAACAGTTAATACTTTCTCTATAACATTCTTATACTATTAAATAATAGAATTAAAAACAAATAGAAGTAAATTTATACGAATATTATTGTAATAAACAACGTAAACAAGAACGCAAATTGAAACATCAGTGAATAAAAAGCAAATTGGTTTTAAATAATATACACAGCAAAGTTGTTTTTATCCAAGTAGTATCCAATTTGCATCTCGTTTGTACCTCACCACGGCCAAAAAGTCTTTACAAAAGACTTCTTAGGTTTTAAGTCGTATTTATTTTATTCATGCTGTTAACAGCACAACTGGAAGAGGGGGAAAAGGCAGCTGTAAATTATCAAGTTGATCTCGAGAAAAAAAAAAGTTTCATCTTTTCGGCACTTAGAAGATAAACGTATTTTAGGAAAGAAAAGCAGGCAAAGACAGCTTCCTTGATTCAGAGAATCATAAAAAAAGATTCTTGTAATAAGGTTATACGGATAATAAATATCCAAGTCGGATTTAAAAATTTGAGAGGGAAATCATTTATCTCAATGTAAAGTTGCAGTTATGATGAATTAGGGGGGCAGGTGTTTGGTCTTTAACAACTTCTCCAAGTAACAGGGCCATTTGAAGCTAACGTCCTCGGAGTATCGTAAAACAAAAATTTAAACTTTTTTTTTCTTTAATTTCCACCTAAATGGCATTTAAAGTTGAACATTAGCCTGTTAACTCAATTAAAGAACAGTTTCGCTTTAAATGCTAGCTCCTAATTAGGCCGGCAGAATGTACTTATTCAGGCCGCCATAATAACTCATTTCAACCCTAATGCTATTCAACACCTTATTTCTAAGTTGAATTAAAAGTCCACTTTTTTTTTTTTTTTTTTTTTTTTTTTTTTTTTTTTCTTTACTCCTTTTATATAAATATAAAATTTTATTACTGACATTGACTGGTCCATGCTAAAATCAGAGTCATTCAAAACTCTTCTTTTCATCTGCATTCAGAAGCTAACAGCAAAATTTAGTTCTATGTTCATTATTATTGGGTTTTAAACCTTACATTGAAAATCTAAAAATAAATCCTAAATAATAATAATTAATGAATAAATGTAAAAATATAAAATCCTTTGAACTGGTGTCGCTTTATTGACAGTTTTTCTATATTTTATATTAAACAATAAATTTGTCTTTGCTTTTTATTCTAAAAGAGTTTATTATGTTTAAAATGCATATCTTCATTATGCAACTATCATGTCTTATTTACAGATGTAACTGATTTGTCTGCCAAATGAAAACAGTATGCTTTTCCAGTTTTAAAAGTAAATGGCTCCGTGAAATCGATACGGACTGTACTATATGAAAGCTAGTTATATTTGCTTGGTTGTTAAATTTAAAGTTTTTGTGAGATATGCAGTTTTGTGAATAGTTTTTTTCGTAAAATAGTGAGCGTTGAAATATTATGAGTATTATGATATACCTTATTCGGGGAAGTCACAATGTCACATTTACTTCAACGCTTACCGTTTTTCGAAAATACTATCCACAAAACGTCAAATTTTACAAAATCTTGCAAATTTAATCAGCTTTCGAATGATATGTTGAACGTAATCATTTTGTTTCAATTTCATGAAGAAATTTACTTTTGAAACCGAAAAAACGTGGTGTTCTCATTTGGCATACAAATCAGCTACTTGTGTAAATAAAACATTATGACAATCCCTTATTGGAAATATGCATTTTAAACATAATAAACTCTTCATTGGAATAAAAAGCAAAGAAAAAAACTATTGTTTGATAGAAAATAAAGGAAAACTGTCAATAAAGCGAAATCAGATCAGAGGATCTTATGTTATTGCATTTATTTATTTATTACTATAATGCAGGATTTATTTTATTAGATTTTCAATGTAAGGTTTAAAACTCAATGATAATGAACATAAACCTCAATTTTGCTAATAGCTTCTGAATGCAGATGATATTAAAGAATACTTAATGACCACTAACGCGAAAACTACTGAACCAATCTTTACCAAATTTTAACCACATCATCTCCATAGTTGAAGAAAGGTTTAGAAATAATAAAATTTAAATATATTCTATTAAATTGTTTTTAAAAAAGCGATAAATATGTGATTCGCAGTGAAGTTTGAAAATTAACCGATAGGAGGCGAATACCATTTAAAAGAGGTTATAAATGTACAGTGTTACATAGAGCTAGAAATTTATGATAAAATTTACTTATTTTCAATTTAAAGTTAAAAAAGCTGTAAATATATGGAGCGACATGTAGATCCCAGTGCAATTTAAAAGCCGAACCGATATGTGACCATTATGCAACAGAGTTTGCGATGGTAGAACTATCAAGCCACTATACTCAACTTTCACTACATCTTCATATTATTTTCAATATAATAATAAATTTTACTTTTACTATTAGATGATACTTTAAACGTATAGTATTGAGTTCCAGGAAGGAAATTTGCCAAACTGTCATATACTTTTATGGTTATATATGACAGAAATTAAAATCCAACCAGATGGTTCGATAAAAGAATTTCTGCCAAATTAAAAAGTATTGCCAAGTCAAAATGTCGATTCCTTTCTTTTTAATATTGTGAGTAAAAGTATGATTTATGGGCCATTAGTTGTAAGCATTGATAATGCAGTCCATTATCGGCAATAGTTTTTTATTTGTCTCTGTCCACCTGGATTACCAACTCATACATTAACATTATAAATTGGATGTCTAATTATACTTTTAGGTACTCTTCAAACACCTTATCAATGTAATTTTAACCAGATTAGAAATTACTTCCATGCGTGAAAATATCATTGAAGAAATAAAGCTAAATTCCATACTTCAATACAATATTTTTATCAATAAACAAATGAAATTCAATTGTTAGTTAAAATAATCCATGTTTTTTATTTATATGTAAGCGGGCGAAGACGCGACGGGGTATGCTAATATATATATATATACCCCGTCGCGGCTGATTTAAAAATTATTATATATATATATATATATATATATATATATATATATATATATATATATATAGAACCAGGCAAATATATATATATATATAGCAATATAGCAATATCTCTTAATACGTCATCGCACACATTTCAAATTTTTCCAGCGATTCGCTCTGCAGATTATTCTTTAAGGAAATAAAATACCAACAGTTATCGAAAATGCGCTTTATTTTCTTCTATATTGATTCCATACTAAACGTCTTTAAGATAATCGATCTCGACTGAAAATCATCAATACAAAAAACGTTTTTTTAATTTCTTTTTAAACGATGTTTGTAAAATAAAAAACAAAATAAATATCTCTCAAAAACTCAAGAAGAATTTAATTTATTATTGAATTTTTGAAGCTTTTTCAACTTTGAGTTTCTTTTTTAACATCCTAATACATAATCCCTTAAATTTAATATATATCTTAAAATAACTGTAAATTACCTCTGTAGTACATTGTAGTATTGTTTTGTGACTCAGGAACCATGTGGTCAGCATCAATGCTCAACTGCTAGGTTGTATTTCAAACCCAATGAAGAGCACCAACTTCATAGAGCTGGAATCTAACCCGAGCCTAGTTGTAAGCAGTGTAGTACCTTGCTCAATGGACTACTCCTCTACACGTTACAGCGAATTTAAAATAGTTTTTCGTAACTAATAATTTTAATCCTAGACACCATTAATGAAGCATATTAGATAATGAAAATTTTACAAACAAAATACTGTTTATATCTCCTCACTGGTATAATGTTAAATCTAAACAAATGTCAGCAATTTCTACATTCCTAAAAAGGTCCTGGAATGCGTGTGGTGCCGGGTATAAAGCATTCCCACTTTGAAACTGGACATTCCCTCTTTCAGTTGTTTAGTTTATGAATTCTACTTCCTTTTAGAACCAAATACATTCGCTTGTTATTCCTTTTTTCTTTTTCAAATGACCTTATTTAACGACTGCATAATAATTTTTTTAAAGCTTTTATTTTAAACCTATGATGGGTATGTAGAAAATTTGTTGTTTTAATAAAATAACGTTGCCGATAACCAAATATGTGTTATCATTTATTGAAAAAAAAAAAAAAAAATGTATTCATTTTTATAAAATTATGTTATAATTTACAACTAACCAGACGTGACTAAAGCAAAACATCGATTAATATTAATCAAAATTATTAATAAACATAATACTTAAAACTTAAAATTCACACCTAATAACGCAATAAACGTAAATACTAAAACTAAAAAAAACAACTAATAAAGGTAGTGAAACATACACTTATTTCCTCTATTACAGTAATAAGAATAAAACTAAAACCCTCTGCGTATCATTAAAACCTCTTACAAACGATTCCACGAAAAACCAAATGCTAATTCAGTTCCTTTGATGTAAGGATTTAAGAGAGACAACAAACACAAGGTTTCTACGAAGGTACTTGTCTCTAATTAATTTAAAATTTTATTTTATTCTCGGGAGGTACCTCTGGATTTTCTAAACATTCACGTCTTCATGACATCCAATATTATTTATTACCATTGCATTAGTTGAAAAAATATATTTGTAGTTATGAATAAAGTAAAGGTTTTAAACATCTAATATTTATATTATTTATCTGTGTAAATGTAAAGGTGGCATGTTTACGAAGTAGTAGCTAATACTGAGATTAAAAAGTTACAAAAATTATACGGACCCACCTAAACTATAATTAAAAGTTGCTATTACATACCAGACTTAATAAAAAAGAAAATGCTTGTCTGTTCCGACTACTCCGATATTTACTAGACAAGCGTTCATAGCTCCAAATAGACAAATAAAAGACTAATTACATGACAATCGATAGACTAATTTGGATAGATACGGAGTTCAATTTGGAAATACGGAGTTCAGCTTTGGATCTCGTAAAACTCAAACCTTCCAAAAAATATTGCTTACAAGCTTGATATTGGGATTATTTTATTAGAATACTAGTAGATTGAGGTTTTTATTTGGACGATCAACTACCAGGTTATTACGCCCTTTTCATTTAAATGTTGGAAATTTATTTTTCTTCGTCCTGTATTATCATTTTTGTATTATATTTAATTGTAAAGTGAATGTTCTTTTAACAGATTTATAATCTTGTTTATAGAATTTCTTGAGTCCCCTAGAGCAAGTTCTGTGGATCTGGGTATTTTATTTGTTTCTAAGTCTTGTTGTAATAATGTGCAATCTTCTATTACGTGTTTAATGGTCATTGGAGATTGACATCTTTCACAATGTGGTTGGGCCTCTTTTGAGATCAGATATGCGTGAGTCAGGTTAGAATGTCCCATCCTCAGCCTTGATGTAACAACTTCTCTCTTCTGTTACCTCTTATAGCGCTTGTCCACTGCTTCGAAATTTTTTTATATTTCTTTGTTTGTTCGTTAGTGGAGTTTTGAACAACATGATTTCCTACTTTGTTTTTACTTTGTTCTTCAAAAGCGTTTTAACATCATTGGGTTCATATATTTTTAGTGGTGCGGTATTCATCACAGAAGCTTCTTTGGCAGCTTTATCCGGTGCTTCATTTCCAGGAATTCCGAAGTGTCCAGGGGTCTTATTCCAGCATGGTGTATAGAATCTAGAAGTAAGAGACGACTTGTTTTAGCCGAAGAATAAACCACACAACCGTAGTCTATTTTAGACCTTACTATGTTTGTGTATACCATCAGCATCGACTTTCGGTCTGCTCCCCAAGAGGTTCTTGCTATACCTTCATCATTCAGTCAAGTTTTTTGAAACATTCTTCCCGTAGGTATTTTATGTGATGTCAGTTTGCTGTCTATGACCAAACCGAGGAATTAGATGTTGTCGCAGAATGTTAAATTATTTCCGTACATAAAAAGCTGAGGTACTGGGCTTGGGTTCTTCTTCCTTGAAAATATCACGCCTCTAGTCTTTTCTATGGAGAAGTGAAGGGTTTTTTCTTTCAGACCAATTCTGTAATTAATTTAAAACATTCTGTAGGGCTCTTCTCATCCACTCGTGATTCGTAAATCTTAAAAAGATGGCTAAGTCATAAACGTAAAGGAATGCTTTTATCGACCCAGGTATTACACCCACAATTGTGTTTATTTCAATCGCAAATAGTGTACAACTTATATTGAATACTAGTTTCAAATGCTAAACATTCATCTTCAGTTATAAAACGTACAAAATTTTCAACACATTAGCTCTATGCTACATGGATTATATATTCTACAATTTTTAAAAATATAAGAAAATAAACCAAATTTCGGTTCTCACCTGAGAAGATCTAACAGGTATCTGAAATATATCCATCGCGGAAATGGGAATTAGACAGATAGGTTAAATCTTTTGGGTTTACTATGGGATTTCCCCTATGACTCATTGGATTTTTCGGTTCCTATTGGAAAAAAAATTTAAAATAAGGCTATTGGAAATGTTTATCTGGTCATTTAAACAAAAATGATTAATAAATGTTTAATTTTAAACTATTTTCTACTTGATGTATTATTTTTACGCCCTAGTCTTTATTAAATTTATGGTTATTTTCATTTAGATGAATAGCGAAATTTGAATTTTGGGTCATATTATTGTATGCTCTTATATGTTCTATTATTCTTTGATTTACCAACCGTCCAGTTTTTCTCGGGTATTTAGCTTTACAGTTGTTACATTTTAGTTTATATACACCGCTTTTTTGGAAAGTGTTTCTTAATTCCTTTTAGACTTTGGTGGATATGAGGTCGAAATATGGTATCAAAATATATTTCCACGGTATAGCTTTATCCTCTGGGGGTGTTATGTATATATTATTCATAGTTTATTTATGGATTTGTTTTTTTTTTTAAATATTGTCGATCATTAATTCATCAATCCTAATTGTATTGATCCTTTTATACCATCATGTGTACCTCAAGTAAAACTGGATTATTTAAAAAAAAAAAAAATACAGCAATGAACAAATAAAAATTAGAACAATTTTTCTGAACCAAGCATTAATAACCAACCCAATGAGGTAGAATTCGTTCCGACTGATCTTGCAAAGCGATCCAATTCCATCCCCCAGAGTTAATGTAGCTTTTCATTAAGTTGCTAATTGAAGCATTTTCAAGAAATATCTATGCAAATTGCTAATCTGCCATTGGGAAGAGGTCCTGCCCCTCCATCAATATGGACAATGGGATGATATTTCCATCGAATTAAACTCAGCGGTGCCTTTGATCCTAAGAGAGCGAGTGGGTTAAGAGCAGTTTCCGAGTCTCCAGTGAAACGTAACTCAATTCGAATTTAGAGCTTTGTAATCAATTCCGTTAGGAGTTTAAGGCGCTCCGTAGTTTGCCTGAATTTAAATGAGTGGAGATTGAGATGCGCTCTGCTTCATTGGTTCGTGTCTCGTCCCAGTGCTGGAGTGGAGGGGAGGGGGCGTCTTGGATTTACAATGTCATTTCAGGCTGGCTCTCATTTCACTGATTTAGAATTAGTTTTATGCTCTCTGATTAGAGATAACTGGTAGGGTTTCATTTTATTTTATTATATGATGTATTATGATTTATGAGAGATAAATGAATAAAAAATAATTACATTTTTGCATACTTTTTTTAATGTTATTTATTAAAATTGACAACTATATATACAATATAAAAATATAATACATCAATTAAACATGATAAAATTGACACGTCACTTGTTTTTAAAGCAACTACCCACTGGTAGCGTTTACAAAGGTTCTATATAATGAAGTTAGGAGGTCCAGAGGCCATCTTTTCAGGCACGTCGGAGGGTCATCTGGAATGAAATGAGAAGCAAGTTGAGATACTAATGGATTTTAATGGTTGTTGAGTTTGCTATGAAATGATAGATGTATGGTTTGAGCTAAGTCAGAAACGTGAGTTATATTAAGATCTTTGTGGATAAGTTTGTTTGTGACGAAATGAGGAGCATGAGGATTTTTTTAAGGATTTTAGATTGGTCTAATTAATGTTATGTAAATCGGTCTGTAATTAATTGGAAGGTTTGAATATTTGTCATGTAAATGTTGAAGTAGTCGGAAACGACGGACAGATTCTGGGCGATTTAGTCTTGTATCTGGATTACAAATAAGACGTTTGTCCAGATGGACCCCTAGGTAGTGAATTTGTTCAACTGGGATTAGTGGGACATCATTAAAGAATACTGTTGGACAGGAGGTCGTAGGTTTACTAAGAAGGTTAAAGGTTATTTCATGGGATTTATTTTGATTCTCCATTTTTGACACCATTCTTGATGGTTTATGATATGGGATTGGAGTGTCTGGAAGACAATGAAGGGCTCATTGTTTACAGATAACACACAAGTACCATCTGCATACGTGGTGAGGATGGTGCTAGGATGCGTCGGGATGCCAGTAGTATACACCGTGTAGAGGATTAGACCTAGGATAAAAAAATAAAAAATATGTTCCTTTCATCTGTTGTTGTATGGATGGTTTGTAGTATTAAAAATATAATTGTTTTTACATACTGATTACAATAATACTTGTGGTAGGTAGAATTTACTTGCTTTTATTACCTTTTATAGGTTTGACAGCCACTTATCTTATATTACAATAACATTTAGAAATATGATATATTAATAAATACATATTAATATTTACTGGATTATTAAAAAATTTAATTTTTTTTTTCTCTTTATGGAAAAGAATCTTCTCTAAATTTTATCTCTTAGTATTCTTTTATTTATTAATTTTTGTATGGTTATATTTTTTTTTCCTGCAAGATTAACTAGAGACAAGCGTTGAAAGCTGCCAATAAATTAAAAATGACTATAATTAGACCTATTTGGACATACGGAATTTTGCTTTGGGGCTTCACTAAACCTTCTAGTTCTTCTCGTTTCCAATCATTAAAAACCCGAAATCGTAAAATCCTCAATTCTCCTAATTTCGTCACAAACTTATCCATAAAGATCGTAATGTCTATTTGCTGTCGATTGCGCCCAAACTAGACACTCACCCTTTTCATAGTTAACTCTATGCACACTGGAATCCACTAGTCTCTAAACTTGCCTCAAACTTAATTCCCAATAATCCTCCGAGGCGTTTGAAAAGAAGATGGCCAAGAGATCCTATACCTAAAATTATAATAAATAATTTAGAACCTTTATTAAAGTGCTACTAGTTTGTAGTTCTTTATATGTAATGTAATTCATCTCGTATAGAATTTAAAATCTTTTGAGAAATCTGTAATTTGTCTCATTATGTCAGTAATAAACTTATGTATGATTGTTATTTTTTAAACCTAAAAATATTTTCGTTTATAAAAGAGAACCCTAAAAATAAAAATTCTATAATACTGCTCTTATTTTTCTATAAATTAGTTCATTAGAAAAAAATATATATAACAGAAAAGTGTTTATAAAAAACGGACTAAAATGATCTGCAAAAAAACAGCTAATTAATAATTGAAAAGTTAATTCTCTCCCTATCCTTTTGATCCTAAGAGAAAAAATAATCCTTTTTTTTTTTTTTTTTATTTGCTCAAACCAAAAATTCCTTTTCTTTAAAAGAAAAAAAACAAAACTTTAAGAGGACATTGTGTAAATTTTAAATTTACCCAAGAGTCTATAAACAATGAGAGGGGACCTGTGGAGCCAAAGCAGCAGTTTCTAGCGCCGGAATAAATATCAGCACAATCACAAAACAGGCGGGAAATAAAGCCTTCCTGGCACTTTTTGTTTGTTTTTTTCATTTTGATATTTGTTACTCGCCCAGCCCCGAGATTAAAAAGGGGCTCCAATATGGGGCCAGGTAAATTCTTTGTAGCGCATGATTCGGTACATTGTACACAGTGTTCACCAATATATCAAAAGACTGCCCACGCCGTATATTTTTTTATATCAGCGCCATATATATACATACATATATATCTACATATATAGCTGGATCAATATTTCAAAATAATTGGAAGATTTAGGTTGTTTACAAACAATTCAGTGCTATATATTTTCTCCTCTCTCTCTCTCTCTCTCTCTCTCTCTCTCTCTCTCTCTCTCTCTCTCTCTCTCTCTGCTCTCTCTCTCTCTCTCTCTCTCTCTCTCTCTCTCTCTCTCTCTCTCTCTCTCTCTCTCTCTCTCTCTCTCTCTCTCTCTCACACTCTTTCTTCCTCTCTTAGAATATATACTATATTTATCAACTAAATAAGGCCTTCTAGGTCATAACCATCAAAAATATAGTTGATATATCTATATCTGTACCACCAATCTACGACCTCGCATGAACTCATTATAACCACTATGATCCATCAGAAACTTCATGTCAATGTCATAAAATACTTAACATTCAATAAAAATATTTTAAATTATGAACTTCTAAAACACACTTCTGCGCGGAAGTTGAATGGAAAGAAAAAGAACCTGATCCTGAGGATTTTACATTACTATACATTATATTTGAGGAACATACAGTATTTTTAAAGCTATTTTTTATTTTTAATGTTATTATTGTTTGTAATTATTATTTGTTTTTATTGAATATGTTTTATGAATCGAATTATAACCATGCATATCACTTACTGCCTTTGAGTGAAGCATATCGTCATATTTTTCAATTAATGTACATTGATTTTAAAAAATAAATAAATAAAAAGAAATTAATAAATGAAAAAAAATTCAACATGTATTCTTTTAATTTACATTGTAGGAAGTCTACTTCCAGCAGGAACGGTTTGAAAGAAAACTTTCGACAATATTTAGATATATCCATTCCAATATTGATAAAATTATTGACTTCTTAAAAAAATATAATTTATTCCAAAAAAATTAACAAAAAGAAGAATTAAGGAACAGGACACTGAAGACCTTGATGTTAAGTGTCCAAAAAAAAAATATAATCTAATCTCAAAATGTATTGTTCAGTCTTCTGTAATGGTAGCCCTAAAAGATAGCAAATAGTTTATTTCAATTTTCACTTTCCCATATTAGTTTATATTGTATCATATTATTATTTTTAATTAGGATATTAATAATTAATAAAATAAAACTAGCAGTTATTTACGGAAAATGACGATTCATCACTTAATTCTTAGATAACGCGAAATAGAGAAAACTATTAGGATCAAATCGAGGAGTAAAGAAAATAACGGTAGAACGTTCCAGGACGAGGGAGGTGGTTTAAGCCATTGAAATGGAAATTTATTTTTAGCGGATATAGAAATGTAAATTTATCCCTACAAGGGGTAGCCAGGTGACAGATATGGAATATCAACTATGGACAGGGCAGAAAAAATTAAAATTGTGGTTCTCATCTTTCTGATTCTGTTATAGGAAAGAGCATCAGCAATTCTATGGTCGATCATGTTTCTAGGAAAGTATAGAGTAAAACTAGGACGCTAGGTTTAAAAGTTTTTTGTTGCTGCTCTGTCTGCCTCATTCAAGGGCAATAATTAATATGCATAGTAATTCATAAAACATTTAAAATTAAAAAACCTCTAACTATACAATATAAATATATTTGTTTTTCCTTATTGAATTTCTTTTTTTTCATATTTTTGTTGATATTTACAACTGTATAGTACATCCACGCCTTGTAAATGTGTGGGTAAATGAATACAGTTACATAAATAATAATAATAATAATTTGTAAAGCAATCACCTATTGGTGGCACTTTAATAAAAGTTCTATTTTGGAAGGTCTCAAGGCACCTTTTTAAGCACTTCGAAGGGTTATCAGTAGAGACCGGATTTTTGTGCAGTAAAAAATCAAAAAATGTGCTGTAAAAAACACAAAACATGCAAAATCGTGCAGTAAAAACTCAAAACGTGAATTTAAAAACTTAATACATGCAGCAATCCATTTATTTACACAAATATGCAAAACTTAACCAGCCTTGAATAAACCTTAAGACATTTTGACAAACGTTTCGTTTTAATGTTAATTCAATCTGATATACTTTAAAATTTGGGAAAAAAAGGAGATGAAAAAAATTGTTAATTAAAAGAAATATAAAATATCTTTATTGAAATTTTCTTTTACGTGGAAACAAAATATAACTAAATGTTTTTGAAAAATAAATTAGTTTTTAAAAGTTTCGTGAAAATGTACGACATTATAAATCTCAAAATATTTCTCAGTAAAAATTATGCTGCCTGTCACTTAATAAAATGTTCTTTAGCAAAGAAAAGGAACGTTCTACATCTATGGGCGTAGCAGGGCAATTTTTGTAGCATGGGATTGAGGATGGATCCAGATTATCAGCTTCTATTTCCTTTCCGTTGATACAATAATTTGATATTTTTTAACGAATATAGCCTTAGTTTTTCTCAAGGATTTATTCGAGTTTTGAAAATAAACATCTTCCCTTTTCGTTTTCAATTCGTTTTATGCTTTCTTCGAGAGTTTCAAACAAATATCAGCTCTGGATATTCATTGGTCCATTGTTTTAATTTTGTCGAAACACTCGCGGACGTTTTTGGCATTTTCAAAGTTGATAGTTTAAAATATTGTTAACAACTAGCCCTTTGTGCTAAATTAGAAGTGGAGAATGAAATGGGAAGCGGGTAGTAAAATTTTCTGAGGAAACGTCTTAGTTCTAGGTAGTACGTCGATCCTCAATGTTTGCCTAAATCCTCAAAGCTCCCAATTCAATACGATCATTTAAAAGTAGTAGGTCACAAATACATTTGATTTAAGCGACTTTTTACTTTCAATTTTAAACTAATTAACCTATTTAATATAAATAATTGTTATAAATGTTGCCTAATAATCCTAAGTAAAATCTTCAAAAATTAAATGGTTAAGCGAAGATGAATTTGTTTCAATTGTGCGATTTCGTGCAGTAAAACACGAATTCGTGCAATTAAGCTCAAACGTGCAAAATAAAATTTAAGAATAAGAATCCTTAGGTTATAAATGAGATAACTACTTGGGTTAGAGAGCGCTAAATCAAAGCGAACTAAATGTGCAATAATACAGAAATCCGGTCTCTAGTTATCAGGAACAGAATGTGAAGTTGAGAGAATGGTGTATTTTTACGGTTATGTAGTTTACTATGAAAGGATGGGTATCTGGTGTAAGCTAAATTAGCAACACATAGGACAGCAAGATCTTTATGGATACGTTTATTTATGACAAACGTTTTATGACTTTTTTTTTCTTCAAAAAAAGCCTCAGTTCAGTTATTTATTTCAAAGAAGAAACATGACAGTGTCCTACGAAATTCTCGTAATTTTAAGATATTACTAATAAAAAAATTTCACGACCGCTGAAGCAACTCCTGAAATTATTAAATATAAAGGGAAAGGTGTCCTTGAAGCGCGCACTGCGCGGCGTTGGTTGGAAAAACTTAGAAGTGGAGATACGACGTGGAAATGAAGAAGGACTCCGGGCGGCCATTAATGGATATTGATGATGAATGTTCTGAAGGAAGCTGTTGAGTCAAATCCGTCCACAAGTACTCGCGAACTTGCCAGGGAGTGTGGTGTGTCGAAAGATACTGTTAGTCGTCATCTTCTCTCCATGGGGAAGGTGAAAAAGACCTGTAGACTGGTCCCTCACGAACTTACTCCTCAACAATCAGCAGAAAAGTTTACAGAATTTCATTGGTTTGAACTCCTGCCTCATTCACCATATAGTCCAGACCTCACACCTTCTGATTATTACTTGTTTCGATCCATGGCCCATTTTCTTCAAGGGAAAAAAATTGATAATTTTGTGGAAGTTGAAAATGCTGTCCAAGAGTTCTTTGACAGCTATCCCAAGGAATGGTATCAGCGTGGCATCGAGCAATTGGCCAGCAGATGGGTAATGACGGTAGATAACAATGGACTATACTTTGAGTATTAATTGTATTTTATATCATAGAAATAATAATACAAATATTTGTTTAAGAAACGGTCATTTTTTTTATACACTAAATTAATTTATTCAATAAAACAATTCCTGTAAATTTAATATAAAGTGTTATTTAGATCAGTTCTATCTATAACAATTTATAGAATTTACTAATTTAATGGTATTTATTGTATGTAACGGATACAAATGGGTTGAGGATATTAAAGGATAAATATTAAAACATTAACATTTAATATCTTTTTAAAGATAATTATAGAGGCACAGATATCCGCAGTCTGTTTTAAGAGAACTTTCACAGACATTATTGCTTAAATTTTCTGAAAGGAGGTTCGCTAACTAAACTAAAAGTCAATTAAAGTTAAGTTGATTCCAAGGAAATATTAAGGTTCGAATTTGAAATTACAAAGGAGTTAGAACATCTTCATTTTAATTTAAGTTAACGAAAATTAGTTAATCCGCATAAAGGAAACCAATATCCTTTAGGTGCTATCGGTATAATGTATCATTTTTTTAAATATCCATTTCTAAAAAGAATAAAAAAAAATATTATTAAATTTCTTTGACTGTCCTGAATTTAAAACTATGTACCTATATGACTTAACAGCCAAAATATATGTAAATTACTTAACATATATTACTTAACACCAACCACATGAGCCCCGTGAAAAACCAACAGGGTAAAAAAAAAAAAAAATATGGTCGAGAGATCTCCTTTGATTAAATATCTAGAACTTGTTTTTCGATTCAGTATGAACTAAAAGTAAAAGCTTAGAACTAAATAAAATAATGAAATTTAATAAACATTTATATATTAAAAAAATAAAAATAATCATCAATTTAGACAACTGGTTTACATTAATAGTATCAATATATTATATAGTAGTATATATTACATTATGGATATCATACTATAATCTATACACTTATATATAAAAAGACAAGCCATTTTTCGTTTTTTGATCACTAACCACAAAACTACTGAACCAATCTGTACTAAATTTTAACCATGCCATCTCCTTAGTCCTAGGAACATTTAGCAATAATAAAATCTATCAGTTTTCAATTTATTTGTAATTAAAAAAGTGATTTAAATAATAATTATATGATAATTTAAATAAAAGGGAAGTTTGAATATTGAACGGTAGGTGGTAAGTGGCATTCTACATAAGAGGTTACTGAGGTACAGTGTTTTATATATATAAAGCTTGTAATTGATAAAGAAAGTTACTTATATTTAATTACACTATCAGCAAATATAAAATTATGTGGATATAAATTACGATCCAACCAGATGAAATCAATAAAATTATTTCTGGCAAATAAAAATTATTACCAAACCAAAATGTCGATCCTTTGCTTTAAGATATTGTGTGTAAAAATATGATTCACGGGCCTTTACTTTTACTATATTATCCGCAAGATTTTCTTAATAGTTTCTGTCCATCTGGATTATCAACTCATTCATTAAAATTAAAAATATGATGTCCAATTATGGTTGTACCTAATATCCAAACAATTAATCAATGCAACATTAAGCAGGTTAGAAGTCACTGCTAAGCGTGAAAATATAATTGAAGAAATAATGCTCAAACGCATAAACAACAAAGAAAACTTCAATTATTAGTTAAAATAATCTCAGTTCTATACTTATGAGAGGGGGCGAAGTCGCCCCGGGAGATGCTTGTAATAAATAATTAACAAAAATATATAAAGTATCATACACACAGCATTTAAAAATTAGTATAATATTTTTTTTTATTATGTATTTATTGAAATTTACAACCGTATACAATATAAAATATGATACATCAAGTAAATGTGATGACATAGATAAAAATGACACGTCCCTTGTTTTTAAAGCACCTACCCATTGGTAGCACTTATAAAGGTTCTTTATTATGAAGTTTTATATTAGAAGGTCCCGAGGCCATCTTCTTTTCAGGTGCCTCGGAGGATTATCTGGAATGGAATGAGAAGCAAGTTGTGATACTAATGGATTTGAATGGTTGTGAAGATTGCTATGAAAGGATTGATATCTGGTTTGAGCTAAGTCAGAAACGTAAGGTATATTAAGGTATTTGTGGATAAGTTTTTTTGTGACGACATAAGGAGCATTTAGGATTTTTCTAAGGATTTTGGATTGTAAGGATTGGATACGGGATGAATTGGATGGTTTAGTGGAGCCCCAAAGCTCAACTCCGTATGTCCAAATTGGTCTAATTATTGTAATGTAAATGAGTCTTTTGTAATTAATTGAAAGGTTGGAACGTTTGTCAAGTAAATGTTGAAGTAGTATAATAATTTAAAAAATATTTAAAGTTTTATTATAGAGCGTGTTTTTCTTTATATGTTTCCATTTAGTTATGTCTATACGCCCAGATTGGAATTAAATTTGGTTGACCATCGAAAACCGCTCAGCCGAAAGGGTGGAACTTATGAAGTTTGGGGTTCCATTTCCTGAGTTTTTATCATGAAGGTAGCTTATAACCTGATTCGTCGGGTAAGGGAGGGGGTGAGGAATTTTGTCAAATATGATTTCCAGTTCGTCAACCCGATATCGTCTGCACTATTGGACTTCCATTTCATCGGGAAACAACCAGCTGCTCAATTATAAATACATTAGACTTAGAGTAATTAAATCGTATATTAATAATATACGTTAATTAAAGTTGTATGAATTATTTTGTATCTAATAATACTAATTTTAAAAAAATATATTACAAAAACGTTATTATCAAATAAATTATTGTATAGATTGTATTGTATAGATCGTGCATTATATACACGAGTTTGTAGGTGAATAAGATGAACGCATGAGTCCATTTAGTACAATACAACGGTTTGTACGATATTAACCAGAAGAGAATTCTTTTATAGGCCTAATAGTTATTAACAGGTAATATTATTATTAACAGATATTAACTATTACTAGGTTTAGTAATTGGTATAGGTTATCTATATAACCTATACAAATAGATATAAAGGCTAGGATTTCAGCAGGAAACAAATAAGTTTAGTATGCAAAAACTGCCGAACTGCAAACGTTTATCCAGAAAGACAAAATGTCTCCTGTACAAAAGTCTCTATAAGTGGAAGGACAATGTGCCTAAATAGTAAATAAAGTAATAATGTATTTGTTTACCTATAATTGAATTTTATTTTTATTTTTACTACAATTATTGTTTTCTTTTCTCTCGATTTGGACCGCACGAAGTGACCATATGCTATCATTTCCGTACTTACTTCCTTGATTTCCAATAGTTCTTCATCAGTTCATTCCTTCTGCCATCTATCCAGATGCTAATTCTTTCTCTCTTTTTCTTCTTCTGGAAACCCTTATAGTTTAGAATCATTCTTCTGAAAGCTGTTTTGTCTTGTATTACTTTATCTGTTTTACCAATATTATTTGCTCTATATTTATATTTTTAATATTTTATTTTACTTTTTTCTATCTAATTTATTTTATCGTATTTTTATTCCACTTTATATATCGAAAAGTTTGAGGTTCTTCATCATTTTTTTTTAAATTTAATTTATTGTATTATACATTATGAGGATCTTTAATTTTTAATATTTTATTTCTTATATGTACATATAGCTTGAATGGATCCGCTAAGCCATCCATATTACTTATTGCCCACTTTCTGGCAGGTTTTAATACTTTCTCAATAAATGTTCAATTGAAACAAAAAAATTAATGTGGTCCAGTAAGAGTAGAGGATTAGTAGTAGATCAGGACGGGGTCACCTGTGGTGTAGTGGTTAGCATAGCAACCTACTAAACCCAAGATCGCGGGTTCGCAGCCCGGCAGATGACCTTAGGATTTTTTAAAGGGAGTAAAAAATCCTTAGCTATGCCGTCCTTCGGAAGGGACGTAAATGGGGGTCCCGAGCCTGTGCGATGTCAGGTACTCGTTAAAGATCCCTATCCTAATTATACCTGGATAGGCAAAATTTAGGACTCCCACCGTAGCATCGTCCGATTAGCCATAGCAGCATAAAGTGACGTTAAACGAAATAAACAAACCAGTAGATCAGGACTAACCTTGATTAATTAATTAATGAGCTTATTTCTTGAAAATATCAAGTCAAAAGTGAGATTCAAAAGTAAGAATGCGATAGTAGGGCCATGTAGAAAGGATGAACCAGAGCAGAATATAAAAGAGGTTACTTTATAGCAGACCAGGAGGTGAGAGACAAAGAGGAATCAGATGGTTGGACAACGTGGAAAGTGACTTAAAGGGGATGGACATTAAACACTGGAGGCGCTTTGCAGCATACATATATATATAAACTGAGAATTCGTAAATCCCTTACACGGAAATAGTGGCTAAATTGGATAAAATTAATTTTGAAAAAAATTGAGACTAAAATATGACAGTCTTGAGGGCACAAAAATCGTTAAATGTTTAATATTTGAACTATATTTTCAAGTTTCAATATTCGCAAAGCAATATTATTAAGTTTGAGAGCTTGAAATATAATTCATACAATTTCTTTGGATTGGATCATTGTCCTGAGGTCGCGTGTGATCTATATCGAGAAATTCCTTATCAGTGTCATATCGTGGAATATGCTTCCTGGAGTTTATTTCAGTTATTATAACTCCGTTCCCATTAGCATTTGGTTTACAGGTATGGAGTTCTCACAATTCCTATCGCTTTGGAATCTATTATTAAACTAGGAAATTAGTTTTCAATACAAATTAAATAATTCAGAGTTATGGATTGCTAACGATTAAAACATATATATTTTTTTTAATAGATCGGCAGTAAGAAACTTAGGACGATTTGTGCGACTTTAAGGTGACAAAATATAAGAATGAAAGTTTTACTAATTTTTTATCAGCTGAATTCATCATTTTTCACATACCAGGAATTATCAGATCTTCGATTTTTTTTCGCTTCACCCTACTGTATAGTCCACTAATGAACGAATGAAAATTAAAACGCCAACGATATTATAAAAATATAAATATCTTTAATGTATTGATATTAAATATTGTCTGATAATGTAATGATTATTTGCTTTCAACGAATTGTGTCCGATCTTATAGCGCTCAACCTTGATCATTGAACTAGTAGTTCTCAATGGGAAAAATAAACAAAATCGTAGGAGAGATGAGGAAATGTCAATAGGATTTCGTGGGACAACAGAAACATATAAAAGAAGGAAAAAGTGCTGCCTTTTGTCATTTCCTGTAATGGATTGGTTTCGGAGGAAACCATTAGAACTTGTAAAGAATTGGGTCTTTTCTATTATGTACTAAAAGTACTGAAAAGAAGAGTGCTCCATGATACAGGAAGCAAGACTAATTATAAATTGTTAGTGAAAAGAAATTATATAAGTGGGGATAGGTAATTAATCCGAGCAACGAAAGTGGAAAAGTAAATTCAATTATTATAATATCATTATTATAATACCAGCCCAAATACTCGATTCCGACAATGACAGCAAAACCACACTTAGTAATTGATTTTTAATTACTTTTTGGATAAAGTATATAACTGGGGTGTGCAGTCAAGGAAAAAACTATGAAATGGTTTCAGTAAATTGTGCCGACGTTTCGGTTTACGGTGTAAGCCTTCATTAGGGCTAAAAAGAAAACATTAAACATATGACAAAAAACTTCTTATTTTTGTTAATTGCTTTAAAATAGAAAGTTATGACAATTGCGTTAGCCAATAATATTCACATTTTACTATAACAAAAATAAATAAATAAATACCTAATAATAAAGAATCAATAAATACAAACAAAAGAACATTTTTACATGTTATAATAATTACTTAATACTGACAAAAGAGGATTTCTACATATTATAGTAATTAATACGAACAGATTTATTTTTTTCTTACAAGTTATGATTATTTATACAAACAATTACTATTTTTACAAGTTATAATAATTAATAGTGATTATAATACCAATAATATCCAAGATCACAGCATTAGTAGCAGGATTTACAATAGAATCGAAACCTCGTGCCGTGGATTTTTTTGTAAATAGTGTTAATCTAATCGATTTTTTTCCCTCTTAATTTAGTTTATTTAAATGAAAGGAAGCAATCATTTTTTGTAACCATCTAAATAAATAGAAAAGCGTTGTTTATCTCTTCTACGCTATCGAATTTCAAAATATTTTCTGATTTACATTCATCTGTTTGAATTACGTAATTATTCAAAAAATTACCTACCTGTCTTTCGAGACAGATATGTGGTACTTGACTTTCTGGTAATGCCATAATTTTAATATAACAAATTATTTTATTTATTTCACAGTAATGCAATAAATAGTGGATTCCGTATTGTTTCTGATATTACAATATACTTTAGTGTACATTTAGGACATAAATATAGTGATTTTAAAAAATCTAAGTTGGATATTTTCAATAGTTTTTAGGTAGACAAAAAACATTACTTAATAGAGAAAATAAAAAATAAATCGTAGTAAAATTAAAACTATATATAAACTAAATCTGAAAAATAAGTTTAGATATTTTTTTCTGTTTTTTTTCCTTATATGTATTTTTTAATTGTTGTGGGGACTGGTTTTAACAAGGGGAATTCGGGATATGATCAAAAATATAATGTGTATTATTTTTTTTCTATTATGTCAAGATTAATCCCGCAATTTTTTTTTTTAATATACTTTAGCTCCGTAGACAAGGATTGTAAATGAATATTAGTCTAGTTTTAGTACCTTTAACAAGCCAGTTATCTATGAAACTACCCATGTGAGATAATTCAAGCTATGGGTAAATAGATCTATGGATTTTAATATAGCGGTAGATCTAACTTCACAAAGTGTTTTCTAGAAATGCTCTATTAAAAACTCTATTTAAGACAGACAGGGAAGGAAGACTCTATTAAAAACTGTTTACTTTAATATATTTATAATTTACTTCTTAACAGCATTAAAAATAAAATTATAATCATATCTTTATAAATACAAAAACATTTATACTATCTGTTAAAAATAAATCATCTTTAGGGTCACCAAACTTTCTTGGTGACATGGAAACAGACAAAAGGCACGTAGGGCGTATTCTGGACTCTGAGCCGGATGTGCTGGGAGTCTACTTCCGACTTTTGTGTCAACTTTGTTAACAAAAAAAATTTGTTTAACTTCAAAGTCAAGAAAAGCGGTACTCATGGTCTAAAGTTTATACTTAAAACTTATAACCCTCTTAGAAATAGAATAATCAGAATAAATTAGAATTTGAATATAATTTACATTCATTCTTACAATGGGTATTTGAAAACGAATTCTTAATTTAATCCAAAATAAGTTCATATTACTGTTCAACTCATCATCATGTAACTAATTTCAACTAACCATCTAATCAAAAATTATTAGAGCTCTACTTTTACACCCAACAAATTAGACAAATTAAATTTATTGCCAATTGTTCATCAATTTGATATTATTCTTAAAATTTATTATTTTTTTTTTAAATGTTTATCGAATAAATATTACAATCTGCCTCGAATTTGGGCAGTACGGATGGCTTTATGAATCTATTGGCACAATATATACAATGAGGAATAATTGATAAAGAAGAAAGAAAAAGTGCTGCACAATATACGAATATTCTTATATTGTATTTAACAAATCATTGTCGATACTTTTATACAGATGGTTCTACAAGCGTAAGAAAACAAATATATTCCATTTTGTTGCATACTTCAAATATTCAATCTATCGCATTTTTCTATGACCCTAAGACTTTCGATATTCCTCTAATGCTTGTTGAAGTAAATCCCAAATCTTTTCAGATGTCGACGTTAGGCCAGTATGGGCCAAACATTGCTTACGCGTTTATTCTATAATTGGTATTATGACTCCTAGGTAATAATTCTTGCACTCAAGATCTTCCGACATAAATACGTAGTCAACTTGACTATAACAATGTGTACATTTTTTTTTTTTCAAATAATTTCTAATGGGAAGACCTATGGAGTTTAATATTTATTTATTTATTTTTTTTTTTAACATAACGATAATTTTAAATTCAAATAACAGGAATATATGTAATGTTAACAATTCAATAATAAACACATAATGAGTAATTATAGTAAAAATAGCTATTTTCGACAGATTTTTTTTTTTTTAAAGAATAAAAATAGTAATTAAATCTTATACAAGGACTTGCCTATAATATTGCTTTTAAAATAATTATTGTGACGATTTATAATAGTTATTGTTTCAGATGTTCAATAATTTATATAAAAACATATTTTTTTTTCCCTGCAGAGTACCAGTAAAGAAGCAGTGATGGTCGGTTTCAGTCTAGACCTAGCTGAGGAAGCAATTAAAACAAACTAACTGGGTTAGCTGCTCCAGCCGCTGGTACACTAGAACATGTTAAACGTTTCCTAGGACACATCTATGTTTTTTGCTGTGTTGGGACAGTTTAATAAAAAAGGTTTATCAATTTTGTTTTAACTATATGGAAAGCAAAATACGTAATTTTTTTTTTTTTTTTTTATATACATTTATTGAAATTTACAACTGTACAGAATATATACATCAAGTACCTAGATTGATTGTAACATGTTGACCTAGACTATAGTAACATGTTAAAACTTAAAAAGGACTTCTCATCAGTAGCACTTTATTAAAACTTCTACACTAGAAGGTCTCTAGGCCATCTTCGTTTTAGACGCCTCGGAGGATTATCAGGAATGGAGTGGGAAGCAACAAGTTAAGAAACTAACGGATTTGAGTGATTATGGAGCTTACTATGAAAGGATAGGTATCTGGTGTGGGCTAAATCAGCAACATATGGAACATTAAGATCTTTATGGATAAGTTTATTGGTGACAAAGTAAGGAGCATTGAGGATTTTACGAAGGATTGTAAGGATTGAATACGAGATAAATTGGATGGTTTAGTGGAGCCCCAAAGCTCAAATCCGTACTTCCAAATAGGTCTGATCACCGTCATGTATATGAGTCTTTTGTAATTCATTGCGAGCTTTGAATGTTTGTCTAGTAAGTGTTGAAGTAGTCTGAAACGACAGGCAGGTTCTTGTCGTTTTAGTCTTATACGTAAATGTAAGTCTAAATCTTTAGTTGCAATTCATCTTAATTGTTATTCATCATGAGCTTGATTTATTCAGTTTTTACTAATATTGTTTTGTTTTTATTAAAACAATTTTCTTGAGGGAGTATAAAAATCTGCTCCAAATGTGGGAAATATGTAGTGTGGAAATACTTTATAATTTCACCCGTACAATATGTACAATAACAAATGAATGAAAAAAACAAAACAAGAAAAATAACTAAATTATATATCAATAATATAAAGAAATTTACAATGTATTAATTTAAATTATACAAGATATATACCTATGGTAAAAAAAAAAATAATCAAAGTAAAATTGAATCAAAAGTTTTGAATCCAATTGTACACTATTTACAATATACACTCAGTCCAGGGGTCACTAACCGAACTTGCAACACAACAAAAATCTAATACAAACCATCGCCTCGAGAAATATCTCAGAAAATACCAGAAAAAGATTAAAAAGGAATTAGTTGAGGGATCAACTCAGATAAAATTAATTAAAGGTCATGTTAGGCGTTATTTCCACTGGGTTCTGAATTTCCTCATGCCTGTTATCGTAGTTAATCGTAGTCATCATCGCAACTACGTTGTTACGGGATGAAAGACAGTTGTGGATTTAAAAATTCAAGAGAAAAAGTTTCATGATTGTAAAAAAATAAAAAATTGAAGGTATTGTAACCCAAGAATCAAATACATTATTAAAGTGAAGATTCTATAGAGACGTTATATTATATATAATTACGAATATGTCTTTGTGGTGAATGTAATGGAAACGATGTTTCGTTTCAATTATCAGTGCACAATTGAACATTCTTAAAACTGTTTGTTTGCATGTCTTGTTAATAAATTTTATTCAGGATGCATGTTATGTAAATAATTATTTTTGATTGTGCACTACAATATCTTGTTATTGTTATTATGTTTAATGGTTTTATTCTTAAAATTATAACCACCAAATATTATATATTATATACACATGTTTAGTACTAGAGTTTGTAATTAAAATGTGTAGAAATGGTTAAATGTTTGCGAATTTTGTTTTAAATGTCGTCTACAATTGTTATAAATCTACTTCTGAGGCTATACTGCTCACAATTAATAAATTTTATTTCTTTCATTAACAAAAAGTGTTTGAAGATTTTTCATTTATTTGTTGTGAATTTTAGTCTATACAATTTTTATTAAATTGTGTACTTTCAGGCACAAAAACCTTATTTATCAAATATCATTTTAATGAATAAAATACTGTAGCTTGTTAATTATGTTTTTGAAGGAAAATAATGGGATGAGTCAGAAAAAATTACCGTTTTCTTTGAGTATTAACTTTGCATCGTAATTCCTCAGTTATATACATTCGGGAGCAAAGAATTGTAATAAGAGGTTCATGTTTGATTCCGTCTAAATCATTTGGTAAACAACATGCTCTCTATCTAGGCTCAGTACTTCTTTAGCTCTCCTTTGTTCACAATGACAGTAAAGTACGAAATTCTCGTAATTTTGCTTCATTATTGGAAACGGAAGTTTTCAGGTGTTGAAGCCACTCGTTTAGTGGTTGAATTTGAGGATGAAGACTCTTAGAATGAAAGGACGGTGAGAAGGTGGTTACAAAAGTTTAATGAAGGTTATTTGAGCCTTATTGGGAAATCAAGATCAGGGTGTATTTCAGTAGTCAACCAGAACGCTCTGCGCTTCACAGCTCCTCTTTTCAGAACAACTGCAGAGAATGTACGATGTTTTGGTTCAGCGGTATCCAGTTTTAGTCAACAGGAAGCAAGTGTTGTTCCAAAAAGATAATGCCAGAACCCGCACCTCTCGCCTTACAAAAGAAAAACTATCTAATTTGAAAAGAATCGATCTTCTCCCTCCCCCGGCATTTAGTCCAAACCTAGCACCTTCAGACTACCAGCTGTTCAGATCAATGGCTCATTTCCTTCGTGGAAAAACATTCAACAACTTAATTGAATTTGAAAATTGGGTTCGTAAGTTCTTCGATTCAAAACCCAAAGAGTGGTACCATCAAGGTATTCTGCAGCTGGCTTCCAGATGGCGTCAAACCATAGAGCACAATGGTTTATATTTTGATTATTAAAAACCTTGTAAGCAGGAGATTTTTGCCTATAAAACAGTCATTTTTTATGAATCACCCCATTACTTTGTAACTGTTAAAAAATATATAAAATAAGTAAATTATAATATAAGTTATTGGCAAAATATTATAATAATTTTGTTTAAATTCTGATTTTCACCAACTTTTTTTTTATTTTTTTATTTTTTTATTTCGGGAGATAATAATGACCAAAATAATATTATTTAATTTACTAGATAAGTGATGATGATAAATGAATTATCATGATTCGAAGTGTGGTGTTAAGATTTTTTCTTTTCTCTAGAAATTTATAAATATACTGTAAAACGGAGTATATTGGCTTAAAATAAAAATAAACTGCAACAGGCACGAGGGAGAAGAGTACAAGGTAGCTTCCACTTCTGGCTTGTAATTAATATTTGCTGTCAGTAAAAGAGGAACCTCATCTAGTTCCTTTTCAGCCTCTAAAAAGTAGGTTGCGATCATGTCCTGTGTTTCAAGTGAGTTCATTAAAGTGCTCTTGTTTTTCGTAAACTTGTTTAAATATTTTCAAACTTGTTTTTAAGGTTTTAATTATGTTTCTGACATATAAATAGTAGTTAAAACCATTTTAGTTGTTACTTTTTTTTTTTATGAACCCGTAGAGTGGATTGCTCAAAAAACATACTTCAATTAATTTTTTTTCCATCCAATTATTTTCTTAAATTTATCTATTAGATTAATTGTACTAACTATAAAAACACTATTTACTAACATTATATTATTTCTTATTTTATTCCTATTTTTTTTTAAATTAAAATTTATTATTTTAAACTTTCCTTTAATCTTCTGGATGGTGGTGATGTAATTATGTTTTTAAAAAAGGAACTAGTTCTAAGAAACAACTAATCATATTACCTGGGTGTCTTTGTTTATTAATTTAAAGACAATAAAAGAATTATTTTTGTTTGTAAATTTATTCAAAATATCTTCAAAAGAAATACCAGCTCATAGCGCTGTAAATTATTAAATTAGGAAGGGTCATGGAATGGTTGGTTGGAAATGTATTCAAGAGTAAACTGTAATACATCATAAACTGTAATAACTGATAAAATACTTTCAAAACACAGATTTTGTTTACAACCTATTCCTTTCCAAAAACCTTTTATTCACAATTTAAAACCAGTGAGTTAAATATTTATTTTCAAGATAAATGTAAGGATTCTATGTGAGTTCTCTCAACACCATCTCTCTTCCTCTTCTCAAGGAGTTTCTACCCAGTAGTTACGAAAAAAAGTATATTATTCAATATCTCAGTGGTGGTTAAAATGAAAAATATTTTTAAAAATTAAATTATACATAAATTAAATCGGAACTGGGCGGTGATGATTCCTCGTAATTTCAACATCTATCGCAATTCAAATTTTCATTCCTACAACACACTAGAGCATTAAAGCCCGCCATAACCTTAAGTTTTTTTTTTTCTTTTTTAATATATTATATTGGAATAAATGTTACAATCTGCCTGAGTGAAGGGTAATAATTAAGAGAAATAATAATTTATTCATTTATACCATATATTTTTCAGCACAATGAAACCTTGTGTCGCATGTGTAAAATTATTATTTTTCTTAAACCAATTCTAAAATAATGTATTCATGATAATGTCAATAGTGTCACATGACATTTGTAGTTTCCATGTCAGAAATCGTGTAACTCCCGTTTTTTTTTTTTGCTTTGTTTTTTCTGGAAAAAATAAAATACTGCTTGTGTTAATGAATCGGCTTTAATTTTTTATAACTACATATAAGTGTTAAAAATAACGAAATTGTTTATTTATTATTATTATATTTCCATGATGATATGTTATTAAAAAAATCTATTAGGAAATAAAAAATTGTTTGGCCTACTCCAATAGCCCCATTTTAAATTTGATGTAACCTCCAGGGAGTCACAAATTCAGTGTTTTAAAAGAATCAAATTTTAGATGTTTTAGAACTGAAGATGAATGTTTAGCATTCGAAACTAGTTTTTATAATTTCAAGATTTCGGCTCTGAAAATTGCCCGTTATCTGAGAATTAACGTAAGTTCAAGTAAGGCGCAGTAACCTACACCTCTTACAATGATTTAATGTGTTGCGGGTCAAACGTCTCGATGCGCCGTAGGTCCAGTTCCATTTCATTAGTCCCTAAAAGCCTGCACATATCGTCATCCCAGAATTATCTTGTTTTAAGTCCATTTTTAAGGTACATAGAGTTATTTACACCAAAAATTTAGAAAAAAAAATTCTTGTTCTATATCAATTTAAATAAAAGTATTATTTTAGCCCATAATCGAATATTTTTAAATAAATGTTCTATAACCCTAGTTTTATGTCTACTTTAAAGAATTATCTTGTTCTGTTGATATTTTGAGGAATTATGGTGTTTTATTGACCGTTCATTTTGTTCTAGATCCATAAAATAAACCAGAAACAACTCCAAAGTCAAGGAAGGCAAAACCGAAAGAGATGAAATAAATTATGTACTTACACTTTATTTATATTTGCTTATTGTTTTTACTTCTTTATTACTTTTTTTGTAAAAATAAAATTTATATAAAATAAAAGAGCTTTTATTACAATACACTGTCCCAATTATTAAACAGAAATTATTGAAAATAAATTAGTTCAAAGGGGTATAGAACAATTTATTGATCTAGAAATGTTCTATATCCAGTATTTATTAAAAGGTTATGCAAAAATAGCCATTTTTGTTCTTTATCCAAATGAATAAAATCGTTTTAGTTTTAAATCAATGCAATCAGGATGCAAGTTTGATGTAGTAAAATATTATCTAATATACTGGGAATAATTAACTGCAAATGCATTTACATATTATCCCAAAATAAAAAAGTACTTTAAGAAATAAATTTCAAATTTCATTTCCCAAAACAAGGGTTTTGGGATATAGTACAACATAATTCTGTGATGACGATATGATAAACGAGCAAAATTGATAATAAAAAATATTATAATTTATTTTATGACTAATAAACAAGAATCGATGTGTTACTTGCAAGCTTGACAAATTACGAGGGAACATTTCTAATTTGGCGACTAGAAAGTATTAACAACTGTAAAATAGAGCCCTGGTTACAGATCGCTGAAGAGCTATTTATGTATTAAAAAAACTGTACATTATCGAAACTTGAAAGGCGACTGAAGTAGTTGGTGCTATCTATCGCCTTTGGTACAGGTAACAAAGTTTTATATTTTTCTATGTCTAGGATTCCAATAAAAATAAAATAAAATATTGCACGAAACCTTGGATGCTGGGGGGGCTCGATGACCGAGTGAGTTGGGGAGTGGGTCTCAGCCCGCTCGTAGCCAGTAGGTCGTAGTTTTGAATCCCACCTGGACGGGTCAAATTTATTTCTTAGCGAACCCGCGAATAAATCTTGACCTTCCCACACCGGCTAGAATAGGTTGGTAACCTGTAGGTTAACCCGCCATTTCTGCCCTAGTTGGAGTACATAAGGACGTTCAGCCACAAAAAACAAAAAACAAACCGTTGGATGCCGCTTTAAAAGTAGAAAAAAATGATCCAGTGTCCTATAAATGGTTAAAAGCTAAAGGTGTACATTGGCTTGGTGCAATATTACCTCTTTCCTAGATTATCGAGATAATTTAACAACCAAGTAGGATAAATCACTAGTTATGGTCACCTTACCAGTTATGATCAGGCTGATACAATTATTGCAATTATAATGGTCTAATCCATTGATTTGTAATATTACAAGGATAAATATTTCTGAAAAGGAATCAAGATACATTAACTAATGAAATTCTCCTTCCTATCCCTCTCAAGTAGTCATTAAAAAATATTTTCTCAAATAGTGTCCTGAAATATCTCTTTTTTTTTAGTAAGATCGTTTTTAAAAGTGAGGATTCTTAAAGAATTATAGTGGAATTCCTTTATTAATGTTCAGTTTTTGGGTTATGTAACTTTTCATTAGAATTCAGGCTTCCACGCAAGAACACTTATGTTGAACTATATTATTTTATCTAATAATAATTCTGAAATGACCCTAACCGGTGTATAAAAATACGGAATATGAGTTATAGTCCCGCTATCCATTTCAATATTGTTTGGTGTTACAATCGATCTTTCTGCTTATAAAGAAAAAATGAAAAATCTCATTTTTAAATTATTAAAAACATTTGTTTAAAGATTATTTTGCCACATGACCATAAATAGTCTTGGCTATGGCCTTAACTGGTACTACATGCCTATAACTGGTATTTTTAGTTGTTTTTTTATCAAATATAAAATTTTTTTTAATGGAAGCTTTATTGTATTTGCCAATTTTATATACAATAGAATAAACTTTTGAGAATCTATGTAATAAACTAAGATGTCATATTACAAACTGTATCAACGAAATTCCCTTTTAAATCGACAAGTTCCCTTAACTATGACTCAACAATGTGTATTTTTTTTCTGTTGATGTGGACTGACTCATTGTTAGCATCTACCTTGTATCTCCAGAATGCATCAGTAACATTATTCATTTATTTTTTTGGGGGGGGGGGATTTAAATGAAAAATACCTAGTACTGCAATCTACAAACAGTTAAAGAGGTTAATAGAGGACAGCTAGTGGATGAAGTTAAACCTTAACAACCGACACGAACTACCCCAAGTCATGAGATAATTAGTTTCCGCCGGGCAATCTTGGTCGCAAATCAGCTCCTTCAGCCCTTTGTTGCTAGAGGATTGGCCAGGCATCCAATTGGAGACAAAATGCAGATTGGATAGAATTGGGGCCTAAGTAGGCTTTCATTGTTGTCCAAAGTGCCCCTCCAATCCAGTGTTGTTAGTGGTCTGTCCCAAGTCTGCCCCTCAATCTTTTTATAAACATTTTCTCCGCAGGATTCTTCGAAACCTTTCATGCTGAAGGACGCTTGTGTCTGGTGACCTAGTTTCTTGAGATCTTAATACTTAAACGGTGTAATTATTTGACTAGGGCAAAAACTCTACAACCAGTTAAAGTCGTTAAACGTAAGACCAGGCAACTTCTACTCTGGTTGATTTATTTTCAAAAACGTCAAGATGTACTTGCCTGTAACACTGCGACTTGCAATAGAAAATTTACAGACAATCTTTATGCGCATTATTCCTAAGTATCCATTGTTTATTTGTGGAAATTGTGATCGTTTTAATGTGAATAAGGTTTTCAAAAACTGCAATATAGTTTTTCAAAATTATCTGTAATGTATTTGTTAGATTTATATACACAAATATTTCTATATAAATGATTGTACCTAATATGGTATTTCTTTTTTCACTAGGTAACTTTTATTTTTGTTGCTTTATCCTGGATATTTTATATAATAATAATTATAAATCTTTATTTGTACAATAATGGTTTATAATCATACATTTATATGAATATATGTACACATACATTTTTTCTATTTACACTGCTACAAAATCAGCTAACGGCTGAGGATTTTTGAGTTCATTTATTTCATTTTTATTTTTTTATTTGAATAGTTTCACTGTATTTATACTTTCGGTTTTATTCTGGTCAAATAGTGAGCTTATAATCTTTTCCATTATTTTCTTTCTTCAGCTACTCTTTGCCATGTTGCTCCTCTACGTGTCCTCATTTCTTGATCCCATGGGATCAATGTTGATACAGTTCTTATCCAATATGGTATTTCCTTTGACACTAGGTAATTTTTTTGTTGTTGTTTCATCCATAATATTATATACAATTGAAATAAAAATGGCTCAATTAATTGGTACCCAAAGTGATTCTTAAATTTTCTTCCAAAAAACGCAAAATAAAACATATTTGCAATAGGGATTGACAAAATGAAGAGGAAGGTATTTGGAGAGTGCAGCCAGTTACTGTACTTTATTTTCACAAAGATAAAAAAGATATTGAGACTTGAAATTATCATTTTTCATAATAACTTTTTTTTCCTATATGAATTAGCTAACTATTGACTACGTGGGTTAACCAAAATGGTTTACAGCTAAGAGAGTTGGGATTGGTCTGGTTCGTGAGAGCCCTCCTCCTAGCCCATATTTCCTTCATCTCCTGACTTAGAAGTTATATAGCTGCTTCAAATCTCTTTGGTCTCTGCCCTTTCTTAAGTTTTATATGTATTCCTTCAACGTTTTCAGAACCTAATAAATTTTTGGAATATCATTTGACTATTTATTTTTAATATTTTTATTTTATACCAACTTATAATAAGTAGTTATTCAAGCAGTAAATAATAAAAATAAAAAATTCATTATCCATTAATATATAATATAATACAACTATATATTATACTGTTGTTAGTATAATTAGCTATTTAGACATTTCTCGTAATCATTTCCCGTTAAATGGGTCAGAATTATAAAAGTTTTAAACCTAAATACTTTATTTAGGAAATTATATCATAACCCCTTCCCTTCACGTATATCTGAATTTTTAAATACCTTATCAAAAGTATTAAAAGTACATATTTACCAAAGTAATAAAATATAGAATTTCATAATCCCTGTATCCATTCAGTAAAATGAGGAAAATATTATTATTTTTGAACGATTTTCCTTATTATTTAATAAAACAATTTCAATTTTAATTTAATATGATTTCTGTTTATTCATAATTTTAAAAATTTATTAATTTCTCAGAATTTATCGAGTACAGCTTCAATACCATTCAATATACTGTCGCTCCAAAAAAAAATAATCTACGCCCTACTGTTTATATATGATTTGAAAAAAAAAATTAAATTTGATATATTGGCTCTACTCGAAAAGTTTAGAATTTTCGAGTTAAAACTTGTTTTTTGTGTGGTCAAAAACCACATCCTGGTTTTCGGACGCCGAGTCTACAGTATTGCACTTATACGATGGGCCCGGTGAAAGAAACCCAGATGCTACTCGATAGTTCTCCCCTACAGGACGAAGATCCCAATAAAAGAAAGAATGACGAAGAAGAAGGAAAATTTTTCAACCCGAAAAAATTTGTAAAGAGAAGAGATCCTCGGCTAGAAAACAAATTTCAAATAGAAATTTCCAACAGATACTCTGAACTAAACAAAGTTCAGATTGAATCAATTCCAACTACTAGTTTCAGCAACTCTACTTTTACAAACAATACTCCTCCAGCGGTTTCGAGACCTCCACCAATCGTCATTGGTAAAGAATTTTCCACACTAGCAGTCACCCAGGAATTCCAGAAACACAAATATAAATAATATTTTTGTGAGGCCTTGTGCTGACAGTATAAGAATTTATCCAGAAAACCAGTCAGAACATTCCAAGGTTCTCAATTTATTGAAGACCAGCAATTTTGATTATCATACATTTGCACCAAAAAGTAACAGGCGTGAGACAAAAAAATTCTTATTACTGATTATTGACATCCAAGAAGACATTTTTAATATTCAGCAAGCTTTTCAGGAAGTAAGGGAATATTAGATATACGCCGGCTTAAAAAATCATTTCCAGACGGATCAAAAAAGGAAATACCTCCTGTGCTCTTAACTACAACCCACGAGACCAAAATAGAAGATATAAAGCAAATTCGACACATAAACAGAACCTTGTTCACAGTAGTTCATTATAAAGAGGAAAGAGTTATTCCTCAGTGTCACAGATGTCAAGAATTTGGACATACAAAAAATCATTGTGGCAGGAAATTTGTCTGTGTTCGCTGTAGCGGACCCCATGATATTACGCAATGTACTAGACAAGAGAGTCCAAAATGTAAAAAACTGTCAAGGACCTCATGTTGCATCCTACAGATTATGCCAAAAGCGACTAGAACTAGAGTCAAAAATGATTCAGCGAAGATCAGTACCAACAACAACATTGCAACCAGACATTAAAGAAGCACCAAGAAATACGCATTATAAGAAAACATCGGGTTCTAAAAGCTATTCAGACGTAACAAATAACATAAATGAAGAGTCACCTCCTTGGCTCGGCCAAATAACAAGTTTGTTGGATAGATACATGAACCAAATTACACAACTTATTCAAACTTTAGTTAACGTCGTAACCTCAAAATGAGCAGAGAAATAACAATTTTAAACTTCAATGCCGACGGTTTATCTAGCAAACTAGGGGAAGTAGAAACGTTGATGGCGCTGATTAAACCTACTATCGCTGTTATAAGCGATACAAGATTAAATAACAAAACAATGCATCTGTCTGGATACTCAATTGTCACTGAGAACCTAACTGACCCTTACGGTGGCGTTCTTATTGCCATACGCCATGGAACAACTTGGAAAATACTGCCTACTCCGTTCAACATCACCGATAATAGGATCCATCATCTCACAATACAGGTGAAATTACAGCAATTAATTCGCATAACCGCCTTATACAGACGCCCGCGAAGCTCTCTCCTAGAATTCCAGAAAATCCTAAAAGATGTGCCAAACGGAGTAACCACTGGATAATTGGGGATTTGAATTCTCGACACACTATTTGGAATAATGCAAAGAATAATAAAGCTGGTCAACTTATTGCAAAAACACTATTTACAGTCGTTCATCCAGAAACACACACGTTCCGCCACAGAGCAAACCCAAAAATCACTTCCACTATCGACTTATTACTGACGAGACAAGCTTATAAGATTACAAAATGTACTGCATTAGATTTTATAACATCTGATCACAGGCCTGTTTTGTATAATGTATTAGGAAATGTGGAACAAAAAATCCCCTCGAAATATAGTTATAAACAAGCAGACTGGGATTTATATCGAAATCAAATATATCATCAACTAGGACTAGTTCCGACGCTTTCTTCAATAGAAGACATAGACCAGGAATTGATATTCTTCAATAAAAACCATAAAGGCAGCTGCTGACATAGCGATTCCTAAGTTTACTCCAGTACCATCTTGCTTACGGTCCCCTCCAGAGCATATTTTACAGCTTAAAAACAGCGCAACTACTGGAAAAATAAATGGTACCGAAAAAAGAGACAATTCCGTAAAGAAAATCCTGAACTCCCTTAAACACAGATCCGTAATCTGTTGAAAATATGGAAAACGGATATATGGGAAGAAAAACTTAGAGCTACTCACGGTGACTATCGAAAATTTTGGAAAATTCTGAAAAATAAAACAAGGACTAGTAAGTTGGTAAGATTACACGAAGGAGACATCCTACTAACAGCAGAGCAACAGGCCGAAAAGTTAGCAAAATATTTCGATGAAGATATCACTAGGCGAACTGGAGATTTGAATTCATTGCCAACAGCAGATACAGAGGATAATTACATGTACATATCACCTAAAAAGCTAAAAGCGATAATTCGTCGAACAAATGGAAACCGAGCACCTGGATGCGATGGCATACAAACAGTATTACTGAAAAAACTTCCCAGAAGGGGAATAGCCCGTTTAGTAAACCTTTTTAATACCTGCATCAGACTGAGATATTTCCCTAAAGCATGGAAATGTGCCACGTTATTCCCATTACTTAAACCGGGAAAAAATGGAAACGAACCTGCTCACTACCGACCAATAAGTTTGCTTCCCCATATAGCAAAAATATTCGAGAAAATTATCCTAGAATATTTGAAGAAATTCTGCAGGGATAAAGAAATAATACCACCAGAACAAGCAGGATTTCAGACATACCTATCCACTGAACACCCTTTGGTGAAATTGCAAAATGAAGTATCTCAAAATTTCAATAGAAACACGGCCACTGCATTAATATCAATAGATTGTTCAAAGGCATTTGATGCTGTCTCGCACGGCATAGTATGTCAACAGTTAATAGACAATGAATGCCCAGAGCAACTATTTTCGCTTATTAAATCGTTTCTTAGCCAACGATATATAGTGGTAAAAGTTGGAGAAGCCTCTTCAAAAGAAGTACATCTTACTTGTGGTGTCCCACAAGGAGCGGTTTTGTCACCGATCCTTTTTTCTATATATACAGCAAACATTGTTGGAGCTAAATACCACAAATCCAGTGTAACCGCTTTTGCTGATGACCTAGCTATCACAAGCAGTAGCCTCAATGCCACAAGGGCCCTCAGTCAAGCCGAAGTAGCATGTCAAAAGATTGTTGACGGCTTAAGAAAACTTCATATTGACGTGAATGTTAATAAAACTAAATGTACAATATTTTCGTTTCAAAAAGGAAAGAAAAAACTCCCAGTTAATTTTAAATTAAACGGACATACAAACAAAATTTCTAATAAATTATTATATTTAGGCATTTACTTTGACAGACATATGACATTTTCTGCCCATTTTGAAAAGAAACTTAAAACTGTACGGACAAAATCATACAAACTTTATCACCCATTGCTATCAAGGAGTCTTTCACTACGACTCAAGCTAATAATTTATAAATGCGTTTTGAGGCCGGCATTACTCTATGGAGCACCGATGTTCCTTCATCTGTCAAAGACAATGACAAAACGGTTAGAATCATTTCAAAATGGAATTATTAGAAAAATAGTAAAGGGAACGGCATTCGAAAAGAAAAAGTCAAAATTAATAACTAAAGAGCTTCAATTACTGACAATAAAAGAAATTATAGATCTAAAAAATTTAAATTTTCAATCAAAATTACCACTGTCCGGGAATAACTTGTTCAATAAACTTATAGAAAGTCCAGCTCCCCCAACGTTGGCAGAAATATATTACCATGCGTGAATAAATTTAAGTTTTAATTTTAGTTTAAGTTGTTAGGTTAGGCCGGCTCAAATAAAAGATGAACCCCCATCATCTAATAATAAATAAATTAAATCAAAAATTTTCAAACCTATATTTATCACTTATAAATTCCTTAAAATGTAATCTAGTTACAGTACAGGAGGATAAATAAATAAAAAAATAATAAAGGGGCTTTTAAAAAAAAAAAAAAAAAAAAAAAAAAAAAAAAAAAAAAAAAAAAAAAAAAATAAAAATATTAAAAATAAAAAAAAAAAATAAAAAAAAGGATAAAAAAAAAAAAAAAAAAAAAAAAAAAAAAAAAAAATTTTTAATTGTTAAGATAGGTTCATTTTATTTATTTTTTTTTTTTTTTTCTGGATATTTCTGTATACACTACAAGTAAATTTTGGTATAATGAAAGTTTATTATGCACTTCAATAAAAAAAATTAGGTGTCTGGTTTGGGCCTCTTCAATGCCCCAGAATTATCAGGAATTGATGGACTCATTAAGATCTTTATGGATAAGTGTTTGACAGCAACTGTAAGATCTTTATGGATAAGTGTTTGACGTAATAAGGAGCATTCGGATTGGATACGAGAAGAATTGGAAGGTTTAGTGGAACCCAAAGCTTAACATTGTAAGTCCGAATGATTCTTATTAATGTCATATAAATGATTTTTTTCTAATGTACTGACACCTATAAACGCTTGTCTTGTAAATGTTGGAGTCATCGGATACGATGAGCAGTTTCTTGCCTTATAAGTTGATTGATTTAATTTAGTTTTGTTTTTAATGGTAAAAGTATAGTTGGATGTTAAGGTAAATAGTGAGCGACTATTATCAAGGATGCAGTCAAACAGAAACACCACGTCTAAGTAGAAATACTTTTATTGTGTGCCAATGTTTCGACCTGCGAAGCAGGCTAAAATGTTGGCACGCAATTAAAGTATTTCTACTTGACTTGGTGCCTCCTTGATCCTTGATTATCTTATTCTCCAATTATTTATTTTATTTTATTACACAACCTGCGCCGGAGTCTTGATTTCCTCTAAAACAAGCCCCATGGGACCCTCTCCTGCGCTGCTGACACACTCCAGTTTCTGACGCCAGATTCTGCATCAACAGTCACGCAGTCCGTCCATTATAGTCTGGTACTTCAAATTCTTTTCTTTTCATGCAATTTTTTTTTTTTAAGTAAAAACACTCTTGGGAATAGGTTACTTCAGACGGGCCACATGTTCAGCCCACCGGAGTTTTATGGCCTTAATAGCCAAGACCACACCAAGGTCATCATAGTTTGTACACCTGCGAATTTGTGCGCCCTCTTAATTCGTTTCCGACAAACGGCCCTGAAGATTCGCTGAAGAACTTTCTTTTAAAAAATCATTGTGTCTTGTCATAAGACCGTGTTGTTTTCCATGCATCAAAGCACGTTTATTTGTAGCAAGTTAGTTCGTTTTAAACTAGTTTTATAATTTTCATGAAAACATTGATAAGTGGAGCTACCTTATTTTTGCCGCAAACCCTTTAATTTTAGCTGCTCTCCATTATACTTATAATTTTTAGTGAGATGTGGTATGAGGCTCTAGTTTTTCTTCAAAATAAAGAGGCTTATTCTGAGGATCAATAAATTGAATGATCTCATCCAGCATCTTTAGTTTCTGTAAATAGCTATCGAAGGTTACTAATATAGCTTTAGAACTATATTTTAAACAATTTACAATAACTTTAAAAGAACTTCCCAATTCAAAAGAGGCTGCAAACTAGAAAAAATATTTGGCAGCTGAGAAGCGGGCCGAGATAATGCGACGATTCATGAGGGATGCCGCGCGGGAATAAATTGTGAGGGGGCTGGACTCGAGCCAGACCGCCTTTCGAATCCAGGAGCTCATAAGTGATTTTTATCGTTTAGTGGATTACAGCTCATTTCCAAGACTGCCCGATCCAAGATTATATGAGCTACTTCGGAAAACTGTTGCTTCCACTTCTCTTCAGAGATGGTCTCCTTACAGTCGGTTTGGTTCGCTGAGATATTATGAATTAAATAAAATTTAACATCAATATAACCCTCAATTCAGTAGTTGAAATTTCGAATGATAGTAAAGGCCAACAAAAAACAAATTTTTGAATTTTTTTATTTAACTTTAATGCGAAAAAAAAAAGATGGCCTAGAACATTTATTGAAGTGCTACTAATAAATAGTCCCTTATATATCATTGTAATAATTTTCCTCACATGTGTGTAATGTATACATTTGTAAATATTAATAAATAGTTTTAAAATAAATAAAAAATAAACTTTAATAGCTCTCTTTGTATATTTTTATGAGCTGAATCCAAATCTAGTCAAACTTTTTTTTATTACTCCCAGTTTTTGAGTTGTAAGAGTAGTATGCTAAACTTCCTATACAAATAAATTTTTGTTCTAACTGATAACAAGTTCTTTTTTTTTTTTTTTTATTAACCCCAGATCCATAACCAAATAGTTATGCTCAGCCTGAATAAACATTTTGGGTTCTACATTGTTTATTATTCATTCGAATTCTTCATCATCATCTGGTTTATCTATCTTTGATTGCACATAACAAAATCTTTCGATTAGAATTGAATTTAAATTATCCAGTGTGTAGGGGACCATCAACCCTACACTGTTTTTTACTGGTCGAATGGGGGACAAAAAGTTAGGGTAGCTTATCACCTTCTTGCTATTGAATTACGACCAGTAATATTATGCTAAAGTTACAATAATCAGAGTGATATGTTGGCTACCTCCATATCATTGGAACAGAAAATCTAAAGGTTTTTTCCTCCTTTTCGAACATTTTCTAAGATCTTTTACACATCGTAAATAAACCGTGGGCGCAGAATAAGGGCTATGTTATGTTGCGCACACGATTTATCCTAATCACCAAGTTTAGTTCTGAAGTATAACAGATAAACCTTTTTCTGTTATTAAAGTGATTATCTAATAGATAATTAGGAGCAAATGTATAAAAAAAAAATGTGTCTACTCTTTTCTTTTTTTTAGGGGGCGGAGGGGAGGGGCTTAACGTCTTTATGTACTCAAACTAGAGCAGGAAGGACGGTAATTTGTCTATTCTTATTATACATTATATTTTAAAAAGATATAATTACATACATGAATTCTATGGTGATTATGTTTATGCGTTAATATGTTAAATGTTACAATATGTATTGCGCGACCACAAAGATTAATTCTGTTTTTTATGAACTAGAGAAGCATTTCCGAATAACTTCAAATCATAGGGATCCCCCAACCAAGCTCTCCACTTGTGGTGTGATAAGCCAGCCACCACCTTTAATTGATTAGGTTTATTATTAAAAACATATTTTCATCATTCAAATTAAAAAATAAATAAATTTGAGTATTCTGTATTTTTATTAAATCAATTTTTTGTTATTCAGTTCATTGCCTTTTTTTTTTCATATCAAATACTTTCAGTATTCTTCATTGGGTTCAAAAGCCTTTCATCTACATGATTACCTTTCGCAATCATATCTGGAAGTTGCTTTGATATTTTTATTGTATATTCATATTCATTTGTATTTTTATTTTTTTCAAATAAGTATTCAATATATTTTATATATATATATATATATATATATATATATATATATATATATATATATATATATATATATATACACACATATATATTGAAAAACAAATATATTAAAAAAAATTGTTTTCATATAATTCTTGCATCAGTTAACAGAATATAATGTATAAAAACAATATTATAATTATCACTTATAATGGTATAAAGGATTATACATTGTCAATCCCCGAACTACCGAACTATTTACCTGGACTACTCACGTGTAAATGCATTTGCTATTTTATTAATTATATAATTTACCCCGGACAATATAAGTATATAAAATGGACGTGTTGATTCCTAGGTACCGATTGATACCGCTGGTGTTGGCAATAGTTTTGTGGTATCTAATTATGTTATTATTATACATTGATTCTTCTCCTAATGACAAGCCTCATTTGTACAGGATTAGAAACAAATCCCACTCGACTGAAAACTAAACTTATAAATATTTATTCACAATTCGAAAATGAGACCAAATAACTATCTCTAATCAGCGAAACAATGCCCCTAAGACAATAATACCATTTCATTATATATTTTCATTATTCTTGAGGGACGATACATCCCAGAATAAAGAATTTTTTAACCATATTACTCAATTAAAACAATTCCAGTCCATCTATACTGTGTAGTGAAAAAGATTACTAGCATTTTCATTTTTTTAATCAATAAATACAACCTTGGAATGTTTATATTTGTAAATAGAAATTTATGGATTGAATTATATTATTGTGGTTTGAATAGTAATTAGTAATTACTATGGATAATATATGCTACTTGCGATTTACTAACTTATTTCTTAAATTACAATTATTTTTTTAATTACTATGTTTTGGTTTTTTATCTTATTTTTTGGTTATATTTTGAAATAAAAATTTCTTTTTGAACCGATGATCGGCACCAGTATCAAGAATCAAAAATTTTGGTTAGTTAATTTTGATTTATATAAAAATTTTATCTTTTCTTTTTGCTCCAATAAAGAATTAATTATGTTTAAAATGCATATATCAATTAAGTGATTGTCATAATGTCTTATTTTATTAAGTAACTGATTTGTATGCCAAATTAAAACACCATTTTTTTCCGGTTTAAAAAGTAAATTTCTCTATGAAATCGATATGTATAATTAATTTGATCATACCATATGAAAGCTGGTTAAATTTACAAGTTATTTGATATTTGCAGTTTTGTGAATTATAGGACATAGTAACTTTCCAAAATAAAGTTCAAGCTGTGCTTCAGGTCCCAAGTTTGTAAAATTCAAGGTTACAAATACTCTGGTCACATAGGAAATTTAATGCTAAATTCAAAAATTTAGAATTTTTTTTTTAATTTACATTAATTTATTGAAATTTACACACGTTCCCACATCAGGAACGAACAAATAAGAGAACAATTCGAGGTGACAGAACTAAGGAATACAATCGAATCCCGACAGTTAAGTGGTTTGGCCATAAATGTCGTCTGGAGGATGAAAGAGAGCCCAAGAAAGTCCTGGCAGCTCAACCTACTGGAAAAAGACCACGTGGATGGCCCAGAATTGCCTACCTAGATAACATCCAGAGGATTGGAGGGAAAAGAGGAAAAACGCTCCAGCAGATGAAGAACCTCAGTAGGAACCGGAGTGAATGGCTATAGTTTATTGAGGCTCTTCGAAGCTAGAAATGGCACATAAGAGAAATACAGAAGAAGAAATTTACAACTGTACAATTATATACATTAAGCAAATGAGCTGATAACGATTACAATAACATGTCAAAGCTTGAAAAGAACTACTCATCAGTAGCACTTTAAGGAAAGCAAGTTGAGAATCTAATGGATTTGAGTGATAATGGAACTTACTATGATAGGATAGGTATCGTATGTAGGATAGGTAAGACGTTTGTCCAATTGGAGTCCTTTGTAAAAATTTGAAAAATATTTAAGCCAAGTGGATATATTATAGCTTTTATGGAAAAAAAACGTGGGCAACAAAAAAAAAAATCATAGAATTTTCATGTATCTGCAACGAATTGGGATAGAAAAATGCAATCAGTGACATTTTTTTTATTTTAGGTATAGTTTCACTCATTTTTTGTTACACTAGGAGGGAATCACCCTTTATTTATTCATATATATATATATCAAGCTACTTTAAGGAAACCTTTCTTACTTTTGATCCTTTATAATTCTAAAAATTCTCACAGTTTGGGCATAGAGTAAAAATATAATTAACATTGCGTCAACAGATTGAATTATTGGAGATACCAGCTAGCCTGAATTATTGGTCTAACCAGATTGTTTGACCAGCTGTTAGCTAAAATAAATTAATTGACCAGTGTAAATTTATAAAGCTACAATGAGAGCTACTCTGCATCGAGAATCATAGAATGTTCATATAACTGCAACGGATTGGAATAGAAAGATGCAATAAGCAGCATTTTTCTTCATTTTTGATCCAGTTTTCCTCATTTTTATTTTATTATATATTTTTTTTACACTATGAGGGAATCACCCTGTATATAAGAAAAACAATCAACTGTATAATTCAACAAACAAACATAGAACTTTACAACCTAAATCCTTTGGAATCCGGTTTAACTATACGATAATTATCTAAATACCCATTCCCTTTAAACGCGGATGCGTAAATCTTCCATTGAAAGCCAGCAAAGCCGCAAAGTAGCGAATGGCCAACTAACAGTTGAAACAACCTTCCTTGTACTTTAATCTCGGTAATGGCCTGATTGTGACCTACTATCTTAACGGGTCACTAGCTCCCTGTCCAGTGTCCGCCTCTTCTCTAGTATCTCAGGATTAGGGCACCCAAGTACCTTTTTATTTTGTCTTAGTGGTCCCATATCTTTTCTTGCGATGCAATAAGTTGTTCTTGCAAATGGCTGATAGGTTGTCCGATACCGAACATAAAATTCGTTTTTATTCATAGAGTTATATTTTAATTATTTTCAAATATCTAAATAAATGTAGAGGAACTGATCAAAATAGTTACGTGTTTATTTTATTTGTTTGAATATATAAACATAATTAAAAATAATATATAATATTTAAAAAAAAAAACACTATTCTCAATGTTTACACTTAATATTTTAATAATATTTCATTATTTGTTTTTTTTAAGAGCGTGCAAATGGGGCTCAACTTCTCTCCTGGGGCTCCTTACTTTGTTACACATAAACTTATCTATAAAGATCTTAACTTCGGGTAAGTTGCTGATATAGCCCAAGCCAGATACCTTTCCTTTCGTAGTAAACTCCATAATCAATGTCGGTAACAAGCTATTTCGGAAAAAGAATTGAACCTCATGCCAGGTTCATGGACGCCATCGTTGGAGGAAGCACTGTAATAGAGCAAGGTTGATAAAAAACATTGTCCATAACGTCCTTGCTTGTAGTGCTAGAACAAGTTACTACCGCGTGAGGTTAAACACTCTGGAACTCAATGCATTAACTGAGAAGACTCTGTATGATATCGTTATTAGGACCTTGTATTAGTGCTATGAATGGTATGGAGACAGGCAAACGACCCTATGAAATGAAATGAAAAAATAAACTTAATTCTGGGACTTACTGTCCCCTAAGAATAAACATAATGCACAGTTAAAAGTACAATTGTCTGGCCTATTATTTACAAAATAGACGTTTCAGTAATTGCTGCATACATTCTTTACAGGAAAAAAAATTAATTAAATTAAAAAAAAATTAATATATGAAATAATAATTATAACATAAAATACAATCGTATATATATGAACATATAAAAGAAAGAAAGAGAAAAAAAAATTGCGGAAGATTGATTGTCTAAAAGGTACAGGAAATAAGTTTTTTTTTAAGGAAGTTATGGAAGCTGCCTTACGAATAGAAGTGGGTAGGGAATTCCAGAAGGAGGTAGCACGAATGATGAAGGATTTTTCAAAGGAACCGGTTTTATGTAAGGAAATGTATAGGTTAAAAGGTTGGGATCTAGTGTTTAGGAGGTGGATAGAATAACGCAGAGTTAATAAATCAAGAATATAGGAAGGGTTTTTGGTTTTTAGACATTGGAATAGAAAAGTACCCAGAAAGTATTGCCGTCGGAATTTAGGAAATAGGAATTTAGGAAATAATGAGTATTATTTGTATGAATAAAATTTTTATTATTTTCTTTTAATAGTGGTTTACATAGTAAAAATACTTCTCTTTGTCTTTGTATTCAGCCCTTCTAAAAAAAATGTAATTATTTATTTTATTTTATTGTAAATATAAAAAACATGTTACGAATACCACAAGTTTTACTAAGCAACCTATCGCATCAATCGATTACCTGCTTAAGAGGTAATAGTTACCAATGGACAAACCTGGACCAAAGAGATCCCCTACTCTCTTATATTCCACACTGTTATCAAAACCCAGACAACAAAGAGTCGACTGGGTAAACAAACCAATATAAAAACAAACTTTACACAAACAGAGTAATTGCTTCATACATTTTCACTAAATTGAAAATTGTACATGTTTCTGCAAAGATCACAAAACACAAAAGTTCAATCATATCCTTTACAACTCCCATCAGTTACCTAAAGACAGGTACAGTTTGTTCAGGAGCCTAGTTCTAAATGGAGATGAATGACCTCTTCTACACAGTATAATATAAAGGTACATTACAAAATTGAAATAAATTCTCACCAACAGGAATATCTAGTAATTGGAACTAAATACAAAAATACTAATAAGTTTATTTAAAACTTAAATTAACAGATAAGAAAAAATTGATAAAGTAAAAATGATATAATATTTTGACGTTTTATATTTTTTCCTTATAATTATTCTATATAACATTAATTATTGATTTTTTTTTTTTTTCAATTTTACTCACAAATTAATTATTTTACAATTCAACATTCAATATAAAACATGAAAATAAGATAAGAAGCTAAAAGTTGACGGGTAATTTAGGGAAAGAAAGGTAAAATGTATAAAACTACTTGAGGATTCAAATAAAATTTGTATCGTCATTAAGTATTAATGTTCTTTTTTTTTTTTTTTTAATTTATAAATTTATAATGGCCTTTACTATTTGCCTTTATTTTATAATTACCTTCCAAGGTGCCTGAAAAGAAGATTAAATAACAAACTGCCAAAACGTTAGCCCTAACGAAATAAATTGAGCCAGAAATCAACACCATTTTATTGTCCTTTTTTATAATTTATAGGAGATTTAGTTTCCTGGGAAAAAAACTATTTTTTATTTAATTACCGGTTTATACTGGTTTTCTAATCCTATTACGCTGTTAAATCACTATCCAGAGAAATATCAATGCATGCTCCCATCTACATCGTTACTTTTGCGATTCCGTATATAATAATAATAATAATTTGTAAAATCAATTCTTTTCTTCCTTTTTTTTTTTTGACATATAAATGTCTATTTTGCTGAGAGGCAATATTTTTTTTTTTTTTTTTTTTTTTTTTTTTTTGCGATCTTTTCGATCTTTGAGAACCCTTAAAAATGTAACATTTGGCACGCTCAAGCTCTGTTGGTGATAATTTTCTGTTGGATCAAAAATTTCCTAATAAAAAATTTTTGTTATGTAACATTTGTTGGTAGTACCTATCGTTTGGGAGAAATATTGGTTTGAATGTTAATATGAAGAAATTTATCCATATTAACACATCGTCTCAATACTGGAAAATACCTACAGTGGAAGAATGGGATTTTATGAAGAAACCAAGACAACCCACTGTCCTGAAGCAATCACTGTAATGAAGGAACTTCAGAAATCTAACAGAAAACTGGCGAATGCGAAGAATACTAGGACCTCCCTACTAAGACGCAGGACATGATTATGAGAACAATATAGTGTTGAAACGTCGCCAAAATAGTTGTTTTTATTTATTGACTGAACCTCAAGAACCTTACTAAAAACACACACACACACACACTCACACACAAACAAACACAAACACACACACACACACACACACACACACACACACACACACACACACACACACACACACACACAACACACACACACACACACACACACACACACACACACACACACACACACAAACAAACAAACACATATAACACACACACACACATATATATATATATATATATATTGTTTGTTTGTTTTGAAGGAAAATAAGGGATGAATGGTAACTTTATAACATTATTACTTTTAACCTTTTAGAGACTGTATTTTTTTAGAAATAAGAGTTTTCATTAAAAAACAAAATTTTATTTATACTATTATTAACTATTATATTATTTATCACATCTTCGTTTCTGTAGGATTTTGTAACATGAAAGTTGCTATGACAATTATTACAAAATTTTTAAGTAATAGTGTATTCAGCTTTGGTGAGGTAGGAAAATGTAAATAACAGATGTGAAACGAAGTTCATCCCCTGAACCGCTATAAAATGGCGCATTAAATGGAGCGGCTGAGAACCGGTACAATTTGGGTTCGACGACGCCTGAAAAGGAGGGGCCCATTAGAGCTGATGAAAATTCTAGCAATTGTGCGCAAGAATCAAAGGGCCGACCGGTTTTTATTCAATTCCGGCTCAAGGGCTATTCATAGCCTTAACTGAATTATAGGCCTTTTCGGGCGGTTTGGAGTTTAGAAAAAGGAGTTGGCAGGCACCGCCACGATTTGGGAGTTAACGAGGATGCGGTAAGGCCCCTACGGTCCCTCTGTTTTCCAGGCCATTTCAAATCTACACGCTTCCCTTCGCTTCGATCCAGGGCTTCCGACACCTCACATACCAAATTCCTAAAGGCCTTTGTAATTATGTTTGTAATTTTCTAAAATGATTAAAAATAATAATAAAAATATGAATAAATTACACAATTATAATTATCTGCTGTAGAATATCAACGAAAGCCGACTTAAATTGAAACAAACGATTAGTGTTCTTTGTTAAGCTAGCTAAGTTTTAAATTTCAAGTTTTCAAAGTTTTGATGAATAAACAATGTTCCTACGTAGGAGAGTTGCTTGATGAGCCAAACATCACGAAAAAATTAGAAAACATTTTTATTTTAGAAATATTTTATTTTTAGCTATTTATTGATAATCAGAACTGTTTACATTATATAAATGTACATTTGAGAAAAATTATTACAGTTATATGTCCATAACATGTAAAGAACTAGTCACTAGTAGCACTTCAATATACGTTCGACATTAGAAGGTCTCTTGGCCATCTTCTCTTTAGATGACTCGTAGGATTATCAGAAACTGAGTGTGGATCAAGTTGAAAGGTTATTAGATTCGAGTGGATATGCAGTTAACTATGATAGGATAGGTATTTGTTTTAGGCCAAATCAGCAACATATGGAACATTAAGATCTTTATAGACAGTTTATAGATAAGCTTGTTTGTGAAATAATAAGGCGCATTAAGGAGTTTACGGGAGGTTTCAATTGTAAGGATTGGATAAGAGAAGATTTGGAAGTTTCAGTGAAACTCTAAAGCTCAACTCCGTATGTCTAATTACTGTTATGTAAATAGATTTGTCGTAATTCATTGGGAGCTTTGAACGATTTTCTAGTAAATGCTAGAATAGTCGGACACGACGAGCAGTTTCTTGTATTTTAAGTCTGGTATGTTAGTTCAATAGTACATTTTTATTCATAAAAGCTTTGATAAATAAACAATTAATATTTCTTTGTAGGAGTGTTACCTATGAGGAAGATCATGAAAATATTCCGTTACAAATCTATTGAACATATTTCAGCAAATAAATCTTATGGAACCAAGCTGCCATCAAGCCAATTGTGGGAGATTTTGAAGTCTTAAGTAATATAAGGTATTTTTTAAGATATAAAATTGAGCTTTGCAATATTACTAAGAACTTATGTTTGGTAGGATTCATGCATTAAATATTTTATTGTTTCACTTTCCCGATCTTCATAGGTCGTTTTGAGAAGATTGTTTACTATGGAATGATGCCCTATTCAGTAGTCTATACCATTGCCTGAAAAGTCTGTTACGTTCATGACAATTTTTAATTAATGCGAAATTCTAAGGACCTCTCACAAAGGTGAACAAAACAATGGAAGTTCTTGAAGTGTTCAACTCTTCACCAATCCTTTAATGTCGGAACTTATTATGTTTGAACAAAAAATGGCACAACGCGCTGAGAACACAGAAACGAATTTTTACCACATTCTACTTCTGTTTTGTTTCATCAATTCGAAACTATTAGAAAATCTAAAAAATAAGGTTATGTTATTCTAGTTTTAAGAAGAGGTAATGTTTTTTTTTTTGAAAAATGAAAAAACATTATGTTTCAGGAACAAAAAAATTATTATTATATAAAATCAGGATCCTGAGGTAAGTGCTTCCATCTACCCACTTAAATGAACACCACAAAGATAATAAAGATAAAGTAAAGATTAGCGAAAACACAGCTATTTATAAGTAAGAAGAAGTTCAGATTCTTTAAAACAGGAGCTGATCTGAAGTTTTTAGTTCGTGTTTACCGGGCCAAAATACTTCATAATTAATTATTTTTGAGCTCGGAACATTTCTGGTGTTTTCTATTATTATTGATAATAATTATTGTAATTCACCATGATTGTTTCTAATTTACGTTTTTGTATTAAAACTTTAATTCAAATATTATTCAATGCTACATTAATTTTTCAAGTTCTATAAATTGTTCGTTGTTGGAAAACAATTATGTATAGGAGATTACACTTAAAATCTTTTAAAAGACTTTTAAAAATAATTTCTATATTTAAGACCAAATTATTTATAAAAGTTATGATGACTTTACAAAAACTATTTTAATATAGACCCAGACGAAAATTCAAAGCTCCTATTTAATTATAAAAGACTCATTTAATTGACTGTGATTAGACCTATTTGGACGTACGGAGTTGAGTCAATTCTTCTCGTATCCAATCCTTACAATCTAAAATCCTTCGACAGGTTCTCGTTGCTCCTTATTATGGATTAAAGAAACTTATTTATAATGATCCTAATGTTCCATATGTTGCTGATTTAGCCCCAGCCAGATACCTGTTTTTTTCAAAGTAAGCTCCATAACCACTTAAATTTAGTCTCCCAACTTGCTTTCCACTCTATTCCCGATAATAGTCCTCGGTGGCTGAAAAAAAAAGATGGTCTAGAGACCTTCTAGTGTAGATTTTTCTTAAAGTGCTACTAGTGAGTAGTTTTTCAAGTTATTCGCATGTCATCGTATTCACTATCACCACATTTTACTTGAGGTATATTATTTTTTGCAGTTGTAAATATCATTAAATGAAAAAATAAAATATATAGACCCACAAAATAAACCTCTGAAATCACTATTGGAATTTTTTTTCTTTCACTAGAATCATTATTCCAGATCCAATATAATTTTTCCAATACTGATATAGCCTTCGTGAAGTACACTAACAGTAAACCATTTATCTAAGTGGCCTAAAACTACCAATATAAACTTAAATAATAAATAGGAAGGAGATGGTAGGAGGAGAGTGGCCGTCTTAGTCCTGAGGAGGATAATTTTGGAGGCCTTTAGTGGGGTGTTGTGCCTTCACTGCCGGGCATAACTCGCGGTGCAGTTACCGCCCCTAACTGCCCCCAGGAAAAACACCCCCTCCAATAGGGGTTGCTAAATGCGCCTCACTGACCACCGCTGAGTGAGTGGGGTCTTCAGGGCCTCTGGCGTAGCCTTCCAGATCGGCCGCAATATCTTTAGGCTACCGAGCTAAGTGCACTTCACGAGTGTTGTAGTAGAGAGCTATATGGCCCTCATCTACTTAACTTAAAACGAATGAGCAGCTCCGGGAAATTTTATGGACAGTAAATGCTTTGTGCTAAGAAATTCATCATGATTAAAATTTTTAGGTTTAATTTATTGAATAATTCTAGATTTTCTCCCAATCATTAATACACTTCTTCATGACAATAGTATATCCTAACGCAACGGGCAATAGTTGAATAGATTCATCACATCTTGGGATTACAAGGAAACATAAGTAGACCGGGATAGTATACATTAATGCTGTACCTCTCAAAACAACCAAAAAAAAAAAACTCTTAAGGGATTCTGATGTAATAGTTCTCCAGGAAGAAAATAAATGATATTTCAAGTAGAATATATCGTGGGATTACGAGTGAAACACACTATGTCAAAAAACATGGTTTTCAGTAAACGCCGATCAATGATTTTTTTACCTAATTTGGTGCTGACTTTATTCTATCAAATAAGTTAAAGTCATGAAATTGCCAGTGTTTTAACTGATAAGATAAAATAATATTAATACAAAACTAGACAAAGCGAAAAATTTACCTACTTAAAACCATATTTTTTGACTTTGTGTGTTTCACTTGTAATCACACGGCATATATATTTTATTATCCATAGGTAATAAAAATACTTATAATCGATAAATTATTTGCCAGTTCTATTGAATTTTATTTTATTTTTTATCTATTTTATTTATTTATTTATTTTTTTAATCGGGGACTAGTCTTGAATGTTAAACATTCATCATCAGTAAGGAGACAAACTTGAGGGGCTTTTAAAATATATCAGGACCTAGATTATCTATGTATTTATTATCTTTATTATTATTATTATTATTATTATTGTTATTGTTAGTAACACAAACACATGTTTCTAAATGTCTAACTTCGCAGACACTATCATTTTTAAGAATAGTAGGTCGTATGAAAGCTAGTACAGAGTCCTCCGAATTTTCGCGTTACAAATTACCATCTCGTCTATCTTTATCATCTCGTTTATCATATCTCTATCTATCCTCCATTATCCGACTCATTTTCTTTCCCACCGTTTTATATGTCATCTCCAAACCCAAACCCACTACCACCGTGGACAACTCATAAAATATCATTTGATTTTTCCTAAAACCGGATTAAGAAAATAAACAGTCCTCCTGAGGCCCTAAGGCAAAGTTTTTTAAATTTACTATCTAAAAGTTACATTGATTATGTTTACCTTTACACGGATGGCTCAAAAGATAAGGAGAGTGTTGGATGTTCAGTTATCCTTCCTTCAGAAACCCTCCGATACTGTCTTCCAAACATTTTTTCCATTTTTTTTTTCCGCCGAACTATTTTCAATATACCTGTGTATGAATTTAATTGAAAATTTGGACAGCAGGCAATTCCTAATCTGCAGTGACTCATTCTCCGCCCTTCAGGCAATCCAAAATTTCATTTAACTGATAATCCTATTGTCATGAAAATTATGAAATCAGCACTAATGACGAATAAAAATATTACATTTCTTTGGGTCCCTAGTCACACCAATATAGAAGGGAATGAATTGGCAGACATAAGTGCAAAGGAAGCAAGGACCATGTTCCCTTTTCCAAATATCAATGTCACTCTCTACGACTATCATAAATATATATTTAACCTGTGCAGAGAAGCATGGATTAACATCTGGGCAAAAACACCTGATACCAATAAACTAAAAGGATTTATGAAAGCTTCCTTCCGTCAACACCTCCCCCATTAAACAGGAGAGAACAAACAATAATAACGAGACTTAGAATTGGGCACAGTAAGTTGACACATCGCCATCTAATTGAAGGCAATCCTCCACCAGAATGCAGCACCTGTAACTGCCTCCTTACAACGGAGCACATTATCAAGGATTGCACACAGCTTTTATCTTACAGGACTTCGTTGCATCTTCAAAGATACTGCGAGGCTTTAAAACCTGAAAACTTGAAAAAACTGTTTACGGTACTCAAAGAAAACAACTTGTATCGACTAATCTAGAAGTCTATTGACAAATGTTATGTAATGGTGCCGCCTAGCCGAGTTGTTGTACACGGCACCTAAAACAGTAATCAAACAAAATAAATAAATGTCTATCATTATATATTCAGTTGTTATAATAAGCATTTGACACTCGTTAATAAATAAAAAGATAAAATAAATACATACTGCATTATTAAAAGGTTTGAGGAATGTTTTCCTTTTGAATGATTATCCTACCTGTAACAAAAAAAAAAAAATATTACAAATGATAAATTTTTTATGATTCTAAGAGCTATAAAATTAATAAAAAATACATAAATAAATAATAGATTGCTTGAATAATTAAGGAAACTTTAAGATGTCTGTTTAATTGTTGACTTTGTATTGTGTATATAACATTATCTAATGCTTAGTGCGGTATCTAAGTTGTGCAATAGTTATTGAAAATGTTCCAGAAAGAGTTTGATTGATATTCTCAATTTAATTGAAAAGGAATATTGTTAGCAAGCATGAGGTACTGGAAATAGAGGAGTTTAATGTTTGCAGGGTTTTCACTTGTCTGATATGAGGTGGAATGGAATTCCAGAGGATGGTTGAGTGTTGGAATACAGTCAATCGGTGAGATAGGGTATATACGTAGATTAGATAGACGAGATCTTGTATGCATTGTATTGACTGAATATTTAGACTGAAGCATATTGTATATATAGGAAGGATTAAGGGTATTGATAATACCCATTAGATCATTAGAAATGCTCTAAGAAAATATTGCCTGCAGAATGAAGAATAAAGCCAATTTAATTCGAAATGGAGGAAGAAAACGTGGGAACGCCTAGCGATATCGAAGACAAATCAGGCAAAGCAATTTATGATTCACTTTAATCTGTCCTTAAAAACCCTATAAACGCCAACATAGACAGACAATCATAATCAAGGAATGAGAATAAGAAGGAGGACCTAACTGGGGAATAAGGTGTCGGGATCGGTAAAATAATTTAAGGAAACAAATTTGCAATAAAACAGCATTTCACACTTTATTATTGTAAAACGTTTATATTTCATTTCTTGTTTTCATATATCTTATAAACTTTAGTTATTTTTTAAATAATTTTAATTGATTTGGGTTCTGAGGTTACATTTTCTCCATGATGGATCTATGTATCTGTGTGATATATGATTTACACATTCATTCATTAAACACGTTATGTTTGAGGCTTAAGTCGTTCAAGTGAAAATTACAACGGATATAGAATGATGAGAATTTTTTCATTATTCTCTCTTAAAAGAGAATGCTGTTTACAAGCGATCGATATGAATTGTCTAGAAGTATTCATATTCACAGATAAAATAATTTTATTTCAGTCTAAGAATAATGGTTGAAGAGATAATAGCAACCCATCCTTGACACCTAACTATTCAAAATAAATCCAGTAGTAAAATGTCTCAGACAATAACAACCCAACTTTAAGAAAGTTTTAAAGAGGAACAAGAGAATTCACAGCTCCCATTGTCGTCTTATTTAATCAAGTGAAAATAACGAGTTGCGATAACAATAGCATTTGAATTATTTAGTTCCGACCTGATTAAAATTCAACTTCTTTAAATAAACAGACGGAATTAATAAAGAAAATAGTGCGACAAATCTGTAACAATCTGGGTTCCTTATTTAACCTTATCTTTTAATTCATTTTTTCTCAATATCTAAATAAGTAGCTATTATCTTAAAAATATTAAAACAATAGGATATTAAACCATGAAATATCTCAGAGCTCTGGCCATTTCCAAGCGCTAGCTTTCTCAGTTTCGAAAACTGGACATATTCAGACAATTCATTCGCTTTAAAGATAATAAATGTAAATATAATTTTAATATTTATTTTTATTTATTTTATTTTAAGGTGCCGTGTACTGCAACATGGCCAGAGGCACCAAATTCTTATTTCTTGTTTATCTAAATGGTATTAACCTATCCTCAAAAATAGAAGCAGCCGCAGCAATTGTTCACCTCCCCGTTCAGTTCACCGTATGTACTATTTATCTCCATCCTTTAGAAATAATTACATACGAAGATTTAAAAGAACTTCTGCTCGAATTACCGCACCCTTTCATTGTATTCGGAGACACGAACGCCCATAGCCCGACGTGGGTATTAAATAATCGCACCGATTGTAGGGGGGAAATAATTGAATCTTTAATAGATGAATTATCTCTTTTTTTGTGCAGTCCCCACAAACCATCTTTTTATAGTCGTGCCCACAAAACGTGGACCACAATTGATATTTGTTTAGCTACAGCTGCATTTCCTGTAATCCCTCTATCTTATTTTCATTGCGATTTAGCAGGTAGTGATCACCTTCCGCTTTTGTTGTCTTTCCAAATCGAACCGTTAATTTCTGGAGAAATTAGAAAGTGGAAATTAGGTGCAGCTGATTGGAACAAATATAGACAATTATGTGAAGAACAGTTCCGAGATTTTGCCCTGTTGTCTTCCCATGAAGAAAATATCGAACATTTTACCTCAGCTATAATAGAAATAGCAACCCTATCGGTCCCAAGAACAAAGGCAAAACAGTCTTCCAGAAAAATTCCTTGGTGGTCTCCAACATGCCGGGCCACAATAACCAAACGACACAGAGCTCTAAAATTGTTGAAAACCCAACCCTCTTTGACCAATCACATAAATTATAATAAAGCGAAGGCGAAGGCCAAATGGATCATCAACCAGGCTAAGAGAACTTCTTGGTCTCAATTTCTAACATCCATTAATACTTGCACTCCATCCAAAGTAGTTTGGAACAAAATAAGGGCTATTAAAGGCAGGTCAGTTACCAAAATTCCGAGAACGATAAAATATAAAGCTACCATCTACACCGATCCAATTCAAATAGTTATTTAAATTAGTATAGCATTTATGATGATTTATAAATCGACATTTCTCCCTATTCTTTCCTACTCTTCCGTATGTAGACCCTCGCCTTGAAACACAAGAGTCGAATCCAATCCGTGGAAATCTTCGTAAAGTAGAAGGAAGGAAACGACGAGATAGGATACGCAACAGTACTATACGGACAAGTCTTAAATTTAAGCAGGCGGAGACTATCCTAGAGAAGCACAAGCTAAGGTGGTACGATCACCTCGTTAGGATGAACCGGGAAAGAACTGCCAGGAGACGTACGAAAATCGTGTGGAGGGAAGAAGCAAAGACCACGCATTTCTTGAGAGGAGAGTTTTAAAGAGGCGTTCAGAAGACGGGATATGGACTGGAGTAAGAGAAGAGAGTTGGCCCAAGAACGGGACATCTGGTCCAGACTACTACAAATTTTGACCCCACATTGCGCAGCAGTAAAGAGGATAAAACGATTATGATATGATGATACAATTTATGGCTAAATAAATAAACTAATCAGGTAGGACATAAGAAAAAATACATGTTAAAAACTGACAGAGAGGTACCGCAAATCCCTAATTTAAATGTAATAATGTAGAGTGCCGGGAATTCAAAATAAGTTTTTGTAGGAAACGATTCAAATGGACTCAATAATATGATATACTCGTAGTTAAACTTTTCGTAATTTAGATGGTTACGACGTTTTTAAAAATATTTACAAAAATAAAATTGTTTTTAAACATAGTGTAGAAGATAATCAGGGATCCAGTCAAACAGAAACAACATGCCCAAGTAAAAATATTATAATACTGTGCCAATGTTTCGACCTACCATGCAGATCTTCTTCTGGGCCACCGAACCTCACTGAAGATTAGACGAACAATGACGTTGGCAGAGTATTATAGCAATTTTACCTAGACGTGTTGTTTCTGTTTGACTGCATACCTGATTATCATCTACAGTCATCTTAACAGTCAACTATACTTTTATTGTCTTTATACATATTTCTTAAATTTGACAGTTTATTGGAGTTCTGAACCACCTACTAAGTAGATCCAAACATGTTTAGATAAACTAATTCAAATGAGAATTTTGTAATTGAGGAGTACATTTGCAAAACTAGCGAAGTCCATTTTTGAAATAGTTTTTCTATTAGATTATCTTTATATGGAAAAAGATCTGACGTTTACTCTTATCAACCAGTAGTAAAAAAGGTTCAAAATAGGAGTTAGCTGGTTTTGGAATTTTAGTAATGAGACGCTGAAAGTGATTGGTTTTTATAGTTTTAAAAATAATTGTTGTTCAAATTTAATTTATTATCTCAATTAATTTTTTCACGAGAAGGCCATAGAGACCACGCAAATATTACGAAGATGGATTTTAAGTTCTGTTCCTTCTCATCATCCATATCTCCTTTATTCTTCCTGATGGCCTCTGTTTCCTCTCTTCTGTCCAGGCCATACCCTCCTTCGCCTCGTTCCTATCCACAAGAACCGCTATTCCTTGTAGTTTCCTTCTATATTCTTCTATATTCTATCAAGGCAGTCTCGGTCCTCGATTCCCAGTTTACTGGTCTCCTCTTTTAGCTGTTTTATGTATCCTTGTGCACTCTTTTAATTCCAAATTTTCTGAAAAATAGCCTTATTAAGTCTTTCCTCAGGCATTTTTACCATATATCCATAGAACTTCAGTCTCTTAATTCTTATCTCCGTCTCTATGTTTGTTGTTCCTTTGTAGATCTCCTCATTTGATCTTAACCTGTATCCTTCCTGGGTTTTCCTAGGGCCGTAAATTCTCCTAAGGACCTTTCTTTCTACTTTCAGCATTCTTTCCAGGTTAGGGAGGTATTGTAGTACCTGACCTTTGCTTCTATGGACAGGCTCTTTTTATTGTAAATGTTACTGGTTACAAAGCTTAATCTCTCTAGTTTAGCAATCTGTTCCTTCATGCTCTCCCTTTCCAATCCTCTACTGCAGATGATCTCCCCTAGGTATTTAAATTTCTGTTACTTTGATTGGCCCGTATTTATTTTCCACTATTTCCTATCTGAAGTTTGTATCTGTGGTCATCAGTTCTGTTTTTTCGAAAGGCATTTGTAGTCCTGTTTTTTTCAGCTATTTCTTTCAGTGTATTAATTTGGCCTACTGCCTCTTCCTCTGATTCTGCTAGCAAAGCCAAATCATATGCTTATGATTTACAAATTTTATTTTGTTGAAAAACATTTTTTTTTAATATTAATCATATTACAAATTAAATAGGAGCAGTAGTTATATACCTCATCAACGTTTAGAGAGCAACTTTTAGGGTTAACTATTAGACCTAGGAAATTTCTAAACCTGGGAACTATCCAGCAACCATTACCGCAAAGCTTCAGTTCGGTTGACGAATTTAGCTAACTATTTACTACTGGTTGAAAAGCTGAAAACCTCCTTCACTGAAAGCATTACAACTATGGCCGAACAAGGTCATTAATCACAGTTTGTACACCAGCCGCTACGAATGAAAGCTCACGGTCACGTGACGGTATACATTCATTAGGAGTGTTATTGATCTCTACCTAATGGAAGGATAAAACTTTAATTAAAACGGACAATTAGCGAATTTTCAATCTCGTTTTTTATTGGAAAGCAATTTATCACAGATAAAATATTTTATTCCAAATCTATTCAAATTCCAATTGGTTATATATTTCTGTGAATAAATTTCCATATAAGCCAACTTTATATGAGTCCTGGAAGGCACTGTAGCTCGGTTTGTAAGCCACTTAACTACCAAGCTCCCGGGCACGAGTTCAAGTCCGGCTGATAAAGTGGGTACCTTCATTAGGAAAAAAACCTGATGATTGAGCGTGATTTTGGCCAAATCTATCCTTTTTTACAACCGTTGGCCCAGAAATAGTACATCCTTACTTGTCTTAGTTACTGAACCCAAGATCCTTTATAAGTTGCAGTGACGAAGGTTTTTTATTTTATTTTTTTTTTCTTCGGTCCCTCTATGTCATTCCTTTAATATTTATATTCATATAAGGTAAAAATTACAAATAAAGTGTATTTACATAAAACAATGAAAATATTTAGATAAATTATTCATAAAAATAAATAAATGTTCTTAGAATTGCAACTTTTTTTTTTCAATATCTTGTGAAAACAAGAGAAATAATGCATCACATCTTTAATTTCATATATCGTATTGAAATCTTTCATTTTGACGTCTTACATACATTTCACATAAAATAAATATTGCTTGAGCCTAGGGCACACAAGTCTGTCGCGATGGTCAGTGATAAATATCGCGATGGTTGTTGTTCCCTGAGTTGTATTGTACTATACCGTACCGGAGTGGGGCATGCACCTGCGTGCTTTATATGAAACAACAATATTAAATAACATTTAATTGTTAATGAAAGTAATATTCATAAAATAATAAACTGGTATAACATTTATGACTAAATAAATAGATTAGTTTTGTAATGAAGAATGCCGGGAATTCAGAACACTTTATTTAGGGAACGATTTAAATGAAATCATGTTAAAAAACATGAAGATAATAGAATTGTTAAATTCAATAATATGACATTGTTATACTTTTCGTAATTTAGATCGGTACCACGTTTTTAAAAAATCTAAAAAAAAAAATTGTTTTTAAACATAGTAGAGAGAAAGATAATTAGGGATGCAGCGCAAGTTAAAATACTATAATATTGTGCCAACGTTTCGACCTGTCCTGCAGGTCTTCTTCAGGGCCACCGAACCACACTGAAGAGAAGACAATAATGACGATAGCACAGAATTATTTTATTTTTAACTTGGACGTGTTGTTTCTGTTTGACTTCATTCCTAATTATCTTCTTCAATCTTAACAGTGAACTATATTTCTATTGTTTTTATGATTATTTCTTGATATTGAGATTTGTATAAACGAATATACTAAGTATGTGTGAGTGATGTATTAGTAAACGACTTAAAAAAATACTACTAATGGATTTTCAACAAAATTTTTATTTTAGGAGATTCCAGACCATCTTATTTTCAGAAGCTAGAAGAAGCAGGAGTTGCTCTTGATAACTGAAACATTCACACAGATATCGCTTTCTGTGTGACGTAGCCAAATTGTTGACCAGTGAGAATATAGTGCAAACACTGACCGCTGCACATAGTGGAGTACAAACCAAGATGATTTTGAAAATTAGCTAAGCCAAATTTTGACTTTTTCATTTTCCGATGATCATATGTCCTACAAAGTTTGTGTATCTTGGTATTTCTTTAACTTAAAGGTCAAACACTTCTTAGAGGTGTTTAAAAACAGGCGATGCTTTGATTAGCTGCGTCCACTTGCGTCCTTCACTCCCAGAGCTCGCTAACTTATTTTTTACAACTCTCAGTAGTCAGAAGAGTGGAGGTCCTACCGTATTCCAGACAAACTATGCAGCTTTCCAATGATAATTATGACTATTACAAGACATTATTTTTTTTTTATGTGATACTGATGAACGGCCATATTTTCTCTTTGTAAATATTGAAGGAATTAACAATAAAAATCGAATGATAAATTATTGATCTTATGATTAATTATTCAGATATCGTTCCTCGTTGTGTCTTTTTCAATACAAAATTAAATATTTTCTAGAGATATGTGAACAAAAACATACCTTATTTTTTAAATTGGAATATGCTTCCTTAGTACAACAGATGGTTTAATAATTGAACATGGTTAACATGGTGAACATTTGATTTATACATATTTCTACCACACTGTATCGCTAAAAAAAAAAAAAAAAAAAAAAAAAAAAAAAAAAAAAAAAAAAAAAAAAAAAAAAAAAAAAACAATAATAAAAGAGCAGTGGTTATTGAAAAAAAAAATTTGATATATTTTTTAATAAAATTAATATTGTCAAAAAGCAAAGTAATGAATGTTGTTTCCAGGAACTCTCATTTCATGAACCCCGATGTTAAATGTGATTTAGTATTTTTTATCAGCACCTTATCTTAAAAATACAGCAAGTAATTAAAATTAGTGAAATTTAAAAGAAAATTACTATTTAACTTTTCTATGTAGGAGGATACTAATCTTGAAATAAAATTGCTGATGATTCCCAGAATCATTAATATAATTAATTTACAAAATAAAGATCCAAAATTGTCTCGAGTGTTATTAGAAAACTAGTAGAAAAGCTAAGTTTTACTAACAAATTCAGAATAAAGAAAATTATCATCGTGTTTTCTCTCATTTTGAAAATAAATTATCATGTTCTGGCTAAATACAAAAGCCTAACTAATTTCTAGATGCCTCATCGAATTCTACGTGAAAAACTACTAATAGAAGCCCATTAGTAACATATCAACAACGAAAATGAATTGTTTTAAACCGATACATTTCCTCACAATATTTTTTTTTTGTTTTATCATGCCATCCAATTGGTTCGAGGGATGAGACTGTTAATCCTCATTACTAAACTAAAGAGTGTGTGAATTTATAATTTTCCACGAGTTATTGAAATTTAAACACTTTTTTGCGTTTTTGCCCCACAGATCGCACCCTGTGTGCCTAAGACTTCTTAAGATTATTGCGCCTGGTATATTTAAGGTCTTTTCAAATGTTCATATATATTTAATGAATTTAGGATAACTTTTTTATAATCGATTGTTTAGTGAAAACAGAAATTCGATAAAAGTAATTAAAAAAACTAATACAAATAAAGGAAAATTAAACTATTTGCTAAACACGTTAAAATTAGAAGAAATAGAATAAGAATTCCTAAACGTGGAGAATAAAGGAATGTGATTGAGGGCAGGAGGCACTTGGGCCCAGCCGAGGCGCGTTTCGATCAGAACGGTAAAGCCTATTACTTACTTTCGGCTAACTGAACAAACATCTCAAAGCAGCCAAGTAAATATTTATCCCTGTTTTCGAACAAATACCTTCTATATAGTAACCTTTTGCCGAAAATATTAAGTGACGTCTATAAAAAAACCATTTTGTTTTAGCACTATTAGAATATAATTTAATATATTCAATAAATAAATTGTAAATAAACGAGAACTCTTAGAGTGTTTGATCACTATGATTTATTCACAAGAGGTTAAACATTGAATATCCATTTATTATCAGACTGAAAGCACTTTCGATTAAACGTCTTCCGGTAAGGCTAAAAATTCTTTTAGTCATTAGTCACAACATGTTAAGTACGGTAATCACGACCTGACGGGAATCAGTCAAGCATGTCATCATCCCTTATATATATATATATATATATATATATATATATATATATATATATATATATATATATATATATATATATATATATATATATTTTTTAAATGTAAGAAATAATCCAGAACTGAAAATTAATATTAAAAAATGATAAAAATAACAATAAAAAGATTAGAAATAATTAAATTACCTTAACACACGACATATGGTACTATAGATAACTTTGTTACACGACTAGTTTTAAATATATATGTATCTTTAGTTTTACAAACAATGCTCAACATCTAACTTTATATACAATATTCTTTCATTAAATTTGATTAATACCATAAAATACAATAAAATATGAATAATACCATCTTATTAAGAAATTGTAAAGACTAATGACCTGTAAAACAAACTATGCTATAAATTTCTTATTCCAATAAGGTCTCGTCTATTTAATATTAGTCATGTAATAAAGTAAATATAAATATCAGATAATTCATTAGGCCCCAGTCCTTTTTTTTTCCTCCCAATTTAATTTTAGATATTAATATATTTATATTTAAACGCCTTAAAATATAACGCATGATTGCCATTATATTGCCTACATTAATAAATCTGAAGATGCCGTACCAACATCATAAGTTAGTTCTTTCTTAAACCATCGTGTTAGCTTTGAACCGTTACTCAACGCAACCTGATTCTTTCGTACAAGTTCCCGATCGATTCTTCCCTATTCAGCAACAAGTGAATATGTCATCAATGCTACCAATCAGCAGGTATTCTTCAGGCATTCATACTATCACCTCTTCTATATATGTTATATAAAACGAGGTGGCATATCATGGACACGAAGCCTCACTATGTTATTTGCGAACTGCTGAATTTCGATTCTAAAACTTCAAAATAAGATATCAGGTTTGGTTTTCTATACTAAATTTTATTACTAAAATGTAAAAGCATCACCATTTCAACAAGCATTAGAGAAGAGACAGCGTCCCTTTATTTTCTTTTTCTTTTTTTTATTTTATGTTGCAATAAAGGGAAAATATCCTGGATTATAAGGCTCTTATAGAAGAAATAAAGAAAATTTCTGAAGTATATTAAAGATTCTCAAAATCATTTTACTTTTTATTAAACTTAAAAAAAAAAAAATATATTAGCAAAGGTAAATTTAATAAGCAGAATATTCATTATTTCATCAACCAAAATTTAGAAAAAAAAATGTGTTATAATAATAATGATTCGATATTATTAAAATTAAATATTTTTTAAGGAATTACACTTGTATAAATAAAATCATGTCTTAGTTAAAAAAATTATTTATAGTTGAAATTAAAAGCATAATTAATAAGAACCTTTACTGTTTTGTTATTATTATATTTTTTCCTCCCAAGCTAAGAAAAAACTTAAACATGTGGCTGACCTTTCATTATTTTATACCGCCGATCGTTAAAAAGAAAGGTTATCTTTCATCTTCCTTGGAGCTCCTCTTGGAAAGAAAAAGTTAAATATAAAAGACCTTAACGAGCTTGGTGAATCTTTCTAACTATACATATAATAATTATATTCTGAGATTATAAAGGGAGCTAAATTTTATTTTCCTAATGTAAAGTATTTAGAATTGAACAAAACCTATGCAATGTTATTAAACTGCAGAACAATTACTACTAACAAATAAAAACTCTGGCCTTTGCTTACTTTTAATGATAAACTTATTTGTAAATGTTATCTAATGAAATAAACTAAACTAAGTTTATCAATAATATTTTACAGAGCTAGATGGAAACATAAAATATTTTCAACAAATATTCAGAATTCACGGCATTCAAACACTAGATTATTGACTTGAATATTGTTTATTAACCTAACGCTAAATATCTTATTTATATTAAAAGTCTGAAAGAAAAAAAAAAAATATCTTATTGGTGTGTTTTATAATTTCATATGAATTTTAATTTTTTGGGTTATTGTGTCTAAGAATACAATTTTATTCTTCTACCAAATTCACTATTCCCCTTACTACTCTTATAATGTCTTCATTTATACATGAATACAATTATATATCGAAAATTGAATTCATTATCTGCTTTATTTTCATTAAACTTTACTATATCTGCATTAATCACACTTATCTTCAGACTAAATATTTATTTATTTATTTATTTACATTTTGGTGCCATGTACCACCACATTTGGTTAGAGGCACCATACTCAGGTTCAGAACTATAATTCCTTGTACAGGTTTGTTTCTTTTAAAAATTGAATAATGTGTTTGTGGAGATACGAGTTGTTTTCTAGTAATGTTGCAATGTCTTGATTCGTCAGACCGTTATCTTCTCTTTGCTTTTTGTATTTTTGGCATTCAATAAGAATGTGTTCTATAGTCAGATTTACCTGACATTCGTTGCATTTCGGACGTTGTTTGTCTTCCAATAAGTAACTGTGGGTTAATTTTGAGTGTCCAATTCTTAGTCTTGTAAAGATGACTTGTTCTTTTCTTGGTCCTGGTTCTTCTTTCCATGGTCCTGGAATTGGTCTAATTTTTTTTAAGTTTGTTGTCGCTGTCGGTTCCAAGCCATCTTTCATGCCAAACTATGATCTGACGTTTTAAGAATAATTTTAGATCTGTTATAGGGATAGGGATTGAGGGTAATGGAAAGAGGGAACACGCTTCTTTGGCTGCTGGGTTCATTACCTTCTATTCCTGAATGTCCCGGAATCCACATAAAGTTAATAATTTTGAATTTCGAAATGGATTCAATTAAGTTGGCTATTTCAGATATTATGTAGTTTTTAACATTATGGTTTTTGTTGCTAATGCTTGTGAGAGCCGAAAGTGAGTCAGAACAAATTAAGTATTGTTTTTGGTCCATGTCAAGTGTTTTTATATGGTCTAGGGCTAGTTTAATAGCACACAATTCCGCCGAAAAAATAGAAAAGACAGATGGTTATGAGTAGCGTATTACTACTGACCCTATAATCACTGAGCAACCCACACCTTCATCAGTTTTTGATCCGTCAGTAAATATAAGCTGCGTATTTACATAACTGGAAATTGCCTCTTTAAAGAAATGCATTGACGAAGTCTGACATAAATTGTTTTTTAATAATTTAACAAGAGTAAAATTTAATTTAGAAGGAATTAATTGCCAGGGTGGAAGTGAGTAAGGAAAAGAGATTTCTATTTTATAGGACATTATTTGAGTTATAATTCTAAAAAAATCAGGGTGAAGTTTAGGAAGTATAGGAGCAATTATTTCGAATCCTGGAGTGGCCTTTGGTCTTATCGAAGATTGAAGCAAATTATAAGTTCTTAGAATTGATAGAGACCATTCATCAGCGTCATAAAGCAGACTTGCTGTGGGGCTGGTTCTGAATGCTCCAGTCGCGAGTTTCAGACTAAATCTAATCGTATTATACAAATATATATGAGCCATTAAGTGCAATACTAATACAGAAATACGGCGTAGTGAAACGTTAATCCCGCATAGCATTACTGTGTACATGGAGTGGTTGATCACTGCTCCTTATGTTAACTACAATATTTTTTTTCAAATGTTGGCAATTTTTAGAAACTCTCTAGTTGGTTTTGCTCGGATGGAACATTTTCCAACAGTTAGTTCACCAGAAATATAATGAAGAATATTTTTTTTTATATAACATTTGTCGCTATAACCTACCGTACCGCTTAGGAGCTATATTGGTTTGAAAAGTCACGTTTTACCTAAATGTTCTAAATGTTTTTGGTTTTTTTTTAACACGCTTCCCTGTTTTCTTTGAACTTTGTTTATTAATAATAATAGTTAATTCTTAATTTTATTTAATTATTGATTAAAGTATAATTTTATTTTGAAAATGTAAAATGTTTTTATATGATTGTTTTTTTGTTTTTTTTACATGTTCTAGTTCTATTGGTGTTGATCGGACCGAATATTTTGAAATGGACAAGCCTTTTGACTGGAAGTGTATATTTTTCTGCTGTAACATTTTTTTCACATTCAAAAATTTCAAATATCCTTGATGCTGCTCTGGTCGAAAATTTGCCGATAGTTTTCTGGTGAGAAGTTTAATAATGGAGAATAGATTTTTATATATAACATTTGTTGTTAGAAGCTACTGCTCAGGAATATTACCTTGAGTTAAAAAGTTACGATCGCCTACGTTTTTTGACTTTGTGTCTATAACACGAAATAAAAACATTTAACCTGGGTCCTGGGTCTATCTCGCCCGATTCCTCTCGGCTGTTCAAAATTTCGGTTTGAATAAAAAAAATTATGTAGAAAACCTTAAATTTTAAGTGTAGTAGCTTTTTTGACGCGCATCAGCACGGATGGTGTTGCTGGGACGATATCCTACGTGTAAAAAAGTTAATAAAGAATATTTTTTGTTGTATGACATTTGTCGCTAAGACCTACCACTTTGGAGCTATATTGGTTTGAATAAAAAAAAGTCACGTCTGGAACCCATTATTTCTATATATACTTCGTTTATCTCCTATCATCATTATTTTTTATCAATAAAGGAGTATTAATGTTAATTAGTCAATATTCTTTATTTAGCTATACTCCTTACATTTACAATTACTATCCCGTTACACGTTTCGGGACTATGTTCTCATCTTTCTAAATATATTTTTCTGGTGTTAGAATATATTTATCTAAAGGACGTGGTGGTTAACACCAGAAAAATATATTTAAATCTGAAGATATCCCAATAGTCCCGAAACATGTAACGGGATAGTAATTGTAAATGTGAGGAGTTTAGCTAAATAAAGAACGAGGAATAATTAATTTTAAATTTAATTTAACTAATAATTGTTAATTTTATCATTTTAATTCTAAAATGTAAATTTGGAAAAGTAGTGGATTATAGATGATATATTGTTTTTCTCAGTCAGGGGTTAATTGAATTTTTTAAATAATTACATTTTTCAACAGTTTCCTGATTAAGAATTTAATAAAGAATATCTTTGTTATTTGACATTTATCGCAAAAACCTACCGTTTAGGAGCTATATTGGTTTGGATTAAAAAAGTGAAAATTTTAAAAACCCTTATTCTTTTTTGTTTATTTTCTCTCAACTACTTTTTTAAACGAATAATGATTAATTGTTGTAAAAATTGTTTTGTTTCAAAGATTGATATCAATCCAAAATTTATAATCAGTCAGCGTTAGTAAATCAATACTTTTAGATAAGATCTAGTAAAAATGCTACAAAATTATTAGTAACAGATTATACGTTTGTTAATATATATATATATATATATATATATATATATATATATATATATATATATATATATATATATATATATATATATATATATATATATATTAATATGCATATTATATATATATATATATACTTATATAAATAAAATAATATACTTAACTTAATAAATAAAATAATATACAAATATATAATATATATTATATGCTAATATATCAAACTTTTTTATAATTCAGAACCGACGAAACTAAACATGTCATGATAGGTCTCCCAGAAAAACAAAAGCTTATCTGAAGGATCATCAATTTTTGTGTAAGAAAAACCACTGCTGCCTTTTCCAATCTCGGGAAAAGGTAGTGACAGCCAGTAAAATCAGGTTTCAATGGACAGTGTTTTCCAGGAAATATTTATAACAAATATAACCATACTTCATGCTACTGCTGTTAAACAATAATATAAGTAGCATGAAGTAGCAAACTTCAGATTCGGATCCAGCACATCAAAAAACATAAGATCCATAGAGAAAAAAAGTTATTTTCCTGAAAACAACTTTTTAGAACCTTATTTTACTTACTGCCACCATCTTGACCCGTATTGTAAACGGCAGGAACGGTTTTTTAGTACACAAAAATTGTTTATTTTTCAGAGAAGCTTTGGTTTTTTTAAGAGACCTTTCACGACTGGTTTAGTGTCTTCGGCTCCTAGACTATAAGTTATAAAAGTTTTGTTTCAGTTAACATTTTTGTCTATCATATTGTCATATTATTAAATAAAATGTAAATCGATTACCTAGGGTTTTCGATTAATCCATGAAACCCCAAACCCATCATTATCCCGGGCAACAGGAGTTTTACTGTGTGTATATATATATTTATATACTCATTGGAATATTCTATAATTTTTTTTGTATCCAAAACGAAAATAGACAAAATTAATAATATTGTACACTAACAATAAACTAGTTGTGATATTACCAACAAAACTCTTTGGATGTTACTCATTCATGAATATCGAATAGTTTTGAAACTTTCGAAAAAAAAGAAAAGAAAAAGATTTATGGTGAAATTGGTAATGCTCCAACTTTGATAATGCATTATACAATACTATTTTGTATAGTATAGTACAGCAACAAGATTTAGGATTGGATATAAACGTATGAAATTAGATCGGCTTTTTAGAAATAAATTTAACAAAAATCACCATTTTATAAAAGAAAAAAATATTTAGTATATGTCTTTTGTTTTATCAGTTATTTTATTTTTCTGGTTCGTGTTTTTACTTATGTGCATGAGATAATATAAAACCATTCAACAAACCTTTATTTACTAGTTTATTCATGATACTTTATTTTAATAAATATCAATTTTTGACAGTGACTTTGTATTATATTTTGTTCTATATCTTTAAATTATTTTAATAATTCATAATTTTATTTAGAATAAGAAGAATAAATAAATAATATTTATTTAATAGTCAACATTTGGCAATTTTCTCCTTATTATTATTTATTTATTGAATCATTAATCCTATATGTTTCGGGGATATATATTTCCTATTATCAATTTCGAATTTATATTCAACCGCTTTATGTAAGCAGAATCTGAATACTGGTTAAGCTTTAATAATAATAATAATAATCATAATAAGAAAAAATCCTAATATTGAATAAATATTTATAATATTTTCAGATCTATGTAATATTTTAAACTATTGTTAATTACATTAATTTGTAAGTTTATATTTATGACAATAAATTAATAATAAGTAGTCTGTACATATTCCAGCTTTGTGTTATGTATTAACCTGTTTGGACTGATAAATAACTGGAGATATTTTGATTTAGAATATTTTCTTTTGTACAATATATATGTAGAAACATATTTATTAAACTTTTACTTAAATATGATTTATTTAATAGGCATTTGATTTTATATTTATGTTTGAACATTGATAATGTTTACGATGACTGTTAACGTAACTCTCTTCACCTTATTCTATAACGTGGATAAATAAGAAATGATTCTACTCACCGTAGGCTTCTCCTTGGAAGTCTTACCCTAAGAGGAGCGAACAATGGGAGCAACTAATGATGTTACTGCTAAACTGCGAATCCAATTTCAGTTTAGTAGATACTGAATAGGAGAGAAGAGAAAACTCTAACCTAAAACTTTTCAATTAAATTAATTGTATGACGTAACTGTATTGAACCGGTATTCTTAGACATGTTTTACAATAGATTGTGTAATATATATATATATATATATATATATATATATATATATATATATATATATATATATATATATATATATATATATATATATAGATATATATATACATGTTTTTACATATAGATTTAATGTTGGTCCAGAAAAAAAAATCAGTAATTTTTTTTTGTTTTTTAACAAACATTTCTTTTCTAATATCAGTTCTCATTGCCCGTTGCCAAGATATTTCTGCAATAATCCGAGTTCAACATTGTTTTCGCACTACTTTTAGGCCGAAGACGATAGGAAGATGGAAATTTCTTTATTCTTTTTCAAAATACCACGAAGTGTTCGCTAACCAATTCCTAATTTAGCGGACAATATTTTAAATCTTAATTTTTTTTTTTTATTAAGTTTATGATGGATAATATTTTTAAAGCATTACAAAAACTTGCTTACTTTTTAGCGAAATTTAGTTAGTTCGTATTTGAATGGAGTCTAAAGCACAACTGAGTAAATATTGTTTTGTAGGGATACAGACCAGTAGGAGTTTCATACGAAAACTTGAAAACATTACTGTTCCTAGAATATGAATTGCATTAGTACATAGCAGCCGGAAAAATCTCTTTTTTTTATTTTTTATTTTTTTATTATTTATTTATTTATGTATTTATTTATTTATTTTTTTTTTTTTTTTTTTTATTATTTTTTTTTTTTTTTTATTTTTTTTTTTTTTGACAATGCATGATTAACAATTATGTAATCCTTAGAAATAATCTTACCTATTGATTTTTATTAAATTGAACATTTATATATATATATATATATATATATATATATATATATATATATATATATATATATATATATATATATAATAAATGGTGTAAAAAAAGAATGAAAATTGGCCCATCAGGATCCCAGTTAGTTAGTTGAACGGTTAACATAGCTCCAGATAATGGAGGTCCTATTTTATATACAAAAAGGTATGTAAAAAAATATGTATTTCAATGGTTATCGAATTAAAATAGAAACGTTTCATAATTGATTCATACAATTTTATTAATTTTCGGAAGCAATAATCTACCTAATTTATTCGTTGTCCATTTTTCAGAAAAGGAAAACCATCCTTGTGTGTGAAAAGGAAATGCAACCAACAGAAAACCATCTGTGTGAGAACCATCTGCCAGTTAGTATATAACAACTGAAAATGAATATAAACGTTTTTTTACGAGGACTGATTGATCTGAGGCGGATTTAGGTGAGTTGTAATTTATAGTCAACTGTCATTAAATCTTTTCCCAAAAATAATTGCAGGAACGATGATAGAATAATATTCGGAAATTTGATTGTTTTATCTCCAGTGTGTTCGATAGAGGCTCTTGCGAAAAAATCGGGAAATGTAAATCATGAGAAAACTATAGCGTAAAAAAGGATACAATAGAAGTGTAAATTCATATCTGTCGCCGGAACACTAGGTGTCATTTATCCTCGCCTAAAGACTGCCAGGAATATTTTCCCTAAAGTAAAATATGAAGCCTCCTTGAAAATTCCCTGCACATTCATAACAGTTTCCCGCCCCCGTACGGCTTTGGCAAAGTGTTTAACTGCGTTCTTTACGAGGGAGGAGCACCTGCCACCTCGGCATTCATTTCCCAGAAGGGCGTCTGGATCCCCCTCGAGCGTACCCCCACGTCGGTGAAACCCTCTGTAATTAGTTCCTCTTCTCCTACCAGTGTTGAAGTTCTTATAATTTCATGGTCAGGGTGAGTCAGAAGCACTCGGTTGTTAAACGAGAATGAGAGGATTTATTCATATCGGCATCAACAGAATTTTTCTTTTAAATTACATATTTGATCAATGCTTGAAGAGGAATCACCTATTTTCTAAATCGATTAACCGCAGTTGTCATATACCCCTCGGTTCCTACAGTAAAATTGAATAAAACTAATAGTTTTAAATTCAATAAATTTGTATACAGCATCTCTCTCGTTATCTCTCTCATTTTTATATATTTACACATATCTATACCATTGAATGAATGAATGAATGAAAAATAATCTTTATTCTTGGACACCTTGTACCCTAAGAATAGTATAAAAGTACAATAAAAAGGTATTATTGTCTGGCTGTCAGCAACATCAGAATGTAATATCAGACAGCAACTTATACAGAATGTAAATTATATACATATAAATATATAAATTGAAATTTAGATTTGCGAATAAGGGAGGTGAAGCCACGATAAAAACTGTAGTCGAATCGGAACATAAAACGGTGGACCTTACAAAAACAAAAAAGCGAACAGGATAACCCAAACGGTAATTCAAATTGATACTCTGTCAAGGCATCGGTAGCTCGGAATCGGTAAAAGAAATGTTGAAATTCACGGTCTTTTGTGGCTAGTTTTATCTGCAGATACATTTGGCAGATATCTGCTGATATAGCAATGCGGGGTTTGCGAAAGCTAAGCATGACATCCTTTATATCACGTTGTAACTTGGGTCCGGTGAGTAAATGATCATTTAAGGACCCGTTACTAGATCGAGCAGATGCATCGAACACAATCCTAAGTTTTGTGGATATGCTGTCTTTCAAAACCGCATGGTGTGGGAGATAGCATATCCCTGTCCCCTTTGCACGTGCTATATAACCCTTTTCCAAATACTCCTGCATCACCTTGGAATATCCAAGCTGCAGTGTGGGATCTTTCTCAAATTTCTTTTCCAAATTTTTGAATCGATGAGTGCTCCAAATTTGGAATCACTCAATTCGGGTAGATTTCCTTTGAACGGAAGTTTCACTGTAAAGTGACCATCTTTGTCCCGGGAGTGAGTAGCCACAAAATGCTCCTCACAATGAACATCCTGCGGATCTAACCTCGCAACGTTCGCGACGTTTTCCACCTCCCAAAGTTTTAATCATCACTCGTGTGAGCTCTCTTCACATTCTGAACAGGGTAGAGATGTGCTATGGAGGACAGTGCTGGGGTAACAAGCTTCGCCAGCTGAATCACCCTTTAAGGAACCCATAAGATCCAACCGAAAATGGTATCAAGTGCATTAGGAACCCCTTCTTCAAGTTTTATAGTACCCCCGCGTAAAATGTCAGCAAATAAATCTGCCCCTAACAGAAAATCAACCGGCCGCGATTGTTGAAAACAAGGGTCAGCTAGGTCTAGAGCACGAAATCTTTGAATAATTCTGCTAGGAACAGGACTTGTGGGCATGTCTCCACAAATTCGCTTTAATCACCATCGCCGTAATATTTAGCTCGGGGAGTGGACCTATTTTTAGGCACTATGACACAGGGTGCTTCGAATTTTACATTAGAGATGGTTTGGTTCCCAAAACCGACTAGTCTATGTTTACTTGCTCTATTAGGATCCGTAAACCATGCCATTGACCTTGATGATCCCGAATCCTAGCAACTGCGGTGCCAAGCAAAACGTCCGTCTGACCTGCGGCAGACACGGATAGTATCGCGCTTTTCGAGGGAGGAGAAAACAGCTTGACTGGTGGGTGGACTAGTACGAGCTGGAGTAGGCGGGCGTATTGAATAGGATTTTTGAGAATATTGAGGAAAAAAATGTAAAAGAGAATGATGCCTTCTATTACAATGGCGGCAAGATGTTTTAGATTGACACTGATTCGATAAATGCCCCGAAGCCAAGCAATTTAAGCAACGATTTAATTTTTTGATGCGGTCGCAACGTTGTTGTGGGGTGAGATTTTAAAAACTGAGCAGTCATAAATACGGTGTGATTTCTTACAAATTGAAAACAATTTGTAGAGTGAACCCCTGATTTAGAGGTCATTAAACATGTTTTGAGGACTTAGTGTACCAAAATTTTTATGAAGTTTTCCGTAGCAGTACTCGATAGAAGGGCCTCGATTGCAATTTGACCGATCTAAGTTGAATAAATTCTACAAACTCCCTCCAAGTCGGACCTTCAGATTTTGAAGCATGTTCCATTTCGAAACACTCGCGGGTTTTGCTATCTAATAATCTGAGACCTAGAGTGCTTAAAATAAATCCCGAGAGGTCCGCCATCTCCAGTTTTAAGAGAGCAGAAGCGCTCTCTAGTACCACTGCTGAGAAATGCTCCAGCTGGGATAAATCGCTTTTGGTTATCGTTTAAAGTTTAAATTTTGGTTAAGTGAAACGTTGCTTGAAACTACGTTCACTGTCGTATTTTTTGTGAGTGCTTCCCATGCTTGTTTATAACCCGCAGGGGACATTGAAATAAACGAAATTGTTTTGTAATGCAGAACCTTTTAACGATATTTTTTAATATGAAATGAAATTTTTGAATTCCATCAAGGTCACCCCTATCATGGACTAAGGACCTGAAAGTTTCTTTAAAATTTTTGCCAACTGGCGATATCTCCCGAAATATAGGGATACTAATTGTAGGCAAGCGTGAGATTGAAGCCGTGTCAATTGGTGAGGTTTTATTTACATCTGAGGTACTCTTATCGGAATCGAAAATTTTCCCAAGTATTTGATAACGAAAAGGATAATAAAAATGGAGGACCAATTAACGAAAAAATTAATTTTTTTTTTTTTTTTTATTCAGACTGTAACAAAAGATGTAATTAATTACTCGTTAAAAAAAAAAATCCGTCTCGGAGTTTAACAAAAGATGTAATTAATTAATCGGTAATAAAAAAATATCCGGCTCGGACTGGACCAAAAGATGTTGGGGAGGGGGGCTTTTTTGGTAAAGAATACTTAGAAAAATGCCCACACATAAGTTTTAAAGATTGAAATTTTAGAAAAACAAGTAATAAAAAAAAATACAAAAAAATTTAACGTCCCCTTTGGTTATATATGTTCAAGTTACTGTTATTGTGCTTGAGGGTACCTGGTCAAGCTTCAATCCATACGTGATTAGCTTCAAAAAGGGGGAAAATAAGTAAGTAAGTTAATAACAAAATTAAAATAAAATAAAATAAAAAGAAATATTCAAACACTAATATATTATTACATAATTTCGGAAGATTGATAATTGAGGAGCTAGACGGACATATTATGTTTAAAGGAAGTGAGAGATTGCGGATCGAAATGGGTATGGAATTCCAAAATAAAGCTGCACGATTAATAAAGGATTTTTGAAAGGAAGCAGTTCGATGAGAAGGGATGTACAAATCTATAGGAAGGGATCTAGTGTTCAAAAGATGAATGGAAGAACGAAGGGCAAGGATGTCGTAAATGTACGAAGGTTTTTTTGAATTTTAAGGATCGGAATAGAAAGGAACCAAGGAAGTATTATCGCGGAAAACTTGGATAAAGCCATCTCAATTTGGAATACCAGCAAGTAATGTGAGAACACCTGGGGAACCCAAAAATGAATCTTTTAATGGAGTTCGTTAATCTTTTCAGCTTCATTTCAAGCTAGCCAGACTGTCCTCCGTATACTAAGTATCAATAATCGAGGTGGGGAAGGATGAGGGAGGATACTAACAATTGACGGGTATTGCGAGGAAAAGATTCACGGAATCTTAGGAGCTGTTTGAGGATGGATATATTATACCATTATATTAGAGGAAAAAATATTTTTCGTTTGTGATCGCTTACTGAACCAATCTGTACCAAATTGTAACCACATCATCTTCATAGTTCAAGGAATGTGTAGCAATATTAAAATTTATATATTTTATACACTGCTATAAAGCGATAAATATGTGGTGCGCAGTGAAGTTTGATAATCGACCGATAGGTGGTGAGCACCATTCGAGAGCACCCAAAATTTATGATAAAATTTGCTTATATTCTATTCATTTCTTGCTAAAAAGGCTATACATATATGGAGCGACTTGTGAATTCCTGGTCAGTTTAAAAATCTGCAAGAGAGTTTGAAATTATAAAACTATTAAACCCAACTGTAACAGAATTAAACTAAGAGATCTTCATGGTTCCAGGAAGGTTTATAATAATAAATTATTATAATTATAATAATTAATTTAATAATAATTTAAATTTAGAGTCTGTAGTGCCAAACTGTAGTATACGTTTGAGGTTAGAAATTAAAATCCAGATGTTTCGATAAAATTAATACTGCCATATTGGATGCCTAATTATGCTTTTACGTACCCATCAAATATCTAATCAATAAAATTTAAACTAGTTTAAAAATTACTAGCATGCGTGAAAATATAGAAGAAATAATGCTGAACGCCATACTTCCATACAATATTATTATATATATGCCTCTTGTATCCTATATGTTGCGGATTTATCTCAAACCAGAAATTTATCGTCTTATATTAAACTGCATGCCTATTTGATTAGTCTCCTAACTTCTTTCATAATCAATTCGCAATAACCTAAGTTTCTGAAAAGAAGATGGCAAAGTGACCTTCAAATTTAGAATTTTTGTTTAAGCGCTATTAACGATTAGTTCTTTAAAGGTTGTCGACATGCCATTGTAATCATTTTCTACATATATACTTGTTGTATATAATTTCAAGTTCAGGGTGAATCAGAAGCACGGGTGAATCTTAAACTACGTATAAGATCAAAATTTAAAGATAATTTGTCTATATTCTAGATCTTCTGGTAAATCGTAATTGCCTGATATCTATTTAATAAACCTAATAATTTAATATGTTTAATGTAAAATCTACATAAAATCTAAAATCTCTCTTCACCGTTGAGAGAGGCAGGTTGAAGATTTTGATTCTCAGTTATCCTTTATGCTATATCAACATACAACAAATCATTGGATTCCTTTTTAATATACAAACAATATTCAGTTATAAAGTGATCAAAAATAAAACGATAAGTCTCTATAATGAATAAATAAATAACTATTAATAAATGTTACAAATAACATACCAGATCATAAGTATATAACATTTATTGATGATAGTACAGTTAATGCTCAGGTAAATTAGGGGAAAACATTTGATGAGAAATTTGATGGTCTTCTTTGACAATTTGACATTAATCCGAATGTGCAGGGCGAGCTTTATTATTACTTTAATTCAAAAAAAAATTTTTTTTTTCAATAACAAAAGGAATTTAATTTTTAAAACGAAAAAAATATGAAGATAGATTATCTGGAACATTACTGAGTATTAATCCAATGATTAATTACATCATACACACGAGTTTTTTTTTTTATGTCTTGTTAATGACGTTATTTCGTTTTTAGAAATTTTGTATTCTCTCCTCTAAAGTTAAATCTGTTATAAATGGAAAAGAAAAAATAAAGAAAGAAAGGAAATAATGATACCGGCAAACTCTAAAGCTTCGGAAAGAACTATTCAGAAACTCTCCACCAAAGTAATCGTATCGCTCATAATTTCGAAAGTTTCAAGACTCCGAATTTCTTTCCTTCATGAATTTTTCTTTATAATTCGGAATCATGTCGAGCATATTTTTTCAGTGGTTAAAGATATTACTGCAACATTGATTTAATGGGTCGGCCGAATATAAGACATCATTAGAAAATTATATAAAATTAAAAATAAAACAATATAATGCTATTTATGCCGAGCATTACAAGGGTAAAATAGAAATAAAATCTGCGACTTTCAGGATATATTGAATAAATATTATAGGAAAATATATAAAAAATTAACAATGCATTTATCACATTAAAGGAGAGATTGTGATAGATTTAAACAATACATCCTACCACACTAAACCCTGAATCGAACAGCAATAAGGATGGTCAGTATATCGAATGATTCCTTATTTTATATGAAAATGTAAATGGGAAAAATAATAATTCACTCACAAAGCGAAAAAATAATGAATCCACGAAAAAATAAAGACAGTGATTTTCTTTTTTTTTTTTTTTCTTTATTTTTCCTTCTTCAAAAAAATTTATTATTCTGAAATAAATCCAGAAAGATAAGTTTTAAAAAATGGTAATTTTTCAGCCCTTTTATTCCAAATATAAATAATTATTTTATACATAAATATAAAAATACAAATCTATACATATAGAAACATAGTTATTTCTTGTAAATGTTTGGTCTTAGCAACTATTTAGACGCAACAGCGAGATTCTTTCTCAATTGATTTTAATGTTTTAAGCAAAGCTTTGGGGCTCCACTAAACCATCCAGTTTATCTCGTATCCAATCCTTACAATCTAAAATCCTTCGAAAAATCCTCTATGCTCCTTACTTTGTCACCAATAAGCTCATCTATAAACATCTTAATGTTCCACATGTTGCTGATTTAGCCCAAACCAGATAACTATCCTTTCATAGTAAGCTCCATAACCGCTCAAATCCTCTAATTTCTCAACTTGATTCCCACACCATTCCCGAAAATCCTCCAAGGCGTCTGAAAATAAGATGGCCCAGAGACCTTCTAGTGTAGAATATTTATTGAAGTGCTACTGATGAGTAGTTCTCTTTAAGATTTGTCATAGTGTTGTAATAGTTAACAACACATTTACTTGATGTATATATTTTGTACAGTTGTAAATTTAAATAAATTGATAAAATATATATTTATATATATATATATATATATATATATATATATATATATATATATATATATATATATATAAAATATATATTTAAAAAAATGCTAAATCAGAACTTAAACCAGAAAAGAATGAACTTTCATGGAAGAATCTTAACTTTGTTCAGTTTTTATGCTATCATAGGAAAGAATGCGCATTAAAATAATACAAAAATTACTTATAATATTTATTAAAAGATGCATCGATAAAGTTTACCAAAAAGGTACGGTAATGTGAAAAAATGTGAATTTCAAATCTAGATTCAACTCAAAAATATTTGAAAGATAATTGAAAAAGTAACTTTCATATTTTTCTCTGGTTTTACTACCAAGTTTCTGAACTTTAAATCAATTTTGCTTTAACCGATATATGGTCGATTTAGCAACAAAAAAAAACTTATAAGTAGGTAATATTTTGTATAAAGTTAATTTAATTTTATTTTTTTTTTTTTTTTTTTTTTTTTTTTTTGTATAGAATTGTTTTGTGTTCCCATTTCCAAAAATTCTACTTTTGCTTCCACGGTTTTTTATTTATCGCTCCACAGAACTCTGTAGCTCATAAAAAGGGAACACCATTAATGAAACTTAAATAAACCCAGGAGGACACGGAAGACATACTAGTTGGAACGAGCCGAAAATAACAATATTTTTCGGCGAGACAATAGGTCCGAATCGACTGCGCAGCCTTAAATCGTGACGACCGCACCTGGTCTCGAAGCCATCACCGCGAGTGGATAACGAGACAATGCTCGGCTGTTAACTCTTTTTTACGATCCGAGCTATATCAAGGTCTACAAATGTAACGCCACCCCTCCACTCATATTTACGGCTAGAGGAAAAACTCGACGTATATCATCCCTTATAATTTTAGTCCCTTTTTCCCTTTTTTCCTCCTATTAATTTATTCCTCACTTCGAACTAGAAAAAAATCTTAACTAAAAACAGTAATCCTTTTTTACAAATGAATTCAACTATAACTTATTTTTTTTGCTATATTTCTTTATTCGGGCATGTTTTGAATTGATATGTTTCACCATAGCTAGGGGTTTATTAAATAAATAAAACATAAATATTAAGTATGTTCCTGATGACACCCCCGTCTATTCATTTATTCTATCTATCCTGTTGTGCAAGCCAGTTCTTTTATATTTAGTAGTACTTAGGTAATTAATAATTAATAATGTTTGTGAATAGCTATTATTTATTTAACTTATAATGTTAAAGTTTCTTGTGATGTTACAGTGTCTATATTTGAAGGTTAGGACATAATATGGACTCTATAATTATTACATTATGCGGTACTTATCTTAATGTGGCTAAGTCGGCACCATAAAGTTCATCTCTGCCAGGTATTATTCGTCACTATTATGCCTTCTGTCGCCTTATAATTTTCATAACCCATGTCCCCTTCGCATGTGATTCTTTTTTTTTTTTAGAGTCATCTTTACCTCTCTCCTCCTCCTAAAGTTTGCCTTTTTTTTTTTGACTATCAAACTCTTTTGTCCGAACGCTTCTTTCAGATATCGGTTGGGAGGAGATGTAAGGACCTAATATCGAAAGTCAGCCTCCTAAGCAGCCACTCGCTTAAGCTCTCACTTTTTTAATACTCATAATAAAGACATTATAGCAGCCTCTCCTTCCATACTTAATAATTATTAATATTATTTCCTTATCGTGAGCCCATAATACACTGCAGAATATAATTGCATTTGCTGAATATTTATGGCGTACCTAGCCTTATACTCATAGAGGGAAGTAACACTCAACATTATCTCCTCCTCAGAAGATCTCATGCAGCTTCTGTCAAGCCCTCTGACTGTATTTCAGGATGTCATTCGTAGCCATGAGTGTATCATGTTCATGGAGACTGCCATGAAATCGTTTATAGAAGCTATGTATACATTCTTTTACTGAGGTATAATGCAAAGCTGAGTGAAGTGTGTGGTTTGTGAAGTTCCAAAATGATTCCGTGATTAGTCTAAGCATTTTAGATTAAAATATATTTATTATTAAAGGTATTTTTCGCAATCCCATATATTTTTGTGTCTGTATATTTAATCGCTGTGGGAATTTGAATGTTAACCGTTTTCGTAGGAATGGATACAAGAGTTTGAGTCTCTATCAAATGTAACACTGTTTTACAGATCTGCCAGGATCTGACGATTTTTTGAGGCCGAGGAAGGACATCCTTGGCCACTTTCTCCATCCACAATTAGAATTAGCTTTTTCGTCCTTAAGGATTGCTGTTTTAACGGTTTTTTTAAGTTATCCGAAGGATAACTTCTGCCATTGTTGTCCTCCAGGATACTGTTTTAAAATATTTAACGGTTTTAAGATGGCGGACCTTAAAAGGACACTTTTTTAAAAAATATTCGACTATTTGACTGTTTTAAGATGGCGGAAGGATATTAATTCGTTGTTAACTCATTCTACGGGAGGCTAAAGATAGTTTTTTAACGCTAACGACTCCTTCCCGTTTACTCTTTTTGCTAAAAAGGTACGATATAGAAGAGTGGCGGTGGGGGTTTGGGACGCCTACCGCCCTATGCCGACTGATCAGAAGCTATCTTAGTGGAAGATCTTTCGTCGTACGAGTCAGTGAGAGCCTGTCTCAACCAGTCCTCACCACCTGCGGTGTACCACAGGGATCAGTACTGGAACCAATCCTGTTTAACATTTTCACGGCTCCAGTGGTCTCCATCAAACACTCCGAGGCGGTAGTAGCTGCATACGCAGACGACGTAGCCGTCTACGCCTCCAGCCTTAACCCTGGCCGAGCACTCGACTGGCTCAGAGGGCAACCTCCACCATGGTCGAAGCTCTACACACCTGTGGAATCAAGGTTAACCCCAAGAAAACTGACGCTATTGTGATGTCCTTTGCTAAATTCAGGAGATCCCAGAGATTGCCTAAGCACTTCACAGTAGACAATGTTGAGCAACCCATATCCAGCTCCATTCTATATCTTGGGGTCAACATTGACCGACACCTGACCTTCTCCACCCACGTGAAGAGCAGGATCAAACAGGCCAGGGCAAAGACCTACCGCCTCTATCATCTCTTGACTTCTCCCAACTATCCCTCCGCCTCAAGCTCCAGATATACAAATCCATAATTAGACCCACCCTACTCCATGGAGCTCCACTGCTGCACCACATGTACAAGAGTACACTACATGCCCTCCAAACGTTCCAGAACACCGTCCTTCGGCGAATCGTCCGTGGTACCAACCTTCAGAGGGCCAAAAACAGTCACATCCTAGAACAGCTAAGGATGCCTTCCATCCCGACCTACATTGGCCGACGACATATCAAATTTTTTGATGGTCTGAAGCACTGTTCCAACCCTCTCTTCAGGGACGTAGCCCCGCCTCCCAGGCCTGGGAGGTGGCAAGGTTTGACCCCCTTAGCGGACGTACTCGCCGAGGGAAGGGGTTCAGGCTCAACAGACTGACCCGTTAGAACCACCACCGCCAGCAGAGTGACTCCTCCTCGCTCAACATAGAAGAAGGAAGACCATCCGTCAACAGTGTGGATCCAGCAGCTGCCGAGGACACCCATCTTCAAATGCCTATATATATTGTATATATTGTGTATATATATATATATATATATAATATACAATATATATATCCTAATATATATATTGTATATTATATTGTATGAATTGTAAATAAATGGAGGAAAAAAAAAAAAAAAAAAAAAAAAAAAAAGGGGGGGTTCGGGGCGGGATTAAGAGATGGCATCTGTTTTTAAGGACACTGTTTTACAGATCTGCCAGGATCTGACGATTTTTTGAGGCCGAAGTACATCCTTGGCCACTCTCTCCATCCACAATTAGAATTAGCTTTTTCGCCCTTAAGGATTGCTGTTTTAACGGTGTTTAGATGTGGACCGAATATGCTGTGGCAAGTTATTCTGTTGAAAATGAATTTCGTTTGGCGATTTAATAGATTGACTATGAAAGCATATGAGCAAGATTTATGTGAGGTGCAGTTCGTTTAATTGAGTTTTATTTTCTATTTTTTTAAATTAGTTAAATGGTGTTGATGAGTTGACGATGTAATGTCTGGTTAATATAGCTATGTCACAAGGCTATGTTACTGTTAATGTATCAGCGCTAAGTGACAAATTCTGACGGTCAATAATGTATAAAAGAAGATCTATTATTCAACTATAACTGTTATATAAAAAACTTTTATTCAAAAGAGGTCGATAATAAAAGTTCTTTCAAAAGAGTTTAATAAAATATCAAGCTTATAAAAGTACTTAATTTGTATACCAACTAAATAAATGTAATCTGAATGTTTCTGTTAAACTTTTTACTTATTCTATTTAAAATTAAAGGTATAAGTACAAGATATTATCATATTTATTCCATTGTTGTGCATAGATTACAAATCTGATGAATTACGGCAGGACACAATATTTGGGATATTCCAAGTAACCGGACAGTAAATATATATACTTATACGTACAGTGAGCACAAATTACAAAATATAAATATAAATTATCTATTGATACATTTCATATTAACTTGAATTTGATTTTCAACCACTTTTCTTTAACCAGGTAAGATTTTATAAAGAAGACAGTCTGAAATGAAAATTTTCCTCGTTTAACTTCAAAACTACTGCAATGTAAAGTAATTGCGCTCTAGCCTAGAAACAGTTAATTTGACAGAAACACTTATAAGTAATATTTCTTAGAAAATTAATTGTAGTTTGTTTTTATGAAGAAGATGGTCTCAGATGAAGTCAGGAGTAATAAAACACGCGTCCAAGTTTAAAAACTTTGAATGGAGTAACGTCTTCTCGACTTCGGGGTTAAAAATTACAAAAACTGGAAATGACCAAATAACAAACAAAAATTAACAAAAAAAAAAAAGAAAATAAAAACCTTATTAAATTACAAAAGATAATTTAAAGTAGTAATTGCATAATTAAATACTAACTATTATAACAATGTGAATGAATAGTTCAATTTATTATACAAATAGAGTAATATGACCATGTTAATTGAACGGATGAATAACTATTATAATTTATTACCACCATTTGAACGAATATAATTATTAATAATAATGGTAATTCTATTTCATCTTTAATTATTATATTGCAACTTTATATTAAATATTTAATTAAATATTTATATATAATTTAATTTAATTTTTTTTTTTTTATTTGTTAATTATACATCCAGGTTTGTTATATTTAGCCATTTAGAAGAACTACAAGGCAGGCCGATACGTCGGTTATCTATATAAAGCTTTTATACTTGGATGTGTTATTACTTCTGATTAACTTTTTCATAAATTATATCCAACAATCAGTCAAAATATATCTAACTATTTTATAAAAAGACAAGCTATTTTTCGTTTGTGACCAATCTTTACCAAATTTTAACTACGTTATCATCATAGTTCAAGGAAGTTTTGGGTATAATAAAATAAACACATTTTCTATTAAATTTTCGCTGAAATGCGATAAATATGTGGTGCTTAATGAAGTTTTAAAGTCGGCCGATATGTAGTGAGTGCTATTTAAGATAAGTTATAAAGGTACGGCGTTATATAGAGATAGGAATTGATATAAAATTTGCTTAATGCAAACAAATTGCTATAAAAAAAACTATAAATATTTAGTGTGACCCCTGGAATGATTAATAATCGAACGGTATGAGGTTAGCACCATTTCGCAACAGAGTTTGCAATGGTAAAACTATTATACCGTTCTGTACCAAACTTTAACTACTTTATCTTCATAGTTCCAGGAGGATTTAAAATAGAATAGTTTACTATAATATTCATTAAAATGTACAGTGTTATTAACTATTATAGTTAGAAATTAAAATCCAACCAGATGAAATCGATAATATTATTTCTGCCGCACTAAAAAATATTAACTTATAAAAATATCGATTTATTATTTTTTTTATCTTGTTTGTAAAAAATGGGCGGCCTAACCTTAATATTTATTAATTATTAATAATTGAATATCCAATAGAACTTTTACGTAAATTTCAACCACCTAACCTTTGCAATAGTACCGGAATAAAAATTACAGCATTTCGTGAAAATATCTAGAAATGTTGTAAGAAAACAATTCTCAACTGCATGATGCAGTACAAGATTTTTATCGTTAATAAAATAAAACATAAATTATTTGTTAAACCTATATAACTTCTTTACTGATAAAAGCGGGGGAAGTCTCGACTGGGGATGCTAGTTATAATAATTTTGATCCAAAAATATAAATCTTCGATAAATAATGAATTATTGAATAAATAATAAAGTATTAACTCTCTCAAATCCAAATATAGGAGACCAACAAAGACACTGAAACTATGATATAAATCATGTAAATGATCCCTGATTTATAGCTTATTGAATGATATAGTGGAGTTATATGAATGGGGATGAGGATCCGAGCAGCAAAGGGAATATCCCACACAATCATCATCCCCCCCCCCCAACGATCTCTCTCCTTTTGTCTTCTAATCCCTTAATGAGGTACATTTATACGGTGGATCAATACAGAACATATAGCAAGTACCGATCCAATCTATAGCTATTCCCATGCAAACAGGTCACTCCTTCCCTATATACATCGTTATTAGCCAGTAATGATCTCCGTAATGCATTACAGATACGATATTACAACAAGGGTAATATTCCATGGCGTAAATTAGCTACCAATTCCACTGAATTCAATAAACTAACTGTCTTCAATAAAATCATAAAATCACTAAAGGGATACCGAAAATGGGCTTGAACAGAAATAAATGTATTATAAATACAATATGGAATCATTCTTAAAAATTAGATATAACAATTGTTACTGATATAAATAGAAATTAGGTAACTATAGAAAATAAAGAAAGAAAACTGAAAAAAAAAAGAAAAAGAAATAGATCTGTGAATCCTAACAATCCAAAATCCTTCGAAAAATCCTAAATGCCCCTTACTTTGTCATCAATAAACCTATCTATAAAGATCTTAATGTTCCATATGTTACTGAATTAGCCCAAACCAGATACCTATCCTTTCATAGTAAGCTCCATAACCACTCAAATCCACTGGTTTCTCAACTAGCTTCCCACTCCATTCTCGATAATCTTCCGAGACGTCTGAAAAGAAGATGGCCTGGAGAACTTCTATTGCAGAAGTGCTAGTGATGAGCAGTTCTTTTAAAGTTTTTACATGTTATTGTAATCGTTATCAACACATTTACTTAACGTATATATTTGTACAGTTGTAAATTTCAATAAATAGATATAATAGAAATAAAGATCTGTTGAACTGAAATCTGACTGGACAAACCTTTTAACTTGGAATCTACACACAAGACTAAAAGGACAAGAAACTGCTCATAATTTTCGACTTCTTCAACATTTACTAGACGAACGCTCTAGTATACCGATTAATTACAAAAGACATATCTACATGGCATTAGACTTATTTGGACATATGAATTTGAAATCTGAGGCTCCACTAAAACCATCTAGTTCTACTTGTATCCTATCCCTGCAATCCAAATTCCTTCGAAAAATCTTTAGTGCTCCCCTCTTTGTTTAAGGATTCATTCATAAAGATCTTAATGTTCCATTTGTTGCTGTTTTAGCCAACACCTTCCCTTTCGTAGTACACACAAAAATAAATTAAATCCACTAGTCCCTCAACATCTAGGAGGATCCTGGGAGTCGAAGATTGTAGGAGAATTGCCCAACTACGTACATACCGGCGGAAGTTAATTGAAGGATGAGGACCAGTAATGGTCTGTTGAGCAACAAGATGAAGCAGTTCCTCAACTTGTTTTCCATTATATTCCCGAAAACCCTTCGAGACGTCTAAAAAGATGAGCTGTCAGTGCATAGTTCCTTCAAAAGGATTTACTTGTTTCATACCCTAATAAATTTCAATAAAAAGATAAATAAACAGAATATTTCTTTTTTCACTTTTTGAAGTAGGAAAATAATGTAATTGATCTGAGAAAATATGCAGTTTACTTTATTTTTATCGAACACTAACAATTTTTAAAATGTATTTTTTGAACTTGTGTGATGTTTAACTTAGTCAAAACGCCACCATACTAAACCTTTGAATAATTTTATATCAATATGGGTGTTAGGACACTTTACATCTGACAAGGGCACGTTTGGAGTTGTAACTCACTGAATTGAATGCCGATTTGTGTGTGAATAGTAGGAACCTATAATAGTTCCGAGAAACCGAACGATAAATCACGTTTTATTTTTTTTCTCACCTCTCATTGAAGATAGAGTAATTATTCATTCATGTTTTATCGTAGTTATGTATGTTATTAGATATAAAAATACTTCCGTATTGCTCAAGATACCATCCGGCTTTAGGTTCTCAAAAACTCTAAAAAAATGACAAAATTCCAAGGAAATCCAATGTTGATCAGTGGATTTTTTTTTTCATGAACAACTGACCTCAAATCTCGATTCAAGGCACCATATATGTGAACCCTTATATGTGAAATTTTACCAAAATCAAAAAATACCATTTTTTTCCCCTTTCGAGGAGGTTAAAATTTTGAAGTTGAGATCCCATCAACAATTTCTAACAGCTATAACAACTGCTGCATTCAACCGATTACAACATTAATAGCATCACTAGAATTAGCATACATTTTACTTTTTATCCATGTATATAACATTGGGATTACTCCAGATTTTAGTGGACAAAAACTGATGTGAATGAAAAAAACCGAGATCAGCTATAGCTTGAGATATCTTAATAATGAGAAATCCTTATAGTGTCTTGAGCATTACGGAAGTATTTTTATATGTAATAGCATACATAACTACAATTAAACGGGAAAGAATCATTTCTCTATCTTGAATGAGAGCTGAGAAAAAAATAAAACGTGATTTTCATATTTTATTTTTTTTCTCGGCTCCTAATGCCCATTGGCGGCTAAAACTCTAGTTTTGCACTATTATTTTCACCTATTACCCACACACAAATCGGCATTCAAATATGTGAGTTACAACTACAAACGTCCTCATGTGAGATTGGAAAATTGAACAAAAACTACTTTAAATAAAAGTAACCAGAGACATTGTTCAGAGCCCAAAATATGGTTATTTTAACCTTGTTTAGGTTCGGCTAAGGTAGAGATTTTAAAATAGGGAAATCTTTTTTTTTTTTTCTTTTTCACGGGATTACTTATGCCACATACACCTATATACCTTTAAAGCAGGGGATTAAAATGGAGGTCGAAGCTGTTAGGGTATATGGTCTAAGTTTAAAGTTGTGTAAGCCAGAGTGGAAAAAAAAAAAAAAAAATCCTTCCGCTAGACTAAGGATAGTTTCCGGATGGGTGGTCCCTTTGTAAGAAGTTTAAGCAAAGCAAAGATAAGCTTGGAATGTAATCCTCAGCGACAAAGCCTGACCACACCGAGGCCTATCTTCCCTGCCCCCTTCTTCCTCACCATCATCAGCTTCGTCCTTTTATCTTCCTAAATATACAAGCAATTAGATGTTAATTATACATTTATTATGAAACTCATAATTTGAATTAAAATTGCTCATGTAAAATTAAGATGGGGCTCTAATAAAATTAACTTGGACATTAGCCCAGACTGAACCATAAACCTTTATGTTCCAATAACTTTATTCTCTAAATGTAAATATTTAGATTCATCTTATGTGATTTCCTTGAGCATTAAGACAGATTCGGCATCTCAGAACAACACTAGATATATTTTATAGTTTCACACGATTCAATTATCCTTCTTCATAACGAGTTAAGGTCATTGACCAATCTTGCATAAACTTTTTGAGTTACTTTTGTTCAAATAACATACGAAATAAAACAATTCTTTTTGGTTTTGTCAAGCAGCACTAGAACTTTGTATAAATAATATTAAATTATATAAGTACTACAAACATAAAGAAATAGTTTAGACACAAATAACAAACATAAAGAAATAGTTTTTTTCCACTAAAAAAAAAAAAAAAAAAAAAATAAATAAAATAATTATCAACTTAATGACAAGATCAATGCAATAACAAGGTATACAGATTTACAGCTTTACGACTTCCCACCAAATCATATTTAGCCATTATTACCTTTAATTAATGGTTAAGAGAATCAGTGACCCAATAATTTAGAAAAGAACCGCAATAAGACCATAGTCAGAACCCTATTCCAAAAAATAAAAACATTTAGTTTTTCAATCAATGGCACAACATATTACAAAATAATATAGTCTATTTAATTTTTATTACAATCTACATTTAAGATTTCCTCTATAGACAATGATTCAGAAATGTATGTACCTAAGAGTTTGTTTCTCTGCTCTTCAAATTTGATGCACTGAGTAAGAAAATGGCTCAAGGGATCCGACACCAAAGTACCGCAGGCCATGCAGGCTTCGCTGGATTTTATTAGTGCTGTGTCCTTTATAAACACTTTTAGGTAATCCCCGCTTGAGACTCTTACACGACCCACAACTCTGATTTTCTTAAAATTCGTCTGAAACTGCTTGTAATCTCCCGGGCTTGCTATATTAAAATTGCATATTTCTCTATACCTAGGGTTATTGGTAGAATTTAAAGTTCTGTTTACATCCTTTGAAAGCTGATGGTTCTTCATCTTTTCTAGGATGTCTTATGTTGTCTGATGTTAGACATATTCCTTTATGTACACGAGCTATGTTTGTACACTCGAGATGATGGATCAGGTAAGGAACTATAATATAAGATAAAGGATATGTAGATAAATATTTTATAATTATACATCCAGAATATCTACATACCCTCACCCTTGTGGGCTCCTAACCAATCCAGACCCACCTGCTAGGTGATCTCTCAATCGCATCACTAATGTAAAAAAATGGTGGAGGCTAAGTGGTAGTACTAAAGTCAAAGGGACTTGGGACTTCGGTATAAATTTGTTTATCTATATATATTTATTTCTAACATAAAAGATTTCTTATACACTCTCTCTCTCTCTCTCTCTCTCTCTCTCTCTCTCTCTCTCTCTCTCTCTCTCTCTCTCTCTCTCTCTCTCTCTCTCTCTCTCTCTCTCTCTCTCTCTCTCTCTCTCTCTCTCTCTCTCTCTCTCCTCTCTCTCTCTCTCTCTCTCTCTCTCTCTCTCTCTCTCTCTCTCTCTCTCTCTCTCTCTCTCTCTCTCTCTCTCTCTCTCTCTCTCTCTCTCTCTCTCTCTCTCTCTCTCTCTCTCTCTCTCTCTCTCTCTCTCTCTCTCTCTCTCTCTCTCTCTCTCTCTCTCTCTCTCTCTCTCTCTCTCTCTCTCTCTCTCTCTCTCTCTCTCTCTCTCTCTCTCTCTCTCTCTCTCTCTCTCTCTCTCTCTCTCTCTCTCTCTCTCTCTCTCTCTCTCTCTCTCTCTCTCTCTCTCTCTCTCTCTCTCTCTCTCTCTCTCTCAAACCGGTTCTGGGCTAATATATGCTTCACTAATAAATATAAACTAATAAATAATTATATTTTTAAAAAACTTGTGATTATCCATTAAAGATAATTCGTTTTTTCACTCGGTCAAAAGAGCTGGCTCATTTAATGCTTTCTGTTTTCTTCCTGAAAGAAAAAAAATGATAGAAAGGAAAAAAATTGAGAGATAAATGGAAAGAGTAAGAGCTCATTATATTCTGAAGCTCATTAACTGAACAGAACAAGAACCTCGTTACTGAGTTTAATTTATATTTTTCCAACTGCACGTTCATCAAATAAAAATTTTAAGCATTTAGCTATTATGTACCGTTTATGATATAATAGAAAAAAAGAACGAACAATAAAAACAATCAGGACGAAAATATGTACTTTTCTTTTTTTTTTTAATCTGTTTATGTTAATAATTAAATGGTCACATATAGTTCATTGGATAAAGGGTTTAAGTGGAGAAGTGATAGGTAACTAAATCTTAATATTTCGAAACAATTAGAAAAAAATATATAAAGAAGATGAAGGGGCTAAGTAACACTTTCCTGCTATGGGAATATTTTTTTTGTAAACTACTTATTCATATTTACGATTGTATACATTATATATAATAACTATATTGAAAATTATTAAAATGACATTTCGATAATATATAAAGAACTATTCCTTGAACTATTCTATAATAGAAGGTCTCTAGGCCATCTTTTTTTCAGACACCTCGAAGGATTATCGGTGATGGTGTGTGAGGCAAGTTTGGAGACTAGCAACTTCTCACAAGTGAAAAAGTGTAACACAAATTGATAATATTGCTTTCTGCATGATTCAGATTTTTATATGGGCTCCACTAAACCACCCAATTAGTCTCGTGTCCTATCCTAACAGTCCAAAATCCTTCGAAAAATTCTCAATACTCCTTACTCTGCAACAAACAAACTTATCTATAAAAATCTTAATGTACAATATGCTGTTTATTACACCTCTAACTGCGTAGAAACGTTATCAGCACTAGTAATACCAAGATTCTACAAGCAGGAAGGGCACAAGAGGAGCATATACAAGTGTATATTAATGGAGAAAAATGGAAGTTGTCACAGATGTTGTTTACCTTGGAACAGTTCTGGACGTGTCTGGGAAAGTGGAATCAGAAATCCAACACAGGATAAGTAAAGCAAATTCAGTTTACTACCAGATTTGCAACACTGTGGTTGGTAAGCGAGAAGTATAAATGTGAAGCTTCGAATCCTTAAGTCCATATACCTACCAATACTCCTATACGGTGCTGAAAGTTGGAAAGTAACTGACAAGCAAGATAACCACAGCTGCTGAAATCAAATTCCTCCGAAGACAAAAAGGGACGGTATCCGCAATGAAGCAATTTGAGATTAACTACGGGGTCTCCCTAATGAAAGAGGTTATCGAGGCTCGCCAGCTAAAGTGGTTTGGGGATATCGTCATGATGGAGGAGCATCGAGATCCATTGAAGGCCATGGACTACGTCCCTGATAATAGAAGAAACCTAGGCCGTCCAAGGATGTCGTACCTGGAATATGTTTACCGTTTATGCAGAAAGAAGGGAAGAAATATTCACCAAGCCGGAAACCTGGCAAGAGATAGAGAGCAATGGCAGTCATGGCTGGACTCTTCTCTAGGCTAAAGGCACTACAGGGTGATGCATAAGTAGAAGAAGAAGTCTAATCCTAACAATCCGAAGTCCTTCGAAAAATCCTAAATGCTTCTTACTTTATAACAAAGAAACTTATCCATAAAGATATTAATGTACCCATTGTAGTTAATTTAGCCCAAAGAAGATACCTATCCTTTCATAGGAAACTCCATAGCCATAGAAAACCCAAAACTATCACATCTTGCTTCACATTCTAGTTCAGATAATCCTTTGAGGTGCCTGAAAAGAAGAAGGCCTCTGCACCTTCTGATATAGTACTTTATTATATACAAATTTTATAAGTGCTACCAATGTGTAAGTGCTTTACAAGAAATTGGCATGTCATTCTTGCATTTTATATTATTATATTATATTATATATTTTAATTGTGTATTTCATTTTAACTGTACAATATAAAATGAAATACATCAAGAAAATGTAATGATATACATATATATATATATAAATATATATATATATATATATATAGGTAGTTAAATTTTATTATTTCTACTCATACTTCATACTTTTCTTTAATAACAAATAGTTTTATGTTGAATTTTTGTATTTATGTATGTAGAAAATATGTATGTAGAAAAAAATATATATTGTAACCTAAGTATCGATATGACCAATTTTGAAAAGAAAAATATCGATATTCTGATATATCGTGTATCGATACCTATCCATAATGAACACTAATTATAGGACACTGTGGTTACATTTGCGTGCCTCTTAGCCTCAAGAACCAAGCTGTACCTGATCGGTCAATTTAGCGGAACCACAGGTCGTGGCTGGTATTGGTTTACGGGGCGATACAATTAAAAATTAGGAAGTCATTTTATTAACTATATTAAGAAAGTTAAAAAAATCTTGAGTTGCAATAGGATTTTATTAAAATCTGTGTAACTGATAATAGAAATAGGTTTCAAATGGTGGTATTGAAAATTAAATTTTTGTATTGAATCATTAACTTTGGCGTAACATACCTATTCAAAATTCAATGTTAGCAAATATACAAAATAAAATAAAAATGATAATCAGCATAAAACAGTATTTAAATATGGATTTCAATTACAAAATACCATAATATATGCTTAAAGATAATGGTATTAATGGCATTAACAAAGTTTTACAAAATAACTAAATCTATCAAAAGAAATAAAATAATATGTTTGTAAATGTAGAGAAAGAAGCCATCAATTCTGTCTCTTATGTATTGGGACACAGAATAAATGTACCCTTGACAGAGTTGGGCAAAATTTAATCATCATTGTAGCTATTAGACAACTAACTTCCTGGAACTATTCACCTAATTTAATAATGATTAACTCATTTATTCAAATAATCATTAGTTCACTAAATAATGTCTGAAAGATTGAAGTAAAGAACAATACAACAAGCCAGTTTGGAGGTGTACAATCGGAATATAAATGAAAAGAGCATTATCGCATGATGGGTGGGTGCTACTGCGTAGGGATGGGTTTCGAAACAACATAAATCAATTTTTTTCTTTTAGAAACCGATATTATGATATCGATATTATTTCTTCTTTATATTTGTATATGATTACTTTACGATACACTGTCTCTATATTTTAAAAATACAATACACAACTACATTTATTTAAGAAAAAGTAAAATCTTACAAAATGGTTTGAATCAATGTTAGGAGAAGGGCCCAGTTGGCAAGACTGGTACTTGTTTAACAGCACATTGTGCACGTCTAACTACGTATATGTATCCACTGCTTACTGTATAATTCATAATAAAATATTGTTAAATTTTAAACATAACGGACTTAAAGGAAAAGAAACTGCTTGTCGTTTTCTACTACTCCAACGTCTATTATAAAAGCGTCCAAAGCAAAATGTCTAATTTTCATGACAGAAATTAGACCCATTTGGACATACGGAGTTGAGCTTTGGGGCTCCACAAAGCCTTTACAATCCAAAATCGTTTTTAAGATTCCCAATGCTCTCTAGTATGTCACAAACAAACTTATCCGTTAAGATCTTAATTTTCCATATGTTGCTGATTTGGCCCAAACCAGTTACTTAACCTTCATAGCGAATTCCATAACCACTCGAATCCACAGATCCTTCAACATGCCTCACACTCAATTTCCGATAATCCTTCGTGGCGTCTGAAAAGAAGATATCCAACAGACCTTAGAATTTTTATTAAGTGCTACTTATGAGTCGCTCTTTACATGTTATTGTAATCATTTTCCTGAAATTCCCTTGTTGCATATAATTTAAACAGTTGTAAATATCAAGAAACAGTAAAATATAATACAAAGACAAATTTAAACATTTTAAATAATTTTGTTCCTTTAAAAAAAAAAAATGTCAATATTAACCATTCCGACTCTTGAGAGAGGACAAGACAATACAAAAAAAAAAAAAAAAAAAAAAAAAAAAAAAAAAAAAGTGGAACAAAATAGATAATAATTCAAGACAACACTGTCAATGACTGTGAATGAGGTGTCTCCTTCGAAAGTTAATTTCCCGAGAAAATGGGGATAAGTGAGGTTGTTAATAAAGAAGCCAATAAAAAAAAGCTAATTAGTAGTAACTAAAACTGTTGGGAGGGAATACTTGTTGAGGAGAGGCCACGGGAGAGGGCGCTCTGGCTTTGATGGATGGCAGCGAATGACAAATAGCTTGGCCGCTTTAGTTAACGACGGTAGGGTTACTCACTTTCCTGGTCCTCCGGGCCGGACTCAAAGTGTTTATATATTTCAATGCCATCATTAAATTGCAATGTATATGTACAATGCAATCTACATAAATATTGATAAGTTTATCAAGTGTATTGTATCTAATAATATTATCAAACATATTTCGATTAATTCATCAAAGTGGTCCAAAAATTCTGGAACGAATTAATGGACAAATCTGACAAAATGTAAACTTACGAATTCATTAAAACTATAGATGTTAGAGAAAACATTAAAAACTGACATACAACCCCATCTCTGACAGGATATGGTTGATCAAAAATTACTCATACAGATTCAAATTAACTGACAACAGCTAGTAACTCTGACGGAGAGTGAATAAAGCTACGACCATCTTATTTATAACTGCATAAAATTGGAAAGATATAGACACAAACAGAAAGGCTAAGTCCCATAGCCGCCTTCAAAGAAGGTTCTAATAGGCAAATATTTCGAGGAGTCTGACGTATTTGTGGATCACGTTGATTACTAAGAGCTCAACAGTGTATACAATTCTACTTCCTTCTATTTATATGTAATTTTTTTTGTCTTCTATTTTTTTTACTTATTTTTTTCTTTACAATCTTTGTTATATTCATCATTTAACTTATAAATTCATTCGGTTAATTATTTTTTACATTTGACCTTAAATCAATTACTTTAAATTGTATTTTTCTAAAAATATTTTATGTATTATTATAATCATTGTTTGTATAAATATTTATTTGGATACACGTTATATCGAGAGATTGAACGCGTAGAAATATGTGCGCCGATTGCAAGGTTACTAAAATGTAAAAACTGGGAACCCAGACAGTTTTTTGGTCATTTTTAGTTTTGTACAAACACTTAATTTTGCGATTGTAAGAGTTTGCAAGAACATTCGTAACTTAGAACGTGTACGTCTTAGAAGGATAAAATAAAAATCATTTTGTTTAATATTTTACGAAAAAAAAAAAAAAAGATTCAGTAGTTTATTAACCTATCTTTCAATATTTTATATAAAAATCTCAGGGCAAATTGAATGTACAATTCATCAAAATTTCATCACTTTCTGTAAAATTTATTTAAGCAGAAAAACAGTCGATTCCACTCTGATATGTTTTTTTTTTTGTTTTTTTTTAATTGTTTATATATATTGGTAGTATAACTAAAAATTATATTAATTGTATAATTGAAACCCTAACATTTTCATGAATTTTCAAAGTCATATTTTTTGAAAATCGTAGATTTTGTATTGCAATAGCTCTGATAGGGCAGGAGATAAAAATCTGTAACTTACACTAAATGTAGTTATTATGTATATGTTTAAAAATAATAATTTCAAATAGTGTATTTCACTAAGTAGTGTAGATGTTCAATTTTGTTATATTTTTTAAGGCTTTACAGCTTATTTATTAGTAAAATACGAAAACTTGTTGTGTTTATTTTTACACTATAATTAATAGAATATTAATGTATGCTTCTTACATTATAGAATCTATTTATTCCGGACCATGCAGAATTAATGATAAAAAATTATAATGATGTATGTATATATATATAGTGGGAGAGAGCGAGAGAGTAAGAGAGGGGAGAGAGAGAAAGAGAAAGAGAGAGAGAAAGTGAGAGAGAAAGAGAGAGAGAGAGAGAGAGAGAGAGAGAGAGAGAGAGAGAGAGAGAGAGAGAGAGAGAGAGAGAGAGAGAGAGAGAGAGAGAGAGAGAGAGAGAGAGAGAGAGAGAGAGAGAGAGAGAGAGAGAGAGAGAAAAGATAATTTAGTAAAAAAAAATTGGAAATTGCGCTGGCCTGTTTTAGGAAATCTACGGCTCAATTATTTATGCATTGAAGTAAATTAAATAATGCATAATAATAATTAATAATAGCATGAATAACAATTAATGCATTAAAGTAAGTAAATTATTGTACGGCATTTTGTTCATTCATTAAATATAATAGCCTTTATTAAACCACAAGCTTTACAAGGGTGTATACAAGATCTTTATACATACAATATTGACGGTACATTTATTTATGTATGCATATTCATATTTTCCTGGCATACAAACATCGTTTAACAAGCCATATTTTATAATTATAAGAATAGGTATTTTCCCTAAATAATCTGTAACGCCAAAAATAAATACATAGACATTTAAAATACATTTAAAGGTACATTTTCCTTACATTAACCCGGGCGGAAATTCAGGTCGTGAAACAGAGGGCATGAAAACATTTAGTGGGTCACATACATTTTAGATGAAATAAAAACGAAAATTATTTACAGTAAAAGGTTAATAAATAAAACTTAATAACCATAGTTAATGAATGTACGAGTCAAACATTATTTTTTTTAAAAAAACCAAATGGAATTTGCATTTACCTTTATAAGTGCTGTAAAAAAAAATTCAAATAAAAAAAATACAAAAAAGTTTTTTTTGTATTTGTATCTCGTTGAAACATTTATGTATCGCTCATTTGGTAGATCTAAGACGCAACTGTAAAAAAATATATATATTTTTTAATTTAATCAAAAATTCTCCTGAAAACCGGAGAAGAAATTGAAATGAACAATTTCAATACATCATCATAGGTTGAAGTAATAGCCATACAAACTTGTGGATAGGCTATATACTACCATTCAGTCGATGTTTCTAGTATCGAACTTATGGGATCACTTCTCACGAATAATTCTTGGTAATATTGTTTACCTAATTTGTATAGCATTATACAGGTTGTCCCAAGTTATATGGACCAGGCACTTTTTTTTTAAAACAAAGCAAGATAGAAGAAAAAATTTAATTGGGACCCGCCTTTATTTTTTGTAAGGCATCTGCAAATACAAAATACTGGATTTAACTTTTTTTCTTCGAATGCGACCATATTGATTTCTCTACATAATCTGAAAGCCAAATTTGTTAAATGAATATTAAGACCTTTTTCAAGAAAATCTGTCAAGAACTTTCCGAGATACTTTGATACGAGATTTTTTAAATAATTGGGGAGCGATGCACAGTGGGCCAAATGAGCAAAAAACTGCTTAAAATACATTTTTTTTAAGTTTTTTTTTTCCGTTAAATTTGCGACAAATATGTGTTTACTATACCTTAAGGCTAATATAGCTTGAGTTTCAGAGAGTTTTGTTGATTACTTAACAATGGGGAGCCTTCAGAGTAAAAAATGGCGAAAAAAAGTAAATTTATTTTTAATAAATTTTCATTAATAATCATCATCATTTTATTTTTATTTCGTTATTAACATATTGTTTTCTATAGTTTTGAACTTGGTGGAGTACAAACCGAGATGATTTTGAAAATTAACTAAGCCAAATTTTGACTTTTTGATTTTCCGATTATTATACATCCTACAGTTTTTGTTCCTCTTTGTTCCTCTTCAGTTCCAACGCTAAACCCTTCTTAGAGGTGTATAAAAAACATACTATACAATGATTAGCTGCGAACACTTGCGATCTTCACTCCCAGAGCTAGCTAACTTATATTTTACAACTCCCAGAAGTCAGGAGAGTGGAGGTCCTACCGTATTCCAGACTAACTATACAGCTTATTTCCAATGATAATTATGACAATTTCTGGACATTAATTTCCTTATGTGATACTGATGAACGGCCATATTTTCTCTTTGTAAATTTTGGAGCAATTAGCAATAAAAGTCAAATGATGAATTATTGACCTTATGATTAATTTTTCATTTTATAATTTTTTTTTTTTAATTCAGATTTAAATATTTTCTAGAGATATGTAAACAAAAACTTACTTTAGTTTTAAAAGGGAAGTTTGCAATCAACAGCTCGTCAATCTGTTATCATGGTTAATCCTTCGCGTTTTCATTTTGTAAACAATCTACTGTATTTGTGTATAAACAAAACAAATGCATACCTGCCTGATTTCTTAGTTTATTTTTAAATAAGTCCGTATGTTTACATACGGGTTCTTTTTAAAGTCTGTGGCTCGTTTGTAGTGTTTATTATGGCATCCATTAAAGTAAAAAACCGTGTCTTGGTGAATATCTTGCTTAATTCTAGCGATAAAAGTGTTAATTGCTTAATGAATTATTTATCTAAGGAGTTTTTAATATTGAACATCCACCGATCATCGATTGAACGACTTTTAACTGTAAGATTATTAAGCAAGTTCCAAACAAAGTGGGCCGATTCTTCGCGTAACCAAGTAAGATTTTTTAATTACAATGAATTTTGGCTGGATGAATGTTTTTTTGAATGGGAACCTCCTTTATCTACACCTGATGAGGAATCGTTCAAGGGGTCAACTTGTGTTATTTCTGGCCGCCCGCTAAAAGACTTTGCTTCTCTAAGCGAAAGTTCGAAAAGACGCAGAGCTAAACTGGTAAGTGGAAAATATGCATTAGATGAGTTACAATATGCACTAGAGACCGCTTTACGAGCCTCTAGAAAAAAACATATTGCTGATAGATACTATTCATGCTTTGTTATCAGACGTGCCAAAAGATGAAACCTGCAAACACGCCTCCACAGAATTAACTAAAGAGGAGGCTTTAGCGTTGTATATTGACACGGGTTTAAGTAAAATTCAGTACGAGCGCATTCGAACAGTGTTTAAAAGTAAGCGGTGCTCTGTTCTTCCTACCTACCACAGACTACAAGAAGCAAAACAAGACTGTTATCCACCACATACTGTATCTGAGGTTGGGGTTCGAATTCCACTTCAAAATCTTCTCGATTTAACAACAACTAGATTGATTTTATCTCTTGCCCATACTGATAATCGACTATCTACTACAGATTTGACGTGCTCATGGAAATGGGGATGTGACGGCTCCTCGAATCAAAGTAAGTGTAACCAAATTTTTTACGACTCCGAGATCAACGATGATAGTTTGTTCATGGTATCAGCAGTACCCCTTCAATTGACACCTACTGCTGAAAAACAAATTCAGAGTTGGGTTAATCCTCGCCCTTCGTCGACGAAAATGTGCCGACCGATTAGCTTCGTTTTTGCCAAAGAAACCTCGACCAAAATTTTAGAGGAAGTCAAAAGTATAAAAAGAGAAGTGGAAGAACTCCGTCCAACATCTCTTACAATCAACGATACACATTTCATTGTCCATCATGAACTCTATTTTACGATGATTGACGGTAAGGTTCGACAATACATAACTGAAACAACTTCATCATCATGTTGCTGTGTTTGTGGAGCGAAACTTTCCGAGATGAACATCTTATCATCAGTTCGTCTGAGGAAAATCAAGAATGATTCAACAGAGTACGGTATGTCTACGCTTCATGCCTGGATAAGGTTTATGGAGTGCATCCTTCATATCGGCTACCGACTTCCTTTCGAAAAATGGAGTGCAAGATCGGATGACGAAAAATCAGTGATGAAAGAAAGAAAAAAACGGATCCAGAAAGACTTCAAAGAGAAAGTTGGGATATCAGTGGATGAACCCAAGCAGGGAGCAGGATCGTCTAACGATGGAAACACAGCTCGTAGATTTTTTTAGGAATTGGAAGGTTGCTGCTGAAGTAACTGGAGTAAACCAAGGCCTCATATACAGGTTTTATATAATTTTACAGGTGCTTGCTTGTGGAAATAAGGTTGATTCCTCCAAATTTGAGATATACGCATTAGAAACATATGAGCTGTTTACCACCCTCTACCGTTGGTATTATATGCCATCATCGATCCATATGATTCTTCTCCACGGAAAAACTTTGATGGATTCAATACCATTGCCTATCGGATGGATATCAGAAGAGGCCGAGGAGGCGAGAAACAAGGATTTAAAAAAAATTAGACTCAACCATTCTCGAAAAGATCTTCAACAAACGAAGATATTGTGCATAACTTACTTTTGTCTTCGGATCCTAATTTATCATCCTTGCGGCCTCACTGGCATTCGTCTGGAATGCTTGAATTAGAAAAATGAGGCTAAAAATAAAATAATCATGTTTGAAAGTGGTGATGACGTATGATGATGTGGTGATGGTGTACGTAAAAATGTTTCCCAATTTTTTAGGTTAGTTTTTATTGTTATTATTATTATTATTAATAAAAATTAGATGTAATAAACCATTTCGTTCCATGCGTTGTTCTTTTCATAAAATGCTCCACCTGTTATTTTCCCCTTCTCTTTTGGTCATCTTTTACTTCTAACTTTTTTTTTTTTTTTACTTTCAAATGGAAAAAAACATTTTTAAAAAACACTCCTTGTTCTATGAACCTTGATGTTAGATGTGATTAACTATTTTTTATTGGTCTCAAATCTTAAAAAAAAAAAAAAAAATAGCAGGTAATTAGAATTGACAAAATGTATATATTTTTTTTTTTTTTTTTTGGTAGGTAATAAATGTTTGGTGATCATTGCTAGTATTTATAGTGATTCCCAGAATAATAAACATAAATCATGTGCAAAATAAAAGTTCAACATTTTCTCAAAAAAGCTTGTGTTTTTTAAACTAGTAGAGAAGTAAAGTATTACTAACAAACTCATAATAACGATAAAAAAAAAAAAAAAAAAAGTGTAATTTATTTTCCAAGTACTTTACTAATCCTACTTGGAAAATAAATAATCATTTACTGACTAAACACAAAGGCCTAACTAATTTATAGATGCCTCATCTAAATCTATGTGAAAAAAACTACTAATTGAAGCCCACTTGGTTTTTATCAACAACGAATGATTTTTTTTTAACTGATAAATTTTCACAAACTATCATGCCATCTAATTGTTTGAAAGATGAGACTATTAACCTCTCTGCTGAACTGAAGAGTATGTGAAATTACGAGTTCATATATATTTTTCCACGAGTTATTGAATTTTAAACACTTTTTTCCGTTTTTGCCCCACTGTACGATGGTTAATTTATAGCTTTTCCCCTCCTCCTTTCTCAACTAGACTTGGGACTGGCTTTGGTAGAGTTAAAAAATTAAACCTAATGGAATTTTCCGCCAGTAAAACATCTGCAGATGCTAAAAATGTGATGTATAGGTGATACCCGTGCTTATGAAGAACTCTCGCAATCACATTTTTCGACATTTTAATTTTTTGAGTCCAAGTTTGGTTGAGAAAGGAGAAGGGGAAAAGTGAAAATCTAACCATCGTTCCTTAAATATTTCAAAAAATCGTATTTCGGAAAGTTCTTGACAGATTATCCTGAAAAAGGTCTTAAAATTCATTTTAAAAAATTGGCATTCAGATTATGTAGAAAAAAAATATGGTCACATTTTTAAAAAAAAGTTTAATCCAGTATTTTGTATTTGCACATGGAAAAAAAATGTTTTTTAGTACCAAAAGATGCCTTGCAAAAAATGCAAAAAAAAGGGGGAGTTACCATTTAACTTTTTTTTTCTATATTGCTTTGTTCTTGAGAAAAGTGCCGGGTCCATATAACTTGGGACACCCTGTATAGTACTCACCTTGCATAATCGAAAGTTTAATGCATTTGTAGAATCGGATCTCCACAAGCAACGATCACTGTCGTGTACCACATTTTACCTTGCACCTTGTATATTTCCCCTTTTGGAAAATTTGCACGAAAAGCATTAAAATGAAGACTTGGGTAATGACTAAGTCCGAACAATTAGTGTGTTTTTTTTTCCTATAGTTTATTACTTTATGTTCTTTATCATAATATGTTTATTAATTCATTCGATTGTCGTCATTACAGTTTTGGTTGTTATCTGTGCAATATATGGTCAAAGTTTGAATAAGAAGTTTTGAAGCAGAAAAATGATTATACCTCAGCATTTTTACGTCATCAGGAAACTATTCTAGGTGAAGAGATGTTTGGAAAATAATATTTATATATCATATAAGATATATGTTTTCAAAATATATTTGTCAAATTAGCATTAGTGTAATTAGTGTAATTAGCTTTATACTTCCCTAACTTCTACCAGTATGTATATCTTGAAAAAAAAAATTAAAACCAGATAATATATAGGATTTTATTTTGTTTATATATTTCTCATTCTATTTAATAAATAAATTTTTAAATAAGTTGTGCCGAGATGAGTTTAAAGATTCCTGGTTCAGTATATTTTACAAAAATAGCAAGAAGAGGAGAGGCGTTGGGAGAAGATTAGTTTCCCGGTGGACAAATGCTGACAGTACACAAATAGTCTTAAGATGAAGGAGCTGTGGGAGGGAGGGATGGAGAGGGGTGGAGGGGGGTATACATGTGATTTATATGGAAGCCCACTTCGATACCATCTACCCCACTTAGCCCTAACGACACTCAATATCAGCTCCGGACAACGTACAGATCAAAATTACTTCTTCGGGAAACATTTATAAAGCTTTTTCCTCCGGGAAGATAAGGGATCGCCTTCATCATTTCATTCCGAGCCTAACAGTTGTTTTGATATCACTTCCTGATAGAAAGGAGTTCCACTGTATCGGTCAAAATACAGAATCCTCTCTGCAACAATGGGAGGGAAGAAGATTTAGAGGAGGAAATAAAATGGCTAAAGGAAATAAGTAAAAAATTAATAATTAAATGGAATATTGAAATGGAAAACTAAAGGCTTTTCCCTGGTAACTGGTTTTTCCTTATAGTCTTGATTAAATTTATAGTAGGTCACATACGTTGTTTTAAGTTTTTTTAAAAATGATTATGATATATTTAAATCATATTAAAATTATTTATAGGAAAAGATTTATTTACAGAACTTAATAACCATAGTAAATGAATATACGAGTCAAATATTATTTTTTCTATAAAACCAAATAAAATCTGCATTTACCTTTATAAGTGCTGGAAAAAAAAATTGTATATACTGCTGTAGATTTATTTTTATTTCTTCAATTGGATATTACCAGTGATGCAGCTGAGAGAGCAGCGCTGGGATCTCTCCTTGACCCCCAGTAAGTGGGGAAATAGGCTCATTTCGTGGTTACTGAGTGTGTCTATATATAAAGTATGAATGTATCTTATTTTTTTATTTATGTTTTTTTTTTTTATTTCAATTTTGCAATATATTTTATTAGTTCATTTCATTGTTTATGATTGTAAGTAATTATTAACTTTATTTTTATAATGATTTGTTATTTTATCTTTTATTATTATTAATTTAGAGTTTATATGAACTTGTTTGTATTGTATGAATGAATGCATCATAAGCACTCTTGCCTATTGCCCTTCATTTTAATAAAATATTAGAAAAAAAAAAATTATTTTTACCAAGTAAAATAAGGATGCGACCCCCACTGGGGCTATTTCCTCAGTTTCTTCTCAAATCCTTTATTTTGATTTATTGGTATTTTGAATATTGCATGTGACTAAAAGCAAGTAAACAATACGTGCTACGGTTTTTTTTACTTTCAAAATTTTAATCTGTTTCATGTCGTGGATAATCAGATAGGTGCAACGCAGTTCACTTCATGAATTATTTTTATCTTATAACATTTTTTATTTCCAGTCACAATATATTTTGTTCAACTGAAAGTATGTAATAAAAATACTAATGAAAAAATCTCAAGGATAAAATTGAAAACAAATTTTCAAATTTGAAATCTTAATCTTTGAATTTGATTAATTCAATTTAGCGCAAGAAATTTGAAAAACCTCCGTTAAAAAGTAAAAGTAAAGGCAAAAGCGGAATTTCTTTGCGCAAAATTAAGATAGTAAAAATTTTAAATTTAATTTGAAAGGCCCACCACAAAGATTTTTAGGTCCACAGGAAACATTTTTGTAGGAAGACTTCCAGAATTCGTAATATTACGGAAGTATACAACCGATGTTAATATCTTCCGAATAACTGACCGCAGGAAAATTCCAACATAAAAAAAAATAGTTAAAAAGTTTGTGTAATGTTAACAATGGACTTGGGCTATCAAGCTTAGACATCATTACATGAGCTTCATATTATGGATTCAGATAGTTGTGATTATAGCCAAAATATACTTTTTTTTTAAGGATTAATTAACACTTAAGTTGATTCAATATTAGAATTTAAAATGATTCTTCAAAATTTACTTGAATATGCAAATAAAAAATTAACAAAAATTATGTAAGAAATATTTCATAGATATACATAATTATAATCTTTAAAATATGATTGATACTTAAAATATACTGTTTGCTTATTGTTAAATTTCATTGTTTTATGTGTAGATATTGTGAAAACATTTGTGTACCTACAATATTTTTTTATTTATATACTATAGGTAAGTACATATTATTATAAATGTTACTACTTTTATGCCTTTGTTCAGTCGTTCAATATGTAATTCAACAAATCGCGTACATTGTAGTAGGTACATTATTACAAACAACGCATTTCATCAAATTAAAAACTATTATTATTAACAAGTATAGATTTTTTAATACAATTATAAAATTATCCTTTAGTTTATTGTTTAAAGTAAATTTATAAAAATAAATAAACTGCTTTTCAAGTTTTGAGTGAGATCTCCCTGTTTAAAACACCGGTTTGTGACCGCGCCTCTGTGAGTAAAGTACTTGACTACCAAGCTCCTAGGACCGGGTTGGAGACCGACTGTAGGAAGAAAATTTATTTTCTGTTCATTCGGTCGTGGCTTTGAGGTCAGGAAACCCTCTAGGGATAGACCCAGCATCTATAAAGTGGGTACCCTTGATTGGGGGAAAATCTGGTGGTTAAGCATGATTTCAGCCAAATCTCCTCCTTTCACAACCGTTGGGCCAGTAACAGTGCATCCTTACCTAAGTACTGAACCTAAGACCTTTCATTTTTTTTTTTTTTTTTTTTTTTTTTTTTTTTTTTTTTTTTTTTTTTTTTTACATTGTTAAATAAGTTTAAATTCATAAAATTCAGTGCAGATATAACGTATATTTTAATAAAGGATTCAATAATCAAAACAAGTATACATCTTTTAAATATATTTTTATCTTAACTAATAATTATTAGAAAATATTCATATCATATTTTTTTTTCTGTTTGAATTAAATTAATAATAATATTTATTATTATTAAAATTATTGTATTATTATAATAATTAATCATAATGATAAATTGATTAATTAAATCCTATAGACAGTGGCTCACGAAATTGAACAAATCGCATACGACTGGAAATAGATTGTTCCAAATCTATTAATTTCGGTTTCGCCAAACCATATGACATTTGGCCCATCATTTTCAGTATAGTGGGCATATTTTTGGCGAATTCTAACATTTGTTTTTTTTTATGCCCATCTGTTAACAATGGCTTTTTAACTTTTGCCCTTCCTCGCGAACCTGCTTGTCTCAAGACACAGCGCACTCCTTCAGCGTTGATGTTGATATTATCAAACCGTCCAAGCTTCCGTTGCATTTGAACGGCATTATCAACTTCTCTTGTCCGAATCGAACGAATAAAACCGCGTATTCCAGTATCTACGAGTAAAAGCTTCCGACATGCTTATTATTTTCAATCCCTTCCACATGGGTGGCATTCATTTTCCGAATTTTACTTACGGTCCCTACTAAACATCCGTATTTGATACTTAAAGAACGGCGAGAAACTTAATTTTGAAGCTGATTTATAATCACTTTTCCGAATATTTTCTAATGTTGGTTACACTGTAGGAAAAAAATAAAAAACAGACAGTAATTTAATATTTTGTATTGCATTCAGAATTGGCAAAAAAAAAAGTAGTACTGCTTCGTACTTACTATTGTATAGCTGCAAGAATTTTTAATTATTATTGATAGTACAATTGAAACTCCCAAAATTTATCAATTCTTTGGAGAATTTGAAAATTCCGGTAGGAAAGGCGATTATAATAAATGAGTAAACAGTGTTTTATGTTAACAAAGCAACAAACAACGTATCGAATTTGAATCGTGAGTTACTGTATGTACATGCATTTTACTTTTACTGTGATATATTAATAAATAAAGTAACACAATTCTACAAAAAAAAAAAAAAAAAATCGCACCGTTGAGAAGTTGTTTCTGATTTTTATATTTTCATGTATGCTGAATTCAAATCTGAAAGGGAAAAAAATCTATATAGCATTATTTTTGAGAAAATATACGTTACTTTTAAAAAACATGAAATAGCGTATTGTTTTTAAATATCAATTATTTTGTTTATACTCCGATGAATATTTTTGGTGTTTTATAATTACAAGTGTGCTGAATTCGAATCAACAGCAAAAAAAAAAAATCGATGAGGCACCATTTTTAAGAGATTGAAGGTTGTTTACAAAAAAAACACAAAAAAAAAAACTGAAATAGATAGCATTTTTTTTTATATATATTTTCTTATGAAAAACAGAAATCTATTTTTTAGAACATAATTATTGTGTATATATTTTCCTTTTGTACTCTACATCACGTGTCTCCCGTTGCAGTGTCCAACAGTAGTCGGCAAGCATCTTATTGCATTTACAGCTGTACTTTTTTTTTCATTTGGGCTATCTCTTGATGAAATCTTTCTCCGTGTTCATCTAAAACTGCTACCAAGTTGGGAGAGAAGAAATTCGAATGAGAATGCAAAAAATGAATTTTTGAGGACATACATAAAAGCAATTATTCAACAATGTCAGTTATACAACAAAGCCTAATAGTTATGCTCTCCATATTTTTTAATTTTGTAATAAATTATATAATTTTAAAAATCAAATAGGTTTTTTTAATTTGTTGATAAATCTTTCAATGATAAAAAAATGCCCAAAATGTCGAAAAACGCATCATTTTTAGACCTAAAATACAACTTTGGCACAAAATGGTGCCTAATGGAGATTTTCTGACTTAGGATTAGTGTTCAGCACACTTCAAAACATAAGAAAACAACATTTTTTGTTTAAGGGAGTATTTTGATGCAGAACAGTGTAATGTATCTGTATCGAAGCCCTGAGGAAATAGTTTTCACTTGTCAATAATATAATTCTTTTAATTATATTTCACAGTTTACAGAAACTAAATTATTTCCAGAGCTGAGAAAATGTTTTTCTTGAGTCACTTTGAAGACAAGTTTATAATCTAAATCTTGGCTAATGAGTTGTAACGGTCTTGTCGAAACTTCTCTTATTATCCTCTTTAATATGAGGTAATTAGTCTGTCTAATTTGTAATTCCCTTCAGGATTCGTGTTGACTTAAACTTCTACTTTATGTGTGTTCCGAGTTAGAGACAGTTGAAATAATCTGCTGTTTCTCCTTCACAGAAAGAATACTCCAGCTCCCTTCAATAACCCAACTCTTTTCTCCAAATTTAAAACTTTTTCCACGGACACGGTTTGTACGATCAAATTATAATTATCATTTGTGAGAATAACCCTTTATTGTTATTGTCTTTAAAATTATGTTTACAAATTGGTCGGTTTAACTTTCTCCCGTAACGATCTTGTGTACACAAATGCTTTGCTAGTGGAGGGTACTTAGGCACGTAGTCTAAGCCGTTCTATTAGCGTTTAAGATCAAAAACCTCTTCTCACTTCCAAGAATAAACAGAAATACAATAGTCAAATTAATATTTCCATTTAACTTTTATTTATTGGGATAAAAATACAGAAACGATTTCCAAATATGTATAGAAAGCGCACTATTTTATCAGGAAATTAATATTTAAACGAACATACAATTAATGTTATTAATTATTTTTGAGGGTATTACAATAACATGTCAAAACTTAAAAAAGAACTACTCATCAGTAACACTTCAATAAAAATTCTACACTACTCGTAGAAGATTTCTAGGTCATCTTCTTTTCATACCCCTAGAAAATATAGTCGGAAGCAAGTTGAGAAACTAGTGAAATTGAGTGGTTATTGAGCTTACTATGAAATGATAGGTATCTGGTTTGGGCTAATTCAGCAACATATGGAATATTAAGATGTTTATGTTAAATTTCGAAAGGTAGACATCAGCCAGCAGAAAACAAAGCGGTTCTTCTCAGGACTTAATTCTTCGATATTCAAAAAAAGAAAAAAAAAAGGAATTGATTTCAGCAATCAAGTATAACCACCAGGTTTTTTCCCAATTAAGTGTTCCTCCTTTACAGAGGCTGATTGTGCCCCACGAGTTCATTCAAGACTATCAGAAAATCTATTATACGTTAGCTATGTAAATCTACTTACTGATTTTTGAGTTCCAATAATTCTACACTAAAATAGCATGGATATACTATCATTCAGATTAGGCTGAAAAAGTTGTGAATGAGAGACTTCCTAGACCGTTGGAAAACCAACTATCTTGAAGAAGGTGACATTTGTTTGTTGAGGCTTGGCTTCCTTAAGGTCACCAACTAGAGCGGGGCAGACGATTTTTCACACAGAAAACTGTCTAACCTGTCTGGGCCTATATTATATTATATATCATGCCATTCTAACTTATTTGAAAATTTAACTCAAACTCCCTCAGCTGCCTCCCAGTGTGACGCTGCGTTCGTGGAACCCTTCATGCTGTACACTCCATGTTTTTTTTCTCTCCTATATCACAAAATTCCCTGAATGTCATTACTATAGATAGCAGACCTGAATAAATATTTAAAGTAAAAGATAAAAATAAAAAAGACTTCTAACAAAATCATTCATTTGCTGCATTAAATGGTTATTATCTCACTGCTCATGGACCGTTTAGACATCAATGATTCGAATAAATAGAACATCCATGTATTTACGATCCGTGAACTTTGTCCTTTTGACCAATGTTCCGTCAAAAACACCGCAGTTTCCGCTCTACCATTACTCTGATTAATCCATAATATTTAGAAACAGTCTCTCTAAACATAACTCTGATTAAAGTGCACCTTTTCCCCTTTAACGATCCTCAATGTTATATTTTTAATAATACTAAAATTGAATTACATTATTGTTTAAATAACACTTAGATTTTTATTAGGAGAATACCCAGTTGTGCATGCACAAAAACGAAGATATAATATTTAAAAAAATAACAGCAGTAGAATCTGAGAGATCTTGGAATTTTTTATGCAATAATTCATTGGGTTCTTTTCTTATGCCATCCATCTTCTGAAATGGAAGATTCACGGGCCTATGAAGAGAACCTAATCCTCCTATCCGAGGGAAACAATTTTTCATCGGCAAGTCTCTTACTTTGTTCATTTTCTTCTAATTCAATTACATTTCGAGGGTTGGAGGTAGTTCCTGAAATTCAATTCTCTGGGTACTTTCTACAGGCTTTAAATCTGAACCGATGTATGCTATTTTATCAAATTTTACTTCGAAATAAAATACATCAAATAAACATATACACAGTTTTGCTTACTATCAGTGGACATAATAAACTGGAACATCATTCGTCAAAAATTAACTGACTCCATAGACCTCAGAGTATCTCTGAAAACACCCTAAGAACTAGATGATGCAGCCAACTTCTTTACTAATTTAATTCAACAAGCAGCTTGGTATGCATCTTTTCCTCAACCATCCTATATTAACTGTATGAAAAGTCCTTTACTATAAGAACTAATATACCTCTTCCAAACCACACGTCATTCTAGATCCCTATGACAAACAACATGGCATCCTGATGATCGGAGAACATATAACCACTATTCTTTAGTGGTTTAACACAAATTAGTTAAAAATAAATTGGCTTCCTTTAGATCCCAATCCTACAACTCATATCTTTCCTTCCTCTCTACCTCTGACAACTCCCTCTGGCATGTAACCAAAAAAATCCTTTAATATCACCATATATCCCATTCTCTATAGATTCTGTAATAAACGGCCCATTTGCATATATATATCGAAAGTGGTCCCCAAAATATCTTAAATGCAACTGCTAGTAGCGTCGCACTTTTTAAACTGTATACTGAAACAAAGTACAAGTGAAAAAAAAAATGAAGGTATTTAGTAACAAAAAAACGAGTGTTCAGAATCACAAGAAAATTAAAGGATTGAATGATTTTGTAAATTAAGGGATTATGTAACAAAACACAATTTTGATTATTTTAAGTTTTTTGTTTTTTTTTACATTTTCCTTTAGTAGGAATGTTACATAGCCCCTTCATGTTCTTTATATCTCTTTTTCTAATTATTTTGAAATATTCCTATTTTACTATATAACACTTCTGCACATAAATCCTTCATCTAATGAACTAGATTTTTTTTAAATGTTACATAACCCCTAATCCACCAAACCCTGCAATTCTTCATCTCGTTTATAGGCTTATTTTCTTACATACATACACATTTTTATGAAGTCTGGTGAAAAAGATTGAGGCCATTCATTGTTGATTCTTACAGTTTCTCTGTTCCATACTCCTCAATCCATGCTCCTCTGACAAATATTATGTATTTTTTTATAAATTATAGGAACCAATTTTATTTCTTAATTTGTTTTATTAAAATTTGTTTTCGTTTCCCTCTTTTTTTCATCAATATAACATTTTAGATCAAGAGGAATCTCCGATAGTGGCTACTCCTCTGTGATACCTGTGAAGCCACATTTTGTATATATTACTTACACTATTAAATTTGTTGCACCCATTGGCACAGGTGTAGATTTAAAAATAAAGAGAAAAAACAATACAGGTACACAGGTTATCCAAAATATAATAATACCGAGAAAAAAACCTATGCTGTTTCGAATAATGAAATCTCAACGGTATTGCTTACTATAAAAATATTGCGGGAACGTATAAATATTGTAAAATACTCGAATGAGTTAGGATCATCTGAAATTCCTGATATTGGTGCAGAATAGTTCTCATTGTAACTTAATAAATTTATAAAGCTAGAACCTCGTCACATCATAAATTTAAGCTGTGAGTTGGTCAAGCAAATCTAGTTAGTCTAATAATTCAGGCTAGCTGGTATGTCCAATAATTCAATCAGTTGACGCAATATTAATTAGATTTCTACTCTATGTCCAAACTGTTAGCAATTTTAAAATTATAAAGGATCAAAAGTAAGAAAGGTTTCCTTAAACTAGCTCGATAAATGCATTTATATACAGGGTGATTCCCTCCGACTGTAAAAAAAAAAGAAATAAATAAAAAAAGATATGAGTGAAAAGAAATGAGCACTAGACCAAAAATAAAGAAAAATGCTGCTGCCCGCACCTTTTTATTCGAATAGGTTGCAGATATATGAAAATTCAAAAAGTTTTTAAGGAAAACCTCATTATTTTACATAAAAAAAATAAAGTAATATCTCCACTTGCCTCAAACATTTTTCAAATTTTGATCACATTTTCGGATTTATCATTAAATTTCCTTTAAGATAGAGTACATGTCACCTTGAATTCTACAAACTTAGAACCTAGAGAACAGCTTGATCTTCAACTTATTTAGAAAATTAACTTTTAATACTTCAACTCTCTACGTTTTATATATCTTTTTCCCTACTGCATTTTTATAATTTTTTTTTTTCTATTTCGACATTTATTATTCACACCTATTATAATAGTGACAAAAAGTGAATAAAATAATACTAAAGTATGAGTTTCTTTCCTTTTATTTTAGAAATTACATGTATTGAAAGATTCATTTGTATTATCTTATTTCTTTAGCAACTGCAGAGCATACATCTTGCGAAATTTACGAGCCACTAGATTTCATGATAATTCTTCAACTTTCTCAATTTATTACAAAATAAACAAATACCACTATAAATCCCTAGCCAAAAGACATATCCATGATAAAAAAAAAAAAATTCAATATATTATGATGATGTTCTCAGATAACAAATCTAAATTATATAAAAGTAGGCTGATTATCTAGCTAAGGTAAAGCAGGCTTGAATGTTGGACCATGAGTGATCTGAAATTTTTTCCTATTGTTCTACAGGCAAGAAAACGTCAACATAATATTTCGTAGTTTTTTTTTTTTTTTTTTTTTTTTTTTTTTTTTTTTTTTTTTTTTTTTTTTTTTTTTTTTTTTTTTTTTTTTTTTCATTTGCAGAGTAATATTTAAAAATTATAACCATCCCTTTTAATCTAGAAAATATAGTGATTTTTCACATAAAAAATTTCTCGGAAGTTTCCAATACAGTTGAAGCCAAGATGTACAAACTACGTCAGGTTACAAAACATTTAAGATCCACAAAGCTTCAAAACACTCTATTCTTCTAGTCCATCGAATACCTCGTTCGGTATCGATTTTTAACAAATCTTGACACTCAACAGGTTCGTTCCCTTTGTAAGGTGAATCGGTTCATAAGATAAAGCAAGTTCAATGGCCCGTAATTGAAGCAACAGCCTGGAAGCAGAGGCTCCGGTATATTTCTTTCCAACTCCCCCCGGGTCTTAGTAATTGAAGGCCGGGTCTTGAACCTGGCCCCTTGCAGCAAAAAGCCGGCCTGCATATTCATAAAGCCTTCAGCTAACAGCTATCGTACCTGCTATCTACCGGCCTAAAAAGCCGCATCTTTCTTAAGTGGTCATTGCCTAGTACTACCATCAAAGTAGAGGTGGATTCGTTTTCAAAAAGGTTATGTTGATAAAAAGATGGACTTCTGAAACTTACCAAAAAATATTCAGCTATGTGATTATAACATTTAAATACAACGGATTTGTCAATAACTCAGGGATTAAAACCATTAGGGGTTATTAAACCAATTAGGGACCATAATGGCTAACATTACAATAACTCCTGGCTTGAAAGCTATTATAGAAAAAATTTGCTTCAACTATGTAAAATAAAATGTAACCAAATACCCAGCAAAGTTCAATAAATCAAACGAGACACCCGGCCCTGGACAACATCTTTTTGAAAATAAAGAACAAAAAAATAAATCCTGACAGAGCTAAAAATATAAAAATCAGCATTAAAACATGGTTACCTAATGAGAAGCCTTAAGGCACCTATTTGTACTTTTTTTTTTTTCACCGATTTGTATTATTTTTTTTGTTTCACAAAATTTAATAAGTTCATTAAGCCACTAATGACTCACGCAAGTAGATTCTCAGTAAGTTATAAAATAAATAAGTAAATACAATTTTTTTTTATAACATACAATATACTGTGTATGTTTTTCAATTTATTTTTAATAGCGCATGTATACATGAAGACTGTATTTTAATACAGTAGTACCTATGGATTTTGAAGATCAACTTGTTTTTCAACACTTTTTATTCATGATATTATTTTATTTTTTTTTTTTTTTTTTTTTTTTAGCAGATGTTTTCTTTTAGTGGCCATGATAAAGACTGAATCTAACAATATGAGTCGGCAACATCCGGTGCAAACAACCGAAATCTTGGAAAATACGAATTATAAGATATTTTATCGATGTAGGAGAGAGAAAAATACGTAATACTAAGGAAATTGGTTTTATGCGAATTGATAATATTTTTCCAAAACACAACTTTTTTATGGGAAATTACAAGTTACAAGACATATTGCCTTATTAAAAAAATGAATAGTTTTATATGAAATAAATTGATTTTTCCATATGGAGCAGAACTTTCTTACATTTTATCAGAATAAACGATACATCGGAATACGAATATAATATGTACAGCGTAGTTTTTATTTTTGCCTCTGTAAATGAAAAATAAATGTAACCAATAGACACAATCAGTTAAAGTATATGTAGGTTCAGTTAATCTAAATTCAGAATTTGATCAATTTTTCGTATTTAAGGTCTGATAGTAAATTTAACCTGTAAATTTAACGATATGAAAAAATTGCAAAATGTTCTATAAAATACCACATTTTTAAGATTTTATTCTCAGTACCCATATGGATCATATAAAAACATAAAACCTACTACTCCTCTTTTTTTTTTTTACAGAATTTAATCGAATTTTCTTATAAGGTCTAATAGTAAATTTAACCACCTTTCAGGTGGAAAATGTTTTTGTGAGTGTGTGTGTGTGATCAGAAATAGCATTACACTATCTATTATTCGCGGTGATAATCCAATTTGAGAATTATCTTTCGAAAAAAATTTTTAAAAGATTTCTATATTTTCTATATTTACCAATAGAATGATTAATTAATAATATATACAAAACGCACTCTGAAACATAAAATACCTTAATTGTGAAAATCCCTACCTTATCACAATGTTCTACTCACTCCTTATTTTTTTATTTTTTTTAAACTTTAAATTGAATAAAACTGTTCAAAACATTTGTGTGTCGACTCATGTCCATTCTCAGACAGTTTGTGGATTATTCGTGGTTTTCCTTGTTAGCAGCGCAATCCGATATTGTTTTTGAATAGAACTGCAGTCTCGATTTTTTTCATAATATTTGTTCTGGACAGGAGTCAGGGTTCATTTCCTCTTTATTCTTTCACTTTATTATACGTCAGGTAAACAAAACATTTCTTCGAATCCTGCTATAGACTTTAAAGTTTTTTGATATTTTACCGATATCAAACCACCTTTTATATGAAAGCATACAAACAAAAAATTTAAAAATATATATATGTTATTGGCATTTCGATTTTACAACTACCCTTTTATTTTTTGTAAACAAAATGTTTTCAATGGATGGAAGATAGAACTTCATGTTGGAAGAGACTGAAATATTTTATTTTAGTCGTTCAATATTATAAACATGTTATAACTAAAATTGCATAACCTAATTTGATAATTATTGAATTTTTAAGTAATTTTTTTAGTGAATCAATGATTATTTTACTGAAAGATTTATTTATTATTTAAGTTATGTGATTGATTCCAGGAAAAAATTTCCGAATAGCTATGATTAAATTTTACCTGACACTGCATCTACTAGACTCAAGGACAAGAAATTGCTCGTCGTTTCTGACTGCTCCAATATTTACTAGACAAGCGTTCAAAGCTCCCAATAAATTACAAAAGACTTATTTACACGACAGTCATTTAACCCATTTGAACATATGGAGTTCTGGAGCTCCACTAACCCTTCCTTCTCGTTTCCTTTCCTTACAATTCAAAATTCTTCATAAAATCCTCAATGCCCTTTATTATGTAAAAAAAAAAAAAACTTATCCATAAAGATCTTAATGCTCCACATGTTGCAGATTTACCTCAAACCAGATAGGTATCATTTCATAGTAAACTCTGTACCCACTCTAATCCACTAGTCATCTAACTTACTTCACACCCAATTCCCGATAATCCTCCGAGGCGCCTGAAAATTGCCAAGAGACCTTCTAATGTAGAACTTTTAATGAAGTGCTATTAATGAGCAATTCTTTGCCAGTTACTGGCATATCATTTTAATCATTTTCTTAAATTCGCTAGTTGCATATAATGCATACAGTTGTAAATATTAATTATTAGTTAAAAAAAAAAGAAATTTATAACTATAATACAGAGCTGGTTGGAATGTAAAATTTTTAAATAAGTTAATGTATGAAAAATTAATAAGTGGTATAAGTAAAATTTAATTGTCTATTTCAGAGCTGGTTGGAATGTAAAATTTTTAAATAAGTTAATGTATGAAAAATTAATAAGTGGTATAAGTAAAATTTAATTGTCTATTTCGAATAGTTTTGGTGTGTATAAGATTGTATTAATTTCAAACTAAACTTATCATGACGGGTTAAATGACCTTATTTGAACTTTTTGGCTGAAGTTCTTGGAAACAATATTCATCATTTTGCTTTTTGACTTTAAAATTCAAGAGTAAAGCGAAAAGAAACTGCTCGTCGTTACAGACTACTTCAACATTTACTAGACAAACGATCAAACTTCCCAATTCATTACAAAAGACTTGAATTCATTCATGACTGTTATTAGACCTATTTGGACGTACGGAGTTGAGCTTCAGGGCTCTACTAAACCATCCAATTCATCTCGTATCCATTCCTTACAATCCAAAATCCTTCTAAATGCCCCTAACTTCGTCACCAATGAGCTTATCCATAAAGACCTTAATGTTCCATATGTTGCTGAGTTAGCTCAGACCAGATACCTATCCTTCCATAGTAAGCTCCATAACCACTCCAATCCACTAGTCTCCCAACTTGCTTCCTCCTCCATCCCTGATAATCCTCCAAGGCGTCTGAAAAGAAGATGGCCTAGAGACCTTTTAGTGTAGATTTCATTGAAGTGCTACTAGTGAGTAGTTCTTCACAAGTTATTTACATGACATTGTATTCACTGTCAACACATTTACTTGTTGTATATTATTCTGTACAGTTGTAAATATCAATAAATGAAAAGAAAAAAAAATACTTTAAAATTGGTATTAAAAAATATATTAATAGTGTTTTTCCTATACCCAATCCTCTCTCACTATCGTTTTCCTACAAATAAACAGTGGTTGAAATATGTATACATGAAATGTCGGTAGGTAAGGGGTTATGGTTCTTACCTGAAGTTGGGTTTTTTTCCGGAAACATGTGAAATGAAATAAAGTTATATAAAGCGTAAAATGCTTTATTTGAGAGTCGTATCACAAATATATATAATAATAGCCCTTATGAAATAATAAAAAAACATTTTTTTAACTTAACTAGTATTTGTAAACTCTTTTCGATCCTATTTCGTTCAACGCCAAAGAAATAAGAATCATATATTTTTACACTGCCGGATCAGTTTTAAGATTACTTCATGGGTTTTAGATATTTTTTTTTAATAGTTGTAGTTTTAAAAACTAAATAATGGAATTAATATACGACTAGTATACCCCGTCGCGGGTTTCTTTGTTCTTAAGTAAATAACGTAAATAATTTAAACCAATAATTTAAGTTTTATTATTTTCTCGGTAAAAGTCTTGTGTTAAGCATAAAATTGAGTATTATTTATCATAAATAGACATCCAATTTTTAATTTTTAATTAAGACAACTTTAACAGAGCCTATTAAGAAACTCTTGTGGGTAAAATACTGCATTATCAGTCCTTATATATTACACACAATATCAAACAAACGAAATTTTGATTTGACTGAAATACTTTTAATGATTTAATCTAGTTGGATTTTAATTTCTATCTATAAAGTATATGACAGAGTGGCAAACCTCGTATCAGCCATTCAGCACTGTTTATTTAAATTTTTACAATGTAAATTTTATTATAGCTAAACCTTTCCATAACTATGAAGATGATGCAATTAAAATTTGATACGTAGTTTTACCATTGTAAATTCTATTACGGTCGATTTTCAAAATTCACTAGGATCCACATGCCGCACTACATATTTAAATCTTTTTATAAATTGATTGAAAATAAGTAAATTTCATTATCAATTCCGTTCTCTGTATAACACCGTACCTATGCAATCTCCCATGTACAATGGCGCTCGTCACCTATCTGTCAGTTCTCAATCTTCACTTTTATCCACATATTATTATTTTTTTAAATATAAATAAATTGAAAATCAGTCGATTTTATAATTGCTAAACCTTCCTGGAACTATAATGATGATGTGATTAAAATTTGGTACAGATTGGTGCAGTTATTTTCGTAGTTAGTGTAAACGAAAAATGGTTTGTCCTGAAATATAATAGTATAGATAATTTTTTTTGAAAACTTATATTTAGGATTTGTATATTCTTTTCGATCCTATTTTGTTCTACATCAAAGCTCTACATGGGGTTTTGATATATTTTTCTTCATAAGTTATGATTCAAAAACTATTTAATGGAATTAATAAACTATTTATACTAATATAAACTTTTTTAAAGACAGGATATAAGATCAGAACTGGTGATGAATAATTAAATAATCATTTTTTCAAAATCAATTTAAATTGAAATTCCGTTAATTAAATTACCATAACCGGCTCTACTTCGACATAAATCTGAATGTTCTTAATGCCGTACTTGCCTCAGGCGCTGTGCACAATTAGTCATTGAAATTAATTACCAGCTTCTTGTCTCGGCGTCCGGAGCAAACTGGGCTAGTCTATGATGAAATTATTTACCACGCTTCGTTTTGGAAACCGCTTTTAGCAATATTTCCTGTAAACTAAAATTGAAAGGGAAAACGAATGTTATAATAATGAACGTTAAAATGAAAAGAAATTCGAAATACTAAATTAATTCGTATTTTATACTTTTGGAATGGTATCATATATACGCTAATGTACAGTAATCATTCAGGTCATTATTTTTTTTTTCATTATCTCTTAAGTGAGAGATATTGAATATAATGATGTGGCTATGCCATGTAGAGGAACTAACCAATATACGTTCCATAACAGAGCCTTCTGATATCTAGTTTTCAGCTTCAGTGTTTATTTTTTATCGATCGGAAAGCAAGATGAGAAACTAGTCTCAGGGGTAATGATGATTATCATGAAGAAATAAGATTCTGTTTATTTATTTATTTGAGCTTTTTGAGAGTAAAACCAAAGGCTCATGAACGCTCGTCTGTTCTTAATAAAAAGTTAATTTCATTTAACTGTATTTTGTGATATAGCTTTTCTTTATAAATGCGTGCTATCACTTTTTCAATCATTTTTTCATCGTTTCCCTGCGCCTTTGAGATGTTTCGAGGTATTCCTGATTCAGTTAACCTTTTGATGTAGTATGGCCACTCGGTAAACATATGGTATATTGCAAAATCATTGCCAGACATTTAACATTTGGGAGCAGTCTTTCTGGTATAAGGGGAATGTGAGTAGGTCTTGTGTGGCCGATTCTTAATCGCGTTAGGATAACTTCTTGTCTGCAGGAACTGCTGCATGGTTTTACGTCTTTCTTAATTAACTTGAGTTTATTCGGTGGGCTGTGATCCCACAATGCCTGCCACTCTTGGGCGTCTTTCTAAGTGGGCGTACAAGTTCGGATGCAGTTAGAAAGGTTTTGCCAGATTCTGGGAGGGCTAGAGCTTCTTCTGCTGCTTTATCAGCAATATCTTTACCTCTTATATATCGGTACATGGTCACCAAACGAAGTATAACGATTTTCCTCCTTCCGATAGTTTCTTGACCTTGTCCAAAATAAGATTCTGGTTAGAGCGACATGAGGAACAAATGTGGCATACAGATATCTATGGATAAATTAATATATAGTCTTATGACATTGCATAAGGAGTTAGATTTAAAATTATTTAAAGAAAAGTCAGAAGTAGATCCCAAAGTATCCATATATCTAGATAGTTCAAATTATAATGAAGTAAAGAGATGGGGTAACTCAGTGTGTAAGACATTGCTAGTAAGACACTCCAGGCTCCAGGGCCCAAGTTCGAATCCGGCTGAATGTATAAAATTTAATTTCTGTTGAAATGTCTTCAGGTACACTGATAACAGATGTGTATTATCAGTAAATAATGATCCCTTCATTCCAATCATATGATCCATCAAGACGTGTCGACATTGCATAGTTAAAATAGATTCAAACAGATTACATCAAAAAACCTTTACCTTTCGTTGTGAACCTACTACTTCATGCCCTTAAGTATGATATTCCATTAATCCCTGGTGAACAGATTCACTATCTAGGACTCCATCTGGACGAACGACTTACTTGGAACCCCCGTACAAGACTAAATCGACAAGAAACGGCTCGTTATCGATTTTTCAGCATTTACTCAACAAACGTTTAAACCTTCCGATTAATTAAAAGAGACTCATTTACATAACAGTAATAAGATTAATAAACCATCCGTTTCGTCTCGTATCCAATCCTTCGAAAATACTCAATGCTCCTTAAACACATGTTCTTAGTTTAGCCCAAACTAGGTTCCTATCCTTCCATGTCAATATATATAACTATTTAAATCCATTAGTATCACAAATTGCTTAACATTCCTATTCTATGATAAACCCTCCGAGGATCCTGAAAAAAAGATGGCCTAAAGACCTTCTAACAGTGTACCTAAAATAAGAGTCTTTGAATCAGTTTCCTCTATTGCAAATAATTTGACAAAATAATAGTGTCCTAATATTTATTATTGAACACTTATAAATGGTACCAATGGGTAGTAGCTTTGTACCGCTAATCTTAATTTCTGTAACAGATATGTCATTTTTTAGCATTGTCATCACATTTACTTGATGTATTTCATTTAATTTTTAATGAATTAGAAATCGGTCTGGTAATTTTTGCGTAATTTTTAATAAACTTCCTATAGTATCCCGTCATGCCCAAAAATTGTCTCGTCGTCTTTTCATTACGCGGAATGGGGAAATTTAAAATTGCTTCTATCTTTTTCTCGTCTGTTTTTAATCCGTCTGGGGTTACGATATAGCCTAAAAAGTTCAATTCGGTTTTAAAAAATTCGGTTTTATCTAGTTGTATTGATAGGTTATGTTCTTTTAGGGCTTCAAATACTCTTTTTAAATCTTTTAAATGTTCTTTTTCGTTTTTTTGAGTAGACTATTATGTCGTCGATGTAAATCATAGAATTGGGGATATTTTGTATCATCATCGTCATCGCTCTCTGAAAGGTTGGGGGTGCATTACACAAGCCAAAAGGCATACGTAGAAACTCAAAATGCCCATTTTCGGTGGAGAACGCGGTTTTAGCTATTGAATCTTTATCCATTTCGATTTGGTGAAATCCCGACGCGAGGTCTATGGTGGAAAATATTTTCGATCCCTTTAGTCTATTTAATAAATCTTCGATATTCGGTAGGGGAAATTTGTCTTTTACTGTAGCCTGATTTAGTTTCCTGTAATCGATCACCATTCTAATTTTTTTCTGTCTCGACGCGTCTGATTTTTTCGGTACGATCCAAAGCGGAGAATTATACGGCGATTTGCTAGGTCTTATGATATTACTTTTTAATAGTTTTTGAACTTCATCTTTAATTTGTTTTTTAAATTGTTCCGGGTAACGGTAATTACGCGTATAAATTGGATTTTCATTCGTTGTTATTATTTTATGTTTATTAACCCTGTTGATTTTAAATTCTCGTCGTCCCTTTTTTATACTTCGCCATGTTGGCTAATAATTTCGATTAATTCTTCCTTTATTTCCGGAGTAATATGTTCGTGGCGAATTAAGTTTTTAATTTCGTTTTAATCATTATTAAAAAATAAGTCATTTTCTAATTTGAATTTTTTCTTTTTAAATTTTAATTCATTTTTTTCTAAATTAATTTTTAATTTTAGTTTTTTTCATTGTCTCGTAGCCCAATAAAATATTAAACCTTTCGCTAAATGGAAATATTAAAAATTTGACTTTTTGATTAATTCCTATCAGGGGCATTAGGTCAATTATCACGCTTTGTGATCCTTCCGCCGTTCCCGTAGGTGTTCGAATTTGTAAAATCCTCTTTAGAAATTTCCGAGAAATGTGGAATGTGATCGGGGTGTATATAATTTTTTGTGGCACCCGTATCAATTAGCCATTTATTTCCCATACTATCAGTTAAGTTCGGTAAATCGTTATTTAAGTTCAACTCATGAATTTCTATTTGTTTATCCTGGTTATCTATTTCTTTATCCGGTTTAGAATTTAAATTGTTTATATCCGGTCCGGAGGTCTGCTTGTGCTCGGGCCTAATTCTAAAAAATGATCCTGTCTTTTTTCCAAAGATTCAATACGCTCTAACAATAATTTAATTTTTTCATCTTTGTCTTCTTCAATTGTATGAACCCTATTAGAAACAGTTCTCATCGAAACGGTGTTAGAATCTATTTGCGGTTGTTGGTAATTTTGCCTAATATTTCTAGAGGGTGGTTTATTAAAAAATCTATGTTGCGACTGGGGGTCCCACGGTTGATTATAAATCAGAGTAGTATATTCAATAGCTCGCTGTTGTGGCCGGAAGTTATGTTGGTTGTTATTGTTATAAGAATTAGAGGTTGGACCTTGTTCATGCTGATACTGTTGCTGTCGGTAGTGTTGGGGATTATTATACGACGTGTATTGCTCGCGGTGGTACTGATGGGGTCGGTAATTTTGATAATCATAATGGTTGTTAAAATTTGGTCGGTACTCTTTATTTTTGTAATTATTTTCAAAATTTTTCTTTTTGTAATTATTTTGAACTGGGTTTTTTTGGTGTTTTTTATCGCCATAAATTCTATGTACGATATGAGCCGCGCTGTTTCTTAGTATTTCTTCTAGGTCTTCTAATGAGTCAAATTTTATATGGTAAATGAAGTCCGTTAGTGCTGGATGTAAGCTATGTACTGCGTGATGGGATATCTGTTTGTCATACCTATACATTTCGTCCTGTTTGTTTAGTATCTCATTGTCTGAATAAATACGTGCGTATAAATCGCATCTTTTTTGGCCCAATCGTTCTAAGAAATCGAGTGGGTTCTCGTTATGATAAGTCCGCGTATTTAAAATTTCTGAAATTAATTGTTCCCTAGTTCTCGTGTCCTGATATTTTCTTTTTAAGAATTTTATTATTTCTTTGACGGTATTAAATTCTTTGTCATATACGGCGACTTTAGCTTTACCTGTTAATTTATTTAAAATTGTTAAAACTAATTTTGCTTGATTTGTATTTTTATGAGTATTGTCCTCTTTACAATATAAATTATATAAAAATTCGCTATTTCTGATAAAATCAACTAGTTGTAACGGATTTCCGTCGTATTCCGGGATTAATGCTAAATCGTGATTTTTAATTTCAAGAGCCATATTAATATCTTCTTTTTTAACTAACGTTGAACCTGTTATTTTTAAGTTACTTAATTTTTCTTCCAAACCATTCATAAAGATAAATGCTAAATTTAAATTATTATACTTATTACTAACTTATATTTAAATTACAAAATTACTTAAAAATAAAAATTAAAATAAAATAATTATACTTTTTCTTGATACAACGATGTCTTCGTTGTCTTCGATGTCTTCTCGATGACTTCCTCCTTTAGCTCCTTCCCGTCGATTCCTTAGCAAAGAGGTTGAAGGTCCTTCTGGTTAAGGTATTGGAATACCAAAGCGCTCCCAAAGACCTAAAGATCTGCTGATGTATTAGTACTCAGCTCCCAATCTTCTCATGCCAGTGGAAAGAGGTCTCGCTGTTCTGTACCTGAAATAAGATAGAACTGCCGCGAAGTTACGTTAACGCTTCGAAATGTCCCTGTTCGGGCGCCAGCTAAATAAAAGGTTCACGGGGCTGAGTTTTTAAAAAGAGGACTTTATTGAAGTACATACATTATACAAGAAAAAGCACAAACTTAAAGCCTATTACAAAACTTCGTGGAACAAACTGACATCATAACGGGTAGAGGCAGAGTGTCACCGGACGAAGGTGGGGGTGCCCCTTTTATACAGTTATCTAGGAGAGGGGATAGTGTACATTTATTTATTATCTCTAATACCATTGGGTTTCCATAACTATATAACTATTTAAATCCATTAGTGTCACAAATTGCTTAACATTCTATTCCTGATAACCCTCCGAGGATCCTGAAAAAAAGATGGCCTAAAGACCTTCTAACAGTGTACTTTATTATATTGAACACTTATAAATGCTACCAATGGGTAGTAGCTTTGTACGTAACAGACATGTCATTTTTAGCATTGTCATCACATTTACTTGATGTATTTTATTGAATATTGTATACAGTTGTAAAATTCAAAGAATAGCTATAAAAAATTACATAATGCGTCTCTTAGTTGAGATCTTTTTGAGATATTTTATAGTGCACGTGACGCTTGTCCAAGTGGGTTCTTATTTAGGAAAATCAAAAAAATTGGAAATAGGTTAAACGAAGGAATATGATCTGTATTCCCTGAAAAGAGAATCCATAATTGTTAAGGTGTTCTTGGAACTCATGGACTTGTAGATAGAGGATATTTGGCTCTAACAATTGTTCTTAATAATGTTATGAGAACAAATATGAACAACTTATGTCTAATATAATACCGCATTATTCTAATTAATTTATTTTTAATTTATTCACAATCAAAGTTATAAAGATTAAAATATTGCTATAAATAATATAAGAATAATTAACTTAAATCGAAATCACCAAATGTCGTTTGTAATTTCTGTAGGTAACTTTCCTCTGGGCAATGATTATTTATTTAAACCCCTCTTTTTAACCGGCCCCTATTGCCGTGGGGGGGGGGGGAAGGGGGATATGCACATAAGGGTTGAGGAACCAAGTTTTCAGCTTGGGTATCAAGTTCGAGTTCGAATCGTCTCAGCAGAAAGTAGTATAAGAGATTTTGTATTTGTTTGAGTTGTGAAGTTACTGTTTAACGAAGACTTTTCCTTTGATCACTGAGGATCGGATATAATTAATGTTTTCGTTGAGTTTGAGAATATTCATTTTGATATTTTTTTAGTAATGATTATGGACTTATCATGAAAACAAACATTAAATTTAAAAATTGAGGTAAAATTATGATCTAATTATTTTATTTGTCTGCAATATTTAGCTTTTTTGAGTAAACATTACAATATGCATCAATCCGTAATAAAAGAGCAAGGAGTATTATGTATGGTTATGAATTCATTCAAACAATATGTACTATAAAAAATTAAAAAAATAAACAAAAAACCTCTAACTATATAATATCGTTCTTCTTCCGAATCTGTAGATAACGTTAAACAATTTATTTTTCACCTTTCGTTATTTCCAATACTTCTTCATCACCTCTGCCTGATGTTTCCTCCTTTCATCTCATATGAATATTGATCTATTTTTATCTTTTTATTTAATATTAATTATTAGTAAACAATTTTCTTGATTTATTTTTATACAAATATTGATATGGATTTAATCCTAAGTATAAACGTACATCACTTTAATTATGAATTTTTAATATTAAATCAAGCGTGTAGTTTTCTTTTTTTTCCCTGATTGCTTTTTTCTTCACAGCTGAAATATGATCCCGCTATCAGTAAATTTAGAACCCAATAAAATATAACTCTCAAAAATGGCGATGAGAAAACGTTGAGATAGGAGAGCGATAAAAGACAAGGGTTTGATTAATACCTAGCAATAAATCGGTCCCAGTATAGAGCACTAACTGTTATCAAGACGAATTTTCAATTGATAGATTTACGATCGCGAGTGTCGGAATCACCTTCACAGCAGAGTGGATCGACCAGTCATGAAGGTATTCTCGGTTTAATGACATGAAATACATCTTCCAAAAAGATTTCACTTTGATTAAATAAAATTAAAAATAGTTAATTTTGCAGATAAGTTTTTTATTTGAAGATTATTTAAACTTGAAGATAATTAAATAAATATTATGTGTCTTACAGATAATGCAGCATCTAAATAATTTGTACCTCAATTGCAATTTAGAGTCCGAAATTATTCCTTGCTGAAATATTGATAATTTTTTTTTAGGTTTAAAACAAGAAAAAAATACTTCCTAATGAGTCGTAATGAAATATAATGCAATTTAGAAATTTTTTTTGAAAATCTATATTAAACATAATTCACAGCTGTCAACAAATATTTTAAGGTGTCTTAGAAATTATAATAAAAATAGCATACCCCGTCGCGGCTTCGCCCGCTCTCAGAAATAAGGAACTAAGGAAGATTATTTTAACTAGTTATTGAATTTCATTTGTTTATCGATAAAAATCTTGTATGAAGTATGGAATTTAGCATTATTTGCTCAATAATATTTTCACGCATGGCAGTAATTTGTAATCTGGTTAAAATTGCATTGATTGGGTGTTTGAAGAGTCCCTAAAGCATAATTAGACATTCAATTCGACCGAAATAATTTTATCGATCCACCTGGTTAGATTTTAATTTCTAATCATAAAATTATATGACTGTTTGGCAAACCTCGTTTCTAGCACTCAAGACTATACATTATAATTATTATTATAGTAAAATGTATTATTGTAAGCCTTCCTAGAACTATGAAGATATTGTAGGTAAAATTTGTTACAGATTGGTTCAGTAGTTTTCGCGGTTAGTGATCACGAACGGAAATGGCTTATCCTTTTATATATAACCTGGCATCCCCCCGTCGAGGCTTCGCCCTCTCTCTTAAGTGAAGATCTTAGATAATTTTAAATTATATTTTAAATTTTTTATGTTTATTGATAAAAATCTTGTATTAAAGTGAACAATTGAAAATTATATTTTTGATGATATTTTCACGCATAGCAGTCATTATTTACTTGGTTAAATTTAGATTGATTGGGTGTTTGAAGATAACGTAAAGCATAATTAGACATCCAATTTTCAATTTTAATATATGAGTTGGTAATCCAGATGGACAGAGACTATTAAGAAACTGTTGCATATAATAGACTGCATTATTAATGCTTACAACTAAAGGTCTAAAATTCATATTTTTACACACATTATCACACAGCTGAGGATCGGCATTTTGATTAGAAATAACTTTCATTTGACAGAAATATTGTTATTGATTTATAATTTTTAATTTATAACCATAAAAGTGTGTGATAGTGCGGCAAAACACGTTTCTAACACTTAACATTGTACATATAAATTTTTATTGTTGCTAAATCTAGAACTATGAAAATGATCTAGTTAAAATTTCATATATTTCACTCCATATAGCTGTTTTAATAACAATTTAATTGAAAAAAAAGTTAATTTTATTATCAATGTCCAGCTCTATGTAACACTGCACCTTTTAACCTTTCATGTAGATGGCAATTACCGCCATTTTTGAAATTCACTGTTATCCACTTATTATTCCTCTTTCAATAAAGAATTAGTTGAAAATCATTCGATTTTTATATTGCTAAACCATCCTTGAACTATAAATATGATGTAGACAAAATTTGGTAGAGATTGCACTCGGTGTGCAAATTTGATTAAAATCGGTTCAACAGTTAAGGAGTCCAGATGGAACCAGAACGGGACACGTAATTTATATATATATATATATATATATATATATAATATATATATATATATATATATATATATATATTAAGATAACTTCTACATTACATAGAAGCTACTTAAATTCCTAATAAAACAAAATTTGTAATAAAAATCTTGAGGTGCGCATAATGGTATAGAAGGATCAATCCTAATAGTTTGTTTTTAATTTTGATTTTTCCCCTTGAACATCCTGAAATATTAAGAAAACTAGTAATAACTAGTATCAATTCAAATGGGAATAATCCATTAACTTTAAATTCTTTACTGTTTGTGTCACAGAGAGCTTTTTTCGACAAAGGTTTTAAGTTTTGGATTGCAGAACCTCCATCCCAAGTCCAACAGGGCGATCAAATAGTTTTGACGGCGGGTTTGATCCTGGCCACAGACACAAGCTAATAAATTGAAGTGGCCGTCATTAGGATCTGCTTTGATGGATAAAGCCGGCACCTCTATCAGGCATCTCGTCCCTAATTCCAAACCTCTCTCTCAGTTCTCTTCCACCTCACGCCTCATGTCTGCCTAATCGGTCTTCGGGGTGTTTGGGCTAGGTCATTACTTTGATTCGAATTAATCTAATATTTTAAACTAGTATCCCAACATTATATTTTTCTTTCAATTATAAAAAAAAATCTGACAGTATACAGGGTGAGTTCCTCTTGAAAAAAAAAATGTGAAAAATTGGGTAAAACTAGATAAAATATGAAGAAACATACTGCAGGCCTTACCTTTATATTCCAATTGATTGCAGATGTACGATAATTCAAAAACGTTTTTTAGAAAACCTCGTTTTTTGCTATAAAATCAGTAATAACTCTTCTTTGATTAAACATTTTTTTAAAATTTTGACCACATTTTCGTAAGAGCAGAGTACATCTAAATAATGATAGTTAATAAATTAATGTAATAGTATAAAATCTTTTGATCTGATGTCGCTTTATTGACAGTAAAGCGTCAAACAATAAATTTTTCATTGCTTTTTGTTCCAATGAAGAGTTTATTATATTTAAAATACATAATACCATTGAGCGATTACCATAATGTTTTATTCACAGAAGTAATTGATTTGAATACCAAGTAAAAACATCATGTTTTTCCGGTTTTGAAGCCTGTTTAAACTTGAAAGTTTTTGTGAGATTTGCAGTTTTGTGAATAGATTTTTTTCGAAAAACAGTGAGCGTTGAAGTATTATAAGACGTCGTAACTTCCCTAAATAAGGTGAAGATCAAGCTGTTCTTTAGACCCCAAGTTTGAAAAATTCGAGAATACATGAACTCTGCTCTAATAGAAATTTTAATGATAAATTCGAAAATGTGGTCCAAATTTGGGAATGGAGATATTACAGCTTTTATGGCAAAAAACGTGATTTCCTCAAAAAAGTCTTTGAATTATCGTATATTTTCAACGGATTGGAATAAAAAGGTAAGGTCTGTAGTATGTACATGTAGCCTTGAATTATACAAACTTGTGGCCTAAAGAACAGCTTGATATTCACCTTAATTAGAGAAGTTATATCTTATATTAATTCAACGCTTACCTTTTTTCCAAAAAACTATCCATAAACTGCAAATCTCACAAAAACTTAAAAATTAAACCAGCTTCCATATAGTTTGATCAAATTAATGATTTCGTATCGCTTTCATGACGATATTGACTTTTAAAGCCGGAAAAACATTGCGTTTTTATTCGGCATTTAAACCAGTTATTTGTGTAAATAAGACATTCTGAAAATAACTTAATGAAAATATGTATTTGAAACATAATAAACTCTTTACTGAAATAAAAAGCAAAGAAAATATGTATTGTTTTAAGTTCTGTAAATAAGGTGAAAATCAAGCTGTTTTAGGTCCCATGTTTGTAAAATTCAAGGTTACATGTACTCTGATCTTATAGGAATTGAATGTTTTTTTTTTTTTTTTTTTTTTTTTTTTCTCATTTTATTGAAATTTACAACTGTACAATATATACATCTAGTAAATAGGTTGATTATGATTACAACAACATGCCTAAACTTGAAAAGAACTACTCATCAGTAGCACTTCAATATAAATCTACACTAGAAGGTCTCTAGGCCATCTTCTTTTCAGACGCCTCGGAGGATTATCGGGAATGGATTGGGAAGCAAGTTGAGAGACTAGTGGATTTGAGTGGTTATGAAGCTTACTATGGAAGGATAGGTATCTGGTCTGGGACATTAACAAATGGGACATTAAGATCTTTATGGATAAGTTTATTGGTGACGTTTATTCCAAGTAGGGAGCATTAAGGATTTTTCGAAGGATTTTGGATTGTAAGGATTGGATACGGGAAGAATTAGAAGGTTTAGTTGAGCCTGAATTGAATGTTAAATCCGAAAATGTGGTCAAACTTTGAAAAATGCTTAAACAAAGTGCAGATATTACAGTTTTTATTTCAAAAAACGTGGTTTCCTAAAATGTCTTTAAATTATCGTATATATGCAACGGATTGGAATAGAAAGGCATTTTTCTTCATTTTTTATCTAGTTCCAACTAATTTTTATTTTATTTTTTAAACTAAGAGGGACTCACCCTGCATATTACTTATAACTTACTTACTTCCGTCCTTTTTTTTTTCATTTATACTGAGAAAATGGTTTTAATTATTACCAAAAATCAAGAGTGATATCTTTTGCAGACGATATTACGTTTAACACTAGCAAGGCCTTAAAGCAATCAGAAAACTTGTGCCGGAAAATAGCTGAGGAGATCTTCTTGAAATTATAATAATATTTCATTTTATTCCAAAAAAAAAAATATTAACATTCCCTTTTATATTTTTGAAGTTTCTGTTGCACTTGTGAAAAGTCATTTAAGTGTAAAGAATATTTTAGGAAAAACATAATTTTCTTTACAATGATTCACAAATTAGTATTCATCTCTTTAATGGCCTCATAGCTAAGTCTATTAGACACAAATAAAGATAAAAAAAAATAGCTTTCTGGTGATACCTATAACCCAGAGTTCACAAACACCCTTAAAACGCAAATTCAATATTCCACAAGTGCCACAGATTTATCTATCTAGGTCATCTTTGTTTGGGTCCCACACAATATCTGTATAAAAATAAAGATTTCTTATTTTAAAAACTTTTGTTAGTGCTCATTGACTGATTCCACAAATATATAGGCAGTGATATTTAGCGGTGTTCAAAAACTTTTACTCATTACAATTTAAGATTTTTAATGTGTAACATTTTTCGATTCCTTAAAAAATAAATCAAAGTCTTTCTACATTTAAATTTCATCCACAGGATCAACTTAACGAAGGCAAGAATTGTTTTATAAATTATTTTTATAGTTTTTAAGTTTATTTCAGTGTAAAACTTATGTGCACACGACAGAAATTGAAGCGCTATCACCTAAAATTAATTATTTATTCCATCCAGCCTTGCAGGTCTTCTTCAGGGCTAAAATAACAAAAATTGGATATGACCAATATAACACAAAAAAAAAAATTAAATATAACTAATATATTTTTTGTATTTTTAGTTTTTATGTATCATCTTGGCTACATCCAATTTTTGTTATTATAGCCCTGAAGAAGACCTATAAGGCAGGTCGAAACGTCGGCACTCCAAATATAAAGTTTAATTTTATTTATAACCTTTGACGTGTTTATTATACTTGACTGCACCTCTGACCATTTCTTTACTATTACACCCTACAGTCAACCATACAATCCTCATCATTTATTTCATTTATTTATTTAAGAAGAAAAAACATATTTTTTAAAATATGAATCGTTTGTTCTACAACTTTTTTATCTTATAAAAACTAAAAATATATGTTATCATTTAATTTATATAATTGTCGAATATTATGAAGATAACACTTTCTAATAAATGAAGCTTTTACATAAATAAATACATAGATATGGCGCGGTCGCTGAGCGGGTACTTGACTACCATTGGGCCAAAGTTGAAGTCCAACAGACGGCTGAAAATTAATATTCTGTCATTTCGGCCGTGAATCAATTTCGAGGTCGGGAAATCCTTCGCTAAAACCAGCCTCTTAAAAAAAGGGTACCCTTAATCGGGGAAAAAAAGAGACGGTTGAGCGTAAATTCTGACCGTTGGCCCAGTAACAATATACCCATACCGAAGTAGTAAACCCAAGACCCTTTAGGTGTTTTAAGTGGTACAGTTTATATATATATATATATATATATATATATATATATATATATATATATATATATATATATTTATATATATATATAAAATTATTTTTTAGACCCTTAGAAATTATTTAAATAACTATTCTACCATATTCGGGTCATAGGTCCTCCTTCATATTTAACAATATTTTGTTAAAAAACTATTCACGTTATTACATTTTTCCTCTCCCCTTTATTAACGTTTTGACCCCTTTTTTAATGGGATCCTCTTCAGAATAAAAATTGGTACCCCGAAACTCCAGGCCAGTAAGCCCACCGACTCCTGCAGCAAGTGCTCGCCAGCTCAGACACCAGGGCACACAGTGTCTGAAAATGGGTCGAAACGTTAATAAAGAGGAGATAAAAAAAAAAAAAAATTAATAAAGCATATAATTTTTTTTTAAAAATATTGTTAAACATATAGGAGGACCTATCACCCGAATAATGTAGAATAGTTATTTAAATATATATAAAGTAAATATATTATAATATAATGATCACGCTTTCTGAATGAATAAAGGATGCTTATAGGTTGTTGTGAAAAAGAAATAGCAGTAACACCAGTAAGCACAATATAACTAGGTATTTTAGAAGGATTTGATACCACGTGTATTTTTTATGAAATAATTATTTATTGTTCTCTTTTTTTTTTAATCATTAAAAACTGCAGCGAAATTGGAATGCAGCAGTTTTTCCTGGTTTTACTTTTCTTTTTTATTTTTTTTTATTTAGAAAGAGCTTCCATTACAAGAATATATAAATTCAGTCGCTTTGGGCGAGGGTGTTTTAGTGAAATTAAACCCGGGATTTATGTTTTCACTGGGAAATGAATTCTCAGAAGAACCACGAATCCCTATGTCATGATTATTAGGAAACAATTTTTTTCATCTTATTTTTTAAAACGGCTTCCCCGGAAATGCTTTACGTATAGCTAATATAAAATGAGATCGATTAAAACAATTAAAATGCATTCAGCGCTGATAATTATTATTTTAATTCGCACGAAACAATTTCATAGAAATCATGCCAGAGTTATAATTTAGAAAATAAAAGCAATATGAGTTCTTTAGATTACTAAGGAAAGAACACGCGTATATTATGTCTAGGTTTTTTTTTTTCTTTTTTGCCAATATTTTTTATCTCTGCTTCGTTCTTCCCTTCATCTCTCGCCTTTTTCTCCACTCCAGGAACCTTTATGTTTTTCACTATTCACCTCATTTTTTTCTTTCACGGTAGTTTTCATCTTTTATACCTACTTTCGCCACTTCTTTTTTCAGAGATCATAATTTAATTTTTTTTTTTAACGGTATTCTTTCGCAACCCTTGTCCGTATATTATGTTTAGTGTCATTCATTCTATTCTTATTGCGAATCCACATAAGTAAATCTGATCACCAGATTTATGACTGATTTTTAATGTATAATTTGGCCTGGAAAGATTTTTTTGAATCTTTATATATATTGTTTTTGAATATATATTGTTTAATTATTATTTATATCTTATAGGTATTCAATATTAATGATGAGTTTAATTAATTACATATTTTTTATACTTCTAAGCTCACAACGGAATTTGGTCTCATATTTGAAATATTAATACTATATATTGAAATTACATATAAAGCAATTATACTTTAACGCTAGAATTGGTCGACTAAACGCATTAGAAAATGAAATGTTCATTGGGTCTATCTCAAAGGGAAATAGGTTTTCAGTCGATGAAGTAATTAATAATAGGGGTAATCATTTGGTAGAAATTATGGAAAACTTAGGTTTGTTGGTATGTAATGGCAGATCTATTATGGACAGCCCTGCAAACTTCACTTACGTCATTTGGATATCCACTGGGTGCCTGGATGTAATGTCTGATTTTAGGTTGATTAATGCTTCGGATTTATCCGATCATCTTTTAGTTCAAATTGTTATAAAAATAGAGTTGAATGAATTTCATTCTAAAAGTGGAAGCTCGGAAAAACCTTTTTCTACTACATTAATAGAACAGAAACTGCCCTTAACAAATTACAACTAGCCCTAAAAGAGTGTAACATCGATTACCCTGACCAAATGTCATCAGATGAGCTGTACCTAAACTTAGTAGATATCATTCAGAGTATTATGGTGGAAACTGGTGTATTAAAAAAGAATAATAGGCACAGAACAGAGCAAAAAAGTATTAATAAACCTTGGTTCAATGAGGACTGTTTAAATGCTAAGAGAGAGGCTCGTAAATCGTATAAATTGTGTAGAAGGTCTCAATTCAACGATAGTAAGATACTGGACAGGTACCGAACTGCAAAAAAACTCAATACAGAAAAACGGTTAAAAGATGTCAGATGGAGTATTTGGATAATTTAAAAGACAAATTAAGAAACACGAGAAATTCTTCAGAGTTCTGGTCCGCTATTAAAAATTATAAAAAGAAAAATTTTGTTAAATGTCCTATCAATTTGAACACATGGGAAAATTTTTATGATAACGTTTTACCTCCAAAGGAGGTTATTCATTTTAGGTACCCCGGTTTTTTTTCACCCCGTTTTAGAACCCGCGCTCACCATGGACGAATTAAAAGACAGCGTCATAAGTTGTAAACCAAGAAAGGCAGTGGGGTTTTATATGATACCAAACGAGTGTTACATGTACTTCGATGATACCTGGCTTACATACTTGTTAAAGCTCTTCAACAAGATCTGGGAAGAAGAAAATATTCCTAATCAATGGTTTTCACTAAAATTGATTTTACTGTATAAAAAGGGAGACCCGCTAGATCCTGGAAATTACAGGGGGATAGCTTTATTTAATGCAATAACTAAAATCTTTACCCGTATTATGTACAATAGATTAGTGAACTGGGCAGATTCTGTAAAACGTAATTCCGGAAGAACAGATGGGCTTTAGAAAGGGCAGCAGAGATTGCATCTTCATCCTCACTGCTGGAATTAACATTCAATTGAGACTGAAAAGAAGAAAGTGTTTTCCACATTTATCGATTTCCGAAGAGCTTTTGATTCGGTCCCACATAGTAAGCTGTGGAATAAACTTTATAATCAGGGGATTAACGGCAAAATTTTGAAATTTTGATCAATTTCTATGAAGTAGCCACTTTTAGAGTTTCAGATGGGTTTGAATTATCAAAGGAAATGAATGTGTCAGAAGGGGTTCTGCAGGGGGAAATACTTAGTCCTCTCTTATTTTCACTTTATATTTCTGACATTATAACTTTTTTTCGAGATAGAAATGTTAGAGGAATAAATATAATGAATCATATCGACTTGATTGCTCTTTTATACGCAGACGATATGGTTTTTTTCTCTTTAACCTGGCTTGAAACTCAAACAAGTCTTAACATTTTGTCAGAATATTGTAAATCTAACCTTCTTACCGTTAACACTGACAAAACTAAGATCATGGTGTCACAGAAAGGCAACCGTTTAGGGAAGCTAAGAGTTTTAAGTACGACGGCTCGTCATCGAAGTTGTAAAATCATTTAATTATCTTGGCATTACCATTTCTTCTTCTGGTAAATTTAGGCAGGCCTGCAGATCGGCTCTGACAAAGAATTCTTCTGCTAATGCAGTGGTAACCAACATTCTCCAAGCATGCAAATCCGATAATTGGAATACTAAATGTCAGTTGTAGGAATCACTATCGGAAAGCATACTCCTTTACTCAGCTGAAATTTGGGGGAGTGAATACTCGGATTTATTAGAGCAAGGCAGATTAAAATACGTGAAGTATTTACTAAAGTTACCCCGGAACACACCTAACTTTTACATAAGGGTGGAGACTGGTACGACTCACGTACTTTTAAAAATTTTTAAAAGGATATTGAAGTGGTGGGTAAAATTTTTGGGGATGGAAGACCATCAGCTGCCAAAAATATGTTATAAGAGGCTCTTTGAATTTCGAAAAATTACCACTATGCCTCATAACTGGTTGAGAGAGCTTGGTAAACTGCTCGCTATGGTGGGAGCTTCTGACATTTTGACTTGTTCAAACTTAAAAATCATTAAACAGCACGGCGTCGACCTCGAAGACGCAATGAGGAATCATCTCATGAGTTTAGATTTCGATCGAGTGGCGCAGTCCGAGTTTAATCTATACTATAGAAATGTCGCAACCTTTGGTATACTTCAAACACTCAAATAGAGCACCCATATAGAAAACCAGAGAATTCTCGCTCAACTGAGGATGGCCAGCAAAAGGAATACACGACTGTCGTACGGTGGCATGCATAGGCAATTTAACAGTGATCTATCCTGTGAGTTTTGTGACACAAATGTTAGCGATGGTGTCACACACTTTTTGCTGGATTGTTCTGCATTTAGGAGACAAAGGCAAAAGTATTTAAGCAAGTATCTCCTGCCCAAACCTACTCCTGAGTTGACCATAGAAAATCTTTTAACCGTTAAGACCATAAAGCATTTAAAAGCTATTTATTTATTTATAACACGTACATTTAATTCAGATGGTGATTAGTTATCTCGAAGTATTTTGTTTAATTTTTATTTGTCTAAAATTTTGTTTTTCTTTTTCAGCCGAAAATTTTTTTTTTAAAGTTGTACTTATTATGTGTAGTCTATTTATTTAATTTTATATTATGTGTGATATATGGACTTTATGTTTGTTTCAATTTATGTATATATATATATATATTTTTTTTTTTTTCATTTTAACTGTTCATTCTGGAGTCAGACCTCCTGTGATTGTAATTATTTTTACAAAATACAGTAATTCATTCATTCATTCATATAAAGCAATTATTATACACATTTTAAACAATTATTATTTACATTAAAAATTTTGTATTTAACAGATAAAACTAAATAATATTCTGGATAGCCAATAATATTCTTTTCTTTTTGATAAAAGTATAGTTGACTGGTGTGATCAATGGAGAAAAAGATGACCAGGGATGCAGTCAAAGTAACACCACGTCTAAGAAGAAATTCTTTAATACGTGACAACGTTTCGACCTGCGTTGCAGGTCTTCTTCAGGGCTATAATGAACAAAATACCAGATGTGACAAAAAATAACAGACCGATAAAGAGATGACAAATGGAATACAGAATGGCATAGATAAAAAACAATATAAAAAAACCGCATAGGAAAGATCAGATACATAAATAACTAAGAATAAAAAGCAGAAAAGTAAGAATAAAGACAAGACAGGAATGAAAAAGGAAAAAAAAAATGTTAAAAATATAATAAATAAATAAACTAAAAGTTAATGCTAATAGAAAATTCCTTCTGTTCTTTTTATTATCATTTTATCTATTACCATTAATTTTTATTTTATTTATTTATTATATTTTTTTTATTTTTGTTTCCCTTTTTCATTCCTGTCTTGTCTTCATTCTTATCTCGCTGCTTTGTATTCTTAGTTATTTATGTATCTGATCTTTCTTATGCGGTTTTTTGTATATTGTTTTTTATCTATGCCATTCTGTATTCCATTTGTCATATCCTTATCGGTCTGTTATTTTTTGCCACATCTGGTATTTTGTTCATTATAGCCCTGAAGACCTTCAACGCAGGTCGAAACGTTCGCACGTATTAAAGAATTTCTTCTTAGACGTGGTGTTACTTTGACTGCATCCCTAACCATCTTCATCTCCATTCTTTTCTCCTTTTTTTTCATTTTTTTTTATACTTAAATAATCAGAACTTTCTTCAAAAACCGAAATCCTGAATGAGAGGAATAACTAGTTAGTTATCAATAAAAAAACAATGTCATGTTTATTTATAATAAATGTTATTTGAGATTATTGTTTAAATAAATATATAACTATTTTTAAATGGATCTAGAGTATAGTAATAAATATACGTGTTCTTGAATATATGGTATGTATGTACCACTTACAATGTTACTGGCGGATACTGCTAATGGTTATCATCATATGCTAACAGTTATCAAATTGCCATTAAACAAAAAAAAAGTAGACATTTTAAATCTTCAGCATATATTATTCCTATTTGATAAATACAGAGTAATAATATACATTAATATATATTATAAATCATAATAAAACTATTTATGCATTTAAATATTACACAGCAAACAAAGATTCCATCTACCTGTACCCGGGAATACCACAAAGTTTTGGAAAAACCTAATTAAATGTCTATCAATAACAGTCAAGAAAAAATATGTTTACATATACCTACACACATATATTTCACTGAATCTAGTTTTAAATGTAACATTTATAACTAGATTTGGATAGTGTTAGCCACTGCTTTTGCTACCATTCCAGTTCCTCTTAACTAAGAGGCAAGTGTCAGTGATAAGAAACATGGATCTGACAGAAGATAACAAACACGCAGATTTAGGCCAGACATTGTAGTCCCACTTACGAGAATGTTTCTTGGAACTAAATAACCATGGAGAGCAATATAAAAATTAATGTTTTATTAAATAAATAATGTGAATTTTATTCAACAAATATAAATTAATGAGATTCCGTTAATTGATATTTTCTTTAATTGTAGTTATTACACTTGAATAAATTAAAAAAATAACTTAGTAAAATAAGTAAATTTAAATCAGAACCCAACAGGATAGAAATTTCAAAATAATAAAATAAAATATGATTCAGCTAAAATATTTATTTGAAATATTTTCTCTAATGTTATTATTTAAAAAAAAAAAAAGTTGCATGAAATTCCGAATTTCACTCAAAATTGACGAAAAAAAAATTTAATATATATTATTGACAAGTGTTTAAAAAAAAATTAAGAAACCTTGTCACTAAAAATGAATTAGAGTATAATTTCTTTTCTAAGCAATTTTAAAAGCCCTAGGATGACTAAAAACACATCAAATTGGTTATGACCTATAATGCTCCAGATTTATTAGAAAATAAACTAAATCGTTAGAACTAACGACTTAATCAAGATGTTTGGTGAAGCTATTTTTCCGTAACATATTAAAGTGTTAAGCGCTTAAAACCAATGATTGTCAAACCGAGCAAAACAAAATCCTTGGTTAAACGCATGGTTTCTCAGTGGATGAAGGAGTCACGCTAATGTTTTTACGTTTAAAAATAAGTTTATTTATTGATATTCACAAATGTGCACATTATATACAACAAATAAATTACGGTAACTTAAAATGTACCTTACCTCCCAAATGTATTAATTGTGGTGGCTCACATAATGCCCTAGATAGATCATGCCAAATTTTTCCCAAATTCACCGAGAAATTAAATCGATACAAATAATAATAAAATATCGCTACAGGAGGCGAAGAAAATATATAAAGAATTGTACCCTAACTCCGGTAATAAAACCTTTGCCCAAGTGGTAAAGGAAAAATTAAATATAATAAAAAAAAAGGAAATCGGCACACAAGTCGATTTACCTTTCATTTTTGGAGAAAATAAATCAAATGAATCAGTTAAAAGTACAGTATCAAATACGACAATAACTAAGCCAACCTGGGCACTGAGAGAGCAGTTGATAACAGCTGAGAAGAGCCCAGCGGGCATTTCTTCCCTCCCCCCACCACCTCCCCTCCCTACTCCCGCTCCCCCGCCCCCCCTCCCCCTCCCCCCGGTTGTCAATCATCATTGTACAGCCGAAGCGAGCACCTCTCCTTCCTACGAGCCAGGTG